>CP120497.1:1272500-2472500 GCA_029489945.1 Nigrospora osmanthi
GCCCTCGAGGGGCGGGGGCGACGAGTCCTCCGGCCGGCCGGGGTCCTCGGCGTGCGGGGACCCCTTGAAACGGTACGGAACGAGGCGGGCGAGGCCCTCGTCGTCGTCGTCGTCGTCGTCCAGGCGCTCCTTCTGGAAGCGCGCCTCGGCTTGGCTGGCCGGGTCGCCGAGAAGCTCGTTGAACTTGTCCCACTGTTTCACGTAGACCTTGCCCGCGCCCCGGGCGCCATCTTGGGGGGTGTAGAACCAGAAGGCGCTCCGGGACGAGGTCGACTCGGACGGGGCCACCCAGACCAGGTGGGCGCCCGGGGGCACGTCCCGGAAGCCGAGGAAGCGCTCCGTCGAGGTGAAGGAGATGGCATCACAGCCCACGGTGAAGCCCACGGGCAGGTCGGCCAGGACGACCACGTCGCCGGACCCAAGCAGCCTCTGCACCTTTTCCGAGGCGTTGTCGTGGTTCATCATGTACGGCTCATCGTCCTGCGGCGCGTGGATGTGCAGCGAGCCCAGCGGGTGCGCGCCGAGGACGGGCACCGCGTCGACCGAGTCGACGGATCGGAGGGAATCCGGGCTGAAGAGCGGGCGGGACGGCGAGCGGGGATGGTCAAGGCGAGCTTTGGACGGTGAGGTGTCGTGAGCGGGCGCCTGGTGGTGACTAGAGCCTTCTGGGCGGGCGAGCGGGTGGAGCCATTCCCGCGAGGGTTTTTTGACAGGATGACACTAGGTCGGCAATGCTTAAGAGGTGCCTCCAACCGGCAGCCTGCCCTAGCTATTCTATTAGTGGCTTTTGTACTCCGTATGCTACATTTTAATTAGTTGATATTTAATCAAGCCCTACATCTAGGTATTCCAGAGGAGTAAAAAGAAAAGGCCCGCCTCTTTCTCGAAAGAGAGGCGGGTACAGTTATGCGGGGACGATTATTCCAATATAAAAGCACGATTATTCCAATATACGAACGCGATCATTCAAATACAAAAGCATGATTATTCGAACATAAAAGCATAATCAATTATACGAGAAGAATGATGAGGCATGTTACAAAAGATTACGAGGCGGGGTACCTATGTAGGGAGGAAAGCGGGAGCGCAACTGGTAGTCATTACCTATCTACCTATGTAGGTTACTTTTTCTTCCCACCATTTTCGGGAAGCGACAACCTGGCTCCAAATCCCCAACGCGCCTGCGAAAACACCGGGAGGCTAGCTCCCTACTGACGCTGGCTGTACATCTGTTGGCTTTGCGTTGTGTAAGGCGATGCCGGCTGGTAGTTGGCCGAGTACATGCTGCCGGTAGGGCTGTACTCGGGCACGTGGGCCACGCCAGCCGATGGCGGCGCCGGGTACGACGCGGGCGAGTAGCCGATAGGTGGGAGCTGCACTTGACGGCCGCCCGCTGAGTAGGGTTGTGGCGGCTGCGCACCGTCGGCACCGTCGGCACCGGGAGCGCCGTTCTGTGCGTGGGCAGCGGCTTGGGCTTGACGCTGTCGCTCGGCTTCCTCAGCGGCCTTCCGGGCCTGCTCCTCCTCCTTCTTGCGTGCCTTCCACTCCTTGCGGATCTCTTTGAACTCTGTGTCGGTGAATGATTAGCATGAAGTTCCTTTTCACGACCCTTGGGACGGACCCCCCCCCCCCTGGGTCAGGCCGCGAGCTAGTCTCATTGAGTTGGCGCGGCACCGGGCCCACGCTTAGACCGCGACCGCGTCCGCACCTGCATCGGGCCCGGCTGGGACATCCCGGGGAAGCCAAATTCGACCGCTCCCGCGCGGGTGTCTCATCGCGCCGGCCCGAGCGACAGGCTTCGTGTCTCGCAAGCCAAAACCCAAAGACCCAAAGCTCGCGGCCGTCTCACCCAACAGAAAAAAGGCCTTAAATAAAAGGCGGCCTCGACTCACCTTCGGGAGTTCTCTTCTGTCCGTGGCTCTGCATCGTGACGTGGGCGTTGAGGTGGTTCAGAGTGCCGTAAGCCTTCTCACAGCCATTCCACCCGCACTTGTACATCCGCTCGATCTCCTCATACCGTCTTCGGGGACGCTTGTGCTGCTGTGCGCCCGGGATCGGCACAAAGCTATAGACCTGATGCGAATACTGTGTTAATCATCACGAATCAGTCTTTGAGAGATGAGAAGGAAAAAACAAATCGCCGCGCAACATGATTCGGTACCGGCCCGTCGGCTAGGCCCGCCACGACGCCGCCGAGCTCGCCTCCGCCCCCCCCCTCCGGCGGGGACGAACACGACCGCGCCGCGACACGTCAAGATCCAGGAAAAATCCTCGACCTACCTGTGCTGGCCGACCAGATGAAGCGGTTGTGGGAGTGCCAGGGAAAACCTGTGTGGGCTGAGGAATGTGACCTCCGGGATGCCCATAGTTGCCCCAGTCAGGGCGCGGCTGGCTGTAAAGGTTACCACCTTGCCCATAGCCGTGTGCCATGTCCTGCGTCGGCGCGCCGTACGGCGAGTACTGGCCGTGGGCGTAGGTGGGGCTGGGGGCCGCGATGGAGGGATCTATGGGTACATCGCTGTCAGATTTGACTTGCTGGGATGGATGGTTGCGTCCATCTGGCATAGGCATGGACGGACTTGTTGGTGTTTGCGCCATACCTCCGCTGCTGCCGCTGTGGTTGCCTGCTGCTGCGGGGTGGTATGTACGCTGGAGATGTTCGGGGAACGAACTTGACCGCGCTGACTGTGGGTAGACACCGTACTCTGATGTCGGCGTCGCTGACGTAGAGTAGTTGGCCGACCTCGCTTCCTGCCCGCTCGGATACGATGCAGCAGATGCGTGATCTGCTGACGAGACTTCAGACTGGGTGTCGCCGAGGGTGCTTGGATAGGGCGAAGGCAAACCTGTCTGCGAGTATTCCGGAGCAGTCCTTTCCATAGAGCTGCTGGTGGTGGACGACAGAAGCGTTCCAGGCGGCGCTTCGGGGCTGACGCTGCCAGTGGTGGAGGTACGCGGCAGTGACGCGTGATGTTCGACAAAAGCGTGATGCTGCTGAGGTCGGGCTTGCGTTGGGACCAAGTACATACTACTGGTGCCTGGGCGAGATGATGGAAGCGACGGTGAACGGCCGGAGTGTTTTAGTCCCCAAGGCAACTTGAGTGATAACGGTGTCTCGGGTGGACGCGGTGTGGTGCTGTGATGCTACTTTGGACGAGTGATGGAAAGAAGGTTGACAGAGGGTAGTACCGAAGAAGCAAGATGCGGCTGCGTTGGTGTATTTGTCGGCGGCAGGCTGTCCGAGACGGGAGACTGATCCAGATAGTAGCGTGATCTTTTCCCGGTGATGTCCTGAAGTCCCAGGGCCTGGAAAGATAATATAGTCCGTTTCTAAAGCTGGATGATCCACCGAGCCCACAAGCCTATGAGTTCGGGGTCCTTGTGACGGAAGAGGGCAGGAGGGAGTGTGTGTAGAAAGTGCAGTGGCGCTGGGTATGCAGTGTTCAATAGGCGGCACCAGACCCGGTCCGGTTAGAAGTAGGAGGCAAGCCCTTCCAGGGATCTGCAGGTGTGTGCTTAGATCGCGGGTGCCAAGTTAACCTCTGGTACTGTGTGAGTAATCTCTTTAGTCGCGACACTCAGCCCAACAAACTCCACGGAGTACCAAGTCAGCAGCAGGGCGTAGTTCGGGCCTAGCGTTTGGTGTCTCTTCAACTCCTTTTTTTTTGATGAAGGAGGATACGCGGGTGCCTCTTGGTGGGCTTAGGGGAAGCTTGACAGCTAAAATAGTGCCGAGACAGAGATGGGAGGGCAGGGGGCGTTGGGATGATTGGCCCTTGGCAGGTGTTTAGTCCGAAGAGTTGGACTAGACTCGAGAGAGCCTGGGACGACGGCGTGATCCCAGGTGGCTAGGCTTGCCTAAGATCTGGGGCCTCGAAGATCCCTGGCGAGCTACCTGACTCCGTGGGTGCGCACGCACACACTCGAGATCCACGACTAGCCTTGGGGTGACGTGCGGCTAGCAGGATGGCGTCTGGGCCGTGAAAGTGCAGCTATGTATCCTGCTCGCCGACGCAGACGACTGACTTGGGAGGTGGGTGGACAGTTTAGGCATGTGATGGGAATGAGTTGTTTGGAGAAAGTGCAACTGGGTTAGCCGCAGAAACCTTGACAGATTACTATGGCCTTAGTCGGGTCCTTAGTGCCGGCGTCGAGACGGCCACCAGTTGAGGCCAAAGGGACGTCGCAAAGGGCGAGAGAGAGTACTTTTGGGGGCTGGAAATTGGCGCCAAACAGAGCTCGCGCAGGAGCAGGAGCCGGAGCCGAGCGCAAACTGCACCGGAAAAAAAAAAAACAATGGGCGCAGGGCCCAATATGGATTTTGTGTTTGTTGGCGGCGGGCAGAAGAATATTCGCGATGCCACGCTTTGGGGGAAGGTGAGGGGGAGATGTCGGGTCGATGAAGACGCGATGTGGTGTTTGGGGGGAGGAAAACAAAGGGTGGGAAGGTTTCTGTCAAATGTGGAAGAGAATTTTTCTAGATGGGCAAGAACGGCAACCCTTCGCTGCCAGATCAGATTCCTTCGATGCAGCAGCAGTAGCAGCCGGAGGAGCAGCAGTAGCAGCCGGAGGAGCAGCAGCAGCAGCGGCGGCGGCGGCAGCAGCAGCAGTTGCAGCAAAAGGGAAGGGGGAGAAAAAAAAACGGAGGGGCGCAACAAGGAAAGACAGAAGGCGCTGGCTGGGACAGCCGGGTCGACGCCCATGGGAACCCTGGATGATGTATGGATACGTATGTACTTACTCCATTACTTACATGCCTACGTACCTATTAGCAGAGACAGGCGGTACGGCAGCCCATGTACCCATGCGCCCGCGAGGAGGAGCAGGGAGCAAGGGCGCGCGCGCGGGCGGTATGGGTGCATGTATCTTGGTATCGTCACCCCGACGCCCTCTCGATGCGATGCGATGGGGCCTGCAGCTCCGCCAATGTGCTTCTGGCACCCAGGATGGGATTGCCTTCGGCCTTGGCTCGTCTCCGCGGGCGGCGGCGGCGGCGGCGGCCGTCTGGTCTACGTACATACCTCCCGTTTCGTACCGCGCGCGGCGACGACGACGATGACAAGACGCCAATGGAAGTTGACAACAGCCCGCCGCCGCAGATGAGGGAGAGACGGCGTGGCCAGCCCGTGCTGCTGGGTAAGAGGTGGGTAAGAAGTATGTATGTAGGTACCTACATAGGTATGCAAAACGAACCTGTTCGGCATGGATGGATAGATGGTGGCTAAGGTACCTAACCTATACCGTCCCGTCACCACCTACCTACCTAGCTATACTATCCCATAGGATAGCCGCTTGCGCCTACGCAGTGGCAGCGGCAGCGGCAGCGGGAACAGCAGTAGTCGCAGCCGTAGCCAACAACACCAGCATCGATCCCATCCCATCCCATGGGTGGCAGAGCCAGGACAGGGCAGGGCTACTGGGTATAGCCCCGGCCGCCCTGGAGCAGAACGGCGGATGGGGAGCTGCGAACCACCCACCACCATGGATCCTGGCGAGGATGGATAACAGCCCTCAGCAGTCCCCTCCCCCCCCCCCCGTACGGAGGGGAGCGAGAGCCCACCCCTTCAGCATCTCGTGAAAATCCGGTCGATCATCGCTACCTTAGTGCCCAGCCAGTACTTTGCCCGCTTGGCGGGCCCCCCTCGAGTATATGCTGCCTCCTCCATGTACCGGCAGCAGCTGGCCATTGGATCGCCATCCCAGACAGAGGCATCCCCATCTCATCCCATGGCGCCTGGATGTATCGCCGGCAACGTCTGGCAGCATGTACACGGTGTCGCCCGCACCGTATGGGGCCCGGCGGTCCACCATCCGCACTATCGCCTGAATGGGTGGAGGGCGTCCATCCAGGGCTCCATTGAAACCATCTCCATTCTTGCTGGGACTGATACATAGTACATTCGCGGGTACCTCATCGTTTCCTCCCAGCCATGGCGTCCAGCAGCCCTGGCCTCCCCTCCCTCTCTCCTCCTCCTCCCCCCCCCCTCCCCAATGGTAGGAATGGCCACGATGGGTCATGACCCATGGGCCCCAGAGGGCGCGAGGGGCGGGGGGGTCCATCGTCACCTTCTCCATCGCTGGCTGCCGGCACAGCCTGAGGGAGCTCGGCCACTAGCGGTGGGACCGACCTTGGGCTGTCGGCGTGCATCTTCATAGGGCATCCAGGTAGCAGTGGGCTCATCATCATTATCATGGCCTTGATTGTCCTCCAGGTTCCATCGTCCGGCTCTCGCACGCATGACCTTCCCAATGCAGGCAGTCGAAGGGGGTGGTCGTAGCCGAGCTGAGCTGGCGAGGGCGAGGATCCCTCCCCCTTCCCCCCCCCCCATCTGCCCATCTCCGTGGCCGGGCTAATTGCTTCGGCAATCTGAATGTGTCGCCTGCTGCAGCACGAGCAAGATGGCACTTGGGGCGAGCAGCAAACTCGTCTTTTCCCCCTGCGCGTCCGAAATGACGCCTTCTCCACGTTTTCTGAAGGAGCCAAGCGATGCGCGCTATCCTGGCAACCCTGGATGCGTTGGGTAGGGGGGGGTTTACATTACCAGCCCCGAACCAGCTACGCAGGTCTACGTATAGCCCTGTGCGATGCGCAGGCGCAGGTAGATGGATAGATGGATGGATACACGCACCACCCACCCTCACGCCCACTGCCGTACCTCGTCCCCCCCCCCCCCCCCCCCCCCCCCCCCCCTCTCCGTTCGGGATACCGAGCCACCGCTGGGGCAGCGCGCCCGCTTGGCTTGCAGGCGTCGACAAGAGGAGGGTGCCTCACTCACGCCAGCCAGGTCGTGGGAAGAGGGGCCTGCTAAGGAGGGGGCTGGCTAGAGGGAGATCTCCTGCCGAACACACCCACAACGCCGGTGCCGGATCTCCAGCTGACTCGTGTTACTAACACAGAGCCTGCAGACCCTCGTTGCCGAATCGCCTGAGGTGGCCGGCCACATCGAATCGGGATTTACTGCTGCGGTATATCCACAGCTGAGTCTCCTCGCCTTCGTCCCAAGTCCATCGAGGCCCATGATTTGCGGAGGAGATGTGGATCGAGGAAAACCCCCCATCCCCTCCCCTCTAAATCAGCAGATGCATAATCGAGCACGAAACCAACGATGTTATGCCCGATTTCAGGGCTGAACACGACTCTCTGTCTCTCTCTCACTCTCTGTTCCCTACGCCTTGGTAGTAGTTTTTTTTTTATTATTTATCTCATTCTCCCTTTGTTCCGGAGCTTTCATAAGATGTGGTGGGCTGGTGGGTTCGGCTTGTGGGTGTTCCGAGCAGCTCCAGGGATGTCGCGTCCTGATATCATCGTACGTAGTACTTTTCCCGGGATTGGAGAACTGTCGAGGGAGGACGGCCGGCAGTGAGGGCTGAGACCCTTCATTGGAGGAAGGGGGCCAGGCCGACGGACAGTCGATACGTACGATCCTGTCGCGCAGCATCGGCCCCCCGGGGCCCCATTACTACTACAAGCCACGCCGGTGGCCTGCCCGTCCTGCTCTGTCTTTTCCTGTGCTGCCGCCCGCAGCAGCGCCTCGTCTCATCTTGTCGCGTCGCGGACGGCCTAGCTTGTTCACCACAAGTATATATTTACACACATGTACGTAGATATGGATGGATACTTGCTTGGAGGGGGGGGGCTGTACCTCACCTTAGCTGGCCGATGATCCCTTTGCGACACGAACACCCCCCCGGAGGATCCAGTAGGCGACCGTGTGCATGTGCCGACATGGTGCCCCGATGTGGCAAGAAGCTCTGATTAGTTATGCTGGACCTATGTATTGTACCTCGCTACATCCATACCTGACGACTGTGGAGGAGGTTCGACGTTGCGCGCGCGCGCGCGCTCGCATGACTTGGTGCCAGCCATGACAAATTGATCCTTAGCGAAACTCTATTTTGCCTCTCAATGGATCCCCGGCGAGGAATGAGTGGAGGAGGTGCTCGCGCGCAACGTTGAGCTGGATGGATGGCCTTAAGGTTGTGAAATCATCGAGGGCCCCCGACCTCTTCTTGGGGGCAATTGCATGGGGGTTACGCATCCGGACGCATACGAACAGGACAGGACCATCACCTGGAACGGGGGGAGGGGGGGTGGGAAGGAAGGTGCTGCACAGACACATTCACTCGCCTCGTCGCCGCTCACCTTGCCGCCCTGCCAATCATAGTCATGGGAAGTGACGCCGGGATGCGGTGAGCCACGGCGGCCTGGTAGTGGTGGTGATGGTGATGGTGATGGTAGTATTGCTGTCACCTACTGCCGCATGCCGACGGCGCCGCGGACATTTACCAGTAGTTTACAACGAGTGGGCTTACTTGCTGGCTCGCTCGCTGGGCTCGCGTGGCACGGATGGGGGGTGGAGGGACGAGAGGAGAGAAGCCGATGGATAGTAAGAACATAGTTACATGGGTTGTCTGTCCGGGCAGTGGAGATGAGATACCATTGCAGAACAATACCGTACGGTGGGTGTGTCTGCGCGCGCGCGCGCACGCTCGTGGTGGGTGGCCCGCAGCAGCAGGGCTTCCTCTCCTCCATACTTACTGCCCAGGTAGGTCTTACAGGCCCCGATACCACGCTGAGGCGTGCGGGAGAAGGACCCTCGCCGTGAGAATTGGAACCTTGGCATGAACCACATGGAAGAGGGGGGAGACAGCAGCCAGCACACCCAATCGAAGCCACCCTGATGGGAACTTCCCGTCTTCTCTGTGCTTTGCAGACGGGCCACCTGCGACTTGGGATGATCGAAGTCAAGTGTGCCGTCCCCTGAAGCTTTGGCCGGGATCCTTCGGCTGCTACGGGGGGGGCAGGTGACGGAGAGGGAGAGAGGCAGAGAGAGAGAGAGAGAGAGAGAGAGAAAAACAGGCCAGTCGTATTGTATGTACCTACCTCTGGGCATCCCGTTTTTTTTCTGGGCTTAGGGGCCGAGTCTGTGCTCACGGTCGACATTTTTGCAGCCCCGAGTCCATCATTCGACCAAAAGTGGGAATTTTCGGAAACATACCGCACTGACGCTCAGGCGTCGCTACGGACGCATACGAAGACCGACCGACCGACCGCCCGCCCCCGGGAATGGGGCTGGGGAGGGGGGGGGTTCGTCGATCAACCAACTGGCCTGTTCGCTCGCGTTCCTTTCAGCTCTCCGTCCGTCTGTCCGTCTGGTCTGGCACTCGTGCGATGGTGTCCTCTGCGGTGGTGTCCGCCCCGCGTCGTCATCACCATCATCGTCACCACCGCGCGGGCGAGTATATACATCCATACGTCCATACATAGTACATACAACTGCTCTGCCGACTATGGAGCCCGTAGAGAGGCCCAATAATCGGCCGCAATTGGCCGCCGCATTAATCGACCAGGCCTAGAATCATGGAACACCTTGGCAGGGTCGCTAGCTCTGTCCCACGGAAGCCCAGAGACCCAGCCAGTCAGCCCAGGCCCCCCCCCCCGTCCCAGTCCCAGTCCCAGTCCAGCCCAGCTGCCGGGGGGCCGTTTTTTTTTTTCGCGGCAGACTGGGAGTTTGGGAGGCTCCTCCGCCATCCTGGCCGGCCGGGCTGCATGGACGGCATGGCCAAAAAAGCTGACAGGCGCCCATGAGGGAATGGGGTCTTTTTTTTTTTTCGCGTGTTCTTCATGTGGGCCTCGTACAGGCGACGGGCATCGAATCATGGGCCGCGCGTTGTTCGTCGAGCCTCCGAGAGCCGTGCTGGCTCCCACATATACCTGGCCTAATCTCGGGCCTATACGCTCGTCCGGAGGAGGTCCATTACGTATGCGGTGCTGTTGGTTTTTTTTTTTTTTTTGCCCTGCCCTTCTCTGCCTCCCGGGCGAATATGGGCGTACGTCGGCCGGTTGTTCCCAAGTATGGATGGCATGTACATGGTGTGCTACGCGTAACTGCGTGGCGTCCCAGTGCCGGGGTGTACATACTGTACGGACGCCGGTCTAACCGAAAGCCTCTTAGCGACGTCTCCGCGCTGCAGTCCCTGTGCGGACGGATGCGAGGGATTGCTGGTGGTGATGCGCCTTTGGCCTCGCTTCCCTGGTTCCCAAGCGATTCGATGGACGCAGGATCCATGACTGGGCGCTGTGGTTGTTGGAGTCCATGTGTAGATGTACATACATACCTATCCATCCATCCCATGTGAGTGTGAGAATGAGTGTGTGTCTGTGTGTGTCTGTGTGTCTGTTCTGTCTGTGTGCGTCCTTTGAATGCGGGTTGCGCTGCTGTCCCCCCCCCCTCCCGGTCTATGGATACCTATGTCGGTGCAAGTGCATCGACTTCCATCATCATGAACAGGCCCTGCCCGCCCAAGCGGTCGCATCTGGCCGTAACCCCCAAATCAATCGGTGGCCTTGGGTTTCGCATGCCGTCGATGCTGCGCGCGCGGATGGGCGCGTCGGCGGACTGCAGACCCCCCCCAAAAGCTGCCTCCAGTCCCTCGCCGGCGTCCAACGGGTCGCGTTGGCGAAGACCAGCCCCGGCATGGTTCCCCAGAAAGATTTTCCGCTAAAGCGATCTGTCAGGAACTTTTTTAGGGCGGTGTTTTCGCCCGTTACCAGAGATCTGGATAGACTAAAAAAGCGTTGATGCTTTGGAGGGGCACAGTTTCTCGCGGGACTAGGAGTTGGTTGGCCCGCGTAAACAGCCAATTTTTGCTCGAAAGCAATTCCAGCATAGTGCCGACCATAATCCAACGACATGAGACAATCTGACCCTCCATCGCCCTCTGGCCGGCGATGCGCCCTTCGCGATCCGCCGACGACCCGGCCTGCGGATGCAAGAGTCAGAAACCACCTTTCCCCCTCCCAACCAACCCCCCCCAGTCGCCCCCCTACCCTACCCTCTGCCCTCCACCCCTCTTCTGTGGATGGATGGATGGATGGTTGGATGGATGGTCGGAGGGTCGGCCGGTCGGCTGAACGGACTGACTGGATGGACTTGCTGTTTGGGATATGGCATCCGGGTATGCGCAAGTACGATACGTAAGGCATGTGTAGGTAAGTAGGTAGGTAAGTACCTACCAGGTAGGTAGTGGTCGTTGTTCATAATGGCGCATCCCCACAGTCGCAAGCACGCACGGTCGACGCACACCGCCATCTCGTCGGGACTCGCCCTGACCTGGTCGAGTGCGACGACCGGGACCCCTTCCCATCAGCAACAACTGGGGACTGGCGGTGCGGCGGCCACGCATTTGTCCGACAGGAGGAGGAGCCAGGTGAGGCCATCATTCGCTCGATCCCGACCCATCGTATGTCACGGCAAACTCCTATCGCATCTCATGTTTTTCGTATGTGATGGCAATAGAAGTCGGCGGCGGTGGTGGTGGTGGTGGTAGTGGTCAAAGACAGCCAGCAGTCAGTCTGTCCCCCCCTCCCCGGCATAGGCGCTATCCTGGACACCACCCTGGCCCCGGGTCATCCACACTCACACACGCACACACACACACACAGACACGCAGACCTACCCTACTCCCTGCAAGCAGGGTCGGCAAAAAAAACGCCATGCGTCTACGACTTCTGCTCTCCAGCTCTCTTTGCCCATCTGACTGGCCACGCGCCGGAGGTACACCTAGAATCATGCAGAGGCACCTGGGCCATCATTCACGTGGATAATCTCCTGCCGTACAAGGGCGCTCGTTGACTGGTGCCATGACACTTGCGACCCAGGTGGTCACCCCTCCACCAAATGACGGGCGACGATGGATGGCTGCCGTGCCCTGGTCGTACAGACGTCGCCGACATGCAAGTCTTGGGGGGTGGTGGTGGTGGGCGGGCGATCACTTGCCAGAAGCGCCCCTCACTCTCTGTGTATGTGTGTCTCTCTCTCTCTCTGTCTGCCCTCCTCCCCTATCCCCGTCCCCCCCATTCCTCCATGCTCCCACCCCCCATCGCGTGCATCCAGCGCGTTCCACTGCCAAGAACTACGTATCCTTCGGTTACTCAGGGCCGTCTTGGACCGGTGGTATTCTCTACCCGGGGTCCGTCGTCGACGCCGGGCTACGGTATCAAATTTAGAAAAGGACCCTAACCTTGTTATTTCCCGACGCGATATAGACCAGGGCCGCCGTGGCCCCTACACAGTAGACAGGTGGTAAGCCCTCTCGCCCTCTCTGACCAAGAAACGCCAATAACGTTGCGGGTTGATACACGGGCTTGTGGGTCACCTGGTGCCAATGGATGTCCATTATGATGGATGGATAGATAGGTAGGTAAGCAAAACAAAACAAAAAAGTGCAGCGTTACATTACACTGTCCCCCCTCTCGTGCCCTCCTCATTCGGGCCTCATGAGTGACCATGGGCCTGGTAGGTGGGAAGACAGATAGATACCCATGTGCGGTTTCCATGGCCAGGCTTTCTTGCTTGCTTGCTTGCTGGCTGGCTGGCTTTCTTTCGTTCTTTCGGGGACCCGGACAGGGCCGAGAGGGGTCCCTTGGCCACTTGGCGTCGCTCCCTCTTGAAAGAGCCCCCGTGAGTAAGGTAGTATGGGATTGGAAGTATTGGGTGGAGCAAGAATTGGGGCCCACGCCCGCCGCCGCTTTCGTCTGCCTACGGATAGTACGAGATCACATCTGCCGCATCACAATTCACCCATGACTTGTCAGCTCCGCGCCATCTGGCTCGAGGAGGAGGCGGCCGCCCTACGGCTGCAGGGTTGCCAGCAGCCGTCACAGAATGGAAGGATGGAGACACGTCCGGAGACAGGCTGGCCCTCGATGATTGGGCATCAAGCTGGAGCCGAGGGCGAGGCTGGTTTTCCCCCCCTCCGCGGGCGCTGTCCCACTTTGGGTCGACTGCGCTTCATGCGATGCCAAAATTTGCTCACGATACGCGCCGCTGGCTGGCCGTCCGTCCGTCGCCGCCGCATCAGAAAACACTCCCCCCCCCCTCCCCTTCTCACTGGCCGCCCCCCCCGGCGGTCGGAGAGAGGAACCATGCACCCGGTCTGCCAGGTGGTCGCGTTCCATGGAAGTTCCAAGCCCAGGGCCAGGTTGCCAGGTCCAGGCCCCCGGGTGTGGTGCATACGAGGGCGACTATGACTACTAGTATACCCTCCTCCACCCCTACGCCGTGGCCGTGGCCGGCTTGCGGCCCTGCATCTGCCGTTCCCCCCCCCAGGCGTGTGTGTGCTTCACGTACACGAGCTGGCGTCTGGGTGTGGCGCAGGTACGTTTCGTCTCGGGTCATGAAATACACGGGGTGGCTCCCACCCCGTCGTCATACTGTGCGGCCCGGAAATCATGATCGCGTGTGAGTCGCGTCATCGGCTGGCGGGCGCTTGGCCGTCCCCCGACTGCCTGCCTGCCCGCCCGGGTAATTAAAGGATGGGAGGACCGGGGGCAGGTACTGACTGTAAGTACTGGCCTATCTCTGTCTGCTTTGCCTTCCCGTCTCAGCTGCGGCGGCCTGGGTTTCGGTACCGTGTATACTCGGGGGGGAGGGAGGCTTGGATTCGTACAATCGGACAGCTGCAGCTCGGCTCTCCGTGGGCCGCCTGGGAATCAGAGTTTTGCGCCAACTGCATCTAATCCGTAGCCGGTGCTTTTTGCTGTTAGTCAGGGTTGCATCGTCGGCGTGTGCGTGCGTGTGCGTGTGTGTGTATGTGTGTGTGTGCTTCCGTCCTGGGGCTTGGGCATATTGAGCAATGGGCAGTCGGCCGGCTGTCGCTCCGCTGGAGGGTGCAGGTGGATCGGCCTCGTTTTCCCATCCACTATTCTGGTAACGAATAGCATCCCTCCTGCATGCACATATGCATGGACAGTACTATGTAGGGAGGCGGTATGGATGGCACGTATATGCGCCTGAGGCTTCTGTCATCTGCGCATTTCCCGGGACTCTGTCCTTCCGTGCATCCGCGCAAAGCCGGACCAAGGCCGCCCGTGACTTTGCGCCGAGGAATCCCAAGCAATCCCAATGGATCCCAAGCAATCCCATGAATCCATCCCCCACAGCCCCCCAATACCTACTATGGATGTACATCCCATACCTCAGCGTCGGCGTACACCGCATCGTACCACCTGTACACGACCCGGAGGGCTCGCGAGCTCTTGCCCGTCCGACGGGGCGGGAGGTGACACGGAAGCTGCCCAAGAGCACGCACGCGCAGCCCGTGGCCGCGGGCGACTATAAGCACGTGATGGACCGAGGCTGGCAGGCTGGTCAGCCCGGGCGGCACACACCCCAAATGGCTCTCGCAAAAGCTTAATAGTGGCTGGATCCAACGATCGCCGACCATCCACCATAATGGGATGGGGGAGGGAAGCCCTCCAGGATGGGGAATCCGAACGTCAATGACGGGCTGGCTACCTACCAGCCCCGTACATAGCGCCAGCATAGGTGGCTATGGTACCTAGCAGCATGTACTGCTGGCTGCTGGGCTGCACCGCTCCGAGCCGCACCCACAACAGCGCAGACGCAAGCAACCACAACGACAACCCCTTCGCATTGCGCACGCGTGAAGAATCCGGCATCCGCTTCCCCCCCTTCCCTCTCCCCAAACCCACCGAGACGCCTCCATCTCGGCCCTACGGAAGGGCAATATGTCGGGTACCATGTAGGAACCCAGAAACTTAGCCTCCCCATACCGAGTGGGCGCCAATACGTATTATGCATGCAAGCCAGCATTCGGCGCGCCTCGCCCTCTGTCTGGGCTTAATTGGGCGCGCGCGCGCGCGTCGGCATTTGACTGACGATCGACGGCTAGGTGATGGCGCCGGCCGCACACGTGCGTGGCATGGCAATGCTTGCCAAGCCTACAGCAAACACTAGTTTGATGGTTATTTCGGGGGGTGGGCTTTTTTTTTCGTGTTTCTGCAGATTCCCCATCCCAATTCTTTTCCCCCCCAGCGAACCCGAGCCTTCGGACATGGACCTTTCGCGTCGCCCGCTACTCGCCTCCATGGCACCATCGCCCGGCCAGGCCTCCCGTCCCCGCCGCGCTTGGGAATTCTCGGGACACAGTGGCGAGTGATGGGAAAGAGGGCGCGCATTTGGCCCCCCTTGAGACGATCCGCGGGCGAGCGGCCATGAGTTTTCCCATATGGGTCCCGCAGCATGGGATGGCTGGCCGGATGCCAAGGTATGTATGAAGTTGGGTAAGTAGGTAGTTTGTATGGGTCTGTTTCTGTCTTTCCGTCTGTCCGTCTATCTGCCTGCTTGCCTGCTTGCTTCCAGCCTGCCGCGCGCGCGCACGCACGCTCACCCTCTATTACAAGTAGTAGAGGCAACTCGGCCAACCCACAAATGGAGCGACGCTGGGAAGCCGATGCGCGATTCCGAGATGGTCCTGGGCTCTCGGTCCCGATCCGAGACACTGTCGACGTCTGATTTGCTGTGCGCCGCCGCTGGCGTGCTTGCCTGCGTTGCTATGCCGCGTCCGGCAGGGCAATGACTCGTTTCGCGGGCCACCGGAAAACATCTCACGCCCTCCCTCAGGTGTGTTCTCGTCGAGCCCACATGGGGCCCGATGCCGACCTATGTGTCTGCTCCTGGTGCTAGCACCGACGGGGCCCCTGGGGCCGTCGCGCGCGCTATCTTCCCTCACATCGGACCCTGTTCCATGGCCGCTTCGGCACAGGCGGCTTGCATCTGGTGGACAAGGCAACTTCTGCGCATCCACGGTCGACCTTCGGGCCACTGTCTGTGCGCGCCGGGAGGAGGATGAGGAGGAGGAGGAGGAGTAGGAGTAGGAGTAGGAATAGGAAGGAGGGGCGTGTGTGGCAGAGACGCCGGCGCAAAGCGCACTTCGCTGCCCCGGCCAGGAAGTGAGCGTGTGCGTGCCGTCCATGTCCATGTCCACGTCCACGACGGTGGAGTATGTGTGTGTGTGTGTGTGTGTGCGTGTGTGTGAGCAGCACCGCCGCCTAGCGCCGTGAGCTCCAACTTCGTCCAGGCCCGGAATGCGCCTGGCCAGATTCGTCCGGACGGTGCTGCCCACCCACGGCTTTCCAGTTTGGGAGCGCAGGCGAGGGGAGTGGAGCTGGCGGCGACGGCCTTTTCGCGGTGCCAGGATGCAGAACCCCCCCCCGTACGTACATGGCATGGCAAGGCCGGCAGTTCACTTCACCGCGTGCGAAGCACTCACTGCATATCCAGGGGGGGGGACCCCGAGGGGCGAAGGGGGCGCCTGCTTACTACCCCAAGCTGTCCCAAATGCATGGGATACAGCAGCACACACGCTATCTGCCCGTACATCCATACTGGGAACTACACCCCCCTCCCCCAGGGGTCCAGGGCAGGGCAGGCTAGATGGTGTTGAAGGTTCCAATGCTGGGTAAGACCCATCCATCCGTGCCCGTGCCCACGCCTGGCGCGCGGTCTCGTGAGCTTTCCCACTTGGCGCCTGTCACATTAGGATCAGGGCGAGGCACCGCTTCGGAGATTCGCAGCCGGGAGGGCTGCCAAGGATCGACACACGCCTGACTGGCAGATGCCCCCGAAACATTCCCAAACCAATAGGGTGGGCGGGCAGGGCACGGAAGTATCCCGTTCCTGCGTGTCTATCTGGAAGCAGTAAAGGCAGCCCGCTGGAGATTTGGGGGGGGGGGAGGGGTGGGCGTGCCTCAGCTGTCATGGATGCTTCCTTCAATCGTCCAGCCAGCCAGCGGAACCGCGCTACCGCTCTCTCTCTCATCAACATGCGAGTGGGGCGCCTGTTGTCGTGATCTCGACATCCGGCCGGCGGCAGTTCAAGGCCATCCCGGCCACGGGCGTCTCACGGCGCGACGACGAGGTCGCTAGCAGCGCAGCCTCCTCCACTTCGCTCCTCCGTGACAGCGTGGACTCAGCACCATTACGGGGCTGGGGCTCCATGATACGAATACGCTTGCATCTCTCTCATCACAGTCTTGTTCCCCGGTCCAGTTGACGTGGATGCGTCGATAGTCTCTGGGGCGCTTGCGGTCAGAGGATGTGGATGGTTGCCCCCCCTCCCTCCCCCCGGCAACCCTAAAGTCCTCGTGGCAGTTGTAACGGTCAGGATGACAGCGCGTTACGGCGTCCCCGATATGTGATCAGCCCAACGTTTGTGTGTGACTACCTACGGGCTACCTTCATACAGGGCTCTCTGTTCCACGATGACCAGAGCGGGCAGGGCCAGCCGTCGCCGCCGCCGCATGGCATCCGGGACGCCTGTTCACACCTCCGAGTAAACTAATACCGAACAAGTAAATATGGCCCCAATGAATGATGCGAAGGCCCCCCCCCTCCCCGTATGTACTGAGCACTAGTCAGTTCATCGTGGGTTCATTCAGCCTGGCTTGCCGCCTGCCGGTCGTCCAAGCCCTCTCCCTCTCTCGTCCACCCATCCGTCCGTCCGTCCATCCATCCATCCATCCCATTCCGCCCATCGTGGGCTCGGTGGGCCTTCCCCTTCCCAATGCCCTCCCCCCTGTGAACATCACCCGCTGTTCTTGCCCCGATCCGGATCTACCTGAGGGTCTCCATATCGCTCCAATGCCCCCCCTCCCCAAAACCCACGACCAGCCATTACCAGCAGAATGATATTCCGCGCAGTCGCCAAATTCAGTCTTGGTTGCGAAAGAGTCAGGTGGATGCAGCCAGAGATTGAACCTCCCCCCGGCTGCCGTCGGCATCGCCCTCGCGCCTCCTGACGGCCAATGCACCAGCTTCTGCCCCCGTTTGACGTCAGGATGGACGAGGGCCCGGAAAACCCTGACGCCAGTTTTGTTGTTCGCATCCGAGCCGCCCCAAATCCCATGACCGGCCGGCCCGGGGGGGCACAGCAGAACGCCCAGCCTGTGAGACACGCCTCGCCCGCCAACGCGTCTGCTTGTTTTTGCTGTTGTTTTTGCTTTTTGCCCCCCGACCCCATGGCATCGAAGCCTTCTGGAATTCCACCCACCCCATCCACGTCGTCTCGCTAGCGCGCTGCACCACCACCGGGTTTTGGGGGCTGGGCAACGCCAGAGACGCCCTCCCAGCGCGCATTTGCATTTTGTGCGACCGAAATCAGCGTTGCATTCGCGGCGGGGCGGCTTGTCGATGCCTCTCTCGCCTGAGGGGGGAAAAGGGCATGGAAGGAAAGAAAGAAACCCCCGAGCTCTCCTCCCCCCCTCTTCGCCGATGCAGGGGGGCATCCTCAGCCTCAGATGCCCAACTAATCCACCCTCCACCCGCCTGGACGGCACAGGCTGGCCAGGCTAATCAAAGACATTCGGCATTCTCAGCCAATCCGAGCCCGCAGGGACAACTTGCTTTTGTTTATTGGGGTACATGCTGTCACCATTAGTTCCGCCCCCCCCCCAAAGTGGTCCCGACTAACCGCCTGGACGCTCCTTTCCCCGGCTCTCGTTAGCCATCTATCTGTGCCTGGGATCCATGCTCCTCCGAGGCAGGCAGTCGTCCGTCCCGGGTCGGTGATGCCCAGATGAGGCCCATCGGATTCAGGCCTCTTGCCGATCTGGAAAGCTCAGGTGTGCAATAGACCGACACAGGGAATTACCGGCCAGCCTAGACACCCTCACCTCTCGTGCCAAGTCGAAAAAACGAGGCGTACGATTCACCGCATTGATTGGGCGCCGCGGAATAGGAGGCATGCCGAGGAGGAGCAGGAGAAGGAGGAGGAGGCAGGACCGGGTGGGCAAATGCCATTTCCTCCATCCTGTGACGTCTGACTGCATCCACAGCCTCCTCCTGGCCCGTCTGCTTGCCTCAAAGCAAAACGTATGCACCTTGTCTGCGCGCGGCAGCTTCACGCGCCCCGACGCTGGCACTATGATCTGGCCCGGCTGCCTGGGCGCGTCGAGCACTGAAGATCGCCGTTGGCCTTAGTGCTAGTCTGCCAGTCGCCAGAGGCATGGCTCGCGGGCAGTGTCTTGAATCCGTTCATTCCGTCTAGTGGACCGCCTAATCTCCCCGTGGCCAAGTTCTGAGACACGGTTCGACGCTATTGCGCCGTGCCGTTGCCTCAAGGGGATAGTCAGAGGGCATCGTGGTTCATGCCGTAGGGATCAAGTGCGTTTCGATGGCTGCAGCCCCAGGACGATCTCGGCCCGCCCGACCTATTCTGGGCCGGGGAAGGGGAAAAAAACACGATATTGCATTCCGTCGTCGCCCCCCTCGCGGGCCCTGGCAACCTGGCACATGCCGGCGATCAATGATACGTTACGTGTTTGCGTCCCTTCCCGCTGGGTCGCCCGGGTTCCCGAGGTCGCCGGCGTGTGCTTTCATGTGCTTCTCCTGCCAAAAGGAGTACCGCCGAGCCGGAATACTGTGTACATCAATTCTTTGGGGCGAAGAGGGGGCCGTGTTCGGGACGGAAAACAGGCCCCGTACGTGTGTACGCCGTGCGTGCAATTGGGGGAGGGAGTAGGCGAAACAGTGTTGGGGAGGGAGGGAACTCCCTCGCTGTCAGTCGGCCCTGTACGGCGCCTGCATTCAGAGGCCACCTCCAGGCCGTAGAGTCAATCAATGGTACATCAGGTGTTCTTGTTGGGGCTCGGCGGCGCCCTTGAGCCCCCGAAATACCGTGACTCTCCGCAGTTGCTGGCAGGCAATGCCGTGGATCGCGAGAAAGCGAGTAACGAGCGCTGAGCACTCCGGAAACTCCCTCCTGGGGATAGATGTCGGCTTGGTCTTCTGAAACTCGGGGGGCGTCGTGATGGGAAGTCTAACATGCATTTTGAGGAGGTTCAAAGCATTCAATAGAAGCTGCCATCTGCACACGGGGTCTGGACAGGCTTTATTCATGCCTGTTTGCCAATAGCGGCCATGTGAAGCGACTGCGAGCCAAGGTTCTCGTGAGGGCTCGTGTCTACCTCGGGGCTTCTCGAAGCAACATGCACACGCGGTCTCCTTAGAGCTCAAGCCAAAGACGATCTATTATTGCGGAACGAAGGTATCGTGACCAGAGGGTGCCGAGACATGCAACTCCCAAAACTTCCTCGCGGGCTAGCATTAGGAGCCCCGACACACTCGGCCCTAGACTGCGGCCCCCGCGGCCGGGCAAACTCTGATATAATACTACGAGTGCGTTGAGCGTAGCTCGCTCATCAGTGTGTGGTCTTGGAAAATCTGCACTTTTGCTCACCGCAGGCGCGCTCAACAGGAAATGGCCAGACCACGTGCCCCTTGATGGCTGTCCTCCTCCGCCTTGGCCCCGGCCACTGAACATTTCCGCCCACTGTACGGCGACGCATGTACTACGACCGCAACCTTAGGAGGGACGAGGATCCCTTCTCTGCCGTAGGGAAAAGCATGTTGTGGTCACTTGGTTCCACTCGGCGGGAATGCATGCTGCAGTGTGTGTGTGTGTGTGTGTGTGTGCCAGCGACGTCGTGTGCATGCGGCTGCTCCAAACATCCGCTTGTGTCATCCGAAACCCTCGCCGGCAGCGGTGCCCTGGCAGGCCGGCAGCGGCAGCAGCAGCAGCCACCGGGCCTCTCGTCCGAGAAAAAAAAAACCTGTGATGACAGCGGCAGGTCATGCGAGGCTCTGATGGCCGCATACACGAGCTGCCACGGCGCGCAGTTGACCCCTTTCCGCTGCCAGGTACCCGTTCTAGCTTTTGAGAAAGCGGGACGAGGGCTGCGGAAGTCAACCTTGGGCCGCTGCAGACCACGCCACCGTCAATCAGACTGACGACTGACCCCCCCAAGAGCTGGCTTCTCGGTGCCTTGTTTCGAGTCTCTGCCCACATCCAACGCCTCTCGTGGCCCTCGCGGAGGTGTTGCGTACCGGCGGCCGCAGCTCCCCCCCCCCCCCCGGATCTTGCGTAAAGATTGTCCTCCCTCGCGCTCGAAACCCCACGGAGAAACCCTCGCGCCCGAGTCGCGGACGTGGACCTGGCGATGTCACTCTTGAATCAGTATACCGTGTGTCATGGCAAAGACCTGACAGCGCTTCCTTTCCCAGGGGGGTGGCAGAACGAGGCAGAGTGGCCCCCCTCGGACAGTTCATCACGGCCTGAGGTACCTCGTGAAGACGAGTCCGCCCTCATGAATCGCTCACGCAACCCGCAGGGTCGGTAAGCCCGACTGCGCCCGAGGAGAAGGAGAGAAGCGGGGGGGGGAAAGGGAGGGAGGGGGAAGCCAACATCCAACCAAGCGGCGGCGGCGGCTACTGCAAGCCGAGGACCCGGGCGAGCCGGCCGCGACGCTTAGGGGGGTGGGAGACTTGGAGAGAAGGGCGATGGCGAGTCAGCGGCGCTCCGGTTCACGACGGACACACCATCCGGAGGGGGGGGGAGGGGGCTAGACGGGCCATGTTCCTGGCTAGGTGACTCGCCTGGTCAACAAAGGCCAACGCGTTCTCGACGAGGGAGCTCGCCGGGGCCAAACTGCAAAAAACCCACGTGCTGACCGAGCTGACCAAGGCCCGACGATGCTGAACTCTGTCGGCCGGGCCTGTTGTCGGGGGAGGGCGGGGGAGGGCGGACGCGAGCGCGAGCCAGAAGGGCTCGACGGGCTGGAATCGAGGGATCTTCGCGCGCCGCGGAGGACCCTTGGAGGGACGGGGGGAATGGGCGGGAGATGGCGAGCTCGCCTCTATGGCGGCGGGATCTTACCAGCAGGCGAACCGACCGGGTCCCGCCTCCCCTTACCGAAGCCGCGTCGATTCACTCACGGCTCTAACGACCGTTTACTGTGTGGACTTTTTTTTCTCTCCCTCTCTCAACCCTTAGGGCGTAAGAAGGAAAGGGGGGGGGGGGGGGGGGTTGCTGCAGTGGAAAAAAGGGGGCGAGCCACGGTGGAGTATTGCTCTCTGGCATACTCCTAGACCACCAAGTACTATAGATGAGCACACTGTATGTGAACTTGCAGTACAAGGTACAGGATATCACACACACCCGGAAGCACTCGAAGCTACCGGAGCTCCACCGACGAGGGAAAAGGGGGGGGGGGGGGGGGAGGAGAGGTGAGGCAGCCCGTTCGTCATGACGCAACAAACTCAACGCTGGCCAGGGTTGCCTCCGTTTCTCACGCCCTCCCCCCCATCGTCTTCTCCCCCGGAACCTGCAGGCAGTCGACGCGCTGCAGTGTGTGCACCAGCCTCCGTCATGTTCCCCATTATCGACCGCTCCAGCCCCTGAGCTATGCGGCCTAGCTTCAACACTGCCACCCTGTGGCTCTGCAGGTCGACGGCCTAGTGCGTGTGGCCTGCCACAGTGATGGCCAGTGCCGGGATACCACTCCTCGGTCGAGCAGAAAATCACTACGCAGCTCCCCGGGCTAGGTGCAGGACCCAGCGGTGGGCCAATCTCGGTCGTCCGCCACGGCCATTGTCCCCTTCCCACCCCTTCCCCCCCCCCCCCATTCCTGCTTTCGGCGGGGGCCACATTAGCGCTTCCCGGGCGACTGACTGGCCGCGGGTCAGATCAGTAATACACACGCAAATCATCCACATCGACTCCGGGATGATGGATATTCCTGGCTCTTCCGCCAGGTTGTGGGGGGAGACGAGGAGGAGGGGAAGGAGGAGGGCAGAAGGGGAGGGGGGAAGAGGCCGCCCGGTCCGCATTGCTGCCCTGAGAGAAAGGGCGGCATGAGGGGGTGACAATGACTTGCTGGTATGCGCCGCTTTCCCCCCTCCTCGTGGTCTCGGAGGGGACCTTAATGCTGCGGCGCACTGGGGCTGGTGAGGGCATACGCCACCGTAGCGCCGACGAAAGGGGGGTCACGATAACATCAGAAAGACACAGGGAGGGGGGCGGCTCTGGGGGCGGCCTTGTCTTCCGAACGGAAGAAGTGGCAAACGTTCCCGACGAGCCCCCCGGGAGGAAGAGGAAGGGGGCACTGGCTAGACTCTACCTAGTAGGGCCACCGCGTGCGGGTTGTTATGGTTTGGTCCTTCCGAGGCGCGCTCCGGAGGAGCTGCCGAAGGCCCCGGGCTGGCGCGGGAAAGCGAGGTGAAAGGGGGGGAGTGACACGCTTTGGCTGTGTTCCTCTCCGTCTGGCTGCCGCGAGAGAGAAAGGGTAGACACAAGGACGACGTGCCGGGGCGGAGGTTCTCGCGGACGTAGAGAGAGGCCGTGTCCCGGTCGATGACACTTCGCGACGAAAGTCCTACAGAGGCATTATCGTAGTCGTTGCCTACAGGAAGCGCCACGACGGCGGCCAAGAAGTACCTACATAACTAACACCGTGGGTGACGGTTGTTCGTGGAGAAAGGGGGGAAGCCGATGTGAGGGTTGTGTGCCAATCGCATCCGGCCCCTTTGTTGTAGTCCATCTGCCTCCCGTTCCTCCTGTCATCTCGCCGATATCCCGGTGCGGGCAGAGTGGGTAGAAGTGAAGTCGCATCGTGAGATGTTGTAGCACTGATTGGACAGTTTGCTTACTTACTCCAAAGACCGGGTCGCCGAGAGCATCGCTTTTCCCCGCACTGCCGAGGGCAACAGGCTCGGCTAGAAGAGAATCGTGAAGGCTCGAAGACTCAACGCAAGAGCGAAAAGTCCGAAGACGTCCAAACGAAACTCGATATTGCAGACCTCGTACACTCCGTTGTAAACGTGTATCGCTTCAGTCGTCCCCCGCGACGCGGAAATGGCCCCCTCCACCCCCCGCCTCCATAGTGATGTCTACCCTTTCATCTACCCGGCCAAGTATCGCGGCGCCCTCGACGACCAAGTGGTGATTGTAACCGGTAGGGACCGCCCCGTTCCCGCTTCAGGGACCCGGGAAGGGTGTACCCTTTCCCCCTTTCCTTTGTCCGTGGAGGCAGAGCCGATGGCTGACATACCTTCTCCTACAGGCTCAGCAGGCGCCCTCGGCCACGCTGCGGCCGAGTGCTTCGCCGTGGCCGGCGCGCGGCTGGTGCTGGTGCACAACAGAACTCCGCCCGCTCCCAAGGAGCACTTCACGGGCCTGGGCGCTCGGGAGGCCATCGTGTTGCGGTGCGACGTGGCCGACTTGAGCAGCTGCGAGGAACTCGTGCGGCGTGTAGGTCTAGGGTTCCCTCGGGGTGGCACAGCCTGCCGGGGCTGCTCTGTCGCGCTGACGACGCTGCCGTGCAGGTTCTCGAAGCGTATGGCCGGGTTGATGTGTTGATCAACAACGCCGGCGCGAATGCCTTGGTGCCGGTATGTGCTGTACCACCGCCGCCGCCGCCGCCGCGATAGGGGGGGGGGGAGGGGGGGGCGCCCATCTCGAGGTTTTCACGGCTGAAACTGCTTCCTAGATGCACACCCAGGAGCCCCAGGACTTCATACACGAGATGGCCGTCAACCTTCACGGGCCCTATTACCTGATGCGGCTCCTGATGCCCCATTTCCGCGCCCGGCGCCGTGGCTGCGTCCTCAACATCGCTTCGCGCGCCGGGGCTCTCTACATCCCCTTCAGCACGGGCTACTGTGCCAGCAAAGCCGCGCTGATCAACCTCACGGGCTGCGTGCAGAAGGAGGTCGACGTGGACGGGCTCCAGGACATCCACCTCTACGCCCTGCACCCTGGCGGCGTACAGTCGGAGATGACGCTCAACAGTAAGTCGTGGTTCCCCCCCCCCCCCCCCCTTTCTTTGCTGGCTCTCCCCTTTCCCTCGTGTGATCCTTTCGTGACCCATACCACGAGACCGGCAGAAGAGAGGGGCTCGCCGGGCTAAGGGAACCCCGAAACCAGAGTACAAAAACGCCGAAAGGACGCTCCCGGACCACCCGGACCAGGCCAAGCAGTACGCGGCGCGCGTGGACGCGTACAACGACTCGCCCTACCTCAACGGCATGACGTGCGTCGCGCTGGCCACGGGCCTCGCCAAGGGCCTCCTGAGGGGCCGGTACTTCGACGTCGGCCAGGACCTCGAGGACCTGCTGGCGCTCGGCCCGGAGGCCATCCGGGCGGATGCCGACCTCTACACGCTGCACGCGCGGTACCGGGGGCCGGTGCCCCAGGGGGGGTCGCTGGATGCGCCGTTCGATTTTCCCGGCTTCTGATTCCGGGGGGGGAACCGGGTCATGGCAGATGCGAAGAGGCGGGTGGGATTGAGAAACAAACAATTTAAAGCTTAGGCTGTTTGCCAGTCACTACAGGTCCCAAGGCGCTCAAGTATGTAGAGATACACACACAGACACAGACGCAGACACAGACATGTGTATATATATTTGTGTATGAACATATGCCAAGTTCGAGCTTTGTATGACGTCTGATAAGCAGCTCGAAACAGTAGCGAGATATGTATGCGGGAGCATGATACCATGGAATTAGAATAATGGAGAAACCTCTTCATCGCCATTTCCACACAAGCCTGTGTTCCTCCGTCGGCCACTCCCTGCGTCGCAGCCGGACCTTATCTCTGCCATTTGCCTCGGGAGGCCACATGCCTCGACGACTAGAAGGGGGTCAACTGGTGAGGGACCGCCTGGTGCGGTTGCGGCATTCGACCTAGTAGCACCGAACCGAGCTGAGCACGTCGTTGAAGGAGTAGTCGGCCAGCTTGAAGATGCCCGGGCTGAAGATGCCCTGGAGCGAACGGCCCTGGCAGTTGTGGTCCCTATTGAAGGCTTTTAGCTTTCTCTTTCCGGCAGGAAACCCCGTTGCGGGGTGGGAGGCGAGGCTTACACGAAGAGGTCGCACCGAGTGCCGGAGTCGGGGCCAATGGAAGAGACAACATCGTTCCAGTTGTTGTCCAGGTTGGCTGTTATCAAGAACTTGTCAGTTTACCGTCACCTCTCGCAACGTTCCCCCCCTTTTCACTTTTGCCATGGGATAGGGGAAGGCTCAAGGCCAGGGGGGAGGGATCATACTGCAGCTTCCAGTGTTGACGGCCATGTTGTAGCAGGCGCCCGTAAAGTTATCGTTGTAGCACATGTACACGTGGGTAACGGCACGCGACTCGAGGGTGGCGCCCTCGGCCGCCTCGGGGATGGGCGAAGCGGCGACAAGGGAGGCGGCCATGGCCAGGAGGAGCGAGGTGAACTGCATCTTGGATAAGGGTGCGGGAGGAGGGCGAGACACTGACGAGGCTGGAATGAAGAGGCAGGAAACCGTGAAGGGCCGAGGGGGGCTTGGAGGATGGCGAGAGCGGTGGTGGTGAGAGGGAAGAATACCACTGCAGCTGGTGGAAACCGTCCCCTTTATACTCGTTACCGCGGACACGAGATGCTGGCTTCGGACCTGGTGTTGCGAGCCCCCCATGCCCCCAGGGCATCCGTCTCGATGGCTCCCCAAGGAACGGACATCAGGTCCTCGCATGATGATGGGGTCGCGTGGATGGAGCCATTCACATCGGCGAGGAGAGACAAGCCGAGCCCCCTGGTGGCTCTTCGTTCAGGGTCCCGACTTGCCTAATCTGGCAGCCAACTCACGTTGACAAAGCAGCATCTATTAATACCCTACCCCACAGACACCCCTACGAGCAGGAGGACGAGACCGCCGGCCGGCCTGGCCACGAAGGCCGGGAGAAGCCGCAACATGGAGTGAGGGATACACCCCGCGGCATGGGGCCCTATTCGCTACGCTGGCGGCTCCGTGGCCCAAGATACTGGCGACAATGGACATGGGATGCCGATCCGGGCAGTGTAGCGAGCCGCATCCCCGCAGGAATTCAAAATCCGCCAATGGCACTGAACAAGTCTTGATCCCGGGGGGGTTGGCCGTGGGCAACGCCTGCGCGATGTGCTGTGTAAGCCAGCCGGCCTATAGTCATGACACGGTGCTTACTCACGCCCTCAGCTGAATCCTCTCGACTGCCAAATACAGAGCGACCAGGTGGGCAAAGGACCCTTGGTGTCCCCCTTTCGGTAACCCTTCCACGATGCAGGTCACTATGCTCCGTACAAGTGCGGGTGCCGCTTACTCATCCCAGGCTCAGCTGCAGGGCGGGTCTCTCCACTATGGGATCGATTCCCGACCTAAGTAACGAATAGATCGAAGTTGCAGCCAAAGCTGGTCCCGCCAAAACCCGCCGTATTTTTTATTTACTCGCACCAATGAAGATGGAAACACATATCGCGGACTAACGATTTATTGCCTTCTATAATAGAGAATATCTTTCAGCACGGTGGAGGATGGACGTAGACAGGAGCCCGTGCAGGTTATCACGACACTGACTTCGTTCCACGGCCGGGGTGTGATTAGTTACCTAGGTAAGTACCTACCTGTTGATTTGTCAAGTACGTAGCTTTTTCGGAGAATTCATGGTGGCTAGGGGGCTGGCTGTATTGCAATAGTTTGCTGGAGAGGCGAGGCTCGCAAAGCTTCAAGCCGGTGTCGGCGCGATGTGTATGTTTCCCCCCACCTTTGCCCGTCTTGTGGCGTCTTGTGACAGCCATCCCATGTCTTGGCCTAAGTAAACATAGAATACAAGGCCTCACCGAGAAGCCCAGTTTCCAATGGAATGGATGTGCGAAAGTTAAGCTCAGAACTTTCTGGAGCGAGGAAGCCGCGTGAAGTGCTTGGGTAGAGAAGACGAGGCCATGTGGCCAGCTGTCGACAAGCCATTTTCCAATTAATGGAAGGGCTACGATGTACAGCTTGACCTCACAAAAGAACCTTAGCTTCGACACGGACGACAGCCCTGGGCCGAGTGGTTTTGTCAGGGTACTTAGGTACATATTTAAAGAAGTGCATAATTGATAAATACAGAATCGACATCCATCCATGCTAGGCCACCAACTCCAAGGCCCCAGCAGATACATATCCCGAAATTTCTCTATGTGGGCACTGCGTGAGGCAGGTTCTGTCTGAAGTACATCTTGGCCAATAAATAGAAGTGCAGGTATCACAAGAGTGCAGCAGGAGCTTTACCACGGCCCTCGTGGCATAATATGGCGCACCTCTGACCTCCCATGCCTCCTCAATGTCCTAATGCCTGTCAGTACATGGCATGGCAAGCTCAACGGAGATGTAGCGGGAAGCAGACAGCCCAAGTAGCTACACATCCTCGTCGAGTTAAGTAGGTAGGTAGCTCTTACTGAGGTACCGATTTCTCACTCAAGTACCTACCAACGATATGAAAAAAGTGAGCCGGGCCCTTGAAGAGGCATCCGGAGTGGCGGTCGTGGCCACAGCGACCAGGCGGTGCTCGAATGTCGGTCCGAAGCGACCTTCATGTAGAGCTAGAGCTAGGTAAGAGGTAGGGAGGCACTCACCTTTAAGTCGGCGGCAGCCCTTCTACCGAATCCTCATGGTCCCTTCTTGTATCGCGCATACCTATAGCAACTTCCGCTTTCAATGAATGCGCAGCCCCTTGATTTTCGTGGCAAGTGCAGCGGCAGCCCGCAAGGTGGGCGAAACATTGGTTGGGTAAAATGCCGGCCTCCAGCAGCAAACAACAACACCATGGGGACTCCGATTCTACCGAACTGTCTTGGTGTATAGATTGCCGCACCTGTCACCCTATAGACCCGGAAAACCCCCTCATAACTGCGGGGGACTGTTGTCCCCGTCTAGTGGCAGCTATGGCCCGAGCACAAAAGCCGGCTGTGGGGAAACTCCATATCCCCGGTTCACATCGCCTCAGTTATTCTTCGCCCACGGAGCGTAAGTGAACTGGAATCGGTACGAGCGAGGGACGAGACTAACACGGCATGGCCAAGCTTCCTCCTCGACGAGATCCCACAGCCCATCGCCGCAAGTCGAGTCCCCGTTGACGCCCGTGACCCTCGGGAGCCCGGCTTTATGGGTACCGGAAGAGTTGCTCGACCTTTCCAATGCCGTGCGCGCCTCCATCGACCAAAGCGAGCACTTTGGCAGCGCCGGCCAGAGACTCTCGCGCTTTCTCAACGCCGCCATTGCGGAAGAGAACGACGGAAAACCAACCTTGAGCCTGGAAACCATCCGCTACGCTCGCCTCGACAAGCTCGCGGAAAACATCTGCGAACTCGGCGCCAGCCTCCGCACCCGACGGGTCCCGCTGGGTATAGACATGTTCTTCCGCATGGACGAGAAGTACGCCGGTAAGTTGCAACTTGCCTGGAGATCTCGATACAAGGCGCACTACTGGTTCATAGACGATGACCGGATGAAGTGGCTGCAACGCACGCTCCTCCGAGACGTGTGGTTCGCTTGGTCCCCGGCCGACCGAGAAGGCCACTGGAAGACGCGAAGTTCGACTCTACTGTCGGACCTGGAAAACCGACAGCAGTTCGAGCCGGGACAGTAAGTTCCGGCACGGCCCGGGCGCTAATCACACGGGGGGGCGCGTGGGCTAACGGCATCGCAGTTGGTGGTTGAACATGGCCTGCGCCGAACGAGACGGGATGGTGGCTGCCGGGTATCAAGAGAAACCTCCCCGGGGTCCCTATGGCATCAAAACAATGGCTCTTCTGGTCGGGGAAGAAGCAGCGGTTGACGATGTCGTCACTGAGTATGTTCGGACCGGAAGAAAAGTCACGGGCAGTTTTCCCAAACTTTCCGATACAGGCCAGACGGTCCGCATACTCCGAGGCCCCGAGTTGCACAGTGCCGACGCACCGGAAGCGGGTGTGCGTTATGATGGACTGTGAGTGCCTCCCTTGGCCCCACGATGACGCCGACGGCGCCTGACGGAGGGCAGTTACATCATCAAGCAGACTGGGGTTACCCTGTTTCCCGGCGAAGTCGACAAATGGCGGATGGTGCTTACCCTGGAGCGCGTGGCCAGGCAGAGGCCCATGGAGGAGATCAGGTGCATCCCGAGACCTTCGCAACTCGACGACTGGCGTCTGCACGAGAAGATAGAAGGCAACGTGGTGAGGAAGTTCGGCACCGCGCAGTTTACGGCGTGGATCATGCGCCGGGAGGACTTGCTGGCGGAGAAAGCGGCGGCGAGAGTGCTCAGCGGGAACAAGGAACGGCTGGCCGCGAGGGTGAAGAGCTTGGAGACGCAGCGTCCGAAGCCGCTTCCTCTACCGCCCCCCCTGCCGCTTCCCCCGTGCATGAGGCGCAAAAGCCACGAGGAAGAGGAGGAGGAGGAGCAGGAGGAGAAGGAGGAGAGAGACGCGAAAGGAGGAGATGACGAGGTAGACTACCCGGGCTTGGGGGAAGCAGATGAAGCGGATAGCATAGCGGTGGAGCAGGCTAGAGGCCGGCACAACGGGAACGGCGTGGACAAGGGCAAGGCGGTAGACAAGGGCAAGGCGGTAGACAAGGGCAAGGGAGTAGACAAAGGTAAGGGAGTAGATAAAGGAAAAGGACTACTCAGGTCCTGGTGGTAGGACGGGGGAGCGCAGTATACCTACCTCCTAATTCACCACTACCACCCGACGGCAGATGTCTCGGGTATCTTTACACAGCACTCATAGACAAGAGGTAGACTTACCGTAAAACGAAAAGCGTTTTCTACCTACGGGGCCCGTTCCTTGTCCTCAAACCTGGTTTTCTCTATAGGGTTATCGTCTGAGAGACACAAGAGATCCATGCACACGCAACAAACAGCTCATGGGTATGCAAGCAACCCCTCCATAGCCCGGGCGTGTGCGACCAAGCGATAAAAGTGGAGAAACCCGAGGGTAGGGCAGCTCCAGGTCGTCTCCTCCATCCATCCCATCCCCCATCTGATGCATGGATGGGATCTCTCTATTGGCCCGTAAGTGTGGATGGGGATTGCCAGCCATCCTTGGGAACCACCTCGAGCTTACTTTATTTCAACCTCGTTCTCCGGCAACGCAGCAGCAGCGACCGCGACTCTCTCTCTCTCTCTCTCTCGACCATGGCCGGAGGCAAGAAGAAAGCCGGGGACAAGAAGGACGCCGACGCGCCCAAAGGCGGCGGCGGCGGCAGCGGCGGCGGCAAGCCCGTCAAGGGCGCGCAGTCCATCTTTGTCCGACACATCCTCGTACGTGGGCTCCTCGCGGCTTTCTCCCCCTCCCCATGACCGGACATCGGCCGGTTTGCTGACGGCGGGAGCAGGTAGAAAAGCATGCCCAGAGGGAGCAGATCCTGGAGAAGCTGAGGGAGGGCGCCGCGTTCGATGCCCTGGCTCGGGAATTTTCCCAGGACAAAGCCCGTCAAGGTAAGGGTTGATATATTTTTTCTTATGTCCCCGCTCCCCCCCCTCTTCCTTCCCTGGTCTCTCCGGCGGCGGTAATAAGAAGAGGGGGAAAAAAAACAACCACAACGACGGACGGGGGCTGATACATGAACCCCTCGTTGGGGGGTTGTGCGCGCACGCAGGCGGTGACCTGGGGCAGAAGACCAAGGGAACGCTGGACCCCGACTTTGAGGCCGTCGCCTACGCGTTGCCGGCCAGCGAGGACAAGGAGTTCGCGGGCGACAAGATGAAGAACTACCCGTACGGCCTGGCCAAGACGTCCGAGGGGTACCACATCATCCTCGTCAACAAGAGGAAATAGGGGGAGACGGAATTTGGTCTCCGCCACCACCCCTTTTGGTTTCAATCTCCTTCAACAACGTCTTGGGCGCATACGAGAGGGACTGAAAACAGAGGATTCGCCGTGAGGATGTGTCATGGCACCTTCTTTTCTCATACTATGCAGCTCTTCGGGCCGGGCCGCCTCTTTTGACACTGTCTGTCTCCCTTCTCGACGCGGCTCCGACCAGCACCGAGGAAACATCGCGCAGCCAATGAATTGAATCGAAGCACCGTCTCCGGAACCGTGATGAGTTGCGCCAAGAGTGAATGAACACAGATCCCAGTTGTAGGGGAAGAAGAAAAAAAAAACATCGCGGCGCAGGCTCATGACTACGCTGCGCATGGACAGAGGGACACGGAAACCGCTTCCCGCAGGACGACTATGAATTCTAACGTGACGCTTCCAGGCCTGGCCGGTATGGAGTGAGCAGGGCAACTGCGGATCCCACGCCCGCTACCACCACCGCCCCCCTATCTTTCGATACTGAATTCTGATTGGTGTCGCACCTCCAGGATCGTGTACAGGGCTGTATGCGATTTCCAGACTACGGTGCTCGAGTGGCACAAAATTCCAGATCGCATGCCGTCATGGCAGACGGCCAATGCCATGGCTACCGGCTCCAGCATATGTCCTCGCATGCCCTCGATAGGATCCTACGCCGATGGGTCGCGCATGGTCCACAGAGGAGGCAAGGGTACCATCTACTCCAGCATGAGAGCCATCCCTGCTGACCACCAAACCAGGCGTTGAGACGATTCGTCGGGCATGTAGTCTCCATGGTACGTCACTCGGTCAGCGCAATGGTGGGATTTCTTGAGTGGCTTCATCTCTGTGCATTTTTTTCCTTTGTCCGATGCAGTTTTGAATCCTCCGTAGCCGAGCCAATAGAGTGGCACCTCCCGTATTGCTGGGAGGTCGAAGTGGAAATCTTTCCCAAATCTACAGACCGCCCCACCCGCAACGCCTAAAGTCGATTCGTTTACTGCTCCGTCTGGAAGTAGTTGAGCAGGATGGAGCGCTCCTGAGACTCCTCACCCCAGTCCTTAACAACGACGCAGGAGCAGTTGACCACCTTGCGGGCGTTGCCCTCGCGGTCCAGGACACCTGTCACGCATGTTAGCCCCAGGCCCCCGTCGCAGTGTTTTCCCCCTGCCACCCCGGGGTATACTCACAGAGACCAGCCCACTCGCCCAGCTGCTTGCCATCGGGCACCTTGATCAGGGGAATCTTATGCTCGGAGCACAGGGCGATGACCAGCTTCTTGTAGGCCTCCTCCTCGCAGGACTCGTTCAGGACGCACATGTGAGCCTGGCGTCTGTCGAGGGCCTTGGAGGCTTCGCGGAGACCGCGGGCGAGACCGTCGTGCATGAGGGACAGCTTCAGGACACCCTTGAGGGCGTCGAGGACCGACATCTGGCCCTTGGAGGCATCGGCGGAAACCTCGAGCTCCTCGGGGACCTCGGGGGCGTTGGTCTCTTCTACGTCCGACTGGCGGGCGGGGGCATGTTAGCAGGCGGCCCGGCGCACACACAACACGGGGGGGGGACGGTGGTGGTGGGTGGATGGCATCGCGGGGTGGGCGAGGGCAGGGCGACCCCTGGGGTAGGGACTACGCGCGCGCGCGTGCGCACATCGCTATCTGAGGGCGCCGCGTCTGCCTCGGGATCGCGAGGAGGGGGGAAGGGCGCGGGGCTGGCGGCAAGCGTCCAGAAGACGTACCATCTTGGCTGTTTGTATGATACCGGTGCGATCCTCGAAGAGCGGGTGTTGTTGGCTCAGTGGTGGGTGAGAAAGGAGGGAGGGGTGGTGGTGTTGGGTGAAGGTGTAGTCGTGGTGAAAATTGTCGCCCAGCCGGCTTGTGCTCGACTTTCAAGATGTGCCTGCTTCCGGGCGGTTGGTGGGCACCCATTGCAATTCTCTCCTGTGAATGCGGCCGCGTGGGGCCGGTCCGGGCGCGCCCGCCAATCAAAGCCCACTAGGGCATAAAATCTGGTCCGTGCGGGCTCGGTGCCCACCACCCAGCACCACTGGAGACGATGCTGCCCTGTGGCCGCGGGACCAAAATTGGTGGTGCCCATCTCGGCCTCCAGAAATTTTTGGCCCTTTCCTCCGCTGCCGTCTTGACTCCCGTCCACACACTCACACACCCAACACCGTCTCCGTCGACCTTCCACCGAGGTATGTATTGCTGTATACGCACTGCTTGCGGCATGATGGACGGGTGATTCTGCCACGAGGGAGGGCCCCCTTCCACGAAGCCAGGGGAGAGCAATCGGGATCCGTTGTCCTCGGCCGTCGCCATCGCTGGGTGCCGCCGCCGCCGCCGCCGCTGCCGTCGCGTCGCGGCGGCCGTGCCCAAGGCCCAATATGAGGGGCGCTGCGCCAGACGAGGCGGCGATGCCCGAGAACAACCGGTTTCCCCCCGATACGCGTCTCCCTCCCAGTGCTGAGCGGGCAGAACCCTCCCATCCAGTTCCATCCTGGGGGCAGGGCACTCTCCATGCTCGAGGGCTTCGAGGGCTAACATGTACACCCGGCAGATACCTCTTATCCTCGTCCTACACGATTTGAGAATCTCATCTCCCCCCCACCGCCAAAATGGTCAAGACCTCCGTCCTCAACGATGCGCTCAACGCCATCAACAACGCCGAGAAGACCGGAAAGCGCCAGGTCCTCATCCGCCCTAGCTCCAAGGTCATCGTCAAGTTCTTGACCGTCATGCAGCGTCACGGTACGTTGCCCCCCCGGCCCTCTGCGTTGGGAGACGCTCGTCCGCGGGAGCAGAACAGAGAAACAGTGCCAAGAGTCCTTCGCGCCCGCCTGCACCAATCCCGCGCCCGTTCGGCATGATAACTGGATAATGGTCTCAATCATCCCACGATCACCGTCTTTTAAGTTGCCGATAGATCCACGTATCCTGTATACGGGCGAAGGACCTTACACGTTTCTCTGACTCTCCGGGATGAAGTTCTTACGTTTAATTCGTCGCTACATTCTCATGCTGACCCGCATGTCCGCAGGCTACATTGGCGAGTTCGAGGAGGTCGACGACCACCGCTCCGGCAAGATCGTCGTTCAGCTGAACGGCCGCATCAACAAGACCGGTGTCATCTCCCCCCGCTACAACGTCCGCCTTGCCGACCTCGAGAAGTGGGTCGTCAAGCTGCTGCCCGCTCGTCAGTTCGGCTACGTGATCCTGACCACCTCGGCCGGTATCATGGACCACGAGGAGGCCCGCCGCAAGCACGTTGCCGGCAAGATCATTGGCTTCTTCTACTAGACACCCGGTATGCCGGTGTGCCCCTTGAATGAAATAAAAAAAGACGGTGTGGAACCAGCCATGTAGCGCATTTTTCGGGCGTTGGGGAAATGGATAACGCTCAAGCAGCATTCTGAAGCCGCAATAAACGATACCACCACAAAAAATGCCACCAAGGTTCCCCCTTACTTGAGCCGCCGTTGATTCGTCTTACGTGCCCCACGCCATTGTTTTCACGATTTCCCCGTATTTCAGACCAGCTTGCGACGTTGCCCGCACTTTCATACGGGCCAGTAATTGACCGTTGTCAGACGAGGGAGGTCGACGTCGACAATGTAAGTGCTTGAGTACCTAAGGTAGGTATGGACTTGGCTCTGCTATCCAATCAACAGCTGGTGTGGAGGCGTATGCGTACATGAATAGAGCTCAGGTACATAAGTACATACCTACGTACGTTCTACATAAGTACCTCTAATGTGTTATATGTAAACATATGCAGGCATATAACCGATTGCCAAGCATCGCTTATGCCGTTGTGCAATTGATACGGAGGGCAAGTATTGTCTCTGTTCGAAAACAGCGCAAAGGGGATGACGATTCATGATTATCATAGACGCTGACTTACACAGTTACATCTAGGTTGCAGAGCTGCCAGCAGCTGCTGTCGGGCTAGGCGGAGAGAGCCGACGATGTTTGGTATTATGGGGGCAGGTCAAGATGTAAGTACGTAAGGTACGTAGTACCAGAGTTTGACGCGTCATGGGTGGGCTGTCATTCCGCCCACATGAATGAATGCCTGTGTACCTATGTCGGAGGTGAATTCCAGAGCAGCGACTGGGGCCGGGATTTCGTCCGTCATAAGTATCTCCGGACTTTCAATGGATTTGGAGCTCGGGAGCGCATACCGGGCTGTGCAAGTCTAGATCTATCTTGGGAGGCCAGCAGCAGGAGCAGCAGCACCCAGGCAGCCAGGAACACCCGTTGCCTGTCAATTGCGAATACCAAGTCCTGTCAGCCCTGACTAGCGCGCGCGCGCGCAATACTACTTTGTGTACTTACGGGCATACTTGCTACCTATCTCTACTACCACAACCGTGGTCGTTTCTTTGCTGCGAATACCTCCCCTGCGAAGACCTTTCTCCCCCCCCCTTCAGCAACGCACACACGCTGGTGGGTTTGGTCGTGAAACCACGGCCTGTCGCGACTGCAGGAGCCGTCTGCCGGGTTACTTCCTACACTGGCTCGATCCCAGAAGCCATCGCATGCATCTCCCCGGACGAAGGCAACTGACCCTTTGTCAAGCCACAACACCGAAGAAACACGGCCTCGCGACCTCTCCCGCGAATCTCCCGAAGCTGCTCGCCGGGGGCTGCCGTTCGCTTATTTCTCCATAGCGCCGTGCCGTGCTGAGCAGTTTCCGTCCAGTCTTGAAGAGCCCCAGCACGAGCCCGTCGGCCCGTCCGCCGGCACTTACGCAATCATGGTGGGCGCAAGAATGCGCCCGAGGCAGATCCTCGCAACCGCCGCCCTCGTCTTCCTGGTCGTGTGCCTCTTTTCCTTTTCGCGCTACTCGACCGGCACCGACATCACGAAAACGAACCCATTGCCCGGCTCGTCGTCCCAGCATGGCAGCTCCGACAGCGCTGCCGGGCCAGCCAAACCGCCCCCTCCACCGCCGCCCCCCGCGCCCTTGCGCGGACCCAACGATCCCCAGCCCAAGCCCGCGCCTCCCGGCAAGCATCCCATGCAGTACCTGATCGCCGAGGCCCAGAAGAACTTTGAGGCACTCCAGGAACGCCAGTCCAAGACGCTCGACCAGGCCGTGGCCGAGTACAAGCGGCGCTACAACATCCCCCCTCCGCCCAATTTCGACAAGTGGTTCGCCTTCGCCCAGTCCAAGAAGGTGCAGCTCATCGATGAGTTCGACAGCATCCACGACACCCTGACGCCCTTTTGGGGCCTGAAACCCGCCACCATTCGCCAGCGGGCCAAGGAGGCTCTGGGCTTCGACAACCAGCTCCTGGGCGTCCTGATCCGCGATGGCAAGGTGACGCATGCCGCGGGTGGCGGCGACTGGCAGCGCGATGCCACCAAGGGCATGATGAGCAAGTTCGTGCAGTGGCTGCCCAGCATGGACCTGTGCTTCAATCTCCACGACGAGCCCCGCGTGGTGGTGCCGCACGACGACATGGCCAAACTGGTCAAGCGAGGCAAGGAGGTAGCCATGCCGGCGGCCAACAGGCAGGCCCGGCCCCGGAACGCGTTCTCCAAACCCGAGGGCTTGGGCGACGGCAAGAAGTTCGAAGAGGTCAAGCTGACGCGCTTCAACGTCTTTGCGCATCAGCCCACCTGGACGCACTCGCGCCTCTCCTGCCCGCCCGACAGCCCGGCCCGTGGGGTGGACGACGACGAGAAAGTGGACGACGTCTCCAAGTACAGCCTGGGGGAGCTGGGCTTCGTCTATAACGTCACGGCCTCCTCCGACATCTGCAACTCGCCCTCGCTCAGCTCGTCCTTTGGCTTCTTCGATCGGCCCAACGCCTACAACATCGTGCACGATCTTTTCCCCATCTTCTCGCAGTCCAAGATCTCTTCCTACTCGGACATTCTGTACCCCTCGCCATGGTACTGGTACGGCAAGGTCACCTACTCGGACTGGCACGACTGGCCCTGGAAGGACAAGGCGGACAAGTTCTACTGGCGCGGCAGCACCACCGGCGGCTTCAGTCGCAACGGCGGCTGGCGTCGCCAGCATCGGCAACGTTTCGTTCAGAAGATCAACGCGGCCGACCAGGCCAAAATCATGGTCAACACGGGCACCGACGAGGCGGAGAACTGGACCCCCAAAACGGCCAACCGGGGCGACTTCCGGGACATCATGGACATCTTCTTCAGCCACGTGGGCCAGTGCGACCCCGGCGATTGCGAGGCCCAGCAGGAGTTCTTCACCGTCATGGAGCGCGCCGACCAGCACGATGCCTACAAGTACAAATACCTGCTCGACATTGACGGGAACGCCTTCAGCGGCCGTTTCTACGCCTTCCTGAAGAGCAAGAGCCTGGTGTACAAGTGGGCCGTCTTCAGAGAGTGGCATGCCGAGTGGCTGAAGCCGTGGGCGCACTATATTCCGCTCAGCCTGCAGGGAGACGAGTGGCTCGAGACGGTGCGATTCTTCACCGGCAACGGCGCGGCGGCCCAGAAGGAGGCGGAGCGACTGGCGCTGCAGCAGAGGGAGTGGGCCAACAAGGTCCTCCGAAACGAGGACTTTGAGGTCTGGTTTTTCCGCCTCTTGCTTGAGTAGGTTTTTTTCTTCCTTTCCCGGCCAGCTGCCAGAAGCAGGCTCTGTGCTAACCGCGACCCAGATATGGCCGTGTGATTGATGACGACCGAGAAAAGATCGGCTTCTCTACTGGCAGCTGAGCGGCCGCTCCCGCCGCCGCACGCAAAGTGACCAGCCGGACCTCAGCGGGATAAAATGCCGACACAAGCGGCGCAAGGGTCGGATCCGTGTATTAATGGATTTGCGCGTATTATTGTTTGACGATTCTCATTAGCGGACTGGCGTTGAGGCAGGTGCTTGTACGAGTAATTACTAGATACCGGCGGGCATTTCCGGACGGAGTTCCATGTTGTTTTTAGATGGTGGCACCTTGCGGCTACGTCCATAGTGGTGGAAGCCTCCTTGGTGCCGAGAAAGGAGGGATCCGTCGTTCCACGGCTGGCGTGGCTGGTTTGCGGGATCAAGGCGGACCGAATTAAGATGGGCGAGGCGAAGTCTGGCGCGTGCCTTACAGTCACGCTGTGGATTCTGCCTCCTTGACCGACCCGTGCTGAAGCCATCTCACCGAGCGGCCTCCGTGTGAGCAGGTTTCGCACCACAAGGTCCTGGGGCCGAGGGTGCAACGGCTGAGGGCATTCTGTCGAAAGCTCGCGGGAACACGTTCCTCTGGGAGCTGGCGAGATACAATACCTACTTACATAAGCGAGAGACATCACTTCCTTGCCTCTTGGTCTTTCCTCCAACCTCCTCCCCCGGTCGATCACCCGGCTGGGTTCTTTTACTTCTGCCACACATGACGGAATAAACAAAACCCCAATTCGTCGACTCGGCAGGCGGTATTCACCTGACGTGTTTTGAACAACGGGCCGGCATCATGTCTGTTCGTTCGTATTGCCAGTTCCCCGGGAGATGGGCCCCCCGAAACGGCCCGGTGCTCTCGCTTTCCCGTACCGTATCTTTGGCCGGGTCCCTTCTGCCCGGCGGCCGCCGCCAACCCGCCGCGGGATGTGGTCAACAAGGAAGGGGGGGGGGGGGGGGGAAAGGGGCAGACGGGCGAGGCTAGGCGCCTGCTGGACCCAGCGAGCGACGCCAATGCATCTCCCACGTGGCTATGGGATGGTCGACGCGGGGGGAAATAGGGTTGACGCTCGCGGTGGCGCCGCTCGCCTAGCTCTCCATGAATTTAGAGACGACGCCCTCCGCGGCAAGCGACTCTGCCTGCGAGCTCGGGTGTGCCCTGGTCCCGAAGGAGCTTGGGGCCGTAGGAGGATCTTGATGCTCTCTGCCGTTAAGATGCTGGAGCACCGTCGCGGCGCTGGCACCCAATTTGGCCACTCGTAAGCGAAGTGTGCTTTTTTTTTCTCGTACTGTTTTCCCGCCAACTCTCTTGGGGGTGTTCCATCCGACCCGGGCCTCCCAACCCCACGCGCCGCCGCCGACGGGGTTCCGGAGGCTGGTTGGCGGGCGGCCCGGAACCCTCAGGGCGGGGACTTGTTCGGCGGCGGGAGGGAAAGCGTGACGCCGGCCCTAAGTACCGATGGATACGTGATCGACGACGGCGACGACAACAAAGCCATCGACCCCTCATCCCCCCGTGCCGGCCGCCGTCCGCCCGACGGCGGGTCGACGACCAAGCCGTCGCAGCGCCCGCCGCACGTTTCCATGGTCGAGACGGCTCGGCGCTTGGTTTCGAAAAAAAAAAAAGACGCGGTTTGGTCCCCTCGGATCTCTGGTCCGGCGACTCTCGTGGTCTTCGTTGTACCTTTTGCGCATTTTCCTGCCAATATTTCAACAATATAAATAGGGCAGGATCCGGGAGAGGGTGGTATTTCTTGGTATGCTTACCTTTTGGCACCTTTGGGTTATTGGCGTGCTTTGGGGGGGGGGGTTTCGCATCGTATATTATGTAAAAAGAGTGGTTTGTGCCGCTGTAAAACCCCAACAAAGGAGAGGGGGGAACGGAGGTGACCTGATAGCGACGCGAATATTTGATCCCGTGTTCAGAATCCCCCTTCGGCCGATAGGAAGGAGTCCCTGACTCAGCGTTCAGCACTGGCTCATGGCGAGACATGGAACAACAGGAGAAGGTGTGTGTGTGTGTGTGTGTGTGTTTGTAAAAGAGAGAGATGGGACCAGCAACAGCACCAAATATGCACGACATACTTGCATACATAGCCGCTCGCCACCACGTGGGGCCCCGCATCCCCGGCGGGACGAAGAGCATTGGCCGGGGCGACGACGAGAAGGGGGTCGCAGATGAGGCCGCAGCGGCCGCTTCCACCTTGTCCTTCCCCCCCCCCCCCCTCTCCCGGAGCCGCGGGGTCCCCCCCTTCTCCGGATCGCGGACGCGCATCCGAGTGGCAAGGGCGAAGAGATGGGGGGGCAGGCGCGGCGGACCAATTACGAGGCCCTGTCTGACCGAAAACAGATGGGCCGAACGTGATGGCAAGGGGCACGGCGGGTAGGAGAAGACGACCACCGAGCGGGCGGGGAGAAGAGGAGAGAAGGGAGAAAAAAAAAACACCTACGTGAAAGAGAAAGAGAGGTAGGGCCCCGTTCCGTGAGTGCCTCCTTGATTCTGTTCATCGTTCACCATTCTATTCATTAAACCCCCCCAGGTATCAAAGGGAGGGGGGAGGAGTATGTATACGCTACATGGGTTCGTCCGGGGTCTCTGGGGGGGAGGGAACCCCACGAGGCCCGGGCTTTGCTTTTTCGCCTGAAGAGAGGAGTCGTCGTTCCGTCGTGAAAGGAAGAAAGGGGGGGGGGGGGAGGAAGGGAGAAAGGGAGAAAAAGAAGAGGGGGGAGAAAAGAAGAAAGAGTAGGGGGGTGACCAGCATCGGTTTATGGGTCCAGGGGAAAGCGGTTGGTGAACTTGAAGGTGGCGAGACCCTCCTCGAGGCCGGTCGCGAGCGTCTCGAGGTCGCCGCTGACGTAGACGCCCGGCTCGCCGGCCTTGAAGCCGGCGGCGGCGAGCGCGGCGCTCACGGTGCCGTTGCCGCCGCCGCCGCCGCCGCCGCCGCCGCCGTGGTAGTAGCCCACGGGCTTGCCGAACAGGAAGGCCATGGTGGCGACGTGCAGGGGGCGGCCGGGCGGGTACAGCGTCGTCGAGGCGCGCGCGGCGGCGCCGTCGCCGAAGAGGCCGGCGCGGTCGGCGGCGGCGGTGGCGACGACGGCGTCGAAGCCGGCGGCGTCGGCGGCCGAGTAGGTGGCGTCGACGCCGTCGGCCAGGGCCTCGGCCACGACGGCGGGCACGAGGCCGGCGCGGGCGAGGCGGGCCTTGAGGGCGGCGGCGTCGCGCAGGCCGCCCGTCGTGGCCAGGATGCCCACCTTGAGGGTGGCGACGGTCGGCAGCGTGCCGTTGGCGATGGAGAGGCCCGCGGTCCGGTTGGCGTGGTAGTAGGTCGGGTCGGCGGCGGGCGCGTCCATGCCCAGGGCCGAGGCGACGCGGGCGGCGACGTCGTGGCTGACGCGGTTGAGCTGGGCCAGCACGTTGGCCTTGACGGCGGCCGACTGCAGCTGGCTCGTCTCGAAGCGCATGGCGTTGACGACGGCCTGCTGCTCGGCGGGCGTCAGCGAGTTGTAGAAGAGGCGCGGCTGCGTCCAGTGGTCGTCGAAGGTCGGCGCGAGCTCGCGCACCAGCCGGCCCGAGGCCTGGCGGCGCGGCGCCGTGAAGAAGCCGCGGCCCTGCTGCTGCGTCGCCTGCTGCGGGTAGCCGTCGTTGAGGGTGTTGGGCGAGTAGGCGGCCGTGTTGGTGTGGACGAGCATCTGGGCGGCGCCGTCGCGGTTGTTGTTGTGGACGGGGGCCCGCGGGCGGTTGATGGGCAGCTGCTCGAAGTTGGGCCCGCCGTGCCGGTTGAGCTGCGTGTCGAGGTAGGAGAAGATGCGGCCCTGCAGCAGCGGGTCGTCGGTGAAGTCGACGCCGCGCACGATGTGGCCCGGCTGGAACATGATCTGCTCCGTCTCGGCGAAGTAGTTGCTCGGGTTGCGGTCGAGCTTCATGACGCCGAGCTTGCGCAGCGGCGCCAGCTCCTCGGGCAGGATCTTGGTCGGGTCGAGCAGGTCGAAGCCGAAGGCCGTCACCTGCTCCTCGTCCACGACCTGCACCGCCAGCTCCCACTCGGGCCCGTGGCCCGACTCGATGGCCTCCCAGAGGTCCTGCCGGTGCATGTCGGGGTTCTTGCCCGCCAGCGCCTGCGCCTCCTCCCAGACCAGGCTGGCCCGGCCCTGCTTGGTCTTCCAGTGCCACTTGACGAGCTTGGACTCGCCATCGTCGGTCACCAGGCGGAACGTGTGTACGCCAAAGCCGTCCTGTTTCGCCGTCAGTAGGACGTCAGGGGGGGAAAAGGGGGGAGCCACCACGGGGGCCCGCCGGCTTACCATGTGTCGGAAGCTGCGCGGGATGCCGTACCCGGCCATGGCCCAGAAAAGGGTGTGCAGGGTGCTCGGCTGCGAGCTGAAGAAGTCCCAGGCCGAGTCGTGGGCCGTGGCCGCCTGGGGGATCTCCCGGTCCGGCTTGGGCTTCACCGAGTGGATGAGGTCGGGGAACCTGATGGCGTCCTGGATGAAGAAGACGGGAATGTTGTTTCCGACAATATCTGCCATCCCGGGTCAGTAAAGGAGGCTGTCGGGCGTGGAGGCCACCGGCCAAAGACGAGGAGCTTACCAAAGTTTCCTTCGTCCGTGTAGCTGTTGGGGTTGTCGAGATCAGCAGATGAGCACCAAACACACACACACACACACACACACACACACACACACACACACACGTCCCCCTGACCGGTCCAGCACACTTACAATCGGGTAGCGAAGCCGTGGACGTCGCGAGCCGTGTCGGCGCTTCCTCGCGAGCCGGCCACCGTCGAGAACCTGACGTACGTGGGCGTCTGCTTGCCCGCCTTGCTGAGGAAGGAGGCGGCAGTGAGGTTGCTCCAGTCGCCATAGCTGGTAAAGGTGCCGTGGGCACCGGCGCCGCGGGCGTGGACGGCACGCTCCGGGACGCGTTCGTGATCGACTATGGCGGCCCTGTTAGTATGACTTGTCCGCGCCGGGATACCATTCCGGAACATGGTGGTGTTATTTGTATCTGGGCCATCAAGAGGGGGAGAGGGAGAGAGAGGGGGGGGGCGACGGCGTACAGTGAGTAATCTTCTGGCGGAAAATGAAGTCCTCGAGCAGGGTAGGCCCCTTCACGCCCGCCTTCAGACTGTCCTGCTCCTGGATCTGCCCGCCGACGTCGTCCGTCATGTACCCTTTGCTGTCGTCGACGGCGAACTGGTCCATGAAGTTGTCGGTGCCGTCCTCGGCGCGGACGCCGAGGGCGCCGGCAGCGAACGGGCAGCCCTCGGCCGCCGTGAGGCCGACCAGCCCCAGGAAGGCGGCGGTCGTGGTGAGTAGACGTCCGGCCATGCTGGCTGTCCGTCGTGGTGTCGTTGTCGTCTTTCTTCCGTACTTTGGCCCGTCCGATCCGAAGCAAGGCCGGGGAGGTGTGGAGGAGGGAGGGAGGGAGGGAGGGAAACGAAGGTCCCAGAAAGAACAGGCTCGATGGCGGTTGGGGAGATGAGGCCGCTTCCGAGGTGGTAGGCTGCAGGCGAGAAACACGGGTGCCTCCCGCTTTCTTATGTACGCGCATGCAGGTAGCCCGCCATAAGGGTATCCCGAAGTAGACGCGTAGCCAAGCCTCCCCTCCTCACGACGACCACATCCTACCCAACGCTGACATGCCCGCGGGATGATGAACAAACAGACGGGGCTGATTGGAGGGCTTGACGTCAGATATTACTCAACAGCAGGTACAAGGACTCTACAGCGGCAGTACGGCCCCATCTGCTGCCCAGGCCGGGTCCACGGTAGTAGTGCCATGGCCACCACATGGGAATGGATCCCATACCGAGGCGGGCTGGCGGGCGAACGATGGGGGAGGAAAAGGAAACGGCCGGTGGTGTGATTCGTCGGTGCGGCCCTGCATAGTCCGTCGGCCCTGGACCGGGTCTCTCTGCTGGGTGCCCCGGGTAGTGGTACACACACACATACATGGGATGGGGGGGGGGGAGAGGGAGGAAGGGCTCCACGCCGGTCTTGGCAGCTTGTACTTAGATGCCCAGGCGTGGAAATGGAAGAAAGAATACGACATGCAAGGCAGACCGGATGGGCGAGGTTTGTGCTTGCCCATCCAGAAAAACCCATCCCCCCGGTTGTTGCTGTGAGGGGGGATGCGACCATGTCGCAGATGGGGATGGCTTCCAAGGGGTAACCTTGCCCCTGATTCGCCCTCGGCGGCGTTGCGGCTGGCAGCCTCGTGTCAAATGCCCACCAAAACTCGAGCGGATGGGGGCCAAACACGTGCCCGCTGGGGCGGGCAACCGCATCGAAACCCAAAGCAGGCCTGTTGCTTGCCTACCTACAGCTTCAACCCCTAGCAGCCCCGGCCTGCATGTATTATTGTATGTAGGCGGGTTTGTTACATGCAGAGTGCCCAACGTCTCGAGCTGCTTCGTCGTGAGGAAGCACAACAACAAAACACGGGCACATCCATGGGCTTGGCCTCGCTTCCGGTATCCAGCTGTGTCCGGCCATAGCCCAGCAGCAGGCAACAGGCCCCCCATGGAACCGGGGGGGGGGGGGGGGGGTAGTACCTACAGAGCTGAAGAAAGACAGTCCCGTGGACCGTCGGTGCCGCCGGCTAATAGTGCCCCAGCGTCCGTTATAGTAGCACGGAGAGAAGCCGAATACAATCCGGACCATGTCTTGGGAAAACCCACTGCAAAAATCTCTCCCAGCCCGGGGCTTCCCGGAAGATTCACCCTTCGATCTCGGGACGTGGCATGAGGGCGAGTGGGCAATCGTGATAGGCGAGGAAGATACTAAGAACATCTCGGCACCCTTGGCCCCGAATTCGGCCCGCAAAAGTATATGGCAGTTCAACTGCAGCCTTTATTGGTGGGACTGCTTAGGCCAGACGACGCTATGCTTGGCCCTGCAGTTGCTGGGGGGGGGGATTGGATTTCATATCACTCTCTCTTTACTTATCAGTGGTGCAGGGGTTTTTCTTCTTCTTTCTTTCTTTAGCACCGGCGAGCTCCCACTTGGGTTCCGGTCGAGTCAAAATTCATCAGGCACACGCCGCCGTGCCCCGGCGAGAACAGCCACGCGGTACGGAACGACAATACGGGGACGGCATAAGCAGCAAGGCGTGCCGGTTCAGGCAGAGAGACTTAGGTACTTATGTACGACCGGGGTGGAAAAGAGGCAGGCACAAGAGAGATGGGAAGGGAGCCGACGCGACGACTCACGTCATCCCCCAGGACCGTCAGCTCCGTTGCGGGCGAGCCAAGGGCTGCGTGGGTTCTGTGCGAACCGGCGCCTCTGCTGACGGGGGGGGTGGAGGCAAAACGGGTAGTGATGATAAACGCCGAGACGTGACGGCCGCCCGGGGAGGGGGGACACAGAGGTGGAAGAGCCCGGACGACGGTCGAATGAGAGGCGGAACCCTCAGAAGCTATTCCCGTGCGATGGAACTGCAACGTCGGGACCAGGTCCCCGGGGGGGTTCCCTTGTCACCGCGGCCGCTTGGCGGGCGGCTAACCCAAGAGAATCAGGTAGTTTTTTGTGCAAGCAACGACCGTTTATGTGGTATACGTGGGGAGAGAGAGCCCATGCTCCCATCCAGTCACTCACTGGCTGGGAAGAGAAGGTGATAGATACATCGGCCGAAAGGGCCGACGACGGGGGCGACGGCGCGGCTCGCCAGGGCCGCCGGGCTTGTCTTCTTTTTATCGCGCGCGCAAGGGCAAAAGCCGATGATGATTTCGGTAGGGGACCCGTTTCCGCTGCGTACCTAGTTACTTAAGTTAAGGAAACGCACACCCCCTTCCCACGGGAAAATGCCGCAGTATATCTCGGCGGCACGGAACCAAAACCCAAAGCAATCCCGCGCCCTGGGTCCGATGAGGGGGGGGGGGGGGGGGGGGGGGGGTGAGATATCTCGAATGGTGACGTCTTCTACGGCGGGAGGGTGGATATGCTGGGCTGGGGTATATCGGCTACAACAGCCGACGATACGCCAAGGCTGGATCGCCGGGATGTTCGGAGAGCCAGAGCCCCCCCAAGCCCAAGGTGGCCTGTGTTTTTGAGGAGCTTCTTCTCGGCAGAGCGGTTCGGGATTTGGGAGGGAAATATCATAGTAGAAAGAGAGACACACAGCCTTGCTGGGATGGACGCCAAGTTCAACATCGTTCCGCAGTGGGGGGAGGGAGGACATCCTGCATCTCCAGCGACTTGACCGACGTGGCATCCATGGCGCGCGCATGGCGAATGGCGAACGGATGAAAATGGGTGGACAATGTCTCCCATGGTGAAAAAAGCGAGGCTCTAATATAGGAAACCAACGTGCATATGACAAGCATTGGCAGCGTCGGACGTCCGCAGTCGGGGCGCATGTACATAAGGTAGGTAAAATTACCACATAACATACCTGGGGGGTGGATGATGACGGGGGATGGCATGGCGTCTTTTTGGGTGTGTATCTCTCTCTTCCTCTCTCTCCGCCTTTCTCCTACTCTCTCTCTCTCTCTCTCACACACACTCTCACAAACCCTAGGCGTAGTAGATTTTCCCACCGACATTCAATTCGTGTGACGTGGGACGGGGGCCCCATCGAATAAACAACAAACCGGGCCAACCCCTGCCGTCCATGGATGGTATGTATAGAAAGGAAAAAAAGGTTGGGTTCCGCTGAAGCCATCGTCTCACCGTGGATGTACATACATTATGTACATCCATAAGTAAGTATCTTATATCCAAGGGAAGTAAGTATCCGTATCACGGTCTCCCCCCACAGCGGCCATGTTCCACCCCATGGAGTAGATAGATGTCAATGTAAGTAATGTACGACCATGTGTACCACGACGCCCCATGCAGAACTCGGCGCCATTGCCGCCCGGGGGAAGGGGGGTCGACAACCATGGAAGCTCGCCATTTGCCCACCCGCATGCAGCAGAAAAGAGATTGCTTCGCCCACAAGAGGAGGAGGAGGAGGAGGAGGAGGAGGAGGAGGACCGGGGGGCAGGCAGGGAGGAAGGGCTTTGCCGAGCAAACTAGTCAGCCGCCATGGATGAGGATGCCGCGCAGACGCGTGGTTGGTTTGCTGCTGACGACTTCGACGAGGAGGTAGGTAGGTAGGTAGTCGTCAAGAATCGTACATAGGAGAAACCACAAGGCTGGCACCCCAACCCCGGCTGGACAGGGAACAAGGGGGGATTTCCAGTAAGTAGCTCTCTTTCTCTCTCCTCAAGAGCCGATGCCGGTGCGGAAAACCCACCCCGCGTCCCATCGAAACCCAACCCCCCACTATCCCGTTCCTGCGCCTACGAATGTAGCCCTCCAGTCTCTTCCCATCACGAGAGAAGAAAAAAAAAAGATCACGACCTGACGATGCAAGGTAATACCAACCACCCCAGCGCCCGTCGTCATGCCATGGGGCGACCGGCTCTTCCGGGGAGGAAAAAAAAAAAAAAACCCTGTCAGTCCGGCCCCGCCCGTCTCGACCCGAGGAGGAAACATCGGTCTCCGGGAGCGGTGTCCGAGGCCGCACCCGAACTTGTGGACGGACTGACTGCCTGCATCTTTCCTTGATGGAGAGATGGTGCAAGACTGGACGCAGAAGCCCCCGACCTCCCGGCGGACAACCCATGATCTGATTTCTGAGGTCCCCCCAGGCCGGCCGGCCGCCCATACCCTGCCTCCCCCGCCCCGGCAGACTGTGACGGCATGGCCGGTGGTTTGGAAATTACGTACTTTACGTACTTTGGTGAGCCGGTGGTACGAAACCACCAAGCCGAAAGTCTGGTGTCAGTGTCTGGACAGGTCGCACGACGGGCCAGGGGGGGGGGGTGTTTACGCAAGAGAAGCTCGAGCTCTGGTGCGGTTCTATTCTTTTCGTTTCTGGGTCTAATTATAGATCGCTCTAATGTCTTTTTTTTCCTTGCTCTCACGGGGCGCGGGCCACGCTCCCCGGCTGGCACCCTTCCGCCGCCCCCCAGCTGTCGTACGTCGTGACCTGCTCGTGGAACGCCCCCTTCCTGGGGTCGCTCTCCTCGGCGAGGGCGGGGCTTTCTTCTGCTGCGCTGATGGCGAAGATGCCGAACCGGCGCGCGCCGTTCTCGTTCTCGCCGCCGCCGCCGTGGTCGGGCACGCGGCCCCAGCCGATGCCGAACGCGGCGGCCCCGGCGGCCCGGAGCGCGGCGGCGAGGTCGCCGGGGTCGCGCCACGCGATGGCGCCGCTGCCGCCGCTGTCGTTGTCGTCGTCGTCGCCGCTGCCGCCGGGCGGCAGCAGCCGCTCGAGCACGTCGCCGCCCGCGATCAGGGCCGCCACCGCCGCGAGGCTGGTCGGCGCCAGCGGCAGCACGTCGGTCCGCCGCACGCACAGCCAGCCCGCCACCAGGAGCGCGAGCGCCGCCCCCAGCAGCGCCTCGAGCGCCCGCGTCGACGCCGCGTCCTGCACCACCCGCCGCCGCGCCGTCGCGTCCGTCGCCGTCGCCGCGTACACGGGCCGCGCGTCGTTGTCCTCCGCCGCCGCCGCCGCCGCCGCCGCCGCCCCCAGCGTCGCGTTGGTCGCGTTGGCGGGCACGAGCTGGCGGGCGAGCGCCTGCGCCTGGATGAGCCCGTGCTGGAAGCGGATGGCCGCTGCCACCTTGGCGTCGGCGGCGCCGTCGCCGAGGTCCGCCACGGGGAGGGCGAAGCGGGACGAGACGAGCGTGCTGAAGAAGGGGCTCAGCAGCTGCGGGTCGGTGCCGATGTCGGCCAGGTCGCTGTAGATCAGGGTCTGGCTGTCGTCGCTGGCGACGGTCGAGTTGCGCGCCGTGTCTTCCCGGGGCCGCGGCGCCTTCTCGGCCGTCGTGTCGATCTGGAGACGCGCCCCGATGAAGTTGGTATCTACGTCGACGCGCTCGAAACTGGCATTGCAGCCCAGGGAAGCCACGTGCAGCACGATGGGGTTGACATCATAATCGATCTTTCCCCAGGTGTAGAGTAAATCGCTGCAGCCCTGGGTATCGCTGACGTTGGACTGCAGGGGACGACAAGTTAACACACCGCATGATGAATTCGGGTTCGGGTAGCGGGCAGAGCGCTGCAGCGCACCGGCGTGACACCGCCATGGGCCCAGCCGAGGCAGGGAGGCGTTCACGAGGAGAAAGGGACCCCGGGTTCACATACCGTCTCCTTCCCCATCCCAATGTAGGTGGTATTGGGGAAGGTGGAAAAAAGCGAGTTGTACTTCGCCTGCTCGTATTGCGGAAACAGTCTACACTCTTCGCCCTCGATCCAGATGCCCAAGGGGTTGTGATGGGAAAGCATCGTGTAGTTGCGGGTATGGTTGAAGCGGTGTTTGGAAGAGTCGTAGAGGCGACAGTCCAGCTTGCTCCGCACGGCTGGGACGGTGGCCTCGATGGACACAGCCGACAGGTCGAACGTGGAGTTGGTGTCCCCCGAGGTGTCCAGTACGAGCTGGGGGAAAGCGAGATCTCTGTACGTAAAACTGGGATACGAGAGGTTGCTCTCCAGGATAAGGGAGCTGAGGGAACCCGCGCCGTCTGCGTGGCCGAGAGGGGAGAGGCCGAACGACTGGTTGGCCCGCAAGGTCACCGCGCCGCTGTTGGGAACGGCGAGCGCCTGGAAGAGGGAGCCCGAGAAGATGGTGAAGAGGGAAGCGACCACCAACATTGCCGTGGTTGCGAACGCCCCCACGTTACCTGCCCTGATCTCTCGGTACATGGTACGCGGGATCGACATGTCCTATTTGAGAGCCATGTCAGCGTTGACTGCCCTGGCACCGCGCGCCTCCTGAAAAAAAAAAAAAAAGCACCGGTAAACCTCGGAGGTGAGCCTACCAGATGATCAAGCTGCATGAATTTGTCAGTCGTGACCCTGTTCCTCAGCATCATGTACGGCGCTAGGGATCGGATGCGGAAATTCATGGACGAGAAGGCCATCGTGATGGTACCGAAAGTGAGAGCAGGCAATGTCGTCCACAGATAGTGTAGGTAAGTGTCGTTGCCAACATCCCCCAGGCCATCCTCCCTATTGGACTTCTGCAGCATCAGCTCGAGGGCGATGATTATACCAACCAGTACGGAACACATTCCCAGACGAAAGACTGGGTGAAGGACGCCGGGGTGTTGATTTCGTCTAGCCGGCGTCTGCGAGAAGGTCCGACGGTAGTCGTCAGGGTCTTGCTGGTGATCCGTAATGGCGAATTCTCTCTGGTTTGTTACGGGATTATGCACGACCCCCGCCTGGAATTTGCATCTTTCCAGCGCCTTTGCCAGGTCTTTCTCATCTGCCGCACCGAGACCACAAAGTCGACTCCGCAGGTCGTGGCTGTGGAGAAGCAGCGCTGCCATGTCAGTGATGTTGCTTGGGTTCCGCGGAAGGATACCTTGTCTCGGCACGGTGAACAAGGCAATGGCCAGGAGGACCAGGCAAGAGACCACCAGGCCAGCCATCCACTGCGCCGCCCAGGTTCGCACGACGAGCCGATTGGCCATGAAAGTCGCAGACCCCTGGACCTCGGTCGCCGCAGGCTCCATGAGCGACTGTTTTGCCACAATGGCGGCATACTGCCGGTAGTAATCGGAAGCGAACTGTTCCAAGAAAACAGGATCGAACATGTCCTTGGCCTGAACCGTAGTGTTGGCGCCAAGCTGACTTTTGATGGCGACTGCAAAGTACTGATCCGTGTCCACCTGGACATCCGAGATATTGGTCGCACCCCCGAACGCAGGTTTGTATGTCTCCGTGGGGTTTATGTACTGTAGCATAGGGAGTCAGTCTCTAGGGACCACGGCAGGGGGAGAGGGGGCAGCGGAAGCAGGCGGTCCCCTGCGGGGCGCGAAGGCATGCGTGGCGAAGAAAAGGAGAGAAAAAGAGATGCTCCCCTCAAAGCTGGGGCAGGAGGCTGAGAGGAACTCGGCTTACTTACCGAGCTGTAATGTGCATCCATGATGGCCCAGGGATGGATACTTTCGAGGGTTCTGTTAGTTGCCCCTGGTACCGGTTTCACGCTCTTCGTTTCGGTGCCATTGCGGACGACCTCAACGCGCGTTATCGTATAGTTCGGAACGCAAAGAAGCTGAGTGCTCCGGTGCAGCTTCGCCACCACCGGATGGGTTGGGTGGCCCGTGTAATCCGTCGTATTCCGGGTGTAGTCCACCGAATAGGTGAGATTGCCGAACACGAGAAGGACCCTGCTTCCTTCGTAGCCATCGGTGTCGTCGCATTGCACCTTGGCAAACCGGGCAAAAGGTTCATTCGACGAGTTCTGCGAGCCGCCGCTCCAGGCGGGACTGACCAGCCTCAAAGCTTTCAGGCCGCAGTCGGGGGATTCCACCGTGACGTTGAGCGTGGCATCCCCGTAGTGGGGATTCGCCGGCCGAGCGCCCGTCATGACGAGCTCGGCCGGCGCACAGTCGAGGCTGTTCGTGAGGCCGTCGACCGTGACGCGTGTCTCGGCAGAGTCGTCAAGGTTGGTGAGCACGGACTGGAAAGCGTAGTCCTTGGACATGCCATCGGGGTAGGTGAGATTCCGTCCGCTCAGTCCATTCATGACGTAGTAGGAGAGCGTTCCCGTCTTGGACAGACGGGCGTTGTTGGAGAAGTTATCTTGCAGTAGCATGGGGTGGGAACCCAAGTGAACCCCCTACGGCACTCGGAGTTAATTATCGGGCGAACCTGTTGGCGAACAACGTCTTGATCACCCGTTGCGGCGAAAGACCCGAAGCAGACGGGACTTCTTCTGGCTTCGCACTTGGATGGCATGCTCGGGAGGAAGAGGTTCTTACCGTCCATGAAAGGGTGATCAGGCCGGTCGAGATAACGATCAAGATTTTGATGAGTAGGGAAACGGTGCAAGCGATGGACACCGTCCAGTCCTTGTTGCGAAGGGCCTTGAAGACCACCAATATCTGAAAGTCGGACACGTAGTCCAGCAGCAGCGTGCGCTTGGCCTCCACGGGCGGCTGCATCAGTCGTCTCCAGGGGGCCACCAGCTTGCTCTGGTATTCGGCCCTCGCCCACAGGGCCGCGACCAGGGTGAGGAGGGCGGTCGGGCCGTAGGTCCACAGGTAGTGACGCTCGTGGCTGCTGGTGGCGATGCCGTCGTTCTGGTTCGAGACGGCGAGCAGGGCCTCGATGGCGGCCAGGACGAGGACGAAGGTGCCCATGAAACCCGCGATGACGAGGCGGCGCAGGTAAAAGGGCCGCCAGGGCAGCGGCGCCGGCGCCGGGTCGGGCTTCGCGCCGGTCTCGAAAGCGTGGGATGGCGGGTACTCGGGTCGGAACTCCTCGTCCACGGTTTGGTAGCCCAGCCACCTGTACGACGGCATGAAGGGCTTTGCTGTGCCGGGATTTGCTGGTTCCCCCGGGAACTGGGAATGGCCCCGATTCGCTTCCATCGTCCAGGAACACCGGGCCGCGGGCGGCGATGCTTGGATCGTGAGAGGAAGAAACGTCAGGTCCGTACCAACGCGGATGGTCCGGGGCTAAGGGCATTCATTCATAGGAAGTCGAGCATGAAGTAGGTAGTATTCATCAAGTTTCCAAAAAGCCAAGGCCGGTTGCAAGAAGAGCTTAAACGATTTCCCTGCCGCCCGGGGGCTGAATGCGATTGGGTCTCTACCTATATCCAATATGACTAGTGCTTACCCCCCCTTCGAAGGTACCGGGTATTCGGGGTCCTCGTGTACTAATTTTAGCCGCCCGAATCGAGATAAAATCGTCGGGTTTGCATTGCGCCCTAGCGAATACACCGTACAATCGGTTGCACTCAGCCCCTCCTTGCCCGTGTTGACATTAGTGCCCAATGCCCAGGTAAGAAAGAAGTAAGTAAACAAGTATAAAAGCAATTAGACAACTCCGTTTAGCCGCCCACGACGAAAACCACAACACCAAGATCATCATCGCCAGTGAACCACAACCACAATAGCCCTACCGTGCATACACCTGCACGGCCGGAGTGCGTACTCGTCTCAAAACAGTCTTCTCTATGGGATATCGCTGTAGCGCCGCCGTCTATTCTAACAAAATAAGCCTGCCGTGCCCCTCCCCCCCCAGCGCCCTGACTCCTGAACATGCAATAGGTGACCCATCTCATACGGGTTGCGGCCGTCGCCGGCGCGGTGCTCGCCGCCGCAGCGGAGAGTCGTCCATGGAAAGCAGCGAGGAGCCCTCCCCCACGCTCTCGTCAGCCAGGGCCGAGAGAATCGACTTCTCCACGTCGGGCCGGCCGCCCGTGAGCTGGTCGGCGTTCACCCAGCCGGCCTCGACGGCAAACAGGACGATGTCGCTGGCACTGGCGAACCCGGGAACCGCGTCGTCGGCGTCGGGGTCGAGGTGCGTCCACATGTCCCGGGTGGCGCGCTTGAAGGCGGTCAAGTCCTTCTTGGGCCCCTGGAAATGGCGCGTCAGGTAGTCGTACGTGTAGGCGAGCCAGAGCACGTTCGTGTACGGCTCGTGGATGGCCCAGCAGAGCGGCCCGTCGAGGCCTTCCTGGTAGGCTTGGTTGTGGCTCTTCGGCGGGAGACACGTGCGGTCGCCGCGCAGGAGAAAGGATCGCATCTGCCGGTAGACGCGACACTGGGGGGCGTGCTCGCTCTTGAAGATACTCAAGTCCCTCTCCAGATCGTAGGCTACAGGCGCGCTGCCGTCCGTGTCCAGGTCGCCCCTCGCCCGGGACAGTCCGTAGTCCAGGATGGTGATCTCCAGGCCCGAGTGGCCAAAGTAGGCAGGGTTCGCTCTGTCTTCCGGCGGAACAGGCTCGCTGGTTTGGCGGATGCACAGGTTGCCCTCGTGGAGATCTCGGTGCTGCTCACGTCAGTAAACCGGCCGGACTGCCGCTGACCCGCTCGGCGATCCCACGTACCTCAAACTCGATGTGGGCTTCCGCCCGGGCCAGCGCTATGGCGACGTGGAAAAAGATGTCCCACAGCTGATCCGTCGACGTGAGCGCAAAGTCCTCCAGGGGACTCCCCGCATCGCCCAGCTCGACGACGAGGAACTTGGTGTCGTCCAAGTACCGACTGGGAGACGGGTAGAACTGCAGCCGGTCGGGGTCCTGCCTCTTGGCCTTCTTGTGGAAAGTTTGGTGCGTCTCGAGCAGCTCCCGGCAGGCCTTGCCTTGCACGACGTACCGCTCCTTGTACACGACGAAGCCCGGGATGTCGGCCAGCCACTCGGAAATCTGCAGCTCGCCCATGAGGTCCGCCTCGGAGTGGGGTTCCTCGTCCACCAGGCCGGACCTCTCCTGCGTCTTCGTCTGCGCCTTGATGGGGGACTCCATGCGGATGGCCTTGATGATGGAAGTCCCTCGCTCGTTGGTCACACGGTACACCTCGGCATAGGACGCCTCGGCGATCTTGACGATCTTGTCGCCCGGGGGGCATACCTCGGACCAGGCGAGAACACTGAGGCCATGGTCGGAACGGGGCTGGTCGGGCTGCCGCTGCTTGGCGCCAGGGGAGGGCTCTTCTGGCTCCGGGGTGGGCGCTCGGACGGGCTCCGGCACGGGTTCCGGCGCCGGTTCCGGTACCAGCTCTTGAGCCGGCTCCTTCTCCGCCGGCGCGAGTTTCTTTTTCCTCCCCAACCTGGACGATTTGGCTGCACTGGCTGGTCGCTGGGATGGCGGAGGTGGGGACGGGCGGTCCTCATCGGGCTGGAGAGATATTTCGGTGACTCGCTCCGTCAGCTTGGCCACAGCCACATCTCCGCCCTCATTTCCCTCGTCGGCCACTGCAGCATTCCGAGCCGGGGTAGGGGGCAGTTCAGCGAATAAGCGGTCCGACTTTCCCTTTTTGCTCTGTTTGCCGTATCTGCGGGGCTTGGTTGTTGGTTTGGACATGATGGCTGGGGAGGGGGCCTAGATGGGGATTCCTGGTTCCAGGTTATGAGCGAGGCTTCGTCGTCGCCGTCGTCGTCGTCGTCGTTTGTTTGGTTATGAGGCACGCGACCCCTTCTTCATTGACATTCGCTGGCCCGCCTGGTTGCGGGGCAACGCCGTAGAAGCCGCAAAAGCCCAAGCCGCACTGCGCCACGAACGCTCAGGGTGTCAATGCACGGCACGAGAGATCAAGTCCGATCCAGATCTATCTACCCTAACCCACGCGTCTGTACCATTGGATGAAAGAGGCTCTTTTGCCGCAGGCTGGCTGATGAGGGTAAGTGCATACATGTATGCAAATATCGTCTGACTGCATTTTTGAATGACCTTGGGAAAATTATTCATAGAGTCATGATTATGAGGCATGAAAGCGATGATCTCGCAGCAGCCTACCTATTCATAACTGGTCCTCGCCCGTCCCATCCCATATTATGCACCGTCGAGTTATGCCTGCCTGCCCAGAGTTGGCTTCCCCTATTGCAGTTCAGGACATAGGTACAACTTGACTTGGGCAGAACCACAGGTATGGACGCCATCGCCCTCTTCTGTTGTAAGTGTGGCTTTTCTTAGCTCTTAGCCCCGTGCACTTGTGACAATAAACCCCATGGAGGCCACTAATTTGGAAGCATTGGTCAATTACTCCCCCGCTTCGTAGGAGCGCTTGAGAAATGTGCTCTGTATACCTCATATTTCCATCTTACACCTAAACTTGCCCATCTATAGCAGAGCGTGCTAGGAACGAGGTCAATACCCATGACTTGCAAAGTTCTATGCCAGTCCTACTTAGATACTGCAGGGATAGATGCATGTGACCAGCTCAAGAAGTGACTATTCAAGCCTCGTGCGGTTTGGATTGGGGCCATGGGATGGATGGCAGTCAGGCTTTTAATAAGTACATAGCTGCCCGGTCTTTCCACGTATGTAAAGTACTCACCTAGTTACCACACGATAGGGGCCTACAATGGCGCAACCCATGTGAAAGCATGCAAGACAGGCATCCATTAGATCCCAAGGCAGCTCGCACTGGAAGGGATCCATGTCCAGTTTGCCGGAGAGACAGACGGACGGAACACGCGACGGGCGAGAGAAGCGAAATGAGCACTGGCATTTATTTTCCCCTCTTGGTCCCAACGGTTAGGGTCGCTTGCCTGGCCACCTCCACACTTCGAAGTTTGGAGATAAGTGGGGAAGACAGAGCACGAAGACAGATTTCGGGAACCCTGTACTTCCCTCGCGTGTGTTGCTGTGGGTGGAGAGACCGAGTCGAGACCCAATTGAAGTCTCACTCTCGCCCGCCCCCGTTTTCTCCAGCTTCCCTTTCGTCTCCCAGCCTGGTCGTACTCGACTTCCCACTGCCCCCTCCCCCCCGCGTCGCCAATACATGGTGGAAGGCAGCGACAGCAGCAAACATGGCCAACTTCCTCAAGAACATAGTCGGCGGCAAGTCCGAGACAGCTGCTCCCTCGGCTGATGCCGGTGCGTTGCCTCGTGGCGAAGGGCGCGCGACACGCCGCCTCTCGTTACCCCCTCCCTCTCCCTCTCCCTCTCCCTGTCCCTCTCCCTGCCGCCAAAATGGCGCATGCCCCTCCTCTGCCCGACCCGTGGCGCGCGACTGACGAGCCCATGCCTCCCAGACTTCGCCGACTTCGCCGAAGCGCCCTCGCCGACGCCCGTGTCCTTCGAGTCGGTGACTGCGCCGGGCGGACCGGCCGCGACCGCCGTCCCCTTCACCAAGTGGTACAACATCCACGAGCGCCACAGCCTCTCCGAGTTCAAAGCCGAGGGCGCCATCATCGCCGCCATCATCTTCGTCTTCACCCTCCACTTCTTCGGCACGCGGCTCAACCGGGCCAAGGCCAAGGCCTGGGCCAAGGCGCACGCTCCTCTGCTGACGGGCGAGTTTGCGCTCGCCGGCTTCGGCGCCGCCTCCGCCTCCGAGGACCAGCCGGACAAGCTCCTGAAGCAGAAGAGCTTGTTCGAGTACGCCTCGTACGCGACGGGCCGCCAGAATGTCGCCTTCATGGACGTCAAGCTCACCCTGCTGAAGCGCTTCAACCCCCTCATGACCATTGCCGAGACGGGCCTGGCCTTCTTCTGGGACACCTTCACCGCGCCCCAGGACGTGGCCGAGGCGACCATTTACCCTTTCGACGGCCGCGAGAACGCCATTGTCCCTCCTCTCCCCGGCGCCGCCGAGCTCCGCGCCAAAGACTCCAAGAGCACATACGAGGGCTTCGTCTGGGCCATTGTGAACAAGAACACGATGAAGCAGCTCCGCGAGGATCGCTACGACCTTTCCCTCACTTTTACCAAGGACAGCTCCAAGCTCCCCAACTGGATGACCATCATGAGCGAGAGCGCCGAGATCACCGACACGCTGCTGACCAACGAGCTCATCACCGCCGTCCAGAAGGCCGGCGACGCGTTCGAGTACCTGATCGTCAGCGACCAGCCGGTTGACAAGCCCACCCGGTAAGCTTCCCCCTTCGGCGCCCGGCCGAGAGAGACGCGTACTGACGGAGCACAGCATCGAGGAGACCGCGCCCCGGAAGCGCATGTTCCTCAAGTACCGGATGCCCTCGGACAACAACTACGACCAGCTCATCCCCCTGTTCAACGTCTTCATCCGCTTCCCCGACCACCTGGTCGCCACGGCGCACTTCCGGCCCGAGGTGATGCGCAAGGTCAAGACGATCCGCGAGGAGACGATCAAGCAGATCCAGAAGGTCGACGAGGAGAGCAAGGCCGAGGAGCGGGCGCTCGAGCGCGACCGCGCCCGCAAGGCCAAGCGCGACGCCGAGCTGAATGCCATGGATGCCAAGACGCAGAAGAGGTTCCTCGAAAAGGAGAAGGAGAAGCAGATGCGCAAGGCGTCCAAGAAGCAGACCATGCGGGGTTAGACCCGGTGGCTCGGGTCTCGGTTGCAGCTGAAAAGCGCAGGGGATGGCGCGCTCCCCCGGCATGAGGCGACGAGAACAGTAGAGATGGAATATCCGCCCTCACGGCGTGTATAATGATGAGCTAGAAGCGGGGGCTTGGACGAAGCCCTCCCCCCACGTAAGTAACGAACGTATTTAGCGATAGGCTCGTGTAAAACCGCCCGTGTACTATTTGTATGCCGCTGCGAATGCGACCCGTGTATAAGAAGAATGTACCGATTTGTCCGCCGCTGCAAAATCTTTTGTCCAAGGGTGCTTTCCTGACGGGCTTTTAAGGCATTCGATGTTATACTTATCCATCCCTGATGCGATGCGTTGGTTACATCTTTGACCGATTGGATGCGTGTGGTTCCAATCGATCTCTAACAGCGACGTTTCGGAGGGGGAAAAAGCCCTGCAACCCGTGTCTCCAGACACACCACCTGTGTATTTACTTACGCGTGTCCCTAGATGTATACGAATTCGATCGCCCGAGACATATCTAGCTATACCACGTGTACCTATATATATTAGATCCATGCCCGTAAACAGAGGTACGCCTTGGCGATGTAGCCGGAAAGCCTCGAATCGCGGGGTTGCGCATTCATCCTATCCTGGATAGCTCCCTATTCATGGAAGCTACCCCCCCAACCCCACCTACTATGGAAACATCCATGTACCTACCATTTGCGCTACCCGCTGTAGCTAGAACTTTCCAACGGGGGGAACTCGAGGGGCCCGACTTTCAGTTGTTCCATTCAACTCATCACCAGAATCGAGGCTTCTCGTTCCGGTCCCGGTTTGATACCCAAGCACGAGAAAAGAAGAAGAAGAAGAAGCAGAAGAAACCATCTACTGCCGCTAGTATGCCTGTCGACTACAGCAAATGGGTATGTCGGCCACCCCGCGGACGCCCGAGCAGCCGCTTGGTCATCTTGCCAATCGTTGGGTACTGACGGTGGCTACTCGCGAGTTAGGACGCGCTGGAGCTCAGCGACGACTCGGACGTCGAAGTCCACCCCAACGTCGATAAACGATCCTTCATTCGTGCCAAGCAGAACCAGATTCACCAGGAGCGCCAGCAGCGGAAACTCCAAATCGAGACGCTCAAATACGAGCGCGTCGTCAACGATGGTCTGATCAAGCGCATCTCGGGCCTCTTGGACGCCCTCAAGTCCCATGCCGCCGAGGCCGAGACCCGCAACCCGGCCGAGGTCGCCTTCCAGGCTGTCATGGAGTCGGCCGGCCGGCCCGAGGACGACAAGCCGCCCGCGCGGCCCGCGGGCGTCCACGGCGCCGAGGAGGAGCCGCCGACGTATACCAAGATGATGGCCGCTCTCCTGGACCAGGTCAACAAGGCCCTCGACGAGAAGAAGCCGACCGACCGCTACAACGCCATGGTGGAAGAGATCGGCGAGCATCTGGCCAAGGTGCAAGACCTGCAGAAGCAGCTCTTCCAGAAGCTGGCCGAGCTCGAGAAGGCGGAAACGGGAAAGATTACGAGCGACAGCTACCACACGGGATTCGACAGCTCTCACATCACCAAGTCCACGCCCGGCGAAACGAAGGCGGCATCGGGCGGCAAGCCCGAACTCCTGAACCCCAACTTCAACGCGAACCAGGCCTCGCAAGCCTCGGCGTCCACCACGGATGCAGCTGCCGCCACGGCCGACGATGACGACGACGACGAGGAAGTCAAGGCCTCGCCCGAGGCCCGCAAGTTCGCCAACATCAAATCCAACGACTATCGCGAGCTCAACAACTTTATCTCGGCACACCCGCAGATCCTTTCGGAGAAGGAGCAAGACGGCATCTTGGTCTCGGCCTTTGACGCCCAGCTCGAAGGCAAGGAGGACTTTGCGCGCCAGTGCGTGCATAACGCGCTGCTGCTCCAGTACTGCCGCGCGCTGGGCCGGGACGGCGTGGCCATGTTCTTCAAGCGCATCACGACCAAGGGCCACCAGGCGCAGGACGTTTTCTACAAGGACGTGCAGGAGACGTACATGCGCATCAAGAGCCGGTGCAAAGAGATCAACCTGGAGCGGGCGCAGGAGGCGGCGTCGGGCGGCGCCGGCGTGGAGCAGATCCAGCTGCACGCCGTGGAGCCGGGCACCGTGATCAACATCAAGATCCCGCCGCCGAACAGCGAGGACGAGGAGGAGAAGAAGGGCCGGCAGATCTTTGAGGGGTTCTCGTCCGAGATGCGGGCAGCACTGGAGACGGGCAACCTGGACCAGGTCAACAAAGTCTTGGGCAAGATGAAGGTTGAGGATGCCGAGGAGCTAGTCGGACTATTCGGCGAGGTAAGCGTCTCTTCCGGCGGGGAAGCGGCCATAGCCGGGCGAACCATGGAAGCCAGAAGAGGACTAACACATCGTCCTAGGCCAACATCCTGAGCTTGGAAGAAGAGATAATCGACGCCACGACGACCGAGGGCCAGAAGCACCTCAAGGAGATGGAGGAGAAGGCAGCATTGGAATCGTACGCCGACGACCCCGAGTAGATAGACGCACGCGCGAGACGGGGCTGCGCTCTGGGGCGTCCGGGGAAGGCCTGGGAAGACGTGGGTAGCTGGGATCAGTAGAGTTTCCACTTGTTGACTTGAGCCGCAACCGGATGGGAGCGGATGGAGTTAAGGTTTCTCTCTCCGAACCTGGTGCGCAGCACGTCTGATGTATGGGTTGCCTGGCAAGGCGAACGCCGTCAAGGTACCGAAGAAGCCAGGCGGCCGTTATTAGTTGGTCTGTCCAGGTACGACGAGAGGCACGCGCGAGGCGACAGGACGCTTTTGCAGACCGGAGGCCCGGGAGACGGTTGCATATAGGGTACATGGTCGGTAGGCATGTAGCGCCGCGATAGAGGTACTGTAGCCGCGGCATACAGGGCACGCGATTCGCCAGCGGCAGAACGAGTCGAGTCGTACATTGGGTCGCCTACAATTACAACATGTCGGACAAGACGTATATGCATACGATGATGGCGCGCGCGCGCGTTTGTGTGTGTGTGTGAAAGGTTGATGGGCTAAAAATAGAAGACGGTCCAGATGCGGTGGCGTTGCCACTAACAAGTTGGCGCCGGCCACGTGCGGAGGCACTGCTACATAGCATAGAGACATCCATCCATCCCATAGGAGCTGTACTAGAGAGAGTAGTATGTAATCGAAGTGGGTGCAGGAGCCGTGGAGGCGGCAAAAAGACGAAGGCATTATTTTTATTTGCCATGGCATGCTGGCGGCCGCGCAACGCCCCCTCCCCCGAGGCCATCGGTCTGGTCCTTTGCCTCACTCATCGTCACTTTCGTTTTCTTCCCCCCCGAAAAGTAGAGAGAGAGAGAGAGGCTGGGGAGATCCCGGGATGGGCTGTCGGTGCTTAGGCCCATCATCTGTCACACCCAACCCGACTGTCAGCCCTGTCCCACCCACCATGTCTCTTCTCTCATCTAATGCCTTTTCTTATTCTTCTTCTTCTTCCTTCCGTCTGCTCTGGGCTCTCTCTCTTTCTCTGCCCCCAATTGGGGGGGGGGGGGGGGGGGGGAGGGGGGCCCTGCGAGTTATCAGTTAGTAGGGCGGGCGGGACACACCACGCATTGATGGGCTGCACGCCAGCGAAAACCCGTCTTCTCTTCGCGCCTCCCATGTTTCACACTGACAAGTGCCACCCAACGAGCCAACGAAGTCTCTCGCTCTCTTTCTCTCTTTCTCCCCGCTGCCGTCGGTTTCATGGGGGCCCGAACGTGCGAGCGGGAAAGCAAAGGGAGAAAGGAAGAGAGAGAGAGAGAGAGAGGGAGAGAAGGTGTGACGCGGCCTCGCTCCAGCTCCCCCAGCCTGTGTATTTTTGTGATTCCCCCGTTCTGGGAGGCTGGAGAGTCTTTGGGGCGGGGGCGCTTGCAGGTTGAACAGCGCTGGTTGGGACACACAACACACACACACACTCTCTCTCTCTCTTCTAGGTAAAGCTTGTTACGTACCCGACCCGTCCTTCAGGTTGGTGGCCCGCGAGACGTAGGATTGCCGCCGCCGCCGCCGCCGCCGCCGCCACCTGAATTCGCATATCAACCAAAAACCATGGATCTCTCTCCCCCCCCGATCGGTGGCCGCAAGGGCGACGGAGCCGACTGGTGGTCCCCCCCAATCCCTGGAAACCCTGCGCGGCCCAGGGCTCGCCAACTTGGCTTCAGGGCCCCCGGCAACCCGAAAATCTTGAATGCCGGGGGGCCATATGCCCGCTGATCTCATACCCGACCACCGACACCCCCACTGATAGGCGTCCCCCCGCCCCCTCATCCTTGAGTCCTTGGATGCGTGTGTCGCTCTCACGGGTGAGGGATGCGGGTGCCGATCATGGGTGGGCGCGCGAGGAAAAGGGTTCGAGGCGGGCAGAACCACGACCCCCCCCCCCCCCCCCAACCTTGCCCTGCCACTTTTTGCCAACCACAATTCTGGGGCCCGGAACCGCGCGTCTGCTGCCCGTTTCACGCCGCTCTTGTCTCGTTTCGTGCTGACGTCGGCAGCTGGTCCCCTCCCACCGGTCACAGGTCGCCTTGAGCCAACCAGACAGCCAGAGCTACGCATGGCTCTCTCGAGAGAGAGAAAGAGAGAGAGAAAGAGAGAGAGAGAGAGAGAGAGAGAGAGAGAGAGAGGCTGTGCTCGCTAACACATGCTACACACACCTCATATGCCGGACAGGGGGGCGTCCGCCGGCCAGTCATGTTGCCGTCGACCCTGCATGGCGGCTGGGGAGGGCTCCAGAGTGACCTGGGCGATTACGAGGCTACGTTGCTTAACGTGCCAATTATACGAATATGCCGCCTCCTACGCGGCCCAGGTCGACGAGTGGGTGGTGCCACCGTCGACACACACACACACACACACACACACACACACACACAAATCACGGCCCGAGCGAGCCTTTGTTGACTTTCGTACTTAAGACGATAGTCTCTCCGCAGCCCCGGTGGGCCGATGCCAACTTGTTTCCTGTCATTCGGTCCTAGGTTTGTTGGTGCTGTATATAATAAAGGTTGTTCGCTTTCATCCTGGCGATTCCGGGAGAAGACCACCAACCGCTGCCCATCCACCAGAGAGAGTCGTCAGCTACTTACCACCCTCCCCTGGTCGTGGCCTACTTCTCTTTACTTGAACATCCTCACGACCGGCTTCACGCCCCTCTCACTGCCATCATGCTCCCCTCAATACGCCGCCTGGCCGCGACGGGGGCCCTTCTGGCAGCGGCCGCCACCGCCCTCCCGCAGGCCGGCGACGGAGGCTCCACGGCCTGCAACAACTCGCCGGACCTCTGCAGCAAGTCGTACAGCGAGATCACCCACATGGGCGCGCACGACTCGTCCTTCCTGCGGGACGCCTCGACGGACAACTCCCTGGCGGGCAACCAGTACTTCAACGCCACCATGGCCCTGGACGCCGGCTTCCGCCTGCTGCAGGCGCAGACGCAGAACAAGAACGGCGCCGTGCAGCTCTGCCACACGACCTGCGACCTGCTCGACGCGGGCCCGCTGGGCGCCTGGCTGGGCGACATCCGGGCCTGGATGGACGGCCACCCCCACGAGGTGGTCACGCTGCTGCTCGTCAACGGGGGCAACCAGGACGCCGCCGCCTTCGGCAGCGCCTTCGAGGGCGCCGGCCTCGCCAAGTACGGGTACACGCCGACGGGCAACGGCTGGCCGACGCTGCAGGAGATGATCACGGCCAACAAGCGCCTCGTGACCTTCGTCGCCCCCCTCACGGCCGCCGAGGCGCACCCGTACCTGCTGTCCGAGTTCGAGCACGTCTTCGAGACGCACTACGAGGTGACGTCGCCGGCGGGCTTCAACTGCACGCTCGACCGGCCGGCGGGGGCCGGGCCGGCGTCGGCGGCGCTGGCGCGGGGCCTGCTGCCGCTGCTCAACCACTTCGCCTACACGGCGCTGGGCGGCGACCTCATGGTGCCCAACGCCGGCGCCATCGACACCACCAACAGCCCGTCGACGACGGCCGCCGGCGCCCTCGGCCGCCACGCCGACGCCTGCGCCGCCGAGTGGGCCCGCCCGCCCGCCTTCGTCCTCGTCGACTTCTGGAACCGCGGCCCCGCCATCGCCACCGCCGACCGCCTCAACGGTCTCGCCGCCCCCGTCGGCCGCGTCGACGGCCCCGGCGCCTCCGTCTCCACGAGCGCCGCCGGCCAACCCGGCCGCGGCGGCCGCCGCCGCCTCGGCTTCGGCACCGGCGCCCTCGTCGCCTTCTTCATGGCCGCCGTGCTGCTCTTCTAAACGACACACACACACACACTCTCTCTCTCTCTCTGTCTCTCGCACTCGCACGAGAGAATGTGGTATGGACAAGAAGGATTTTTGCATTTTGAAAAAGACATAGCGTCGGCGCAACCCGGGTCATCACTTCACTTTTTATTTTATCATGGTAATAATGATGGGGGGGGGGCTGAGGCGCAGGATCTACAGGGAGCCACGGGGGAGGGAGCGGCGGCGGGACAGGCAGGCGAGAAGGATTAAAAAAAGTAAAAGAGTTTTAAGCTAGCTTGAGATTAAGCTGCATATCAACCCAACTGCCTCTGTCCCCCCATCGGGGGGGGGGGGGTAAGGAATCATTTAAATCTTCGCATTGCCCCCCTCCTTACCCCGTGTCTATTCGCCTCGCCCCCGAAAAGCGGTATCTGTATCCATCGTAGCCCGAGGTGGGGGAGGGGAAAGGCACCCTCCTGCTACTCTCTCCTATGAGGGTTTCTCCCCGGTGATCCCCAGATTCATCTTGCCCATTCCATTTCTTTTTTTCCCGTGGTCCCTCCCCCATTTTACTCTCCATATCGCCCCCCTATACAGATTCTTGGCAGAGGACGGAAGGGCTAGTATGGGGAGGAGGGGTTAGCTTGCTTCTGCACATAGCTTATAGCATGTGGGGGAATGGAAGGCGGAAATGTATTGTCGACTTCCTCTTCTTCTTTTCCGTTTATACATGCTCGCGAGAAACGGAAGGGAGTTGTTCAGGGAAGAGAGACTGGGCGAGCGGGGAGGAAAGAGAGGGGACAGCGTGTGAGTATGGGAAAGCGGGTAAACCCCCCCCCCCCCCCGGGGGAGGGGCTCACTTACTACTATCATTCAACTGCCCGGCGGCGGCGCTCAGGGGAGAATGAATCCTCGCGCGGGCTGGTGGTTGAGGCTGTGGACCGCCTTCTACTGATGTAGCTTGTCCACTACTTCCCGGCCTCTCGGGCCTGTCGCTGATGCGCACCGGCACATCATGGTTTCTAAATCACATGGTGGTTCGGGGGAATAGGGGTTGGGTTGCTTTCCGCCAAAATATCGGCACAGCTGAATGCATTCCCTGGCGAAACATAAATCTTCGCAACTCCACGGCTATGCCGGATCGCTATTGATACAAGAAGAATCCCTATACACCCGGGCCACCTCCTCCGCAGGAGCCCGTGCCTTGTCGACTTGGCCCCTTGGCAGCAACTCGCCTGTTGACGCCAGGTCTATTGCATCGACTTCATGAATCCGTCTAGGTCGAAGCTCTCCTCGTACTGCCGGTTGTCCCAGAGCTCGCCAAGATCGTCCATCCAGCCCTTCTTGCCGGGCGCGCGGACGTCGCCTGTCTCGACATCCACCATGTCTTCCTCGCGTCCATCCATGCCGCCCTGCCCCTTGTCCGTGATGAGATTGGGCCCCGACTCGCCGAGACTGAAGAGGTCCAGGATCTGGTCCGTGTCCATGGTGCCCAGGCCAGCATTCTGCTGATTCACGACGGTGGAGGCTACGTCCATCTTGAAAGCTTGCAAGCTGTCGGTCCGGCGCGTCAGTACATCCGTCATATCATGTGTCGCTTGGGAGAGGGGGAGAGACGCATCCATCCGCATGAAACTTACCTCAAGATCTTCTCCTCCAGGGTACCCCGCGTGATCAGTCGGTACACATTGACCACCTTCTTCTGGCCGATGCGGTGGGCACGATCCATGGCCTGCAGATCCCTCTGCGGGTTCCAGTCGTGCTCCACGAAAATGACCGTGTCGGCACCCGTCAGGTTCAGACCCAGGCCACCCACGCTGGTTGTTAGGAGCAGCACGTCGTACGAGGGATCGCTGTTGAACTTGTTGACGATGCCCTGCCTCTTGTTGGCTTCGACCGACCCGTCGAGTCGCAGGTACGAAACCGAGGGAAGCATGCGCTTGAGCACCGTGTTCTGCACCATGTCGAGCATCTCCTTCATCTGGCAGAAGACGAGGGCCCGATGGGGCTTGATCGGCTGGTACAGAGGGTCATTGGACTCGGTGCCCTCGATGCCAATTCCGCAGTCGATCAGTAGGTCCTTCAGGGCCGTCAGTTTGGGCGCATGGGCCGGGTCGTCGATGCTTGTGCCCTGCTTTGAGAGGAGCCGCTGCGTGTCCTCGTACAGCTTATTGCTCGGCGTCATGACGAGCGCGGGCGAGTTGCACAGCTTGCGCATGTACTGCAACGCCTGGAAGATATGCTGCTTGGCCTCTTTATCGTCCCTTCCGGCCTGCTCCGTGATCTTCTTGCCTTGTCTCTTGTTGAAGTCATCGAAGAGCTTCCTCTGCAGGTCGCTCAGATCGCAGTAGTAGTTCTGCAAGATCTTAGGGGGCAAGTCGTCAAGCACTTCCTCTTTGAGACGGCGCAGCAAGAACGGGAGGACCTGCTTGTGGAGAGCCTCGATCGCCAGGGCACCGGCTTCCTGTTCCTTCGACGACGCCTTGCTAAACCGACTGGCAGCGATCGGTTTAGCGAACCGATCCAAGAATACCTTCTCGGACCCCAAGAAACCCGGCATGAGGAAGTCGAAAAGCGACCAAAGTTCCAGGACATTGTTTTGGATTGGCGTGCCCGTCAGAATCAGCCGGTGGTTGCTGGCAAGCTTCTTGACCGCCACACTGATCTTGGCCTTGGGGTTCTTGATCAGATGGCCCTCGTCAAGCACGATATAGTTCCAGTTTTGCTTCTCCAGGTACTCGGTATCGTTGCGACAGACTTCATAAGAGGTGATGACGATGTCGGATGTGGGAAACTGCGCCGCTTTGGACCGACGTTCGGCAGGAGGGCCGACAAAGGCCGTAACCGTGAGGAACGGCGCGAAAGTCTTGAACTCCTGCTGCCAATGTCCCGAAAGAGTCGGCGGGCAAACAATGAGCGACGGCAGTTTTCTCACATCGGGCGCCCCCGTCTTCTTGAACTCCTCGGCTCTGTTGTAGTGGTCGCTGGAGACCATGCAGATGGTCTGCAAAGTTTTGCCAAGGCCCATGTCGTCGCAGAGAATTCCGTGGAGGTGATATTTATTGAGGAAGTTCAGCCAGTTGACGCCGTCTTGTTGGTACGACCGCAGCTCCGCATTGATGGCGACGGGGATGGTGAATGGCTCGACTTTCTTGGGATCGAGAAGCTGCCCGATGAAGGTGCGCTCGCGGTTCCGGCCCTTCAGCAGCTCCTCCGAAAGGCCAGGCGGGTCGGGAATGCCGGCTTCAAGTGGAACCAGTTTGACAAGAGTCGCAAACGACGTGGTCGAAATCAGCCGGATCTCGTGATCCGAATCGCTCATGCGGCCCAGGACTGGCACTATGAGGAAGATGACGTAAGGGAGAATACCATCTCCCATGACCGCAATCAAGTGGTAGATGGCCTCGATGGCGCCCTGCCGGAAGCGAAGGTCCACGGGGTTGTTGATGGACGGAAGCACCTTTTCTACCAGGGCCGTGATGCCCTCGACCGTGATCACGCTGCATATGGTGGCCATGCATTTTGCCGCCATGTAACGGTAGACGCTCAGCTCCGAGTGAAGTGCCTTGATGACCAAAGGCACCTGCTCCATGATGAAGGGGTGCAGCGACTCGTGGAGCGTGGGCGCCAGTGTTCGTATCACGGACAGCGCATCCACAATCTCCTGACCGAGAGTGACTTCGGGGTCTTTGGCCTCGGCGGGCAGTTCGCCCGCGAAGGCCTTCTGCAGGGGCTGCTCCATGTACTGCCTAAGACTGGGCACCGTATTGAAGATATCGGCACCGAAGACTCGAGCAAGCACCTCCAGAGCCTCTCGCGCTCCACGTCGTGTAACGCGTGCAGCCTTGGCCTCGCGAGCCCATTTCTCGGCGTCCTCATGGTCCACACGATCTTCCTCCTTCTGCATGGATAAGATGCACTCCGTCTTGTGGGCATGCACGGGGAACTCAGGCGTCTCAGCGACTTCCATGCAGGAGAACTTGATAAGATTGGCCACCACCTTGTCCGCAGGTGCGCGACGGCCGTTGTCGGTGAATAGTTGGACAAGGCGCGAAATTGTCTCCGAGGAGCGACTCTGCAGTAGCTGGTTCTCTTCCGTTTTAATGCTGTCCATGATGCCCTTGATAAGAGGACTGGGTTTTTTGGGCAGGACCTTCATGGCAATAAGGGCACAAGCAGCAGCCGCCTTGATGCGGATATCGCGACCCTCCTTGACAGCGGAGGCTTCCTCGATCGCCGAAACGGTCGTTTGGCGGCTGACTTGAAGCTCGTCGGCGGCAAGCAGGCGCTGCGTAGGAGCCATGATCTTTCTCAGCTTCTCGAAGTCTGGGCCAACGCACTTCTCGGCTATCGTGAGGGAGAAGGCGCCGGGTCCGGCCTCGGCCTCGCCCTGGACAACCACAGGAAGCGTGGGAAGTTTGCTTTGCGCTACTTTGCCATGGTCCCTGAATAGGTTGATCAGCTGCATGCACTGAGCTCTGACCCTTTGCACGTAGCTGACAAGATCCCGGTAGTGGGAAGGTCGCTCTGACTCCACGATCTTTTGCAGTTGCTCGACGTATCGGGTTTCGGCCTTGGCCGTTTCGTTATTTTTCGCGAACTCGTCGATGACGATGCATGCCGCAAGCTGGGTGGAGGAATCTGTCGAGACAAAACCGGGGACCAAAGTGGCATCGTAAACCTCCAGCGTCGACACGGGCACTTGCGACATAATGTAACCCATGGCTTTGGCGGCTGAAACCCGGGACCGGATCAGGGTCTCCATACCAACAAGATCGACGTCTCCCTGCATCATATGGCCGTCCAAGTCGTGCGAATGCGTGGTGACGGGCGTCTCGTCGACCTTGGTGGATTTTCTTCGCCGCTTCGCCGCCCGCTCGCCATCGGGGTCAGAGCCTTTGCGCGCGCTCGGTGGCGCATATCCAGCAGGCGAGTAAGTCCCGCCGGAAGGTTTCTGGAACAAGGCTCCGTTCATGGGGATGGGGTGTCGTGAGACGCCGACTGGATGCAAGGTAAGTTGCATCAAGGCGTCAATATGCGGCGTGAATTCGGAAGCCAGGCGATCCGGGTATTTGGCTAAGCACTGTACCATGGCCATCCACAGTTCCATAGACATGTTCAACGTGGCAGTATCCCTCTCCACCAGGATATTCTGGAAAATAAGTCGGAGAGTTCGCCCGTCCAACCAGCCCTGCGACTCTTCGCCCAGGTTGACGAATGTCATCAGAGCCTTGAGGACGGCGAGACGCACAGAAGTGATGGTGTGACGCAGGAAGGGATACAGCCGAGGGACCAGGAGCGTAAACGACCTCTCCTGGTCCTGTTCGGCCGACGCCTTCATGGTTTCAAGGACCTCTGGGAAGCCACACAAGGTGGCCAAGAGATCCATGATCTTTCCTGTGCTCGCACTCAAATCGTCGCCGAGGCTGGACAAGCTCTCCCACACAATGTTAATCAGGTCGTTCAGGGCAGCAGGGCGCGTCTGCACAAATTCCTGGGCCATAGGAATGAGTGTTGCCGCACTGACGGAGCGAACGTCGTCATCGCTGTCACCCAGGCCTTTCATGACAGCGCGCACAATGCCGTCAATCATATCGCTGTGTTGCAGAAGAAGGTCCTTGCGCACGGCGACAAGGTAGCGAAGGCCGACCATACCACCATGGCAGACGGACCACATTGGTCGGTCAAGCCCCAGATCTTCCTGCATCACCATCCGATACAGGATGCGGTAGATGCTGTACACCGATTCGGGCGGGACGTGCTTCAAGAAAGAGCCCAGAGTCTGACCGATAGTCTCCCGAATGGGGGCAACCGATGTGTCCGAGGCGTAATCGGTAAATCGATCCAGCATGAGGACGCAACATAGACGACACGCCATGTCGTCCAGCCATCTGCGGTTGAGCTGGTCGTTTTCGACCCTCGGCTTTCCTCGGAGGCGGCCAGCACCGGCGCCGTGAACTCTCAGAATCTCGCGCAAGCCGAGGGCTGCTCCATGCCGCGTCTCCCATTGCGCGTCAAAAATGTCTATCTTCAAGAAGTCGCAAAGGCGCTCATAGGGCCACTCGGAGCCTTCGAGCTCATCATCCGTCTCGAGTTCTGATTTAATGGGAAGAACGGGACCCTTAAATTCGGATATGACCTTGGTATCCTCGTCGATACCTTCGGGGCGGTCGAGGGAGAAGTAATCCGCCTTACCGTTCTTCTTGGACTCATCGTCCAACAACGGGGTGTCGTCGAAGCCCTCGGATCCGCCCGTCGCCGAACGTCGAACCGCCAAGTCGCCGAAACTTCCTTTGCCTTGTGCGGCCTTTTGGGCGTCCCGCTTGCGCTTTCGTTTCAGGACATTAAGCTGTCGGGCACTGAGGCCGGATTCCTCGGTGGACTGCTTAGACGCCGAGTTGGGCACACTGCCTTGGCGCGAGTGGCCATGGCCGTTAGAATCCTGGGGTGTCATGGGGCTCGCCGACTTCTCGGGAGCGACGGGTAGCTCCTCATCTTCGAACCGCCTCCCCAATAGGCCCAGTCGACCAACCAATGTCTTCTTCTGGTGGGCCAGGCGAGCTTGTGGCTCTAGGCCGGCCAGGCCCAGGTCGACACTGCCCGTCCTGAGCAACTCCCGCCCATGTTTCAGAATCACGGCAACATCCAAGGCATCCAGTTTGAAGTTGTTGTCGGCAGGAATCAGGAGACCGATCTCCTCCTCCTTCTTGACGTGGCCATTCTCCACTGACGGCTCGTCCTTCTTGGCCGGTGCGACGTCGCCCTCATCCTCATTCGGATCATACAACGGGGCATTTTCGATAATTTTGCCGATGGCTTTGGCTGCGGTCGCGCGGGTATCCCAGTCTTTGTGGCGGAGATACGGCACCACCCTGGAGAGAAGATTGAAGAGTTCCTCGGGGTGCTGTTTTTGCCAATCTGCCAGCTGGTTTACAGCCGTGTCCTTGATCAGCTTCGTGCTGCCGGTCTCCAGGATGCTGCAAAGAGTTAGCCAATGTTCCAGCAGCCCGGCACTCGGATGCGTCTTGCACGACTCCCGGGCGCCACCATCCAGGTCCCCTCCCTTCGGGCATCCTGGATATGCGCCGAGACGGCTGGTGGTGGTGGAGGCATTTGACGCGACTTACGTGACAAGGCGATCCAGTCTGTTGCAGCATGCTGTCAGTAAAGACCCCAGAACAGGCCAGACAAAATCACTCACCTTGACGCCATCTTCAGTGCTCACACCAAGGCTGTGGGGCCTATATCTGATGGAGGTTCATTTCGTAACGGGGAGTCTGTCGGGCTGGTCAGCGTCGAAGATGGCCTGAAGGCGGGCCACGCAGGCTCGGTTAAAATGAAGTATGCAGATGAATATACCCATGCAACTGGCAGGAACGAGGAGGCGGGCGACCAGCAACCTAGGCTTCACTCAAAGCTGGCATACACAGGCTCACTCGCGTAGGCGGGCAGGCAGGCAGGCAACTCCCGGCCCCGATGTGCTCGGGGGCATGCAGACTGAGATGAAGCCGCCACCGACGAATAGCAGGCAAGGCGAGAGAGGGGGAGGGGCGAGAATGGGTGAGGAGGCCGGACGAGCCTGATGCACCATATCTCGGGGTTACACTATAGGTCTGGAGGCTCCGTGCAACGCACCACGTACGTTGCGGGTCACCTGGACTCTACGACACCGCGGACTCAGTACGGGACAGGGACGCCCCCCATGCGCGACGGTATGCGTACACGCGGGGCGCTCGTCCGCTGGCTCTGGTGGTCCGTATACTCGATGAGCAGCACTGGAGGGGTCTAGCAAGCGCACGCACACGCGACACGACCAGGTGCGGCAGAGACTAAATACACGGGGGAGCAGGAAGGAAGGAAGGAAGGCAAGGGAGTGAAGGCGGCACGGCAGGGATGCAAAGGGGATATAAGGAACGATGGTGGTGCAGCGTAGGGCAGTGGTGGTTGCGCGCGGTGGTGTGTTGAGTGCAACTTACTGTAAATGGAAATGCGATATCTACGAACTAGCCGCGGAACGGTGGGGCTAGTCGGTCATGAGCGAGGCTGGCAACCTGTTTTCCCAACGGCAGTGAGGATGGGATGCAGTGTTGGCGGAGGCGACGGCGATGCAGTGACGGCAAGAGGGCCGGGAATAGCGGCCGAATGCGGGGATGCGTGTGCTGCACCGGGTCACTTTCCCTCTCTCTCTCTCTCTCTCTCCCACACAGCCGATGCAGATGCAGATGGATTGGTGGATGAATGGCTGGCAGCTTTGGCTTGTGATGGTGATGGGAGAGGCGGGTTTTTGGTGGTGGTGGTGGTGGTGGTGGTAGTGTTAGAGTGGTGCGTGCGTGGCCTGCCTTGTACTGAATGGGGTGGGTGGGTGGTGGTGCAGGGCAGTCAGTCAGTCAAGTACTGCAGTGGTGGTGCAGTGAGTGAGTGGCAGGGCTGCTGTTGTGTTGTGCAGTGCTGGCCGGGTGGGCGGGCGTACTCGCTGGCTGGCTGGCTGACTGGCTCCTGGGCCGGAGCTGGCAGTTGAAATCCAAAGGCTCGGCGTGTCAATTGCGGGATGCAGGTCTGATGACTTTTCGCAAAGTGGGCGGCAGCGCCCTCTAATAAGTCTGGCATTCTTATACACGAACGGAGCAAGGCCAATTTTTTTTCACCTGCGCTCATTGGGAGGAGGAGCGGCTTGGCGGGCTCTCGGCAGCTGCCACCAGCTTTGGCCGACCGAGTCACGACCGTCAGTCACCACCCACAGCCACTGGGCAGCTTCCATCGGCCCAGCCCAGCCCAGTATTGGGGAAGGTACGTGGGACGTGTACCTGCTGCTTATAACTGCCAGTGCCAGGGCCACTAATATGGGATGGGATCTCATACACCCTGCCCGGGTATAGAGGTAATGGATCTGGATACCTCCTCCCCGTTCTACGCACCACCTCCAAGATACATACTTACCTATCTATGGGTAGGTTAGAATGGATTTATACCTCCAGCTACCTCTATTCCATTGCAAGAGGTATGCATATATATGAGCGTCCATCCGGGCATCCATCCAGTCTTTGCCCCGTCTACGTATGGGATCTCTGTTGTAGGGTATCCTCCAGGCACCACCTTACCACTCCTTAGCCCAGCCACGACGACGACCAACCGGCCTGGCCACCTTACATACCACCCCCCTACGTCGAGGTAATGTAGTAGTTCCCTACGGGCCGCCGGCTTGGAAGGGAGAGAGAGAGCTTGGGGCGCCCGCTGTCTGCTTATTAGCTGGCTAGCGGTATTTAAACCCTGCCGCCGCGTCTGCCACCGTCCGCTCGGGCGGAAGCCCCCCATCATCCACTTGCCCATGGCAGCCCTGCGGCACAGAAAGTACTAACCCGTGCAAGTGGCTTGGAATGGTTGAGGCCTGTACTCGGGGTTCGATGATCTGTCCACCTTTCCACGCGCAAACACTGACCGTTGCAGATGGATGAAGAAGAAGAAGAGGGGCACAGACACGCGTGACGAGCAGGCAGCCGGCTCGCGCTGATGGCAACTGGGCAGTGCTTACGCGCAACAGCTGGAGACGATGTTCCCCCGCCCGCTGTGGGAACTGACTCTCCAGTTCCTCCTTCTCCTCCTCCTTCCCGAAACTCCTCTTCCTCTCCTCCCGTCGCATGGAAGGCAACCTCCTAGGAACCTTCAGTTACGGAGTCCCCTCTGTGTGAAGGCACCTAGCCAAGTACCCGACCCTACCAACTCATCTACCTACCTTACCTCTAAAAGGTAGCCTACCTACTTTTAGTCGGTAGCGGACGGATGGGATGGTGTGATTTGCATGGACGGCCTCTGCGGCTTCGGGTTGGTTGGTTTGATTCAACTAGTCGATCCTAGCGCAATCCCTGTCAGATCTACGATACCGGCACTCGTCTGTTACCTGCCAGTCGACCTCCCATGTCGCGCTGCATAGCTCGCCAGCTCGCGCCCACCCCATTGCGCATGGATTCGAACGTGCCTCTCGTGCCGACGAGTTTCGACCCTGTCAGCATGTACATGAGCGTGTGGGTGGCAGGCTAGTAATGCGTTTTGTCTCTACGGCTCCGACCGGCACGGGGAAAGGACACATTGGCCATGCAGCCGAACGGGTGAAGCCGGTGCATACGAAGAGGTAGGTACATACCTAACACCTCCTATCCCAGCCACCTACAGGTCGCTTCACCCATTCGTACACGTCCCTCAAGACAAAAAAAGAACGCCTCCGCCATGGCTACGGCGCGACGCCTTGCGCGTACACGCCTCGCTGCCTCGATGCTTGACCATGGCCGCCTTCCTCTCCCTCTCCCTCGCCGGGGAGGCTGAAATGGGGAGGAGCATGGGGCTGGGGGGCGCCAACAACGAGATGCATGCCGGAAGACCCATATTGGCCGGCCGCTGCAACCCGGGCGAGCTTAGCCTGTCTTTTAATACTCCGTCCACACATGTACGATGTAGGTATGTACCTCCTCCTTGGCCCGAGACGACGCGCACAAGTCGTAGCTGGGCTTTTCCCTCTCGTGATATCGATGACCACCTGCCCCTCGACCTCCGGTCGGCTTATGCCCTCCCCCCTCCCCCCGTCTGCAACCCAGTGCTCACGTACAGTAGGTAGGTTCTTAACGCGTACGCATACTTTCACCGTGACATCCGTTAGGGTTCTGGCAGCCGCAAGGGGCTGAAGCTTGCTGCGGGCAGACGATGTCATCCGAGTCGGGTGCAGGTGCTCATCCTCGAAATATCCCCCCAGCCCGTCAGTGCCGTCTCGCACCACCCGCCAGCTGGGCAGGGGGGCGGGAGCTATGAGCCGTTCTTGGATACGGCGGTTTCACGCGCCCGAGGGGAGGACGGGACTGGCCCTGCAAAACCACGACCCACGAGGCTCCGTAATCCGACGCGTGATGACCGTGGGGACGGGAGGGCGCGGTGCCGCGTGTTATGGTCGTAATACCGGAATCTAGAGCACTAGTTCCCTGTTCAGCCGGCACATTGTTCGTCTCCACGTTCCCACTTGCTCCCCCTCCCGTGAATGCCGGCGACGAATAGGCTCGCTGGCAGGCCGGACGGGTCTGAGCGTCGGCTGCCATGTACGAATATGTAGCAATAAAAAGGGACGGACGCTTTTCGATACAGGGGGATGGGACCTCCACGGGCTGCCAGGGTGGGCTTTTCCACTATCAATCAATTTTTCCAAACCCTTCCTCCATGTCTGCGGCCGGGTGAATGAATGAATACTGGATGGGACGCCGACGCGGCAGAGGATGGATCCGCCTCGAACCCACTCATCAGTTTTCCACACCAGCCACGAGCCACGCTACGGCGGGTAATCCCAACGATCAAAAAGCCCGATGCGATGGCTGGCCCGCGGTGCCTTCATCCGCGTGAATTTGAGTTGTCTGCAAGGATTGACCACCTCGCAAAGTCTCGCGGAGCTCCAGATGACGACAGTACATGGCAATTCCAGCGGTGCAGGCCCGTTAACTCCCGGAGCCCGTGAATCAAAGAGCCGAGTCAAAATGAGAAGGCCCGCGAAACCATGTTGTCAAGCACATTGCCCACATGGGTCCGGATGGTTTGACGCGATGCCTGTCGGGTGCATAGGGATTGGTTAATGGCAACCATGGAGAGTAGCGGAGTGTTCGATTAAGTCGTCGATCGTGGATGGTCTCGTTTTCCCGGTCTGTCTGGCCCTTGTCGTGGCCATGAGCTCCGGTGCGACACAACGAACGAACGCCCCGCGGGTGGTCCTCGTTTAGGATTCGAAGCAACCTGTGAGTACCTGTGTAAATTCGTATTCGACGTCTACTTTACCGGCCTCCCTTGGAACGCGCACTCGCCGGAGCCCTGCCATCTTACCATGGATCCATGTTCTCACACAGTAAGCTGGCCAAGCGCGGAATGACCTCCTTAGGGATTACCTAATTCCCATGTATCGAGTCCTGTCGATCCTTCCCGTCCATGCCCATACGACTCTACATACCAACGCAACTTGAAAGCCTCGGATACAACATAAGGGCCTAGGAACAAGCCGTGCCGTCGCGAATGCCGTGCACGCCCCATGTGAACCAGCGAACAGATCGCATACCTGGCACCTTCTTCGTACTACATAATTCGATCTCGGATTGCGGATCCGTAGAAGCAAACTCCCGCGATGGAGATCCATGGATGGATGTTTGATAGGTAGGTTACTACTAGATGGAGCACTGGGTTAGATGGAGCAACGCTTCAAGTGAAAGGCAACATGGATGCTTGTAACCACCATGCCAGTTACTGCTGTATGAGGGTTTCCTGTCTCTCTTTCTCTCTTTATATTAGTGAAATACAACCACATACACATCCATCCATCCATCCCTCCGCATGCTGGTCAGGTAGGGGCAGAATCGGGCGCCGTGCGTGTGAGAGTCCGTCTCCCGGTTCGTTGGTCACGAGGGTTTGCATACCAACCCTCCCTGTCGTTGGCTGTCGCTCCATACCAAGAACTTTCTAAAATGCAGGCCCGGATTAGGCGACGACAGATACGAGTCGAGACCCGCGAGATGGAAGCGGCCAGCCCTGCCGCATGGGGGTTCGCTTCATTCCTGGCCCGTACGCCTACGACGAACTGCGCTCACTCGTTCCACAAGCGACCCCACCAGAGAGAGGGCTACGGCCAATCCGTCGTCGCGTTGCATATCTCATGATGACTCCCACCCTCCCGCTTCCATCATAGCCGGGTAGTTGTGCGATTGCCGTCCACTCTCGCACCCAAGCCCCAGAAGAAAACCGACGCCGACGCCGTCGAGGGAGTCCTCCTCGGTCGCCGCTCCCTGGCTCTTCCCCTCTCCGCCTGCTGGCATCGTCATGGACACTCCCCGGGCGGCTGTTGACCTGGAGAAGGAATTGACGTGCTCGGTGAGTTGGCCCTGCCCACCCACGGGTCCATCCTTCTGGCGGGCAGCACTGCCTCGCTGTCTTACCGCGCGCCCGCACGCCCGCTAATACGCATGCCATCCGTCGGCTGGCACCAGATCTGCACCGAAGTCCTCTACCAGCCTCTGACGCTTCTCGATTGCCTGCATACCTTTTGCGGATCCTGTCTCAAGGATTGGTTTAGCTGGCAAGCAACCACCGCCGAGAACTCGCCCAACCCGCCGTCCGCCGGCACCGTCGTCGCGACCTGCCCCTCATGCCGCGCCCAAGTCCGAGATACCCGGCACAATGCCACCGTAGCGACCCTGCTCGACATGTTCCTTCGCGCGAACCCGGACAAGGCCCGCTCCGAGGCCGAGCTGCGCGAGATGCAGGACAAGTACAGGCAGGGTGACGACGTGCTGCCGCGCATGCGGAGCCCCGTCAAGTCGCCCGAGGAGCGGCGGCTGGAGCGCCTGGAGCGACAGATGCTGGAGCAGGCGCGCGAAATGAGCTTGCGCGACGTCGGCGTCGAGTCGTCCACCCACGAGACCGCACGCCAGCGGCGGGAGCGTCGCACACGTCATCTGGAGGGGAGCAGCCGTTCCGACCGGGAGAGTAGTCGGGACTCCAGAACCCGCGATGCCCGGGACCACGCTCCGAGGGCATCCCGAGGCGAGACGCGAAGGCGCAGGACCGCGACCAACCCGGAGGGAATGCTACGGCCCGGCGGGGGCTCCTCGTCCGAGGAAAGCCGCCACCGTCGCGGCGGGTCTCCGCGGAGGTCGCGCGAGTCCTCTAGAAACCGCCGGAGGGCCGTCGAGCACCAAGCCTCCATCCGGTCACTTATTAGCTCCTCTGACGTAGACTCCCACGATATGGAAAGGGAGGTGGAGGAATTCGCCCGCCAGATTCAAGAAGAGGGACTCCTGGATGGCCTGGATCTGGATAATATCGACCTGTCGCAAAACGACGAGCTGAGCCGCCGGATCACCGAGGCCTATCGGAGGCGGCAGGCGCAGCGTAGTCGTCACGAGCCAAGCAGGAGGAGCCCCCCGGTCGGCCAGGCCCATCGCAATGAAGTGCCCTCGTCGAGTTCGCGGCCCCAGACGTCCGACAGCTCTCGGCCCAGCAGCAGACACCGGGCGAACTCGGCCCACGTGAGATCCCCGAGTACCACTGAGCATACCGAGAGCCGCAATCGACCTCCCGTGACTTCGACCCACCTGGACATACGCGATGGCCGGCGGAGAAGAACGTCGAGTACAGGCCGTAGCGCGACAGACCCGGCGAGACCGAGCGGCCAGGAGACCCGACCGGCGGCCAGGTCGCAAACGGATCTGTCCCTTCGCGCACAAGCCTCGGAATCGACTGCACGTCGTCCCTCCGTCGCCGACGCCAGGAGCACGAGCCTGCCTTCAGTGGGGGCTTCGGGCAGTCAACCCCCGGCGAGATCGACTTTCAGCGAACGGGCTTCCGCCGGGCAGGGGGTTACCTCGTCGCCTCCTGAAAGCCCTGCTCTGCCGTCTAGCGGCTCTCGGCCGAAGCGACGGCCCACCGACATAGTGGTTTCCTCCCACAACCCTCTACCGAGTCTCGGCTTGCCCTCTTCGCCCCCAAGTGGCCACGGAAGGACGAGGTCGATGTCGGAATATTATGTGGAGCCTTCCATCACATGCTCCCAGTGCGCCCGGCATCATATCGAGTACGAGCTGCACTACAATTGCTCTCAGTGCAATGGTGGCAACTGGAATATCTGCCTTGACTGTTACCGTGCGGGCAAAGGCTGTCTTCACTGGTTCGGCTTCGGCTACACTGCTTTCAAGAGGTGGGAGAAGATGAGGGCTCAGCGTGAGCATCTGGAACCGCCACATATGCTCACTTCTAATCGGTTCCTGCCACCCAACGTCGTGGCCGGAGGCGCGGAGGGACGCCGTACCATGACAACCGACAACCCGTTGAAACGTCTTCAAAGCGGCATGTTCTGCGCTCGATGCTTGTCCTGGGCTAACGAGTGCTTCTGGCGGTGCGACTCGTGCAACGAAGGCGACTGGGGTTTCTGCAACGACTGCGTCAACCAGGGCCGCAGCTGCACGCATCCCTTGTTGCCGTTGACCTACGTGCCACCGCCGAACGCTCCCAGTCCACCCCCAAGCCCACGATCACCCCGACCCCCGGCGTCAGCCAGCCTCTTCGTGGGACCCAATGCGATCAGTATTGGCAATTTCCGATCCCTGACTTTCACAACGACGTGCGATATCTGCCGGACAGCCATCGCCCCTACACAGACCCGACACCACTGTTATTCTTGCACGAGCACAGTGGTACCAGATACGCAGCCGGGCGACTATGATATTTGCAACAGTTGTTACTCCAACTTGGTTTCCGATCGCCGTATCTCGGCCGACAACGGGCCCGCGGGCTGGAGAAGATGCCCCAGCGGCCATAGAATGGTGATCATCGGGTACGAGGATAGTCGAGGCGGCCAGCGCCGGTACGTCGCTCAAGACCTAGTCGGAGGTTACGGCCTCCGCATGGAGGCATACGAACCTCCCGGCGAGGATCGACAGTCTGGTCTACAACGGTGGTGGTGGTATGGACCTGGCCATACCAAGCTCGAGCGCATTGTGACCCGAGATGTGGCGGCCCACCCCCCGCCGGGTCTTCCGGGGACCAGCGAATTCCCTCCGGATGGGGGACCGGGCATGCGGGCCGCCGCCGGTTGGGCTTGGTACCCCAAGCCCGGGTCTGACGACGAGCTTCTGTTCCCCAAGGGGGCCGAGATCAGGGAAGTCGAGGACGTCAATGGCGACTGGTCCCATGGGTCCTATATGGGTGTCCAGGGGCTGTTTCCTGCGCCGTATGTGAGAATTATTGACAGCCCCAAGAGTGACGGCGCAGGGAACCGATGAGAAAGGCGACCGCCAAGCAGCGCGGCCGAGTAAGTACTTGCGATAGGTATGGGAACTGCGCTACTTGCTGAGCATCAGTCACGGAGTACTGGGACGAGACAACGATTGCCACGCTTTCACGAGACAATATGATACTATGATAATCACGCCATGTCGGTGTATGGGGCATCTAGTGGCTTGGATAATTAATGGTCCTCTCATAGGGCGTTTTCCATAGAGATTAGCTCGTGCATCATATACCACGGCGGTTGCCCCCAGCGAGGGCCTTGGAACCTCGGTTGGCCTCTTCATGCCCTCTAAGCTCGTTCCTTCATACTGCAGGAGGTGGGAGCCCATGGCACAGGCGGCCCCTCTTTACTGGTGCGTCCACTCGGCCTTCTTCTTCTCGGCGAAGGCTTTCATGCCGATCTTCTGGTCCTGGCTGCCGAACAGGCTGTGGAAGACGCGCCTCTCGAATTCGGTGCCGTCGCGCAGGCCGAGGTCCTGGCTCTTGTTGACGGCCTCCTTGCAGGCCTGGACGGCGACGCGCGAGTAGCCGGCGATGGTCTCGGCCGTCTTCAGCGTCTCGCGCATGAGCTCGTCGTAGCTGGCGAAGGCGCGGGCGGCGAGCCCCCAGCGCTCGGCGTCGGCGCCCGAGAAGGAGCGGCCAGTCAGGATGAGCTCCATGGCCTTGGCCTTGCCGAGGGCGCGCGTCAGGCGCTGGGAGCCGCCGGCGCCGGGCAGGGTGCCGAGCTTGACCTCGGGCTGGCCGAAGTTGGCCTGCTCGGTGCAGTAGAGGACGTCGCACATCATGGCGAGCTCGCAGCCGCCGCCCAGGGCGTGGCCCGAGACGGCGGCGATGAGGGGCTTCTTGACGCGCGTCGTCAGGTCGGACCACGACTCGATGAAGGAGCGGGTGTAGGCCTCGGCGAAGGTCAGCGGCGCCATCTCCTTGATGTCGGCGCCGGCGGCGAAGGCCTTCTCGGACCCCGTCAGCACGATGACCGAGACGCCGTCGGCGCGGTTGTACTCCTCCAGCGCCTGGTTGAGCTCCGTGATCAGGGGCGTGCAGAGGGCATTGAGGGCCTTGGGCCGGTGCAGCGTCACTGTGGCGGCGGGCAGCAAGCCCGTTTCGTCAGCCTCGATCGAGCCTCTCCTCCCGGCAAGGGTTCTTCGGCGCCATAGGCCCCGCGGCCCATGGCGGCGCCGGCCGGCCGGGATGGGCGCCCCGCAGGCAGGGAAGAGGGAGCGTGCCGGGGGAGGGGGGAGGGGGGAGGGGGACTTGGATACCTTGGGCGACGCCCGGCTTGGGCTCCGAGGTTTGGATGTATTCATAAGATCTCGTGGCGGTGGCCGAGAAGGAGCGGGCCACCCGGGGCAGCGTCGAAGGCTGGAAGCGCGAGGCGGCGGGCCTCAAGGTCCGGAGAGCTTGCATTGTGCCGGCGGGGAGAGAGGGGGGAGGAGCTCAATAAGATAAAAGGGAACGAACCACAAGAAGAGCCGGTTTGGTCACAATTGAGACGGCGAGTTGGCTGCCTCTTTACACGGGTCGTATGCGAAGCTCCAAGGTTGGGCGAGGGGACGATGGGGGCTCGCGAGATTCTTCTGTCCCGAGGAGAGCTGCACAGGATCCCATATCTCTATGCCGAGGATACCCTGAGCCAACGATGAGGTCAGAGAGCTAAGGTAGAGCTCCGTCCCGCCGGGCCGTCGTCCGGTACATGGGCCAGGGGCAATGCTGGGTGGGTGCCAATGTACCTACATACCTACATACATAGCTGCTAACCCTGAATACCTACCTCTTGTATGTGCATATTGGAAAAGGATAGCTCCATCAGATCCGGATGACTAGGTAAGTAAGTACATGAAGCTCGACAATACCGGGGCGTAGGTTAGGTTAGTACTTAAGTAGGTACATAGCCGTGTTCGCAGCCCGGCAGTCCGGTTATCACTATCGTACTCAATCCAAATATGTTACGAGGTATGTGCATATGTACATATATCATACTTACATGTATGGGATCCCATATACTTACCTACATCTACATACCCAGGTAATGAGTGGTTTGACCCTTGGAACCTAGCGCATGAATAGGGGGGGCTCTGGCCTCTGTTGGACCTCCAATGCGTCGGGTGCTTCTGAAATAGCCCCCGGGTTCATAACAGGGCTGTTGAGTCAATCTGGGGGAGCTTGCGCGGCCGGGCGGGCGGCGTCGACTGCCTTACGGAGGCCTGCAGGGCCTGTGGCGGCCTGGCTCTGGCCAGGCACACGTGGCGCAGTTCGTGCCAAGATAACCACATGCCCCATTCACTGACCTATCCGTACCTATGTAGCCAAAGCTCTTGGCCCAGCTCGACTGCGGCCGCCTCCAAGGTTGCCAGATCTCAGCAGCAGCAACAGCAACAGCACCAGCAGCAACGCGAACAGAAAGGGCTCGAATTTATTACCTAACCTACCTAACATAGGGCGCGCGACTGGAGCTCGGATTATCATCACTGCCTGCCTTACCCGCGAATCCCCAGCACTCGTCCTCCCTCTTTCTTGTCCCACGACTCTTTCTTTGTCTTAACCGACCCGTCTCTCGATTTGCGCAATCCGTCCCGCATCCGTTCCCCCCCATCACCATTTCTCCGCATCCCCGTACCCCCCGTATCGACCAACCGACCCAGCGCCGCCATCACGATGGAGAGCGTCGAGGAGCAGACCCCCTTCGCGGCGGTTCAAGCCCACACTTCGAGGCTGCAGATGGTTCGTTCCGCCCTCGCGCCCCATGCCGTTTGCGCATCGCGCAGCGTGCAGCGCGCGCAAATCGCTGACCCTCTGCTTTCGCCAGCAATACCAAACCCTCCTTGACAAGTCGACGCCCTACCTCATGTACCGATGGGCCGGCACCGGCGTCTTTCTCATGATCTTCTTCCTGCGCATCCTGCTGGCGCAGGGCTGGTACATTGGTGCGCACTCCCTGCCCTCCGCTCCTGCCAACCCCCTTGCCCCTCCCTGCCCGCATACCTTTGGCTCGGTGCTGACTTGGCCTCGCAGTCGCGTACGCACTGGGCATCTACCTGCTCAACCTCTTCCTCGCCTTTCTCCAGCCCAAATTCGACCCCTCCAGCGAAGCATTAGATAACGGCATGGACATGGAGGACGGCTCCGCCGGCGGCCTGCCCACCAAGCAGGACGAGGAGTTCCGACCCTTCATCCGCCGTCTTCCCGAGTTCAAGTTCTGGCACGCCGCCACTCGCGCCATCGCCATCGGATTCCTGTGCTCCTGGTTCGAGGTCTTCAACGTCCCCGTCTTCTGGCCTGTTCTGGTCATGTACTGGATCATCCTCTTCGTGCTCACCAGTAAGTTCCCGTCACCACTCCAGGGGGGGACAGTCCGCCCGGGCCGCGAGTAGCACTGGGCCATAGCTAACCCGTCGCGATCAGTGCGAAAGCAAATCCAGCACATGATCAAGTACAAATACGTCCCCTTTTCCCTCGGCAAGGCGAAATACGGCAAGCCCAGCTCTTCGTAAAGGCAGAGACCCTTGCCCTCTCTTGTTCGCAACGAGGGAGGGGAGAACGCGCGGCTTCTCCGCGCCGCTCCGACCCACCCACAACCCCTCGCCTGCGACTGTAAGAAGCGAAACAGATGACCGATCATGGAGCGCCACATTTTACGCGAAGCGGATTGGGTTTTGTACAAAAGGGAGTCATGAATGCACGGGCAGCTAAGGGCTATAAAGGATTGTTTGAAGCGCACCAGGCTGTGTATCCGGTCGTGAGGCCTCAGGAGGTCCCAACACGGAACTCGCTGTGGGCTGACTAGCAGTATGCGTATAGGAAAAGCCGGAGGGCAGAGTAAACAGTTGACCCGGATCTGGCAACCCCAGTTTCCGGTACGGCATTAATAATATAGACGCGCTACTCGGTACACTCTTCACGACCAGATGAGCGGGGCTTGGGGGTCCGGCCCTCCCGGCAGCTATCGACTGCGGTCGAGTCCTATGGTGAGACATGTACATGCAAAAAGGCTCGAAATGGAGGCATTGCTCAGTTCCATTCCACATAAACCTACCCAATTACGAAACAGTGCTTGATATCTGCTGTAGAGGAGAGAAAAGTGAGAGTAGAGAAATAGAAAGAACCCTCCCTGAAGTACAGAAACAAAACGCATAGATGGAGGATGATACCGTAAAGGCCAGGGAAGGGCGGGTGTTAAGCAGTATAAAGCTACATAAAAAGAAATGATAATGCTGGACCTATAGCCGACTACTTTATGAGTCCCCAAGAACTGACACCCGGCAATTCGATTTACTGCGGCGCAAAGTTGACCTTCATCTGAGTACGGGCATGGGGGGTTTCTGCGTGTTGAAAGCTGCTCCGGCCAAACCTATTATGCAGAAGAGCTGTCAAGAGGCAATTACCGTGCAGTCATTTCAGCAGAGAGGAATGAATACACAGGCGTATTCGGGAAAATTGCCTAGAAAACTTATCTACATAAGTACACGTAAGAATGTATGTACTCCGTACCTGGTCACATTAGTAATGGTTGCAACTACCTAGCTTGCGCAGCGGATCAGTCCATCTGGAAAGGAAAATCCCCGATTGGGCGGCGCACGCAGGCATCCATCCATCCATCATCCACCCATTTACTCCCGTCCATCATCCCTACGACTTGGCCATCCACCGTCGTTTGCACTTCATCGAAGCATAATCAACCTTCCACCACCATCACAACACCCGCGAAGATGGCGCCGGCCAAACGAAAGGCTTCGGGCAACGTGGCGGGAGCTGCCAAGTCGGGCAGAACATCGGCAGCGTCGACGCCGGGACCATCGACACCCCGGGACCTCGATAGTGAAGAGGAATCCGACGGTGACGTCGTTGGCGACACAGCTCCCGGCGAGGAACAGATCCAGAGCGCCATCGACCGCTTTTCCCTGGCACATTACCAAGACAAGACCATCCGGGGGCCCGTCGATAGTGCGAGCAAGCACTTTGGCAATGGCCGACGCGACTTCTCCTACCTGCCGCTGAAGCCAGACTACAGGAGCCGGCCAATATGGGTCGATCCGCAGCGAGGCCGCATCATTCTCGAGAACTTCAGCCCCCTCGCGGAACAAGCCAAGGATTTCCTCATCACCATCGCCGAGCCGCTGTCGCGCCCGACCTTCCTCCACGAGTACTCCCTGACCACCCACAGCCTCTACGCCGCTATTTCGGTGGGTTTGCAGGCGCAGGACATCATCAACACGCTCGAACGCTTCTCCAAAACTCCGCTTCCCGAGTCGATCCGACTGTTCATCCAGAACTCTACCCAGGCCTATGGGAAAGTAAAGCTCGTCATCAAAAACACCAGATACTATGTGGAGAGCAACGACCCCGAAGTTCTCCAGAAGCTGCTGAAGGACCCCGTGATCGGTCAGTGCCGGGTTCAAGGAACCGACAATATCACCATGGCAGCCCCCTCCATGGGCGGCTTGGTCATTCCCGGCACCTCCAACGCCGCCGGTGTACAGCAGGCACAAATACAACAAGCAGAAAAGTCGCAGGCAGAAAAGGCTGAAGGCGCAGCCGACGAGGCCAAGCCGCCGGACGCCTACCAAGCGCTGCGGGAAGATGACGACGACGACAACCAAGAAGCAGTCCATGCTTTCGAGATCCACGACGCTGATGTGGAGAAGGTGCAAAAACGCTGTCTTGACATTCAGTTCCCCATTCTTGAAGAGTACGATTTCCGTAACGACGACCGAAACGCCAACCTCGAAATTGACCTGCGGCCTGCTACGCAAATCCGTTCGTACCAGGAGAAGAGTCTTAGTAAGATGTTTGGTAATGGGCGTGCCAAGAGCGGAATCATCGTCTTGCCCTGCGGCGCAGGCAAGACGCTGGTCGGCATCACTGCCGCATGCACAATCAAGAAGGGTGCCATCGTGCTCTGCACCAGCACCATGTCTGCTCACCAGTGGCGCCAAGAATTCTTGAAGTGGTGCAACATTCGACCAGAGGACATCGCCGTCTTCACAGCCGACAGCAAATCCCGTTTCCCCGGTAACACCGGCATCATCGTCACGACCTACCCCATGGTCACACAATCCGGCAAAAGAGCACACGACTCGCAGAAGATGATGGACTTCCTGACCCAGCGCGAATGGGGCCTCATGCTTCTGGACGAGGTGCACGTGGTGCCAGCTCAGATCTTCCGCAAGGTTTCATCTCAGATCAAGAGCCACTCGAAATTGGGGCTGACGGCCACGCTTCTCCGCGAGGATGACAAGATCCAGGATCTCAACTTCCTCATCGGCCCCAAGCTGTACGAGGCCAATTGGATGGAGCTCTCGGAACAGGGGCACATTGCCAAAGTGCAGTGCGCCGAGGTTTGGTGTCCTATGACTACGGAATTCTACGACGAATATCTGCGGACCAACGACCGTGGCCTGAAAGCGAACCTTTACATCATGAACCCCCGCAAGATCCAGGCATGCCAGTTCCTCATCGACTACCATGAGAAACGCGGCGACAAGATCATTGTGTTTTCGGATAACGTATACGCCCTGAAAGAAGTCGCTCTCGCTCTGGGCAAAGCGTATATCTGCGGGTCGACGGGCAATAACGAACGCATGCACATCCTCGAGAACTTCATGCACAACCCGAACGTGAAGACCATTTTTCTCTCCAAGATCGGCGACACCTCGCTCGATCTTCCCGAGGCGACGTGCCTGATCCAAATATCCTCACACTACGGGTCACGCCGTCAAGAAGCACAACGACTGGGCCGCATCCTCAGAGCCAAACGCCGATCCGACGAGGGCTTTAACGCATTCTTCTACTCTTTGGTATCGAAGGACACGGCAGAGATGTTCTATTCCACCAAGCGACAAGCTTTCCTCGTGGACCAAGGCTACTCGTTCAAGGTCATCACCCAGCTGTCGGGAATGGAGCAGATGGATGGGCTCGTGTTCGCTTCGGCGCAACTGCGCCGGGAGCTCCTCCAAAAGGTCATTATCGACACGGAAAAGAACCGGGCTGGCGACGACGAGGATGGAACAGACGATCTGTTCTACGCCAAGAACAAGAAACGGGGTGTTCGCCGAACAGCGGGCACCCTCGGAGAGCTCAGTGGAGGCCAGGACATGGCTTACATCGAGCAGAGGAAGAGCGCTAACAAGTCGCTCAAGAAGAAACCCAAGGAAAGCAATGTCTTCTTTAAGAAAATGGCGCGGGAGAAGGAGAGACTCAAATCACAGAAGTGAGAGCGGGAGCCGGGCCTGGACCACAAGAGTCACCCCGGCTTGTACTACGGGGCACACAGCGATACGGGGCGTTTGGCGCATGGGCTTAGGCAGCATGGTATGGCAGAGGCGTCGCAACAGACCGCTTGCCAATTTGTTATGCACTTGTATATCTCGGGGTGAGCGCGGCTAATAACGAAGGCGACGTGTGACTTCGATACTACGTAGTACCTTATTAGCTTAGTCGGGCTGGTGGATGGAGGCGGGCGAGCTTCGGTCTCCGCCACCCGTTCATCTGAAACAGAAAGCGCGAAAGTTTAATCGAGTCAACTTGAGGCTCAAAAAATAACCGAGAATTCGATCTGCTGGCTCGGGTGCGCGTGCTAATGACGAACTCCAGGTGCCCGTGAGGGGGGGGGGGATGATCTTCGATGCCCCCTTTCTTCTGGAACCGGGCCCCAACCCCGCCATCGCGTGCCCCGGTGCTCCCGCTGGAGGGGGGGCCGCAATTGGCGCAAGGTCGCTGCCACGCACCCTGCACTAAGTTACTGCCTGCCCCCTGTGCTCTCGCCAGAGGCCCATCGGGAACGCGCCGCATACGTGGTTGCTGCAATGTAACCTCAAGCGCTCTCACGTCCGGGCCAGGTGTGTGTGTGTGTGTGTGTGTGTGTGTGTGTGCGCGCGCGCGCGCCAGAGAAAACGGACTGCGTGCCGTGCCAAGCCTGCCAAAGCCGGGCGGCCGGCACCAGGACTGGAGAGCACGCGGCCTCGTGCCAGCGAGGCGACCTCCTCATTGGGTGTCCTGGCGGCCTTGGGCGATTTGCCGTTTTTTTTTTTTTTTTTTTTCGCAACGGCGGGCCAAGACGGCGGCGGTACGCCTCGCAAACGCTGGGCGCGCGAAGGGCGGGCCTACGGGGCAACTCGTCGGACGGCTTTTGCTACATAGCCACCGCCCCGGTAAGGGGACACTAAATACCTCTTGCCCACTGGCTAGAATGGTATGACTGGTTGCGAAGAGTCCTGGGTACCAAGGAAACAAAAAGCGACCAAATAGTCAGCGCCGGAAGCGAAGTGGCAGGGAGAGAGAGAGGGGGGGGGGGGGGGGGGGGGCTGAGGAAGCGAGGACCATGAGCATGAGGCAAAGGGGACGGACGACCTAGCCACTGCACAGTCAGCCACCGGCGGTGTCCCCAAGTGGTCGATCCTGACATCATCCAGTAAAAAAAACAGACGGGCGCTGCTGCTGGGGAACGCGGGCAGGGAAGCAGCTGGGAGATTTTGATGACCGGCGGTATATAGCTGAGGCGGGATGGCCGTCGGCGCTACGTCAGGTAAATTTGAGTGTCTCTGTTAAGACGAAATGGAAGGCTCGTACTACGAATATGTAGGGGGCAGGGACGTGGTGCGTAAGTAGATAGGCAGATCGGTAGGGTAGGCAGCAGTAACAGACAGAACCAGTCAGCCAAAGGTGGCAGTGACGGTAGTGGTGGGCAGTCTCCAGTGACGGGACGGCAGTGGTTTGAGTGTGGAGGGGAAGCGAGGAATGGATCGTATGGGTTCTTGGCACTTCCTCGGGAAACCCCCAGACGGCGCCCCCCCCCCCCCCCCCCTTTCGCCCTCACTGGGCCCGGGGAGGGGGGGAAGCAGCTGGCCGGACGTGGAAGGTCGCCTTTTTAGCAACGGGTTTCCTTGCGCGACTCATGATAGGAGTCTGCCCCAAACCCTCTCTACTCGCTTGTCATCCTCCTACCTGCAGGCCTTCCCGAGACTGGTTACCGTCCCCTACCGGCCCCGGCTTTCCGCCCGCATTTTCCTGAGCGAGAAGGGGGGGGACCGGAGTGCTGGAGCATAGGACTGACATCAGCTCATCGATAAGTGGACGAAGCTCCACGGCTGTGCGCTTGGGTGGGTACAAGGTTTATTCCATTTCTTTGCATGACAGCCGTCAGGTTCGCCAGAGGGAGAGAGAGAGAGAGAGTGTGTGTGTGTGTGTTTGTGTGCCCCTTGTGTCGTCCTGTGTGAGAAAAAGAGAGGGAGAGAGAGAGAGGGAGGGAGGGCGCGCGTGCGTGCGTGCGTGCGCTAGGGTCGACACGGAAACGAGATACGGAACAGGGAAGTGAGAGAGAAAGAGAAAAAAAAAAAAAACTCAAGCCTGGGTCTCTTGGTGGTCCCTGGCTCGGCGGCCGTCTATCGCCCATCTGTTCCAGCTGGGGAGGGGGTGCTTGCCGGCTCGTGCTTGAAAGCAAAAACTGCACATAGGTACAAGACTTACCACCAACTAAGAGTAGGCCTATACGTACCTATTAATGTGCAGTTTTCGCTTTCAAGCGCAAGGCCGGGTTGTCTGGGCTCAGGTCTCGACCCCTGCGCTTCAGCGTGTGGCAAGCCCTGCGATAAGCATCTAATGATTGGGAAAGAGAGCCCCCGATCCTTTTGCGTGCTCAGCGGGCAGGCCGGCGGAAGGGACGAGCACAGGGCCTGCACAGCCCGCTTGGTTTTCCAAGTCTGCATACATGATGTGAGTCCACTCCAGTATCCATCCACTTGCTCACGCCACTGTCAGCAGAAAGCAGCGCGAAGAGAGAGAGAGCCCTGTCTTCCAGGGTAGAGATAGGCCCGTAGGTAGGTAGGATAGGTACTTTAGGTATGTAGGTACATGTAGGTAGTGGCAGAGGTAAGTAGTGAGAGAGGTACCCGCAGGCAAGGCCTGACCGTAAGGTTCCCAGTCCCCCCCGTCCCAGTTCCAATTCCGAACCGGGTACACCGTAATATCTGCCACTCCCGTGTTCTACGCCCTCTGGATGCTTCCAGGTCTTGTTATTATTTTTTCCCCCGCCCTCCCGCTCTCTTTTTGTTCCGAGGGACCGTGGCCGTCCCGTCTTATCGGCAGCCCTGAGCCCAGCCCAGCTTTCGTTGCATAGACCTATCCATTCCCGTCGGGATCCAATCGCTGCACGTCCAATCGCCCGTCTCCAACCACAACGCCGGCACCTGTCGCTCACTACTTACCTCCCCTGCCACAACCAAGGTTGCAGCGCGTCAACCTTGTGCTCCTGTCCCGAGGAAACGACCGAAAAGGCTCGCAGCAGAGAGACAGACAAAGAGAGACGAGGAAAAAGACGCAGAGGGAAGCATCACCAACTTTCTCATCTCCCCCATTCTAGCCTTGGTTGTCCGCTGTTTCCGACGACGTCCGCGGTATCCGAGTTGAGCAAGTTCAGCAGCTCCGCCTCGGCTTTCCCTGCGCCTCCTTGCCTTCCATAGTTACCTCTTATTACCGCGTCATCTACCTACTACCTATATTGCGGGAGAGCTTGCCCACCTCGGAAAGGCTGTCACTATTCCCATCCTCCACCACCGGCACCCCCCTCCCCCCCTTCTCGGTCGAGAGCTGGCTCCCCTTTCATGGAGGTAAGTTGCTGTCTTTCTCGATGCCCGTTTCATCCCGTGCGAGCACCACCACCACCTGTCCCTCCCGTACTCAGTACACCGCCTCCCCGGTCCAGCCATGCCGGCTCGGCTCCAATTGCATCCCATCCATCCCTCTCTATCTATCCATCATCCCCTCCCTCCTGCATCCATGTCCAGCGGCGGCTGGCTTGCATCTGCGCTGCCATCGACTACTCTTGCTCGCGCGGCCTTGGCACCTTGGCCAACCGAATGCCGTTGTCACGCCGCGCCCACCTGCACAGGTATCCCACTGGCCCGGCCACGCCACGCCCACGCGTGGCCGGGAGCTGCCCAGACTGGAACTACGTACAGGGCTCCAGACGGATCTACCTCCCATACCTTGTACCTACAGACCAGGTGGGAAGCCTGAACCAACGCGGGCGAGTTGGTAGCCCACATCCGCGCTGGACCCCATGGCATCAACCATGGATGGATGAGATGGATGGATGTACCTTCTCCTCCTCCTGCTGCTGCTGCACTCAACGCCCTTTGTCTGCATCGCGTCCTCGCAACATCCCATAACCCCCCCCCTCTCTTTACACAGTACCACGCCTTCCTGGTAGGGCTCCTGGAGAGCGATCTTTCCCCCATTCCCTCCCCCTAGACTCTGCAGCATGTCTCCATTCGGCTTCCCTTTTTTTAATCTCTGATTTCCCCTCCTAGCCGCGCTTGCCCATGAATCGATCAATTGACCAAACGCCCTACAGCCGCGCATCTGAGAAATAGCTATCATGCTTTGCGTCCCTCTTCTCGCCAGTCCACTGACCTACAAGAGACACGCCATAGCCGTCCTCTGACCTTGGCTTCGCTCTTCCGTGTGTCTTTGTCTCTATCGCATCTCGGCGTCTGCGTCGACAATTTCTGGGGGGACGGCTTCTTGACTCCATAACAGCCCGCCACCATGGCAGCTGTCATGAGCAAGGCGCGAAAATGGGGTGGTGATCTGTACCAGTCGATTCGGCCGTCCTTCTTATCGAAGGAGCCGCACTTCAACTTCATCACCATGCACTACTTCTGGATCATCGGCTTCTCCCTCCTGGGGTCGATCCTCATCTACGCCTCGGGCAAGGGCGACTTGGCCTACATCGACTCCCTCTATTTCGCCTCGGGCGCCAACACACAAGCCGGGCTGAACCCCGTGGACGTGAATCTCCTCAACACTTTCCAACAGGTGGTGATCTTCCTTATGGCCATGACCTCGAACCCCATCACCCTCAACTCGGTCGTGGTGTTCCTTCGCCTTTACTGGTTCGAGAAACGCTTCCAGGGCATTGTGGAAGACGCCAGGTCGAAGCGCATCACCGTGGCAAAGTCCCGATCCAAGTCGAAGCCGACACCTTCGGACATCGAGCGGGGCGTTAATGGTAGGCACATTACCGTCATGCACGATACTGCTACGGCTTCACGAATGACCAACGACGGAATCCTGTTGGAGGAGTGGCCCATGAACGGGGCGCTCAAGCTGGAGCCCGTCACCACCCGCGAGCCTCCCGCGGAAACCGAGGTTCCGGCCTCGCCAAGAGACACGCAAATAAGATTTGCAGACAAGGTCAAACGCAGCGACGCAATTCCCGCTGTCAACGAGGAAGATGATGAAGACGATGTGCCGCTCCCGCGGAGGCGCTCCAACACCGAACATATCGCCATTCTGGAGCGGCAACGGAAGCAGGATGCAGGCGGCGTCCTCCGCATTCCCGGCCCTAGAGATGCCGAGCGAGGAATCCGCCCCGAGGAGTTGTCTGAGGACGAGGACAACTTCCTCGATGCACCCGCAACCGGCTTACGCAGAAGACGGGACTCGAGTCTCGACTCGCACCCTCAGCAACGTCAGCTGCAGGCGCCCACGCCATCACACCCCGATCGACCCAGGATTGTGTTTGAGGAACCTGAGCACCCGAAGAGACAGGAAAACTCGGAAGACGCAGACGCAGCTTCTCACACCCCTGGTTTGTTCAAATTTCACAGGTCCAGAGGTCAGGGGGAGAAGCTTCACCAGACGGACACCGAGTCGCGCGTCAATCCCCTGCAGCGAATCAGAACAGCCCTGTCGCAACATCAAGAGCAGAACCCCGCCCCCTATCTGAGTTGGCAGCCCACGCTGGGCCGGAACTCGGAGTTTCTGGATCTGACAGAGGAGCAGAGAGAGGAACTGGGCGGTATCGAGTACCGGTCCCTGAAGACGCTTGCCTATGTCCTTTTCGTCTACTTTTGGGGCTTTTGGATCTTCGGTCTTATCTGCATATGGCCGTGGATTGCAGTCAACAACGATTTCTACGGCAACATCGTTGAACAAGCTGGCGTCAGCCGAGCTTGGTGGGCCATTTTTACATCCAATTCGGCCTTCATGGATCTTGGCTTTACCCTGACCCCGGACAGCATGAACTCTTTCAACTCGGCAATTTGGCTCCTTCTGGTCATGTCTTTTCTCATCATCATCGGCAACACTGGGTTTCCCATCATGTTGCGTTTCATGATCTGGGTTCTTAACCTGTTCGTGCCCCGGGACTCGGGTCTCTACGAAGAGCTTCGCTTTTTGCTCGACCATCCCAGACGATGCTTCACCTTGCTATTCCCTTCCACCGCCACCTGGTGGCTCTTCCTCATTCTCATCATCATGAACCTGGTGGATCTTATCTTCTTCATCATCCTGGACCTCGGGACTGGGGCCATTGCCGAGCTCCCCCTCCACATCCGATTCCTCGAGGGATGGTTCCAGGCTGCCTCCACCCGAACGGCCGGGTTCTCCGTTGTCAACCTGTCGTTGCTCCACCCGGCGGTTCAGACGTCGTACTTGATCATGATGTACATCTCTGTGTTCCCCATTGCCATCTCCGTCCGTAGGACCAACGTGTACGAGGAAAAAGCACTCGGGCTTTACGGCAGCAGCAACGACGAGGACGAGAAGAACGAGCATGGCTTTTCTTACGTTGGCGCGCATTTGCGCCGTCAACTGTCGTTCGATCTGTGGTACATCTTCATCGGCTACTTCATTCTCACCATTACCGAAGGGCAGCGCCTCATCGACAACGACTTCTCCATGTTCGCTGTCTTGTTCGAGATTGTCAGTGCTTACGGCACCGTGGGTCTGAGTCTCGGCTACACCGGCGTTAACGCTTCGCTGTGCTCACAATTCAGCACCGTGGGCAAGCTGGTCATGATTGCCATGCAGATCCGCGGTCGGCACCGTGGTCTTCCTTATGGGCTTGACCGAGCCATCCTGTTACCGAGCGAGACCCTCAACCAGAAGGAGGCTGACGATGCCGACGCGAGACTGAACCGTCGCCAGTCACACGTCTCCATGGCACAGGACGGCGCTGGGACGAACTTGGCGAGAGGCCGCAGCCGCAGCGTCGACCGCCGGAATGTGCTGGCCCAGATCCTGCACCCGGGGCCGACCTACCCACTGTCCCACACCATGAGTAAAACCCAGTCGATGGCCAAGACAGAGCGATCTGTCGGGTACGGAACGTCGATGATGAGGCGAGCCACCACGGTGGAACTCCCGAGCGAAGACAATGACTCGGAGTCTCAACTGGGATCCAAACAACCGAAACGAGCCGAAACGGCGCCCGAGGACCATCATCAGTAATAGTCGGTGCGAGGCACGACGGCAACGAACAAAGCGGCTCCAGAGTCGAGCGCGTTATGAACAAAAATAAAGGGGGAGAAGAGCGAGCGCCTGTCCAAGATGATCATGATGGCAAGTTGGACGGGCCTCGGAAGGCGTTCTCCCACGGATTGTCTTGGGCGCCGGTATAGTGCATCAAGGCTTGTTTGAATATGTGGGAGGCGGTTATTCATAAGAAGCCATCTGCGCAGCAATGCACTACTTTAGAAAGACGGGTTACAGCGATAGGTACCAGGAGGCCGATTTGTATATATGTTTTCGGCTGGGTAGACGCGTGGGGCTCTTTTTTTCTGTCTTTTGTTAGCTTGGCGGAGTTGGGGGGTTCTTTGTGAAGAATCATACCGTCCTTACGTGACAACGCAGGTTTCAATATACGGCAGATGCCCGCAAGGTTAAGCAATTGATTGCAACGACAGCAGCGTGGCACCCGTGGTGAGCAAGCCAACTGATTCGACGACGGGACGGGCTGGTGGATAAGGAGGTCGACGGGATGAGACGGCAACATCGGACGAGAGAGACATCGGACGAGGTCGAGCAGGGGCCGAAGCGAAGGGGGCAACCAGACGCGCGGGATTCGGTCCTCGGCTTGCGACGACGAGGGCGGGAAGCAACAAGAGTTGGGCGAGTTGGTTGGCAATTTCCACCCAAAGCAGGCGGTCCAGGGTTCCGAGAGGGAGACTACGCCCGAAGCAGACCGAGTGCCGAGAATTCAGAGGCTTGGCGTTTCGGGTAGATCGCCGGCGGCTCTGTCAAGGTGATGAGGCTCCACCTGATCTCAGGCGGCTCTCGAGGAAGCGAGCTGGCCAAGGACGATGGACAAACCAACCAAAGACGCCGGCAATACCAACGAACATGCAGGGCGAAGTGGGGGACCCAGGGCGCGCGTGGACAAAAAGCTCTAATCGAAACCGTTGCCGAGGGACGAGGGCGAGGCGCAATTCGTCCGGATCTTCCCACCGCAGCACAGGGCGCCTCTGCTGCCCCTGGCGCCGCCATTTATCCTCAACGGCCAGCACGGCGACCCCACCGCCCCTGGGCGATATTGCTTCAGCCGCCGACTTACACGGTCCAACCCGTCTTCCCACAGCAGACACAGCAAGCAGTTCAGGCGGGCCGCGGTGTGGCCGTTGGGTCGCGCGTCCCGGCCCCGCGGACCGGGGAACCACGCCACTGGCATGATGCCCCAGCAGGGGAGGGGGAGGAGGAGGAGGAGGGCGATGGATGGCGATGGACGGCGATGGCAGGCGATGGGGGGCGATGGGGGGGGGGGGCGTCCCTGGGAGTATAAGTAAACAGCATGGCGCCCCCCAACAGAACCTGCTTTCTGCCACACGCTCACCACCAGTCTTCCCAGGTTCAACCTTCTTGTCCGTTCTTTGCTCTCTCCATTGGCCGTGCCAGTGTTCATTCTTTTCTCCCACGCTCCCACGCTCTCTCTCTCAACTAGCCTTCCGCTACACCCAACCACCATCCCCAAACCCACTCACTCCTCCTCCGCCACCATGCGTTACTCCAGCATCGTCGCCCTGGCCCTCGCCAGCACCGTCTCGGCCCACACGCGCATGTTCAGCGTCTGGGTGAACGGCAAGGACGGCGGCGACCTCCGCGGCAAGGCCATCCGCACGCCGCCCGACAACAGCCCCGTCACGGACCTGAGCTCGCCCGCCATGGCCTGCGGCACCAAGCCCGCGGCCGTGTCCGACTTCGTCAAGGCGGCGGCCGGCGACAAGCTCGGCTTCGAGTGGTTCCACAACACGCGCGGCGACGACATCATCGACCTCTCGCACAAGGGGCCCATCACCACCTGGGTCGCCCCCTACACCGAGGCCGACGGCACCGGCCCCATCTGGACCAAGATCGACGAGGAGGGCCTCAGCGGCGGCAAGTGGGCCGTCGAGAACCTCGTCGCCAACAAGGGCATCAAGGAGTTCACCCTGCCCGCCCAGCTCAAGGCCGGCAAGTACCTGGTGCGCCAGGAGGTCCTCGGCCTGCACGAGGCCACGCGCCAGGGCGGCGCCCAGTTCTACCCCTCGTGCGTGCAGGTCGAGGTGACGGGCGCCGGCTCCGCCGTGCCCACGCAGAACTTCGACATCAACAAGGGCTACCAGACCGCCGCCACGGGCAAGGGCATCGTCTTCGACATCTACAACAACCCCGCCACCTACCCCATCCCCGGCCCCGCCATCGCCGCCCTCGGCGCCGGCTCCGGCTCCGGTTCCGCCTCGGGCAACGCCCCCGCCCCCGCCCCCGCCGCCACCACCACCGCCAGCGCCGCCCCCGCCGCCACCACCACGGCCGCCGCCGGCGCCCAGCCCACCAAGAAGCCCTGCAAGCGTAACCGCCGCCGCAGCGCCCGCAACACCCGCCACTACTAAACGACTCTTTTTTTTTCTTCCCCTTTCTCTCTGTCTCTGTCTCCTCCGGGACACGGGGATGAAGGAGACTTGACCCCGTGAGGTACGGGAGAAAAGGGGGGTAAAAAAGGAGAAACAAGAAGAAGGAGAAGAGAAATTTCTCGCCCCCGGCCCGCCGTCCACTTGGGCGGCGAATCCGGGGGCGGGGGGGACCAGGAGATGGTTCCCCATGTGTGTGTGTGTGTGTGTGTGAGCGGCCGGGCGTCCTGGGACTGCCCGGTTCTTCTTTCAAGTGTACATATGACAAAAAGCACGTGTGTACATTGTAGCTTATTCTTAGCGTGTCAAGCATTTACTAGCGGACAAGAAAACTCGTTTGAACCTGCCTCCCTTCCTTGCTTCCCTTTTCGTCATGGTCGGTCCGTTTCTGCGTGTCCGCGTAAAAGTTGCTCCATCCACCACCTCTGTTTGACTTTGGTGCCCCCCTAAAGCCAAGCGATCCAGATAAGAAGAGTAGGAGGAGGAAGAAGAAGAAGGAAGAAGAGGGGTTGCCCCCCCCTTTCCCAAGGCCTACCGGGGGCCCTCGGTACCTACCTCGTAGACTCGGTTCGAGCGCGCGCCCAGGGCGCCGGGAGCTATTATCCGCCCCTATCGGACCAGACGGCATCCTCCTCTGGTGTGGCACAAAGTGCGGGGAGGGGGGACCGACAACCTAGTGTCGCCCCCCGTAGCGCCGGTATGGTCTCTCAATATACCGGAAGAAGAGAGGAATAAAGGAAAATAAAAAGTGGTCCGCTTGTGGCGGCGGTGAAAGCGGTATTTCCCCTTCCCAGGACGGCAACCTGATAGCAGGGGCGGGGGAGGGGGGAGGGAAGTGCTCGGCGGGGCAGGGAAAATCTGTTTTTTTTTTTTTGGCCCCGACAAGTGGCGTTTGTTCATCACGCTCCCCGTTCGCCAGCGCCGGGGATGGGCCATCGTTTCAGATGAGGGGGGGTTGGAGGGGGGAGAAAGAGGGGGGGAAGCTAGGGATGCAAGGGAGGGCAGGAGTACGCGAGTCCCCTCTGTCCTCTCTCCTTTGCCCCAGCCGGGCGGATACAGGAAGAAGAGCCAAGATGGGGGAAAAGACAGAAGTGGGAAGGGGTAAGGGGGGGGGAGAGGGAACATCCTTGCTTTTTTACCCTCCGGGCTGGCCGTCCTAGGTGAGGTGGGGGAGGACATGGTACAATCAGGGTGTCAAGTACGATATAAGTTCGGGGTTATAGTAATATAAAAGAGAGAGAGAGAGAGAAACTAGTGATGCCCTGCCGACATTCTCGGAGGCCAGGCCGGCTTGGGTGGAGAGGAGAGGGGGGAGGGGGGGCCAAAAGATACCCGGTTTCGGTGGGTGATCCCGGCCGCCCCGCCTCCTTCTCTCTCTCCCTCTCTCTCTTTCTTTTACTCCGTCGAGCGTAATCGTATATGAAAACGGGAGCCTCGTTTAACAAGCTTTCATATCCAAGGGCCCGGGGTCTCCGGTGGGTTCGCATGTTCGCCCGCGATAAAGTAAAGAAGCCAGGAGGCCGGAGGGGCAGAAAGTTGCATCATCGCGCAGGCGCCCCCAACATGGGGAGGGTGACAGAAAGCTGTCTATCGGGGAGGGCGGTGGCATCGTTGTCGGCATGGGTGACGATGAGCCTAGATCCTCTTCCCCCCCCCCCGGGGCCGCCGCCGCCTTCATTACAGCAAGCTGCATGTTGGCTCGGGAAGGGCTAGGGTACATGAATGCGGGGGTTGCGTATTCAACGGCCTCGTCTGCATCGCCACCGCCGTCAGGGAGGGTAGAAGGGGAAATCAAACCCTAGGCGTCCCAATGCTTTGGCGCGCACCCCCCCCCCCCCCCCCCCCCCCACAGGAGGATGACGCCCAGGCGCGAGTCTATGATATTCCAGACCTCGCGCTCAGGTAACACAAAGAGGGACAGGCGCTGAGAGAGGGGAGGGGAAACCAATGGTGCGCGCAGATAGGGAAAAAGGAGAGGGGAAGGGAGTCATGGTACATACGGTACACCCTGACCGCGGGCTGGTTCAGAGGACAACTCCAACATGCGGCTCGTCTGGCAATCGTCGCCTATTGGAACCTCTGGTCAGTGTTGGTGGCGCATCATAAAACGCGCCGCGAAGCGCCCCCGAAATACAAAGAGAGAAGAGAGAGGAAGAGAGAAGGGGGGGAAGGTTTGTTTGCTTGCTTTCGCGTTAGTCGCCCAGGCTGGTGAGAAATCACTAATCCCCCGCCCGCCCCCAATGCGGGATTGTATCCCTTTGGGCGGCACTGCCCGTGTCTTGTGTCTCTCAAACCATTTGGGGCCAATTCTTCGGTTCTACACACAGGATGCTGGGTGTCAAGCCACGTGGCGCCGGCCTTCCCCGGTAGCTTGCCGTTTTCCGCTGGCCTTGTCCCAGTAAAAGATAGCTCAAGGGGGAGGTTCGTGGGCCGAGTGTGGAGAGGACTGGATCTGGCCAGGGCCGTGGCCAGGTTCAGGGAAATCCCACTGTATCCATCCTATAGTCCGGCACTTGATGCCGTGACGGGCCGTTGGGGGTCGGCTTCCTCTTCCCTTGGTTACTGATGAGCCGCTGGGAATGTACGTGACAGTCCAAGGGGGGTCGGGGGCGGCATGCAGGCCAGGCGCACATGCCGTGTGATTTCACCGCACAAGTGCCGAGGACAGCGAGTATGTGGGCGTGACGCTCCCTGGTAAGGCCATCGGTTATGTCTGTCCGAGTTCCCATGGCCACATTCACCTTGATAGGACTTCAGCAACGTGGCCGTATCGGGTATCCCGCAATCCACACACTCAACTCAAGGTCTGGGCTCATTTCCGGTGCTGCAAGCGAGTTCACGTGTCATATCCTGTCCCGGAACGTCTTGTGAGAAGAGCAAGGCGTAGATCGTCGTCTATGTTGGTTCACAGACGCCCCCTGGCGGAGTACCGTGGCCTCCGCTCCGCCCTTTCGGGGTTTTCCAAGGGGCCGGAAGCACCTGTGTGGTTGACAAGCTCATTGGAACGCCAGTGGGCGGCGACGCCAACACTGCAGTTGCCCAGTCGGCGAAACCCTAGACGACCATCTGCGCACACCAACAGGGTGTCGATGCTCCTCGGTCTCTCTCTCTTTCCCCCGCTTGCCTCACCATGGGTGGGTGTGATAGTCGAGCGCCGCAGGCGCTCCAGGCCTGCAGCTCTGTCCGCTCTGGGACCGGTTGCGAGGCCCAGAACGGACAAAGAGGAGAGGCGGCTCGGCCAGGCGCCGTTTCCTTGACCAGAAAGTGGCCCCTGTCGGGTCGATCACTCGTTGATTGCGGTTACACAAGAGGCCCTCGTCACTTATGAGACGCGGAGATAAGAGGCAACAGGCCCCAAGGATTGCGTAGCATTCACATACGCGGAGCTGCGACCTTCTACCCAGGTCGGCGTCGCTGGCGAATCAGTCCGGCATTCCCTCTCGATAATCCCGCAGCATCGTGCGTCCAGGCAAGGGAGGCCACCGGCTTTTGGCAGAGCAGCAAATCCCGATTCTGCTGGTTGGAACTGCAGATTGAATATATGCATTTTGCTCCCATCCCGGCCTACGGAGGCCTACGTGGCTGTGCGCACGATTGGTCATCTTGGTCATCAATCGAGTCTGGCCGTTCAGGGGGTATCGGAAAACCGACATAGACGGGTTTGGTCGCAGATGCAGCGACAGTTGTTGCCGTCCTCCTGGTGACATGGCGGAACGGACGGACAGCCTTAAGCGAACGAAGCGTCCAAGCACGCCATACAAGCGTCACACTGGATCTGTATGGCAAGCCAGCAAGCGACGGACGGCGCTGTTAGATATTGGCAGCTTTCTGGGAAAGGACAAGTCGCCGCCGACGGGTCGAGGATTTCCGAAGAGTATCGGCATGGCCCCAAGCCAGCCTTCCCTCAGACACTTCAGGTAATTGTTTGTGCTTTGCGGCCCGAAGTCCCGGCGTATGGTCGTCCTCTGAGAGGCCTCGCCAAGTCTCGCCTACCCAGCTCCCTGATCGTAGGTGCGCTCGTCGGTAGCGAACTGCGTGGAAGGGCGGAAGAAGCCACCGCGTGCCAAAATACGCGTGCGATCGTCTGCTTACCAGCTGTTAGTCTCCGCTGACAGCGACTTGTACTCGCGGCCGGGAATACCGGGCCTGCTTGCTTGTTATACTTGCCTGTATGGGACGCCATCGTTGCCGAGAGGCTAACGAGGGCTTGTAGGAGCAGCCCTGGCTGGCTGCCTGGGCTCTCATGCCCGCCAACCAGCTCACCGGCGCTGTAGTTCCGTCTTGTAAAGAAAGCGCCCCTCTCCCCAAATGATCGCCGACTGTCCATCCTTGACAGCCATGGCGCCGACTTTCCCTGGCGGGCTGGGCCGACACCAAGGTGGTCCATACGGGAAACTCGCGCAAAGCAAACAAACGACCCTGACATTTCCACCTGCACACTGAGCACCGCCGCCTCCCCCCGCCCCTCCATACGTGCATTTAGCTATACACGGGGACCGAGGTGCGACTGGGGGAAAATATGGCGCTCACCCATACGAAAACCAGTGATCGGTTTCTCATGTTCCACGTAGATCTGAAGGTGCCTGGGTACGGGGATCGCCGGGCCACGCGGTCGACCTCGGCAGTGACCATAATGCGCAAATTATGGGCCTGGCCATCGGCAGTGCTTCTGTACCGTACGAAGCCGGTCTATTCCCAGAAATCCAGGTGCATGTGCTGCCCAGGCCAGGCTGGTTCCTTCGCTGGAAGGCAAGCAACTATCAGCGAGGGTTGCGCCGGGGTGCGATGGGGACGCCGCGGCCGGAAGGCGGGACGATGGGCTGAAGCGGGACGGGGGAGCGAGCGTAAGGAGGTAGTTGCATGAAGGAATATAAGTGCCATGCAGCCCGGCACCCGCTGTTTGCCTCGCCCCCCCGACTTGCGGTGAAGCCAAGATGGCCCGGGTTTCTGGTTGAGCCGTCGTGTGGCGCAACAACGTACCACTAACGGAGGATCTGTCTCTATTCAGTGCAGCCGAGCCTGTTCGTTTACCCAGGCCCAGTACGGAGGGGGGGGGGGGAGGGGGTTACCTCTTCTTCCACAGGCTTCCCGTACCACTCCGCCATCCGCCGCGCCAAGAGGGACGCCAGGGTCAGTGAGCACCAGCCCGCATGGGATGCGACGTAGCCGTCGTCGGCCGGCCCAAAGCGGATGTTGCCATTGGGACCCCGCAGAGGGAGAATCGAGAAGCAAGCAGTACGTAGGTGAAAGAGGCCCCTAGACTGGCTCTGGGGTGGTACGTGGAACGGAAACGGTCTCCGGTAGCATTGAGGATGGATTCTATGTAAGTAGGCAGGCATGTTACCCACCCCGGGAGTTGGAGGAGTGGTGGTCACGGTGGTATGGGATAGATATGTTAAGTAGGTACATAAGTACTTAACTCACTTAAGTGGTAGGGAAAGAGCAACCATCGATCCCCATGCAAATGGACATAGACACGGCAACCACCATCGTCGTGGCTGTCGTGTAACCGGAAGGCGGAATTCAGTACGCAAACAGGGATCAGCTCCGTGTCGCATGGGATGGGATCCCATGGGTCCAACAGCCAAGCCGAGATTCGTGGCCGCACGCTTTAAGGCTGATGAGCCGCGTCGGTGTTTGGTCCTTGACCGTCGACGACTATTACCTGCACGAAACAACTACTAACATATTGGTGTACATACTTACATACCTCAAGCACCCAATAGTGAGGTACTTGAGTACTTAGGAATGTGGGTAGGTGATTAACTAACTTCCATCCAACATGCCGAATCAATCCTTGTCCGGCGTCTGGCGTTTGGCGCGTCTCGGCCCCCCCTTCTCCCCTGTCGCCCGTCAGCCCCAGCCCGTCCGGGACAAGGCGCCGAGCTGGGCGCCGAGCTGGACGCCGGGTCTCTGAGCCCATACCACCGGCCGGTAGTGCCGCCACGGGTGCTGCAAGAGATGGGGAGGGAGAAGAGGGGGGGGAGGGCGAGAGAAAGAGAGAGAGAGAGAGAAAGAGAGAAAACAGAGGTCTCCGGGTTTCGTGAACGTCCACGGGCTGACCTGTCATTTTGGGTGCAGCGTCCGTATACTCTTGATTCGTCGCCGGGTGCCGGCCAAGAGGCACCGATAGGCTTGATGGAGTCACCTCTTCGCCCAGCCATGCGAATGCGTGGTTATGGCTGCTGACATGCGTCTCCATCCCTGCTAGTGAAGCGTCATGTGCCCCGCGAATTGCCATGGGGCCCCGATTGCGTATCCGCCCTGGTCATTGCGACGTAAGGGTGTCCAACCACGCTGTCTGTCTGTGAATTGCGTAGGCCCTGGGACCGATGATGATAAGAAGGCAGAGAGAGAAAGAGAAAGAGAGAGTGTGTCTCTGTGTTTCAGCCACCAAAGGCACGTCTCCTTCATGCGCAGGGGCAGAGAGCCCTGGCTAAGTAGCAGATATCCGAGACTCTGGGGAAGAAACTAATAAGCCACTCTACCCAGGGAAATATCTACCTACTTATTTACCTTACATAAGTAATTACCTCCCGTTTCTGCAGTGCTTAACAATCAAGTTAAGACGCACTTGAGTTACACCAGTACCTACTTACCTATGTAACTGGTAATGACTGTTGCCTAACGGCTACTATGGAAACTAGCGGGGACCACAACACGAATGACCCCATGGTGGACGCCAAAGGTCGTCTTGTAGATGGATGTTGCTGACCCAATCCACCGGGTGGACGTCCCTCAACACCACGACCGAAGTACAATGCAGGAGCTGCCCCCCCTTTTTTTGCGGCGAAGGAACAGCCTCCTGGGGACATGGGGACGTACGTGGCAAGCCCTCAGTAAGTCTAGCGCCCGATGACAGCGACCAGGAGCCGTTACACCTCATCCTGGCTGGCACCGACACAGTCAGCACACTAATAGAGGGCAAGAGATTAATAAAACGTCGTGCGCCGCCACCACTTGCCAGGTTTGCTGGGCGCTGGTGCTATCGACCAAACACCCGGGCTTGGCACAAAGACCCTGACTGCAGATCTATCTTGCCCGTATTGGCGGCACCCAACAAATGTGCCTCCGCCGGGGGAGGGAGGGGGGGGGGGGTGGCCGGGGCCTGGCCCTGGCCCGGGGCAAACCAGCCGCCTGAACCGAATACCTGTCTCTCGGGCATTGCAGCTCCTGCATTGCCTTGCGCCCGCGGCCAGGCGAGGGCCGGGGAGAGGTCAAGAAGCATGCCGCCGTGTAAGCGGACGTACCGGAGGGGGAGGAGGGCGGGCACGGTACGCCGGGGTGGCTGGGCCTGTACATAGATTCCATTACCACCCGGCTGTTGCCAAGAAGCTGAAAGTAGACGGGGCTATGGTTCGACGAGACGACAGGGAGCGTATCCCCTTTCGGGGCAGGATCAGAGCTCCCGGCACGCAGACCAGACCCAGGCCATCGGCGATCGTCCTCGCAGACACTTGCGGCTGCTTTCCATGTACTCTGTCTGCATTACCACCACCGCGGCGATACCACTCCGTCCGCCACACGACGCACACCACCCCCGGGCTAGCAGGGCGGCCTTGCGCGTACCCTGGTCCGGATACGTCTGGAGGGCGGCGAGCCGAGACACACGTGGCGGGAGGGTCACGCTCTCCAGCCTGCCCGCCCGCTCTCCTGCCTCTCCGTCACCCACTCTATCTACCACAATAGGCAGGGAACTCTCGAAGGCATAGGGCGCCCGTCTAAACGACGTACCCAGCTCTCCGGCCTTCGCCCACACCATCGCCGCGCTGCACCCGCAGGACACGTCGTGGCCAGCTTCAGCCCCTCCCCTCCCTTCCCCGGGTGCCCAGTCCAGCCCGCGCCAAAGGGTGGCACAGGGGACACGGGCGCCGAGGAGGCCCCCCTCCCTCCCCCTAAGCGGACTTTTGCTGGGCGGATTCTATTGGAGATATTTTGCATTAGCTCTCTGCAACCCGGTTCTAATTCAAGGGCTATATGCACATCTCTTAGAGTCCAGAGGGCCTTGAAAGCACCCGGAGGATCTTTCAGCACGCGAAGGAGTTCTGGCAGAGCAAAAAAGAGAGAGATTGTGTGTGCGTGTGTGTATGTGTGTGTGTGCGAGAGAGTGTGTGAGAGAGAAACCGGGGCCGTGAGACGCCTCTTGCGCCCTCTCTCTCTCTCTCTCTCTCACGCACACACTCTCTGTTGTCCTCTCTCTTTCTCTTTCTCTCCCTCTCCCTCTCTCTTCTTCTTCTTGCCCGCTCCCCCCAGGCAGTACCGCGGACCCTCCCCTTTATCATAGACCACTCGGGATCCGCCGGATCATGATATTCCCACTTCTTCAACACGGCTTGGATGAGTGACACGTTTCGGGCTCTGGGTATGGTTGCTTGGAAGGTGCATGAACATTGCATGACTGAACGGGAGAGCATCTGATCAACCCCCCAGGCGAGCTTCAATTGGTCGGGAACCACGCCAACATCTCAAGACTTGCTTAAACAACACCGCTTCTCCAACCTAGACGAACAGATCCCCCACTTCATGATAGCAACATGGCGTATAGCAGCAGCCAGCACCACGCCAGCGGAGCGCCAAATTGGCCCACCGAGGTATGTCCCATCGTTCCGGCCTCATACCCAGCCTGTTCTCGTGCTGCCCTCTGGACGCTGGCCTTCCCGGCTGCCCCGGATCACCTTGGCGTGGGCTTGGGCCGAACTTCCACCCACCTCAGAGGCGCGAGAGACGGCGGCAGTCCACCCGCTCGCTGTACAGCGCCCGCCTCTGGGGGCGCTGGTCGCGGCTTTTAGTTGAAGCTCGCCCGCGCTTCACCTGGCTAGCCCGCCTCGCACAACGCCGCTTGTCTCTCGTTCCACGACCGGGCAATAGTCCTGACAGCCTTGACGGCCCCGGCTGATCATGCTTCCAGACCATCGCCGCCGCCACTACGGTAGACTCTTACACCTTTGAGGATGATGGGACGGCCTACGTTGGGTCGGCCGGCCCCTCGACGGCGGCTTACACGTTCGACCCGAACGGCTGGCACAGCTTCCAGACCGTGAGCAACCCGGTTTCGTCCGCTTTCACCTACGCACACCCGGCCTCCGTTTACAGCTCCAGTGGCCACCAGTCCACAGACGCCGACTGGATGTCGTCCGAGCCGGGGCCGCATTCCTATTCGACGCCGGGTCTCTACGCGATGCAGGAGCTCCCCGTTCCGGAACCGGGCGGCCAAGGATACGACCCGAGCAACGCCAACCTTGCCGGCCATTACGGAAGCACATCACCGTCCGTCTTCCAGAGCGGGTCGGTGTCGTCGCCGAGCATGGATACCAACATGGGGCCCGCCTCGGCCGCGGACCAGCAACGCGCCAAAGCGCCCCGCAAGTCGTCCTCGAAGAAGCCGAAACAGGAATACCCCATGTCGCCCGCCAGCGCGTCCTCGGGGGGCGCCAAGCCCAAGTCGAAAAAGGCGAACCTGCGGACGGCCTCGCGGACCTCCAAGAACACGCACCACAACCCCCCGGCCACCGAGGAGGAACGCAAGAGCCGGGAGTCGCACAACCAGGTCGAGAAGAACTACCGCGAGCGGCTCAACGGCCACTTCAAGAGCCTGCTGGACGTCCTGCCGGAGGACCTGCGCAGCCGGCTCGACGAGGACGACGGGGGCGGCGGCGGCGGCGGCGGCGGCACGAGCGAGCGGCACAGCAGCAAGGCCGAGGTCCTCGTCATGGCGAAGCAGTACATCCGGGAGCTCGAGGAAAAGCTCGCACGGCGCGAGGAGGGCCAGGAGGCGGAGAGGGACGTCGAGACGGTGCGCTGGTTCTGCGCCGAGTGCGAAAAACAAAAGGGCAGCAACGGCTGGTAGAAAGAACAGACAAACACGACGACGACGAAGACGCTGACGACGACGAGCTTTTTTTTTCGCGGGCAAAACAGGGGGGCCTCGCTCACGCAGGATCGGCATCTACGGCTTGGGGGAGGGATGGAAATGAATTTCCAGGGGGTTTCGGCGCGCCGGTTTGGGAGGGGGCGGGTACGCCAGGTTCGAGTATATTCCCAGGGTACTCATCATATAATGACATAATTCGACGGTAATATGGCCTCCGCGCCACTCTCATCTCTACCGGGCCCCCACCCCTTCCACCCGGCACGGCCTCCCGGCCACGGAGGCCCTGGTTGCGCGCCCCCCCCCCCCCCCCCCCCCCGGCTTCGAGACGTGGGTTACACAAGCAAACACGCGTATCGCCCCGGGACGGGGTGATCTGGTATCGAGGGGGACGGAGACGAGGGAGACCCCTCTTCCCACCCCGGGAGCCGAAACGGGCCGGTGCAAACATCTCGCCCTACATCAGCTGCGGCGCACACGCACACACGCACACACGCACGCACGCGCACAACTCTGCCCCGTTACACGGCTTGAGCCGTGACGCTGTGACGGAATGGAACGTATTTAAAAGCCCGTACAATGGGAGCAACCAGGGAGAACACACCCGCGCAGTAGGTGCGTCCGCCATGCCCTTCGCCGCAAGGGGGTTACTGCGGATCGCCCGTGGTCAAGCCCTCGTCAGCTCCTTGGCGAGGGCACCCGGGGGCAGCAGGGAAGCCGCCAGGCGCAGATTTACAAGGCGGAAACCCGGGATTAGATACGGCGGACAGCCGATACTGGAGAGTCAAGCAGTGACGATCTGTGTGGCTCTGAATCGATCTCGAGAGGACCAGGAGGGGCCGGGGTTAGATCCTAGGGGAGGAACTGCCTTTCAGTTACATACAGTACTTAATCACGTTGAAGGCGGGTGTCCACCTGCCATCCCACGGTTGCCAGGTCTCTAGGTAAGTAGTGTTTGTGGTGAGTGAGCCTGGGGGGGGTTGCCCTTCTAGTGTCCTTCTAGATCTTCCTTGAATGGCTGGGGGTATGAATGGACGTACAAAGAAAGAGCAGACAGAGTTTCAGCTCGACTGTAAGCTCGGCAGAACCCCGAAGCCCTACGCCGAAATGCTCAAAGCACTTCCTGTATTCTCTACAAGGCACATAGTATGGAAAGTAAGACGTACATCTCATACCTGTTAGGACGGGTACCTCCAGAGCAGGTAAAGTGGATGGACAGATCTGAACCTACATACTTATGTACCTATCTAAGTAGGTACCTCTACTTTAGGTACTTACTTACTTAGGTTGGATGGAAGGTGAGCAGGTGGGGCACTTACCCAGTGCACAACCACTTCCCGGCTCTGATTGGCCCTTCCGATCTGGGGTGGTCTTTCCTGGTCGTTGCCTTTTTCTGCGCTCCATCCATTGGACATCGCCAACTGCAGTTAACTCACCAACATCGCCAAAACGACGGCAAACCGGCAACATGGCGACACACACCGCCATGAAGCAAGGCAACGATGCCGACGTCCGTGGCTCCATTGAGCGAAGCGTGGGCATCCTGCACTTCGTCTCACCCAAGGAGCAGGCCTGGAGCGGCATCACCAGAAAAAGGTACGCGCATGCCATCATCTTGCCTTCGATCCTCTCTTTGGCGAGCACCGCGGGCATTCCGCGTGCAGCGACCGCCGAGGACGGGGAATACTACCTAGGCAATATCAGTGCTAAACTTCTTGCAGATACACGGATTTCCAGGTCCATGAGATTACCAAGGATGGTTCTGTGGTACATCTCGATGACTTCTACTGGAACGCACGCGAGTATGAGCGCAAGGTGAGTGCTTGGCTGCCCTCCGCTCGCTTGCCTCGAGCTCGTGCATTCCTGACTCTCCCATACAGAATGCTCCCAAGCCCGCAGCCCCGCAGGCTCAGGACAGCAGTGCGAAGCCCGCGGGCAAGGCGGCTGATGTCCAGGCCGTTGAAAAGGAGAGCTCGGATGCGAATAGCAGCAAACCGAGTGCCCAGGAAAGCGGCGTGAAGCCCCCGGGTGAGGGTGTTGAAGACCAACCTGCAGACAAGGAGGGTTCCGACGCAAACGACAGCAAATCGAGCACTATCGAGGCCAAGAGCTCGGAAGCCGCAAACAGTGGCATCGCTGCTGCATCCGCAGAGAAAGGCCCCTCGGCCGAGGCCACCAAGCCGCAGTCCGAGTTTCTCGTGAATCTATTTACCCAGCCGGTCTTTGACGAGCTGACGGCTCTGTACCAAAAGATTTGCGCCAACCCGCGGGCCAAGCCAGCTACTCATGGCTCCGTCAAACTCCCCGCGATCCAAGATCGTGGAATGAGAGCCAAGGTCCATGGTGTGAGTGACCCATCATTTCGTAGTTTTTGGCAGCGCCAAGCTAATGGTAACGGCGCAGGCAATCCGTGAGGCTTTCTCGGGAAAGATCGAGACGCTCACCGATGGTGACAACATCAATGCCACGGCTGCTGGTGGCGGTGGACGCCAAAGATGGGACAATGACCGCCGTAAAGGCGGGAAGCCAGCCGAACCGAAGAAGAAGTTTGGCAAGTATCTTCACTTTTCCCTTTACAAGGAAAACAAGGATACAATGGAGGCAATTGCCAACATTGCACGTGTCCTGAGAGAGAAACCCAACGATTTTCAAACGGCCGGTACCAAGGATCGCCGCGCAGTGACCGTCCAGCGCGTCAGCGTTCGCGGCAGAGATCCCGCCAAGCTTCTCTTCCTCAACGACCGGATCAGGGACATCAAGATCGGCAACTTCAAGTTTGAGGAGAAGGAACTCTACCTCGGCTGCCTGCAAGGCAATGAGTTCACCATCGTCATGAAGGACTGCGTCTTCCGTGGCGCCGAGAACGAGTCCCTCGAGCGCCGGCTTGAGCTGGGCCAGGCGGCCATCGACACGGCCTTGGAACGCATCAGCCGCAACGGTTTCATCAACTACTTCGGCACCCAAAGATTCGGCACCTTTGAGATCAGCACACAAGCCATTGGAATAAAGATCCTGAATGGCGATTTCGAGGGTGCTGTGGCCGACTTGCTGACGTTCGACCCGGCTCTCACCGCCATCGACACCTCGGAACCCAAGCCCGGCGAGTTCATTCGCTACGACGACATAGCCCGCGCAAAGACATTGGCCAAGTACCAGGAGGACGGTGATGCTCTCGCCGCCAGCCAAAACTTGCCACGCCGATGCAACACGGAATGGAACATACTGAAGCACCTTAGCAAACAGCCCAAGGACTTTAATGGAGCCTTGATGACCATTCCCCGGGGAATGCGTAACATGTATCTGCATGCCTACCAGTCCTTGGTGTGGAACTTCGTTGCAAGCAAACGTTGGGAACTCTTCGGCACTTCGGTCGTTCCAGGAGACCTGGTCCTCGTCACGGCTGCGGACCTTGCCGCCGCCCAAGGTGTCGAGGGCGCCGAGGACGAGGAGGAAACACTGCACCTCAAAGGCAACCGAGACGTGGACGGCGACGACGATTTCCGACAAAAAGCCCGGGCTCTTACCCAAGAGGACGTCGACAGCGGACGGTACACCATCTTCGATGTTGTTCTCCCAGTGCCGGGCTCGGACATCATCTACCCTGACAACGAAGTCGGTCGCTTCTACACAGAATTCATGGGCAAGGAAGAAAATGGCGGACTTGACCCTCACGGCATGTACCGGCGTCAGAAGGAATTTAGCCTTTCGGGCGCCTACCGCAAGTTCATGGGCAGTTTCATCGGAACCCCCACTGGATCCATCCGGTCCTATCTGCATGACCACGACCAGCTGATCCCGACCGACTTCGACATCATCAAGTCCCAGCGAGCAAAGGCGGCCGAGGAGAGGGCAGCAAACGCTTCAGCGCGGGGAGATAAGCAGTCCGGCTGGTTCAACATCCAGGAAGATGATCGAAAACGCGCCGCCGAAGCTCGTGAAGCTCTGCGCCGCCAGGCTGAGGAAGGTCAACAAGACATCCAAATGAATGACACGTGGATCCAAACTTCTCTTGATGGCAGCAACAAGAGAGTCAAGGTGGCCGCGTCTACCATGGAAATTAGCGGAAAACCCACGGACAAGTCGTCATCGAACCAGGACAGCATGGACATTGACAAGCCTGATGTTGTCGAGACCACCGAGCTCAGCTCCAAGGCAGAGCAGACAGCGGACCAGAAGGCCGATTCGAGCACTGCTGGAGAGTTGGCGGCCGCCGGCGATGTTGAAAACCCGGCCACAACCGAAGTTGCTCCCCAGGCATCTACAGACCCCTCGGAAGCCATTGGACCTGCCAAAGACTCTACTTCTGTCTCACAGAAGCGGCCCTTGGAGAGCACGCCTCCGCCGGAACCCAAGATAGCCGTCATTTTGAAGTTTGCCTTGCAGTCGAGTCAGTACGCAACGGTGGTTCTTCGGGAGCTGCAAGGTTAGGAACCGCAAGGCACCGATCTCAACACCCCCGGTATCGAATTCAAATCGGACGTGGGAGGAGACGACCCTCCGAAGGGGATGTTGGCCGTTTCCTCGCATTCCCGAGGCAAACCTTGGGTTCTCAATGCTGCTGCGCCAGTTTTCGAGCCGAAAAGCGCTTGCACCAGCGACAAGACTACAAAGTCAGCGACTAGCAAGCAGTTGAACCACGAAACTGTCGCGGAGAAAGTGGCGCCAGGTCCTGACCAGGTGTCATTTATTCCTCCGGGTACCAGCAATTCCACCCGAGCTGAACATGGCGACGCCCCCTCGACACTGCTGGAGGGAGGTAGCTCGTCTGAGAATTCGACGAACAAGTCAGATACCCGTCGGCACCCACCAGCCGAGAAGGCGGTCGACTACCTCGTTCGTTGCTCTGTTTTGTAGAGGCTGGGTGAAAAGGGGTAGATGCGGATCAATTCGCATTTCAACTCTCTGTGGTTATGTGCTTGCTGGGGAGTCGGGATCATTTGCTGTAGGCATAGTGGCTATTGAATGTTGAGACACAGTGACCTCGTTGCTCCCTCTTGGAGGGCAAGAATGGGGGGAGGACTGTGACTTGTGGTGGCTTAAGGGGTGGCTCCCATTCCCAAGCAACCCAAGTACTACAAGACCTAATACCTATGTTTTGACAAGAAGTACACTAAGTACTCAGTTCTTGTAGGCTGGTTTGTGCATATGGAAATAAAGCCACGTCTCAAGAGCACATTACGCTCGACAGCTGGCCCCCATTATCTGTGTTCGTACGTTGCAAGTGCTCAGGTTTGGATGTACTTGGGTTTAGGGGCTAATGTGTAATTACTTGCAACTGCAAATCGGGAGAAGGCTCGCGAGCAAACCGTCTTTTCGAACCAGGTCTGCCTGTACAAGGGCCACTGTACGAATAGATAGGTATGGAGGTTGACAATTGGCATTCCATCGATGCCATTGTTCTAATTGTAGTTTCTGTGAGCACCTTGGCAACCCATTGTCTGGGCCTGAAGGTGAGAGAGCGTGTGGTGCTGGTGCTGGTGCTGGTGCTGGCGCTCGGGCCATCACGGCTGCTGGCATGATGAGCTTGTCGTCGTGCGTGAACTTTTTGACCAGCGCGACCGCGACGCCACAGCTACGCCGGCCAAACCCAGGCCAAAGCAGCTTCATCATCAACATTGTTGCATCTCAGACTCTCGTCTTCCATCTCGTCTCCCAACCTCCCCGTCTCTACTTCCGCTTTCCAGCGCTTGCCGGATCGAACGGTACCCGGCAATTGGAAATAGCCCGTCTCTGATACCCTTTTTCGCATCGCGCCAGCCAGTTGCTGGCTACGCTTCCGAGATGGCATCGTCATCGCGAAATGGCGAGCGCCGACCCGTCCACCAGGACTTCATTGCGCGCATCCGCTTCTCGAATGCCCTGCCGCCCCCGCCCCATCCGCCGAAGCTGCTTGACATACCCAATGTCGGCCTTACAAGCGGACAGTACACCTCTCCTGGCTTCGCCGGAAGGCTGGCGCGCGAACAACCGCTGAACATCGAGGCCGACGCCGAGCTCGGCATGCCCCTGGACCTGGTGGGGATGCCAGGCATCTTCGACGGCGACGAGAGCTGTGAGTGTCGGGCGATGGCTCCTTCGTGATACGCTCTTTACTGACAAGCCCTCGCGACAGCCATACACGCGCCCGCGCAAGCCCCGCCGCCCCATCCCCACGATAAGGCGTTGCTGAGATCGCTGGCGCAGCTGGGCAAGCCCAAATCTGGCGACGGGTCCGTTTCCTTCCTACGACGGACCGAGTACATTGCTTCGGTCAGCAGCAAGTCGCACTTGGGCAGCGGCGGTCCGCTCCGCAGCACCAACCCGCAGCCCCTCAAGCGACCGCCCAAGCGACGCTCGCCCGAGCCCGACCGAGACTCGCCTGCCTATGTCAAACGGAAGATCGACCAGGGCTTCGCCGTGGCCGAGCAGAATCTCAAGGACCGCTCGCGCGTGCGGCACCCCAGCAAGCGCAACCTGAAGCTGGTCGATGCCTACCCCCTCCTCCCCGACCTCGAGGCCTTCCCCGACTCGGGGGCCTACGTCACCATCAAGTTCCTGACGAACCCGCTGCCCGACAAAACCACGTACGACCCGCGCATGCTCCACGGCATGTTCCGGCCGCTAGAGAAGACGGAGGCGGAGGATGCGGCGATACGCGCCATGATGGAGGCCCACGAGCGCGACCCGGCCCACAACCCGAAGCCCGACAATGCCATGAACTACGAATTTTACCTGCCCGACACGCCGGCCAACTCTGTCAAATTCGGCAAGGCCTTCGACTCGGACTCGCCCGCGCGCGACGACCCGTCCCTCTACCCGGCCAAGAACGGAGAGGGCAAGCCCTGCTTCCCCTTCCAGCGCATGCGTGGGTACGAGACGGCCCAGGAGACGGAGCTTGACCACACCACCAAGTACGACGACGAGGTGCTGGTGGCCTACAACGACGAGGAAACGGCTCTGCACCAGAAGGCGCTGTACTTCTACCCCGTCATGCAGCGCAGCAACATCCGGCCGCAGCGCACCAAGAACATTGCGCGCACCATCGTGGGCCTGGCGGACGAGAACGAGCAGACGATCGACCAGCTGCACATCACCGTCGACGACCCGCCGGAGCACATCCACGAGCAGACGCAGCGGTTCAAGAGCGACCCGTACGGCCTCGCCATGTCGGCCGAGATGGAAGAGGCAGCCCGGGCCGAGGCGGCGCAGCACGAGGAGCACGAGGAACACGAGGAGCATGAGGAGCACGGCCACCGAGGCACGAGCCCGGACGAGCATGGCGAAGAGGACGGGGACGCGGATGCGGATGGTGATGAGGAAGATTAGGAGTCCTTGCTTGTTGAACAGTGATGAGGCGTTGCGGCTTCTCGGCGAGTACTACTTGGACAGAGACGAGCGTGGCACGGTCTACTGTCTTCGTCCCACAAAGCATGGCATACAGGGTGAAGATGATGCCAGCCTCCTGGCCTTGCAGCTTCACAAGATGAGCCTCATAGGGGCCAAGCTGCAAGGTGGCCGGGGGAAGATCGGGTGGGGGCTCGGCACACCATATCGACATGTAATAGCACCCTTTTAGGTGCTTACTGAAGTACCTCGGCAGGAAGGGATACTTTTGTATCTCAAGAATTCACACAATACAGGTACTGAGTCAGCCGGTGCTATGAAAAGCCTTGATATATCCATTACTTACGGCTCAACCCCAGCACCTATATAGATATGGGTTTGGCTCAGAACAAGCCCGGGTGCCATTTGGGGCCGAGCCTTCATGCTATGAATAGATGACTTGGCCAGTGAAATCACCATGGATGCTTGGCCAAAGACACACAACTCTCGGCCAAGTAATTGGCTGTTCGAGCCCCGTGTACCCTTGAGCTCACTGACGAGGTTGCAGTTGTTTATTACTCAACTGGGTCTGTGTCGACGATAGCTCCCCCTCGCCCACCAGGGCTTTCCCTCCCCTCCCGTTGATCTTCCCCCCCTCCACCCCAGATTTTCGTCGCCCACCACCCCCAGAGTTGTCTTTCCCCATCCATCTTCACCATCCCCCCCCCACTCGACTCCCACCCTTTTCTCATCAATCTCCCCCATCGCGAGCCGCTCAAGCGCGACTAAGAATAGTAACCGTTCATAACGTCTTGGGTTCTCAACCAATGGTGAGATGGCCGAGTTGGTTATGGCGTCAGGTTAAGGTCACCTTAACACCTGCATCCTGGTGGAGCAATCCGCGTGGGTTCGAATCCCACTCTCATCAACCATTTCTTTTTGAATTTCTTTTTTACCCCCTGCCCCCCCCCCCCCCCCCCCCCCGCCGCGGTCCTTTTCACGGGGCTCGGCGGGCGGCGGAACACAGCTTCTCGACTGCGTAGGCGATTTCCTCGGTATAAAAGAAGGAAACCCCTATTGCGCCTCATGCATGTCTTCTGTTATCCCTCTCCGTAACGCCGTCGGAGGCTTCCAACTGGGGAGGAGCGGGCCAATCAATTACCAGGCGCAAATCCGCCGAGGCGTCTATAGGGGAAATGGCCCAAGCCGTCTTTTTTTCCTTCTCAATTCTGGGCCCTCGGCCCCGACCAAACTCATCGGAACGTCCAACCCGACACAGTCTCTACCCATCAGCCCAACGATTCGCGCGTTTCCCTTGACTCAATACGCAATAAGCAATGTTTCCTTCACCCAAGAACATCGTCGCCTCCTGGCTTTGTTTGTATCTGGTTTGGTGGTGTAGTTGGTTATCACGTCAGTCTAACACACTGAAGGTCCTGGGATCGAACCCCAGCCGAATCATGGTTTCTCTTTTTGTCCCGCCGGATGGTCATCCACCCATTCATGTTCTGATTCTTTTTTTCCTCTTGTTGTCTTTTTTTTTTTCCCACCCCGACTTTCAAGACAGGGGGAGAGAGGGAGGGGGCCTCGTCCGCAGACCAAGACAGTCCGGTTGAGGGCCATCCCATTCGCAAGAGCAATGTCGACAAGTCGATTCGCAGAACTCCTCGTGTGTTGTGTAGAGGTTTGTAATCAGTTCGTCCATTTGACGTGTAGACAAAAAGGGCCTACGGCGCCGAGTGCCTACTATTGGGAAAGGCTGGAGGGAGCACTGCCACCGGCCCGTCAAGATGCTCGCGGGTTACGCCGAACTTTCTTCCGCGTGCTTGCTGACTGTCGGGCCTCGTTTGGTTTGGGTTGTGGGGGAGGGGGGGTTGTGCTGCATCTGATGGCGCGTCAGCTCGTTTTCCTTGTTCCCCCAGTCTGCACACACTCCTCTCTCTCTCTGTAGGCCCGCGCGGTTTCCGAGCGTCCCTACGGTTCCTTGGTTCCCTTACGCCGCCGGACCCTGGGGAAGAAGGAGGGGGAGGGTAAGTTGGAAACAGATCCCATCTCGAACAACGCGCAACGGTGCTCGGCGATTGGCGGCCGACCACGACGACGGTTCCGTTGTTCTCCCCGCACTCCTCGGGACTGCTCTCGCCGCCAAGTGAGGGTGTCTCTCGGCCTCGATCCGGGACGCGTTCTGAAAAAGACGGGTTTGCTCCCGCGGATGGACAGACACACTGGGCCACGGCGGGGACGGGCAGCACACCACAAACGAGCGAGAAAAACTTTCATCTCACGGCTCCTTGACAGTCTCCTCCTCCTCGGGAGGGTGTGCCATAATGTAGCAAACAGGTCATGGTCGGTCGGTCTGGGGAAAACGTCGAGGAAATATCCACGGGAAAGGGAGAGGGCAGGGGCGTTCTCTATCCAACACTGGTGTAAAACAGATGAAGAAAAAAAGGGGGAAATGCAACAACGGTAGCAGGAGTATGACCTCCGAGACAGCCCCCCGGGAGACAGTGGCACCGCACGGCAAAGGCGTCCGGGATGAGATACTCGGAAATCCAAGATTCGAAAGATTCGAAAGCGATCGCAATTCCCTTGCCCACTTCAAAGCCCTTGCTGGCGCGCACACAGTCCAGCGAGGGGTGGTATGGTGGGGAGGCGCGTTCGGCTGGCCTACTCACTACGCTTGCAGGATATTTACAGACATACAGACATACAGACATACAGACATACAGACATACAGACATACAGACATACAGACATACAGACATACAGACATACAGACATACAGACATACAGACATACAGACATACAGACATACAGACATACAGACATACAATAACTATTTTGACGGCTTTCGTGGAATCAGGTCTCCCAGCTTGAACGAAAATAAAAAAAAAAGAAGAGGAAAACGGGCGGAATTGAGACTTTAAGTCTCCTTCTTCCCCTCCCGAAGGGCGAAAAGACCGCTGTCATTCTCGTGTAGTGACATGTTCAGGTAAAATGCGCCTTGTTGTTTCTTGCGGAACCTGTTCCGTTCTGACTTTTCCTGTTCCTATGTCTATCTACTCTTTACTTACCAAATCCTATCAATACACATATGCATACACACGCATATTGTACACACACACACACACACTATATATACACATACACCGAATGAACACACAAACTAGTTACAACTCGCAGCTTCCTTGGACTCGGAGGAGGCTTAGCGTGTGGCCCAAAGAAACGGCATGTCGTGTACACCAGCTGGCTAGCCAACGGGCATCTAGTCGGGGCCCACGCCGGGTACGAATGGCGTAGCTGAGGACATCTACATAGGGAGTGCGGCTCCGTAGGGGTGAACGTGCACCGCCCGGCCCTGGGATGCCGTCCTTGTCCGACGGGCGATCACGGGGGAAGGGGGAGAGTTGTTGTTGGCGTCGGGGGCTGAGTTGGGAAACGTAGCCACCCGCTCGCGATACCGCGGTTTTGCGTGGCGAAACGTGCGTCGGTGCGGCGCCCGCGCGCGCGCGCGCGCATGCGTGCTCTCACAAGCTGATCTACATAGCCTTCCCCTCCTCCCCTTTCCGATTGGGTTGCGAGCCGACGGGAAACCAAGAAGAAGCAAAAAAAAGAAAAAAGGAAAGGAAAAGGGCTTGTCGAAAAAGGGAAAGGAGTGGCGGACAATTCCCCGACAAACTGTGGTTCGTTCGCGGGCCAGTCGAGTTCCCCTGGCGTAGCGCACGGGTTTCCTGGCCGTTCTTTTCTCTTTTCTTTTCTTTGGCCACCTTCTTTCCATCTTCCCGCTCCCGTTCCTGCTTGCTGCGATCTCGGCTATCGAACGCCTAGCGGCAGACCGGTCGTCCTGGGGGTTGCCGCTCCCTCTTCCTCCTTCCTCCACGGTGCCCAACACCGGGCACGCCGGAGGGGAGGGGCGAAGCCAAGTACCCAGTAGATACCTACCTAGGTAAGTAGCTAGTAACAAGCCCTTATTACTAGCCTCCAGGCTAGTAATAAGGGTAGCCCGCAAGGGTAAGAGAAAGAGAGAGAAAGATAGAGAGAGGCTGAGGGTTTTCCTCATCGACCGTTGTGCCCCCCCCCCCCCCTTCGTACACAGTATAAAATGGAGCTTCGGTTGGGTCGGGGGGGGGGGGGGGGGGGGGGGCCTGCGAGCGGCCTAAGTGTCCGCCTGTCATCCCCACCTCAGGCGACGATCACTTTGGGAAAGCCTCGGCAGGCCGTTGTAGCGTCGGCGGGTCCCGACTGCCCGAACGGGGAAAAAGAAAGAGAGTCCCACTCGCCTTTTTGGGGGGGTTTGCTGGTGTCCATGGTGCCATGTCCAGGGCTCCAGGCATTCAGCTGCGGAGGGGATGCGGGTGCCTCTTGATTTCAGCTGCATCCCAGGGCCCGACGATGGATGACGGGGGGGGGGGGGGGGGGGGGGGGGGGGAGCTGGGGCAATGAAAATACCTACGCGAGGAACAAAATGGGTAACGCCGGGCAGCGTCACGAGGACAGAGGGTATAACTACGCCGCCCATGGGATCCTTGTGGGCATACTGTTGGCCGGTGACATATATGCCCCCCCCTTTCAAAGGATCGGATCCATGGGGAGACGGGTTAACGGGTGGAGGAAAGGAAAATCGGCGCATATCGTACCATCCACCATCCACCCGGGGGCAATACGAGGAGCGGACAAGCAGGCAGAACAAGAAGAAGAAGAAGAAGCAGCAGCAGCAACGGGCGACAGTAGCAGGAGGAGCAGAAGGGCCAAAGAGGCTGTGTGTGTGTGTGTGGAACCACGGAACGAGGGAATTACCAAACAACAACCCGACGCGTTTGAGATCGGCTTTCTCGGCCGCATGTCGCATTCTCGCCATGGGTAAAACTGGAGTCACGAGGCTGATCCTACCTGCCCTGCTCCCCCCCGGCAACGGGTCCAAGCATCCATTTCCCATATCTTTTTTGTTCTCTTTCCAATGGTAGACCCTCGGGTAAAAATCCCTGAGCACTTTCCCCCCCTGCTCTCGACACTAGCGCCATCACCCCCCTCCCCTTCTTTCCCCCTACATATACTTACTTTACCGAGATTGTAACCAGCGTCTGCGCATGCGCGCCATTCGTCGATGGGCAACTCTACTCTGTTCCTGCAGGAACCACCGACAGGGGAGGGAGGGGTGGCGGTTGGGTACAAGTGAGCTTACCGCATATAGTAGAGGAAGGATAACAGAACGGGCCTCGACTTACCCTTTTGACGATTTCCGGCGGCAAAATCAAAACGGCCTGGCTGCCATGGATCCCTTCATATCTCGTATCGTGGGTGTGGTCCCGGGCTCTCTTGGTTGGTTCCTCCCCTCTCTTCGGCACACATAAGTACGATGCGAACCGAGAGGGCAGGGAAGGGGGTCCCATCGTTTTTCTCTCTGCCCCTGCCCTCGCGACAGGGCTGTCGGAGGAGGAGGAAGAGAAGAAGGGGGGCCCATGTTCAGCCCCCCCCCCCCTACACAGTAGTGGTGGAAACCCCAAGCGCCGAGTGGGACCCGATGAGGAGAAAAAAAACCACCCAAGCACTGCTTTCGGGGGCCTGCCGGTCTCCAGGTTCGCATGCGACCCAAAATTGCTAGGAGGACCCTTGTTCTATGTACTAGTACTGCTGTATCCATGGAGAGGGCGGCGTAGGTCACGTTCACGAGGTTTCACGCAAAAGAAGAAGCCAGCAAGGAGGGAAGAAAGAATTCATGCCGGGAAATCGAATAGCCAGGTTTTATTAGGTAGGTATGTATAGTGGGAGGCTATGAAGGGGTTTCCACGTAATGCAAAAAAAAAAAAGAGTCGCATGCTGAGACTTTCGTTGCGCGTCCAAATCAAAAAATGAGGGTATCGTGAGATGGCATCATCGTTCCTTTACGAGGAAAAGAGGTGGCGGAGGAGGAGGAGGAGGAGGAGGAGGAAGGGGGCTCAAGACTGGAATCTAAAGCAGGAAAGCGGCGACGGCGGCGGCGGCGAGACCGGCGACGCCCACGGCGGCGCGCGTGGCCCCGGCACCGCTGGGCACGATGTCGTCGCCGCCGTCGGCGGCGTGGGTCGGGGCGGGCTTGCCGGCGCCGGCGGTGGCCGAGACGACGGGGCTGGGGTTCACGCTCGGGGCGCCCGTGGCCGTGGTCGGGAGGGCCGAGAGGTTCTCGGTCGGCTTGTGCGTGGCCTCGGGCAGGTCCTTGGTGTGCCACTCGGACTCGACGGCCTTGTACGAGGCGATGGTCGTCGGCTTGACCACCGTCGTCGGGTTGGCCACGTACGACATGGTCGACTGCGGGTACTCGGACGCGAAGGCCTTGTCGCTCGTCGTCGTCGTCGCCATCGACGACGCCGCGGCGCTCGTCTTCGTCGTCACCACCACCACCGACGTCGCCTCCACCGTCGTCGTCGGCCCGTGCACCGTCGTCACCACCGTCGAGCCGCCCACCGTCACCGTCACGTCGGTCGCCGCGGCCGAGCTCGCGGCCTGGGTGGTCGAGGCCTCCTCCTCGGCCTGGCTGGTGGCGCTGGGCTGCGGCTTGGCCGACGTCGTGGGCTTGGGCACCGCCTTGACGGCGTTGACCTTGTCCACGACGAACTTGGCCGCCTCCTGCGTGTAGAGGTCGAAGTAGTTGAGGTGCTCCTCCACCGTGTTGCCGCCCGCGCAGATGGGGTCGCCGGCGGCGCAGTAGTCGCGCCAGACGCTGGCGTAGTTGATGGCGTTGGCCAGCTGCTGGCTGTTGCGCGGGTACAGGCCCCATTTCTCGGCGCCGTCGAGGTAGTTGTAGGGCTGCGACGCCGTGTGGCGGACGTCGCCAAACGTCAGGATGGCGGCGACTGGAAAAACGCGCTTCGGTTAGCCCCGGTTGCCCCCCCAAAAAGATGATCGCCTCCCAGCTTCCCTCCCCGTCCCGAAAAAGGGGGCGGAGGGAGAGAAAAGAGGAAGAAGGAAAGGGGGAAAGGGGGAAAGGGTCAACCACATACTCCGCTTGCCGGCCGGGCTGTTAATGTCCAGGTTGGGCGTGGGCTGGGCCACGCAGCCGTTGAAGTAGCTGCCGCCGCCGCCGCCGAAGATGTCGCCGGCGACGTGGGCGCCCTGCGAGTAGCCGCTGACGACGAGCTTGGTGTCGGGGCAGCGCTTGTTGTAGGCGACGATCTGCTTGACGCCGTTGCCGGCGCCCTCCTGGACGGCGCCGCAGTACTCGTCCTCGAGCATGTTCTGCATCTGGATGTCCTCGTAGTCGCACGAGTTCAGCCCGCTGCAGATGGCCGACACCAGCTTGCCCTGGCGGCCCGGGTACGGCTCGTTGTTGCCCTTGGCCAGGAAGATGTGCACGTCGGAGCACGTCTCCGTCACCATCTGGCGCGGCTGCACCAGCACCGAGGCGCTGGCCACGCTGCCGGCCACGAGGGCGGCGCGCACGACGGACGAGGTCGAAGGCATTATGGTAATTAGGTAATAAGGTGTAAGTGGTATATAATAAAGCGAGTGTGGCAGGGCTGGAACAGTGAGGCACTGTAACACCGGAGGGGGGAAGGCAGAAAGAGGAGGATGAGAAGCTGCTGGCTCGTGGAAAGAGGGCATTCTCCCCGGAGTCGAGACGGGATGCTCGTCCTTTTCAATACCCCGTGCCGCTGTCTGCCGCCGCTGGGCCTCCTCCCTCCCATAACTCCGGACTTCCCACACCCACACCCACACCCACGCGCATACACGGGATCTTTGCCCGGGATGAACCAAGAAGGGCAGTCGGGTGTTGCTTATGGGCCGCCAATTTGGCCTGTATCCACATGGGTCGTGACGAGATCCATCCAGGGGCGTTGATAGGCCTTGAGCACGGCTGGGCAGCCCGAAGACCTATAGCCGATCTCGTATTGACCCCAGATTATCCACATGCCAAAAAAAGACAGCCGTCTTGTCCCTCTTGGGCACGTCTCCGTCGCGACCCCGACGCCATCCCGACACTGTCCCTGGGCCGTATCGGTCGCGCCAGGGCCCGCTTCCGTACGCCACCGGCTGGCTTGCAGTCAATGTCCAAGAGTTGTCTTTCTATGGTCGCCTCGCCCCCCTAGCGAGGGCTCCCGGCCTGACACCCGGTTCGATAGATAAGCTCGAAAAGAACAACACCGGTCCGTGAGAGTGCCCCGACTGAAAACGTCGAGAAAAATATCAACACCAAAACTCCTACCCAATGCAGGCTTTCTGAGGCTTAACTCCTGTAGATGGCCCCCCTCCTCCCCACCCGTGCGCGCGTATGTGTCCATCGAGAAGGCTTGCCTCCTCCTCTCAGCCCTCTCTATGTGTGATGCCTCTCGCCCCCGTCTCCATGGTCCCGGGGGGGCCCCGTCTCAACACGAGACCCGCCTTCGGTGACGTCTTCAGGGTTCGGCTGCCCAGCCCCGCCCGACCCGACTTCGGGGTTCGTATTGCGCCGCTTCGTCTTGCGGCTAAAGAGGTCGCCTAGGGTGTTGCTCACGCTACGAGCTCGTCCGCGGAGCCCCTGTTGCTCGTCTCGCCCGACCCTGGCGTCCTCGAGGCTCGCCGCAGCAGTGGCAAGATTCGGCTCTGTGGCGGCCGGCCGGATAAGCGGATCCGACTCCCACAGTGGCTCGTCAGTGTCTTCGTCCGACGGCATGAAGAGGCTGTTCCGTATGCTGGGCTGCAGGCGGCGTATCGACCTGCGCCGGCCCAGCGTGCCCCCATCGCCTCTATTGAGTGCATCCGCGACTACTGCGGTGACGGTAGAGGAGAGCGGTGAAGGGGAGATGATGCTGTTCTTGGAGTAATGGCGGCTATGGGGCCGAGATGAGCTGAGCGAGGCACGAGGCGTTACCGGACGTTCGCCGACCGCGTTGGACGGAGGAGCTACTATTGACGGCGCGACGACGGCTCCCGAGGGGAGTGGGTCCGTGTTAGCCGTGTTGGTGGTGGTGACCGAGTGTATGGTAGCGACGCTATCGTCTGAAAACACAGGGGCCCCGAGACCAGGATGTATGGCCTGATCGTCCATCGAATTCCGCCATGGGTTGTTGAGCAGTGACGTTGATTCCGTCGGTCCAAGCGAGCCTCGTGCGGCTGATGTCTCGGGCTTCCGGGCCGAAGGGACACCCGAGTCGTGTCTCGTTATTAACGGCCTTGCGCTGGCGTCGGCGAAACTCACGCGTGACCCACGAGATGAGCGCCGGGAAGAGACCTTCGAGACGGGAGCGGAGACGTGCTCATTCGGCTTGGCGCCGTGGGTCATCGACGATGCCTCTTGGTCCCGGAGGCCGATAGTCTCTTCGATGTTGTCGTCATCCGAGAGCTCATCATCGTCGTGCTGCTGCGGCCGGCCGCTAGTTATGAGGAAAACGCCGAAAAAGGTCAGGAGACACCCGCCGATAAATTTCAGCGCCTGCTCCAGCGTGGTACGCTCAAAATCGCGGTACAGGATGGCGCTGCCGATGATCACAGAGAGGGTAAACAGGACAAACTGGATGGGAATGACTTGGGTCGAATCGAATCGCTGGAGCGCCTTGTTCACATATCGGACCTGCATGACGGCCGTGCCCAGAAGAACGACAAGCAATCCGTACGTGACGGGGGTGGTAAAGGCTCTCCAGAGCGTCGAGGACAGCATCGAAGAAACGCCCTTGGTGCTGAGCGCCGTGTAACCCCCTGCAGCTGATCAGCCCCGGCCTCGAAGCAGCCAAACAAGGTGAAAACTTACCGAACAAGCCGACCAGACCCAAATCTATCAGAATGCTTCGGTTGCCGTAGCGGGGGCTTGCCCACATGAGGACGATGATCAAGAAGACGGAGACGCCTACGTAAATCTCAAACTCCATCGTCGAGATGGCGTCCCACATATTGTGAGGATCGAGCTTCGTCTCCTCCTGCTTGGCGCTCAGGACGACGGTGACGGCGCCGGCCACAGCAATGACGACGCCCCAGAAATCGCGCGCTCGGAAGATCTCGCCAAAAAAGATGGGCGCAATCACGCAGTTCGAAATCAAGGCCACGACTCCCAAGGGCGATACGATGGAAGCGGGCGCAAAGCCGTACGCCAGAAAGTTGCCCATCTCCCCCACCGTCATTAGGATCTGGCCCAGCCACCAGGACGGTGATTTCAGGTAGGACGACGAGACCTTTTTGTCGTCCTCGACGGTTGTGCCGCTCCAACTTGAATGGCCGGATTGGGCCGAGTGTGATAGGGGATGCGACTCGAGCACATCATCTTCCTCCCCCACGTATCCATCGTGAGGGGTACGGGTATGGTCGGTCGCACCGTAGCCGTTCTGTCCGCTGTTCTGGGCTCTTCGCAACGCCTCCTTGGCGCGCTCCCGCGCCTCGGCCTTCCGCTTGCCGAGCTGGATGTGCGAATATCTCTGGACGTTCAACGCCAGCGCGATGAGAATGTTGCCGACGATGGAGGTGATGATGCCGATAAGAGAGCTCCAGTTGCCGATCTTGGAGCCGGACCCGTCATCTCCTGAGCCCACGACGGCCCAGCCCGCATCGCGGGTATCCGGCAATACAGGCATCGCGCCTGCAAGGGCTTGGGGGACCGATGGGGGAGGGGGACTATGGCCGAGGGCCAGCGCCGGAGCCGATGGTCGAACGGCTGTCGCAGTCGGGGATGATATCGGCGGATTTAAAAGACTCGGAACCGAAGGGTTGCGGAAGTCCTGATAGCAGTGTCACCGGGGCGGAGATTTGACGGTCGCATTGCAGGGGACCAGACCGGCCAGCCTCGGGGCTCGACAGCAACGTGTGACGATGGCGCAGGCAATGGCGACAGCGGCGGCGGCGGCGACGACGACGGCGGCAGATGAAGCACAGCGGCCGGAGTGATGGAAAGTTCAGGATGTCCGGACAAAGTCGCGCGCCCGCGATGGATTTCCAGGGCTCTTCTGGGCGCCCGATTAAGTAATGGAGTGGAGATGCACTGGCCGCCGGCGCGTGCGGATGATGAGCAGCGAAGAGGGTCTCGTGGGAGATTGGGGACGGACGGAAGCTCGCCTTTCTCGGGCTACCTGCCTATGTAAGTCTCATGGTCATGGCTCGACGAGCTGGAGCATGTCGGGCGCATATGGAAGCTCCAGATTCCTGTTCGCGTTCGCTGGCTGCCGTCAGAAGCGACAATTCCGTCATTTTGCGGCTTGGCGCTCCCCGACCATGCAAGGTAGACGCCACTAAAACCCTAGCAACCCTGGATATTCTACAACAGTTCCTACCGCCAACCACCAAACTTCCTCAGCCTTGCGCCCATCTTTTCCCGCCATCCACCCCGACCGCCCGGCACCACATCGGACACAATGAGCGACGACGAGGATGTCGAGGTCCAGGGGCCCGACCTGGCCGAGGACGACCCCATGCGCGCCTTCTTGCCCGCTTCTTTCGGCAAGAAGTCGAAGGAGGCAGACATTGCCGCCCAGTTTGAGCGCAGCAAGCGGCCCGTCGACAAAGCAGCCGCCGACAAGGGAAAACAGATCTCGCAACCCTTGGGCGAAGAGACGCGTGCCGCAGACGACGCAAAGTCGGACGGCTCCGACGGTTCCGACGGCTCGGACGACTCCGACTCCGACTCCGACGAGGACGAGGACGAATTCCCTACGTCGCACGAGATGGTGATCAAGACCCACGACCGCGCCGTCACCTCGGTGTCTCTCGATCCGGCCGGTGGGAGGCTGATATCGGGGTCCATCGACTGCACGGTCAAGCTGCACGACTTTTCGTCCATGACACCCAGCACTATCCGTGCGTTCCGAAGTGTCGACCCTTACGCGACCAAGGCCTCGGCCGCCGGGGCCGAGGCTCACCCTATACACCATGTTGAGTTCAACCCGTTGGCTGGCAGCCTGTTCCTCTGTGTATCAGCGCACCCGCAGGCCAAGATCATGTCTCGAGACGGCGACGTCGTCACCGAGTTCGTCAAAGGCGACATGTACCTGAGAGACATGAATAACACCAAGGGCCATGTCTCCGAGGTCACGACCGGAACCTGGCACCCTGCCGACAAGAACCTGTGCGTTACGGCCGGCACCGACAGCACGCTGCGGATATGGGACATCAATAATAAGCGGAGCCAGAAGGAGGTGCTCGTCTTCAAATCCAAAGCCCCCGGCGTCGCGGGCAGGACGAGGATGACGGCTGTCGCATGGGGCTCGCCCGCCCAAGGTGGCAACAACCTGCTGGTAGCGGCAGCGCTTGATGGTACTTTGGTCATGTGGAGTGGGAACGGCCCCTTCTCGCGGCCGGCTGCCGAAATCCGCGACGCCCACAAACCCAACACGTGGACTGGAGGCATCGACATCAGCTCCGACGGACGCATGGTCGTCACTCGAGGCGGCGACCATCTGATCAAGTTGTGGGACACGCGGAAATTCAAGGAGCCGCTCGTAACTGTCGAGCACGCGTCCACTTCGGACCACTACCCCATGACCAACATCAAGTATGCACCCAATTCCACGAGTATCATCACGGGCTCGGCGACGGGCCATCTGCATATCCTGAACCCGGGCAATCTGCAAGCCGAATACACAACGCCCGTCACTCCCGGGTCGCCTCTGATCACTGTGGACTGGCATCCCAAGATCAATCAGATTGTGACGGGCTCTGCCAATGCGGAAACGCACATACTCTACAATCCCGACATGTCCACCCGGGGCGCCAAGGATGTCATGTTGCGCGCGCCCAAGCGGCGGCACATTGACGACAACCCGGAGCTGACGACGGATCAGTCTCTGGGCCTGTCGGCGGACGCCATCGTGGCCCCCGGCTCTCTTGGCGGGTCCCGCAAAGCCGGCGTGACTGCATCTGGCAAGTCCAAGGACCCGCGCCGCCCGCAAGTCCAGCAGATCACGCCGTTCATGCGCAGTCAGCCCGACGAGAAGCATGTCAGCGAGAACATCCCGCTCAGCCGAATGCTGTACGAGGACCCGCGAGAAGCCTTGCTGAAATATGCCGACTTGGCCAAGAAGGATCCCATGTTCACAGGGGCCTACCAGCAGACCCAGCCCGTGACGCAGTATGCGGACGCGAGCGATGGCGAGGAAGAAGCAGAAGAGGGGCCGGACAAGAAAAAGGTCAAGAGGTGAGGCGTGTAAGCAACCGGGGTGGGAGGACGACGGGCGGGAGCGGCTGTCGTAATGCATACACTACATAACCTACTAATGTACAGCGTCCCGGCACGTCTCGTTGCAGGCCGGCGAATTGGCCCAGGGCGGTCCCGGGGCGCGGTTCCGGTCGAGGTACCGTGCCTCTCGAGCCTCTGCCTATCACTGCATGGATGGGATGGGCAGTGCGTGCCCGGCATCCATACCTCTGTAGCGGGAACTGGGGCTGCCGGTGACATGGGGGTCGCCCAAGGACGGGAGCTCGTCCTGGGGCGGAAGCAACCGCGTGAAGCTGATTGAGCGTGGAAGCTTAGCCTCCAGCGTGGTGGAGACGGACAGGTACGTATGACAGCCGGGCCTTGAAGCCTGACCGGGCAGCGGTTCGCGTGTAACACGTGGTGGTCGGAGACCCAGCCTGCGAATTGGCCAATCAGCGGCTGGTCGCATTCCCGTTTGAGCAGTTGGCGAAGAGACTCTGGGGATCGCCTTTTGTTTCGGGCTTTCAGGCGCCTAATCCCGGTTGCCAGAGGCTGGGCAAGATTGGGGCCGGCCCGGCTGATGGGCACGGGCTGGGGAGTTGAAGGCGTCGTTGAACGGCGTGCAACTGGGTACCGTCTGTCTCCAGTGATTTCGGGTCTAGTCGGGCTCTCTCCCATGCTGCAAATCCAGCCGGCGTCGACGCGGACGGGTCGGTAAACGGTTCATAGCCATGTAGATAGATTGATCGGTATAAGTCGCGGGCGAAAGGTTGCCAAGCCGGCGGGGGGCAGCTGTTTCGACTTCTCGACTCTCTCATTCTCTCTCTCTCTCTCTCTCTCTCTCACTCTCTCTTTCAAAGCGCCCCCCCCAAAACACGCTGGACGTGTCGTCTACCATAGCTCCGCTTGCTGATTCGCCAACAAAGCCGCAGCGGGGCTGCTTAGTCCATCCGGATAATCGTTGTACCCAGCGCACGGATCCCCGGCTGGCTCTTTCTCGCCTCTTGGCGCGCTTCGATTGTCGGCCTCTGGACTGAGTGGCCAGGCACGCAAATTTGGCTGCTCCCCCAGGTTCGTCCTCACATCAAACCATCTCACTCCACGCCATCAATCGCGCATCCGAAAAACCGAGCCGCATCGCCCGTCCCCCTCTAAATCCATCGACAACCATCGGGACGAGGCAGCAACTTTCGTTTCCCGGCGGTTTTGCGCCCCGTACCGCCCTTTTTTTCGCCCGACTCCGTCCAACCACTTCCCCGTCCGTCTATTTTCCCTCCGCCCGTCAGCAGTGCATACCTGGCGAAGCAGCAGCACCTTTGCGATACCACTGCCCGCGGCCACCACGTCGCTTGTCCGGTTCCCCACAGGCGCGCCGCGACTGTCCATCCGGCCAGTTCACCTGTCGCAACCTCGACGGCCCACGTCCGATTCTCTTCCGCGCCGTTTTTTGATAGCCTTTCGTGTAATCCTGCCCCCCCGCCTGCCTGCTCACGTCGCGCATTCCGCCCGACGCGACGTGCTTGGCCTTGCCTGTCCATCTCTAATCGCTCCTACCCGCGCCGAGATATCAACGTGAGTCCCCCAGCGCGCAACGCCCGCACTGCCTCCCTCCCTTTTCGCGACGCGCCACTCCGTCCACGCCCTGCATTCTACTTCCCGCGTGTCTTCATCCCTCCCCCGACCTCGTCGCCACTGGCTTGTATTGCTCGGCCGAACGCGCTTTATGTTAACCCGCTCGTACTCATAGCAGCCACTCCAGCGCCCATAGACATGATCTCATTGTAATCCGAGCTCTCTGAGAAGCCAGGACGATATCCTCGACCCGACCTCCCACCGCGTCGACTGACGGTAACGCGCAATCAGCTCCGATGGCGTCGGTTCAGGCCCCACCCTCGGTCCAGCACTCTGGGCCGCAGGGTATGCCGCAACAGATGAATGGTGCTCAGGTGAAGGAGATGTGGATGGTTCGTCACCCCCCGCCGGCGTACCGGTTCCGGACTTGCTCAGCACTGCCGTACTAACTGTCCGTGTCCGTATAGAAGTTTCGACAAATGCAAGAACGCGGTGTGCCGAAGTCGGACCCCGAGTACATGAGACTCAACCAGATATTGGTGAATGTCCAGCAGCAGCAGCAGATGCAGAAGGCGTGGGCGCTACAGATGCAGCAGCAGCAGCAGCAGCAACAGCAGCATCCGCATCCGCATCCGCAGCACCAACAGCAGCAACCACACCCGCAACAGATGCCGCAAAACACCGTCAATGGACAGCTTAATGGAGCACCGACTGGCCCTCTCCTCCAGCAGGCTGCACCTCAGCCTCTCCAACAGCCCTCGGCGGGAGCCCTCGGCGCGTCCGCACTTCCTTCGACCACCTCGGGTCCCCTTTCTCAGCAAAGCGCTTCTTCGCCCTCAGCCGCGTCACCCGTATCACAATTCTCTGCGCAACAGCTTAACCTGCTTCGGCAGCAGATTCAGGCCTTCAAGCTGCTTGGCAAGAACGCGGGCGTGCCCTACCCTATGCAGCAGGCTTTGAGCGCCCAACGCCAGCGCAGACAAGCCGTTGCTGAACATGCGGTCCCCACTTTGTCTGCACCCGCCGGTGGTACCCCTGCGGCCGAGTCGGCCAAGGCTGCTTCCGTCGGCCCCGGCCCTGAAAGCACCCCCGTTGAGGCCGAGGCCTCCGGCGCTCCAGAAATCAAAGAAAAGAGCTTCAAGTCGGTCAAATCGCCAATTGACGCCGGTTTGATGCGAAAAGAGCTGAGCTACAAGGAACACGGCATGAGGAGCAAGCGCCTCATCGTTCCCAGCCTTCTGCCCACCGGTATCGATTTCGAGCATACGCGGCGCGAACGCGAGATCATCGTTTTCAACCGCATGAAGGCGCGATATGCTGAGCTGAAGGCCCTTCCGGGCAACATCTCTCACTGGGACATTACTAAGGAGACCATTGAGCCTGACGACAGTGTGAAGCGGAAAGCCATCATCGAAATGAAGGCCCTAGGTCTTTATGCCAAGCAGCGAGCGCTTCGTGAGAAGGTCGGGCGATCGATGATGCACTACGACAATCTTGCTATGACAACCAACCGTAGTCAATACCGTCGCACCAAGAAGCAGAATGTCCGTGAAGCCCGCATCACTGAGAAGCTGGAGAAGCAGCAGCGCGACGCCCGTGAACATCGGGAGAAGAAGAAGCATTACGATTTCCTGCAGGCTGTGCAGCACCACAAGGCTGAGATCATCGAGACGGCCAGCACGGCTCGGAATAAGATCTCCAAGATGGGCCGTGCTATGTACTCGCATCACTTTAACATCGAGAAGGAGGAACAGAAGCGAGTCGAGAGAACGGCTAAGCAGCGTCTGCAGGCCTTGAAGGCCAACGACGAGGAGGCCTACCTCAAGCTGCTTGACCAAGCCAAGGATACCCGTATCACTCACCTGCTCAAGCAGACCGATGGCTTTTTGGGCCAACTGGCTGCCTCCGTCAAGGCCCAGCAGCGCCAAGCCGCCGAGCAACAGGGTGACGAGCTACCCGAGGAAGACGAGGAAATCATCGAGCCCGAGGATGAGGAGAGCGGCCGCAAGATTGACTACTACGCGGTCGCTCACCGTGTCAAGGAAGAAGTCACTCAGCAGGCTGACATTCTCGTGGGCGGTACTCTGAAGGAGTACCAGATCAAGGGACTGCAGTGGATGCTTTCTCTCTACAACAACAACCTGAACGGTATTCTGGCCGACGAAATGGGTCTCGGAAAAACCATCCAGACCATCAGTTTGGTCACCTACCTCATTGAGAAGAAGCTTCAGAACGGCCCTTACCTGGTTATTGTACCGCTGAGTACCCTGACCAACTGGAACCTCGAGTTCGAGAAGTGGGCGCCTTCCATCACCAAGGTTGTGTACAAGGGCCCACCCAATGCCCGCAAACAGCAGCAAGAGAAGATCCGCCAAGGCAGGTTCCAAGTGCTCCTCACCACCTACGAGTATATTATCAAGGACCGGCCTATCCTCAGCAAGATCAAGTGGTTCCACATGATCATCGACGAAGGCCACCGCATGAAGAACACGCAGTCGAAACTCAGCGCGACCATCTCCCAGTACTACAGTACCCGTTTCCGTCTCATTCTTACCGGTACCCCCCTGCAGAACAACCTGGGTGAGCTGTGGGCCATGCTGAACTTTGTCCTGCCGACCATCTTCAAGTCGGTAAAGACCTTCGATGAATGGTTCAACACACCTTTCGCCAACACCGGTGGACAGGACAAGATGGAGCTCAACGAAGAAGAGCAGATCCTTGTGATTAGGCGTCTCCACAAGGTGCTGCGACCCTTCTTGCTTCGTCGCCTCAAGAAGGATGTGGAGAAGGACCTGCCCGACAAGACAGAAAAGGTCATCAAGTGCAAATTCTCTGCCCTGCAAAGCCGCTTGTACAAGCAGATGGTTACCCACAACAAGATTGCCGTTAGCGACGGCAAAGGCGGCAAAGCCTCGGCACGTGGCCTCAGCAACATGATCATGCAGCTCCGCAAGCTTTGCAACCATCCCTTCGTCTTCGACGAGGTCGAGAACCAGATGAACCCTCTGAACACGAGCAACGACTCGCTGTGGCGGACTGCTGGAAAATTCGAGCTGCTGGATCGTATTCTACCCAAGTACAAGGCCAGCGGTCACAGAGTCCTCATGTTCTTCCAGATGACGGCCATTATGGACATCATGGAGGACTTCCTGCGCTTCCGTGGTCTCCAATACCTCCGTCTCGATGGTACCACCAAGTCCGAGGACCGCTCTGACCTACTGAAAGTTTTCAACGCACCCGACTCCCCCTACTTCATGTTCCTGCTCTCCACCCGTGCCGGCGGTTTGGGTCTCAATTTGCAGACGGCCGACACTGTCATCATCTACGACTCAGATTGGAACCCCCACCAGGATTTGCAGGCGCAAGATCGTGCTCACCGTATCGGCCAAAAGAACGAGGTCCGTATCCTGCGACTGATTAGTTCCAACTCGGTCGAAGAGAAAATTCTGGAGCGAGCCAGGTACAAGCTTGATATGGACGGCAAGGTCATCCAGGCTGGTCGTTTCGACAACAAGTCTTCAGAAACGGATCGAGATGCAATGCTGCGAACGTTGCTCGAGACGGCCGACATGGCCGAGTCGGGTGAGCAAGACGAGATGGATGACGAGGAACTCAACCTTCTCCTTGCCCGGTCGGACGACGAGGTCGCTCTCTTCCAGCAAATGGACGAGCAGCGATCGAAAGACCCCATCTACGGCAGCGCTCCCGGCTGCAAGGGAATGCCTCGGCTCATGGCCGAGGACGAGCTGCCGGATATATATATGAGCGAGGGCAACCCCGTGCCTGAGGAAGAGGAGGAAGTCCTTGGCCGTGGCGCCCGCGAGCGTACCCGAGTTAAATACGACGACGGTCTTACCGAAGAGCAATGGCTCATGGCTGTGGATGACGACGACGACTCACCCGAGGCGGCGGCGGCCCGCAAGAACGCCCGTAAAGACCGCAGGGAGCAGAACCGGCTCAAGCGAGTGGCGGTGCTCAATGCCTCGGGGGCGAATTCACCCAGCGCCAGTAGAGCCAGCACCGAGGAGGTCGAGACGCCACCGAAGAAGCGCGGCCGCAAATCGATTGGCAAGAATGACAAGCGGAAGGCCGAAGAGGAAGACGGCGAGCCTCCGGTCAAGAAGCGACGCGGGCCGGGTGGGCGTGCGAAGCCGGTAACGGCCAACGGCAACGACGCGAAGCTCTCGCCGGAAGTGCGGCAGCTTCTGCAAAAGACGCTACGCAACATCTTCGACGGCCTCATGTCGCTGGAAGTGGACGATCCCGAAGTGCCAGACGAGAAGGATGACGAGGACGACGAGCCGGCCAAGCGGCTCATTATCGGGCCGTTCGTCAAATTGCCATCCAAACGAGACTATGGCGACTACTATCTGCTCATCCAGAACCCCATCTGCATGAACCAGATACAGGCCAAGATCAAAAAGGAGGAGTACAACAGCATCAACGACATGCGCAAGGATTTCATGTTGATGTGCAGCAATTGCAAGACGTACAACGAAGATGGCAGTCTGTTGTACTCGGATGCCATTGTCATGGAGGTAAGCTTAGAAAGCAGGCGAGGCGACGGGTTTCATCAAGTAGAAGAAGCATGCTGACGTGAGTGGTAGAAATACTTTGAGAGCAAGGCCCAGCAAGCCATCAGCGAGAACCCCGAGCTGGCGAAGCTCGAGGACCCGCCCGTGGAGGACAGTAGTGCTGCGCCGACCACGAGTGCAGGGACTCCGCAGCCGTCGGCCAACCCTACGAGGATAAAGCTGGTGACCAACGGCGCCGGGCAGGCCAATGGCGGGCCGAGCAGCGCGGCACCTAGCGAGGGCGAATGACGGCGATGAGGCTCCCCTCGTACTCTAGTGCTGTTGCGTCGAGTGGCGGCCTGGATTCACTTCTCTTGCGACTAGGGGCCAACGCGGCTGGGGCGTTTGGGGGGTTTTTGTGTTTTGTTCGGATTGGAGGGGGCAATGGCCGGTAAAGAGGACACGAAGTGCACGTGTATCAGACTTGTCACGGCCGCGATGGCGCGTGCAGTTGGGGGGGCGAGGGGGCGAGAGGCGACGAAACTCGGGGAGGCAATACCCTGGCTGATTATGCTCCGGGTTCCGGCGCGCGCCGTTCCCGGCGAGGGCGGAACGGAGAAGCGCGCAACCGAGCCCATGTTATCGAGTAGTGTATTTCTAATAGAGACCCATGGGGAAGACGGGAAGCCCAGCAAAGCGTTATTTCGTACCTCGAAGAAGCCGACGGGCCGGGCAGGGCGCGGTATACTCGCGTTTCCTCGTCATGGTGGTGATATACTCGTTTTCCCTCGTCATCGTCGTCATACTTGGGCCGTCTCGGTACTGCTTACCCCCGGCTCAGGGCTGCGAGATGTCGGTATAGTCCACTTAATACCCTCTTTTTTCCCTCCACCACATTGGCGCGGGTGCGGCCAATGATGACGGGGCGCCGAATCGCTCGGAAGGTCAGGCTGCCTTGCCCCTCGCCCGTTCCCCAGTATAACCCCCCACAGTTGGGTTTTGAAAGTCGGGGCAGATGGAGAGGAGGAGGGAGTAGTCGGGGAAGTAGTACATAGTAGTAGTTAGTCACTAAAAGTGACCCTGCATGGTGTTTGGGCCCTTTCCACCCCCCCAGAGCGCGCACACACACATGGAGGGTTCCAGGGGGAGGGGTCGTCATCTGTCCTCCCGCGTTTTGCGGCTATTTGGATTTCCTTGCCAGGCGAGCTGGTCGGGATTTCGAACCCCCAAGGCCAAGGAAGGGCCAGCCAGTCTGACTGAGTGCCCACGCACGCCCACGATCTACACTTTAAGAGGCCGTTATTTTTGCTAACTACACCATCTTGACTCGACGTCGTTCTGACTCGGGCCAAGTGCACCTGCCATTTGTATTAGCAATTACCTGTTCGGGCAGCCGCGCCTTCTTCGTTTGGTTGCTTCGTTAGGAGGGTTACCCCCGTCCCTTCCCGTCCCTCCTGGAAACCCCCCTTCTTCGCTCATACTCTCTTTCTCCATCATCACGTTCACACTCTCTTTCCCCTTCACCACGCCCACACTCTCTTTCCCCGTCACCGGGAAGAGCAACCCAACCACCCACCATGGACGACTTTGATACGTACAAGACGGTGCTGGACTCGCGCTACTCCAGCAATGAGATGAAGCACCTGTTCAGCCGGCGCTCGCGCCACTTCGTCTGGCGTAAACTCTGGCTGATGCTCGCCGAGGCCGAGAAGGAGCTGGGCATCGACGCCATTACCGACGACGCCCTCCGGCAGATGCGGGAGCACCTGAACGTGACCAACGATGATTTCGGTGTCGTGGCCGTCGAGGAGAAGCGCCGCAAGCATGATGTCATGGCGCACGTCCACGCTTTTGGAATTGTACGTTTTCTCGGATCATGGAACCTCTTTTCACCTACTCTGAAGGGTACGGTCCGGCGGGGGAGACACCCGCGTGGCGGACAAACCGGCAACGGTTCAAAGAGGTACTCATTGAATCCTGTTAAACTAAACCCTCATGCGCAATGCAGGTCGCACCGGCCGCCGCCGGTATCATCCATTACGGGGCGACGTCGTGCTATGTCACCGACAACGCCGAACTCATACTCATGCGGGACGCTCTCGACATGCTGATTCCCAAGGTGGCCAAGGTGATTTACAACCTGGCCGATTTCGCTTTGGAATGGAAAAGGTAAGCAAGCACGCGCCGACAGACGCGAATGGGCTGGCTAACGGGAATTGCAGCGAGCCCACGTTGGGGTACACGGTATGGCATCCATTTCTTGGCGCCTCCTGAAGGCCCCACGCCCACGTACTAACCGACCGATCCCGGGGCTCGTGTAGCACTACCAACCCGCACAGATGATCACGGTGGGCAAGCGGGTTTCCCAGTGGGTGCAGCTGCTCATGATGGACCTCGAGAACCTCGAAGTGGTGAGAAGTCAACTGCGCTTCCGAGGCGCCATGGGCACCACGGGCACGCAGGCGAGCTTCCTCGAAATTTTCGGCGGCGACGGCCAAAAGATCGACCGCCTGAACCAGCTGCTGTGCGAGAAGGCCGGCTTCCCGGCCTGCTACGATATCACGTACCAGACGTACCCGCGCAAGGTCGACCTCGATGTGGCCAATGCCGTGTGCGGGCTGGGGCCCACGGTCATGCAGATCGCTGGCGATATCCGGCATCTCGCCAACATGAAGGAGATGGAGGAGCCCTTCGACAAGGACCAGATTGGCAGCTCCGCCATGGCCTACAAGCGCAACCCCATGCGGTCGGAGCGCATCGCGAGTCTGGGTCGCAAACTCATGTCGCTACCGCTCAACTTTGCCGGCACGCTGGCTTCGCAGTGGATGGAGCGCACGCTTGACGACAGTGCCATCCGCCGTATTGATATCCCTGAAATGTTCCTGTTGGCTGACGCTATCCTCCTGAGCCTGGACAACGTGTCCAACGGGCTGGTCGTTTACCCTAAGCGCATCGATGCCCACAACCGCGAGGAGCTGCCCTTCATGATCACCGAGAACATCATCATGAAGCTCGTGGCGAACGGCGTTTCACGTCAGGAAGCCCACGAAGAGATCCGCGTCCTCTCGCAGCAGGCCGCCGCTGTGGTTAAGAACGAGGGTGGTGCGAACGATCTGGTGGACCGCATCAAGCGGACGGAATTCTTCCAGCCCGTCTGGGGCGATATTGACAGCATGATGGATCCCAAACTGTACGTCGGCCGCGCCCCGGAGCTTGTGCAGAGATATGCCGGCAAGGGCGGGCCCGTGATGAAGAAACTGGCGCCCTACTTGCAGACGATCCTGGGGACAGAGACAGCTCAGCTCCATGTTTAACGCGTCCATCGGGTGGAGCCATGGGGCATCATTCCTTCTCCCCCTGTCAGCCTCGCGCGTGGCAGTAGATTGGAGTAAGGACAAGCGGTGGGAAATGGTTGGAAGGTTAGGCTTGGGAAAAGCGCAGGATAGAAGCGGGCATAGATAGAATGGGGAGTCAGCAAAATCTGGCGATTGGCTTACAGGGCCAGTGACTGACTGCTTGTGTGCCAAGAGGCCTCCTTCCGCCTCTGCCCTTATGCATGTCAACATCTGCCCAACACGGGGGGGAAGGGTTGCATAAGGTGCTTTGCGTGTCTTGGTCTGTCATGAAGCGATGAACATGATTTTCCCAAATGATTACTATTTACGCATGATCATGTTTTCATCTTCCGATGCTATAATAGGGTGTGCTGGATACTACTTGCAGTGGCAACCGTTCGCAGTTCCTCCCCAGTTGATATGGCGTATATATTACACACATGAGACTTTTGGCAAGCGGGCGTACAAGCAACGGAGCCATGCTACCCGGGGGTTCTGCCCAAAAGCCATGTGGGTACAAAGGGGACCCTTCTTCCCTTGCTTGCCCTTTGTATGTGTGGGTAGGTGTGTTTTCCCGACGGACAACACTTAGGAATCCAGCTCGAAGGTGAGCCGGATGCTGGGCGTGGCCGTGCTGTTGGCGGGCATGACGTAGGTGAAGTTCCAGAATTCGAATCCGCTAGAGGGATAAGCGTTAGCATGGAATTGGCTGTTTTCGGAGGCGGGAGGGAGAGAGGGAGGGAGAGAGGGAGAGGGAGAGGGAGAGGGAGAGGGAGAAAACGGGGCGATGAACTATATACTCACTGGTTGGGGCTGCAGCTGCCGCCGACGAGGCCGCAGAAGGTGACGCGGGGCACGGGGTCGACGGAGGAGGCGGCGGCGTCGAGGCCGAGGCGGACGCCGGCGACGTCGGCGAGGCGGGCGAGGTCGCGCGGGCCGGCGCCGCCGAGGGCGTTGGGGCCGACGAGGAAGGTGAAGGCGCTCGTGGCGTTGCCGCGCGGGTACGCGAGCCCGAGGCGGCCCGGCGCCACGTCGGCCGCCACGGCGCTCTCGGTCGGCGAGAAGGCCAGGAAGCCGACGGAGCCGTCGGCGCGGGACCCTGTGGGGGGGGGGTTGGTTGGTTGCGTCAGTTACAACATTTTTGGGGGAAAAAGGGGGGTTGGGGGTTGAGGGGTTTATATATTTTCCCTTCCTTTTTTTTTTTTTTTTTTGCGTCTTGACGAAGAAGCGAGAAAAGAAAAGGGGGGGTTGGGGGAGGGGGCGAGAGAGAGAGAGAGAGAGAGAGAGAGAGAGAAAGACTGGGGATAAGGAGAATAAAAATAAAAAACTTACACTGCGCGACCGCCGGCGTCCACTGCGAAGGGTTCTTGGCCGGGCCGCCCACGACGTCCTCGTCGAACGACTCGGCCCCGATGGTCAGGTGCGGCGCGATCCAGGCCGTGACGTTGCGGGGCACGCGGTCGTGCGGCGGCGAGAAGACGGCCGTCTCCTGGAAAGGGGGAGAGAACGAAAAAAAGATCAGTATTGTTTTGATTTTCTTGTTCTCCTATCCGATCAAGAAACCTGAAGAGGGGGAGGAAGAAAGAAAAGAAATACGTACAAACATACGCTCGCCGCCGACGAAGCCCTCAAAGTGGGCGCGGGCGGCGGCGGGCACGAGGGAGTCGTGGAAGGGGGCCAGGACGGCGATGAGGGGCGCGTACTCGAAGTCGTCGGCGTGGGCCATGGCCCAGGGGCGGGCCTGGACGGGGGCGCGGGCGCGGCCGACGAGGGACCAGACGTAGAGGTTGAAGATGCCGACGTAACGGTTCATGTCGTAGCCGTAGGCGCGGTCCCAGGGCCCGGCGAGGTTGCGCAGGTTGGCGTTGTAGAGGCGGGCCGAGGCCTCCCAGACGGCGCGCACGAGGCGCGGGCCGTGGCGGCCCATGAGCGAGTCGGCGGCCGGCAGGTACTTGGCCCAGAGGGTGAGGCCGTAGAGCGAGACGCCGGCGTAGGTCGGGCTGTTGAACTCGCTGAGCGTGCCGTTGCGGTCGAAGAGGGCCAGGAAGGCGCGCGCGTCGGCCTCGCCCGCCGCCGTCAGGTTGGCGTCGCCGACCCGGCGCCCGGCCCAGCCGCTCGCCGCCGCCCGCATGATCCACGGGTTGCTGTAGCTCGGGTAGAGGTTGTCGTCGTCGACGCCGCCCACGCGGTAGCTGTCGCCCACGGTGGCGTTGTAGACGCTCGCCACCACGAGCTCGCGCACGTCGCCCGGCAGCAGCGCGCCGAACTCCTCGTAGATGACGATGAGGGCCGTGCCGATGAAGCCGCGCCAGTTGGGGTCCCACGTGTTGTAGATCTTGGGCGCGTAGTCGCCCGCGCCCACCGTCGGCTGCTCCGGGTAGACGGTGTAGTCGCCGAACCACTGGTCCGCCGGGTCCGTGGCCTGCCCGCCGATGACGTTGCGGATGATCTTGGCCGCCTCGGCCGCGTCGGTGCCGCGGTTGCGCTGCAGCAGGCCCGCCGCGTACCAGACCGACGACCGCGTCTCGTGCCGCCCCGCCGCCTGCGGGTAGTAGAAGTAGTCCAGGTACCCGGCCTCGGCGTCGTAGATCTGGTCCAGGAACCCCATCGACTCGTCCAGCAGCGACTGGCTGTGCGCGTGCATCTCGACCGCCCGCGCGCCGCCCGCCGCCGCCGCGAGCAGGCCCGCGAGGCCCGCCGAGATCCAAGGGTTGCGCAGCAGCATCGTGAACAGGGGGGTGGGGGAAGTCCGTGGGAGTTGTCGGGGCGCCGACGGCTGGGCCAAAAAAAGCAAGCCAGGGCGGCGGTGCCACGGTGCGGGTATGGGACCCTTTATAGGCAGTCAGTGTCCTCTCTCGCTCTCGCTCTCGCTCTCTCAACACACTCCCTTGTTCCCTCTCTTCTACTCTCCTCCCCCAATGTTACATCATATCACACCGCAGGCCGAGAACCTCCCCTCCCCCAGGGGCCAAGCCAGGAACCCACTGCCTTTCGTCGTTTGTTTCCCTTCCCGGGGGCTGGCGACTACCGGGGCGACCCAGGGCCGACGAATGAAAAGCAGCGGCCGCGGCGGCCATCCTGGGGAGTGCGGAGCCGCGATACTGTTGTCGTCTTGGACTATACAAGCCAAGAGGGGGGGGATCGTGGGGCCCAATGGCAGGCGGACAGTCTAGAAAAGGGAAGTGACTAGGCCGGGGGCGGAACCGAGAGGCTGGGGCTGCGCCGGAAACGTTGCCGGTGAGGGGTTCAGCGCCGGGTTTCGCCGGCTCCAATATGCGGCGTCGGAGGGACCCCCCGAAGGCAGCATACACAGCACAACTACCGGGCCCAAGTTCGTAGCAACGATAGATATGCTGTGCGGTGTGCCGCGATGCCCCTGCCTTGAGGATCTGCGTGGGCATGAGGGGCGTCCGTGTCGGGGTTCCCTCAGCCGCGATGGGCCTGTCGGCACCGTTCCGTTATCAACATGTCGACACAACCCCCCCTGGAAGCCTGGACTGCGGGATCGAGAAGACACCGCTACGACGCACCGGGCCTCGCCGGGCAGGCCACGCCATTCAAACGACGTAGGAAAAACATGCATGGTGTTGATACTACGGACGAACCACCGGACCTGCTTATCTACTCCTGGGGCGACCTTCGCTCGTCTTCGACGCCCAGCTCCGCCAGGATGGCCTCGGTGTGCTGGCCGGGGGCCGGCACGTCGTCCATGCGGGCCTGCGCCGCCGTCGCGACGCCGGGCGGCAGCAGCGCCGGAATGGGGCCCTCGGGCGTCCCGACCTCGGTCCACCGTCCGCGCGCCCGGAGCTGCGGGTGCGACCAAACGCCGCGCATGTCGTTGACCTTGGCGTTGGCGATGCCCGCCGCGTCGAGCCGCGCGATGACCGCCTCGGCCGAGAGCCGGCCGAAGGCCGCCAGCAGCACCTTGTCGAGCGCGTCCCGGTTCTCGACGCGCCGCGGGTTGTCGGCGAACCGCGGGTCCGTGGCCAGCGCCGCGTCGTCCAGCACCTCGGCGCACATGCGCGCCCACTCTCTCTCGTTCTGCACCCCGAGCATGACGGAGCCGCCGTCGCCCGTCGCAAACGGCCCGTAGGGGTAGACGGTCGCGTGCGCCGCCCCGGCCCTCCGCGGCCCCGGCTGGTCCGCGTAGGCGTAGTACAGTGGGTGGCTCATCCACTCGACCATGCTCTCGAGCATCGAGATGTCGATACGCCCGCCCTGGCCCGTCCGGGTGCGCTTCATCAGAGCGGCCATGATGTTGGTGAGCGCGTACATGCCCGACGCGATGTCGGCGATGGAGGCGCCCACTTTGGCCGGCCGGCCCTCGTCGCCCGTCGTGGAAAGCACGCCCGCCTCGCTCTGCACCAGCAGGTCGTAGGCCTTCTTGTTCCGGTACGGACCGCCGTCTCCGTAGCCCGAAATGTCGCAGACGATAAGGGACGGGTGGTCGGCGCGCAGTTTGTCGTATGACAACCCCAGCCGGTCTGTCGCTCCGGGCGCGAGGTTCTGCACGAGAACATCGGCCTTCGCAAGAAGGAGTTTGAGAACGCCGAGGTCCCTCTGCTGCTTCAGGTCCAGCGTGAGACTTTCCTTGGACCGGTTCGTCCAGACAAAATATGACGACAGACCCTTGACCCGTGTGTCGTAGTTTCGCGCAAAGTCGCCGCCGCCAGGCCGCTCCACCTTGATGACCCGGGCACCCAGATCGGCCAGCTGCCTTGTGCAAAAGGGGGCAGCTATCGCCTGTTCGAGGCTGACCACCGTGATCCCCGTAAGAGGCAAGTCGGCGTCGTGGCCGGACAAGGCCTGACTTGTTGACGTGAACCCCTGTTGAGCTTCCGGTACCGGCCGATGCTCCCGCGGCAGATTTGGCCGGTCACCGTGTCTTGGTAGACGTATCCGAGGCACATTCCGTGTTCTTGTCGTCGTGGATAGGAGCAGCGAGCCGCCTACCATCCGTCGACCTAGAACCCATCCACCAGCCATTGCGTCTCGTGAGTAATTCCTGGCCCAGGCTAACTAGAGGTTTTTCTGTGTGCCGGATGGAATGATGAGGAGAAAGCGCATATATTGCTAGCTTCCATGAAACTTGGGTATCCCAACCAGACAGCAACTCCGCTCTGGCCTTGTCGGAACGCTATGAAGGTAATCAGTCTTTCGGGTGCCGTCACCACCTCCGCCATCGAGGTCGAGCCGAGGTCCACTCGCTGACGACCCCTGTTTGCCAACCAACCCGGGACTCGAACTATATCGGGCCAACTGCGGGGTGCGGGGACGCTCCACTCTAGAAAGAGTATAGGCGCCCGGTAACTTACCGTGTACTTGGTGTTGCACGAGCCCCCGCGAACGAAAGCCATATCTGCCCCGTCCTTCGTTTCCGCCTCATTTCCACTGTCTTGGAAAGTCCGCAAGGGCAGCCGAAGTCTTCAAGTCGCCCGGCGTCACATATGAATGGCATAAGCTCCTACCTCTCCCCCCTCTGTTAGAGCACCGTCCCCCAAGCGTCATACCGAGCCGAGCCCCATAGACGGCGGCGACGAAGAAAATATGGCTTGGCTGCTGGGACGATGCCACGCGCTGGCCACCCTGACTATGCGTACACTGGGTGGCCGAGCCGGCGCGAGCGGCTATCGGGCCTTCTCGGTGACGACAAGCCGGAAAATCATGGAGACAACGGGTTTCACCGAGAATCAGATGACAGTGCGGGAGGCCGTGGCGGCCGTGTGTGCGCGGTTCCCCAATTCGTACTGGCAGGAGAAGGACCAGCGCGAAGAAGACCCCAGCGACTTCCACGCCGCGTTGGCCAAGGACGGATGGCTGGGTATAGCCCTCCCCGAGGCCCTCGGCGGGGCCGGGCTGGGCATCTCCGAGGCGGTTATGATGATGCAAACCATCAGCGAGTCCGGGGCGGGCATGGCGGGGGCGCAATCCGTGCACGCCAACGTGTACGCCACGCAGCCGTTGGCCCGGTTCGGGAGCCGAGAGCAGCTGGAGAGCACGATCCCCAACATCATCTCGGGCAAGTGGCGGACGTGCTTCGGCGTGACGGAGCCCAACACGGGCCTCGACACGCTGCGGCTGCGGACGGTGGCCAAGAAGCTCGACGACGGGACGTACAGCGTGACGGGCCAGAAGATATGGATCACCTGCGCCCAGGTCGCGCGCAAGATGATGCTGCTCGCCCGCACGACGCCCCTGGAGGCGGTGGCGAAACCGAGCGAGGGGCTGTCCGTCTTCTGCATCGACCTGGACCGAGGCGCGGCGGGCCTCGACATGCGCCGCATCAAGAAGATGGGCGGACGCGCCGTGGACGCCAACGAAGTCTTCTTCGACGACTACCGCATCCCGGCCGCCACGCTGGTCGGGGCCGAGAACCAGGGCTTCAAGATCATCCTCGACGGCATGAACGCGGAGCGCTGCCTGCTGGCGGGCGAGGCGCTGGGGCTGGGGTACGCGGCGGTGGCGCGGGCGGCCGAGTACGCCCGCGAGCGCGTCGTCTTCGAGCGGCCCATTGGCATGAACCAGTCCATCGCACACCCCCTCGCCGACGCCTACATGCGGCTCGAGGCGGCCAAGCTGGCCACGTACCACGCGGCGCGCCTCTACGACGCGAGCCGGAAGGACAAGTCGATCCGGCAGGACGCCGTGGGCGTGGCGGCCAACAGTGCCAAGTACCTCGCGGCCGAGGCGGCCTTTGCGGCCTGCGAGCGAGCCGTCATGACGCACGGGGGTATGGGCTACGCCGTCGAGTACGATGTCGAGCGCTGGCTCCGCGAGTGCCTCGTCCCCCGCATCGCGCCCGTAAGCCGAGAAATGATCATGAACTATATTAGCGAGAAGGTGCTGCAGCTTCCCCGGAGCTACTAGAGGGGGTTTCACGCCGTGGCAGTCTAGTTATGTGCCCGGCTTTTGTCAGTACTGGAGCGCATACGATGTAAAGTACCACCGTCTTGTTTCCATAGTGAATATTTGGGCCAAGTTGTCGAGAGGTAAACCCTCCCGAAGTCTAGAAGGCTCGGAAGGGAAAAGTAGACTGTGAGCATCCTTGTCGCCACGAGCCGGCCCGGATGGTTAAGTTAGACTTTTGGTCAGTGTCGGAGACTTGCAAGATGGGAAAAGCTTTGGTGACATGACACTTTGCCATGAGTCGGTCTTGGCTCTTGAGTTTTGGAGAAGGAGGAACGGGGGGTGAAAGAGGATAAGTGAGGTCCAGCTTACTTACTTAAGATAGGCAAGTACATGTACATGAAGTACGTACGTAAGGGGAACGGATCCAGACCATCCATGCCAGGCAGCATGCAATATAAGTAAGTACCTACATATCCTTAGAGGGCATGATGGACGAATCTCAGCAAAGGAGGGAAGAGGTTCATGCATGCAGGTACAAACAACAGCATGGAGATGATGTAAAATGCACATGTGTTAGGGGTCGGTATCAAAAGGGGATTGGAGTGGGGGAGAAATGGGCAAAGCGGATGGGAGGCGCAGGGTCGCATGCACAGGCCAGTAGGTAATTTTAGGGCGGTTGATCGTTTTTCGGTACATTCGTTGTGCAGCCTACTTCAGTACCTACCTATGTAAGTATGTATGTACATGACCTCCATTTTAGTAAAGATGTACGTAAGTGATGGACGAGAGGGAAACCAAGAGGAGCTGGAGAAGCTGGGCAAGTCAACGTCAACATGTAGATCGATACATAATACCTCCTATCTTCCTACAACCCGTACTGCTCTGGATAGTTACCCGGTAGCAGGCTAGGATAGATCAAGGAAGAAAAAAAAAGCATTGATGCAAGCAGTAGTACATAGATAGTGTTTACAGGGTACTAGAACAAAAAAAACAAAACTGCAGGGGTCATGACAGGTATGGAGAGCGTGGGTGGCGGGTACTGCCCGGCTCCAGACGGCCTGCCATTTCGAACCTGGAAAGCTGTGACTTTCCGGATATTCAGCTCGACATCCGTCAAATGACAGATAACAACCACGTCCCATTCCCTCCTTCTCCTCCTCCTCCTCCTCCTCCCGGCCGGCCGCAGCAGCAGCAGCAGCAGCAGCAGCAGCAGACCGTCCACTTTCCAAATGGACGTTACCTAGCTCAGAGTCGACGACGATAACTATGCATTATCGCCACCATGCGGCTTCTGAGGGACTGGCAACGTGTTGTCTGCCCATTGCTCTCGCTGACGCTACCCGCCCTCGCCCAGTCGCATACCCAGGGCGACGCCGCTTCCGCCACCATCGCCACGACTGACACCACCATCACCACCCCCGCCCGCCTGGCCCCGGATGCCACCGTCAAGTCCGCCGCCGGCGCCGCCGCGCAGTCGACCTGCGAGGCGAGAACCGTCAACTACATCACCCACACCCTGCCGCAGCAGTGTCTGACCGCGACGCCCTCGCCCGCCGCCCCCACTGACTCGTCGGCCTCCGGCGCCGGCGCCGGCCCCGGCCATGGCAGCACCGCCGACCAGGCCGCCGCGGGCCCGTCCAACCCCCCGCGCGGGGCCCCGAGCCCACAGCCCGGGCCTGCCGACGACGACGACGAGCACGAGCTGGACAGCGACGGCAACGACCTGAGCACCGGCGCCTTCATGTCCTTCGAGGAGTGGAAGAAGAAAATGCTGCAGAAGGCCGGCCAGGAGCCCCTCGAGGCCCGCGCCCGCAAGCCCCACGGCGAATACCCCGACGGCGACCTCAGCTCGCTGGGCGACGAGGGCGAGATCTCCCTCGACTTCGGCGCCTACTCGGACCGCATCTCCGACATCGCCTCCCCCGGCAAGCCCGCGCCCCGCGAGCAGGAAAAGCCCGACCCCGCCGAAAAGGTCCCCTACGACGAGGGGCTGGCCAACGTCTACAGGAGCAAGGACGCCGGCAAGACGTGCAAGGAGAGGTTCTCGTACGCCTCCTTTGACGCGGGCGCCACCATCCTCAAGACGAGCCCGGGGGCTAAGAACACCAAGGCCATCCTAGTGGAGAACAAGGACTCGTACATGCTCCTTGAGTGCGCTTCCCCCAACAAGTTCTTCATCGTAGAGCTCAGCGAGGACATTGTCGTCGATACCGTCGTGCTGGCCAACTTCGAGTTCTTCTCCAGCATGATCCGCCACTTCCGCGTCAGCGTGAGTGATCGCTACCCCGCCAAGCTGGAGAAGTGGAAGGTCCTGGGCGAGTTCCAGGCCCGGAACTCGAGGGACATCCAGCCCTTCCTGATAGAGAACCCCCAGATCTGGGCCCGCTACCTGCGTATCGAGATCCTGAGCCACTACGGCAACGAATTCTACTGCCCCGTGTCCCTCCTGAGGGTTCACGGCACCCGCATGCTCGACTCGTGGAAGGATCATGACCCAACCGACCTCGAGTTGGACGAAGAAGAAAGCGCCAAGACGCTCCCGGAGCAATCCGACGAGCCAGAAGCTGCGCCCGAAGCCGTCGAGGAGGTCGAGGTACCCGATCCAGGCCAAGACAACGTAACCATTGCCATGGAACGGGTCAGCCGGAACCACCCTCACGTGGATGGGACTTTCTTGGAGCACTACTTCCAGACAAAACCCACCTGCCCGTCTGGCGACGCACCCGCTGCCAGCACGTCAACGCCCGAGGCCACGGGGGGAGAAGCACGTGACGCACCAGCTGGGCCCCAGGTCACTACGGAGAAGGCGAATGGATTTGTAGATTCGATTCGCTCTCTCACTTCGGCGTTGAAGCCGTCGGAAGAAACTTCGACGGCGGACGCCGTAGGTCCCATGCCCACCACACCCACGCCCAAGACGTCGGCCCCCATGCCGGCCGACAATACGACCGAGGCTTCCGTGACGTCCACCTCCTCTGTCCCCGCCGACGGTGCCCAAGGGCGCGCTGCGTCGTCGTCCACGAAATTCACAACCCCCTTATCTATCAAGCCCTCCTCCAGCAGTCCGCCCCCCAGGAGCAAACCGTCCTCCCCGGGTGCCGCCAAGCCATCCTCTTCCAAGGCGTCGCAACCCAAGCAACCCGCGGCTTCGAGCTCGTCGTCCCGCAATAGGAATGCCACGGCCACGACGTCGTCGCCCTCGTCCTCCCCCACAGTCCAGGATTCTTTCTTCAAGCAGCTCACCAAGCGCTTGCAGACGCTGGAGTCCAACACGACCCTTTCCTTGCAGTACATCGAGTCCCAGTCCAAGTTCCTGCAGGAAGCGCTGTCCAAGCTCGAGCGCCGTCAGGTCGCCAAAGTGGACCTGTTCCTGGACACTCTGAACAAGACTGTCTTCTCCGAGCTGCGGGACCTGCGGGTCCAGTACGACCAGATGTGGCAAAGCACCGTCATCGCGCTGGAAACGCACCGGGACCAGAGCGAGCGCGAGATCCTCGCCGTGAGCAGCCGGCTGGGCGCGCTGGCCGACGAGGTGGTCTTCCAGAAGCGCATGGTCATCGTGCAGAGCGTCCTGCTCCTCGGCTGCCTGCTGGTCCTCGTCTTCTCGGGCCGGCTCGCGGGCTCCGGCGTCGAGCTGTACTACCCGAGCCACATCCTCGGGGCCTCCAGCCGCCTCGGCAGCCCCGTCTACCCCAGCACGCCCAAGGCCGCGACGCGGGGCCGGCCGGACCGGTCCCCGCCCTCGGCGCTGCGCGAGTCCATCGAGGTCGACCCCGGCCTCGACAGCAGCCCGCCCGACCCCAACCTGATGCCCATGAACGGCGGCGACCGGCGGACGGAGCGCAGCGCCACCCCGGAGCCCGAATCCGTCCGCACCCCCCAGCAGACGCCCGTCCATGCCCACAAGGCCGCCGCCTCCGCCGCCGCCCCGGGCCAGAGGCCCCCCTCCCAGCGCGCCGTCTCCGAGTCGGGGGGCCTGGCCTACTACCAGCCGCCCACCCCGGCCAGCCTCCAGGACATTGGCTACGATTCCGAGCCCGCGCTGACCCCCCACCGAGACTACTTCTCGCGGTCCAACAGCCAGGGCCAGCAGCGGCCCTCGTCGTCCTCGTCCTCGTCGATGGGCCTCAACCAGTACGAGGAACCCCGGCCGGCATCCTCGTCCTCCTCCTCGTCCTCTTCGCAGCAGCAGCAGCAGCAATCACCACCACCATCACAACCATATATGGAGCCTTACCCGGGCGGCCAACACCCCGACGCCGCGACGCCGGTCGAGGAGGGGCCGGCGGCCGCCCTGGCCAACGTGGACGGCGCCCACGGGCCCAAGAGACTAGCCGACGAAGACAAGGCCAACGGCGCCCCCGGCATACCCGACATGGCCTCGTACCGGGCGGCGAGGCCGCCCCTGAGCCATGCGGGATCCCTGCGGAAGGAACCCTTGCCGGCGCTGCCCGAGGACGACGATCGCGTCGAGTCCGGCTGATGGACATCGTAATCGAGACACAACCCTCCCTGTACCAACGTCGCTTTTCTAGCGTAATGATTTCACGAGCAAACGAGATACCATTTCATAGTCATCCAATCGGAATCAGTCTTTGCTGCCCATCACCTTGCTTGTCACTTTCGCTACGCTCGTCATTGTTTGGTGTCGTCTACTCGACGCCCTAGGCGGTCACGATAGGTGGCGACTCGCAAGTAGAAAAACTCCGCGCAGATCCTCCAGTCTACCACCGCTGCACGGCTGATTTTGTTTCGTGTGTATCATGGCACCGTACCAAAGTAAACATCACAGCTGGGAGGTGAGGAGATGCCATTTAGGGCATTATCTAAACTCAAGGCTGAACTCCAGTAAAGTTACCCGGACGGTGAGGTCAGGTCGATCCATCGGTACTATCTTGTCCCTGGCCAAGTTGGTTGCCGCCGGTATCCTACCAACTTCAGTGCCAATCCGACCCGAGAATCAAGTGGCACCCAATGTTTCCCCAACACTAAAGACAAAGCGTCGTAGTAGCGAAAGGGGTATCCCTCAACTGGAAGGTGTCCCTGGACCTGCCGCCAACGTGCAAAGCAAATGAGGCAGACGTGAAAACATCGCCGAAAAGATCGCAAAGGTACCAAAAATGGGAAACTTCAACCGAAATTTGGCCCATTGCCCCGCTTGACGAGGTCTCAGATGACCATACAAACCCGCCCACACTCTTACCGAATTTTGCAAGAATGGTGTCTACTCAATGTGAGCCTCGTTCTTCTCCAGCTGGCTGCGTCGCCTGTGGCTTTGGGACTAACCTATAGTGATGCTTCTGGCTTCATGCTGCAAGAAGCGAGATGGGTTCTAAAAGGGTCGAGTCGAGCACCCGAAACCTGAAGAAACCATCTCCTCGTTCAGAAAAAGAGACCGCGAGACAGTGGGACCTGGTGAGATTGCCGTCTGCGGGGGAAAATTGTTGTCCCCATGGTACAGTCTGGCCAATTCCACCCGAGTCCAGAACATCTTCAGATGTAGGAAGCTGGAATCACTTCGAGATCTTCGCTGCGGTCGGGATGATCATGTGATGGTGGTCGAAACCCTTTGGGACCAAACAACGAGCCTTGTCGTAAGAGGTGCCGAGGCTGGTCCGTAGAAGATGTACTGTTTTTGTGGTTTATCTTTTTCGGTGTTTTTGTTTTTCTTCTTCCTCTGATGGGTTAAGCGAGTAATGGAAAACGGTTGCGCCCTGTGTAAGCAGCGGGAGGAAGCGCGAAGATGCCCATATAACCCACACAGATGATATTTTGTCTGCAGGACTTTCAATCAGCGAAAACCATCCATCTCAGACGCACCATGGCTTTGACTCACCCGAATATCTTCCCAAGAATGTTTTCGCTCATGAAATGTACTGTACACGCCGCGCTGTTCTTGCGCGACTTCAGGCGAGCGCCCCCGGGGGGCAAAGTCAACGAATCAAAGAAGCGGCAAATTCTCAGAAGCGATGTCAACCGTATCACGCATGGGTGTTCTTTTCTGACACTCCAGGACCAACCCGTGTGCAGCTACTGGGGTGAGTAGGGAGAATGATGGGAGAAGGAAGTATCGTAGTCGAATTCTTCCAAAGCAGCGAGTCGTGTGCCGCGGTCGTACTGAGATCTTCGCCGGCGCTGTTCATCTCTGTAATGTTGACCGGCATTGGGAGTAAAGAGTCCAACGTGCTCAGCATTCTCGCAGCTTCTCTTCATCTTGGAATGGTTGTCTGGTCCAGGAAAAGGCTCTTCCTCTCCTGCATGCGAGGGGGCCGGCCCGTTCATCGTATAGTACAACTTGGGGCGGTAGTGAGGAGCCTCGAGCATGACGGAGCTGTTTCGGAATTTCTGGACCAAGCAATCCTTGCCCTGGATCGTGGCATACGAGATCTCGGCCACCTTGTCACTCTTGAAGCAATTCCATCTTTGGTTGCCTCGAGCCCGCACAAAGTCGACAATGTCCAAGGGGTCCACGAAGTTGATGAAGGCATACCCGACGTTGCAGTCATTGGCGAAGTCGATGCGGAGGTACATGAAGTCGTATTTACCCCAGCTGGACTCGTCAATGATGCGCTTGAGCATTGCTTGATCGACCTTGTTGGGGATGTTGCGTAACATGATGGTCGTACGCACATCAATGCCCTCTCGAATGCGTCCCATGTCGACATGATTGTGTTGGCTGGTAGCATTGTTCTGGTGGAACTGCGATCGCTGGACACGAATTGCGTTCTGGCGACGGCCATCGGGTCGAGGATCCCGGTTGTACATGAATTGGCGGGGAATCATGTAATCGGAACCCATCAAGGAAGTGGATGGATTGTGCGCAGGGGCTCCAAGATAGTAGTTGCTGGCCGGCACAAGGCCCCTGCGTTCATGTCTCGGTGTATGATGCTCGAGGACGTAGGGGGAACCGACGGGCATACTGTGGTATACCATGGGCATCATGCTGTATGCCGGCTGGAAGGCGTGATAGCTTGACGGGAGTGTGTGACCGGGTCTTGCAGGCGCGCCATTGTATTGACTCGGCATGGGCGACATGGGTGACACGACAGACTGAGGGCGCGAGATGGAGAAGCGCTGGAAGTCACTGAACAGATCCGAGGCCGCTGTCGTGGAGGACTGCGAAGGGCTGGCCAATCTGTCGTACGGTGATACGCTCGATGGTTGAATGTCAGGGCGATAAGGGGCCATGCAAATTTGGAAGCCCTGAAAAGAAGAGAGTTAATTCCGACATTCGGGAGCTCTGCATTAGTCTCTCGACTCACCTCAATCACTTGGTCCTTCAGCCTGGATACAGCTTGCAGTGATATGTCGTTCTCACAATACTCAACAATTGCATTGAGAATGCTTCCCTCGGCCCCCGTTTCCTGCAACTTGAAGGCAAAGAGGTCACCTTCTTTCTGCAGAAGTACCCGCATGAACTGGCGAAGTGCTCGATGGTTGATGCCGTCGAGCGGAGAGAGGGCAAACATGGCCAGATTGATCTGGCCCTCGTGTGCCGTGATGACCCCGGCGGTAGGGTCGGTAGCCTGGTCCCGTTAGCCAGTACCCGAGAGTCCCGAACTGTCCACCACGTACCTGAGTGAACTCCCGAGCGGTGATGTGGCTGATTTTCCAGTTGAGGCTGCCAAGATGGGCGTTTTGGGAGAAAACGCGCGCATCCCTGATGTTGCTGAAGCGGACATAGACAAGCTCTCCGAAAGCACGGAGCTGTCTGCTTCCCAGTAGGTCGAAGCCTGCCTTCTGCAGCGTCTGGAACACGGCCGTGTTAGTTGTTCGCGTGACATATTTTCAAGCATTGGAGACTTACGGAGAGGTAATACTCCACGTCACGAAGGTGGACTGGGATAGGACCGCCGGTGGTGGAGACCACAACATATCTCGATAGTCCCATGTCGGTACTCAGAAGCTCCTCGGTGTATGGATAGGACCCCGTGTTGCCAGTCGTCTGTGCCTGCTGCTGCTCCGGGGGCTGTGGAGTGGGCGTTGCGGAGGCCACCGTATGCAGCTCAGTCGGCGTGGGTGTAGACGAAAAAGGCGAGAAGCAAGAGGCTGTGGGAGACAGGCCTTGTGCTGGCTGCTTCACAAGGCCACCGGTGCTCACGAAGGGGTCTTTGTCGAGCTGAAGCCGACTTTGGTGGATATTGCGAGCCTGTGAGGAATCCAGGGAAGCCGGGGACGTCACGGTGATCTTGACAGCTCTGGATTCTTTGCGGCCCATGTGCACCGAATGAGGGGCTCTCATGGATCTAGCCGAGCCATCCTCGTGCGAGAAGGTGGTCAGACGGGTATCAGGAGTACCATTGAAGGAATCGGCTGCACCGCTGGACGAGTGGGGAGAGGTGGGATTGAACCCTTCCTTGCCTTGCGACATAGACATGGTAAGAGTTGAACGAAGCTTGGCTTGGGTAAAAACCGGTCACTCTTCTTGTCCTAGAAGAGGCTTGAATTGGTAAGGGATATCTAGTGGCGAAGTTGTCAGTAGTGGCCCGAGTATTTGAGGGGGTTTGAAGCTCGGGAAGAGGTATTGAAGGGGGAATGCTAGTGATGTAGGTAGTTTGGCACCCACACGGGCCCAACATGGAAGACAGCCCTGAGAACCTTGGAATGACAATGCGAACCAAACGACCAAAACCGAATGCGCAGGGAAATCGTAACCATGGGAATATGGGGGTGTGGCTCAGTCATGCCTTCATTGCATGAGAAAACAGAGAGAAGGGGGGAGGGAGAGGGAGAAAGAGAGAGATAGGGAGGGGCGATGGAGAGAGAGTACGAAGCACCACAGCCAGTGGTAGGAAGGAGCTGTAGAGAAGATGGAAGTCAACTTACCAAGCTCCAAACACGAGCTAGCGGCCAAATGCCCCTGTATGTATGTGCAACGGAAACTGCTCCTGGCCTGTGGGAGATGACGAGCGTTTATTTCGGTGGAATTGGCTTGATCCAGTGGCGTGCGATGGACTCTAGCCGGCGGAGGACTGGCCAGTAACCTAGAAGGTCTTTTGGGTCCCTAATCGAGCATTAGTTTCTGGGTACCCTCCAAGCATCCATGCATGGGATCATGGAAAGAAACGGAAGATGAAGTCAACATTGAGGGCGGGGAGTTGCGGGCAGCAAACTCGTGGTGGCAAGGCCGCACGCAATCCACTGGACGATGTGTGGCCTGGGCGTATCGAGGAGACCAAAATGGGGAACGACGACTCGTCTGGTTCCGTAGACAAATGCGTTTGGTGTTCTGTCGTTGTGCTTTTCTTGGGCAGCTGGATGCGCTGCAGTCGGCAGGGCGACCTCGGGGGAGAGGATGCGCAGTGCCCAAGCGATACAACCACCCGGCACCCAGCGATCCATGCAATCATGCGGAGGGGTCCCTGTACTACTTACCAATTGATGTCTACCAAACAGCTGCCAGTGTACGGAGGGCGATGGTATGTCTGCGTTGCGTAGAAGGCGGTCCGGCGTGGTTGAGGCGGATAGGGCGAGGGCGAGGGCGAGGGTGAGGTTGAGGGTGAGGTTGAGGGTGAGGGTGGTGAAGAGGGATGGGGAGTACTGGAGAAGCCCTGACCGGGAGGGATGGATGGGAGGGAGGGAGGAAGGGAGGGGGGAGGGGGGGGGAATGATGGTTGGAGAGGAAACTGGGACGGAGAAGAGTATGGAACTAAGAACCCCCCCAGGTATCGGTTAGCAGTGAAAAGCCGTTGGGTTCTGACAAGTGGTAGTGGCAGTCGCAGCCGGAAAGAGCGACGAGAGTTGTTGCGGATGGTCTGTGGCAGTGACTGTGACCAAGCTGTCATGGGGAAACTCAACATCGAGTTTAGTATGGGCTAACCGAGCATTGGGCAGGCCTTTTCTGCCACACGGTTCCGTTTGAGATGAACCGCTTGTACCTGCACATTAACTGAGGTGGGAAGCACCCTACTGACTGTCCTGATCTCGAGGCAGCAACAGGAAGGGGCGAACGGATGGGCTGGAGCCTGCACAGGCGGGAGAATGGGAGACGGACAGCCATTTCGAAACTGTAAGCATGGAAAGCAACCTACCAGAATAAAAGATGCGGAAGATGGTTTCCTGGGCGTGACCGGAAAAGGCTGTCGAAAAAAGAGGCAGGTAGAAGCCCCGGATCGGATCGGAGTGGTACGTGATGGCCTGGATAGAGATGTTGGGCCAGGGAGTGGTCGCGTCAGCCGGCTCGATAACGAGAACCCCAGGTCCTCTTCCTCGGTCCTTGACCAGGTCTAGGATGCAACGGAGTGTGTGGCTAATATTTATAGTAAACACTTGGTCGTGCGGTTTACCGTGGGAATGCGATGCGCAGGCGTGGGGAGGAGGGTGAATAGGCGGGCCAGGAGAGACTCGCGTCCCTAGACTTAACAGTGTCACTCATTCACTAACAAATAGCTACTGGAGCAGCGGCCTCTAGTGATATTGGTATCGCTCTCGCCAACTCTTAATTCCATGCTAACAAAATTCAATCGTTGCCCTTCGTCACCTGGGTGAAATAATGAAGCCCGAGGTGTAGGTAGTCCATAAGAGGAGGAGCGCATGTCTGGACGGTCACTGCCTGCAGGATTTTGTAACCTGCGTAAAGCGATCGGAAAACCAACGCCAGGAAGCAGACTCACGGATGGATAATATGTATACACCTAGTTCCAAGCAAAAAAACAAGGTACAAGTCGACGTCTGTAAACCCATGATGCTGGCCCCCGTTTTCGTGGTAGGGGATTGCACTGGGCCAGCACTGGAAGGTTGCGTGAGTAGCCCTACTGGGAGGAATGCTAGTTGCAGAAAAGAGGTACCTACCTAGGTAGGCACGCCTCCAGACTGGAACCACCCAAGTTGCTCAAAGTACGGGAGTCGATAAACAGCAAAAAATGAGCCACTGGTTGTTGTTCGGAGACTGGATGGAGAGTGGTCGTACATCGTCGTCGACTGATTACTAACTTACTTAGGTACCGAGGTACATGCAGGCTCCTACATATTGGTAGGGCTCTTAATGATTCAGGTAAAAACATTAGCCAATGTACATCCTTAACCCCTGATGATTCGGGGCCAGTATTGGCGGTCGGGCCCCGCTTACCCGCTGCCGCCGCTCCGCCCAAAACTGGTCCTGCGCTGTACATGTAGGTTATGGTTGCATATGTACCTCCCGTTCCAGTGTTTCCTGGGCATGGGATGGGATCCCGCCCAATATGCTGATGCCTCACCGGCATCTCGTCTTTCCCATCAGTACTTCTTTAGGCACCAAGCAACCGAGCCGGACTCCCCATGATGACAACCTCGTCTGTCGCGAGGCACTTGAGGACATGATATCGCCCTGAAGCCTCCCCTCCCCATCCCGCCCGTCGATAGCTCGACACTTGCCGGGCTTGCCTTGCTGCCGAGCTCCCCCAAGCCATTCCTGGGAATGCCCACTCCGCGCCGCCCCGGGCTCCGTCTTCCACACCTTCCCCCGTTACCGCTCTGATTGCCCGCCAACATGCCGAGGCGCATCCAGAACTACGACGACTACGGCACGGCTGTCCACCAGATCATCTTGTCGACGTCGGACACCGACTTCCTCGACCACCTGATCCCCGTCCTGAAGGATGCCACCGTCACCAACCGCGCCGGCCTCCTGACCCAGAACCTGACGCAGTATGCCGAGGCGCGCGAGACCGATATCGAACGCATAGGCCTGACGAGGCACGAGGAGTTCCTCAGCTCCGTAAACCAGCTCCAGGATGTCCGCCAGGGCACCGTCAGCCTCACGACCGAGATCTTGAAGTTGAACCAGTCGATCCAGGACAGCACCGAGAAGCTGGCGGAGCAGAAGCAGGCCCTGGTCAATACGCGCGCCGTACGGGAAAACATATCAGATGTATCCGACGCTCTGAAGGAGTCGCTCAAGATCCTCCATGCCGTCAACAATGCCCACGAGCTCATCCGGAAGAAGCAGTACTACGCTGCCCTCAAGTCTCTGGACGACATGCAGAACGAGTTCCTGATACCCATGATCCAGAACAAGTACGCGACCCAGTACAAGCTGGCCGACATGATTCAGAAATCAATACCGGCTTCCCAGAAGTCCATTTCCGAAGCCGTCATGACGGACTTGAACACCTGGCTCTTCCGCATCCGAGAGACATCGCAGTTTCTGGGCGAGGTGGCTTTCTACCACACCGAGATGCGCCGCGCGCGGCAAAGAGAACGGGTAGAGCAGGACGAATTTCTCAACAATTTCCGCTTGAACTCCGCCATCGAGCTGGTCACGGATGAAACCGAAGAGTTTGATGTGCTGGACAACGAAGAACTGCAGGTAGACTTCACCCCCCTCTTCGAAGCTTTGCACATCCACGATGCCCTGGGCCAGACCGACAGGTTCCGCAACGATTATGCCGCCACGAGACGACGGCAAAAAGAGCTGCTGATCCCCGTCTCGGTCAGCCTGACCAGTGACGACGAGTCATCCCTGAGTAGTCTTCTCGAGGGCATCGCGGGCTTCGCCATCATCGAGAAGACCACCATGAAGCGGGTCCCGCAACTGCGCACAGCCGTCGACGTCGAGGAGCTCTGGGACTCCATGTGCTCGGCTGCTATTTCTCTGACTTCTAAGGCGTTGGCTGACGTTAGCAACGCCGAAATCCTACTCAAGCTCAAAGGTGTCATTGCCCTCTTCATTCAGACCATGGAGGGCTGGGGCTATTCTGTCTCGAGACTCGATGAGTTCCTGGTCGACCTGTTCGACAAGTATGCGGAGCTTCTCAAACGACGATTCAGCGAAGACTTCCAGGAAATCGTCTCGACGGACGACTACATGCCCATGGCCATCCAATCCAAGGAGGAGTACGAGAAAGTGGTCAATGTCAGCTGGTTCACCCAGGACAAGGACATCGAGGACCTCACCTTCCCCTGTGTCCTGCCCTTTTCGCAGATGTATCCTCTCTGCTGTATTGATATACGTAATTTCCTGAACCAGTTCTATTTCTTCTCGGATGACCACTTCCAGCATCCCGCCAAGATTGACGAGACGCTCCGGAAATCCCTGGACGAACTGCTTACGGAGAAGGTCTGCCAGTCGCTGGTCGAACGCCTGAGCACCCAGTATCTGGGTCAAATCGTCCAGATCCTGATCAACCTGGAGCACTTCGAGACGGCCTGCCAGGAACTGGAACAACTCCTGATTCGGGCTCGTTCGTCGGCGTCGGCGGGCGGGCCCCTGAAGCTCGGCGCCACGGAGCAGTTCCGGGACAACAAGAAGACGGCCGAGAAGCGCATCTTCGAGCTGGTCAACTCCAAGATCGACGACCTGGTCGAGACGGCCGAGTACGACTGGACCTCGTACACGGCCCCCACGGAGCCGTCCAACTACATGCAGACGCTCACGCGCTACCTCTCCAACATCATGAACTCGACCCTGCTCGGGCTGCCGCGCGAGATCAAGGAGCTCATCTACTTCGACGCCCTCTCGCACGCGTCCAACAAGATCCTGGCCCTGCCCCTCAGCGGCGACGTCAAGAAGATCAACCCCAACGGCGTGACGGCGCTGGCCCTCGACGTCAAGCACCTCACCGACTTCGTCGACGGGCTCGAGAACGGCTTCATGCTGCGGAGCAACCTCGACGAACTGGAGCAGACGATCCAGCTGCTGCAGAGCGACAACACGGACGAGTTCTTCGACGTCTCGACCCGCAACAAAAAGTACGGACGGGTGCACGCCATGAACGGCCCCATCCTGCTGGAGAAGTACGTACCACCCCCCCATCACCACCACCACTTGGCGAGCCGTTGTTGTTGCCCCGGGACCGCCGCGCTGTACTGACATTAGCATTTCAGACTCACGCACCAGATCACGGGGCCGAGCGCGGGCCAGCAGGCAGCCCAAGCAGCCCAGAGATTTGCCAACTTCTCGTCCGGTCTGCGGTTCGGCGGGAAGTCGTAGGGGGGCTTGTGTCGGCTTGTTGACCGAGGTCTTCGGGGTAGTAGACGGCCCCGGTGTGACGGGCGGGCAAAAGAGGCGCACGACAACCAAGACAGTAATAGCAACGGCCACATCAGGATATATACCCGGTCATGACTTGTCCGTTTTCGTGAAACATCGCTTTCGCCCCCCCCGCAGGGAGACGAAGCGTTTTAAATTGCAAACTGGGTGTACTTTGTGGACTATCTACCTGGAGCGGGAAACCGCCTCAAACCCCTGTACGCCAAATACAAGCAAGTCGATCATGGACAACGAGGGGGGGGAGGAGGGGAAAGTGAAACGCAAGAGAAAGAATGTTCATGAACCCGATATAACCGCAAACTTTAGGCCCGGCGCTTGCCTCACTTGCGTCTGGTTGCTTTCAGCCGAAAAGGCACTGACTAATTGATTCGTCCAGCAACTTGTCAGGTGAGTAGCAGGCTGCATTGGTCTGCTCTGATGATGCGGAGGCTCCGGGACTTGCAGTATTGCCCTGTTGTTCTGAGGCGCTGCAGTCCTACTGTAACAGGGAAGGCTGTATTAATATTCGCTCCGTCAAAAACATTGCACTGGGGCCTGGCGGTCGTGACTTACTTGCTGCGGCTGCATCTGGTAGGCATTGTACATTTGGTTGGGGTCCATGTCGCCGTACATGGGAGCAGGAGCCTGGCCGTACGGGGGAGCCTGGCCGGGTTGAACTTGGTTGTACATGGGGCCAGCCTGATCATAGTGCTCGGATCCCATCTGGCCAGGCATTCTGTAGTCGGCCTGGGGCATGTGGTTCGGCGGCGGCATGCCAGCGTGCTGACCGGCCATCTGCGCAGGTGCAGGAGCAGTCGGCACACCTCCCTGGGCCGACCCGGAGGCCGGGTTCGCGCGTTTGGCGTGGCTGGCCTCTTCGCGAGGCACAATGTCGATGAGGAAGTCGAACATGTCGCTCTTGGAGAGAGCAGAGGCGATATCACTGCGCTGCAGCGTACGTCGCTTGTTCTCCTCGGCGTGGATCCAGGCACGCATGGTCAGCTCGGTGATGAAGATGTCACAGCCCTTGGCAAAGAGAATGGGGGCCTCGGCGGAGATCATCTTCACCTCCGGGTCTGCCTTCATGACCTTCTTAATGCGAGCGAGCGGCAGTTGGTGCAGCTTGTAGTCATGGTCGTCGTTTTCGAGATGGTGGATCATCTGCTGCCAGTACGTTGTCAAGATGTCCTTGTACGAGCCGTGGAGGCCCTGGTGCACGTTGGCCCACGGGCCCGTGTAAAGCTCGGCGGGCGCGTAGCCGGCACCGGCAAGCTAGGAAAACACATGGTCAGTCATGGGAAAGCCACGGTTCCGTCGGCCGAGAGAGAGACAGAGAAAGAGAGAGAGAGAGAGAAAGGATAAGAAGGGGGATGGGTGAGGGGGAGGCGAAGGCGGGGGGGTAAGCAGTGGCACTGAACTTACTGCCGAGCTGGCACCTGGAGCAGAGACAATTAGCGACGTCGTACAGCGGCGGCGGGATGCGCAACCACGGCGCAGAGCTGATCGCTCGAGGCCGGGAGGTCCAACTTACCATAATGGCCACCATGCGAGGTGTCATAGATCTCGGCAGCTTGGTCGGCCCTCGAGGGCTGCTGCGCGTGGCCACCGGCCGACTGGTTGTGGTGATCCATGCTGGCTGGCGGGATGTAGCTGCTACCTAATTATGTAGGCGGTGCGGACGGGTCCTGATGGCTGGGACCGAGGCGCGATTGCTTGAAATAGACTCGGCCAAGCGAAGGAGTCGAAAGGCTGTACTAGGACAGACCCGGCGGGTGGCAGGACGCGAAGCGGAACGGGAGGGCAAACGCCTCGGCGCAATTCTATCGCGACACACGCGGGGAAACGGGATGTCTCTGCTCGGCTTACTTCGCTCGCGCGTGCGCCCAAGTCTCTCGTCTTCGGGGGAAACGGCCGATAGCACTGCGCACCGCACGCTTTTCCGTCAGTACAGCGCCTGGCGATGGGTTTGTTTACACGGCGAGACAACGAGCCAGTCGCATCGCGCGCGCGCGCACACCACACTCACACGGACGGCAGGACAAGCAGGCAAATGATGTAACGGAGCCGGGAAAGGGTCGAGTCACTGGACGAGAGGCGATTGACTTGCCTGATTGGCCGCAGCAGCTGGCGGGTAGACACCAAAATCGGGCTGCGAATCAAATGAGGGGCGAGGCGTTGGTGTTGGGCGAGTTTTTGGTCCTATCGGAGACTCGCTTTGCGGTGCTGGCAGGCCAGGTGCCTGCTTCGAGAAAATCGAACAGACCTATATGGATGCCAGTGCTTTGGGGCTGGGCTGGGCTGGGCTGGGCTTGTGCGATGGTGATTGGATTTGATGGGGTGCTCGCGATTGGATTTGACGGGACGAGGGGAGACTCGGTGGAGTTTAGGTTTGACGAAGGGGACGCCCGCGCTTCAGTTGCCTGCCGACGTCTACTCTCTTTCCCACTTTACCTGCCTGCTCGTCTCTACTTGGACCTGACGTCGTCAGGGTTGGCACGCGCGGAGGGAGGGGAGGGAGGAGGGAAGGGATGTGTACCTATCTCCACACGTCTTCTTGATTCGGTTTGGTAGGCACGCTTGGAGAAAAGCCGATCTGGCGATGATGGCCAGCGGAGGGATGACTGGATGGATGGGATGCGCGCGTGCGTGCGCGCGCGTGCGGATGCTTCTGACGACGACCCGCGCTGCTGATTCGACTGGACGACGACGGCGGCGGGTGGGCGGTCGGACTGGATTCGTCGGTAGCTGGCGGGCAATGGGCACAGACTGGCCCAACTGGATCAATGAGAGATGGGAAAAGCTGGGGAAAACAGAAAGACAGGCCGTTAGTTGGACCGTGAGACGACTGGAGGGTCGAAGATTGCGGGTCGCGCCGAAACTCTTCTAAACCGCCCGCCGCCAAACAAAACATGGAAGCTCAGGTACCTGCTTGGCCCCCCCAGCGAATGGACGGGACAGGATGGACGGACTGACTTGTGATTCGCAAATGCCCTCTTTTTTTCTAGGTCGGTATCGCCCTGGTTCTCTGGCTCGCGGCCGGTCTCAAACAGTCAAATCACAGCGTGGACTGGCGAACGGAGAGGGAGAAATTGCCACCGCGAGGAAGCACGTTCGCTCCGGTCGTCCGGTATTTAGGAGAATGGGGAGGAAGAGGACGCCAGGCCGCTAGCAGTGGACATTGGGCAATGACGTTGGGAGGCCCGGGGAAAAGAGGCAGACGGCGGGGGAAATCGGTGGACGTGAGAGCGACCTAGGTAACCTGTAAGGGTAGGTAGAGAGGTAGGTAGTATGTAGGTAGGGCCGGAGCCACTGCATGGGTTGTCATCGTCCATCGACTCTTTGGCGATGTACACCCCATACAGACAGGGCTGCTCGGGGACCATGTCGACTGCAGCACGCTGCCGGCTGCTGCTCCGACTGCTTCCTTTTCTCATGCCTACCTGCACACTACGCCCTGCCTATGCTGCATACATGCGTTGTACCTCCCGTCTGCCGTTTCCTTGCGAAACAGGCCCGCGGCCCGGGGTGAAAAAGGATGATGCGCTGGCATTGTGGTTGGGCATCAGTCGGCCGAGAGGCAGAAAGACAGGGGTGTGTATAACTCCTCTTGCCTGTCCAAGTTAGAGCCCAGGAGGCTGGCTAAATACGACGAGCAGCTTACGAGAAACATACACCACCCGCTGGTTGCTTCCAGCACCTTTTGCCCAGAGCCAGCGAGCAGTGCTCGGAGGGACTTTCTATCGTCTGGCATGGACACCAGAGCAGAGGAACATCCATACACTCCCGTCCGTACTTGGACGGGACAGGTCGACAAATGGAGCTCTGGGAGCGAGTCTCTTGAGTCGGCGGCTTACAAGCTCCATCGTGCGACAAAACCCTTGGGAAGGGAATGACGCGTTCTGAACCGAGGCTTGCCAACTGTCCATGCGAAGTTGGTGTGATGCTTACCGCCCAATCCTCACCGAGGGCCGCCAGGCCAAAGCCATCCCGCTATCGCATCGTGTCGAAATCGGGATTGCCAACTCAGACACCAACAACAGGCTGGGATGGATGGATGGAGGGATGGATGGCTTAGCTATAGGCAAGTACTTAGGTACAGAGATACCAGCGAATCTCCAGCCCAAGCCACATGGGATGGTCTATGAGGCGCATGTCAAGCTCCAGCCACGCTTCGGAATTTCCAGGGGTGGCTTGCCGCCTGCAGTCTTAGGTTATTAGCTAAGGTAGAGCTTGGGATGGATCCATCAAAGTGCAGGCCCCGCAAACGAGCTCTCGGCGGAACGATTCTGCCGCCTTAATTTTTTTTCCCTTGCTATTTGAGATTCCTCCACCTCGCAGCTTTTTCTCAGCCTTTCAGTCCTCTCACCACCATGGCGGAACCGGTTGTCGACCTTACAGATGACCAGATCGAGCAGCTCCTGAAAGACGCCGAGGCCAGGCTTGCTGCGCCAGCCTCTGGCCAAAATGCGACCAGCTTGACGAAGCCCGCCGGCCTCGAGGTCGCCGCGGCCGCTCCGTCGTCGGATGCCAACCAGATCTCGACGGCAAGCCCTGCCGTCGACGACAAGTCGGTTGAGTCGAGCGAGGCGTCCATCTACAAGCCCCAGCCCCGGCTGAGCAAGAAGGAAATGGTATGTCGCCTTCCAACCCTCCCAACCCATCACCCACCCCCTGCTTGCATGATTCAAAACCAATCCCATACAATTTGAAGCGGTTGGCGAGTCCTGTTATTGGACGAGCCTCTGCACCATACATGTGATCGTATTGTCATAGTTACAATGACGAGCATCCTGATCCCACCATTCATGACGGCCTATATGCGGCTATTTTGTTTCTGACTTTGTCATAGGCCGCCAAGGCTACCGTCGATGCCGGCAAGGGCTGGTTCAATCTGCCCAAGAGTAAGATTATCAACCGATGGTATAGAGGGACACATGCTGACGACCGAAACAGCCGATCTCACTCCCCAACTGAAGCGCGACCTTCAGCTTCTGCGCATGAGAGACGTGCTTGCCCAGGGCAAGCAGCACTACAAGAAGGATTCGTCGAGGCCTCTTATCCCAGAGTACTCTCACGTCGGCACCGTGGTGGCCGGTCGAACTGAATGGTTCAACGGCCGCGTCTCGAAGAAGGAGCAGAAGCGCTCTCTGCTCGAGCAGACTCTCGACCAGGAGAGGAACTCGAAGAAGTTCAAGAGCAAGTACGGCGATATCCAGGCTGCCAAAACCAGTGGCAAGAAGGGCCATTACAAGAAGATGATGGCCAAGCGGTACAAAAAGTGAGCAGGGTCGGCTCAAGCGGTACTGTACACCGATGCGAGATTTGCGCCCTTGGCTGTTTGTCTCGGAGCGCCTCGCTGTACCCATCAGCCACGTCCCAACAGGTCGAGGGTCCCCCATTTCCGTCGGTGCGGACGGGCGCGACCGTCTTCGCTATATGGGTTGGGTTCCTTTTCTCAGCAAGCCATCCGCGTTGCTTGCAATGGTTTCGGAGAAGGTGTCATCCGTCCACCCTCACGACTCGTTTCGGAGATTTGGGACCTGTTCGATGCGGCTTGAAGCCAGCCAGCAGTCCCGCCATACTGTTGCTGATGGTCGCTGGTAACCGTGAAGCAAGATCGCTGGGACAAGGTGATCCCACCTGTCCCATCGCGGCGCGGGCACTGGGTGCTCGCTGAGCGGGCAGGCTGCATTGCCTGCTCACCTCGCCTCCCAGTCAGTCGGATTGAAATATCTACTCAAAGGGGGTTCCTGGCCCAGTCAGTCGAAAGTCCGACTGGGATGCCAGTACCAGCGCTATCTACTCTGGGCAATACCAGCATGGATGGTGGATCTTGCATTGGGTCTTTTAATAGGATGACACCCAGCAAATACGGGGAGCGTCTGTACATGTAATGGTCCCGCCAATCCGGACCAACATGACTGATTGAACGATCGAGGAAAAGCAAAACTTGCTTAGCTTTGCAAATATACCAAAACATCCTTTCACCACTGGATTTACGCTATCGTGATGACTACCTTGGAAAAGTGCTCCTGTTTCTCCAGCCGCTCGTAAGCCTTGTCGGCGTCCTTGAGCTCGAAGGCGATCTTGTCCACGGCCGGCTTGACGCCCTTCTCGTGGAGCCACTGCACCATGTCCCGGAACATGGCCCGGGAGCCCAGCAGGACGCCGCGGAACACGCACAGGTTCCACAGCGCGCTCATGACCTCGAGCGGGCGCTCGTCGCCGCGGCCCGCGACGAGGCCGACGACGCTGACGAGCCCGTCGCGCCGCACCGCCGCGGCCGCCTGCGGCAGCGTCGGGGCGCCGCCCACGTCGACGACGTGGTCGACGCCGCGCCCGCCGGGCGTGAGCCGCCGCGCCGCCGCGCCCCAGTCCGCCTGGCGCGTGTAGTCGAGGATGTGGTCGGCGCCCAGGTCGCGCAGCCTCCGCGCCTTCTCGCCCGAGCTCGTCGTCGCCACCACGATGGCGCCCGCGGCTTTGGCGATCTGCGCGTTTCCCGGGAACCGCCCCCCGAGTCAGCCTTTTTGCCCCGGCTTCCCCCTTTTTTTTTTTCGTCTTCTTACTCGCCCGCGGATTGGGGGGAACTTTTTTATTCGCGGTTCACCCTAACCCCCCAAACTCCCGCGCCTCGGGTGGCCGTTTGTACCCGGGAAACCGCGGGACCGCCGCGTACAGACGGAGGGAGAGGAGGGGAGGGGAGCAAGAAGAGAAGCAGAAGAAGAAGGGTAAGGGGGTGGGAAAAAACGTACCTGCAACGCCGCAATACTCACGCCCCCGGTGCCCTGGACGAGGACGTAGTCGCCGGGGCGGACCTCGCGGCCGCGCAGGCCCATGAGGGCGTTCCAGGCCGTCAGGCCGGAGCAGGTGAGGGTGGCGAGCTGCTCGGCGGGCACCTCGGCGAGCACGCCGGCGGGCAGGGGCACGAGGGCCGAGTGGTGGAAGACGCCGACGCGGCACAGCGTGCCGGGCGCGGCCTGCCCGAGCCCGGCCCCGATGTCGGCGTGGCCCGGGAGGTCCGCCTCGGCCAGCCCCGGCGCCAGGTGCGCCACCACCCGCGTCCCCGGCCGCAGCCCCAGCTCCGGCGCCGCCTGCACCGCCGCGCCCACCGCCAGCACCTCGCCGCACCCGTCCGACCCGGGCGTCACGTCCGGCGTCGCCGCCAGCGGGATGGCCGACGTCGGGTTGCCCTGCGAAATTACGCCCAGCCACCCCCACGTTTAGCGATCCGACTTTCTCTCCGGCTCGGCCGTGCTGGCCCCCCGTTGGGTTTTGGGTCTCCGTCGGGAAGGGTGCAAGGGGAGGGGAAGGACTCTTACCCGGGCGATGGCGAGATCTCGGTAGTTGAGCGACGCGGCGCGCATCCGCACGAGAACCTGCTGGGGGCCGAGCTCAGGGGCCGTCGCGGCCGCATCGTAGTGCAGGGAGGAGATGCCTTGCTGCTTCGAATCCAGGACCCAACGGCCCGTCGGAACTTCGCTGCCCATGATGCTGACGCTGAACTCTACTTTAGACAAGAACGGGGAAAGACTCGATTTTAGCAAGGGAGTGAGGCTGAGGCTTTGCAACAAAACAGTCTTTCCACGGTTTCCTGGCTACGGTCGTGGGAGCGTGGGTTCGACCGCTAGCAAGAGATTTTCAATACCGATCTCTCTAATAAGTACCACAGCCCTCCCGTCCCGCTGGGTCCGGGTCCGAGGAGAGCCTAGTCGTATGAACTGACCGAAAGCTCTCTACGGATTGACCGTCTTTTTCGCCAAGGATACTTTGGCACTCGCTCGATCTTGTAGCGGTACTTCCGGAAGAGAAACCTATACTTTGAATGAAGGGCGTTGGGCTGTGGAGCGGCGACGAGGTCAGTGACAGCGGCGGCCAGCGCGTACCGGCTTTACCACCAGCATGTACTGCTTCGGAATAAGACACGATCAAAAGTATACCTGGGCCATCCTGCGGAGTGTACGGTGGGCTCCCGAGTCCGAGTGGATTTCCGCCGCTTCTGCTCCATTGTATGATCATATCAGGGCGTCAGGGCGTCAAGCCTGGATCCATGGCTTTCCACGGGGCTGTATCCACATCGTGAATCCCCACAGACTTCCAGTCACCGAGCCACGACTCGTGCTATCCAAAGCGCTGGACTCCATGATGTCATGAGCCGCCGAAGAAGCTGTGTTACTATCTTTGCCCTTCCGTACGAGGAAGAGAGAGTGTGGCCACTGGAGAGAACCGGCAACGGATGCCCAAGTTCGCCGATTGGCTGGACGGGCTGTTAGGGTACTTGGTACCTATGTAAGGTTTCCATATCGGGTTCCGGGATCCCAGTGTATGGGATGACTAGTCGGTCACCGTCCGTAGTAAGTGGCTAGATCTATCGCCGGCCGTGACAGATGCCGCAATGGCGTGGAGTGCGCCTTGAGCTTCAAGCGGGTATACCCGTTAACCCGATTGTATTTGTTGGAATTATTGCTGAGTCCACGCAAAGAATGCCCTGCTAGCTCCTGTCATGCAGCCAGGCAGAAACTCGTTTGCAAATACCGTCAGTTATGGGTACACCAGTCGGTCCGTCTGTTAGGCCTTGCTGCGTCCTTTCTCCAGACGAGGACAGTCATTGAATCAGAAACACATCATACACCCACGCGTTGCCAAAGTGGGCCATGAACGAGCCGACGCCATCATAGGCTCCTCCAGGAGAAATCCTCAGGCAGGGCAAATACCCTATGGGTTTGATGATCCTGGTCCAGCAAGCAGATTCGAGCCGGCATCTTGCCTCTCTCCGAACTCATGGTCCTCACTTCCATCTGCACAGGCGTGAAGGCCCCGGCTTCCTGCGGAACAGTCATTGCCGGGAAGACGTCGTTGACCTGCTCCGTACTGAGAACTCGCGGAGTGACAGGGCTGCCGGCAACGTATTCAGTATACCCAAGCTCTTCGGTTTGCTGCGGTATCATGATGATTCTGAGTTGATCTACCGGTGACGCGTCAGTTGAGATTCCTCACTCTGCGGGCAGGTGATAGAATGCATGCCTTTCAGAGATAACAGCACGAGGAGAAACTCCTCGTTGAGAAATTTCAGATCCAGGACATTGGCCTCTCCCAATGTAAGGCACGTATGGGTGGTGATTGGGGCCCCGCTGATACCGTTGATGACACTGATTTCCGTTCGGTACAAATGAACTGTGGTGTCGGTCAGCAGATGAACAAACCAACTGGATCGGTCGTAGCTTGCCATTGCTTGGTTCCTGCTCTTGTGTCAGTCCCATGTATGTGACAGCGGCAAGTGTGTCCTAGGCCCCGGTCAGTTTCATGTTGTCACACTGGGTTCGTGGGGTGACTCTACGCTCGATTCTTTTCTTGACATGATAACATCCAGTTTTGCAAGTTTGTGCTCCAGCTCAATATTGGTAGGATGACCGAATCGAACACTGCGTTTCTCTGCCTCGGCAATGCCCTCAAATACTGCACAAGCTTTGTCCGTAACATAGGTGCAGAGAAATTCCACTTGCGGGAAAACACCAGTGTGTGGCTGACCGCGTTCCTGCTTCCCAATTTGCTTGTCGAGAAGGCCCAGGAGTTGAGGACCGTTGTCGGCCAGCTTTCGGTCTCTATCCATGTCTTCTTTGGCTACTTTGCTGAGATAGCCGGTGAGAGGAGTAGCCAGCATGTACTGCTGGATATATTTAAGAACCTTGCCATGCTCCATGGTGGCTTCCGTCTCTGACAGGTCATCCGTCGCAGATGACGAGGCCAAATGGTCAATTTGATACTGAAGCCACGTCGAGAAGGATTGAAAGAGGTCGAGTTCCTCCATGGCCAGCAGAAGAATCTTGTTCCCAACCAGCATCATGCATGACACAGTGTCCATGACCTGGGTGATTTCTGCGCTGTTGAAACCGATGTCATCTCTCGACTGGTGGAAACGAGCTATGCCTAGCAGTCGGCTCAAAATGATAGCGATCCGCTCAAGCGCAGGCAGGAAGTTTTCGTGGACGAGAGATCGGAGGCCCGAGAGGCCCGAGACAACTGCATTGTCCCAACGCTTGTGCCCCTGGTGGGTGTCAGTTACGTTCGTGATGAGATCCCAAAAGGGGCAGGCACTCACACGCGCTGCCAACTGGTCAACGAGCCATTCTTTGACTTCAGGGAAGGTATGCCCCGTGACAACAGTGTGGTACAGGGCCTGTCTGATTCCCATGTCGTTATATGAGCCGGCTTCTTTCAACGTCTCGTTGATACTGTTGAGGAACTTGGACGGCAAATCTCGGGTTTGCAGGTACTCAGCCGTCATGCGCACCTGGACCTGCTTGACATATCTCAGAAGCTTCTGTAGCGTGGTGATCTTCGAAGCCAGAAGCGACAGGTTTTCCGGAGAAGAATAAAGAAAGGTGAGGTCCAGCGGCACGATGCACAACGACGTCGGGCTCTCTTCAGCTGCTGGCTTGAACACCAATGAATGAGTTGATATGGTCGGGTGCGAGGCGTGGTACGCCATGGCTGCCTCGGTGCCAGCTCTAGATGTTGGCGGCAGGCTGTACCTGAAACTCCCGACAACGAAGGAGTCGTAGATGCTGAGGTGAATCTGGCCATCATTGGTGCCGACGACCATGACATCGACCTTGTCACTATTCTCCGGCGAGAAGGGCTGGAACAAAAACTCCAAGGAGGCCCGGGTTGTAAATACATACATGTCATCGCTGGCGACCTGTTAGCTGCCGCATGCACTTTCAACCCGCAGTTGGACTCACCCGGAACCCCCCGAGGCCGGCAGGGGGCTGATCTTGGGTAGTGCCGTCTCGACCTCGAGGAACATCAGTTCTCGAGGCAGGTCCAGGGGCATCTTGTGACGGCTGCCAGCACCGCCCTCACCCAGATGGAGGCCATGCAGGGCAGAGGTAAGCGATTCGGCCGACGCGAGAGAGCGACGCGTCACATGGTTGCGCGCCCACCCAATGCAGGTGATGCTGGACTTTGCCGCCTCGCATACGGGGATTTGGTGCACGGCTTTGTTGGTCTCCAGCCCCAAGAGTCTCACGACACCGTCGCTCCAGCCCACGGCGAGGAACTGCCCTGGCTCGTGTCAGCTGGTCCTCGAGCACCCAGACTGGGCTTGGCTCCTGAGCTGGGAGCCGCCCTCTGTCCACGCAGCAGTCGGGGGACCTACCGTCAGCTTTCCAGCACAGGGCCTGTACAGACTCCCTCTCGCCACGCTGGCTGCTCTTGACGACCACCTGGCCTTCGTTGCGCCAGATCTGCAGCGTCTTGGGCCCGGCCGCACCTGCGTAAAGCTCGATGATAGGATTGCAGGTGAGCAGACCACCGTGCACGCCGGGTTCGAGCTTTGCGCGGTTCAACAGCCCGAGTGGTTTGGGCACCGGCACACGGGCTGGCTCGGCCATTTCTGGCGCACTGGGAGGGGGAGGAGAGATCTCTCAGGATCTCGAAAGACGGCTTGTTTTGTGCAGCGTCGCATGGGATTTGATGGCCAGGGTGGGCTTGACCATGACGCTGCTTCTATATGTAGATGCTGGGGAAGGTACCGAAGGCTGTTTGTCAACGCGCCTGGCGTCTTTCCATTTTCCACCCTCAGTTCCCACCTGCCCTGCATGCACAGTGCGACAACAACCCACCCCAGCGGCAGTGGCTATGTACTAAACACACGCTATAAAAGGTACGTGGATCATATATAATACCTACTAACCTACATGTATATATGTATGTACATGAAGTATAGATAGAAGTCAGTACTTAGTACTTACTAACTTAAGCAATAAACAACACTGCAGCCACAAGAAGTTGATATCAACTAGGGCTCGTTCATCTTTATTTCCTCGTACCCGGTAAACGCGTCCCGTCCAGTTCTATGGAATGTGATGCCGTGTGTCCGGGGCTAGTGCCCACAGTGGAAGTAGCCAGCCCGGGGGTTCCAGCTGTCAGTCCACAGGGGCTCCCGATCCACTATGACTTGGAGCCCAGATGCACCCCCGTCCCATCCATCCAGCTGGGGCTGTCACAACCCATCATGGACTTTGGTCGAAGACAGTCACGCCTGCGATACACTCGTGGACTTATAAATTCATGGGTGTCCCGAATACGTTCGGGCGGGCGGTCCACGTATCCATGTCATATCCGCGGAGTGGGCACGTCGGATGGCATGGAATTATTCTCGTCAATTGCGCTGTGCAGTGTTTCGTAACCCGCATTGTCGGCCTCCAGCATCCACCACGGCCCTTTTCTCTATACAGCGTCTACAGCTGCGCACGCCGATCCCGACCTACTTACCTACTCTCCGCCGCCAAATCTACTCGACCAAGTAGTTGTCGGCCACGGACTTGATGTCCTTGGAGAAGGTCACCTCCTCGTTCATCTCAACCAAAGTGACCGTGGAAACCTGAGATTCGTCGTCAGCATTGGCATAACCAACAGGAAAGACACCGAGGGTGGGTAACTTACGTCGACATCAACGTACGGCGACGACTTGGCAAAGCGCACTTGCATAGGGAAGAATTCGTTCTCGTCATCCGCCTGGGCCTCAAACTCGAACGAGCCGCTCGGCTCATCGGCCGTGACGTTACCGATGGACCATTCTAAGTTGTCTCCCGATACCTCGTAGGTAGCATCGAAGCTTGATACTGACGGCTCACTGGTAGCATAGGGAATCACCACGCTGACGTCCTTCAGCTCCTCGCCGCCGGTCAACTCGTACTCCACAGTCAAACCATAGCTGCCATCAGAACCCTTGTTAATCCAGACCGTGAACTGGATGGGCACGGCGCTCGAGTCGTCCGTGCTGGGCTTGGCCGTCCACCGGAGCACACCAACCGCGTTGTTGACGGGGAAGCCACGCGTAAGATTGCTCATCTGGATGACCTTGGAGTTGTTGAACTGGGCCTTGTCGACATTCGGGTGTGTTCGGAACGCTGCACCGTGCGAGGCATTGGCGGAGAGTGCCAGCTTCACTTTGGTCAAGGTCGGGTCCGAGATGCGCAGAGCCAAGTCTCCACTGACAGCCAACGAGTTGACGGTTCCTTCCCGGGAAAGTTTGGCGGATATAGACTCGTTGATCGTCACATGGATGGCATCGCGATCCAGCGTTGATGACACGCGGGGAGCCGCCTCGGCAGGGGCGGCTGCGGGAGCCGCAACAGGCACCAGAGGCGTGTCGTCGACTTCGGCGCCCATGTCGCCCCGTACGCGCTCGAACATGTCGGTAGTCTTGGACTTCTTGCCAAGCTGCATGCCCTTGCCCTTCATTGCCGCCGGCTTGTGGGCCGTCTTGTTCTTCTCGGCCTCGTAGCTGTCGTACGTGTCTTGGGTAGGGCGGCTCGGGGGGGTGTAGGTAGGGTAGACAGGCGTCCGCGGTACGCCTGCGCGCCCGGTGCGCGCCGACTCCTTGCGCTGCAACTCGAGTTGCTTCGCCTTGCGCTTGCGCTCCTCTGTGGCCTCCAATTCCTTGTTCTTTGGGATCGTCAGTAAACCCGATGCGTTGCCTCAACCGCGGCCGCCTGGAACCTACCCTGGCGATGATTTCCTGGATCCGCTCCTCGTGCGACTCCATCTCCAGGAAGGTCTTGATTTGGCTGATGGTCAGGTTCTCCCTGTAGCCCAGGGTGACCAGCTCGTCGAATGCGCTGAGCAGCTCGTAGGCATTGCGGAGGATCTCGCGCTCGTCCAGACTCTTGCACGTGCTGGTCACGACCTGGGCGAACAGATGGAGGGAGTCGATGTCCTGCAGGATGTTGGACTGGCGGTTGGTAATGAGCACCATGTAGAGCTCATCAAGGGGCTGGTAGACGAAGCGGACGTTGTCCTGTTCCACGGTGGTGTGCTGGGTGCTCGTGTCGGCCAGCTTGGGGAAGGAAGCCAGGAGGGCCTCAATTCGCGACCGGGGCATCTCGCGGAACTGTCTCGAGAGAACAGCCTTGCCCCCGCGGGTGCAGATGGACGCAGCGAGGACAACCTGAAGAGGCGGCGTGTTAGTAGGGGCTCCCTATTCCCGCGCCCGCAGCGCCAGGCCGGCATGGACCTTACCATCGTGGTGCAGTATCGGTGACGGCGGGAGGGGACGGGGTATGTGTGAGGAGCGCGCGATCGTTCGAGACGCCCTGCCCAGCAAGTTGGCTTTCGGCTGTCGTCTACAGGAGGTCCGGCGACTTTGCGATGTTGCTGTCCTATTCGAGGTGGACAGGGTTACCAATTCCCAAGTCCCCAAGTCCTGGTCACCGTGGAGTGGGATGTGGTCCGTGAGGCAGTCAAGCCACAGTTGCAGTTTCCAGGATCCTTGCTTAGGCCAAGCTTGCCGCGTCTCGGTCGTTGTCAGCCCGCCCTGGTGGTGCTGCTTTGCTTGTGTGGAATTGCAATACGCTGCACACTGTGTACAGTGCACGCCGGCAGCCAAAAGGATAGCTACATTACCTAAGTATCTAGGTACATACATAGAATGTAGACGAGCTTCGTGGCTCAGGGCGTATTAGGATACCACAGAAATACTCCCCAGAGCAAATGGCCATCAACTCGACGTAAATATTTGTTGACGTCCCTTGACAGCGGCTCATAGCCGGAGATGGCTGCATGGCACCTGACAGCCTGGGCGCCCGGCGTGACGGCCACACAGTATATATACTGTACGTTGGTCTCAGGCATCCGTGCTCCACCTACCACCCACAGTGGCACGCGTTAATTGGAATGTGATTGCCTTCCACCATCCACTGAAAAGCGTGTCGGTTCGCATCCATCCCTACATCAGCCCGAGCCAATATTGAATTCAATATCAATGTCTCGCAAGTGTTGCCTCTTCCCCTCGCAACGGTGTCAACTCCCAAGCACTTCCACAATCCTTCTTTTTCCCTTCCCCATCTTCCAGTCCCTCACCTCTACCTGGACCTCCTAGTTCTGACGTCGCAAGCTGTTGGACAGACACGGAGCATTCTCGGCCTCCAAAGCTGCGTTTTTCCGGAGGTCTGCCTAAATTGCAAGCGAACCCACAGCACCCGCCGACGCCATCATCTTGGTTGCCCCAACCTTCCTCCATCATCCCGACCGCACACAGCTTCCCAGTCCTCTTTCTTGCGACGGGCTGTCCTCGTGTTTCCGTTACAGCTTCTCCTCATCACACTGCAACCCCCGAGCAAGCGAGCCATAGACTCTCTTCACAGAAAGCAGCGAAGGCCTCGAGCACCACGGCATCGGAGCTCGAGTCGCCATCTGCCATAGGCCCGAAGCCCATCTGGTTACCAATGTGTTGTGAAGTGCAAAACGCCACCTTGAACTCTAGGGCACCTAAGGTTTAGCATTTCGCTCCAGACTCCCATTCCCCCAGCGCCTGCAGCCTACGATCGCACCTCTGTAAAACAGCCGGCCTTCTTTGTTCTCATACTTCTGGCCCAAGCCCAGCTTTCCCCAACTCACCAAGCTACACATCCCTGGGGTCGGTCAGGGAGCCTGAAGCAGCCCGGGAACATTTCTGAGGTACGCAAATAGCGACAACCATCCCGACATAGCTATGCCGGCCGAAGAGATGGACATCATCACGGATGTCAGTCACAGCGGTCCTGCCGAGGACATCGATCTCGACCTCGATGACGCCGTTGCTCATACCGACGACGATATGGAGTTGGGTGACTATAACGAACAGCAAGGGGCCATGGATGCTGTGGACGAGATGATGGCCGAAGGAGACGAAACTTCAGATGGCATGGTAGATGCCGATGAAATCGATTATAACGTCTCGGGTGTCGCCAATAGCGACTACGATATCGACATCGGTGGTACCGACGGCAACCCCTACGAGATGGACAACGTGGGTCAGAACGTAGATATCAGCCTTGGAGACGAGATCGAGTACGCCGTCGACACCGAGCCCACAGGTCTTGCCAACGAGCAGACTGCCACCGATGATGACTGGTTGCAAGATCAGAACCTGGCTGGAGTCGTTACAGCCGAGGGCGACGTGACCCAGATGGAAGACACTCCCATAGAGGAAGGAGATCAAGCACCTGTTTCGCAAGATGTCCAAGCCACCACTATTATTGCAGAGTCGGCCGAAGCAGCCGTCTTACCTGTCGCAACCCATGCCGAAGTTCACCTTCACGAAGCCACGAAGGGTGAGCAGCAGCGCAACGAACCCGCGGAAAGCGGACACGTTGAGCTGCAAAACTTGGGTGAAGACTTTCAGAATGAAGAATCTCATCATGAACCCGCAGAAACTGGCCCAGGCGAGTCTTCCAAGGACCAGTTCACCGACCAGAACAACAACGCATCTTCAACGCTCCCTGCCGAGTCTGATTATCAGTCAGAAAATCTGGTCACTTTGACCAGCGCAACTCCCGGCGGGGTCGAGCTTTCTGGGGATGACAATGTTGATGGGGCTGTCGGAGCTGTTCCGGTTACGAATGACGCTGAAGTTATCAACGTCTCTGAGACGACCGAGACCCTTGAGGCCAGCTGGGGACAGCAAGCAGAGGAGACAGCTGAAGCTGGCGAACACTACAATGATGTCGAAAGCAGCGAAGTTGCGAAAATTCATGAAGTAAGCGAAGTCCAGACCAACGGCGACGCCGAAGCACGCGCTGGATCGTCCCATGATTACCCGGTTGAGCACGAGAAACCTCATGGCTCTGGTGCTGAGGAAACCCACTCGCACGAGAACCCGTCTGGTGATCACAGCAACCTTGTCGTGGGAACTGTGGAGGAGGATGTCGATGCCGACGTCGACAACCACAGCCAAAGCAGCCGCCTGCCACACACCCAGATCACGGCCAGTGAGCACCCGTCGGCAATTGCTGCTCGATATGAAATTCTGATCAACTACGGTAAAATGGATTACCAACTCTTCGCCAAGTCCGTCGATGATGATCTCGAGCAGTACTTTTTGAGTGACCGGTCCGCACTGGATACCTCTTTGCTGGAATTCTTGGCCAGTATTCGCGATGTAATCACGCAAGACGTATCTCCCCTGGACGAGCTCGTGATGCACATCGACGGGCTTGGCTTAGAGTTTGGAGAGGTAAGCACCATAACCCCAGGACAAAAATCATTCCCAAACTGACTGCTGGCAGACTACGACAAGGGACTTCGTTGAGAGGTACACGTTCGGTGACATGCTCGTCTTGTATGACAAGCTCATCAAAAATGAAGACACTAACGATACGCCTGAGCTCTACGTTTACCTTCTGGTAAAACCTAACTGCAGCCAGAGGCTTGCTGCTCTGGTTGATCAAGCCAATTCGGGCCGAGGGTTCAGCGATGTTGCTGTATACCGTGACGCTACCCCTGCTCAGGATGACGAAGTTCCGCACGACGAGGGCAAAATTCTAGCGATATCCCCTGATGTTGCCGTAGATGAGTTCTTTGAGGACTTTGATGAGGAAGAGGAAGATTTGAACCAAGAGCAGGAGGCTGTTGAGAACCAGGAGTTGGAGACTGTCGGAGACCAAGAGCAGGACACATTTGAGCACCAACAGCAGAACGCCGCTGAGAATCGACAGCGAGAGCCTGTTGGAAATCAAGAAGAGTATAGCGAGTATCAAGAGCAGGGTGCCACCGAGTATCACGACCAGGAGGCCGCTGAGTACCGCGAGCAAGAGACCGCCGAGTACTACGAGCAAGAGACAGTCGAACACCATGAGCAGGAGACCACCGAGAACCCTGAGCAGGAGGCCATCGAGTACCACGAGCAGGAGACCACCGAGGACCCCGAGCAGGAGGTCATCGAGTACCAAGAGCAGGAGACTACCGAAGACCCCGAGCAGGAGGCCACCGAGTACCACGAGCAGGAGACCGCCGAGTATCAAGACCAAGAGCCTTTTGAGTTCGAAATGCAGGAAGGTGTCGAGCAACACGAGCATAACGAATTCGACGAGATTACCTTGCGTCATGAGGGCGGTGCCGAGAACCAGGACTACAACGGCTTCAGCGAGCAGCGAGCCCCTGCTGACACCAAAGACACTCTGGAGAGCACACCGGCAGTCACGGCGCCAGCTGAGATGACCCAGGCTCTGGACCAGAATGCGGACGAACCCACCCGAGCGGAGGATGTTGATCTATCAAACTACGATGACAATGAGGACGGTCTGGATGTCGGTCCTGCACAAGATGGTAATTGCCCGGGTTCTCATATCTCTCCCCGTTTCTCATGTTCGAGGCTTCCCATCTGCAATTGCGACACCTGCTGGGCTGACCGGCTCGATATGTTGGGCAACGATGCCCATCAGCATGCAGCTCTGCCCGATAGGAACAGCATTGCAGAGTCGGAAAGTTCGGTCTCCACAGCAGCTCCCACAACGGCACATAGTGCCACGCAGGGTATACCACTTGGCCAGCACCTAGCAAATGCTAACTCGCACGAATCTCAAGATCACACAGACGTCGTCGGAGTAGATTCAACCCTCACGGAAGGTGAAGGCGCTGCCGCTTCTGACGGGCAAGTGGTGGATGCTTCATCCCATAATACGAGCGCCACGGCTACCTTGAACGGCGATGAGAATGACGAGATCGACTACTCAGATGGCGAGGCGGAGGTTGATGCCAAGCCTTATGAGACAATCACGTCTGCTACATCGCAAGAAAAGGCCGATGGCGATTTCATCTGGGAATCGGAAGATGAAGAAGATACTCGCGAGGAGACCGTGGTAACGCCTCCCAAGCAGTCGGCACAAGTGTCGCCGACTACGGGGAAGCGAGCACGCTCGGGATCAGACGCGGCCGAAAACGCAGAGGCCCACGCAAGTCAGTATAACCCGCGGTTGAAGGTGCGGTGTCCAGTGTATGATGCTAACAATGGGTATAGGTGTCAGACGCCGCCTTTCCTGATGATTTGCGATGTGTTCATTTTCTCGCCTCCCCAACACGCCCCCTTCCCTATCCAACCCGCTACGGCCCCCATATTCGGAACGATCAGCATCCGCTGTCACCGCCCCATGATGCTGATATACGGCGTTCCAGCGGCTACGATTGGCCACCAGTCATCGCGAAGACTCAATGGGGGTCTTTTGAAATGCTGACAAAGACAGATGTTGCCGGGGGTTGCGAAGCGGTTCGCAGCTCCCTCTAATGGTAAGTTCCGATACGATGGCTGAAATGCGCCGCTGCCGATGACACCGACGATTCCGAACTTGGACATGCATGATTCTGCGTTTGCATTCTTCCTTTCTATTCCTGATACCCGGCCTGGTCCATACCTAATTCGTCGAGAGAGGCTCAGTCGAGCTAAGGCGTTAAGGGAGTTGAGGAAATGCTTGATGAAGTTGGGGGAGCCTGGCCCAGCCGACTTGGCTTCCAAGCGAGGGAAAAGCCTGGCGTCTATAGCAACAACAACAACATGTGTACGAGTGCAACCCGGACCACGAAGCCCCTAAGGATCAGGGCGAACGTGGCGGTGAGAGAAGAAAAGGAGATCTGGGGGGGTTTATGCAGTGCACGACTTCACGAGGTTGTATTTGGAAGCCGTGAGTTCAGCAAGGAGGGGTTCTCTCTCTTGTACGGAATGCGGTTGCTGAGCATATCACGCCCTCATAATAGTCTGTTGAAGTTAGCTCCGAGCTGTTTGGTGTCAATGGAATACAGTGATGCGTTCACGGATTTCCGCTTTCTCGGACGTGACTCACCCCATGCCAGTCCCATGGCCCGTCGCGGAACGAGGGCACACGAGGACAGCAGCGAGGGATGACATCAAGGTAAGTAGGTAGGGTAGGTAGACGCCACGGGGGGGGGGGGGGGGGGGGGGGGGTTGTCCATCGGGGTCTGCTCGGCATTCGGCCCCGCTGGGTTGGGCAGACCACCAGCCAAGTAAGGAGGCGGAGGTGCAAATGCGGCGGTATTGCGGAACCAGAAAGGCAACGTCGTCGCCGCGGGTGGTCGGCGTTATGCAGCTAGAGCTACTTGGCGGCGACGGGGCCTGCTTGGCAACTTTGGCTTCTCGCGCAATAAGTCGTCCGGGCGCGCGAGCGTCTCTGTGCTGGACCGGCGGCCCGACGGGGGAGAGGGTGCGATTACGGAGAGGGCGGACGGCACGGATTACTCAAACTGACTAACAAAAGTCGTTCGGTCATGTCCTATGTAAGTATTGCCGCGGGTCCCCTGGGCGAAGCAAAAGAGGAGGGAGGCCCCAGTGAGATGGGAAGCCGGAGTAGGTGGCGGCGGAATTAACGGGTGGGCTCGGCTGGCCCGGCTAGCCCGGTCACTATGGAGAGAGAGAGAGAGAGAGAGAAAGAGAGCCCTTCAACAGGCTGATAAGTAGATGGCTACATGTACAATAAGTGGTGCGAGTTCTGGGGCCTATTCGACCGTCGGCCGAGAATCCATGCATGCATGTCCCGAGAGATGGTTTTTCGACGGCCCCCAAGCTCCCACACACACACACACACACACACACACACACACACACTCCCCCCCCTCTCTGTCTCTCTCATCCCGGTCGGCTGGCGGCGTGGTCCGGCTCGAACCAGTTGCGCCAAGCTGCTGGTAGACTACCTAAGTATGTACCTACCTACACAGTAACGGCCGCCGCGGCCCAGGGACAGGCAAGGCACATGGCGGCACGTGGTGAAGGGTTCATAGGGCTTGCGGGCTGCTTTTGCCTTTTAGGGCTGTTCCATGGATGGTGTATTGATTGGCACTTATACGGCGCGTTATATGCTGGATTTCCAACGGCAACACACAGAGAGCCGTTGGCTCGGCGTTCCTCGCGCGCGCGCGCGACTGATGACAGTAATCTCTAGGCTGATTTTATGGTACGACGGGAATGTAAGAGCGTAAGTAGTACGATGCATGCGTTTGTCACCCTCTCTGCGGGTGTGCGAGCTTGTAAAACAACACACACACTCACTCACACAGCAAGCAGGTGGGAGCAGGGGGGTTTGGCGAAAGCCTGCAGGCCAACGCTTGTGGAGAGGCCCCCCATCCTCGTTTTCCTCCCGTAGCGTAAGTATGCACACAAATTGTTCCCCATCTCCCACCCAGCCCATCCACAGCAAGGGTATTTTCATTACTCAATCAGATCTACTAGGCCCCCATGAGACCGACGCCGATACCCGATTGCTGGAATCGCGCACGACTGACTGCTGATGATGCTGGGGAATGATATCGCCAACTCGCAGCCCGACGACGACTCGGTTTCCATGCCGCCTTGTCGTGTCGGTATCCGGGAGGTACGTATGTAGGTCAGCATTCCCCTTATTAGCTCCGGGACTTGCTCGCCACCTCGACTGCGTTAGCGTGACAAGACGGGACAAGACGCAGGCCGGCGATCCCGCTTGTACCGGCGCACCTAATTCGGCAGGTGAAGTACAGCGCTGGCGACCACCGACAGGCTGGGCAGAAGCTTGAATCCATCAGAGTGCCGCGGTGCCAAGAGGGGACGACGCGCGGGATGGCAGATCCAACGTCCCGGTGATCCAGCTACCTGGTTTTACAGATAGCTCAACAGCGTTGTGATGAAAACCTACCGTTAGCCGGGGAGGGGGGATGGAAGTAGTGAATGGGATCTCGCCTCGCCTCGCCTCGCCCCGGCGGATGCCTCGCGAGGTGGGAGACGATACGCTTTCATCTCGTGGCCTCGATTCATCACATCAAGCCGCCGTCATCTGGCGCGAAACGTGCCCCTCCCGTCCCCCTCGCCCCCTGGGTCGCCGATGCCAGGGGCTGTTCGCTTTCCACCACCGCTGGGCTATACGGAGCGGCCTCACCGATCCGGTGCCACTGCCGACCACTTGGTCCGCCCACCGTGAGATAGGCCTCCTGCGTCTGATTGGCGCCCGGTGCACTCAGACGGCCGCGTTCTAGAATCTATGGGGGGGGGGACAGGACGCCCACGCCGGCAAATTGGGCGAAACAGCCTATCAGGTACCCCACGGTGCGTGCCACCAGGGCCGACGCTGAGGTATGCACAGGTAGGCAGACTACGCAGCCAGAGCAGTCGGGGCCGGGGAGAGAGGCAGGGGAGCCAGGAGCTACATAGGTAGGCATGGAGGGGGGGGGGGGCAGGAGTGATAACGGGAGAGGTAAGCAAGCTGACAAGTAACCGCTCGAACCAGCGGCGAGGAACCTCGGCTAGGGACCGCAGAATCGACAGGGTAGACCCGGCGAGGAGAGCCGCGACTACTGGAGGAGCCGGGCCGACTAGCTTGGGAACCAGCACGAGAGGGTGGCCCATACCGATATAGGAAGGCCGCAAGAGTCATGTTGGAACAGAGCGCGCCCGGGCCGAGTCGATTGGGCAGGCTGAAAGATTGAAGATCCCTTTGGATTTTTGTCGCGTGATGGTTGCGCCATGAGCCCGCCCCTCGAGGACTCTACCTACTGTGTACTTAGGTGGTGACCTCGTCCCGCCCCCGCCGCTCGAATCATGCAATCGCATGTAACGTGTGAGTTTACCGGCAGGCCACACGGGTTTGGCAGGGGGGGCATCATCATGGATGGGTGTGCAGCCGGTGGTGTCGCCCCAGGGTGGCGCTTCTTGTCTCAACACGCGAGCGCGGGTGCACAAGCGGCACACAGGGCCCGAGGCGCCCGAGCTGGACCTGGGAGGTGGTTAATAACTTCCATCACCGGGGAAGGGGGGAGGGGAGACGGTTCCCACCGGTCGCCGAAAACTCTGCCGTCACGTCACTGCCCCTGCTCGACCGCCCTTGCTTCACTCCGGATTCTGGAGGCTGGGGAAGGCCAGCAAGGCCAGCAAGGCCAGCAGGGCCAGCAGGGCTCAGGGCCGGCGAAGAGAGAGGGGGGGGGGGGAAAGGGCCTCAAATCTCCGGGATAGGGGCCGGATTGAGGCGTTGGCAGTGTCGCGAAAACAGTCCCGAACCACGAACCCGCCCAACGGGGATGTCGCCCTTCTCAGTATGGCGCCAGAGCGCAAAGCGGTCACTGGGTGCCACCGTGGAGCGGCTGCACCCCGCGCGACTACCGGGATGAGGCGTTGGGATGGATGAATGGATGGATGGGTCCCGGCTGAGCGTTGTTGCCCGGCACTACTAACATACCACCTCCAGAGTAGGTAAGAAGGTAACTAAAGAGGAGGAGGGTATGGATATAGGGTACCTAAGATACCTAGTCCGTACGAGTAAGTAAAGTGGTGCGTACAGGTGGGGGAGACGAGGGCAAAGCGGCTGATTTCACCAACGCGTGGTGTGTGTTCGTGTAAGCCAAATGCTAGGTAAGTACAAGGTATTGTAGGTACACGATGCCGGCCAGGCACGCACGCCTCCGGCAAGAGAGAGCCGACGATCGAAACCCCGGCACCATGTCCCAGATGGGAAGGAGATAAGAGAATGGAGAGTGACGGACCTCAGGCGATCCGCACTGAACCGGGGGTCGGGTGGCCAATGGTCAGTTAGTTAGTAGGGGTTTCTCTTTTCCAATGATTTCTCTGGGAGCTAATCACCTTGGGGGGGGTGTAGACGGGACAAGCTTTCTCGCCTGCGAAAGAAGCTCGTCTGGGCGACGCTGGGCAGGCTGGGCACAGCTACGTATCTACTAAGCAACGGGAACGGCGCGATTCTAATTGACGGGCAAGCAATACTAGCATCCTAGTACCTGACCTATGAAAAGTAAGAATCTAATAGGCACTTGATAGTATGGATAGAAGCCCATAGGGCAAGTCAGGTACGGAAAGGAAAGAAAAAAGAGGTACCTGCCTATGTACCTACCTAATGGGCGGAGGGTGGTAGCACTCCAACAGCAAGAACCGGGCCATAGGCTGACAGCGGCGCTGGTTCTTTCGCTCTTTCACTCTATAATATAAGGTAGGTTCCAATATGCACTTCCAATACCTACAGAACTAAGGTAGGTATATAGATATGTAATTCCATACTGGTAGCCCGAGTCCGGCCAGCCATCCGGTCCGAGAGGTAGAATCCATTGATGACGCCTCATACGGCGCGATACCTCCTCTGGCAGCTCTTCCGCCGGACATCGCCTCCTACAATCACTATCTGACCCTGCGCCCGCAATTACCCGCAGCGCTGGGTCGTATAGTCGTAGTGCAGGCCCACCATCCATCTCGCCCCCCCGGTTTGGTCGCATGTACGAAGGGCGAAAGTACTTACTTCCCTTGCTTGACCAGGCGGGTGAGTAGACCAATCCGGGATCCATGATCCATTCATTGGCTCCGGACCTCTGTACGGGTACGGTTTACTGCTGCTCCATCTCCATACCTACATACATCCCCATACCTCTCTCACACACACACTCACCCACCTAGAGAGAGAGAGAGACACACCCGGTGATCGCGTGCTGGCGGGCCCTACCCGACCGACCGACGGTTTGCCAGCTCCGCGTCCGGGGCTCCTATGTGTACGACCATCCCCCCATAAAGACGCTGCCCGCCCTCCCTCGGCCTTCTCTTCTTCTGTTCCCTCCCAGTGTCCCTCGCAGTTCCTACCATCCCACCGTTCGTGAGTACGAGTCCGTCCGTCGACCTCGCTCACCATGGGTGCACCGGGTACGTACCACCACTTGGCTCTTGGCCGGCCCTCCAGCCAGACCTATCTTATGCCTCCACCACACATTGCCTACCAGCCACCACCACTAACACACAACCTCCCCTCCCCCCAGAGAAAGACGTTGAGCGCGCGCCCGAGCCGGGCACCGGCCTCACCCACGCCCAAACCCCCCCGGCCACCGTCGACCGTCCGAAGGCCTCGGACGACTACCATGGCAAGCCCACCGAGGAGGAGCGCCGGACCCTGCGCCGGGTGCCCGGCAAGATCCCCGTGGTCGCCTACCTGATCTGCGCCGTCGAGTTCGCCGAGCGGGCTTCGTACTACGGCGTCCAGCCCCTCATCAACAACTACGTCAACCGGCCCATGCCCGAGGGCGGCAACGGCTACGGCGCCCCGCCGCCCAACACCCAGAAGACGGCCGGCGCCCTCGGCATGGGCACCGTCGCCGCCAACGCCGTCAACCAGTCCTTCAGCTTGCTGGCCTACGCCCTGCCGCTCCTCTTCGGCTACCTCGCCGACACCAAGACGGGCCGCTTCCGCATGATCTGCTACGGTGTGCTCGTCTTCGGCGTCGCCCACGTCATCATGGTCGCCGCCGGCGCCCCCGCCCTCCTGGCCAACGGCACCGCCAAGATCCCCTACTTCATCTCCGTCTACATCCTGTCCTTCGGCGCCGGCATGTTCAAGCCCAACGTCTCGCCGCTGCTGCTGGACCAGATGACCACCACCGCCCCCATGGTCGTGACCACGGCCAAGGGCGAGCGCGTCATCGAGGACCCCGAGTCCACCACCGAGCGCGTCATGCTGTGGTTCTACCTCCTGATCAACATCGGTGGTTTCATGCAGGTCGCCACGGGCTACATCGAGAAGTACATCGGCTGGTGGCTGGCCTTCCTCGTCCCCTTCATCCTGTACATGCCCCTGCCTTTCCTCCTGTGGTTCCTGTACAAGCGCCTGATCCTGCACCCGCCGGGCGGCAGCGACCTGCCCAACGTCGTCCGCGTCCTGAGGATTTGCTTGGCCAACGGCGGCGTCATGAGAATCGGCCGCCCCGGCTGGTGGGAGTACGCCAAGCCCTCCGTCATCGCCAGCAGGGGCCTGGCCATCGAGACGGCGTGGAATGACCAGTTCGTCGACGACGTCAAGCGTACCTTCCAGGCCACGGGCATCTTCTGCTTCTTCCCCATCCAGTACCTCAACGACAACGGCATCGGCTCGGCCGCCAACTTCCTGTCGACCATGCTGCGCACCGACGGCGTGCCCAACGACGTCATCAGCAACTTCAACACGCTCAGCATCATTGTCGGAGCCCCGCTTCTCAACTACGGTCTGTACCCCCTGCTGCGGAAGCTGCGGATTCACTACGGCCCCGTCGCTCGTATCACGACCGGCCTGTTCATGTCCTCGGTGGGCGGTGCCGCCTACACGGTGCTGAACTACTACGCCTACAAGAAGTCGCCCTGCGGCGAGTACGGCTCGAGCGACTGTACGGTGGGGACCGGCGTCGCCGACATCAGCATCTGGTGGATGGCCATCCCTTATGCTATAGGTGGCATCTCGGAGCTGTTTGTCAACGTCCCGGCCTACGGCATCGCCTACTCGCGCGCCCCCGTCAACATGCGGGGTCTCGTCTCGGCCATCAACCTGTTCACCACGGCCGTGGCCTATATCATCGGCCTGGCCTGCTCCTCGGTCGTCACCGACCCCTACCTGACCTGGGACTTCGGCGGCCCCGCCATCGTCGGCGGCGTCCTGACCGTCATCTTCTACATCACCTTCCGCCACATCGACAACGAGGAGATGGAGATCACCAACGACACGGGCATCGAGCTGGAGCTGGAGGGCACCGGCCCCGTCGTCGGCGAGAACAAGTTCAACGAGACCCCGAACCGGCCCCCGCCCATTGCCGAAAACGAAGAGATGATGCTATCTCCGAAGCAATAGCGCGCGGTGTAAGAAGGTGCTCCCCCCCCCTCCACCCCGACGGCTTGTACCGCGTCGGGAGGGCGCAATGCCATGTAATGATACGTGAAACGAATCCGGAATATGCCGTTGAGCAGCAGATGCTTAGCGATCAGCGTTATGTTAATACACAATTATACCAATACCAAAAAAGCCCCCCCCCGAGCACACATGATGATTATGACGGAAGGGGGCGGCGGCGGTAAAAAAAAGGACATGGTTTCACCACCCGGGTCCTTATGTGCTCTTCTCGTTCCTGCACACCATGTAGAAGTTTCCCCCGTCGCGGTCCTGGGACGGGTGGCACTCTATCGGGGCCGAGGACGTGAGGGTGAACTCGACGCCGCCCTTGTACTCCAGGGCGACGGAGACCTTGGCCCGGACGTTGTCGGGCAGGCCGATGCCGAGGCCGGCCGTCATGTTGGCGGGCCCGATGCTCCAGCCGCCGCCGAGGCCGAGGCCGAGGGTCGAGGAGCCGGCCTGGAGACCGCCTGGGCGTATATATATGTCAGCATGGGTTTTTTTTTCTTTTGTTTTCTTTGAAGTCCCAGGGGACGGAATCCCTCCCCCTCCTCCCCGGTCGAGAGAGAGGTCTATTTCTTCCCATCACCACCGCCCCTTTTTCCTAGTGACGACGACGACGACGATCTAGGGGGGGGGAGGGGTTACAAGGAAAAAAAAAAAAACCATAGATCATACCTCCGTAAGTCGTCTCGTCCTGCCAGTTGATGCCGCACCCGAGGCCGATGTCGCCGAAGGGCGTCAGGGTGCCGTTGGCGGCCACGGCGGCCGTGCCCTCGGCCTCGGTGCCGTTCTTCTCGAGCGTCTGCACCACCACCCCGCCGGCCGCGGCGGCGAGGGCGCCGGCGGCGCCGTACGCCGCCGCCAGCGCGACGACGGCGGGGAGCTGCATGACGCGGTAAAAGAGGGGGGGGAGAAGAGGAAACCCGAGAGAGAGAGAGAGAGAGAAAGAGAGCGCGCGCGGGGGCGGTGAGGGAGAAAAAAAAAGCCCAAGTACGGTACCGGGACGGTGAGGGGGGGAAAGGAAGAGAATGAGCGAGCGAGGCGAGGGGGTTTGATAATAGTTAAGAAACCCTCGTACGTAGAAAGGAGTGTTGACGGCCCCCGCGGCTGGCTGGCTGACGATGGAAACCGATATCGCCAATTGACGACCGCGGTTATGGAAAGACAAGGTGGGGAGGGGCGCCGTTATGTATCCCGAAAGGAAAAGTGAAGGGGGAAAAGCAAACCGAGGATGCGTGGGAAGTTCTCTCGGCGCCGCTGGCCTGTCGCCGGGCCCTCCGTCGCTTCCGCTCTTGGATCTCTCCAGTTTAGGTTTATCCCGGGGGGGGTGGGGATCGTGGGGGGTCTTCTGGTTTACAACCCGGGGTTTTGGGCAAACCCCCGGAGGGGGGGGGGGAAGAGAGGTCGCTGGTCCCGTGGCCGGAGGGGGAGAGCCTACGGACGCATGACAGTTCGGTCTCGATTGGTTTAACGGGGACCATCGATGTAAAATTCACCGACATGGTTTGGGGGTTCATCATGCCCGCCCCTGCCCTGCCCGGCCCTGTCGGGGGTGGTCAAATTTGCCGGAGAGACTATACACAGTATGGTATGGGAGGGGGGTTTGATGGATCATGGCACACTGACCTTTCCCCTGCCATGGCCCAGGACGGCAACACAGGGGAAAGGGGGGGCGGTGGGAAAAGTCAAGTTCTACATAGTATGCGTACGTGGGGGGAGGGGGGACACGAGGGGACCAAGACAGGCAGTGCTAAATTAGGATTTCACGGAACTACCCATTTGGCAAGGCACGCGCGCGTGCGGGCTGTTCGTAACGGGGGATGCCGCCGCGCCCCCCGATGAGCAAGCACTCTGCGCAGAGTTTAGTTGTTGTTGGTGGCCCCAAGCAAGCAAGGCACATGAACAACTGTGCCCTCCCTCCTTACACCGAGATGCCTCTCCCCGCCCCCCTCTCCGCCCATGCCAGGGATGTGCGCACCCCGAGGGAAAGGGGGCGATTTTCCCTTCCCTTCACCGAAACGCCTCGGCGAGGTCCCGGATCCACCGGTCGCCGACCTGCAGGGCGCCGGCGGGGCCGAGGAGGTCGGCGGCGGGGACGGCGGGGTCCCAGGCGTCGGCGGGGGCGGCGGCGCGGGGGTCGGCCGCGCCGTCGGCGAGCAGCAGCCGCACGACGGCGGCCCAGCGCTCGGTGCCGCGCGGGTCCGTGTCGAAGGGCGCGACCCAGCCGCGGCGCCGGGCGTCGCGGAGGTGGCCGAGGACGAGGCCCCACGGCGTGGCGCCGCGCCGTGCCGTCAGGGGCGCGTCGAAGGGCCGGTTCGGGGCGCCGATGAGGGGCGCGAGGCGCGGCGGCGCGCCCCGCGCCGCCCGCAGGAGCCCGCGCACGAGGCCCGGCGACGACAGCGGGAAGATGGTCCGCTGCCGCGAGGTCAGGAACTCGAGCGCCCGCGAGAGGAGCGGCGTCGCCTCCACTTCCCGGCCGGCGTCATCGTCGTCGTCGTCGTCGTCGTCGTCGGTGGCGGGGGGCGGGTCGCGGGCGAGCGACGCCAGGGTGTCCAGCACGTAGCGCTCCAGCCCGAACTTGGTGCACAGGGCGAGGAAGGGGTGCGGGACGACGACGCGGTTGCCCCGGCGTTCCTCGTAGGTGCCGAAGCAGCCGAGGGCCCAGTGGTCGCGCGGGGACTTCTTGGCCCAGTACCAGCCGACGGTGCGGTCGAGCTCGGCGACGAGGCGCGTCTGCCGGCGCCCGGGGTCCCGCGCCGCGTGGCGGGCGTGCGTGAGCGCGAGCACGATGTCGGGGTACCACTCGTCGAGGCGCCGGTGGTGCTCGACGGCCGCGAGGGGCGCCTTGAGGCGCAGCACGTACGAGCGCAGCAGCCGCAGGTGCGGGTCGAAGGCGGCGCCGGACCGCGCCGCCAGGCGCGCCCAGACCCCCGGCGCCCCCAGCAGGTAGTCCCGCGCCGTGCGGTGGAGGTACGTGATGCGGCGCGCGGCGAACCGGTCGAGGAGCCGGCGCGTCTCGCCCGCCGCGCCCGCGCCCGCGCAGGACGCCCGCCGGTCCCGCTGCCGCTGGGCGAAGACGTCGAGGAGGCCGGCGGACCGTGCCGCCACGTGCCCATGCGCGGTCCGGCAACGCTCGGCGACGGCCGCGTCGGTCGCCTCGGCCACGGCGCCGGCGACGGCGAGATCGTCGTCGGCCCCGGTCTCGGTGGCAAAGGCCAGCTCCCAGACCGACAGCGAGTTGGCCGACTCGTCCTGGACGAAGGAGGCCACCACCTCGCGGGCCCGGACGAGCTGGAACAGCTCCGACGTCTGGCGCAGCTGGGCTTCGGACTGCATCTGGAAGATCAGCTGCTCGAATAGGCCGTCCAGCTCGGTCGGCAAGGCTTGCAGGTAATGGCGCATGGCCTGCCAGTCGGCGGCGTCCTGGGTGCCCCAGAACTCGAGAAGCTTCCGGACCACCAATCGGACCCAGAGGAAAACACCATCGGCCTGGCCTACCACTTGCTCGATGAAAGCCGGGCCGTCGTCGTGCCCCTCCGCGAGAAAGGCCCTCATGCTCTTGTTCTTCTGCAAGTTGTCGCGGACATACTGGGCCATGTCGTGGTAGGTTAGGTCCTGGAGTCGCATGTTGGGGACCGAGGACTGGAACGCGTGCTCGAAGACGGACCAAGGCCGGGAGGACAGGCACATCTTGACCCGGCCCCGGTACCGCTCCCCGGCCAGGCCCCGGAAGAAGCGGACGATGGTCTGGTGGTCGCCGTCGAACTCGTCCAGGCCGTCCACAAAGAGGCAGACCTTCCGGCGCGGGAGGGCCTGGTCGAGAAAGCGCCCGAACCCCTCGGTGAGCTCGGGGAGGGTCCATTCGAGGGCGAGCCGGACGCGCTCCTTGCTGCTCATCCGGGACAGGCCGTCCCAGAGCGTCGGGAACACGCTGGCTATCACCTCGGGGTCGTGAGACAGCAGCTGGTAGAGAAGGTAGCGCAAGAGACCCGTCTGGGACCTCTGCTCGGCCGAGCCGCTGGTCCAGAAGTAGAAAGCCGCCTTGACGAACTGCGAGTCCCCGGCCCAGGCTTTCAGCTTGTCGGCTACCTTCTTGCTCTCCGAGATGTATCTCATGAGGGTTGACTTGCCCGACCCGGGCTTTCCCGTAACTGGATTGTATTAGGAATAGGACACCAGGTCACAATCAGGAACACAACAGGAGCTGGGGGCACGCACTCCAGTATATACTCCCCAGCTCATCGGTCTGCAGCCACTTGCTGAAAGCAATGCTGTGGGCCTTCTTCAACTCGTCGGTTGGATGGCCCTCGTCCAGAAGCCACGATAGGGTATTGCCGTGAGCATCGGCGACCTCGTCCTCGCGGTCCGTCATCGACTTGAAGCTGAGGCTTTCCAGGATGAAGTCCTGCAGAATCCCAGCAGGCGCCGGCCTTGGGGCCCGCGGGGATGCGGGTAGCGTCTGTGTCCCGTCCAGGCCCGCGGGGGCCTCGTGGGTTTCGCGTTGCTCCTCGGGCGCAGCGATGCTCAGAGTAGACAAGTCGGACATCCCGGAGGAGTCTCTCGCGAAAAGCCCGTCGGACTGGAGCTTCGCGTAGCTTTCCTTGAGCTCCGTGAGTCGTGTTCCCAAGGCCTCGACATCGCCTGGCTCAAACCCCCTGGGGCCATTCAGGGTGCCGTTGCGGAGCAGCTCCAGCCGAAGGGCGATGTCCTGCGATACCTTCCAACACGCTTTCACGAACCCCCTTCGTGCTGTCTCGGCGTCGTCTGCGCCAGCTCCAGGTTGGTTCTGGAAACAGCGGCGGAAGTCGACGAAACGCTCGAACCGAACGATCACTTCCGGCAAATCGGCGGGCACGTCAGCGACCGCCAGACTTCGTTGCAGTGCCGTCGCCCAGTTAAAAAACAATGCAATGGTATGTTCATCGGTGAGGTATAGCGGTTGCGCCTCCCGCGAGTCCTCCATGGCTACGAATTCGATCTCTCGTCGAGAACTGTCTCTCTTCTCCGGCTGCTTTCCAAAGGCCGAAGTTGTTTACGACCATCTCGTCGCGTCGCTTCGGTGGAGGTGCTGCACGTAAACGAGGTCAGCTCCACGTGACAATGCGGCGCAGCTGAAATACAACCCTGTCTTCCTCTGCATGCTCGGAATTTTACGTCCAATCCGGGAGTGAGGAGGTTTCTCGGTGCGCTTGAAGCCTCCGCGAGAAGCGCCGGGTGGTGTTGACTGTCATAATACCCCGGGATATCAAGTCTTATAGCCATCCATATCGGCGACGTATTATGGGTGGCTCCGGCATGGTAAAAGCCGGCCCCTGGAAACCACGTACCTCCATATTAGTAGCCAGCCGGTCCCTTTCCGTACGTGCAAGAAAGAAGCATAATAAGGGGCGACGGTTGATGATTCGGTTGTTCCTATGCAGGATCGAACGAGGTGATGAAGTAGCCTAGCGATAATCACCAATAGCCTATCGCACCGATCCCGCAACCCCTGAAATTGCAGGTACAGGAAGACGAACCAGTCATGTGCCCAGCGGGCAGTATTCAAAGGTCCGAATTGCGAATGAAAACCTCAGCTGACAACCTCAGAAGGCCAGTTCGTACAGCCCGGCGGGCAACTATGTCATCAGGACTCGAATCCCTCCCCGACACAGTCCGTCTCCAATTGAACGAAAACGCGAGCACCGCGTCTTCCCATACAAACCGAACGAGCCCCAGACTTCAATAGTGTAGGCACTTAACATACTGCCCGGTTTGGGTCCCCGATTTGCGACAGAGCCTCCAACTAGGAAACTAAGCAGCACAACGGGAACTGCAGGATGAACTCCCTGGGCAGGGGTTGCGAGGAAGAAGAATGGTCCGGCCTCCTGTGCCGGCAGACATGGATGGACCTGGACGTTAAAGGTAGTCCTTCACCAGAGAAGAATCGCATAGAGGAGGGCACGAGCGCTTAACTGGAGCATGAGTCCCGTAGAGCGCTGTATATACGGCAATGCGAACCAGTCAGATTTCGAAACACGCAGAGCATCCTCGGGCCCTTCCGGCTCCCACACTGAACTGCAACAACGGGACGCCGGGGCTTAGCCATCGTCGCAAGGCCAGTGTGCTGGAAGTGTCAAGGAGAGTCCTTCCTCTCAAGGGCGGACACACGATGGGGTCGGGGTGTAGCAAAGGTGCTTCAAGAGTTGGCCTGCATTCTTTTTTTGGCCTGTGCGGGCGTGTGTGTGCCAGCCACTCGGGGTTCGGCGAGATTCGTGAGAAGGAAAAAGAGAGATAGGGGAACGAGTGTCACTGGCAAGACAGAAGGAAACCTCGGCACACAACCCTCCATCCACAGGCGGTGGCCATGTCTCAGCCTTCTGACGGGTCTGGTCCCCCTAGCATGGAGGTAAAGAACAGAGTTGTTGCTGGAGGGTCTTCCGACTAGCCGGAGGCTCACCCGGGCTGACATGCGGCGCAGGTTGTTGAGGAGACTTCCGTGACAGATGGGCGTTAGCGTTGCCCGCTGGAAAGCACGTGGGACGCAGATGGGCGACCGAGAATAGGGCCACGGGGAACTTGCCGAGTTCTGGGATATGCCCAAAGCCCACGGAAGGCATCCCGCCAGCTTAGCAAGCTCCTCCTACGCGGGCCGGGCTGATGGTCGGTGTCCTGCCGAGGACTGAGCAGTGCTCGACTCTCGTGCTTGACTCTCCCGGGGCCTCGGGCCTCTTTAACGAGGGCCACAGCCCACCGAAAGCCGGCCAGAGTGCCCTTGGAGGTGCAACAGCAGCTGGTACATGACATGCCCTGCTTTGAGCCTGTGCCCCTGCTCCGTCCCGGGGGTGGACGGGATGGTCCGTCCGGTGATCCCAGGACGTTGGAAGGGTTGCACGCTGCAGATCGGCCAAGAACTCCCCGTAATTCCCATGGGGAGCGGTTGCGTGAATACTCGGTAGGTCGTGCCGGAGCTTCTGCTCATGACAGCACCGCATCAATTACAAGTGAATGGGTCACGGCAAAACAAGCATGGTGAGGTTGGCCCCGTCTGCGGCCCCCGTGTTTCTTTTTCTTCTGCTTTCGGGGCCGTAAGCCGGCAAACTGGCATCCTGCAGGCTTCAGCCGATACCCGCAGCCTAGGGATCGACGAGGTCAAGAGGCGCACACGCGAGAAGGAGCTAGGCACCGTGCTGCTATTTTTCGAACACTCTATTTCGAGACTCCGGCCGCCAGACCCCTGGAGACGTAGGGGAGCGTTGACAGATCGGTGGAGATGCGCGATCCAGACAGAGAGAGGTCGTGGGGCTGCTGATTGATGTGTCGGGTCGTGTGCCGAGACCCATGGGCGGTAGATTGCCGGTCATTTGGGCCGTCGGGATTTTGGACGAGCCATCAAAGTGTCATCCCATGGATCGATTAGCAGACAGCCGTCGCAAGGGGGGGACTGACCTCCCGGGTTTCAGCGAGCGTTCGGTGGGTAGGCGCACCGGACGCGGGCTGGCCGGTTAATAAAGGGCAGCTTTGCTCCGGATCAAGAATTGAAACCAGACGGACGGCTTCCCTTCATATAACAGCGGTCGAACGGGCCAAGCGTAGGCAGGCCGTTTTTATATGAAGGGTGCCTTTGGCTGGCTAGCCAAACGGCCCATGGGCCAAAGAGAGGGGCAGTCACGATGCGTAGAGCAGACATAGCGCCGGGACAGTTGTGCTAGGTATGTATGACACGTTCAGAGAGAGGCATGCAAGTTATTGGCTGGTCAGTCAGGGTTGGTGGTTGCCGTTCTTGGCAAGCTCGTCCGGGGCATTCGTAATCTATCACCTCGTATATGCCCGTTTGATCACGCTCGCTCGCTCGCGGCGCGCGGACGGCGGGACCTGTTGAGAGCTGTGGTTGGAGTTAAAAGGTAGCAGTATTAGCAGTAGCAGTAGTAGCAGCAAACTGGAAATACGACATGCTGTGCCACGGCCCGGACGCCTCGGTATGTAGACGACGCAAGCGCGGCTGTGTCGCATGCCATGCGTCACGGACGGGAAAATTTGCCCTTTCATGTGCAAGAAGGGCTCGAGCCAACGCCGATCGGGGCGGTCCTGTCAGGAACAGGAAAATCTGAGAGGACCCAGGGCGCAGGGACCTTGGATCTGACCCGGACGGCGGAAGTCAGGGCGAACCAAAGGGCCAAAAACAAAGCCCAGCTTGTCCCCAGTTATCCGGTGATGCTTAGCGTCTGGGATTTCCGGAGGGCGATTTGCTTTTGGGCCCGACTCAGGAAAGCCGAAGGGAGGGAGGGGGGACCCTAGACGAAAGCAGTAAAGACGACGACGTAGTCGTGGTACTTTGTCAAGGTTTAGTTCGCCTGCAATACGCGTTGCCCGCCCCACGGCTGCCACGCCCCCGGCGCCCTCGGCTGCTACATACATAGGACATAGTACATAAGGTGCGCTACCTATTAGTAGGTAGTCGTTCGCGTCGACGGCAGGGACTCGCTCGCAGGGGGCAGGCGGCCGTGATGGGGGCGCCGTCGACCGTGGGCGGCGCCGGCGGCCACCACCATGTGGACGATGGGGGACGGAGAGCGTACCGAGTACCGGCCGGCGGGCTGACAAGGGGAACCTGTCCTCGGTGTCGTCTCGAGTTGGGGGGACGGGGCTTGGCATCCCATATGGGATCGGAGGAGGGGGGGGAATGGAGATGGAGGCAGCCCTGCCGCCAGCCAGCGCGGGCAGCCAGCCAGCCAGCCAGGAGCCAGCCCCTCGAGAGCCCCCAAGTGGGCGGGCGAGGAGGCATCGCGGATTACGAAAAGCGCTAGTCGGGCTTACGAACGAACGAGGCTGTGTCCCGGGCCAGACTGACGCTGTAGGACAGATGCAGTAGTCTCAAACTTGGCTACAGCGTATTGTGGCCCTGGTTTCACTCCCGGGCAGGCCTCGGTCGTGGACCTGGGAGGCGGGAAGTAGGTACATGCTGCATACTTCTCTCCCCAAGAGAAGGAGGGAGAGAGAGAGAGAGAGCGCGCGTAGACGAGACAGGTGGCATCTTTTGGACGAGGCCCGTCGGACTGATCAGCACACGGGCAACGCACACACACGCGTACGTACTGGATGTTGTGTACATAATGTCGGGTGCTTGATCTTGACTAAAGTGATGGAATACCAATGTGTCAGTACTTTCCCATGCTTATGCCACATAGTGGTGGATAGCAGCGACAGCCTGGAATCCCATACCTCCAGTCCGGCAGCCCTGGAGGTTCAATACGGAAATGGATCGTATATGTAGGTGGGTATGTAAGTATGTAAGTACAGCACCTTAGTAGGTAAGTAAGTAAGTACATGTAGGCAGATTTCCCGTACGGGCCCCGGTACGTGTGCGGTATCTTTGCGTACTTATCCTCCACACAACCAGCTGGAGGGCATGGATGCAGGCCTCTCTCTGTACAATGCACAGCACAAATACACGCCGATGATAATGGTTTTGAACGTCACCCGACGGGCAGGTGGGAGGAGGGTACACACACACACCCCCCGGTCGTCCCGTCGCCACTCGAAAGACCAGGAACAGCAGCCCGTCCACGGCGGCTTGGCATCCAGATCCCCTCGCTCTCCGTACACACAGTCGAGACAGCCCATCCATATCTCCTGGCACCTCCCGAGACTCCCAAGAGCCTTGGGGGGGTGGGAAGGGCAAAAGAGAGGCCCATTCACGGCCTGTCCCAAAGCACCACCGCTGGCATGGACCGCTGGCACCCGCATCGGCTGGCCAGGGCTCGCTCGCCAGGGGCAACCTCCATCCCCACCTGCCTCCGTCAGCGCCCCCTGCCTGTGAAACCTTGAAACACACGTAACGCCCACACCAAAAGTGGCTCTGGAGCTTGGAAAGTAGAGGTCCCCGTCTGCCCGTCGCCAGGGCTCCTCCTGGCGTCTGTCTGGCGTCCCGACGGGAATCTCTCTGGCAGCCTGCTCTTTCCCCGTCCCGTTTCGCCTGCCCGCAGGTACCCAGCGCTGTCGTAGCGCCCGTACCTTACTCCGTCCTGCACCCTAGTCGCCCTGAGGTCGTCTGTACTCCATTGTCGGCCCTGAGATGGAAGAGTGGAGGTACGTCCCTACAGGGTTCCGTACGGAGTAGGTAGGTAGGTCATGGTCTCTCTCTCTCCCATTTCTCTCTCTCTCTCTGATCCCATGCTAGTCAAGTACATGTACCTACCTATGTACCTACATACATAGATACTCAGCTACTGTGGGCTGTAGTGAATTGGGAACCGTGGTGGGTGGTGGTGGTGGTAGGAGGGATCAATGGCTGGCTCCAGGCCTCTCCTGTACAAGCGCAGTTGGTTGTATACCTACATTATCTTCCTTACTTACCTCATTGGGGAGGGATCAATTCCTGCATGCAGTTCCCTACCGCAGGTATGGATGTGTGGGCGGCGCAGTCACTTACGTGCATGGGAATCCAATCCAGGTTATGTACCGTAGACTGGATGGACCCCAGCGGCGACTAGTCCAATCAAACGGACGCACCTTCGCAGACACGGGCTCCCCTACTTCCCCGAAGAGTCCCTCAATGCCCACCCACCCTACCAACCTGTATCCAATCCCTCCAAGACGAACCAGCAACAGCAGCAGCAGCAGCAGCAGCAGCAGCAATACCATTGACCACCACCGTTAGCCACCCTACCTGCCGTACCAGTGGTACCAATAGAGTACCAGTAACCCCCAGCGGCGGCTGCTGCTGCACCACCACCACCACCTCCACCACCACCACCAATCCATCCATCATTCCCATACCACCACCACTACTACCACCACCACCACCCTACGCAAAGACGACGCTACCTCTCCGTCTCCTGTTCGGGACAACGTTGTTTCGTCTTTCCTCCGTACAGCTCCTGCCACTCCTGTCGCTCCTACTCTCGCTCCTGCGAGTCCAACGTCCACCACCGTCCACCGTTGCGCATTTCCTCTCGTCGCCTGGCATCCATCCCATCGCATCCTGTCCGCCTCCGCATTCCGAAATCCAGGGCCAAACCAACTCGGTCAGCCGCCCGCCTGTCTACGCCGCCCGCCTGGCCCAGTGCATTGCCGACTCAACAAACTCGCGGCCCATCAGTTTGCCGCCTTCCACACACCCCACCCACCACTGCTGCCCTGCCTGGCATCCAATCTCTCCATCGGACCCGCGAGCGACGACGACGACGACGACGACCACCACCGCGACGAACGACCACGCCGACCCTTCGAACCTTTCTCGGTTCCGTCCGAACTCGTCGCCATCGTCACAACCCGCCCCGTCCGCCCCGTTCAGCGACACTCAACTAGCTGCTGCATCCCCATGCACCGGGCCCATCCCGTCTAGCGCGCGCGCAGCGGACAATTGGAACCTACCCACGGTAGTCTTACCTACGTTGCACACCTGCTGCGTGCCTCCAAGCGACCTTCGCTCGCTATTAATAACTGGGGCTTCTTCCGTGGCTTCTAGCCCGTCATCCAAGCCCAGCCGTCTCGTCTGGTTCCCGCAGGACGCCCTTGAGCGCAATTTGCACGACGACGCAAACGAAAGTCTAATCCTCGTCATTTTGCGCAGCCGATCTCTCCGTCCGTGTCTCTCCTTCTCCATTGGCCTCGATTGACGCGGCCTATCGATCCTTTCCTGTTGTTGTCCGCCTCGCCCGGTGCGAGCCACGGTTACATTTGGCCATCCCCGCTCCCAGAACCCCAGGACCGAAATCTTGAACCCGGGGCTGCGGCGCATAGTGGTGAACATGATGGTCGACGAGAAGTACGAGACTCCCCAGCCCCTCGCCGCCTCGATGGGGCCCGCGATGCTTGCGGCGCGCGACCCGATCCTGTGGACTGACACGACCGTACCTGCAGATATATTGGATTGGCTCTGGCCATGTCGTCCAGCTTGGCCATTGGTATGTCCCGCCCCAGGAAGCCTCGAGCCTCTGCCTCTCAGCTGCCACCTGCAAATGACTGACCGGCCTTGTGCCCTGCAGGAACGAGTTTCGTGATAACGAAAAAGGTACGCAGACCGACGTCGATTCATACATGACGGCGACCCGCACTACCGCCGAGAATCCGGACTGACGAGGATGCTTAGGGATTGATGCAAAGTAGCGAACGACACGGCTTTGAAGGAGACGGCTTTGTGTACCTGCGGAATCCCGTGTGGTGGGCTGGAATCATATCCCGTAAGCTCTGCACCGCCGCCCCGGCCCCGGCCCCGGCCCCAGGAGCTACTGTGTTGACCATCGTGCTTTCTAGTCATCACTGGAGAGATTTGCAACTTCGCCGCATATGCCTTCGCGCCGGCCATCCTGGTCACGCCGCTGGGAGCCCTCAGTGTCCTGATCGGAGCTGTCTTGGGTGCCTATTTCCTGAAAGAAGAACTGGGAATTCTCGGCAAGCTTGGTTGCGCCATTTGCCTCATTGGCGCCGTCGTCATCGTCCTCCACGCACCGCCAGACGAGGACATTAAGACGATTGACCAGATCCTTCACTATGCCATCCAACCTGGTATGTGCCGGCGAGCAAGCCGCCGTGGCGCCACGTGTGCGCTATCATGCTGACGACGCTCTCAGGTTACCTGCTCTACTGCCTTTTCGTCGTTGTATACGCTACGGTGATGATTTACAGGATTGCCCCGATTCATGGCAAGAAGAATCCTTTGATCTACCTCTCCATTTGCTCCACTGTCGGTTCCGTCTCCGTCATGTCGGTTAAGGCTTTCGGCATTGCCTTGAAGCTCACCTTCGCCGGGCACAATCAGTTCAAATCGCCCTCGACCTACGTCTTCATGATCCTGACGACGGTGTGCATTTTGATCCAGATGAACTACTTCAACAAGGCTCTGGCCACGTTCTCCACGCAAATGTAGGCTTCGTCCTAGGATGATTATTGTATTGAGACTAACCCAGCACAGCGTCAACCCTTTGTACTATGTTACCTTCACCACAGCCACTCTCTGTGCCTCTTTTATCCTATTCGGCGGATTCAACACGACTGACACAGTCAACACACTTTCTCTCATTTGTGGTTTCCTTACCACTTTCACGGGTGTTTACCTGTTGAACCTGTCCCGCCGCGACCCTAACGGCGACAAGACCCTGGGCGGCCGATACGAGGAAGCTACTGGCACCGACATGATATCGAGCATACAAACCAGGCTGAGCATGCAGGCCCGCCGTAGTGGAGATCCCCGGCGAAGCGACGACCGAGAGGGCCTCATGCGCGCATACGACGAGGAAGAAGCCTTCGGCCTCGCTGACATGGGTGATGAGTCGGAAGAGGAGGGCGCCACGCGAAGGAACGGCAATGGGCACGCCCCGCAGCCGAAATCCAGTTTGGTCGAGTCACAACTACCCAAATCTGGGGAGCGATGAGACGTGGACGGTTCTGTCCGACCGTGTCATCTTTGACTAATGTCGGAATTGTATATTTCTTGCGTTCCCCAGCCACAACCGCTCCCACCAGGCCGAGAAAGAGGACGATTGGGATTCCGGTATGCGCAGGCCCGCGCGGAGCCGGGCACCCTTCCGACTGCTAGGCGGGGGTTGCCTAGTATGACGACCAACAAAAAAAAAAAAAAGAGCGATACCACTTGACACGACTGATTGAAAGTACGAAAGACGGGTCTAGTTAAGGGGTTCAGGGACTTGGCTGGGATTTACTGGGGTCTCTTCACGGCGTTCCGGCGGAAGGCCAGGGAGCGACGATATGGCGCACATTGCGACCGAGTTGCGGCATAGGTAGCGAGTTCTACCTTTTTTTATTTCCCTTTTCCTATCACCCTTTGAATTTACGAAGCAGGGCCAACTACAGGGCCGCCAGCCCCTGCATACTTGTACGATACGGCCGAGGACAGAGGACGGGCGAGGGGAGTGCTGATCCAAGAAAGGGGGCCCGAGATATACCCAGAGAGCCCGTCGATCAGACATACACCGAGGGGGTTGCCGAGACGAGGCTGATAGATCTAGAGCTGCAGCATCTTTTTAGCGACTGCGTCGGCTTGTAGCTATTCATAGATCGAAGACGAGAAAGAAAGCCAGTTGGCATCTTGCATCCCAAATGGATCTCGGCGGGGCTTCTCGCCGCCGTCCTGCTCGAGGCGCTCTTGATGACGTCGTGCCCCGACTCGAAAGCAGTCCGGATCCAAGGTCGGTGACGCGGCCGGCGCCCATATCGCGCCCCGGGCATGGGGGGAGGGGGGCTTCGGCGGGTCTTTTGTCTACTATGTATTGGAGAGGGGAAGGGGGTAGACTTTAAATGTTCCCATACTCGGTACTTTGCCGGCACGGGGGCGGGCTGTACGGTGCTGGCGTGGGCGTGCAATCCTATCTGGACATACCTCGTCCCTGGTGACGACGACCTGGAGCTCGAAAGCATTATAGTAGGCACGCCAGGAACACCAAGAACCACAAGCATTGGGTACGTAGGTCACCCCCCCGCGACAGGCGCCTCCTAAAAGTGGTAGGTCGACACCACACGTAATGACTTAGGGGGAGGTTGCTTCCTCATTGCAGTCATCTACGGTGTTTTTGACCATTACAGTCCTGCCTAGATAAGCAACTACCAAGCCGAGTAGTTTTTTGTTTTCACTGCCATGAAAACCATTTTCCCGCAAATGCAATCGTCAACGTGAAAACGCCCTGGAGTAAATCGTACCCGTGCGTTCATTCACATTCTACCAATCCCATCTCGACCATGATTCTTCTCGAGCAAGAAGAAGGGGGGGTGTTCGAGGAAGTCCAGCACCGACTTGCCTCAAAACTTATTCCTGCTCGGCAGGGGCGGCCTCCTCGGCACCCTCCTGCTCGGCGGCGCGCTGGGCCTCGGCCTGGGCCTGGACCTGGGCAGCCTTGGCACCGTAGTCCTGGCTCATGGGCTGGACGACGCTCTGCTCCTCCTTGGGCTCGATGATGGTGACGGCGTCGGGCAGCGACTTCTGGGGGCCGGCCTTGCCCTCGGGGTCGGAGCCGCGCATGATCTTGACCTTGATACCCAGGACACCCTGGCGGAGCAGGACGTGGCGGGTGGCGCTGTCGATGAAGTCCTTGGCGGGCTGGCCGGAGTGGATCATGAAGCCGTCGGTGAACTTCATGGACTTGGCACGGGCGGCGCGGAGCTTGCCCGAGACGACGACCTCGCAACCCTTGGCGCCTGCAATTGCGTACGGTCAGTCACATTGTACCACGTCGTACCGGGGGTTTCCCGATGGCGGCGGCGGCGGAGGCACGTACCGGACTCCATGATGAAGCGGAGGACACCGTAGCAGGCACGGCGGACGGCCAGACCGTTCAGCAGCTTGTAGCGGAGCGACTCGCACTGGGCGACGGCGGACAGGCCGCGGTTCTGGACCTTGGCGGCATAGAGGGAGACGCTGTTCTCGGGGAACTTGAAGCGCTTCTGGATCAGGCTGGTGAGCTCGCGGATGCGGCGGCCCTGCTCGCCGAGCACCTCCTGGGTGTGGGTGGCGCGGATGATGATGTCGGTGACGGTCGGCGTGACGCGGACCTCGACGCCCGAGTAGCCCTCCTCGGCCAGCTCGCGCTGGAAGAACTCGTTCAGCTCGGCGTAGAAGACACCGTCGGCGACGAACTTTCTGCGCTTGGAGCTGTTGGGGGGGGAAAAGGGCAAAGAAAAGCCCCAAAAAGTCAGCAGCCGCAAACCGCAACAGCAACAAGGAGAACGAGGCAGGGGGGGGAGGGAAGGGAAAGCGGGCGACCCGGCGCGCGCGCGCAGGCGCGGGGAAGGGGGGGGAGGAGGAGGAACAAGGGGCCCGGCGTCAGGGTGAGACGTACATCTGAGCACCCGGAGTGGCCATCTTGACGATTGTTCTGGTGGTGAACTGCTGGTTGGGTTAGAGGTCGGTTGTCGAGGATGGGCAGTTATCACGAAAAGACGGTCCGGAGGGCTTTCGAGGGAGTGTGCGAGCGTCGTGAGGGTGGAGGTGGTTTTGCGCGGTACCGTGCAGTGGAGCTGTTCGCTGGGCTGGGAATTTTTTGGCTTAGGGCTTTTTTTCGTTCTTTGTGGGAGAGAGAGTTGGCAACGCTGATGCGCGCGTGGGGGAAGGACCCTGGCTAGTACAACATATGGGAGGTACTTTTGGGTAGGCCGCCTGGGCGGAGGCATAGGATGTAGTTACATCCCATAGTACATGTACTTGAGGCACATCCAATCCCATCGTGCCCATCCCATCCCACTGGCAGCTGGGGACATAGGGACAGGCTGCTCTTTGGGTTCCAATGTAAGTACCCTGTGTAGAGTACCTCGAACATCGAGCTTATCGATATGGCAGGCGATCAGCCCCCCTCCCGCCCTGCCTTCCAGCCTGGCTACCTGGCTCGCCCTCCGGTTCAGACAGCAAAAGCAGCACCAATGCAAGCACATGAGTGTGTGTTATTGAGTGCTAGCATGGATGGGAGCAGCGGCTGGGGTTCCCCCATTCCCATGTGACGTCGCCGCACGACCGTCGTAGGCCCGACCCAACGGATGGGACCTCACGCGCAGCCTTCCATGTTGCTTGCTGGTTCTTGCCCATCTTCTCGTGACAATCGATAGCCTCGCTCCCCCATTGGCGGCGCATCACACGGTCCTGCCTGCCCGGGTCTTGGTAGCGACGGTGCCGGACGGAGCATAGACAAACCAAACCCCCCATGACAATGCCCGGTATCTACGCCTCCAGTTACATACTACGTGTTTCCTCCAGCTCGGCTCCCTTTGGGCTGCTCGCTAGTTATCGCCGGCAACTGCGTTAACTTTTGCTTCTCCCCACCCCACCTGGAATCCATGAGCTGACTGCCCGGGCCTCCATGCCCAGCTCTCTCGCCCCGGCTGTTGTCAGTTCGTTCCACGTTCCTTGATCGCCAATACATACATACATATGTACTAGCTGGGGGGCATTGACTACGTGTGCGCATCCCGTCACTCTCACCTTCGACCGACGGCCCGGCGAGAAGAGCATAGGCGTCGTGTGATTCCATTGCTGCATATTGGAACATACTTCACACTTTGAAGCTGTCCGCTCCAGCCACCACGACAAACTATTACATGTACTAACATAGATATACGCTCGGCTCTCCCCCCAGACGGCCCCAACTTGCCCGCTTGTCCGCCTCCACCAGCTCTCGACCACGTCCCACCCCAGGCCATCATCGGCTTCCTGCTGCTCGCGGCGCCCTCGCACCCTCATGTCACCGGCGTAATTCTATGCTCCCGACTTGGAAGTGAACATCCGCAATGAACATCAAAAAGGTGGGCTCAGCTGCCCTCTCGCGCCCTGCTGCTGCTGCCCTCCCCGAGCCGCCTTGGCTGACCGCTCGCCTACTACCCAGATCCCCAATGTCGAGGCCGTCCGCGGCGGCGAGATGCACAGGGGTGCTATGCATCTGGCGGACCACCATATCGTCATGGTAATACCGCCGCCCGAAGAGATACAGCCCCCGCCCCGGCCCCGCGAGCTCTACATCGCCTATCCCATCATTGCGCATTGCAACTTCCGACCCTCGTCCTCGGCATCCGGCCGGCCCTCCACCATCCGCCTGCGCTGCCGCGACTTCATGTTCATAAGTTTCCACTTCCACGACGACACGGCCGCCCGCGACGCCTTCGAACACATCCGCAGCCGAACCTGCCGCCTCGGCTCCATAGACAAGCTGTACGCCTTCAGTTACCAGCCCATCAAGCAGGAAAGGCACCTCGACGGCTGGCACCTGTACGACCCGCGCGTCGAGTTCCGTCGCCAGGGCATCAGCAGCAAGTCGGTCGAGCGGGGCTGGCGCATTTCCCACATCAACCAAGACTATACCTTTTCTCCCACCTACCCCGGACTGTTGGTCGTGCCCTCCAACATCTCTGATAACGTCATCAAGCACGCCGGCCCCTACCGATCGCGCCAACGTATACCCGTCTTGACCTACCTCCACTCCCTCAACAACTGCTCCATTACTCGGAGTTCGCAGCCCATCGTGGGCATAACAGGAAAGCGCAGCGTCCAGGATGAGAGACTCGTCAGCGCCAGCTTCTCGGCTTCGGCGACGGTCGAGTTTAATGGACTCGAGCCGACAGAACCAAGTCCCGCATCCAGTCAGGGGGAGCTGAGGGCCAGTGCCGGCGGACCCGAGGCGGAAGCGCTCGAGGCCACGTCCCAGCTGGAGGACGAGTTACTGGCAGGGCCGGCCACGGCGTACGACGCCAAGACCGGAAAGCGTGCCATCTACGGAGCCCAGCAGAGCAACCTGATCGTCGACGCCCGGCCCACCATCAATGCCGTGGTGATGCAAGCGATGGGCAAAGGCTCCGAGGATATGAAGAACTACCACTTTGCCAAGAAGGCGTACTTGAATATTGACAACATACATGTCATGCGCGACTCCCTCAATACGGTCATCGAGGCCATCAAGGACAGCGACATCAGCCCCTTACCGCCGAATCGAAGCCTTCTGATCAAGAGTGACTGGTTAAGACACATTACGGGCATCCTGGATGGGTCGGCACTCATTGCCAGACAGGTCGGCATCCGGCACTCGCACGTCCTCATACACTGTTCGGATGGTTGGGACCGTACCAGTCAGCTGTCGGCCCTGTCGCAGCTGATGCTCGATCCCTTCTACCGGACCATTGAAGGTTTCATCATCCTGGTCGAGAAGGATTGGCTGTCCTTTGGGCACATGTTTCAACAGCGCTGTGGTCACCTGAACCACGAGAAGGCCTTCAGTGTGGAAAAAGACCCCATGGCCGGTAGCACACTGCAGCCGGGCGAGTCGGAGGGTCGCGCCGGCGAGGTGTTTGACAACGCCCTTTCGAGCGCAAAGCGCTTCTTTAACCGGGGTCTCGGCGCCGCTCCGGAGTCGACGGGTGCTGCCGATTCCGACAACGATCCAGCCTCGCCTTCAGATGACCCTAGCCAAGCACGAGCGGTGCCGGAGGTGGCACCTGTCGTTACGAAACTTAATGAGATGTCGCCCGTTTTCCACCAGTTCCTCGACGCTACGTATCAGCTGCTCCGTCAACACCCCACTCGGTTCGAATTTAACGAACGCTTCCTCCGACGCCTCCTATACCATCTCTATGCGTGCCAGTACGGCACTTTCCTCTGGAACTCCGAGTTGGCGCGGCGTGACGCCAAAGCGACTGAACGAACCCGCAGTGTGTGGGATTATTTCCTCAGCCGCCGCCAGGAATTTCTCAACCCCGACTACGACAGCGCCGTTGATGACCGGCAAAGCGGGCGCGAGAGGGTCCTTCTCCCGAAGCTGAACGAAGTCAGGTGGTGGGCCAGCGTATTCGGAAGAAGCGACAACGAGATGAACGACTACCTCGATGCCGCGGCGGCCCGAGACGACCGCATCGGCGCCTACGCGCTCAACCACACGTTCGATCCCAACGCCCCCGGAGGCGCGAACCGCGACTCGCCACTGCCCGGTAACAGCCAGCCACCGGGGTTGCCGGCCAGCCAGAGTGTGCTCACTGGCGTTGAAACAGCGCATGTGGCTCTCACTCCCCAGGCAACCGGCCCCGCGAGTTTGCAGAAGAGCGTCAGTGCGGACAACCCGGGGCCTTTCAACATCGCTAAGCTCAAAGAAGGACTGGCCAGCGTCGAGTTGGGTATGGGCATCTTTGGTGGTTCAGCAAGCAGCGGACCCAGTGCGGCTAATGACTCCGCCGTCGGCTCCGGGGATGCCCATGGCAGCCAAGGTGGCTTTCAGGAGCTGAGTGAGATGCCGGCGAGCGCGTCGACAACTACTGATATCCCTCCAAGGCCAAATACAGCGCGCGAGCGAAGCAGCAAAGCCCCTGTCAATGTCGAGAACCGGAAGGATGCGACTACCGAGCTGGAAATGAGCTAGTCGCCGTCCTCTCCGTCTGTGCGACTGTCGTCTTCGCCGGAACGGAAGAGATCCGGGACGGGAAGCAGCAGCTCCGGTGTTCTCGTCGCGGCCCAGAAGGATGGGATCACCGATGCGGAGATGAGTCGGCCGCCGTCCTATATACCCGGCCCAGATAACATTTGGAACTTCCAACCGCTCTCTACCAGAGCTTCTTCGGGCGGAAGGGGCGTGCCTGTGGCTGGAAATGCCACATATAGCGGCGTCATTCGAGTATACGATCAGGATGATACGGCCAAAAGGAGCATGGGTGGTCTTTGGGCCGGGTTTGTTAAGCGGTGGCGTTGAGGGTAACCTCGTTTGTAAGGCCCACGGGGCCGCCTAAACCTCATGAGAACGGCGTCTGTTCACTCACGGCCTCGTCTCGGTCACGCATACCCATAGCGAACTGGTTTCTAAGGTGTTTGCCGTCTGTACGGCCATCTTCGTTTTTTTGGTTTATGGTGTTGGTCCTCGTGAAGGCTCTATACGGCCCGCCGACCCGCTGAACCATTTTGGTGGTCCCCGGGGCTTCACAAAGCAAGGAGTCTGCGAGGGGCGTTTCTAGCAGCCGCCCAAGCCGTTCTTATAAAATAAAAAAAAAAGCAATCCCAGGATGAGGTCCGCCTATGCTTTGCTTTTGCCGCCGCCGTAGCTCTCTGCTTCGGTCCTACGTGGTCTCGTGTCCAACCGTGGATTCTAATGGCATCCCCCAGGTAACATTTTCATGTCATGTAGCATGGCGATCTGCGTCACTGTGTCTGTTTCTTCTTCCTCTGTACACGTTCTCCTACTCCCCTGGTGTCTTGAATACAAAACCATGTATCACATCTTCTTTTCAACCGGAGACGTCTAGATTCCCCCTTTTTTGGTTCTTCTTGTTGTTATATGGTTTTTTGCGATGCACGCTTTCCCTGCCACGTCCCTTTCCGGGGCCCTGCCCCCCCTCCCCCCACCCTTCTCTCGAAAATCTATAAGAAGACCTCGAGGTTGATCTCGAGCGTGCTGACGGGGAACTTGATCTCGAACTTGTCGAGCACGGTGGGGTGAATGATGCCGAACTCGCCGATGCGCCGGCTCTGGCCGCCGATGCGGGCGAAGACGGCGGCGGCGCGGCCCTGGAAGAAGGTGGCCTCGTCGATGGGCTCGAGCCAGTAGCCGTCGCGCTTGGTGTGGTCCTCGCGGACCTCGAAGTCGATGGACTTGTTGGCGCCGGCGACGCCCTCCTCGCGCGTCAGGAACGAGGTGCGCAGCATCAGCATGACGCGGTCGAGGAGGCCGTGGACCTCCTCGAAGCCCGAGGTGCGGCCGCAGAAGGCGGCGGCGTAGTGGCGCTCGTTGCGCGTTTTCCGCTCCGCCCGGTCGTCCTTGAAGACGACGTCCGAGGCCTCGAAGACCTTGAGGGGCAGGCTGTGGGACTTGTTCTCGCGGATCGTCTTCAGCAGCCCGGGCAACAGCGACGTCCGGACGATCTGGTACTCGGCCGTCTTGGGGTTGGACAGCTTCACGGCCGTCTTGCCGTCGTCTTTCCGGCTCAGCCAAGCAAAGTTCTCGTCGTGGCTGCGGTCGGGTCAGCTACGCCGTGGTGTGGGATGGGAAACCCGCCACGCCCGTCGTCTTACCTGCAAAGGATGAGAGGCATGACCTCGCTCCAGCCCGCCATGGCGGACTCGTAGCGTACGATGTTGCTCATCTTGTTTATGCTCAGGGGGGCACCCACGGTCTTGTTAACAGACATGCGGGGGAGCTTGTTGAAGCCGTAGGCGATGCCCAGGTCCTCCATAACATCACAGCGCTGCAGAATATCGGCCCTCGTGGGCGGGATTTCGACCTCGATCAAGTTGGGTTTGCTGGAGGGCTTGGCGGTGAGGGACATCTTGGAGAGCAGCTGGCACATGGTCTCGGCCGACTCGTTCAGGCCCAGGCAGCCGTTCAGGTAGTCCACCTCGACCTCGTCCTTGCGCGGCGTCAGGTTGGGTGTTACGCGGGTCTGGTTGTTGTGGTCGGACAAGACCTTGACGGGCTCGACGGTGAAGGGCTCCTCGCAGTACATGGAGAACATGGTGACCATCATGTCGAGGACAATGGCCAGCTTGGTGGCGTCGGTGGCCGTGCACTCGATGAAGACGTTCTTGGAGTTCATGCTGATCTTGGAATGGTCGCCGTTGATGATGGGGGGCATGGAGCACACGACGCGGTTGGCGTCGTAGATGACGGGGTAGACGGGCTTGTCCCGGATGATGTGCAGGTACTTGCCCAGGTGCTTGTCCTTGTCGTAGAAGTCCATCATCTCGGCGGCCGTCATCTCCTTGGACTGGTTGAGCGGGGTGAACTTGATCTCGTCGGGGGGCAGGGCCTCGTAGGTGAAGGGGCCTTTGATGGTGTCCAGGTCGTGGGTGCCAATGGCCACCAGGGTGCGCTGGCGGGCCAGGTTCTGGTGCAGCTTGTCCTGCAGGGCGATGAAGGAGTCGTAGCGCTGCTGGGTGAAGGCGACGTTGCGCAGGATGGCGCCGGCGACCAGCGGGCGCACCTTCATGGTGTCCTCGCGCACGGTGATGGTCTCCATGGAGCCGCTGGCGGGAGCGACGAGGCGGAAGTTGGGTACGGGGGTCTTGCCGCGGAAGATGTTGAGCATCAGGGCGATGCCCTCGAAGCAGAGCATGTCATAGCGGTTGGCGGGGATCTCGATCTTGAGCTGGGGCGGCTCCTGGACGCCGTCGACGACGGGGCGGTCCTCATTCTCCGTGTCCTCGTCCAGCTCGATGCCGAATTCGAAGCAGAGCTCCTCGAACTCCTGGGTCGTGTATCTGCACCGGGCACGGTCAGCGGGGGCGGGGGGGAGGAGGGGAGCCGGGACGACGACGAGGGGCCACGGCTTACTGTTGACCCAGAGCCTTGAAGAGCTCATATTTGTCGACGGCTATGGTGGGCATGGTGGTCGGCCTGCGGGTGAAGAGGAATTGGCGGCGAGGGCGGGATGTCGAGGGCCGGGGGCGCAAAGATGCTGTTTTGCAACTTTCTATCGCGGGCAGCGCAGCTTTGAGTCACCGGAAATTTGGCTGCGGGCGGGCTGGGGATGGGATGCCCGCATATCGGTGGTGAGGGATGGGCACGCATAGCGCAGGTGCTTTTGCCCCACGTTTTCTCTACGGATAGCAGTCAGTCCCTGGAGGGGCGCGCACCGTATCGATAAGGACCCGATTAAGACCCGACGAGGGAATACCTAAGTATGTACTTACATACATGTACCCACATCATACTATATACTACATAAAGTATGCTCTCCAGGCATGGACGACTTATACCTAAGGTATGTATGTATGGATGGATAAGTACACTGTATTCATGTGGTCTATTCTAGGTACTAGATACCTAGGTACCTATGTAAGTAGTATGGCATATGCGCATTTACAATGTACGTACGTGTATGGTAGCAACACGTCTTTATACGATGTTGTCGCAGCGTCTGCCATCTCGTGCGTGTAAGTGCACGCGTCCAACGTACACGAATCATGGGGCCGTGTTGTGAGATGGCAGTTGGAGGGCGAAATAGACCCAAAGAAACAAGGAAGGGGTGGCGGGTGTTGCACACAGGGATGGATGGTAAGGACCTTCCTTTTCTCCCAGGCGAAAGAATCCCCGTCGCATCTCGCGTGGGTGAAAAAATAGATAGATGCTCGCCAGGGGGGCCAAGCCAGGTTCCAGAGAGTGTGACAGAAAGCTTACATACATAGGCGTATTATGGACTGGAGGTTTACCTCGAGGGATCATATGCCGGGCCAACCAAGTGCCACCTACCTACTTTAAGTACCTACCCAGTGTAAGTCTTGGGCCGAGCAACTATCGCGGATCTCCCTCCAGCCTGGGGGGATATTGGTGCCATCCTACGCCATTCTTGAGACGTACCTCTAATGTTCTCGGATATGGATGTGCGCCGTAGAGGGGTATATAGAAAGAGGTAGTAGTAGAGGTTGTAGGTAGTATGTACGTCATTGAGTTGGGGCATGGAACTGGAACCCTACCTTAACGGCTGGCCTCCCCTGAAAGCAGACAAGGACCTTCCGGCAGTTCCTCCGATGCGCGGATGGCCCGTATTAGAACAGCAAAAGCATGGGAAAGCCGAGCTTGGGCCAATATCGTTGCGCTTGAGCCGCCTAAACTCTGGTATGTACCCCTCCTACCTGATGCTGGTGTTTTTTCTGCGCGCCACACAAGACCTATGTACTTAGGTATACCTGGAGATCTAAGCCAGGCAGGGCTATCTTCTGTACCGTATGCAACGTTTGTGGATTGGGATATTTCAGTATATACATATGTATTCATGAACATGTATGGATGTTAAGTATGTAGGTCGTGTAGGTGTTTCCATATGTTTGTGTGTGTATGTGTGTGTGGTCGGGTGTGTCTGTCTCTCTCTCCCTCCATCTCTTTCTGACCCCCGTCAGGCCTCGACGACGACGACTCGGATTGAAGAGAGAGAAACGTTTTCTTTAGTTAAGGCCCAATCAGTAGTACTACCTGCTGCTAGCAGTTTTGTAGTACATATCCCTTGTATTACGTGATGAAGTAAGTATGTACTTAGATAGGTAGGTAGGTACCTAAGGTAGAGTGCATCCATGTATGTGCCTACATTCGATGCACATGTACATGGTCGGTAACAGCCAGCGAGCGCATGGGCGGAGAGAGATGGATGGAAAGAAAAGCAGAGCCTTCGGCCAACCAAATGCTCGCCTCCAGCCGCAACGACTCCTCCCCGAGATTGACCCATGTGCCTTGAACAACAAATCCACCAGCCTCTCATCCATCCATCCATCCATCCATCCGTCCATCCCCCCCGTTCAGCGGTATGAGAGTCCCACCTTCGTCTTTCGGTACATACTACTTAACGTCAGGGAGACCTCCCAGGTACATTATTTAGGTACTGCCAGCCTGTCAGCCTGCCCAACTGCCACTTGCCTGCCTGCTCCCCCATCCCCCCGCCCCCCAAAAGAAGAGAGAAAGGCACACACAGAGAGAGAGAGGGAGGGAGACAGAAAGATACATACTACACATCCTACCTAGACCTATCTGACCTACACTACCTAACCTACCCCTCGATGTTTGGGACGGCCAACTGACGACACACACACACACACACACACACACACCTCTCCCTCCTCTCGAGCATACAACACCATCCCCATCCTCGTTCCGCATCTTAGAACTGGCACTTTTCCGGGGCTTTTTTTCTTTCCCCTTTCTTGCGCCGCCACTTCTCGTCTCCCCTAATCGAAAAGCTGCTGGCTGGCTGGCTGCTCTGCCGCTACCGCTACCGCTGCCGCGACTGCACCGACTGGACTGCACGCACGCACGCACGCACTACCTACAACCTGCCTTGCTGCTGCCCTCCACTGGTATGCAAGCCCCGTGAGGACAAGGCCGATCTCAAATCCATCACTCACGCACGCGATCAGTCACCACCCACCGCATTCTTCCTCCCTCCCCCTCCCATCCGTCCCCCCGTCTCCCGTCCCCCGACCAACCTAGTTCGCCATGGCTGAAGCGCCGAATGCGAACGATGAGCTCTACCCCATCGCCGTGCTCATAGACGAATTGAAGGTGCGTGCAATCTCCTGCCCGCCGGGGCGGCGGTGACCACGCCACGCCACGCCTCGCCTCGCCTCGCCACGCACCCGCTGCCAATTGCCTCCTCTGTCCTCCCGTCGCTGACCCTCGCCCAACCCCTCTGCGTAGCACGATGACGTCCTGCTCCGTCTTAACGCGATCCACCGGCTGTCGACTATCGCGCTGGCCCTAGGCCCTGAGCGCACCCGCGAGGAGCTCATCCCCTTCCTTGACGGTCAGTCCGCACCGCTTGCTCCCCTTCCCCCCCTCTTCGCCTGCCGGCCCGCCTTCTGATGATCCATGCTTGCAAACAGAATCGGTCGAGGATGAGGACGAGGTGCTCGTCGCCCTCAGCGAGGAGCTCGGCAGCTTTATCGAATACGTCGGCGGGCCCCAGTTCGGCCATGTCCTGCTATCTCCCCTCGAGAACTTGGCCGCTATCGAGGAGCCCGTCGTTAGGGACAAGGTCGGTCTTCGTTCCCCTTTCCCCGCACGCGCGTCCCTAGGCGAGGCTCACCCTTTCCGCAGGCCGTCGAGTCGTTGAACAAGATCTGCAACGACTTGTCCCCCCAGCAGGTCGAGGAGTACTTCATTCCTCTGACCATCCGGCTGGCCAAGGCCGACTGGTTCACCTCCAAGGTCTCGGGATGCGGCCTCTTCACTGCCCCATACAACAAGGTCCCGGCCGCCATCCAAGTCCAGCTGCGCCAGCAGTTCGGTCAGCTGGTCCACGACGACACCCCCATGGTACGAAGACAGTCGGCCACCAACATGGCGAAATTCGTCAAGGAAATGCCCGCCGCCATCGTCGTAGACGAGATGATACCCCTCTTCCAGCACCTGGCCCAGGACGATCAAGACAGCGTGCGCCTTTTGACGGTCGAAATCCTCATTTCCATTGCCGAAGTTGTTCCCAAGGAACAGCAAGCCAGCCACGGCGTCCTTCTTACCTCGTTGCGCAACTTGATAGAGGACAAGAGCTGGAGAGTGCGCTACATGATAGCCGACAGATTCGAGAAGGTACACAGAGGGCTGCCACCCCGCGACGGCAATGTGGATGCTAACGCAGCGCGTGCAACAGATCGCCAAGGCAGTCGATGAGGAGGTCGTTTCGCGGGACCTGGTCCCGGCTTTTGTTAAGCTACTGAAGGATAACGAGGCCGAGGTTCGGACTGCGATTGCCGGACAGATTCCCGGCTTCTGCGCGCTGGTGGACCGAAACGTTCTTCTCAACGACATTATGAGCTCCGTCGAGGATTTGGTTTCGGATACCTCGCAGCACGTCCGCGCTGCTCTGGGCACCCAGATCAGCGGGCTGGCCCCCATTTTGGGCAAGCAAGAGTAAGCCGCCAGCTGCCCCTGATGCCCCCCCCCCGGGCGAGATACTGACCCCAATCAGGACCATCGACCACTTGTTGCCCATGTTCCTCCAGATGCTCAAGGACGAATTCCCCGAGGTTCGGCTTCACATCATTTCCAAGCTGGAGCTTGTAAATCAAGGTGAGCACACCCCTCCCAAGAGGGTTCGGGTCCCCAAGAGGCCAAGCGCTAATCAATCCCCAAGTGATCGGCATCGACCTTCTGTCCCAGTCTCTCCTCCCCGCCATCGTGCAGTTAGCCGAGGACAAGCAGTGGCGAGTGCGTCTTGCTATCATTGAATACATTCCCCTGCTGGCCAGCCAGCTGGGAGTCAAGTTCTTCGACGAGAAGCTGAGCGGGCTCTGCATGGGCTGGCTGGGCGACACCGTCTTCTCCATCCGAGAGGCGGCGACACACAACCTGAAGAAGTTGACCGAGGTATTCGGCGTCGAGTGGGCCAGCGAAGCCATCATCCCCAAGGTGATGGCTATGGGCTCGCATCCCAACTACCTGTACCGGATGACGACGTGCTTCGCCATTACGACTCTTGCCAGCGTGGTCAGCCTCGAGGTGATTGGCAAGTCGATCCTGCCCATGTTGGACAAGCTCGTCGACGACGAAATCCCCAACATCCGGTTCAACGTGGCCAAGACGTACGCGGCGCTGATCGACGTTCTGAAGCGTCTTCCGGAGGAGGGCACGCTGCAGTCGGGCGACAAGACCGAAAAGGAGCCGGCGGCCCCGTCGCCGAAATGCATGGAGCTCGTGAACGAGAGGATCCTGCCCTGCCTCGAGAAGCTGCAGAAGGACGACGACGTGGATGTCAGGTACTTTGCCACGACGGCTGCAGCGGCCATTCCTGGTGCTGCGGCTGGCGATCCGATGAACACGGAGCCTTAGAGAAGAATGAAAATGGAGCCCAATACACAAAGAAGAGAAGACGCTGAACCGCCCGCTCTCCACTGGCCCATGATTTGATATTTGGTTCCGACCTTAGGCGTGACTTACGGACGCATCGCATACGCGCAGGAGCAACGGAGAGGGGAGGAGACATGGGACGTCATGTAACGATTAGAAAGAACGAACGAGATACCATAGGCTAACAGCTATTCTCACGACACCTCGCCGTAAATATTCAGGTGGCGGTCGTAACGACGACACGGGCCAACACGATACGCGACGGGGGGCTCTTATTTGCGCGCCCAGGACTGCTACCCAAGTACATCCCAAGATTGTGTCCCATCAGGCACTGCCGCTGGTGACCTTCCGAAAACACAAGGTGCTGATGGTGGACCCCTTGACGCCGCCGAAGCTGAAGCTGGGGTAGTCGACGCGGCCGATCTGCTCGAAGCGCGCGGCGTCGTCGTCGTCTTGGTCGCGCGGGGGCGCGAACCAGCGGGCCAGCTCGTCCTCGGTCCAGTTGCAGCTGGTGACGAGGAAGAGGCCGCCGGGGCGGACGAGGGGCAGGACGCGGCCGCGGTACGACTCGGCGACGCGGCGGCCCGTCCGCGCGTCGACGCCGGCCGACAGCGAGATGGCGTCGAAGGTGCCCTTGTCGAGGACCACGTCCCAGCCTTGGGGGCGGGCGGCGAGGGGGGCGCCGGCGGCGCCGGCGGGTACGCCGTTATTGTCGTTGTTATCGTTATCGTCGGCGAGAAGGTCGTAAAGGGCGAAATCGACCGGGGGGGGAGGAGGAGGAGGAGCAAGATTTGTTGTTGCCGCCGCCGCCGCCGCCGCTGCTTCTTCTTCTTCTCCGTCCTCGTCCTCGTCCTCTTCCTCTTCGTTGTCGTCCCCCCGGGGCCGGGACCGGGGCCCCGACCGCCGCGTCGCGCCGATGCGCCGCGCGAACTCGACGCTGCGCTCGCTGTAGTCGACGCCGAGCATGGGGCCGGCCCAGCCGGCGTCGCGCAGGCCGAAGAGCATGTCGCCGTTGCCGGTGCCGAGGTCGAGGAAGGCGACGCGGGCGCGGGCGCGGGCGAGACGGGCCTCTTCCTCTTCTTCTTCTACTTCTTCGTCTTCATCCTTCTCTTTTTGTGGTGTTTGTTTTTCCTGGTCTTCCTCTTCCTCCCAGGATAACCCCCCCGGGAAGGAAGAAGAAGAGGAGGAGGAGGGGGGAGCCGAAAACAGCTCCTCGAGGAACTCGACCACCTTGTCCTGCGCCCCCGAGTCCTCGAACCAGTTGGTGCCCGTGTCGGTCGGGTCGTGCGCGTGGTTGTTCAGCTCGTTGCTGTACAGCTTGTCCCAGCTGCGGAGGAGGATAAAAAAGAAGAAGAAGAGGGTCAGCCTGGGGGGAAACAGGGCATATCTACATGTATACCTCCTACATACACACCCGCACATATACATTCGCACACACACACATAGAGAGAGAGGAGGGGGGGGGGGGATATCCCCTTTCCCCTCCCCCCTCGTCCCAGAGTGACAAGCGAGCGAGCAGAGTGAAAGGGGGGACGAGGCAAAACAGGTCAGAGAGTGTGAGGAAATGGAAAACTGACTATTCTTTGGTACCCAGCTCCGAGGGCTGCAGGTGCGTCGGGTTCGCCGCCATTTCGGCCGGACAGGGCAACGGAGGTGGGGTGGAATTGAGTTGGGGAGGGGGAAAAGTTCGGTGGTAAAGAGACGTTCAGAGTTGGTATCGTGGCCTCGGGAATTAAAGAAGGAAAGAAAAAGCTAACACAGAAATCGGGATCAGCTTTCTTGGGCCATCACCGAAATCCCAAGAACTTCTTTCCCGGGGGGCTTGTCGCTACCGTCCGCGGGGTTCTCACTCCCTCTCTCTGTCTTACCAAACAAAACCCAGGAGGGGCTTCGGCAGAAAAGAAACTCGGGGCCGCCTAGTCGTAGGGGTTGTGGGGGGCGACATAGAGCAGGCGGTGAATCCAGGGCCAACTACATACATTTAATTATCGTCTTCTTATTTAATACCACCGCCGCTGCCCCCTTCTTCTCACTCGATCCCATTTGCGGCCTGCCCTGCACGATCAGGTGGAGGCAAGCGGCCGATATTTTATTTTGCATGCTTCTGCTGTAGAGGTTTTTTTTTTCTCATAATCCTGCTTGCCTGAGAAAGAAAAGAGGGAAGGGGGGTATAGAAGCAGAAGAACGGCTGGATACTCGTCTTAATTCGCTTCTTCGCGCTCCTCCGCGAATGCCTGCCCGCTGCGTCCCAAACCCCATCCGTCACGCTTCTTTTTGGCACTCGCTCCCATCGTAAAATATGTTGGACTATGAATGGCCTTTTCCGGGCCTCTCTCCCCAGTCCATCAACCGGAGCAACTTCCTGTAGCGGAGCACATCCGGAAACGCACTATTCTCCGACTCCCGGCCCATCCGTGCTTTTCTCCCCCCGAGGGTGGGGGAACTCTAGCTCATCGTCCATACCGGCGCCTTGACCAGTATCTGCCGTCCTCTGACCTCGACCGAAATGAAACCTGCAAAGCGAACCTTGGTGGGATCCTTGGGGGGTGGTGCTGTCGCGTCGCCAATGTCAGTATTGGAAACGACGCTGCTCTTCCGGCTTGGCGATTGCGGTTGGCCACCCAACATGTTCAACATACCACTCTTCGTCTTGTCTCCTCGCTTGGATGACTTGTCACTGTCCTTACCGCTGTCGTCACCCTCGTCCGGCTCGGCAAGGGGCGGCAGAGAAGCCTTCTCGGGTTCCATGGTCTCGGCCTGCACCGTGTCGCCTGGGAGGGGGTAGTTGATAGCTACGTCGCGGCTCTCCAGCGACAGGTTGGCCGCTATACCGACCGCCAACTCCACGATCATGGCCACGCTTCCATCCACGCCGGGCGGCGGGGGTTCCACCAGATGCTGAAACAAATGCGCCGTGAGGTTGGCCGTCGAGAGCGTCGTGAAGTCCTCCTTATGCTTCTCGCTCTCGGGCGCCTGCAGCGACCGTTGCAGGCCCTCCAGCGTGGCCATGCGCCAGCTGACCACCTTAGACGTCAGTGCCTCGTACTCGTCCGTGGTGTTGAGCGTGTACGAGAACCGCCGGATGTTGTGCTCTATCACCTTCAGGTGTTGGCTCAGCTGTATGTCCAGGCCGGGGTGGAAGCACTTGTTGAAGATCTCGTCGGCAACCCAGCGCACAATGACGGCGCGGCCGACTGCTGTCATCTCTTGCTTGCCCGTCTTAAGTGCCTCAGTACTGACATAGCGCTCGATCCAAGGGGGCAGGGATCGCCAATCCTTGCGAATGTTGAAGGCAAGGTTGTTGATGGCGCCGTTCAGTCGCTGGAACCGCGTCGTGTACTCGCTGTCATCGAGGGCCGTACGCGATTGCGAGATGCGCTGGTTGGCGACGGCGTTCTGGAGCTGCTCGATCTGGGCATTGGCCTGCTCTATTTGCGCCTTGCCGTCGAAATATAGTCTCTTGACATTCTTGTACTTGGTCACTGCAAGGGATGGGTCAGTCGCACGCTGGGGGGGGGGGAGGGTAAAAAGGGAGGAGGGGCGACGGTCATACATAGGTCTTTGAACTGCTTATCGGCGTCGACGTCGCGTTCTGCGGTTGAGGGCTGGGGGCTGTTGCGCCCCGTGTCGGCACCCGAGCCATCGAACTGCTGTCTCTCCGGTACGTTGGTCTGGCGGTAGTTCTGCGTGCTTCCCGGCACAGCAGGCGTCGGGGGCATGGCGCCCGGCGTGGTGGCTGTTTGGCTGTGGCGGTAGCCCGGGGGCGGGCCCAGAGGCGGCTCGACAGCACCAGTCCCTCGCAGGGGCTTTTCGTTGTCGCCTGATCTACGAGCGGCACCGGGTTGCCCGGGCGGAGGGGCCATGATGTCGGACGAAGGAGAGTGGCGGTGCTGAGCGAGCTGGACGTAACTCAGAGAAGGTGTCGTCTGCTCCAACAGTATAATGGAAGAACGCGGGTCCGAATCGGTGGCGGGCGAATCATGCGACAGCTGCGAGATGGTCTCGGGGTTGAACTGCTGCGAGTCGGCGCCCAGGTGACGGGCGTCGTAGAGATGCGGCGAGTTGCCCGAATGGTACTGACCCAGGCTCGATTGGGAGGCCGAGTACTGGTGACGGCGGTGCTCCTGGGCGGGGTCAACAACGACGTGACCGTACAGCTGCTGTTGACCTCCGGCTATCTGAGAGGCTGGGTTGTGGGCGTGCTGCAGCGGCTGGGCCTGAAGCTGGGTTTGTGGTGGCTGCTGGAAAGCAATGTCTTCGTTTGCGCTGTAGGGCGAGGAAGAGGCGACGTCAGTGGGGATCTGTCGAATGGTCGTCGTGGCGGTGGTGCTGTGGTGGGGGCGGGGGCGGGGCTCTGACGGGTGTGCAGCGCGAAACTGCGGCAAGGGGTCCTGGTCGCGGATATACGACGCCTGCTCAGCTTCCCCTACCGACTGCAAAGGAGAAGGCGTGGTGGGATGGCGGGCTGCTGGAAGCGACGAGGGCGGCGTCCGTTGGCGCTGCTGCTGCTGCTGCTGCTGCTGCTGCTGCTGCTGTTGTTGCCAGTTCTGTTGTGGGTCGGGCGGCGTCTGCGGAGCGATACCGCTGGTCCTAATGGAGGGCGGGAAAGGGTTGCTGGAGCGCTTGGACGGGCGACGGGCGAGACCTGCCGTGTTGTCGTAGGCGCCCGACGACTGGGCAGCGGCGGCCTGGGACTGGGAGGCGCTTTCGGCTAGAGAACGACCGACACTAGAAGCGGCCACTATCCGCTTAATTAGGTTGCGCGCCGAACGCTTGGGTTCCGAGGGCGAGGATTGCGGTTGCTGTTGTTGTTGTTGTGGTGGTGGTGGTGGTGGTGTTGGCAGCGGCGGTTGCGGTGCACCGGGCGGGCTGGTGACGGGGCCCTGGAATTGCGGCTGGGATTGGGACACGACGGGCGACGGGGCGGCGGGTGGCGTCAGTGCGAGGTTGTCGACCGAGGTCGCGCCAGGCACCAGGTGCGGCTGCTGAGGGCCCTGGGACGATGGGTAGCGGGTCGACTGCGAGCGCGACACGAGATCGCCAAAGTCCTGGTTCGTGCGGTGCGTGCTGCTGCTGCTGCTGCTGTTGGGACTGCGAGCGAGAGGGGGGTTGAGATTGGTACTGTGAATGGGAGGACTGGCGCTCGTGTAAGCAGCGGCGGGGTGGTTTGACGTAAGGGCGTGGGAGACCAGGCCAGGGTTGCTGCTGCTGGTGCTGCTGCTATTATTATTACCGCCGCCCAAGATCGGGGGGAGACCCTGTTGCTGCGGAAGCTGCTGCTGCTGCTGGCCCTGCACTCCCAACGACGACGACGGCGGCGGCGGCGGCTGAGCCTGGAACTGCGGCTGGGGGAATTGCTGGGCACGCAGAGCTTGTATCTGTGCGGCCTGTTGCTGTTGGTGCTGGTGCTGCTGTAGTAGTAGTTGTTGTTGTTGTTTTGTTTGTTGTTGATTTAGTAGTGGTGATGGCTGCTGTGATGGTTGATGTCTCGGATCATCCAAGTGAAAGGAATCCTGGGAGCTGAAGGCACCACTGCCGGACAAAGAGGCCGTCGCAAGGGCTGATGAGGAGAGGGGTGGAGTTGCCGGCTGCTGCTGCTGCTGCTGCTGCTGCTGTTGCTGCTGCTGATGCTGCAACTGTTGCTCAACGAGATTCTGCTGAGAACGATTGCTTTGCTTCAAGCTAATGCGTCCGAAGGAGGGCATAGCTCAGGTATATGAGTGGTGCCGCCCAGGAAGGAAAGAAATGCGCCTTGTTTTTGGAGGGGGAAGGAGGGCCTAGTTGCTGCTGCTGGAGCTGCAAGTTGCTGCAGTTGCTGCAGTTGCTGCTACTGCTGCCGCTGCTGATGCTGCTGCTGCTGCTGCTGCTACGGCTGCGCACACGGGCCGGCGGTGCTTTGCTGCTTTCCAGTCCCGCGCTGGGCCAGGGCTGAAGCAGTGGTTCCAAAGTAGGCGCGCGCGCACGCGTGAGTGTGAGTGTATCTCTCTCTGTGTGTGTGTGTGTGTGCGCGTGTATCTGTGTGCCCGTGTATGTGTGTGTATGATGTGTCTCCCTGTACCGTCAATGGTTTGGCGTGTACGGACACGGATGGACGTGCGTCCACTCAGCCTGCTTTTCTTCTTCTCCCCTTGGTGGTGGTGCTGCTGTCCGCTACGTCTTCTGCTGCTGCTCCTCCTCCTCCGGCTGGTCCTGCTTCTTCCCGCAAGTGACAGAGAAAAAAAAGATGGGACGGGACGAATGGGCTGCTCTTTTCCCTGTTCTCGCCCGCTCTGCTTGCGCTCAATTGATGGCAAAAGCTGACAAGAGACAGCTCTTGGGGGGGGCCAACTTGAGCCCAGCTGATGGGTCCAAGGCCGCTGTCTTTGCAGCCCGTCTTGCAGGGGGGTCGCCCTGGGGCCCGGCTCCAGAGGGGGGGGGAGGGGGGCTGTGCTGCGCTGGTGCGTGAGAGGACGAGGGGTGACGGGAGGGCGTATGAGCAGGAGAACGAACGGGGAAGGGGGAGAGGGGAGGGAGGGGGGGGGGGGGGATGGTTGCGTTGCTTGTGATGGGGTGCCACTGTCGATCGTTGGGACGAACGAAGAGCAACGGAAGATGATGATGGGTTGGCAGCTTTCACTCGAGTCGAGCACCCACCCGCCGTCGTCCCTCTGGCCTTCTCTGACAAGCAATCCCCCCAGGTGGCTATAGACGCAGCGCCGGGAGAGAGAGAGAGAGGAAGAGGGGCTTGCGCTCGAGGTGCTGCCCGTCTCGGACGCTCGCGCCCTCGGCTTGGTACCAACCGCCGCTGGTGGGAAAACTGGACGTACCGCCTCGGTGCTAGGGCTCTCTGTTGTCTTGTCTCTCTCGGGGGTCCAGGGGACCTCTGCTAGCCGGCCATGTACTTCAGTGGTATGGGATCCCACACGCTACCCCGTTCCCGGCGGCGGAGGAGAGGCTCGGGGGGTCAAAAGTCAAAAGCCGTGTGCCTTGGTCGTGTGGGCTGTATACCAGATGACAGAGGCCCTGCCTGCCGGGCTCATTACCACGCGTAGTGCTGGCTGGCAGTATCTGAAGACGACGAAACATATCCGGACATGAAACGAACGAACCGGTACGGGGGGGGGCTGGCCCAACTGTATAGGGGGAAGGGATCGGCGGGCAGCTTACGGCTCCTCGGCAATCACCAGTCGCATAAGTCAGAAGAAGAACTCTACTGGGTGGTAAGCTACCTGCTTCTGTGCTCGGTGTATCACTACCTCTCTCTCTTCCTGGGCCGCGGACTGGACGGACGGAAACGCAAACATTGATAGCTGTAGTCTCGAGGGACGGCGTCGGTCTCCCAAGGTGAGAGATACGGTAAACCCCCCCCCCCCTCCATCCTTCTTCTCCTTGCTCTTGCACGTTACGTCCGGGCGCATCCAGTTCTGTTCCCGTCGTGATATCCGACCAGTTTGTTGTTCGTTCTCCCAGCGTGGAGGGGGGGAGGGAGGGATAACGTTGCCCGTGATTGCTGATCCCGCCTGCGCCATTTGATGCACGGGACGAGCCACCCCTCCGACCGCCTTACCGAATGGATGATGCCGGAAGGGCAGACAGGCTCAGGGAGGGAGGGCCACCGCTGACCGAGAGGGCCGTGACCCTCTCCGGAGAGGAGCACCACTCTTTCTGGGCGTCTGTACGGCGCCGCAATTACTTATATAGTGGGAAGTCTTTGTTCGTGTTCGCGGCCAAGACCCGGTATATTCGCGATGGGGTCGTCCTCTCCAGCGGCCCCCCCCCCCCCCCAATCCGGCTCGGCCGACATGCATTCATCCCACGGTGCCCCCGTCTCGCCCCGAGTGCCTTGCAGCCATGGATGTCAACCCAAGACAAGGAGGATGGCGAGAGAGGGAGAAGAAGTAGGTACAGTTTTGTGTGTGCGTGAAATTGCCACCGGGCTGCTGCTGCCTTTGCGGAATCGGGCGCCGCCCCAGTCAGGAGGCCCCCCCGGGGGTACCGTCGGCCGCTGGAGTGCGCGACGGAAGGTTTGCTTGCTGCTCTTTTTGGAGGGGGGGGTACCTTGTCCCGCCGCCGCCGCGACCATGAGCCAAATCCCACGTCACCGCGAAGTACCACGAGCCAGCCCGTTTCCCTCCTTCCCGGGTTGGCCGTTGGATCTTGGAACCTAATAACAACCCGCCTATCTGCGTGTGGGCACGGAAAACATCCGATGACCGAACAAGACCCAGGCCGCAGGAGTCGAGAAAAGCTTCCATCGTCGACCTGAGGGACCTGGAAGGTGACCCGTCTGAAAAGCCACCTGCAGTAAGTAAAAAAGGGTTGCATCTGCCCAGCCCACACCAACACCGGACGAGCGTGTGGGTGGAGACGCCATATGCGGCCCCTATGCCCTGCCTGATGCTATAAATAGACGGGGTGGGGATGGGTACATCAGTAGTCTTGTATCTATGGGTGGTGCCGATCTTGATGGTACATACGCTGGTTCTTTTTTGTTTAACTCCATTTGATTAAGTATGAATTGCTCACCCATGGACAACAGGCTGGGCCTGGGTTGAGGTGGGGAGGGGAGGAGGGCATACTTGGAAAGACATCCATAGAGGCTCTTTCTACACAGTAACATATCTTACCTACTTAACTAAAGTAGGTAGGTATGCAGCAGGACTCCCAAGGCAAAGGAAGTAGGTATGGAGACAAAGGGAGAGGGGAACTGGTGAGAAACAAAACCTTCCAGTCGTAGCTGGACCAGCTGGACCTGAAAGCAAGAATCGGCCCGCGAGCCGCAGACGCCGACGTGGCTGCGGATTGGCTGGTTGGGCTTTCGGAGGCGCAACCTCCTCCTGCCTGCCCGGTGACGATGGGGGTTGCAATCAGTAGAGGGGAGGGGGACTTTTGGCCGTTTGGACCGTCCGCGGCCTTGCCGATAAGAAGAAAGCAACGTCGCTCGCTCGCTATCGCTGCTATACTCTTATGGGCGGCTCCTACGGCCGCGCCCACCCATGATTGGCGCGCTGCTGCCGAGTCCAGGCCCGAGTCGCTACCAAGAAAAGCCTCTCGCACGCGAAGGGGGGGGTTCTCGAAGCTGGAAAAGAAGAAGACGGAGAACGAAAGCCAACGCCTCTCTCTCTCTCTCTCTCTCTCTCTCTCTCAGAAGCGCCCCCTGCATACCTAGGCGGCTTCTCTTCCCTTTCCCCCCCCTTTTGGATCACGCCCCGGCTGAACGCGGTGAGCCGCATAAGCACGGAAGCTCGATGTAACCACGGTCGTGTACAGCCCGCCCTCGGGCTCACGCGGGATGCAGACATGATGGACGGATGGCCCTGTCTCCTGCGAGCATGCCGCCGCCGCCGCGGCCGCGCCGTGTGAACGTCACGGGAGGGGGGATCGGCCATAACACCGGCGCATCTCTTTGCGAAGCACGCTTCTTCTAAACCGCTTTCGGCCGCCATGGAGCCGCATCATCCTTCAGCTGACGGCACTGCCACGAACACCCACCCCCCTTCCCCGTCTGCTGGCTGGGTTTGGGGATCGGGCCAAGATGGAGGAGGCCCGGTTCGAGCTGTCACGGTCGAGCGATGCGTCGCGCTGCAGGGCAGTGCCACATACCGAGCAGCCGCTGTCCATGATGCCGTGGCACCGTCTCTTGCGGCCGCCTGCAGCCGCTGTCCAGACACGGCCAAAGGCCCGACCGAGTCTTCGCCCCGCCGAGATGGGAAGCTGGACGTGGACGACCTCGACCTATCTGGCCGGCCTGCGTCGCCGTGGGGGCCGAATATTGGGGGTTGGGGGAGCTGACATCTTGAGCGAGGCCCATGCCGTCGGCGCCCTTCGTTCCATCCCGCCAGTTCGGGTTGCCCTGTTGCCACGAGCTGAAAGCCAAACCGAGCGCAGGTGACACCGTGCCGCGGCATCTTGGTCTCTCCAACACGAAGATGGAAGCCCCTTTCTGGGGGAGTGGGCTGTTTCCCTTCCCATCATCCACACGAATTGTCTATACCAAATGAGCTGTGCCTCCGACGGGGAAGGTGCCTGGATAGGAAAAAAAAAACATACCTATCTGCAGGTAGGTACTCGTCATACTCGCTCTTTGGAAACCCTCTTGACCGCCGCCCGGCCCGGTCCCATGCCATCGTCTCATGCCAAAGCCACCTCGCTCCGGTGGGAGATTCCGCTTTGTTTGTCATGGCCACGTTAAGTATCCTTTAATGCAGAGCCGTAAAGGAAGAGGCCTACAAGTAGGTTCTTCTCGGCTTGCCTTGGTGATGAGGAGAGGTAGGCTGGTCCGGTCATTAGACATGGGAAGCTGGACATGAGCCGTCAAGCTGAAATTCTTCTTCACCGCTACACATCAAATCCCTCTCGGACCCTCGAGACCCCTTTTGGGGGCGAGGACTTGGGGCCTGATGGGTTTCCCCGAGCACTAAAGATGAGCTGGAGCAACAGCTCCCCCGGCTCGATCGCCTTCCAAGGGTCCTCGAGGCACCAGAGGCGGCCCTCTCGGGTGTGACGGCCGTACCGGTGCCACGTGTATAGGGGACAGCCTTGATGGGCCAATGGGGGGGTTCCAAGGCAACTGCCGCTGAGCGGGCCAGTCTTGGAGGCGTACAGCAGCTGCCGAGGGCCATCGCCGGCCGGGGTCTTATCCCATGGTTCTGGTCACGGCGAGGCAGCCTGCCCGCGCACTGGTGCAACGACGTTCGTTGGGCTGGCCCCTCCGACGACGGATCCGTGAGGTAGGACGCCCCCCCTCCCCCTTCCCCGAGGCTCTTTGCTAGATCCTCGCAAGCGCAGAGATGGCGGTGTCCTTCGATTCACAGGCGAGAAGGGGTTACTCCCGACACGAAGCTAAAGATCAGCAACGGCGTGCGGCGGCAGTTGCTCAGGGGCAGGGGGGCGGGGAAGAGAGGGAGCCGGGATACCATGATATCAAGGACACCCACGACCCTGGGGAGGCCCCCCGAGGACGCTCCGAAACAGCGAGACCGATACTATGGCGACTCCCCCGAAAGAAGCACAACGCTGTCGCCGAGGTGCATATAAGCCGCGGCGTCCCAGCCACCTACGTGATTTGGCCCCTGGCATCTGGGCGCAGGCGCCGGCGACGTTGTGCCTCGTCGTGCGCGCGCGGAGGAACTGCAGACGGAAAAGGGGGGGGGGGGGGGGGGAGAGTCCCCCGTCCACGTATAAAACCACCCGGGGAGCCCAGTTCCGCTGGCCTTGGCTGCCGGAGTTCCAGGAAGCGCACACATTCTGGCCCGGTCGTCTCCTTGTCTCTTTTCTTCCGACCCCCTCCCCCCTTCTCTCCAACCGGGGCCAAACGCGCGCAGAAAACGCCTTGTCTACATCTAACCCCAGCGAGCCTCCTCCGCACCGCCGCCCCCCCTGGGCCAGCCCGCCCACCATGCAGGCCGTCGCTTTTCTGAGCTTCCTGCTGCTGCCGTTGGTGGCGGCGAGTCTGCCCTCGGCCCGGACCGGCCGTTCGGAGGCCGCTTACCCGGCCGGGGGGAAAATGCTCACGAACCTCGCCCAGTTCAGCTTCAAGAACTGGACCATGAGCGAGGTGTCTCTGGACTGCACGCGGGACACGACTGCCATTATGTACGACTGTACCTTCAAGTGTAAGTATCCTTTGCCCCCCCGTTTCCCCCCCTCCGCTTCCCTCCCTCTCTCCCCTTTCTCCCCTCCCTCCCCTTCTCTATCTTCCTTTTTCCCGCCGGGCGAACCTCCCCGCGTACGCGGTTGGTGCTAACGAACCCCCCTCCCCGTGCCCCCCCGGCCGTGTAGTCCAGTGGGACGACCCGAACTTCAACACGTCGTCGTACTGCCAGAACCACTGGCAGTGGGACGGCGTGACCACGACGCCCGGCCCCGGCAACACTTACAACACCGACTACTTTGTGTGCGAGGAGGACCTGCCCGAGCTGTGGCAGTTCAAGTTCTTCGACATCGACGATTCCGGCAGCTTCAATATGTCCCTGAGCCACCGGTGCCTCGATGACATGTACGTTGTGATCCCCCCCTTTTTATTTTCTTGGACTGGTTTCATCGCCTCCGCCCCCCGTGGCCGTAGAGGTGGCCTGTCGCTAACAGGGCTAACTTTTGTGTCCTCCACCCCCCGCGTGCAGTCATTTCAAGCCCAACACCGAGGTGGCCCAGTTCTTTTCTTCGCCCAACATCACGCTGGGCCTGGCCAGCAAAAACGACCTCGGTATTGTCTACTCGGCCAGCGACCCTCTCTTTGTCAAGATTGAGGGCCTTACGATCTGACGGGATGCGGCGGTGGAGGAAGGACATAGACGCGGGGAGGAAGGGGGGGGGGGGGGCTTGGGAAACGTGAGGATCTGGGTGTACATGTGGCTGCTGCTGCTGGGCATTGGGGCCGCGGGGAGGGGGGGGGGGGGGGGGGAATGATGCATTTTCCAGGAGTTGATGTCAGGATTTGGGCCCAAGGTTGAGACGGAGCTCTGTCATAAGGCGTGAAGAAGCACAATCATCGAATTGGTCGCCTTCTCGCACAGGCACGCATGTTTCCTTTTTTTTTGATCTTTTGCCGGGTTTGATTGGGTGACAAACGCCGGCCGTTGCCAGGGACATGGTTGGGGTGGGAGTAACACATGAGATCAGAGACAACACAAGCATGGCAGAGAGGATGTTGTTGGTCACAGCCTCCTAGGTACAGAGGGTGGGTGATCGGTTCTTCTCCCACCTCACAGGTTTTCACGGAATGAATGCCCGGTCCAAACACGCCGGATGCGTTCAGAATAGTAAACTCTGCCCCCCTCCCCGGCATGTTCTCCCCGGCCTGCTCCCCGAGAAAGGCGAATATAGGTAAATCACGATGCGCGACGCGCAGTCCCCCCGTCGGGAGGCGGAACAATGCCCACAACCCCCCCGGTGGGGGCGCGGTCGGGAACGGATGATGATAACATGTCTCGGCTACGGCTCCGCGAAGCGACAAGGCGGCCGAGAGAAGGTTCCCCCCACCCGTACCCCGTCCACTCGGCTTCACGCACCGCGAGCACACCCGCCCGTTTCCGGGGCGGTGGTTAGCTGGCGGGACACCACAGGAAACCCATGTCGTCATCATGGGGGGAGAGGGGCGCGTCTTTCCGTACAGCCGCATAGGCCCCTTGTCTTTTTCTTTTTCTTCCTCTCCTTAGCCTCCCTTCCCTGCTCAGGTGCTGGAACGGCGGCCCTGTAGGTTATACTTGGGCATGGCGCGCAAACCCCCTCCCCGTTCCTGGTACCCGTTGAGGAGGAGGAGGAGGAGGAGGAGGAGGAGGAGGAGGAGGAGGAGGAGGAGGAGGAGGAGGAGGAGGAGGAGGAGGAGGAGGAGGAGGAGGAGGAGGAGGAGGAGGAGGAGGAGGAGGGAAGGGAAGACCGGGCGCTTGGGGATCGATAGCCCCATCGCGTAAGCGGGCAGGAAGGACGAAATGCATGGGGCCAGCCTCGTGTTACACGTCTTATACGCTCCGACCCCTTCTCTCTTTCTCTCTCTCTCCCTGGGTCGGCGGTCGCATTCCGACGGGCCACGAAGCAGAAGAAGAGAATGCGACCACCAAAAAAAAAAAAAGGGAGTTCGAGTCGGGATTTCGGTCCTCCGTCCCAAGCCCGGAGATACGGGGCCGGCGGCCGCTCGCGTGTTCTGGTAGAGGAGGGCCCCCCTTCTCGCTTAAAACCGCCTCTTTGTACTGGGGGGGGGAGGTTGGTGTGGTCCAGCCGGGGCCTTGAGCCCCTGCAGACGGGGGGGGGGGGGGGGGGGGGGGCGGATTTAAGTACGCCTTACGCTGTCCCGGCGAGGCGGAACCCGGGCGACCGGATAAGCTTGGAAGCCACCCCTTCCCTCCTCGGCGCTCCAAGTATATATTGGTAAATGGTGTATATCGACGACCCTTGCTGCGTCCAATAAATGGTACTCGCATGCGGGAGGAGGGAAAGGGTAGGGGGAGGGCCGGATGGGTCGCTCTCGGCCCTGGCTCAGCCCTGAGACTGTGTGTACCTGCGTCAAACGCCGGCCGGCCTGTAGTCTGCGAACGTCGAGACCGCGGTGCCCCGTCTGCATGGGCTTCGACGAACCATCCATCCCCTGCTTGACCCAGAGGAGGGAGGTCTCTTCCGGCCCCGGGGGGCGGATCCTTGCCCTTCACGGCGGCGCGGGCAAGCAGGCATCCCGGAGCCCTGGTGGTGGGACAGCGCAAATGCGTGCAGTGACAACACGATGTCGCAACGATGGCGTGCGCAAGGTTGGTGGCCCGCGTGGTATGTGAAATGGAAATCTACCATGGCGAGCATGGCGAGATGGCTGGATGGAAGCCATTTTCGGCCACGAGATCGAATTCGGTGGCTTCGGTAGCTTACTTAGTCTGAGGGGCCGATGTCATGATGCTGTCGGAAGCGGCTGTTTGCATGCTTTTTGTTTTAGGCGATGGGAATGGTTGATTGGCCGATATTGGTCAAGACCTCCCGATGCTAATCTACAAAAGCGGTCTTGACTATGGGCAAGGACGAAGCGGGAAGAAGGAAAGCTAGATGACCATAGACAGTTGCCCATCCCGAAGAGGAGTGGTCGGCTATCGAGCCCAGTCCTCTTTTCACTCCCACATGCCAATACTTACGGACAGCACAAGCAAACTCAACTGGTCCCTTTGTTGGCAACATGTCGAAGCCGAGCGACGACACCCCAGCCTCGACAGGCGCTCAGGGAAGCCCCGTCGCTTCGTTACTTCTTACGTCCTATAGCCACGCGCCCCGGCTCCGGCCTACTCCGGATCTGCGATATGACCTCCGAGCGGCCAGCCTACCGCCTCGGGATATCCTCCGAGACCGCACGGGTATTTCTAAGCGCGTAAGGCAACGCATGCTGAGATTCGACGACTTCTCGCAACTGCTTGCCGATGCCGAAAATGAAATCCGGTCCGCGATGACAGAGATGCTGGCGGGGCGGTGCCAGACGCGTTCTTCTTTACATGAATCCGAGCCCAACTCGACGCCGGATGGAGTTCCGCCGAGCCAAAGGCCGAGCCGTCGGCGGACCGATAGAACCCGGGACGACGCGGGGGTTGATCCGGACTGGGCCGGCGACGGAGAAGACACGGGAAAGACCGAGCACAAGGAGGCAGACCGCCCGACCTTAAGCGTTGGGGCGTTTTGTATTAGCGGACACCATCGGAGCGTGGCATTCATCGAGGAGTTGGCAGGGAAGTCATGGCCCAAGGGCTGGGAAGTCCGGGTGAGCCACCGCGAGCTCCAGGGGTCCCGGGAAGCCACAAGAGACAGGGGCGAGAAGGACCGGGGGCAGCGTCGCAGAGACCAGCGGTGCTCGGCGAGACGGTTGGGACGTACTGGGGTGACAGCATCCGGCCTTAACATTCTAGATTAGCAAGTCAAAGTCCAGCATCGAGGTCTCCCCTTCACTTTCCTCACCTAGCGAATTCCGGCGAAGCAGAGGCGGGTAAGCCTACACAAGTACGTAACTACTTACTCTCCATATCTTGTGGTGTCGAATCAAGAACCCGAAGTCGCCTGGTTATCGGGAATAAACCGGCCAGGTCGGCACTTGGCCTTCCTATCGCGGATGGGGATGCTCGATATCCTTACCCCGCTAAATCGTAGGCGGTCTGTTCGCCCTTGGTATGCATGGTGACGGCGTGAAGAACCTCGAGAATCAGTAACGCAATATGGTCAGCCTCTTGCACACCACCATTACCACAACAACGAATCCAGCAATACTGGGTAGCATGGGCACTTCTACTGAGGGGACCCGTGCAGTCGAGGGCTCTTGCAAGCTCGTCGGCGCTGTCAAAGGGGTCGGACGTTTCCTCCTCAAAAATTGGCTGATGATTGGATTTGGCCTTGCATGCCTCCTTGCTTACCTCTTCCCCAGTATGTACAGTGTCCAAGCTCACGACGTGGGACATGCAGCAGGCGAAAACCAGTGAGACTGACTCCGGCAGATGTGGCCGCTCGGGGAGGCACCATTAAATCAGAATACACAGTCCTGTACGGTGTAATCGGCCTGATATTCTTCATAAATGGCATGCAGTTATCGCCGGTGAAGATAAAGCAGCATATCACCAACTGGCGCCTCCACGCCACTGTACAAGGGACTAGCTTCCTTGTCATCCCCCTCATCATGTTGGGTGAGTTGTCTGTCCCGGCGCGCGAGGCGGAAGGAGACTGATTGGTAAGCGAACAGCTATAGTCCACATCGTCGTAGCAGCTGGGGGGGTGAGCTCTGGGACTATAGACGCGAGGATGTTGATGGGCATGCTGGTGTTGAGCGCGTGCCCAACCACAATCGCGTCCAATATTGTCATGACACGGAACTCGGGCGGCGATGATGCTGCTGCCATCATCGAGGTCGTCATTGGCAACGTTCTAGGTTCTTTCATCGCCCCTGTGCTGATATACGGCTTTATACCTTCGCACGCTGGCTTCGAGCAGTGGCGGCCGGCGTCTCCGTCGACGCTCGGTCCTATGTATGCCAATGCCATGAAGCAGCTTGGGCTCAGCGTATTGGTGCCTCTGGCGGTTGGCCAAGCGCTGCGGTGGACTTGGTCGGACCGCGTCGAGTGGGTGTTGCAGACATTCCGACTGGCCAAGCTCTGCTCTCTCGGGCTGGTGTTGCTTATATGGTGGGCACCCCGAGGTGTCGGACTTTCTTTCTCCTGCGGGTGGCTTTCGGCTGACTTGCGATGCACAGGTCAACCTTCTCCTCGGCCTTCAAGACGGGTGCCTTTTACCTGCCGTCGAAGGCGTCCATGATCTTCAACATTCTCATCAACTTGGCTCTCTACGCATTGTTCACCATCGTGTGCTTCGGTGCCGCATCGCCGCCCAGCTGGCTCGTCGAGCCGGTGAACAAACGGGTTGCGGATTCTTCAGCGGCACGTCGCCTGCCCTCGGCCATCAAGCGCGTGATGAGGGTTAAGAAGATGGCCAGGACCGAGGTTGTCGCCGTCTGCTTCTGTGGCGCGGCCAAGACCATCTCGGTCGGGATACCCCTGGCGGATGCCATGTGGGCAAAGCATGACGACCTTACCAAGTCGTTGGTCCAGGTTCCCGTCCTGCTGTATACGACGGAGCAGGTGTTTGTGGCCCAATTCCTGACGATATTCTTCCGGTGGTGGTTGGAGCGTGACCAGAACAACCCACCGACGGACGAGGAATTGATAGTACCTGACAAACCAGATACCACGAGTCGCGGGGAACCAGTGCTTGGCCGGTCAGAGGATAGCACCGCTGGTATAGACGTAAGCAAGGGCAGTGCATAGGAAGCACTGCTGGAGAGTCAGGGATAAAAGCAGTGAGTGGTAAGACGAAGGGAGCACCAATACTACTTAGCTTGTATGCATCTAGTGTTGGGAGGGGAAAGGCGTGTGTGATGGGTGGCCCGTATGGAGCAGGAGGAGTCAGTATCGATTACTTGTAATTGCTCCTGCAGCCCTGCCGACAGTCGTGGATCCTATGTAGCACTGGCACTCACGGTGAGGGCTGCATCCGGGTGGGCTGGTAGTGGGCTCATGCTGGGGATCGCCGGTAGAGTGGTGATGTCAAACCTCTAGGTCAAGCCGGCACACGCCAAACGGAGCGGCAGATGCATGTTTGTCCCCGGCCTGACGGACGGACGGTTGGTGATGAGTCAATGGGAAACTTTTAGCGACGACGAGGTTGTAGGTAGGTAAGTATACATACATGTAGCTAGGTAAGTAAGTATGTATATATCATATCTGCTGCCTAATTACAGGGCTCTTACCTTCCATATTACCTACTAACATACTTACCTACCTCTTTATATGGAAGGTACTATCGTACCCGGCGAAGCGGGACGGGAAGGTAGGGAGGGTTGTTGTGATTGCCCTTTGCCAACGACTCATGTCCCTTCCCGTTGTGACGCCCCCCCGATCGATGGCAGCCAAGCTGATCATACAACGCCGTAGAAATTTCCAGATGATCCCAGCCACGTCGTCGCTGCAGCTCCTGGATCGCATTCCGGACTCCCCCCCAAATCCCACTCGTCGTGCACATCATAAACGGAGGAAGCCGCCGCCTTTTGAACAAGGTATTAAATGTTAACAGTTGCATCACCTGCCTCGTTCTGTTTCGTTTCCCTTGTTCGGATCCTGATCACCTTGTGAGCACGCGCTGGCTGGCGGCTACGTCACTAGCACCATCCGACCCCATTCCCTCCGACGTCCAAACGCCCCCCAATTGGGGATCCTAGCTGACAAGCCCGCCATCGGCCTCTCCTAAACTGACGACCCAATCACGCAACCATGAACTCCGCCAGGACGTTGCAGGGAAGTTGCCGCTGCGGCAGGAATCAATATGTGATTGACGTCCCGGCCAATGCTTCTCGCGAGGCGCAGATATTATTCGGCACTGAACGATCGCACCGTAAGTAGAATGCATGCTCCGTCAAGAGAACACCGCCCCTCCCAGCGCTTCGGGGCAAGCAGTCATTGGAGGGGCATGAAACGCTCGCTGCTAACGATGCGCTGCATCGCACAGGCATCTCCTCCGCCACGCCCCTCTCGGCCTTTCTTCGCGTGCCGCTGGACTGGTACGCCAGCCAGACGTATTGTTTCTTCCCCGACGAGAGTAACGCGTCCATCCGACGTTTCTATTCACATCCGTCCGAGCAGCATGCCTTGCGACAGTTTTGCGGCTACTGTGGCACCCCCATGTCCTACTGGAGCGAGGAGCCCAGAAGCGAAGCCGATTACATCCAGTTGACCCTCGGCAGCCTCCGGACGCGCGACTTGAACGACCTGGAGGAGATGGGCATCCTCTCTAGTGACAGTGATGAAGACGAAGACGAAGACGACGTCGAGGAAATGGACGTGGTCCCGGCCACACCGGCTGCACCGGCTGCACCCGCCATCACGCAGCTGATGGGGCGCGAGCTCACCAGTGTTCCGTGGTTCGAAAGCATCATCTCGGGCAGCCGATTGGGGAACCGCTTGGGCAACCTGCACACGGCCAGAGGCTCACAGCAGAGCCGGGACGGCAGGATGAGGGTTGAGTGGGAGGTGACGGAATGGACAGTCGACGACGATGACGAGAACGAGGACGTCGAGGGCGATGTTGTCGATATGGAGGAGGAAGCTGAGGCATCATCCGAGGCCTCGAACACGGGCAAGAGGAAGCGCAGGGAAACGGAGCACGACGGCGGTCCCAGCACCACCAAGAGCAACGTGCCTTGAAGGGGGGACCCCGGTCAGCGTCAAGTTGGCATCGAGGACCGCCGACCCGTCTCGTGCTCTACGTGACGGATCCATTAGGAACACCGGATGGCGGCCGGCCGGCCGCCCGACGGATGATTCTCCGATGCAGAACACGGTCACATTGCAGCCGGCCCGTCTATACGTTGGCTCGTACCCAGGACCGAGTTGCAAGGCGCAGCGTGCTTGGGCGCTCGTGGGTCACAGACCCGACGTTCCGATAAGAGGAAGCGCGAGGGCAAGTATGCATAATGAGGCAAAAAAGAAAAAGCTGGCTGCAAGCAAGGAGGAGGGATTGGACCGCCTGGTTTCGTACGGGCGCATGGCGGGCTATGTACGTACATATCCGTTGAGAAATGGGCATAGAAGGCTATATTCCGGAAGTAGCATGTATAACACAGGGGTGCAACCAAGCGTTCTTTGGGGTAGATGATGTGCATTGGGGACTGACTGACTGACATGTGTGTCAAACGGCTCTCTCATCGGGTTCGTGCCGCAGGGACGGGCGGGTGGACGGGACCGACGAGCGTTAGTCGGGCGACTAGAGGCAAGGAGGCAAGGCCCTCTTGCCACGCGACGAGGATCTCGCCTAGGGCAGCTCGCCATAGGCGATGGAGGAGTGGCGCGGCATGCCGAGTCCCGCAGATACACAGCTTCTCTCAATGTGATACTTAGCCAGCAGCCAGTACGGGACGGATAGGTAGCCCCAAACCAGAACCGACAGGCTGGGGGAGGGGGGTTCGGTCGATCGCTGGCCCGGCCGAAGTTTTGGCGGCGCTTCGCGACACATGGCCTCGTCGTCGGGTAGACGGGCCGTGACACAGAAGCCAGCGTGACAGACCCGAAGTGTACCAAACGGAAGAACTCTGCGCTGGAGCCGCGGCTCTGGACTGGCTGGGGAGAGCCCGGTACGACGAAAAGCCCCCTCCCCCTCCCCCCCCCCAAATTACCCCGCCGCGCGCGCCCGGGGTGGGAGTGAGGGAGGGAGGGGGGAACCGCCTTTATTTCCCTGCGGTTTGAATGGCTTTGGGGCGAGGAAAATCAGCCCTCCCATCTCCCTGAGCACCCGGGGGAGGGGGATCTCGGTCGCCACGGTCCGACTGGGAGAATTGGGTAAGGATCCAAGCGTCTGGATAACACTACTCAGCCTGGTCGGACGCTCCCGGCATTGGGGGGCGCGAGGGGGAGGGGGGAAATGGGCTTATAAGAAGATGCTGTTTCCCGTCTCCCGGCCGAGGACGTTCGTCTGAAACTCCGCTCTTCCTGCTCCAGGCTTAAGGTTTCCCTCTTGGTGAGCCTATACCCACATTGATCGCAACAAGAAACAGTCCACCCCCCTCCAAACCCACCCCCCTTTTCCCTCCGCCAAACCGGGGGCTGCGTTATCCGTCCTCACGTATCACCACCATGTCTCTGCCTGCCGACTTTGCGTGGGGGTTCGCTACGGCTTCGTAGGTCTTCCCCCTGTTATGTCTTTGCCGGGCCATAGAGTTCTCCCCCTCGTATCAGCCCCCTTGATGGTGGTAGGCGGAGGCTGACCTGTGTTTCCCCCCCTCCTTCCAGCTACCAGATCGAAGGTGGCGTTGACGCAGACGGCCGAGGTCCCTCCATTTGGGACACCTTCTGTAAGATCGACGGCAAGATTGCCGGTGGTGAGAGCGGGAAGGTCGCCTGTGATTCGTACAACCGCAGCCACGAAGACGTGGCCCTGCTGAAACGCCTGGGTGCGAAAGTCTACCGCTTCTCCCTCTCCTGGTCGCGCATCATTCCCCTCGGCGGTCGGAACGACCCCGTCAACCAGAAGGGCCTCGACTACTACATCAAGCTGGTCGACGACCTGCTCGAGGCGGGCATCGAGCCGTACATCACCCTGTACCACTGGGACCTGCCCGACGAGCTGGACAAGCGGTACGGCGGCCTGCTGAACCGCACCGAGTTCCCCCTGGACTACGAGAACTACGCCCGCGTCGTCTTCAAGGCCATCCCCAAGTGCAAGAACTGGATCACCTTCAACGAGCCGTGGTGCAGCTCCATCCTGGGCTACAGCAGCGGCTACTTCGCGCCCGGCCACACGTCGGACCGCTCCAAGTCGGCCGTGGGCGACAGCGCCCGCGAGCCCTGGATCGTCGGCCACAACTGCCTCGTCGCCCACGGGCGCGCCGTCAAGGTGTACCGCGAGGAGTTCAAGGCGCAGAGCGGCGGCCAGATCGGCATCACGCTCAACGGCGACGGCACGTACCCCTGGGACCCCGAGGACCCGGCCGACGTGGAGGCGGCCGAGCGCAAGATCGAGTTCTCCATCGGCTGGTTCGCCGACCCCGTCTACTTCGGCCGGTACCCCGACTCGATGCGGAAGCAGCTGGGCGACCGCCTGCCGACCTTCACCGACGAGGAGCGCGCGCTCGTCCAGGGCTCCAACGACTTCTACGGCATGAACCACTACACGGCCAACTACGTCAAGCACAAGACGGGCGAGCCGCCCGAGGACGACTTCCTCGGCAACCTCGAGACCCTCTTCTACTCCAAGAGCGGCGAGTGCATCGGCCCCGAGACGCAGAGCTTCTGGCTGCGCCCCAACCCGCAGGGCTTCCGCAACCTGATCGTCTGGCTCAGCAAGCGCTACGGCTACCCGCCCATCTACGTCACCGAGAACGGCACCAGCATTAAGGGAGAGAACAATATGAGTAAGGACGACATTCTCGAAGATGATTTCCGCGTGCGCTATTTCAAGGGTTACGTGAATGCCATGGCCCAAGCCGTCTCGGAGGACGGCTGCAACGTCAAGGGCTACATGGCCTGGTCCCTCATGGACAACTTTGAGTGGGCCGAGGGCTACGAGACGAGGTTTGGCTGCTGCTACGTGGACTACAACACTATGGAGCGGACTCCCAAGCAGAGCGCCCTGAAGATGGAGGACCTCTTCAAGAGCGTCATGAAGAAATAAGGTTACGCGCAACTGCCCCTATGGCCAGGAAATCGCACGATGGGTTTATCTGAGTCCTCAACCAGTCGATGATACATGATTGCACGGGCTTAGGCAGATCCACTAAATGAAACGGTGTCATATCTTCGCCGAGAAGTTTCATGCGTGCAGCTCCAGTCTGCTCTAATAATAAGCGCAGACGCAACGGGCCGTAGGCGCTGCAGCGGGGAACCTTTTTAGATGTTGCAGAATGGCCCGGCTCAGCTTCGAAGAATGAGCACGTGTATCAGCTCAACCGCCCATTCCTTCTGAACAGGTCAACCGTGTGAGATGGCACCTTGGAATCTTGCTAGCGTAAACAGATGGCAGCTCATCGAGGAATCGGACGAAATTAGGGCTCGAAATGGGATGGGCAGCATTGCGAGCTAAGGGGCGAAGAAGTGCCCGTTAGAGGCAGTGTAACGAGCTGGACACGCGTGCCAGCGTCGAGTGATACGTATAAATGGAATAAGGATTCGAATTGACGAAGGTCGACTGGACAAGCTGTCGCTGACGTTATATTCTCGATTGGTAGGCACCCGAGAGTGCCTCAGCCAACCTGTGCAGGACCGTCCGTCCACCTTGGGTGCGAAGTGGCAAGAAGCTGGCAGCCCTGACTAAGTACTTAGGTATTATTACTCATGTGTGGGCTAGACTTTAATCTTTTTACTCGGACTATAGTAAGAAAGCGATATGTGTGTGGGCTAGATAGTGTAAAGTTTTATAGGTGTTGCTGGAGGAAACTCTTAACAAGAGGCACTTATGTAGACAGCTTCTACGCCCAAGTCCCATACCTGGGTGCCTACATACTTACCTAGTTAAGTACCTATCTGTCTGCAGCTGTTGTCACCATGTTCGTCCTGCGATGTATCGTGATTCTTTCGCGCAGGCCCCCGGTCTCTTCTGCAGCGGCCCTGCCTGTCACACTTGATAACTGGGTCTGCCTGAACGGCGCCCACTCTGCTAAGCGCCCTGCAGATCGCCAGCAAGCCGGATGTGACCTTGCCCACTCCGAGCTGGCAGGAAGGTATCGAGCGATGGTTCTCTAATGCAGCAACCGGGAGTCCCATAAGACTCCTTACTCCATTCTGTTCCCATCTCATCATGGCTTACGCTGGGCAACGCCCATCCTCGTCGGATAATCAGGTACTGGTCTAAACAGCGTTGACTCCACACCGGCTATTAGTACATCTCTGACGAGATGCATTCGCCGGAGGAAAGAGCGACCTTGTCGAGCTTGTCTCTTCCCTCGTCGAGCCCATCGGCCGCGATAGTGTTGCCGTCGGTCGAGTCTCTGTGTCCGCGGTGTCGGTACGATGAACACCACTATCCAACGACGAACGCCGCAAAGGCGCATTCGAATAACGTCTGCAAGAACACAGCCACTGCTCGGCAGGCTGCCTTGGATGGGTGCTGGTTGTGCGCAATTTTACTTGCTGCTACACGGCTTTGGAATCTTGGTGTGCAACAAGACGAGATATACGGAGAGTTTCATGTACGGTACGATGCCGAGAGGTTCACGCTCCGTCCTCGATTCCTTCTGCCGATTGTGCAGATCTACAGCGTCGGTGAGGCAAATCAAGTACCTACGGCAAGCAGCAATGGTGTGTGAGTTACTCCTTGGCTGACCTCAATAATGCAGGAAAACCCCAAGCACTGCGATTTATCTCCGATACCGAGCTGCCGGCCCAGGCATCCTCACCGATCACCGCCAATTTCATTGCATATAACCTGAACCAATGTCTGCATACTCATAGTGCTTGCCGAGAGTACCAAACCAGGCTGGCCAGCTGTGTTAACTGGCCTAAGCGAGTCCTTCGAATAAACAGCACGGGCCAGAAGTTACAGCTTGTTGATTTCGATCCGAGCATGGCCTCGCGATATACAGCTTTGAGCTATTGCTGGGGGGACGCAGACAAACAATTCAGTGCTACGTCAAAGACTCTCCCGTCGTTGTTAGCTGGAGTCGATATCTCTGACCTGCCTCAAACGTTGAGAGACGCAGTATCTGTGACGACAAGCCTGGGCACAGACCTTATCTGGATCGACTCCATGTGCATCATTCAAGATGACATAGACGACTGGCGTCGCGAGGCGGGAAAGATGAGCGTGGTCTATGCTCTCGCTCTAGTGACTATCATCGCAAGTTCAGCCTCAGCGTGCGACAAAGGGTTCCTGAGCGCCAAGCGGGAAACCTCGATCCATCTGGCACACATCGACGTGGAAGGCCAAGCGACGGAATTGCGAGCCCGTATCATCCGCGATTGGGGTCACCACAGAGGCGGTCCGCAGTCTTCTTACAACTATCGCAGCATCATGGTTGATCCGGTCGACACAAGGGCTTGGACCTTGCAGGAACGGCTGCTTTCAGCACGCTTCATCACGTACACGAGTGGCGAAACACAATGGGGATGTCGAACTTTGAACGCGTGCGAGTGCGGCCAGCGCCTGTACGGAGACCTGTACAAGGAGGCACGGGACCCTGAAGATTATTGGTTTGATACTGTGCAAGAATACCTCAGCCGGAACCTCACACAACAGGCGGACAAGGTCACCGCCATAGCAGGTATCGCGCGCATGACAGCATCAAGTTTTCTCGACGCGCAATATGTGGCCGGCATATGGACCACGCAGCCGAACATGTCACAGCTCGCAGTCAGGGGTCTCTTGTGGTACAGGACCCCCCTTTTACGGGCTAGATTGCTGCCGACGACTTTTACTGCACCGAGCTTTTCCTGGGCCTCCACTATTGGCGACGTGTATCACTACGGAGCTGATACCTTCAAGGACGCCACTTTCCCGTCAAGAATTGTCGAGGTGGGCAAGAAGCTCGAATCCTCGGATCGGTTCGGACGCGTGAGCGAGGCCTACCTGCGCATGGCCGGACCAGTACTACATGCAAAACTGACCGCACCTCCTGAAACCCATTACCCACGATATACGGCTCGATTAGACCGAGCTCGCAGCTATGCTCCACAGGTGAATTTCGACGCGAAACTGGAAAAGGTGCAATTGCCGGATGGCGCTTTCACTGTCAGAAGATCACCTTGGCCGGCGGATGGCGAAACCCCAAAGGTTGACGAACACTGGGACGACGAGATTGACATTCGCTTTCTACCACTCCGCATACGCAGGGGCAGAGACTTGGGTACGTCAAGCGGGATAGGTCGGCGAAAAGGCAATAACAGCTAACGAGACTTGCAGGGAACGGATTCAAATACAGCGCCGACTGTCTCATACTGGCCCGCTCCGTCGAACATCCAGGCTACGAAAGGATCGGGATAGTGACTAGCATAGATTGGAAAGAGATGGCGAAGCTCGAACCAGAAGAAGCAGAAATTCGCATATATTGACTCTGGTGCGTCCTGGGAACCAAAATGGCCACTTCAGCATTACGGGCGTTGGTGGGGATAGATAGGACCATGAGAACTGGTGCACAGGGGTTTCCGACAGTAGCGTTTTCGTTTGCTAGAAACATATGTACCAGACGTTCTTCTAATCGACACCCGGCACTGGCTGCGGAGCGTGCGGTCATTCGATTAGAGGCGACTTGCTATCGATGTGGTGTGAGACACTTGACATCAAGGCATCTATCACCCTCCCAGCACCCACGGCTCTTGGGCCTCGGTCGCCTCACAGCCCATGGAGTTCACCCGGCTCGCCCGACTGACGGACGATGACAAACCCTGCGGTCAAATAGACAGTGTCACATGCACACACAAGGCTCAGCCACCGCCATGGTGGCCACGTCTGCCCACTTAGCTCACGCCCGCCCCCTTTATCTCTCTCCGATACTGTCTCTCTCTAGATCTGGCCCCGGACGGACTGCAATACTTAAGCAAGTTAGTTTCATATTGCCATTGACCGAACTGGTGGAATGGTAGATTGAATATTATTAGAGCATCTTATGTCTACCATAAGGGGGTTCGATTCCCTCCTCGGTTATTTTTTTTTTTCGCACACCTCCCCGAATTAACTGCATTACTCAAGCAAGTAAGCTCCATAATGCCATTGATCGGAATGTTGGAATGATATATTATAGCACCATTAGAATATCTTACTTCTACCATAGAGGGAGTTTGATTCCCTCCTCGGTCATTTTCTTTTTGCACCTCCCCTCGCATTCATGTTTTGGAACAAGAGGGACCACCGCTGAGACGCCGGAGACTCAGTGGCAAGCTACACCACATGGATGATGGAAACGTATATATAGCATAGCTGCAAACGTATCCGGAAAAGTTGATCCATTCCTTCTGCTGAGTTGATGATCCGCCCAATGTGTAAGGACTTATACATCGTACTTACCTGTTGAGCAGCGATGGGTGTTGGTTGGTCCGAAGTACATAAAAGTGGGGTCATTGACGATTATGTAATGTCGGTGTGGGCAGTAGGATTCTAAGCAGTAATTAGGAGCTTAGACAGACTGGGACGTCACTCACTCACTCACTCACCCACTCCAGCAGCAGCAGCAGCAGCAGCTCCCAGCCGCACACCCTGTTGTCGAGCTTCCTCGCTGTGTGACCGTTCCTCTCTTTTTCTACACAACCTTCGCGGAAGTGCCCGTAACCTGCGTCAGAGATTCCTCGTTTCGCTGCCCACGACGATGAGGTAACGCAGCGATGGAGGCAGCTAGACCGACGGCAGGATGGGAGCAGGTGGGGGATCGCTTCTACCGCAAGACGCAGCTGTACACGGCCGTCTTTGACCAGGATCTCGACCTGGACAATTACATAGTCGCCGGGGCCCCGTACGGCGGCGCCGTAGGTACGGCCATTCCCTTTGTCGCACTCGTCGCCGTCCTCCTCGCCTCTGCCCCCGTCTCTCTCCCTGCGCCGCCGTCTTCATTCCCGCCCTTGCTGATCCTGTGCCAGCCATCTACCGGGATGAGACCAAGCTGCAGGCCTTTCGCGCCGCCAGGTCCTCCAAGCCCAGCATCGACATCTACAGCTGCGCCGGCAAGCTGCTGAAGAGCATCAACTGGGACAAGGGCTCCGTCAAGGGCCTCGGCTGGTCCGAAGACGAGAAACTCCTGGTCGTCAGCTACGAGGGGACCGTCCGTTGCTACAACAACCTGCAGGGAGACTTCACCCAGTTCTCCCTGGGCCGCGAAGCCGAGGAGCATGGCGTCCAGTCCTGCAGGTTCTACGGCAGCGGCATGGTCGCCCTGCTCTCGAATAACGCCCTGGTCTACGTTTCTTCCTACGACGAGCCGCGGCCAAAGCAGCTGGCCCAACCCCCCGAGGGCGAGGTTTTTGCCTGGACCATCATTTCGCCCACCTTTACCCTCTCGCGCTCCGTCGAGGTCCTCCTGAGTCTTGAGAGGACCATCTACGTGGTGGACGCTACTGACTGCGAGGATCGCTTCCTGGACATCGGTCCCTTCACCCACATCAGCGTGTCGCCCAACGGCAAGTTTGCCGCCCTGTACGCCGCCGATGGCATAGCCCACGTCATCACTTCCGATTTCCAGAGTCGGCTGAGCGAGCATGACTCCAAGTCCAAGATCCCGCCCAAGTACCTGGAATGGTGTGGCAACGACGCTGTGGTGGTGGCCTGGGACGACGAGGTCAACGTGGTCGGGCCCAGCAACGCCGTCGCCTCCTTCTTCTACGAGGGGAGGATACACATCATACCAGACCACGACGGCGTGCGCCTCATAACCAACGACGTGTGCGACTTCCTGCAGAAGGTGCCAGGCGTTACCGACGAGGTCTTCAGTTACGGGACCGACTCGCCCGCCTCCATCTTGCTGGATGCCGTGGAGCAACTCGAGAAACAGTCGCCGAAAGCTGACGATAACATCCAGCTTATCCGGTCCCAACTCGTCGAAGCAGTAGATACTTGCGTTGCAGCTGCTGGGCAGGAATTCAACGTTCACTGGCAGAAGCAGCTTCTCAAGGCGGCGTCATTCGGCAAGTCGGTCCTGGATATTTACAACAGCGACGACTTCGTCGACATGTGTGAGACGTTGCGTGTACTCAACGCAGTGCGCTACTACGAGATCGGCATACCCTTGTCCTACGAGCAGTACCAGCGCTTGACCCCTGAGGGCCTGATCCAGAGGCTGATCAACCGACATGAGTACCTCTTGGCTTTGCGCGTTGCAGGCTACTTGAGACTGCCGACAAACCAGATCTACGTCCACTGGGCGTCGGCCAAAGTCCGCATGGGCTCCGAAGACGACGAGGATATCTGTCGTTTGGTTGTGGAGAAGCTGGCCGGAAAGCCCGGCATATCCTTCGAGGCGATCGCAAGTGCCGCATACGACGAAGGCCGGGGGCGCCTGGCCACCGAGCTATTGAACCACGAGCCTCGCGCCGGCCGTCAAGTTCCTCTCTTGCTTAGTATGGAGGAGGACGAGATCGCGTTGGACAAGGCCATCGAGAGCGGCGATTCCGACCTCGTCTTCTTCGTCCTGATCCAGCTCAAGAAGAAGCTCCCGCTGGCTTCGTTTTTCCGCGTCATCAACGCCCGCCCCGCCGCCACCGCCCTCGTCGAGTCGTCGGCCACCTTGGAGGGCGACAACGCCCTGCTCAAGGATCTTTTCTACCAGGACGACCGCCGCGTCGACGGGGCGGGCGTCTTCATCCGCGAGTCCCTGCGGCAGCCCGACGCGCGCACGGCGGGCGACAAGCTGGCCCTCGCCGCCAAGCTGCTCTCGGACTCCCGGGAGCACAACTTCGAGCTCGTGGCCCTCAAGGAGGCGTCCACCCTCCTGCGAATGCAGGAGACGTTTGAGCGCGACTTCTCGGACAGCTTCACGGGGCTCAGCGTCAACGAGACCCTCTTCAAGCTGATCCGCCTGGGGTACAACAACAAGGCCAAGAAGATCCAGAGCGAGTTCAAGGTTCCCGAGAAGGTGGCCTGGTGGATCCGGTACGACTACCTGACCCCCCACCCGTCGCTCTCGGGCGTGCGAAGCGAGTTGACTAACGCCAGGATGATCACAGACTCCGCGCGCTGGTGGCCAAGCGTGATTGGAACGAAGTCGAGGAAATTTCCAAGAACAGAAAAAGCCCTATCGGATGGGAGGTGAGTCTTTCTTTTTTCTCCTCCTGGCGTGTCTGTTTTTCGGCCGCGAAAGAATCAGAAGCCCGCTAACCCTCCCTCTCCCTCCCTTTTTTCCTCTCCCAAGCCCTTCTTCAACCAGACGCTCCAGGCCGGCAACCCGCGGCTGGCCGCCGTCTTCATCCCCAAGTGCAGCAACCTGGAGCCGGGCGCCACCATCGCCATGTACGAGAAGTGCGGCATGCGCGTCAAGGCCGCCGAGGAGGCCGTCAAGCAGCGCGACGCCGAGGCGTGGATGCGCCTGCTCGAGGCCGCGGGCAAGACCACGACCGAGGGCCGCGAGATCGAGAAGCTGGGCGCTGCCGTCTTCAAGAAGTAGAAGGAAGGGTCGTCGGTGCGATAGGTAGACAGACAGAAGACAGACAGACAGACGTAGGCCCGTGTTGGCGGTCCTCCCTTGGCGAGCGAACCCCCCCCTCCAGGCCCGCCGGATTTAAATTATCTATATGATCAACCGAACCAAGTCCATTTCACGTTCGATAGAGTTGACCCAGCTACCCAGATAACTACTAAGTACCTTTACATAGTTCATGTTCTGCAGAGAAGCACACGTTTGCGTTACTTGTGGTCTCCCCCCCGGATCGTTTTTCGTCATGATGCTCTCAATTCCTTTCCTACGTCTATAGTCGAATCTGTCTGGACATGACTGCATACGACATACAGCCGAGCAGATGCGCGAAGGCACCCCCATCAAAACACCCAGATTCCTTCCGGCAGCACGCAAATGGTCGGCAGGAGGGGGAAAAAGACGACTACCTGCTCCACGACAAGTTCGCAAACCTTCCAACTCCTGCGATGGGCCGGGAATGGAGCAAAGGAAAATAAAATCAAGGACAAAACTTTTGCTTTTGCATAAAAACCAGATGCCCATCCGTCGGTCCGTCCGTCAGTCCATCCGTCCGTGGAGTCATTCGTTCGTCGAGATATTACGGCCTGGTATCCTCAAATCGTGACCGTATACCCATCAAAGATCATGAAGGCGCCAGGATGCTGCTTCTCTTTTTATTGTTTTGGTTGCCAGAAACAAGGGGAGAGTGGGGTGGGCGGTAGAGTGGTCGAGCGAAGGGGTGCGTAAGCGTGCTTTTAGCCCAGCATCAGGCCGCTGGACCAATGGATTTGCCGGCGGAGGGACATCTCGGAGAGCTTTTGTACATGGTGTTGAGGTGGCCCTCTCTCAAAGGTCTGTCGTGAAGTCGACTCATCTAAGCCCGACCACGACGACCCTTGGAGACGGTTTGCCAGCCATCGGGATCCTGGGGCGTAGCGGGCTCCTCGGTAATGGGCGTGCTGGGAACTGACTGTTGGCCGCCTTGGCTGCCGTTAGCACGGTGACCCCGGCCTTCGCCAAAGCCGCCGCGGTCGCCGCGACCGCGACCTCCGCCGCGTCCACCTCGGTACTCGGCCCGTCCACGGGGCGCGTTCTGGTAGCCGCCTCTTGCTGATCGGCCGTCTCCCGCCGCTCTCCAGCTGCCACTCTCGGCAGCACGGGACTTGGGGGCAGACTCTCGCGGTCTGGAGGGCAGAGTCTTCTGCTCGCCAGCTCCCTCGCCCTCCGTCTCCTTGGGGGCCTCCTCGGTCTTGGGCGCTTCCGGCTCGGGGTTTGCGGCCTTCTCAGCGGCTTCCTTCTCGGCCTTTTCGGCGGCCTCCTTCTCAGCCTCGGCAGCGGCCGCCGCTTTCTGGGCAGCCTCCTCGGCGGCAGCCTCCTTAGCCAGGCGACGTTCCTCCTTGGCCTTCTCCTCGGCTTCCGCCTTCTCCTTGGCGGCTTGCTCCTTCTTCTGCAGCAACTCACGCTCGCGGGCGGCCGTATCAATAGGACGGGCGGCGCCGAAAGGGTTACCCTTGGCGTCAGATGCAGATGCCGGCGCGGGCGACGTCACACCGGGAACTTCCGAAACAGTGCGCTTCTGCAGGTTGAGTCGGGGTCGGCCGGCAGGGGCGGCAGGGGCGGCAGAGGGGGAAGCAGGCGCCTCGGATTCCGGCGACTTGGCGTCGGGACGCATGTTGCTGCGCCACTTGTTGTCGAGTTCGGCGGCAGTGGGGGTGCGCTCGGGACGGTCCGGGCGCTCGGAATGCTCACGGGGGGGTCGCGAACCCTCGGGACGTCCCTCGCCCCACGCGGGAGCGGCGCGTCCCTTACGCTCTCGGAAAGAATCAGCACGGTTGCCGTCGTCGACACCAGGGCGGCTGCTAGCCCGGGACGAAGAGCGTTCTGGCTGAGCCACGGGCGACAAAGGTCCTCTACGCTCCCAGGACAGGTTGGAGAAGTCACGGCCCTTGTTCTCGTCGGCGGGGGCAAACTCGCGAGGCGCACGGCGCTCGCCAAAGTCGTTACGGCGCTCGCCAAAGTCACGGCGCTCGCCGCCAAAGTCGTTGCGTCGCTCGGGCTCGCGGCCAGGCAGCGCGGCCAGGGGGCCCTTTCGTTCCCAGCTGGACAGGTTGAGGGCAGACTCGCCACCACGGTCACGGTCACCCATGCCACGGTCGTTCTTGGCTGGAGCATTGTCAGCAGACACTTTCTACGGTGGGGGAGGGTACCTACGGGGATCGGCGATCTTGACCCGGATATTACGTCCTTGGAACTGCTCTCCATCCAGCTCGAGGGCCCTCTTCAAACCCTCAACATCCTTGAACTCGGCGTAGGCGAATCCTTTGGGGCGGTTCTCGATTCGGTCTTCAATGATGCGGACGCTGGTCAGGTCGCACCCCTCGAAGAACTCGGTGACAGTCTCCGAGGTAGCATCGTACGAGAGGTTACCCAGGTGGGCGGTGTACGGAGGCTTGGTAGGGAGCTCGGTCGGGAAGGAATCGCGCACGGCGTATCCTATGGGAAGACGATCAGATCAAAAATTCTCGGGGAGGCAAGGCGGGGAGAATACGTACCTCGATCACCGAAGCCGCCGCCGGTACTGTAGCTAGAGTAGCCACCACCCATGCGGGAGGTGGAGGGTGCGGGCAGAGGCTGGGAGCCTGACGAGAACAATCAGCAAATGTACGACAGCGTCCTGGCTGGGGGGACATGCGACATACCGTACGAGTCCTCAACCTCATCGGCCCAAGAGCCGCCATAGGCTGCAGGTCATGTCAGCTCCAGGTTCCCCGCGTGTTTGGTGTGCGGATCTAGATGTGTCGTAGGAAGGCGGGGCGCAGGGGCCCCTTCGAAGGGCATCCCCAGCGGGCAAACAGAGGACGGGGGGCGAACTGACAGCCATCATTGAGGAAGTCCCCAAGGGACATGGTCTGCTGCTGCTTCTTTTTGGGCGCTGCAAGAGAGAAAGACACATATTAGCATTATTCGGAGGCGAGGGCGGCGGCCCGGGTGCGCAGGCGGCAGCCGGTGGAGGGGGAAGGCGGGCGCAGCAGCAGCGCGGGCGCGACCATGTCGGGGCTGCGTGTGGCGGGCTCGGACAGAGACGGGAAGGGGAGTATGACATACCCATGATTGCGGTTTGACGGACAAGACGCGCGAGGAGATGTTAGACGGCAGCGCGTGGAGGTGAGGCAGAGGCGGTGGTGGTGGTGATGGTGGTGGGGGGGGATTGGTGAATGGTGAGTGGTGTTTGGTGGTGCGTTCAGGACAAGACTGCGCAACAAGTCAGGGCTTGGTTGGGCAGGTGGTCGGTCGGTGGTGGTGACGACCGGTCGAGGCTTTTTTTCAACAATCAATTTGCGGGATGCCACTGCGACGGAGAAAAGGCTGGATTGGGTATGGGTCTCTCCAAAAATTCCATTGGCCAGCCTGCGTTAGTTGATTGGCAGAGAGGGAAGAGAGTCAATAAGTCACTTCCACCATGTGGGAAGAGGTACAAGCAAGCAGACGTAAAAAGGTTCAAGTCTGTGGTGGTGTCGGGTGGTGGTGGTGTTGGTGGTGGCAGTAGTGGCAGCAGCAACAGCAGCAGCAGCAGCAGCAGCAGCAGCAGCACTATTAAAGGGCAGCGGCAGCGGGATCAGCAATGGGCGGGAGGATGAGAAGAATTGTGCAGTATTATCCCACCCAGTACATCCAAACAGCTTCATGTCCAAACTTAGGACGCAGCAAGAGGCTAGATGGAAGATAGGCTCGCGCTTGAAAGCAAAAACTGCACATTAGTACATATAAGCCTACTGTTAGTTGGTGGTAGGTCTTGTACCTATGAGCAGTTTTTGCTTTCAAGCGCGAGATAGGTACCTATGATTATCTGTTCCTCGCATTCATCTACCCCCTCATCCCATGTTCTGGGAAACATGTTACTACGTGCGGGTATGGACTGCGATAGAAAATAGAAACTCGGTGAACCTGTTGCACCTGTAACGGAATTCTTCTTTGGGTTGTTATTCCATTGCACGTACGTCCCATTCACGGGAGGGTGGACGTGGACAGCAGATGGCGTGCCTTTGCTGGGTTTCCGTTTCCCGCACGCACAGCGAGAAATTTAATATAATACCCCCCCCCCCCCCGCGCGCAGGCGGTTGGGTTTTGGTGTAGGTTCCATGGATGGTACTTGTGTTTTCGTACCCCCGTACCTTGAAGTGGGATGTGCTAAGTAGAGGCTAGTATGTAGTAGGTTTGCAGGGTAAGTGCAGTCGGGTATTCGTAGTATGAGGTAGTATGGGATCCATGGAAAGAGGTTGAGCCCTGGGTCCTCGAACCAACGAGGCCAGCACCGGATGGAAACACCTACGCACCCCCAATCTGGATGCACTCGACTTGAGTGCGTAAAAGACGATGGCATGTGAGATATACCATAATTACTTCTATAAAGACAAAAGAAGCCAACACCAAGCAGATCTTCTGGTGAAGAGAGGCAGCCTCGTGACACACACGCACACACACACACACACACAGAGAGAGAGAGAGAGAGAGAGAGAGAGAGAAAGTCTGAGTGAGAAAGAGAGGGGCTGCAGTTTGGGTGCGAGAGAATACGTGCGCTACGTGGGGCCTCGCTATCTAGTCCCAATCGGGAATAGCGCTAGACTGACGTCTCTCTAGCGACTTCCGTCGTCTCCCATCAAACTGTAGTTGGCCCGTGGCCCATGAGCCCATCCATTTTCAGTGCCAAGCAGAGACAGTTCAACTCTGCTTCAGCCTCATGTCCAGACCCATGGTGCTTGTGCGCATGCTCTCGCTCACCCAGCCCACCGAGCCTGGCGTGCCGCTTCACTGAGAACGGCCTCTCATCTGCACTCTACGTTGTTGCCCTCTCCAATCTTCGAGCTCACGTACAAAATGCCTTCACCTCCGCAGCAGCCACCACCGGCTCCGGCCCCGGCCCCGGCTCAGCAGTCCGGCCAACCCCCGGCCTCCCGCACCGGAGATGAGATGCCTTCGTCCAACGAGTTGTTCGATATCGCCGCCAAGTCTCTACAGACCGGTGCATTGACTGGTATGTATCAATGCTTCGTCTCGGAACGCCCGTCCTTGCCGCCTTCAGAATTGCTGATCAACTCCCCCCAGGCACCCTCGGCGCCGCCATTGGCGCCGGATCTGGCATTTTGCGGAACGCACCCCCTACGCTGTTCGCATTGTTTGCTGGCCTTCAGTGGTTCGCTCTGGGATCCAGCTTTATGGGTAGGTGCCCCTCGTGGCTTGCCGGCGGACCTGGCACTGACGTGCAACAGCGTCCCGAAGCCTTCTGTGGCACGCCTGGGGAGGCGAGGAGAACCTCACTTCGGGAGACAAGGTGAAAGCAGGCGCCGTCGCCGGTGGCGTGTCCGGCATGGTCGGTGGCATGGCCCGTAAGTTCTCTGATCCCATGGCATCATAGGCCCCATGCTGACCCATACACCAGGAGGACCGTCAAACATCCTGCCAGGAATTTTCTTCTTCTCCACCCTAGCCGGCACCTCGACTTTCATTGCTCAGAAGTTTCATAACAAGGAGCCCAAGGAGAAGACCAGCTGGATGGCGTCTAAGTGGAGTCCCATGAAGCAATTGACGGACCAGGAGTATGAGAAAATCCTCGAAGAGAGACTTCTCCGATTGAGCGCCGAGATCGCCATCCTCGACGAGAACATCGCGTCCCTCAAGGGCACCACGGCCAAACCCACCACTACCCCGGCTACCACGAGTCCGGCCGCCAAAGCGCCGGAAGCTGTTGTCCCGGAGCCTGATGACAAACCCAAGGCCAAAGCCCGGCCTTTCAAGTGGTGGTCTTCATAGGGGCCTCGAAGTATTCATGTGAAACAACACATCTCAAGCTGGTCCTTTCTTTCGCAGCCGCTCCATCGCCTGCAAGACTCCTGCGTCAGATCCGAGCGGCGGACCGGATAGAACCCGGCTCACCATCCTCAGTTTCGTATTCGGCGCTTCGTCGACACGAAAGCCCAAACAGCGGCAATGGACACTTTCCGAAACGAGCCCTGGGTTCCAGCTGGGGGTGTCACTCAATTCATGGATCCGCAGATGTCTCATACCTCATGCCCACGGCTAGCTCGGTACTACCGACTGGATCAGAATAACAGAAGGAGAAAACCACGGTGGTCGGACAGGTGGACTTGCACATCCAACCACACACGCCATCCGCCCAAGCCGCCAATCATGGAGTCTTATCATTGCAAAATCGACGTCGATATGGCACGCTGTGTGAGTATTGAGCCGTGTTGGCGGCGAAGGCGGCTATTGCCCATGTCTCATTTGACAACCAATGGCAGCCAGTCCCCGAGCGAGTCTGGTCCTCGGAGACGCAGCGGCTTACGGCATGTAGAGTCTTGAGTGGGAAATGCTGGCCATGCCACATGCCGCGATCACTTCCCAGGGCTGGGGTCGTAGCCAGAGGGATGCGTTGCTTCTACATAAGGACCTACATGACCTACTTATGTAGAAGCTTCGGGCGCCCGAGATTTGGATTCCAGGCAAACCTGGCCCAGCCTGACCAGAATGCCCTGCACGATGCCCTCAGTGGAGGCTGCACAAAATCAAGTCTTGACGGCGACCGTCATCGCTCCACTCTTGTCTTTGGCCCCTATATTCCGGATTTCACCGCCCGCCCGCTCTCGGCTTTTATCCTTGAGCGCGAGCAATAGCCTCCCGATCCGGCTAGCACGTGGGGAAAAGAGATCCAAGGATCTACCCCAGACCCGACCCGGACCCCCGCAGCAATGCGTAGTTGTACTGCCCAATGCCATGGCAAGGACGTAATAGGGAACCGCCTGCTGACGGACTACGGGATCCTATACCGTCCATACGGAGCGGAACATAAGTAGATAACCGCTCAATGCCGAGAGGCGGTCGATCTACTCCAGCTCCTAATCCAGCCCTAGCTCCAAGCGTCGGCTATCACATTGCCGGGCTGTTCCCCTGAGCTTCCCGCTCATCATTGTGTTCATGTAGCTTTCAACCTATCGGCGCGCCATCGCTCCGTCCCTGTACAGACTCTGTCGCTCCCGAACTAACCCAAGCCTGTGGCCATTACTAAGTACCTCGACGGTACAGCAGAGCAGCCCGCCCGCCATCGAAATTTCCGGTAGCCGTCACAGCATCGAGCAACGTCACAGCCACCCGCCATGTCCGGTGCCACTTCTCGTCTCCGGAGCCTCCTGGGGCACCTGGGCTCCAAGCCGGCGGCGCCGGCGGCGCCAGCGGCCGAGGATACCCACGGCCATCACATTCACCAGCTGTCGCCCACCTTCTTCCTGGAGCGCGCCGCCGCCATTGAGCCCAACGCGCCGGCCATTTACCACGTGACGGCCAACAACCAGGTCCTAAGGAGGTCATACATGGAGTTCGCGGACCGCGCGCGGGGGCTGGCCTACTACTTGATCAAGAACGGCTACAAGCGCGTCGGCATTCTCGCGACCAACACGCCGGCCTTCCTCGAGTCCATCTACGGCGTGGTCGCCGCCGGCGCGGTCATTGTACCCGCCAATTACCGGTAAAAGCCCTCGTGAACGCTCCATGCGGAGTGCCGTAGTGCCCCTTTCTCCTCACTGACACGGATCGCGCGCCCCCAACACTAGGCTGAAGCCCGGGGACATCACTTACATCTTCGACTTTGCCGAGGTCGACTCCATCATCGTCGACCAGGAGTATGTCTCCCTGCTGGACGAGTTCAAGCAGTCCCATCCCGACGTCCCCTTCATCGTGGACTCGGACACGGATGCGACCGAAGGGGAGCTGTGCGGCCCGTTCGACGAGGCCGTCCTGGAGGGGCTCAACTATGACATCGCGCTCGGGCGCAAGGGCTGGGCGGGTCTGCACTCGCACTGCGCGAACGAGGATGACATGATGGCCATTCCCTTCACCTCGGGCACCACGTCCCGGCCCAAGGGCGTGGTGATGACGCACCGGGGGGCTTACTTGGCGAGCCTGGCCAACGTGATCGAGTCGGGTCTGAATTACAGCAAGGGGCGGTGTCGCTATCTCTGGACTCTTCCCATGTCGGTGCCGCCGTACCCTTCGAACCACGCCTGCAGCCGCTGACACCGAGAATAGGTTCCATGCCATGGGCTGGACCTTCCCGTAAGTCCCCTGTTTGCGCTCCGCCCCCCCAAATCCTCTATCACGCGGTGTTCACCTTGGGCTCACCGCAACACGTATAGGTGGGCGGTCACGGCCGTGCGGGGGACGCACTACTGCCTGCGGAAGATTGACTACCCGTTGATCTGGAGACTGCTGAAGGAAGAGAAGATTACCCACTTCAACGCGGCGCCCACGGTCAACACGCTGCTGTGCGCGTCGCCCGAGGCGGAGAAGCTCCCGGAGCCGGTCCGGGTGACGGTGGCGGCGAGCCCGCCGACGGCGCACCTCTTCGAGCAGATGACGGAGCTGAACCTGCACCCGGTGCACGTCTACGGCATGACGGAGACGTACGGGCCCATCACCAAGGGCTACCTGCTGCCCGAGTGGGACGGCCTGCCGCCGGCCGAGCGGTACGCCCGGATGGCGCGCCAGGGCCACGGCTTCGTGACGAGCCTGCCCATCCGCGTCGTCCAGCCGGACCGGCCCGACGGCGCCCTCGTGGACGTGGCCAAGGACGGCAAGGAGATCGGCGAGATCGTCTTCTTCGGCAACATCTGCGCCAAGGGCTACTACAAGGACCCCGAGGCCACCCGCAAGCTCTTCCTCGGCGGCGGCCTCCACTCGGGCGACCTCGCCGTCTGGCACCCGGATGGCAGCGCGCAAATCCAGGACCGCGCGAAGGATATCATTATCAGCGGTACGTGAACTTTTTTGATTTTCTTTCTGGTCCCCCCGCCCCCCCCTTCTCTCGGGGTGCGGTGTGGTTCGCACCCCCCGTCGTCCGAAACCGAGGCAGAAGATAACTGACAAGGGACGTTTAAACAGGCGGGGAGAACATCTCGTCGGTGGCGCTCGAGTCGATGCTCGTGCAGCACCCCGACGTGCTCGAGGCGGGCGTGGTGGCGGTGCCCGACTCGCACTGGGGCGAGCGGCCCAAGGCCTACGTCACGGTCAAGGAGGGCCGCGCGCTCGACCCGGCGGCCATGGTCGCCTGGGCCAAGGCCCACGCCGGCATCAGCCGGTTCATGGTGCCGCGCGAGGTCGAGGTGGTGCCCGAGCTGCCCAAGACGAGCACGGGCAAGATCCAGAAGAACGTCCTGCGCGAGTGGTCGAAGCACGGCCGTTCGACGCCGTGAGAAGAAGGATAGGGGGAGGGAGGGAGAGTTTTGGGGAAGGGGAGGAGGAGGAGGAGGAGGAGGAGGGATTTAAGGCGCCTGTGGGAAGGCAACTCCTCGTATCATGGTTTCTTTGCTTGCTAGCTAATGCGTACTGCATTAAGAGGTAGTCATTCAGACTGAACCCTTTCCCTTTTGGCTGCACGGGGAGATGATAATGCCGAATCAATACGGAGTACCTACCTACCTACCTAATTACTACTTCACTCAGCCCGAACAGGAGGAAATCCACAAAGAAAAGGCCCCCTCGGATACGAACGATGCGCGCGCGCCCAGCTCGTACGAGAGAGCCACGCTATGGTACGTCGTCGTTAACCGACTTGCATCTGTACTTCTCTACCTACTTACTTACACAGTAGTGCCGGGATGGGGGTCTTGCATGTTATAGCGCCATCAGCGTTCCCACTGCCCAGGGGGGGGGGGGTTGGTCGAGGTAGCAACGAGGGCTCGAAGCGGTCTTTTGGTCCGCGCCAAGCGGGTGCCGATGCGGGGGGAAGCTCTGGGAACAGAAGAGAACACGAAGGGCGGGATTTGTTTTTTTTCCCCACCACGGATGATGGGGATTTGGTTTTGTCCTGGCACTTCCCCCCCCCCAAAAAGGCGGCAGTCGACAGGGAACCATCACGAGCTTTTTTTTTTTTTTTTTCGGCCCCAGCCATGGATGCCAAAAAGTAACGCAACCCTGCCTCCCCTCCTGGGAATATCGCGCTCAATCGGGCAGCTGCCTTTTCCTCCACCCCCCGGCTATCGCCAACGCGGGACTGCGGACCCTCCCACTATATACATGGTAGTAACGCTTCGTGATAAGTTTAGAATACCAGACGCACGCGCCCTCGTATCCAGTCTGGGCGGGTACCGGGGGGGGGGGGGGGAGGAGATAGCCTAGTTCTGATCTCCAGTAGACATGCCATGATTCCCGGTAGAGAATAATGGCCTGCTTGCCGGGGCTCCGTTTTGCGGATCGACAACAACACCCCCCCGGCTTGGGGATCACGGCGACACGGGAAGAAGAAGAAGAAGAAGCGGAGGGCGTCAGGCCGCCGTGCAGAGAGTGGCAGGTTGTTTTCCCCCCCACCGTTCCGCCCATGGTACGATCACGGGCGCGCTCCCCCTCCCTAGCTGGTCCCAGGATATAAAGAGACGAGGAGGGGGGCAAGGGCAAGGAACCTCGCAAGAAAGAGAGAGATAGAGCGAGAGAGAGAGCGAGAGGGACGAAGTACGCCTGAGGGGGGCACATATCGTGATAGTTTTCATTCGCTCGCTTGGTCTTCTTGGTCCTCCCCCTCTCTATCTCGGCTTTTGACCTCATCGCCCGTCCCTTCCTCTCTCTTTTGTTTTCCCCCTGCAAGATGCGGGCCCGTCGCTTCTTTCTGCTCCCGCTCCTCGGGCCACTCGTCGCCGCCGCCGCCGCCGGCCCTCCCGTTGCGGCGGCGGCGGCGGCGGGGGTCTCGCCCGGGACGGCGGAGCTGCCGCCCGTGGTTCCGGGCGTCTTCCTCGTCGAGTTCGCCTCCGGCCGCGAGAGCCGCTCGGCCTTCTTCGGCGCGCTCGCCGACGCCGACCTGCCGGCCGAGCCGCGCCTCGACCTCGCCTACTCGCTGTTCCAGGGCGTCTCGTTCCGGCTCACCAACGCCTCGGCCGACCCCGCCGCCGCCGCCGCGCGCATCGCCGGCCTCGCCCAGGTCAAGAAGGTCTGGCCCGTCCGGCTGCGCCCCATGCCGCGCGACGAGGTGGTGTGGGTGGGAAGCAGCGCGCGGACGGCCGTCGCTACCGCTGCCGACGCTCTCGGGAAGCGGCAGGCGTCGTCGTCGTCGTCGTCGTCGGACCCCAACAACCTGACGATAACCACCTTCTCGCCGCACGTCATGACGCAGGTCGACCGGCTCCGGGCCGAGGGCTACACGGGCCGCGGGCTCCGCGTCGCCGTCGTCGACAGCGGCGTCGACTACACGCACCCGGCGCTGGGCGGCGGCTGCTTCGGGCGGCCCGGGTGCCCCGTGGCGTACGGGCGCGACCTCGTCGGCGACGCCTTCACCGGGCTCAACGCCCCCGTGCCCGACGCCGACCCCATGGACTGCGACGGCCACGGCACGCACGTGACGGGCATCCTGGCGGCGCGGCCCAACCCCCTGGGCTTCACCGGCGCCGCCCCCGGCGTCACCGTCGGCATGTACAAGGTGTTTGGGTGCAAGGGCGGGTCGAGCGACGACGTGCTCGTGGCCGCGTACCAGCAGGCCTACGAGGACGGCAGCGACCTCATCACCTCGTCCATCGGCGGCGCTTCGGGCTGTAAGCACCATCCCTCCCCCCCCTCTTTTGGCACAATTAACTCGTACTGACTCGGGATGATGGACGGTAGGGACCGAGGACCCCTGGGCCGTCGCCGTCGAGCGCATCGTCGCCGCCGGCGTCCCCTGCACCAGCTCCGCCGGCAACGACGGGTCCAGCGGCCTCTTCTACCCCAGCGCCGCCGCCAACGGCAAGGGCGTCACCGCCGTCGCCAGCGTCGACAACACCGAGAGCCCGCAGGTGCTCATCGGCGGCACATACCGCGTCGCCGCCGCCAACAATAACAACAACACCAACGACTCTCCCGCGCGCGTCTTCGGCTGGACCGCCGGCAACCCCGCCTTCGGGAACCTGACGCTGCCCCTGTGGGCCGTCAGCAACAACACCGACGTCGAGGACGACGCCTGCAACCCCCTGCCCGCCGACACGCCCGACCTGTCCGGCTACGTCGCGCTCGTGAACCAGGGCACCTGCGCCTACTACCTGAAGGCGCAGAACGTCGTGGACAAGGGGGCCAAGTACATGATGATCATCAGCAACGTTCCCGGGTAGGTTTACTCATCTCGATTTCTTTTTTTTTTCTTTCCCTTTACCCCTTCCCCTTCTTTGCATCACGATCACGATCGCGACCAACGTACCCATTGACTGACAATCCCCTCCTTCTCCTTCTCAGCGAGACCTCGCTAGTTTATGCCGCCGACGTCAAGGAAATGCAGGGCACGGGCATGGTGATGGACACGCAGGGCGCCGAGTGGGTGGCGCGGCTCAACCGGGGCGAGCGGGTGGTGGTCGAGATCACGGAGCCCACGGCGGCGCCCGACGTCCTCGTCTCGACGCCCAACACGGCGACGGCGGGCCTCCCGAGCCTCTACACCAGCTGGGGGCCGACGTGGGAGGTGGACCTGAAGCCGCAGCTGGCCACGCCGGGCGGCGAGATCCTCTCGACCTACCCCGTGGCCCAGGGCTCGTACGCCGTCCTGTCGGGCACGTCCATGGCGGCCCCGCTCGCCGCCGCCATCCACGCCCTCGTCGCCGAGGCCCGCGGCACCGCCGACCCGGCCCTGCTGGAGCGCGTCCTGTCGGCGACGGCCAAGCCGAGCCGGTGGGCGGCCGACCCGGGCGCGGGCTGGGCGCCCGTCGCGCAGCAGGGCGCCGGCCTGGCCCAGGCGTACGACGCCGCCCACGCCACCACCCTCCTGAGCGTGCCCAGCCTCTCCTTCAACGACACGGACAACTTCCTGGCGTCGGCCAACTTCAGCATCCAGAACCTGGGCCCGCGCGAGGTCACGTACGCCATCGGCCACACGCCGACCATCACCATGTACACGTTCAGGGCCAGCGATGAATATCCCGCCTCCTACCCCAACCCCATCGCCGACGGCCATGCCGAGCTCGACTTCAGCTCCACGCAGGTCACCGTGCCCGCCGGGGGGTCCGTCGACATCACCGTCGTCCCGACGGCGCCGGTGGGCCTCGAAGCGTCCCGCCTGCCCGTTTACGGCGGATACATCACCATCAACGCCACCAGCGGCGGGAGTGACGTCCTCTCGATCCCTTACCTGGGCGTGGTGGGAAGCATGCACTCGGCGCCCAAGGTGCTGGCGACGGACTGGGTGTTTCTGAGCAACTACACGGACCCGTCCCTCACGCCCGCCGCGCCGAACGCCACCTGGGTCGTGCCGTACCCGACGAACCTTACGGACCCGACCAAGATCGGCGGGGGCGGCGTTCCTTACCCGGCCGCCCTCGTACAGCTTAACGTGGGCACGCCCCTGCTTCGCATCGACGTCGTGCCGGTCGAGATCAAGGGTGACTTGCCGACCACGCTCGTCCTGGGCGTGCAGACGGCCGGCAACATCATCGGCTACCCTCTGGAGTACTCTCCGCGGAAATGGTATATTACGGCCGTCACGGGCCGGCTGGAGGACGGGACCGTAATCCCTGAGGGCCGCTACCGCCTGGTCATCCGAGCGTTGCGCATCTTTGGCGATGCCGCCAAGGCAGAGGACTACGATATGGTTGAGACAGTGCCTTTTGAGCTCCTGTATGCAAAATGAAGGGAGAGAGGGCCCCCTGCTAGCCGAGGACGCGAGTAATGGATATTAATGCAACCATGGCCTGTCATCCTGGGTGGGGACTCGACTCATTGCGCCTTGGCCGGTCGCTTGAGCATTTTCCGTCTTTGGGCTAGCATGTGCGTGTACAGGTAGGGGCCAGCTGCACAGTGTGTGTTAGCAGCGGCCCGGGGATTGGTGCGCAAGCGGGTAACATTACCAGGCAGGTAGGTCAGGAGGCCCAGGAACAGATAGGCTCGGTAGAGGGTGCCGATGCCCGTCACTTGGGTAAGGGCCAGATAAACGAGCAGGGCCTCGCTCAATAGCCCGATAGGGTACAGCACCAGAAACGCATTGTATCTGCCGAATACGGATTAGCCGGGGGGAAACCGGTCGCGTCGGTGCCGCAGGGACGCACCGGGACGAAGCCGGGCGAATCGCAGGAAAGCGGGGGGGAGATAAAAAAGCAAGGAAATGATACGAGAGCCCGCCTGGGCGGGAAAAGGGCCTAAAAAGGGGAGAGGAGGGGGTGGGAATGGGGGAGGGGAGGGGAGGCGGGGAAGGGGGAGGAGAACAAAAACCCACCTCAGCCACTTCAACCAGCCAAACGGCTCGCGGCCGCGCGCGAGCTGGACGGCAAAGTAGCCGAAGCGCACCATCTCGGAGACGGACCAGGTGAGGAAGCAACCGAGGAAGCCGGCGAGACCCGCGCGGGCGACGACGGCGGCGGCGGGGTCCGCGGCGGAGGCGTCCGCGGCGGCGGCGGCAGCGGCGGGGCTGGTGGCGGCGGTGGCATAGACGAGCTGGTCCCAGAAGGGGACCATGACGGTCCAGACGACGAGGTTCTTGCCGCCGACCTGCAGGGCGGTGGCGGCCGGGGAGGCGCGGACGAGCCCGAGGGCGGCGTGCGCGATCTCAACGAGGGCGAGCGTCTGCGTCGCCGTCAGCAGCGGCGGCGGCGGCGCCACCGCCCGCGCCGTGGCCGCCGAGGAGCCCGGGCCGCCGCCGCCGCCGCCGCCGAGCGTGTGCCCCAGCACCGCCGCCCAGAGGACGAACGACGCGCCGTTATAGGCCAGCAGGTAGATCCTGGCGAGCGCCATTGCAGGGGGACGAGAGAGAGAGGGTAACAAAACCAAAAAAAAGGTGCGTGGGTGGGTGGGTGGGTGGGTGGGTGTTACCAAACCAGCCGTTCCTTCAACGCGATGTAATGGCGTTTCGTTTCCGGACGGGGTCCGGGGGGGTGTGCCGAGGCCGCGGGGGGGCGCCGTGATTGGGCAGGGCCGGAACCGGGAAGAAGGGGGAAAGGGGGGTTGCTCAAGGACGACGACACACAGAAAAAGAGCCGCTTGCGGGATATTAGCATCCCACGTGGACGGGCAGGGGAGCCCCCGAAAACTAGTGTAGTATCCCCCCTTCCCAAGCGTGATACTCAGGGTACGGTACCGAAATATGCGGGCAGCCGAAAAAAGCACAAAACAGTCGTGTGTGTGTGTGTGTGCGTCGGGCGAGGCGATTATTTTTGCTCCTCTGGGCAGGAAGGATCGATGATCGATTGGAGGGGAAACTTTAGTCGGACAAGCGTCCGCCGGTTACCAAAAAATAAAAGTGGGAGGAGATAAGCGGCCCGTCGGAACCGCACCTTTCCCCCCCCCCCCTCTCTCTCCCTTTCCATCCAGTTTTGCAAGCGAACACCACCTGCAGCCCGGTTGGGTACGACCGAGGGAGGCCAAAAGAAAAGGAAAGAAAACAATAAACAAGCCCCCGGAAGGAATTCGGCTCCCATGTGAAAAGCGGTCAGTCTAGGCACATCGCCCCGGCCGGGGCTATGATAGAATGCGAGGTAGCGACTTTTTGGCGCGGGAGCCCAGCCACTCCTACGCCATTCCGCTATGGGCAAGTCCAGTCTCGGCCAGTCGGGCGGTGGCATTGGCAGCATCAAGTCCCCCCAAGAGTCCGTCCTCGGTTGGTCGGCTCGGCCAAGAGCCGCCAGCCGAGGAACCCCGTGGCCTTGGCTGGCGGTGACGCCATGAGCGACGAGAGAGGCGCGCGGAACGTGCGTGCAATGCGAGGGAGGAGTGGGATCGGACGAGATTGGACCGTCTGTCGCGCCTAGGTTTCTGGCCACGAGGCAAAAAGCTTTTGGCGTCGTAGACAAGCACTCGGTTCACGTCTTGATTGTCTTAGGAAGCTTGTCACAATGTGGTACGGTCTCTCTGCGGCACAACATGTGGTTCAAACAGGGTATCTTTCGCTTGTAACGCCAGATCTAAGCAGTGACTTGTACTTCGTAACGCTATCGTGCCTCCTCGTAATCCTCGTGATACCACCCCCCTCAGACCTTCTGCTCGTCCTTGATGTGGCGCCGGAAACCGAATATTTGGGCAATCTCGGTCCAGAAGCCAATGGGCGGGTTCATGAAAGAGGCCTCGTACGCATCAATCACGGGGCGGTCCCAGGTGAGATCGCACTCGTGCGGCTTGACAATCTTGGTCTTGTGGATGATCTTCCAGCCAAAGTACAGCACGGGCGCCGCGATGACCATGGTGTAGTTGATAAAGAAGCTGTCGACGCTGAAGGGGCTGAAGCTCTCGTAGCCGTAGCACAGAACAATGACCGTCAGCCAGACCAGGCCGATCCACGCGCTGTAAGGCTGGAACCAGCCCTTGTAGGGGAAGTTGTCGCGGTTGATGTTCTGCGCCTTGATCGCCCGCCAGAAGAAGATGTACGTGATGCACATGACGATGTAGTCGATGATGCCGCCGGCCGTGATCAGGCTGACGAGCCACGTGAGCACCACGTTGGCGCCGCTGCCGAGCGAGAGGAACGACAGGCACGGGAAGCACATGACGACGAGAAAGCTGAAGACAGGCACGCCGTTCTGAAGGGTGTAGCTCAGGAAGCGGGGGGCGCGGCCCTCGAGGGAGAGACCGTAAAGGTTACGGGTAGCGGCGTACTGGAGGCTGTCAGCATCGCGTCTCTTGTCGATAAAAGGGGCCACGGGCGCCAAAACTTACAGTGTAGGTGTTGCCGGCCGAGAAAATACTGGTAAGCATAAGAGCATTGACAATGTCGGGAAGGATTTTGATGCCCATGTTAGTCATAGCGATGACGTAGGGAGACGAGGCCGCGGTTCCCTTGGAGGCACCGCCGAAGTAGATGTCCTTCAGCTTCTGGTCGTTGTAGGGGATGACGATGCCGACGCACAGCGCACCCATAATGAAGAAAATGCCGAAGCGCCAGTAGACCGTCTTGAAGGCCGCCTTGATGTAGACGCTGGGGCGCTTGGCCTCGGCGGCCACGATGGAGATGTATTCAGGGCCGACGATGCAGAAGGCGGCGCTCCACAGACAGGCCAGAAAGCCCTCAAATCGGCCCTTATCGCCGGTCGAGCGAGTGAAGTATTCGGCAAAGGCACCGGGGTCCTGCCAGTTTCGGAAGCCGTAGGCCTGCAGGACGTGCGTTAGCCCTTGCGTTAGAACAAGGGGGACGGTGGGCGCGTGCGGCACGGCCTACACAGTAGAGACGGGGTTTTTGCTTACATCGTGGTGGGGGTTGCCTCCGGCCATGGTGACCAGGGTAAAGGCGAACAGCATGGCGATAAGCAGGAACTTGCCGCCGGACAGCCAGAACTCAGCCTCTCCGTAGGCCTTCACAGCGACACAGTTCAACACGCTGAACCATTCATCAGCCACACGATACGCGGGAGGGGCCACAGGGGACAATCATGGGCGGAGCTCACCCGAAGAGGACAATGCACGCAACACACACGGCAGCGGTGGGGATATCATCACGCCAGTAGGACAGCACGGTGTTCAAGGCAGTGATTTCGAACGGGATGAGCAGGGCTTCGTAGAAGAAGAAGTTCCAGCCAACCATCTAGAGTCACACAAAGAGTCAATCAATATGGGCCGTTCAGAGGAATACAAGTCGGGGCGAGAGCACGGACAGCGGCGGACACACGGCGGCTTCACGGCTTGTTTGAGCTCACACAACGGACGCGAAGAGCAGGGCCGGGGGGGAGGGGAGTGGGAGGGGGGGGCGAGAGGAGGAGGGAAGCACGGATGGGCGGACTTACGAATCCCAAGGCGTCGTCGACCCATTTGCCGGCCATGCGGATGAAGCCACCACTGACGGGCATGTAGGTGGCCATCTCGGCCATGCAGTTGTTGACCAGACCCAGCATGCAGCTATAGATGATGTAGGCGATGAGCAGGGAGCCGGGGCCGCCCTTGGCCAGGCCCTCGCCAATGCTGACGAAGAGGGCGGTACCGATGGAGCCACCGATGGCAATCAGCTGGATTTGCCGGTTGTTGAGACGACGGGAGAGGCCGTCGGCGTTCTCGAGAACCTGGCCACTCGTGACATCGTCCGAGTTGTGCCTATAGACGGGGGCCTCGTCCCCGGTCTTGAGTTCGGAGGACATGATGGGCGGGACAAGCAGGTTTGCGTTATATGAGGATGGATATCAGGTACCGGTAGGGAGGACCAGGCAGCAGGGACGGGGGGAGGGCGAGAGGCTGAGCAAACAGACTCTCGGAGGGGGGGGGGGAAGGTTGCCACGGAGGAAAGAGGCTGACCGGACAGACTCTATACAGCAGCAGCAGCAACAGGAGCAAGCAGCAGCGGGCGGTGCGAACGAACGGAGGAGGAGAAAGCTGGGAACGGGAGGACCGGTCTCTTCTTATGGCGGACGGACGGCGAACAGTGGACCTGGCGTAGGAAGGCAGGCCGCAAGGATGGCGGCACCGTGCCGACCTATCCTCCTGGCGTCCCTGGGGGCGTGTACGTACCGCCGACCGAACTCCCTCCATGAGTTCCCGCGGGCGCAGACGCGGACTCGATGACTGGAGGAAGTAAAGTGTGGCAGTTGAGGTGGAAGGCCATGCCCATGGGCGTCCAGGGACAGGGTTGCCCTTTGGCAGCGGCGGGCGCTGATTGGCCGGGAGCAGAAGACTGCGTACAGGCAAGATCAGTTGCGCCAGCTGCTTTATCTAGCGCAGGGTATCTTAACCCGAACGGGACTAGCGTGCACCCAGCCTGCTCACCCTGGCTGCAGAGGAACCCCATAGCACGAGGGGGGCCACATCCCAGCCTACCCCACGCTGGGGACGACACCGTGCATGGCCGTTCCCTTGCTGTTCTGGTAGAGGCCGGCCAACTATTAGTACCTACCTACTTACATAGGTACCTAAGTATGTATGTGTGTAGGTGCTGTACTTTTCTGCATATAACCTCCAATACGGCCGACGAGGGGCTTGTTTTCCCTTCCCCGCTGGCTGGTCATCCGGCCCCGAAGCGCCTGACATCATCGGGGCCGGCGTGGGAAAGAGCGCGCGGGAGCTTCGGCGGGACGCGGCAAGGTTTTATTCTCGTCGTGCCAGCACCACCGCCGGCTGCCCAGCCAGAGCCAATTTCTCTCCTGACTATGGGAGGAGAGAGGGAACGGATGGGATCATCAACCCCATGGATGGCAAATGGGATGAAAGGAAACTTACACCCTCTCCCTCCCGGCTCAGCCCCCAGCCCCGGCAACCCAAGCATCAAGGGGCCGCCAAGGGCTCCCCCCCCCCAAGGGTCAATTGGCGTGCAGGGGCGAGGGGCGGTATCGCCTCGCAAACAAAGCTTATGACGTAGGGCCCAAAAGCCGCAGAGTCGTGCGACCCCGTCGCTGACGACTTAGAACGGGCCTTGGCAAGGCGCCAAGCAAGGTTGCTTTATTAAAATCTCGCAATTCGCCGACAGGACAGGCGCACCAGGGACCTGGGCCTCGCCGCTGATTGGCCGGCCGAGTCTCACCGAGGATACGACGACTGAGAGGGCAAACTAAACAGCGCCCGTACTTTGCTGGCCATGGGGACTTTGTCCCATCATGTTTGGAACACTCCATCCATCCATGCCGGTAAGGTTGGCCTGCCAATCCCGGCCGCCTCGCCCATCCTCCAGCTCTTTACTATTTGCCTTGACCGACGGGCGGGCGGATTCTATGCAGCCACCCGCGTCGAAGCATGTCTCGGCCGCCGCCATCCCATTTGTGCATGTGTGTGTGTGTGTGTGTGTACCTAGGTACATAGGTAGGTAGGTATATGTGTGTGTTTCCTTCCCTCAACAGCCCTGTCCCCTGTCCGAAGGAATTGGATCCTACAACGGATATGGGTGTATACATACCTACCTCCTACATACGGATGCGCGGCTGGCTGACAGCCTGCTTCCATGCCGCGCCAGGGAGGGGACAGGCTGAAGTGAGGGGAAGGGCCGAGGGGGGGGAATGGGCTGATGCGCACGATGCGCACGGCGCATACTCTGTACGGACAATGGCCTCGCGCCCTGTACCCACGTTCGAGCAGCAACCACCACCATCACCACCACCCCTTCCGGCAGGGACGCACTGGGGCACAGCCTGGAGCCTGCCTCCTGCTCTTGGACTGCGCGCAGGCGGGTGCGCCTCACGCGCGAGACCGCCAGGGTTTGGCCTTTTTTTTTTTCTCCCGTCAGGTGCCCGTCAGCCAGGCGTCCGTCTTGCGGCCCCGTCGAGCCAGTTCATAGCAGGCCCCGCGGCCTTGGTCAATGGCGCGCCCAAGCGGCCGACGGCCTGTCGACTGGCAGGAGGCCGGGGGGTTTTGGGCTGTCTGCCTCTGACACACGCCAGCCCAGGGCCAGTCCAGGCAAGGCCAGCTGGATTACCGCCTCGAGCGCCTCCTGCCCGCCCGTGCTCTTCTTTGCCTTGGAAGCCCGCCCGACTGCCTCGCGCCATGAGGCGGCCCACCGGGGGGCTTCTTGGGAATGGGGGGTGTCTCGTGACCGCGCGCCCTGACGCACGTATTGACAAACGGAAATGGAAAACGAGCCACCCGACGGGCAGACACGCTGGGGACTGGAGACAGGCGAGCAGGATGGACGGCACGGAATGACGAGAAGAAGAGCCCCACCCCAGGCGACGAGTGGGGCCGTAAAACCTTTCAGTCTGGACTCCACACCGAAGCATAGCGAACGGGACTCGCGGGCCTCCGTTTTGCCCGTACCACCTGCTGTGCAACCCGTGTCAGCACCGCCCGCCGGCCCTGCGGTTGTCCTGACTCCTCCCCCATTGGCACTCGTCGAGTGGCCGAAAAGGCAGGCTCCTTACATCCATTGGGAGGGTTGGGGGAGACGAGAGGCTTCCAATGATAGCGGTGGCTTCGGTGGAGGGTTGTGGTTTCTGCTGCATGGAGCTAGTACGGATAGTGGTCATGCTCCGATGACTCGGCCTTTCTCTCGTTCTCCGTTTTATCCAATTCCAATTGCTACTACGGGACGCCTGCAGGCCACAGCCGCTCCCGTCAGGCCGCCCGCCCGCCAACTGGTTGCCACTTCATGCCAGCCGGGCCAGACCAGCCTGGAAGTGTACCGGCTAAGGGAATACGGAGGTACATGAGCTGTAATAAGATGTAGCCTCTGCTCCTCCGGTTGCCACCGGCCCTGATGTAAATAGTAGCCCCAGCCGAGCCAGCATCGGCGGCAGGCTTTTTCTATCGAAGCCAGGGATGTCGTCCCCGATGTCACCTGCGTACCTGGGTACCCAAGTCGCTAAGTAGTGACTTGCGAAGACGTATCCCCCACGGGCATCGTGGCGAAAAAACCCGGCCCGGGCAACCGAGGCGGGCGCGCGCGTGTGTGTCAAGGGGGGCGTGCTCCTCCTGCTCCATTGAATACTATTCATGAGAACATGGGATTTTGCATCAAGACCGAAATGTGGTGAAGAATGAGAGATAGAGGAAGAGAAAGAGAGCCCCATGATGACATCGCCCCGTTAGTATCACCTCTACCGACGGAGTACCGACCGTCCGTCCCATCCCGCCAGCGTACATAGTACATACGCATGCTCAGCACGTAGCGAGAATGCTATGCACAAGCCGACGGGCTGCGACGCGACGATCGTGGGCGCCAAGCACCAGTCCACCCTATTCGGGCCTGCAGAAGCCGCCGTGGGTGTGTTTGGTGGTTCGCTCACCACCACCACCACCTCCTCCTCCTCCCCCTTATTAGCCCAACACATCACCGCCAAACCCAACGGGCCGCCTCCGCCCACTGTTCTCGGGCAGAATGGCCAGGGCTTTGTAGAGCTTACCCATGCCTCCCGGGCCGCGATCCACGAGCCTCCTCCACGCCTTTTCGATCTCCCTCTTCTTGGTGCCGTCCTCGTCGCCCGCCCGCGCAGCCAGCATCTCGGCCCGCTGCTGGATCCCCATGGCGTCCAGGAAGTCGGCCTGCGCGACGGGGCCGTGGACCTCGACGCCCTCGCTCGCCTTCATGGCGGTCTCGGCAATCGCCAGGAAATCGACGTCGGCGCTGAGGTCCACCAGGCCCGGCTCGCTGAACGGGCTCACGCGCTTGTGCTGGCGGATGCCGCGCAGCGAGTTGACCGGGATGGTCTCGCTCGGCCCGTAGTCCAGAATCAGCGCGGCGCCCGAGGGCCGCGCCTTCGGGTGCTGGGGGGAGCCGCCGATGCGGGACGCGAAGTCGGCGGCGTAGAGCGAGGCGTCGGGGCACACCTCGATGACGGCGTTGGGCGTGCGCTTCAGGGCCCGGTAGCGCGCGGACGCCTCGGGCAGGTACTGCGCGTGCCGCGTGGTCGAGGGCGACAGCGTCAACTGAAAGTCGGGCGGGGGCCCCCCGTGCCGCTCGGATTGGGGCGTGCCCAGCGACTCGTGCGTCGCGCCCGGCGGAGTGGGTGCCACGACCATCTCACGCCACTGCAAGGTAGGCGAAGTGGCCTCTGGCCGGGGCGAGGGGGCGTTGGGCGACGAGACTGGGGCCGGGCTCGGACTGCTCGGAGGAGCGGGTGGGACCTCGACGACCTGGAAAGCGTGGATGGGCAGCGCATCGAAGAACTCATGGGCAATCATGAAAGGCGTCTTGGCGGGGCCCTGCGGAACCGATCTGATCGTCTCGGTCCAGACGATGGGCAGCCCCGAGTACTTGGAGGTGCTGTGGTAGCCGGCCTTGGACTCGCTCATGGCCGCATCCTCGCCGCAGAGCAGGTTCTTCTGCGCCTGGCGCAGCGCGCCGCTAGCCTCGACCATGTAGACGGCGTCGATGCTCGCCGCCATGTCCTTGAAGTTCCGGATCGTCTGGCCGCGTGTCAGTGGGAATTACACACAAACACAGGGAAGGAGATAGAGGGGGGGAGGGAAAGAGGGAGGCAGGAACGGAGTATACTATAACTTACGCGCAAAATGTCGTCCATCAACGTGCCTCGCCCCGGGCCAACCTCGATCAGCTCTACCCCTTGCTTGGGCCGGCCCTGCGACATCCATTCCGCCACAAACCAGATGCCGATGAGCTCGCCGAACACCTGCGAGATCTCGGGCGACGTGATGAAGTCGCCCTTGCGGCCGAACGGGTCCCGGCCCGGTTCGAGAGCGCCGGTGTAGTAGCCTCCGACATCCGCCGTCAGACACATGCGCATGTAGCTCGCCAGAGGCACCGGGCCCGTGATCTGGGGACCGGGGAGTTCAGCCTGTTGGTCCGTGGAAAACCGTCCCCGTGCGTGCATGTCCGGCACTTACGTTGATGGCGTCGGCCAGTTGTTTGGCCAAGGGGGTGGACCACTTGCGGTCGTCCTCGTCGAGCCTCGAGGCCGTCGCCCGGAAGCTCCTGAAGCTCTGCGAGAGCCGCGAACTGCATGTAGGCGGCCGCACCCTCGGCGCGCTCCTCAGCCCGTGGCGGGCGGCACACAACGCGATCGACCTCATCTTGGGTCAGTAGCAAGTATGCACGTTTACTGAGAGCTCATGATGCGGGCTCGCACTCTGGTTCCTTTTGTTTTTCCGGCAAAGTAACGTTCGATTGGGGCGGTTTGGGCTAGCCGGGGCAGAGGTACGACGGCAGGAGCTTCGTCGATAGCTCCCCAAAATTTTGGGCCGAGCATTCCCCGGCTAGCCACGCATGTATGTAAATTGAAGCTACATCACTTACGAACACGCATCATCGCCCTGCTGTCGGCTCGCAACCTTACGCGCTGCCCGGGAGGACACTCGCAACGTCTACCGAGAAGACGTATCCCCCACGAATTCAATTACCCGCCTGCCGTCGACCCGCGGCCCCGTCGCGCTATTGCCTGGAACTTGCCGTTCGGGCGCGTCAACCTCGCTTCCGGCCCGTGACGTGACGACTGTCCCCGGCCCAAACCGACTCCCCCCTCGCGCCGCCTCCATACCGCCCATCCTCCAGAGAGCGCGTGCGCATATACACCTTCACGATGGCGGGCTCGCGCTGGGCCGATACCGAGGAGGACGCGGCGCTCGACGCGCAGCGCAAACGCGAAAAGGAGGAGAAGAAGCGCCTCAAGGCCGAGAAGGCCCGGAAGGCAGCCGAGGACGAACAGAGGCGGCAGGCCCAGGCCCAGGCCCAGGCGGAAGCCGAAGCCGCCGCCGCCGACAGGCCCCCGGCTAAGAAACGGAAACTCACGCCGCAACGGGACGACGACGACGACAACAACAACAACGAGGGGACGGCGCCCGGCGGCGGCGGTGGCCAGTCCGAGGACGGCGCCACGCGGCTCCTGCGCTTCGAGGCGCCGACCTGGAAGCCGGCCAACACGGTGGAGAACTACGATAAAATCAACGACATCGAGGAGGGCGCGTACGGCTGGGTGGCGCGCGCCAAGGACCTGCGGACGGGCAAGGTGGTGGCGCTGAAGCGGCTGAAGCTGGACCCGGCGTCGGCCGGGGGCCGGGTCGGGTTGCCCGAGACGGGGCTGCGCGAGATCCAGATCCTCAAGGACTGCTCGCACCGCAACGTGGTGGCGCTGCACGAGGTGGTGGTGGACGACGCGGCGGCGCGGGACCGGCGGCGGCCGGTCGAGGCGCTGTTCCTCGTGCTCGAGTTCGTCGAGCACGACCTCCGGAGCATCCTCGAGGACATGCCCGAGCCCTTCCTGGCGTCCGAGGTCAAGACGCTGCTGCGGCAGCTCGCGGCCGGCGTCGCCTTCCTGCACGCGCGCTGGATCCTGCACCGCGACCTCAAGACGTCCAACCTGCTGCTCAGCAACCGCGGCCGCCTCAAGATCGCCGACTTCGGCATGGCCCGCTACGTCGGCGACCCGGCGCCGCCCCAGCTGACGCCGCTCGTCGTGACGCTGTGGTACCGCGCGCCCGAGCTGCTGCTGGGCGCCCCGGCCTACGGCCCCGCCGTCGACCTGTGGAGCGTCGGCTGCATCTTCGGCGAGCTGCTGACGCGCGAGCCGCTGCTGCAGGGCCGCAACGAGGTCGACGAGCTGACGCGCATCTTCGAGCTCTGCGGCCTGCCCACCGACGACGTCTGGCCCGGCTTCCGCCGCCTGCCCAACGCCCGCAGCCTGCGCCTCCCCGCCGCCCCCCGCCCGGGCGCCGCCGCCCCCGGCAGCCTCATCCGCGCCAAGTTCCCCCTGCTCACCGCCGCCGGCAGCGCCCTGCTCGCCGCCCTGCTCGCCCTCGACCCCGCCCGCCGCCCCAGCGCCGCCGACGTCCTCCAGCACGAGTACTTCGCCCAGGACCCCAAGCCCAAGCACGAGGCCATGTTCCCCACCTTCCCGAGCCGCGCCGGCCAGGAGCGCCGCCGCCGGAAGGAGACCCCCAACGCCCCCGGCCGGGGCCAGAAGGCCGCCGACCTCGGCAGCGTCGACTTCAGCGGCATCTTCGCCGGCCGGGACCGCGAGGAGAAGGGCGGCGGCTTTAATTTGCGCATGGTATAATTTAACCTGCCTGCCTGTCGACGACGGGACGCGGCGTTGCGGCATGGGCCTTACTTGCGCCGCTTGCAAACTCAATTCAAACGATACCCCCCCCTTGACGGTCGGTAACGAGCGCATCCAGTGATAGACTCGACCGTTACGCATCACTAGTACACCATCAAGTATATACCTACGGTACGTACGCTCGTGAGACTACGGTGCACACATGTTTTTTTCTTAGGTTGGAATAGGTTGTTGCATCATTAAATTGTAGCCTCATATCATGCGCTTGTAGATATCATACGCACACGTCTTTCGTCGGACCCAACCCCGAGAATTTTGCATACCACGCCGGTGGTCCCCCCCCTTCTTATGTTAAAGCCGAAAGCATGGCCGTCGCAATGTGTAGAACGCCAGTACATGAAGTGACATCGTGCCCAAGAATTACCAGTTGTACAAGGGCCCCAACGAGTTGGGCCCCCGAAGATGTTTGAATTATTCACAGTCGAAGAGGCAGGAGGGGCGAGCACGAGTCGAGCCGCCATTCGATCGCCCGCGCGGGGGGACTGGACCTCGCTATACCAACGCTCCGAAGCCGGCGACGAACCAGGTGAAACTCAGCACGGTGATGACACTCATGGAGAGGGCAAAGCCGAGGGCTTTCCGGTCCAGGTCGCTGTTGCCGCCGCTGCAGGTTGCGCACTTCCACTCGCCCAGGTCCTGGTAGGGTTTGGGCGTGTACATGCCGAACTTGAACTGGTTGAACACACCGAGGTAGCCGGGGTCGACCGTGGCCTTGATGGAGCTGTCGGCGTCGTAGATGATCAGCGTGTACTCCTCCGTCAGCAGCTGCTTGTCGACGGCCGTCTGCCTGTAGGCGTTGGTGTCCCAGGTGAACGAGCCTGTCTCCTCGTACGTCATGTTTTGGGTCAGGGTCCACGTCTCCGTCGCCACGCTGCACGATACCAGGACATCGATGGCGGTGGGGGTGCCCTGCAGCGATGTGTAGTTCCATTTCCAGGTGACCGTGTCTCCGATCCGGTAGAGTTGGGTTCCGTCGGTAGGCGCAGGCGTGATCATGGAAATGCCGCCCGCCGGATCCCGAGGGTCGAACATGCTGTGGGTGCTGTTGCCGCCCTTGCCCGTTGGTTTCGAATCCTTGCCCGTGCCTGTGATGGTCATGCCGCCCGTGTTCAGGTTGGCTGTGTTGGGGTCGTCCGTTTTCTTCGGCTGGTCCGACTTCTTGCCATCGTCAGTGGGCGTGGCTTTGTCGGTTGCGCTAGCCTTGTCGGCTGCTGTTGTCGGGTCGGCGGTTTGAGTGGCCGTGGGCGGTGCTGTTGGGTCGGGTTAGCAGAGTTCAAACAGGGCTGCCATAAACGGCACTAGCAAGCACTTACGCGAACTGTCCTGACGAACCACGAGGGCGTCAACGTCAGGGAGCCATTCTGGCCAGGCTGCGACGGTGCCGGACAGAGCGACGGCGGCGGTCAAAATCTGACCGAAGCTGCTCGAGGCTCTCATTTTGGGGGGTTGTGTGGTGTATGTGTGTGCGTGCGGGTTTGGGTGCTGGAATGCGGACTGAGATGAGTCTCAATCAAGCCCCTAACAGTAGCGGACGGGCCTGCGAGGAGGGATGGATATCGTAAGGGGTTCCACCCAACAGCTTTGGTTGCCGATTTCTAGAATTGAAGCTGCTGCGGCACCTTCGGGTCGGAAGACACAAATACGAGGCCGCGTTGAGATGGGCTCGCTTCGCGTTGCACTGGGGGAAGGGCAGCGAGAGCGCCAGGCAGAGAGCGCTGCGGCTGGGGCCTCCTTTTTCTTCGGCTGGGCCGCCTTGGGTCTTGTTGATGCTTGGCTCGAGGGCCGAGGGAGAAAAAAACGCCACAGTGCAAATGCGCGACGGGCAATTAGGTAGACCACACGGACGCTGGTCAGATTAATTCCACCACGGGGTCTCGGGTATCCAAATAGCGAACGTGTAAGCGGGAGAGGGTCGGTAGCGAGCGGCGGACAACTTCTGGCGAAGGAATTATCCAGGGAGAAGAAGAGCTTCTGATCAACCAGGCGGGGGACAGGTTGGTAGAGGAAGGACTATCTCTGCGAATCCTCGGGACTGGCTGGGGACGGGAGGAAAGAGGCCGGGAAAATGGGGAGGATGCTGGAAGGCTTAGACGTGGGCGTCCAGGGTTTAGGTAATCGCGTCTAACCGATCCTGGAGGCCGGCGAGTCCAGTCCTGAGGTCCTTCGGGGGGGGGGAGGCAGGCATCCGGGCCTCTGCGAGGTGGTGCCCCTGCCCGCTATTCTCGGGAGGGGGCGATGACAGCAGGGGAGGCATCAGCCGGCGTCTGGGATTTCTGGGTTTCTGGGCCGTGGATCGATGAACACGAGAAGCGCGTTGGCCCACTGGTGGCACGTACCGGGCCCAGACGGGCTTGGTGCGTGAGCCATCCATGCATGCGTTGATGGGGCCGGCCAGTTCATGCGCCGCCGCCGCCGCCGCCGCTGCTGCTGCTGGGGAGGCCAAGGAGGTCTGATGAACTTTAGCAGTGTGCATGCCTGGCTCATGCTGGCTGCTCATGCAACGAGACGAGACAGTCCTCGGGCCACCGAGGTCAGCTCAGGTCAGGGTGACGGCGGAGGCGCAGCAGGGAGGGAGGGAGATGGGGAGAGCGAGAGGGAGAGAGAGACCTCAGAGAGTGGAATAGAGAGAGCAGAGAGAGCCTCTGCGTGTGCAAGTACCTAACCTCTCTCCAGGTAGGTAAGGATGGATGATCGATCTGCGCTCATCCGCCAGCGGCCCGTGTATGAGACGATTCCAGCCATCCATCGTTGGGACTGCCTGAACTTACCGTCCCCCCCTTCTCCCGGCCATAGAAAGAAAGGGACAGAAAAACCAATACCAAGCACCAAAAACAAGCTGTGGTGTCGCATCCTCAACCACTGGCGCCAAGGCAGACCCCTAGTTTCTCCCCCAAGCCGACCCAGTGATGAGCGATCGGGCGCGCCTGAACCGAAAGCCCAGGGATCGTATTCTGCTAAGAGGTGGGTCGGAAGTGGGAGGTGGTGCATGAATGGGGGGGGGGAAGGGAATGGACCTATGGGCGGAAGTGCTTCCTTCCCATTGTGCAGCGTGCAGAAAAGGCAGAGTGGCTGGCTGGCTGACTGGCTGGTTGGCTGTTCACTTGCGGCAAGTTGACTTGAATTGCCATCCATCCATCCATTCCATCATCCAGTTGTCAACCAGCCGCAGGTGGGAAGCATTCAGCCAGCCCGGGCGCCATGGCGAGAAGGCTGCAGAAGGGAGGAGGGAGAAGGGAGGATTCGCTCCCCGTCGTCTCTCGGGCGACCGACCCTCTGTGCGACAGTGCGACGAAGCCCGCCCGCAGCCCGTATCCCATACTCTAGCACAGCAGCCGCCTAAAAATAGTGTCTCGCCCACACCCATCCATCGAACCCACCCATCCATGGATGTTAGGTAGAATCATCTCCCGACCTCGCTCGTCTCGTGGATTCCGACGGGGAGAGACATCCCATCCCATCCCATCCACCCACCACGGCCCTCGATGCTCGGGATGGCCTCATGCTCTTCTTGTCCGGCTCACCCTCGCCAACCCTCGTAGCGGCGCCTCCGCTCGTGTGAGGTCACCTCGGCGCGCGGAATGCAGCCCTATGGCCTGTCCTTGACATCAACACACAGCTGTACCTGCCACGGGCGGCGGACTACCGGAACCTTCACGACTCCCCTGTTGGACGAGCATCCACGGCAGACCTCCTCCAGCCTGCCCGCCCATCCATGTCCCTTCCCTATCCGCCCCCCGGCGGCGGTAAGGCATTCCTCCCGCCAGCCTCCGCAAAAGCTTCCCATGTGGCCAACGAGCTTGGGGCCCGGCACCTGCACCTGCACCCACCGAGGCTGATGGGGGGTGACGTTCCATGCAGGTCGCGTAAAGTGTTGCCGCGCCAGGCCGCGTGCCGCCGCCGCCGCCGCCGCCGCCTGCTGCAACATTGCGCGTACCATGTAGAGACGCACATGAAGCACACGGGACCAGGCGGCGACGTGGGCTCGAGCCCCGCCAGTACGCGCGCCTGTCTCTGCCGCTCGAGTAGATCACAATCCTTCGACTTCCATCTGATGCGGATGGGCTGACGGCACGATTCGTGGAGCTGCCAGCCCATGTGTGGGTGTGGCTTCATTCATGGGATGCTGCTGGCCTGCTTCGTCCAAAATGCCGCCGTCCGTCGGCATTCTTTCACCTGCCCTTGACAGACGGTGCCATTTCACGGTTCGTTGACCCGCCGGTGGTGGTGGTGGTGGTGGTGGTGTTGACTCCCGTGCGTGGCGATCCATCCCAATGTTGTGGAACGGTGGATCTCCCCAAGGCAGGTCCGCAGTCCGGACGCCCAATGACTCCCGCACTGCTTAAGAGCTACAGTTCGCCCGCGCCCGCGCCAGCGCCAACCAACGCCCAACCTCCATATATGCGACTGCGCGAGTGACAGTCTGCAGACCGAACCCCTCCACCCCCTCCAAGTCCGCCTAGGGTTTGTTCGACACCGCAACGCCGTACAGCGCCGTACAGCGCATCGCCCGACCGAGACTTCAATGCTCGACGTCGTCAACAATTCAATTGCAAATGTCATTTCGTCGTGGTCATGGGCTTTTAACCTCGGGCGCCCCCATATGACCGGCCAACGGCCCTCGCCAGAGGTGAAATCGGCCACGCAACTTTGCCGCGGTCCCTAAGTTGCCCTGGTAAGCCTGCCTGGTTCCTGCATTCATCGCGCTGCAAGGACGAATCAGGTCTTCACCGCACCGAGTGTACGGTGCCTTTCTCAACAGAAGGCTGCGGGTTTCCCTCTCCAAGCCTCGGTTTTCTGGCCAAATCGCACGACCGACCCGCGATGATCCAACGCCCCCGTACGAGTCCTCCCCCCGCCAGGCTGAGGTGGTGTCGCCACAGGTTCGAGAACTCTGTATGCGGTAAGCTACGGCTGGCTACGGATTGACCAGGCATTCTTGCACCTCGTCTCATTCCGGCAGTACTTTCTTCCACTGGTTCTCCAATCTTGGGGCCGAGACTGCTTGGTTCGACTCTCCGCATCTCCCCCCGGCTGTGTCGGCCCCCCTTCTGACTCTCCTTGGGAGTCCGACGCTACCATCGTGAGCAACCTTCGCAGCCTATTCTACACCGTCGGGGTAAGTTGTCGAGGTTGAGCTTGCTTATCTTGGCCCTGGCTCGTAAGCGGATGTCGTGGCGTGCGTTCGGATGCCACCGAGGAACCGTCGACCAACCTCTTTACCAACGACTTGCCAAAGCTGCGAAGTAAACAGAAAACAGCAAAATTCGCATGGCGTCGTGGGCCGCCCGGTCTTGGACGGGTTAGAACCATGATACGATCAGACAGGTCCTGTCGGGAATGACCTGTAAGGAAGTTGCCGACGTTGTCCCTCCTGAGTCAGGGTCGCTCTCGAATCCCGTGGTTTCTGCCGCTTCACCCGAGCGGCCACCTTCCAGCCTCCCCTCAAGCCCCCAGCTGTGCAAACGAATGGTAGTCACGACCTGATAGATGCGCCAGGAAGTACGCCTTGTCCCGGGAAACAAACAGGTAAGAACTGCTCAGTGCTGGCACGTCCCGAAAACAAAACCCTTTACAAGTGCCCATTCCGTGCATTCTTGATGGAGGACCAAGGTAACGCTGTGTCTTGGCAAGACAAATATCTAATGATCACCTGGTACCTACGCTGTAGTCGGCAGGGCAGGTGTTCACCTGGTTGGAAAGCTTCAGAGGTTCAAACGAACACCAGCGCACTTGATGGATGCGGTGCCGAATGAATAGTCAAGGTTGAAGCGAGACGTGTCGTCAGGCTAGAGGAAGGGCTGAATCGGTGTTGTCCGCGATAGACGGACGCCCGCCGATGGAACGAGCAACTGAGCGCGTACTTCGGAGCGACTCCGGGGAAGCATATCCAATGTTTGCGCGTACGCGGTGCATTTCCTCCGGGACCCCCAAAGCCAGCACCCCGGCGCCTTTCCGGAGGCTACTGAGACATGTCAACGACTGTATGCGTATGTCTCTCCCATCTGGTCAGGCCCGGACCTGCAGGGCTTGCTACATACTTCCCTACGGAGCATCGACGATTTGCGGAAGCCGACCTGCTTCATGCCCCGGCCCGGGAACGGGCCAGGGAATCCGGCAAACGGGCAGAGCAGGGCTCCGTGCCAACAGAAGGCGCAAGTGAAAAGCATCGGGCATTTACCTCACATGGCTGCCGTAAGTCGGGGCAGTAGAAATATGAAACCACGACGGATACCGGTGTTTACGAAAGAGGATCACAAGGCATGGGGTCCATCCATCCATATTATATAGCCCGTACATACTTACCTTTGGCGCGGGTTGTCCGTGAAGTAATCGGTTTGCTCCATTCCTATAGGAGGAGCCATCAGAGCCCTTTTACCCGCATAAGCACTGACAACCCGTGCGATGGAGGCAATTGGAGCTAAGTCAACATGGCCGAGATTGTATCGATGTACACCCCCCTAGCTCAAACGAAATGTTTACTTGGCTTATTGGCTACGTCAAGGTAGAAAGAGGTTGATGTCAACCCATCGGCTGCCGTCCCCAGCCTTGGCGCAGATGCATGTCTCCGCGCCTGGCTTCCCATGCGCTGGATACCTATCAACTGCAACGGCGGCTGTAGCTTGAATGATGGACTGGGGCAAACACCGGGAAGCCAGGCACCTTCATCACCAGTTAATATCCATGTGATATGGATCCAATACGATGGAGGCGGGCTACCACTTGCTTGCTCTAACGTGGGGGGGCCAAAGAACACAGTTAACATTCATCCTTTCAGCATTGATCCATTGGCAACGGGCTGACTGGGGAGCTTTCCAGTGCTGCCTGTCTGCCTTCCATTATTTAGGAAGAAAAGATGGTGCAAGATACAAACAGGTTGTCCACTTGAGTAAATTCATGCTTCGGCTGGAGGCAGGTAAGGTACATTAAGTAAGTAACCTCCAGACATCCATGTTGGTATTCATCCTATACGTTGGCGCTTTTACATGCGGCCCAGGACAAGCAGCTGTCCAAGAAAATGAATGTCTGGGAGTGGAGATAACTGCATGGCAATGATTGTACATTGCATCCCATAGCACTTTCAATACTGTCTTATCAGGCAGGTAAATGCGGCAGGAGCTGGGCACATAAAGTAGGTAAAAAGTACATGTAGCTACTGCCAACGCGTCTTTCCAAAACACCAGGCAGTTACAGGAGTTCAACACAGCCTGGGAAGCAACGGGTCAACCAAATCCATGCAGCCATTTAACTCTGGCTGCCAGGGCCCAAACAGAACCATCCCTCACGTCACACCCAGACAAATCGTGTTTCTTGCTCTCATTGGGAAGTTGTGCCCGCCAACAGTGGCCCAGCACTTCTTCATCTTTCTAGATCCTCCTGGACGGGAGGACACCAGGTCGCTTTCGACGTTGACGTACCCGTTGTCACTCGGGCCTCCGAAATATGGCGCCATCTACAGCCCCCGATGCCGTGTCCATCGAGCGTGGCTATTTCGAGACTCTGTTGCGCAGGTATGCTTTTCTTAGCCCCTCCCGCGGCTCACGGCCGGGGCCAACTCCAAACCGCCCGATTCCCATCCTTGGCTGTCGGGTCCGTGGTGAAGAAATCGGCTGACTGATCTCTTCCTCCAGAGCCAATGTTGTGAGTTGGGCCCCCCACGAGCCTCAGCGCGCAGCTGGTCGGGCTTCTAACACGCGAGGCGCATTGGCAGCATGCCGACGATTTTACGACAGCGTCGGGAAGCGAACCTGCCACGGCGGCCATCCTGGTCTCGACCTCCGATTACGAGGCCCTAGCCTCGGTGGCACGCCAGTATGCCAACCTCCAGCGAAATCTGATCAACGGCGGCGTCAGTGAGGCCACTATCGCAGTATGTGCACCCGCATCGAATTTATTTGGGCCCCCTTCCGCCGGAATCCAATAGCAACTGACCCTCGCCAAGCTGCTGAGCCGGGAGACCGAGGCTCATGACTACACCACGTCGCAGAGTCAGGGTAGTGGTGGCGGTCGTGCAGGCCCGCCCCTCAGCACGCGCCCCTCCTATGCGAAAGCCAACCCGTGCGACCAAGCGAGCTCCGCGTACCGTGGCTATGGGTACGGCAGAGGCCAGAGCCACGGCAACAGCGGCGGCTTTTCGAGCCGATCCTTTGGCAACAACAGCCATCAGCAGGGGTGGGCAGACGCGGGTGTGCTCGATGACAACGTGTCTTCGCCCTACTCCCCTGATGGCTTCACGCCCGAACCGGCCCACCCTCTCCAGCCGTTTATCCAGCGACATCATCAAGAGGACCGCCGACCCCGGTATGCGCGTGTGTGCAACCGGACGGTCGTTCTGTGTGGGCTTCCCGACGGCGCCAAACACGAGGACGTAGTGAATATTGTCCGGGGGGGTCTGGTCCTGGACATATACATCCGCGCGCACGAGCACACTGCGAATGTGTCCTTCTTGCGCGAGGAAGACGCCGTACGGTTCTACGAGCACGCAAGAAGATACGACCTGTACATTGGCAACAAACGCGTAAGTGCACCCAAGCCTGGACTTTGACGGCGGGCGCTGATATGCCGCGTGGTTATAGCTTTACATAAAGTGGGCTGAGCGGCCCTACCATCTTGCTGGCCATGTCGCTGGCAAGATTGCCCAAGGGGCCACGCGGAACCTCGTGGTTCGGCGTTGTGACCCGGACCAGACCGAGAGTACCATACGTGATGATCTCGAGCACATTTACAACTTGGTCGTCATCAAGGTCGAGTTTCTGGGCAACAGCTGCTACATCAAGACCAACTCGGTCCACAACGCTATGTTTGCGAGGACCTGTATGATGAGCCGCGCGTGAGTGACGAGCCCGTGGATACCGCGGAGTTGGTGGTGCTGACAGCCCAACAGCAAGTACAAGGGAAGCAAAATCGACTGGGATCTAGATGAGTGTGCCCAGCCCTTGAGAGCTCAGCCCTTGAAAGTCCAGGCCCAGCCTGTCCTCCCGAAGCCCAAGCCCCTCAAGCCCCCCAAGCCACCCACGTCGCCCAAGAAGGTGCCGGCAAGAATGCAGAACCGCTTTGCGACGCTCCGTGTGGATGACGACGACCATGGTGAGAGTGACGATAAGCTCGACACGTCATCCGAGTTTCCCGCTTCCACGACGACTGTCGGGGTGACGGCTTGAGCAACACGGCAAGCCGCCTCATGCTTGATTTTACACACAATTTGCTCTACGATGCAGGAGTGGTATGATGGGAGTTGACGGATGCGCTGGCGATACCCGGGCTGACAACGTTGGTCGTATTGCAATATTCATGCGTTTGCACCCGATATGACGGGCTTTCATGGACGTCGCATTACTTTGCGTTCTAGAGTCACGAGTAATGAGAAACGAGTCCCTGTATGACATGGTCAAGTTGCAGATTTCGTAAGAACCGTGAGATGGTAAGAAGCTACCCCGAGAAACGACCAGACACGGCGCAAGGAAGCTCTCATCCCTCTTCCCATGCCGGGGTGTCGGGTCCCGCCGGCCCGGCCCGTTCACGATGCGTCCCCACTGCTTGACCCGACACGTCGGAACCGGGCCGGAGCCAGACCCGCCGCCCGGGCGCTAAGTTGGTCGTCGTAAATTTCTCCTTCGGATCTGCCGCTTCGGGCCCTCCCTCCACCGAGGGACACACACACGCACACACACACACACACGCACACACTGCATAACCCACCTTGAGCCCTTGTCTCGGGGGGCCGCCGTCTACGGAAAAACTGGAACAAACCATGTCCCCGGGGGGGGGGGGGGGGGGGGGGGGGGCGGTTGTGGTCGTTCCATTATTCATTTATCCTCTTCGTCAGATAACCGGATGGAGACGGAGGCAGGAAGGGAGAGGGAGGAGAGTGGGAGCGGAGGGGGGGCACGCAGGGGATTCTTGGGACGTCGGTAGTTTGGCAGACGGGAACAAGGCGCAGTCTGCCTGCGGCTCCGACGGGGATGGGAATGAATGGATGGATGGCACACGCGGACGCGGTTTTCGCTATGGGGAGAATTTAAATTCACTGCATTAGATGTACAAGGTGCTTATGCTAGACTAAGGGTATTCCATTGCGCTATGCTCCGTCATGCTCAACCGTCGATGCACCCCTTCCCAAGATGACAATGGATATAATAAGATGCGGCTCTCGGGCCTGCCTGCCTGCCTGCCTGCCTGCCTGCCCCCCCGTTCGGAAGCCCTTTTAGTGCTTCACATTCCTGGACGCGTTCTGCAAGTAGCCCAAGAGGAAATCCCGGTCGGCCGGCGAAAGCGGCGTCTGACTACCACGACGGCTGCCCTGGGACGCGCCGTCGCCGGCCCCCGAAGCAATCGAGGCCACGCGTGATCGGGGCCTCATGTGGGGCGAGTCGAGCACTGACGCCGGCTCCTTGCCTTTACCGAAGAGGGAGAGCAGCTGGTTCTTTTGCTCGAAGCTGGCCTCGGGCCGCGGCTTCAGCACCGTGTTGGGCGCAGGAAGGGCCGAGGCCGCCGGAGCACGCACTGACATGGCCAAACTCGACGCCGTCTGGTCACCGTTACCGCCGTAGGGGTAAGGAATAGACCTTGCCACCGTAGACTTCGTTTGGTTGGGCGATGGCTGGGAAGCCTGTTCAGCAAGCGGCTTGGAACGTGACGCGATCGACAGTGCTCCAAACGGAAGGTTCAGCTCGGGGTTGGCTACAGGAGGCCGAAGGTCATGTTCGGCTGATATTCTTAGGGCTTCAACTGCTGAGTATGGCTTCTCCGGCTGCCGTCCGGAACCAGCAGTGGCTCCCTGAGGTCCTCTCATGGGCATATTCTCGGCAGATGGGCCTTGTTTGGGCACATCCGACTGCTTGAACATATCCAAAAGCCCGGAGCGGTGCTTGTCTGTGGGCAAGGCATGCCGGGCAGCAGCAGAATGCGAGTATTGAGTCCCGTTTAATGCCGGGCCGTGATGAGCACCAGCTTGAGCCACGTCCTGCGGAGCCATGTTCTGCTGATATATCCCCTGTTGTACTGCGGGGTGTTTGTGGAAACCCGCATCGGATGGGTTGCTCTTGACCGCGTTCAACAGACTCATCGCGTGTGCCGACAGCTCCGGGGCCTTTCTGGCTTGGTAGGGGTTACCTTGCGCTTGGGCATTGAACGAAGCTTGGTACTGCTGCGAACCCCGCTGCTGGTGGCCGTGGGGCGGGACCGGAGGTGCCGAGGCCTCAGGCACACCGGGCGTCGGCAGGATGTCCCGGATCAACCGAGATTGTTGTACCTGGGGCGGCTGAGGCTGGGGATGCATCAGCTGGGGAGGTTGCTGGTTCGGGTTGGGACGAGCCGTGACGTGAATGTTTTGTTGTCCGTTGGGGTCAGCGGTCATATGGACTTGAGGCCGCACTTGATAGTGCTGCTGCTGGTGCTGCTGTTGGTGCAACTGCTGTTGGTGCAGCTGCTGCTGGTGCTCCTGATGCTGCTGGTGCTGCCGATATTGTTGCTGCTGCTGCCCAAGAGAGAACTGGGGTGGCTGCGCCTGAGGCTGAGATAGCCGCTGTGTAGGATGGTGGTGAGAAGGAGTGGGGGGTTGTTGTGCTTCCGTGTATGTGTGCTCGAGAGGCGTGTGAGGGTATTCTTGGCCGGAAGCCGACGCGAACCCGTTGGAAGCCGGGGCCTTTGACTGTAATATGGACATCAAAGCAGCGCCCGCATTGACGCCTGCATCTGCCGGAGGGCGAGCGGCACTGTGCGCGGGCGCGTACGGATCGTCGTAGCGGGCAGCTCCAGCAGACGCGGCAAGGTCCGAATGGCCTTGGGCAGCCATTGGCACCGCGGGCGGTGGAATCTCATCGAGCTCGACTTGCTGGTCGTCCTCGGTCAGGGCCTCATCCTGCACCAGCGGAGGAGGCATCTGAGGGGCTCGGCCAGCTTGCCGTGCGGCCTTCTGCTCATCCCGCTTCTTTTGCTGGACTACCCACTTCTTGAGGGGCACGAGAAAAGGGGCCACCATGTAGAACTTGTTGGCATTGGAGGCAGCCTCAGCAGCGTTGCCCTCGGCACGGCCAGCGCCCTTCTTTTTACGGAAGGCAGGGAGGTCCTGCAGTTTGTACCATTGGATCTTGCCGATTTCTTTCCGGGTCTTGGGCTCGAAGAGGGTATCCATGGGGACGTCTCGGAAGACGTAGAGACGCATGTGTTGATCGCGCATAGTGATCTCGATGTACTTCACATTGTTATCGTCGGGGACAAGACCGGCGCCACGGATATCGAGACCGGTCTCTTCGAGCACCTCGCGGATGGCGCAGTCGAGGTCGTCCTCGTCCTTGTTGATTTTGCCGCGGGGGAAACTCCAGTTGGCGCTGCTCTTCCAGCCGCGCACCAGCACGGTGCTGTCCATGTCCGAGTTCAGCATGATGGCGCCTCGCACCGGGATGCGCGTCTTGTACTGCAGGAACTCTTCGTAGGCCTGGAGGTAGTTGTCCTCGGAGAAGGAGGTGAAGAGGGGGCAGTGCTGGAACATGCGCAGGCAAAAGGTGCGCAGCGACATGTTGGGCAAGTTGGGATCCAAGGGTCGGATGAAATCCTCATAGAACCAATGGGCCTCCTCAATTTGGAAGCAGATGCGAGCCACCGACTGCAGATCCTCCTGGGGGAGGTTTATGATGAAGCGGACGCAGAGGTCGTCCAGCCAGTCTTCTAGAGACATCTTTTCCTGAGCTTGAGACATGGCCGCGTAGAGATTCTAGCATAGCCACGACGGAGAGGGCCGAGGAGGAGCGTTGGGCTTCGCGCGGGTTCGGGCGCGCGGGGGGAGGGGGCCGAGGTCGGGGTCGTGGTTTGGTTCCGGGATCGTGGGAGAGGAGAGGGAGGGAGAGATGACGGGGCGTTCGACGACGACGTCAGACAGGGGGGGGGCCGTCCGTCCGTCAGCAGCAAATGGCTTGGAGGAAATCGAAGAGGGCTGGCGGGGAAATAGAGAGGCTGTCGCCAGCCGCGGGACAGAGGGGCCGCACGAGTTCGCGGGGGGATGTAATAATGATGCCGTTGTAACAATGTGTTGAGGGCGGGCGCAGGACAAGGTGCACAAGTTGGGCATTGATTTCCAGGTAAACACACGGGCGGCGATCTGACGAACAAGTGGTTGAAGCTCTGGGCACCCAAGCCTTACCGATCATGGGCGCGAGGGTGGGCGGATGGGCCGTAACTTCCAGTGCGTTCTGCCAATCAATGGTTAGCGGCATCCGTGATCGAACTTGGGTTATGTAGGTACCTATACAAGTATCGTGTCTGTACTTACATCCTCATAGCCCCACCTACCTCTTCTTCAAAGATGTACTTGCATAAGTTAAGTAAGGTAAGTAGCTCAGTAGAGGTAGGTAGGCAGAAAAGTACATACGTAATAATGTACCTACTTGGGTATGGATGTATGCGCAAGGCTACGTGGCTTTGCGTTGGGTACTTATGTTGAGCCACACCTTCCCTACTAAGAAATGTAAGCAATTGATCAAGGTACTTAGGGAAGGTATTGGGGGAACCTAAGTAAGTTGTAAGCATCCATCCACCATCGATCGATCTTGGGGGTGGTTGGAAACGAATATGATCAAAGAGTGGCAGAAGCTGAAGATAGATAGATTCAGGTACTCCTGATAAACAAGCACTTATTAGCTAGGTGAGGTCCCTAGGTAAGTAAGTAAGTAGGTACACATACTTAGAGAGTTCATGGAGGGGTAATCGGGTTTTGAGCCGGGATCCCTCTCTACCCGGTTACTAAACAGCACCTAACCCTTGTCGTTCCCCTGGGAGGCATCGAAGTGGAAGCGTGGGTGGTTTCTCGAGATTGATACATACGAAACCCTGGACCAAGAATTCATTGTAGTGAGAGATACGATGGAAAAGCCATATGGTGGTCAGTTCCTACCTTGCCTTCCCCGGTATTGCTTTCTTTCCTGGACCTCTTCTTCTTCTTCTTCTTCTTCTTCTTCTTCTTCTTCTTCTTCTTCTTCTTCTTCTTCCTCCCTGCCACTAAGCCGTCTTCAAACCCGGCGAGCCTGGGAATGGAATCATGCCTATAATGCATACCACCCAAGCACGGGCATCCCATGTCACCGTCTGGCCCAGCAAGGGCCTACCTACTTGAGGGTCAGGCTCTGCCATTCCAACCCGGCCCTCGTTGCCTCTCCGTACATCCATCCATCCACAAAGCAGAGACCCACGAACAAGAAAGCCGGCCCCTCCCCCCCGACACCACCACCACCACCAGCAGCAGCGCCGTCCGTCAGAGGTCGCAGGACTGCGGGCGAGCGACACCCGCCCAGGACGTGGACTTCGTCCCCGGGCTGCGCGTCGTGGGGCCCCAGCCCCGGCGCGCCCTCGGCCGTGCAGAAGAAGCGGCACTTCTCCATGTTCAGCAGCAGGGCCCGGTAATGGTAGGTCCCGCGGCCGGTGGCCCCTTTCTGCTGGTCCCGGACGAGGTCGCGCTCGTCGCCCGTCTCGGCAAACCTCGCCCACCACTTCTGGATGTCGAGCAGCCTTTCCGCCGGCAGCGGTTTTCTCTTGTGAAGCCAGTAGCGCCTGGGCACACACACATACACACACACGCCGCCGCGTCAGTATCGGAAAGCACAGTTATGTCCTGTTCCCCCACCCCTCCCCTTTGCAACGGATCCGCTAGACAAGGACAACGGCTCACCAGATATTGCGATCCATGAAAGCCGCCCTCCAGAAACTGTGGCTATCCGGGTTGGCCGCATGTTGCTCGTAGAGTTTCTGCCATTCCGAGGCCATCTGGACCACCGTGGTTCTTTCGCGCGGCGTTTTGCTATCGCCGTGGATCGTACGCGTGCCGCAGACCCTGACCTCGCCGATGCGGAGCGACTTGACGGGAAGAGTCGGACCTTGCAGCTGGTGCATGAACTCGATCCCCTCATCGTATGCCGAGTCGGGCGAGGCATTGTAAAGGGCCCACCGGTCACTTCCGTCCTCGCTCTCGCCGAGGCCCTGGGTGAGGTCGACGGCCCAGGTGGGAAGGTCGGAGACGGCCGTCTTCCGGACCCCTATCGCGCTCCCCAGTTCCTTGAGGTGCTCGTTGTTGACGTACACCATCTTGGAGCACTGCGCAAAGATGTCGCCCGTGGTACAAGCGTACCCCTGGCTCTGGAAGTACTCGTGCCACTCCACGGGAAGCAGGCCGAGGACGCCAAAGAAATGGTCCCGGGGATCGGTGGCCTTGCGCGACTGGGTCGAGCTGATGGCCTCCTCGATACCTATGAAGGGGGACTTGGACTGAGCGAAGCGTTCGCGGTGGCTATGCACCATGTGTGCCGATAGCCAGTCGCCGTGGGGGAAATTCTGGTACGCCGCCGTCGCCAGGTTGAAGATGCGCTTGCAGCAGTCCACCGTGTGTTTCCAGATGGCTTCCACGCCGTTCACAAGGCGCGAGAGCCTCACGGGAATGGTGCCAACATAAACCACGGCGTCGACATGAGGCAGTACCGCCTATGCCAAAAAAAAAAAAAAATTAGCCCAGGACGCAAAGTCGGCCAGCTCGAGGGGGCGGTCTGAACAGGAGGAAAGGGCCGAGACGAACCTCCTGGAGCGTCCAAACGCGGTGCCACCAGGGCCGAGTCAAGAGGAATCTCAAGCAGTCCAAGATCAGCGGCCAACGCCTGTTCATACGCACCCGCCCGCCGTCGAGGTAGAGCAGGGGGAACTCGTAAAGGTGCTTGCCCCGGGCGATCTCGTCCAGCACGCCCAGCGCCTCGAAGAGGAGTTCCTCGGGAGGCTGGTCCTCGGGGTCGGGCGGGAGCTCGGAACGCGGCAGGATGCGGCCCCCGAGGCTCGCGAAGTGGGACCGGAAGCCGCAGGCGTGCGCTTCGGCCTGCTCCCACGCCCGCGGCGTCATTCGGGACGTCGGGACGTACGGCCGAGGCCCGTCGCCCTGCACGCGGATCTCGTCCTGCCACGCCAGCCCCAGGGGCCCGAACCAGATGTTGGCCTTGGCGGCCTGCCGGTACACGCGCGCCATGAGGCCGATCTGGTGGCTCTTCTCCTGCACGCTCCGCTGGTCGATGCAGACGGCGTCGGCCCAGAGCGTGCGCGCCGCGTTGGGCAGCCGCAGGCACTGCAGAAAGTCGGCCAGGTTCACCGTGGCGTCGAACCGGGTCCCGGCCACCGTGATGGCGCGCGTCCGGCCCGGGTCGCCCCATACGTACGACAGGGTCTCGTATTCCGGCTTGTCGTCCAGGGACACCACGAATAGGTCGCAAGCCAGGGCCTCGTCTCCTCTGCCCGGGTGCAGAGTGAGGAGCCGAATGCAGTGCTTGCTGGCATCGAGCGGCGTTTCGTACCACGGCAACCGCTCCAGCACGGAGGGGTCGACTTCGTCCTCCAGATAGTCGTCCATCTTTGATGACCGCACGGCCAACAGGAAGGAAGTGCTGTGTCTGAGTGGGTGAGTGTCCAAGGCGGTTGGATCCCACACTCACTCAGGGCTACTCCGATACGGAGAGCCCCGCACGAGTACTGATGCCTGCGCCGGCATGGGAGGTTCAGCAGGCATTCATCATGGGTGCCTGCCAATAGCCAGATTCTACTGGTTCGTGGGGCTCTTTCTCCAAGCCTCAGCTGAACATCACAGCCGAAATATCAAAACAAGGAAGAAACCCATTCGGCCCTCCAAATCTTGGTGGGGAATCCAAGCTAAGATGGCCCCGTGACCTCGCATGCGTTCTCATTGCTTCAAGCTCACCTCGGGGCGAGCTGGATCAAACAAAAATAAAACACCACTCGCGATTTCGAATGGGAGTTGTTGAATACACAGCCCACACAACACTGGGAAAATATGCAAAAAGAATAGTTGATGAGAGTGGGATTCGAACCCACGCGGATTGCTCCACCAGGATGCAGGTGTTAAGGTAACCTTAACCTGACGCCATAACCAACTCGGCCATCTCACCATTTCATATCAAATATATGGCTTATCCATAACTAGAATCGTTACCGTTCCAGGGCATTCACATATCCGTTTCGTTCCAGTTCTTGTTCACGCCCAAAGAACATTATATTATAGAACAAGCTGCAAACTCCAGCATGTCGTTTAAGTACCGGCTTCTTCCGAATGCGTCACAGCGAACTTGCATGGGAGAATACAGGGCCTGCCTGGCTGTGCCCTCCAGTTGGAGGTATCCCGCCGGCCTTCTCGCCAATACGACGCGCGCGCCTTTTGCCCGGCTAACCGCTTCCGACTTACACAACCAACCCCGTAGGCATCAGGAGCCGACAAGGCAGACGCAGGGCGTCCCAGTTAGTTAACTACCCGTCGCCAGTCACGCCGAAAGCACGCCTTGAGGCCCGTTTTTATTGTCATTGTGAATCATCCATCCCTGATACTGTCTGTTATGTTTTTTCTTTCCACCCCACCCCCGGCGCGCGCACGCCGCTCCGTTACGCCGGACTCGCTCGCTTCCCTCACTGTTCGCTCCGAACGGGCCGTGGAAGAAGGATCAAAGCAGAGCTGCGATCGGCGGTGGGCACGCTGGCCAGGGCCGTGCCTAATACTGGATTCTGATGGTGTATGTGAAGTGGTCGGTCGTGGTGCTCCAAGGCTCTCAGAAACACTGGCACAAATTTCAAGGCTCAGCCAGAGTGCCACAGAATGGCATGATATACGCCGGCCGGCTTCGCCCACCCCACAGCCTGCTTGAGGTGTCACCCGAGATCGCGGACCGAAGAAGAGGGCGCCAGCCGGACGCTCTAGACTAAATAATGAATCGTAGGAACAGCTACCGTCTGGTAGTGGCGAGAAGAGCTAAGTGCATATATGAAACAGTCGTGAACCGTATATCATCCAGCCGCGAGGCGTTTCTCTCTTTCTTCTTGCGCAACGTGCACTCCCCCCACTACGCGCTCTTGCCGACCTCCTCGCTCCTGATTTGGGGCAAGGGGAAACCAGCGCACATGATCCTCGTTTCCCTCGAGTCCGCCAGAAACAACGAAAACGACCAAAGACGTGGCCATGGTACGTAGCGCTATGCAGGGCCGTTGGGTGGGCGCCGTAGCGTCCTGGGGTATCTTCAACATTTGCGCTTTCTCATCAGTGATGGTCTTGTTAATTCGCTTTTCCCTCTTTATTCCTCCTCCTCTGTCCGAATTCCACTAGGCAAGTAGTAATGATAACAACTTCCGATTCTGTCGTGAGACGTTTGACGTAAACTTCAAGTTCTTCATGATGATAATGGCTCCCAATAGATTGCACCGTAACGCCCAACCGGTGGGTCAAGCGTGTGAATGTGTGACCACAAGAAACAACATTAAGAAACAAGGCGGAAATGCGGGCTACGGGAATGTTTGGGTGTGAATGGGGTCGAAGGGGTCCATGGCCATGTAGTCCAGGAGGTCAAGCCCGCCAACATTGACGCCCTGATCCGTCATGGTGACGTTGGAGTTCTCGCCCATGTTTTGGAACAATCCGGGGCCGGGCGGTAGATACCAGGTTGGGTCCTCGGGATTCGTCCAGTCGGTGCCGGGCTCAAAGAGACTATCTCCCAGATTCGTGTCCATACCAGAGGCCGTCGGCCCGGGAGTGTTGGTCCCAAACGCGGTGGCCGCTCCGTGCGAGAATGTAAAGTTGCCCGTGTTCAGGTCGAACGGCGTGGCCGTGATTGGAATAGACGGTGTCGTAGATCGATCTGGATTCTCATCAGCAGGGCCCATGGACACAGATCCAGACACAGAAACGCAGTGATGCGCGCATCCGGAAGATCGCGACCTACCTAGAGGATCTTTAATCTTGGATCCATGGCCGAGGAACCCGTGTTCGATTCCATTCGAAGTCGCAAATTGACCATTGATGCTTTCCGGCCGGCTGACGTCGCTTTTACCTTCGGCTCCGTGCATGTTTTGGGTGGGAGCATGTTTGAACCTGCTTCGTAGACGGTACGTCAAGGACTCCAGAAGGTCGCCAAAGCGGATGCCGAGGTGGACATCGTCCACAACGCACTCCCGTAGAGCAGTGACGGCCTGATCCATAAGTGCGATGCTGAGATTGATGTCGGACTTGGGAGCACCGAGAGCAAATGTCTTCAACAGGAACATAGCGCCGCTGATGATGCGGAAATATGTGCGCACCGGTGCGTGCTTGAGGTATCCATCGGGCAGTAACCCGTGGACCACGGTCCGCAAGAGGTTGCGGCTGCCTTCGACTACCTCTTTGACGAACTGCTGGTCTTCCGTGTGGATGCCACCGAAGTGACCCAGCGGGAGGGCGCCGAGGAGAATGTTGGATGATTGTGGTGAAAGCTGTGTCGAGCCGCCATTGGTGGCGGTCCCAGGCATTGTATTGTTCGTACGGCCAGCCTGGTTGGTGCATCTTTCCACCACGGCCTGCAAAGCCAGCGAGTTGACGTAGATCCTGACATATTCGTACTCGATGGTGAGAATGTGCCGGATGTAGGGAGGCATATCATGCATGCGCTCAAACTCCCTCCACCAGTCTCTCAGGATGGGCTGGAAGTCCTTCAGTATGGCCGTGTACTTGCCGCTTTGGATGATCTCGGTCGTGTGCTTGCGCGAACGGAACAGTCTCTCGTTTCCGAGGTGCATGGCATTGCTGACACCAACCCAACAGTGAATGATGCGATCATCGAGGTCAATGTCGGGAACATAGTTGAAAGTGGTCGACGAGGCATTCGTCCCGGGCGTGTTGCCCTCGTTGGTTGAGGGTCGTTTCATACGGGTGAGAGCCGGGTCGTTTACGCGTATGCTCTCGGGAACCATGTTGGTCCACCCGAGGCGACCCGCGAGCTGTGTCAGATAGATCAAGAGCAACCGCTTGATTCGCGTTGCGCGGAGGCGATAGCCCTCATCTTCGTACTCTGGTCGCGTGATGGCCTTCTCAGCAACCAATTCATCGATGTTGTCGAACACACCCAGCTCGTAGGCGAGACCCATCGCTGTGCTCAGCAGCATCCAGCACATGCGATCGCTTCTCCAAGCAGGCTCGAGCCATCCTTCAATTCGCTTTCCCCCCACATCGCCGCCGAAGCGTGATGAGCCGTCACTCTCTCCGTTCACACTGCCGCGTCCGTCATAAGCAGGGAGCATGAGCTCATCAATGGCCTCGTCAGGTGGGAAATGGAGCGCGCGGGGATGCCATTCAGTCAAGATCATGAGCGACTCGATGGTGCCCAGCGTCCGAAGGCTGCCCTTTCTCAGACCTCGCCAGGGAGCGGTGCTGGAGCTCTGCGACTCGTCGGCCCCTGAACCGCAGAAGCCGCCTCCAAAGGCCTCCTGGCCCCACACGCATCGCTCAATCATCCTCCGCAGGTACCTCCAAAGCTCCTCGTGGATAGCGTGACTGCGACAATGACCACCAGGTCCCGGGATAGTGTAGTATCTAGAGGCGATGGTGAGCAGCGTGACGGTGAGGACCGGCTCTTCAATAAGAAGAGTTAGGTGCGTCGAGGGGCTCTCGAAGGTCGGTGGCGATATAGGCGTTAGCGGTGACAGGAATTTGTAGTAGCTGTTTAAACTTAGCCGGCTGCCACTCATGCAAGTACTGCCCGGGACGTTGTTGCGCTTACTATGCAATATATTTGATGGCTTCATGGCTGGTGAACCAACCGGCTCTCACAAAACGGAACCTCGACCATGCCTTGATTGCGTCGTCGTAGCCAGGGTCGCTTTGGAAATCCAGCATCCTCTCAATCTTCTCGCGGGTGTCTTCCTGGGGGCCCGGCATCAGGCGTGGGTCGATGGGATCGGCCGATCTGGACTTGAGTCGGCCTCGGGGAAGGGGGGCATTGAGCATCGAATCGGTCGGCGTTTTGGTGCTCGTGATGGTGGCGGGAGAGGGCAAGATGGTGGCGATGCTCTCCTGCCGCCGATGGAGCATCTCCTCGTGGGGGCTGTAGCGGTGGTCAGTCATTTGACAATCCTGCTGGCGACGGCACGGCACTGACTTGTTGGTGGCGGCTTTGTACAGCAAGTCCAGGGCATCGTGCGGGCCGTAGACCTCCTGCCGCATGACTGATTGCGCCTCGAGGTTTTCCATCTGCGCATTGGGTTCGCCGTCGCCAATGTCGGGGAGGCCGGGCCCTTTGCTCTTCCTTCCGTCGTCGCCTTCATTGTTCGGGCGCCTCAGAGGCTGGGTGGTGCCAGCGGAGCCACCGGGCGTCAAGGGGGCGTCGCGGTACGCATGTTTGTTGATGGGCGGCGGCGAGATGTCGACCGACAGGTGGTGTTGTTTCCTGCCATTGCGGATCACGTAGGCGTCGTCGTTCTCGTCGTCGTCGTCGTCATGTTTACGCTTGCGCCGCGTGGCACTGAAGTAGCACTCCTTGCTCTCGCGACGACAGCGCACACACGGGGGGTCGTGGGGGTTGTCGACACTTCCGAGGTCGCAACGCACCTTGCGGCGACGGCACGGAATGCAAGCCTGGGGGTGGAGGGGCGAAGGGTCAGCGCGGGAGGGGGGGGGGCGCCGACACGGCACTCCAAGCCGGGGCGGGCGGGGGGCCGACGTACCTGGTATACCCGCTTGTGCTGGGCGGTTTGCGGCGGCGTGCCGGTGGCGGCCGAAGGCGGAATCGGGGGCTGCTGGGTCTGCGTCTGCGTCTGCGACTGTGGTGGTTGACTCGGGTATTGCGACATGGCAACGGGACCCGTGTGGCCACACGGCCGAACCAGCGGGAGGGACTGCGTGCGCACGTACGCAGCAACGGCGGCAGCGTCGAACGTTGGTCGTACGACAAGCTCTGCCAACGTGACGGGCGCTCGCGGTCATCCGTCACCCCACCTCGGCCGTCGGAAGAGCAAAACAAAAAAAAAAAAGTTCTCGACGGCGATGCTTCTCTCGGCTGGAGTCGGGTTGTGAGGGCTTAGGTAGGTTCCAAGGCACAAGGGCGGCGGGATGAGGAAGTGGGACGAGGGCAGTTTTGAGGAGAGGATGGGACTGGCGAGCTCTACATGGGTACTAGCCCGGGCTTATGAGGGGCGCCTCCCTACGGCACACTGACGGGCCCGGCTCCCTAACTGGAGGGGACGAGGCGGCAGTGCCCACCAACCTCACCCACACAGGCAGGCGGGACGCGGGGTTCGCCCTAGCGCTGTGAGCAGCCAGCAGGCCTGGTCCCTAATCTCCGAAGCACCTACTAGAACGGGCAATGGGCTCACGAGTACATGCCTGTGCATGTAAGTGGTGGTATCGCGGGCCCGGACGCTTCGCTGCGGAGGGGGACGACGGCGGGCTCGCGAGTCCTACCACGGCCATCGATCGGGACTTTTGGCCCGGCGGAAAACAAAAGCTGGCTGGCTGGCTAGCTGGCTGGCGGGTGGGCGGACGACGGCGGCTGCGTGAGGCTGCCTGGGGGAATGGTGCCGTGCCCTGGGACGGCCGGGGGGCGCGGTCATATGAGCAGATCGGATCTCGCGGCCAGACTGCGATGTTTGGCAATCCCGCCAGACGGGCAAATAGGATTCGACCGTGGGGGAAACTGTTGGCGTGCCGGGGCCGCCGGGGATTATGCACAAATCGTTGGATCAGGACAGGCGAGCAGGGACGGCCAGAGAGTTTTCCCATGGGCGACCTACCACATGGGTGAGCTGCTGACCAAGGACGACGACACGGCAGGGGGATACGACGAGCGACGCTGCAATAGAAAAAAAAAGGCTTCCCGTCGCCCAATTGACGACTGCCGAGTGTAGCCAATCACGCAGCCCTTCGCCCCGACGATCTGACAACGGCTTCCCCCCCCCCTCCCTCAGTGGCCGAAACACCCGCCCGTACATCCATGACTACGTACATACAACCCTCCCCGCTCCTTCTGGCTTCCTGCATACACAGAGGTACGGACTGACGAAGTGCTTCGTGCCCCTCCCTCGTCAGACAGACTCCCGGGCTCGATCCCATCCACGGGTGTGAACAGGGCACACAGACAGCACGTACGCGTTGAACTGTACCTACCGACACCAACAGAGCGGGGGAGATTGGGCGGGTCGCGAGGACGCGTAAAAGATGTGTCGCGGCTTGGAAATAGACGCCGGTAGAACCAGATGGCGACCAAGCAATAGGGATACCGCTGTCCTTCAGTATCATGGATGGACGCCAATGTGGAGATCTACACGCATACCTGCCTCTTTGGCACCCGGTACGCAAAGGAATCAGCAGGCAATCAATGTCTGCTGTACGTCCTGTACTGTACTTCGTAGGCATGTACTTTAGGTAAGTCTGGAGCCTTTTCCTGGCCAGGCTGCGAAGTCCCACCCGGATGGTCAATGGATGGATCCGTCTGCGGGCCCCGGATGCTTTTTTTTTCTTTCTCGTCTCTTTCGTTTGGATTTGTCAAGGGTCACCTTCCATTGGGAGGGGAAGGGTTGGCCCGTCAAGCTCACAAGGACCTTCCCAGCTCGGTAGCACGGAACCCCAGCGCTACCGGAGTCGCAGGCTTCCTGCACGACACGCCGCTAGCCGGTCACCGACGAGACAGGCGGCAGCGAGAAGGTCACGATGGCCATGCTCGTCGAGCGCGCGAGCATTCGGCGTCGACACTAGTCAGTCGTACGAATACACCGGGAACCCGCCGCGACTAGAGACGCTCCCCTCCTCCCCCCGAGGGACACCACGCGGCGGCGGGGGGGAGGAATGCGCGCAGGCTGGCCCGTTCATCATGGAGAAACGGGAGCCGCCCCGGCCAAGGTAACTGGACGCACTGGAGGTGGGAATATCTGGGGTCGATAATCGGCGGTGAACGACAGCGAACCAAGCAAAACCCGAAGCTTCGGCCTTGCTCTGTGATGTCATTCCTCGCTCCGGGGTGTCCTCCTCACCTTGTCAACGCGGCTGAAGTCGTGGACGCGCAGGAATTGGGTCCCGTGATAGGACTGGCAAAAAAAACACCTGCTGGGCCCGACCAGCGCTATTGGAAGTATCTCAGGTACGGCGTAGTCCCTCGCACACGACCAGTCACGCGACACGCGTCGTTTCATTTATCATGGCGAAGCACCGTCACGAGTGCACATGGTAGGCATGCGTCGGTCTCACCCTCGTGCCAATGGATCGCTGGCGTCTACGCCCTCCTACGTGGCTGGTCGCCCTTCCCACTCCCCGTCCAGTGGCGAGGCTCGCCACGTCGTGCACATTCCATCGTATGCGTACCGTCATGGCCGGGCAAGTCATCCATGGTAGAGAGGCGGATCAATGTTCTGCAAACTCGCTAAGCTGCATACCTCTACCTACGTACCGGCGACCGCCAGAAACAAACAAATCCATTTTGTCTCCTGCCCACGAACTCCAATGCAATGCAAAGGGGCTGAACGCGCCCCGACAAATCCCCAATCAGTGTACACGAGAACCAGACCGAGCGCCTCGACCAAAAGCCGCCTGGTCTAGTTGACCAACTTCTGCTGGACCTGCGACGAACAGCGGCGTTAGTCGGGGCCATCCTGAAGCGAGCTGGCATCATGGGGACTTACGAGGAAGTCCCAGACCAGTTGGGACAGGTGCTCCGGCATGGTCATCAAGTCGATGGAGAACTCGCCAGCTTCTATGTCGTTCTTCGTATACGTGTCCTCCGCCTTGTGGTCGTGGATCATAGTGATAACATGAAGCAGGCCATCCTCGGTGAGCTTGGTCAAACCTTCGGCCATCTTCTCCCAGTCGAAGTTGGTCGTCTTGCGCTTTTTGCCGTCGGTGGCCTTGCGCATCTTGGCGGCCTTGAGCTCATCATCATTGGCCACCGGGCCAGTCTCCTTGAGGATCTGAAGTAGGGACTGCGAGGGGTTCTTGAAGTTCACGGTCTGGATGACTTCGTAACGGGGGGACTGGAAGTTCAAGTCGTGGAACACTGTGTTCTTACCACCCTTCTCGGTGCTGAACATGTCGATCGACATCTCGAACTCGCCCCAACCCTCATTCTTGCAAGTGAACGGGGGTTCGGTGAAGGCTGGCCAGGGGGGACCGACGGGTCAGCAAAGGCGGCCGGTGGCCCACGGGCGGAGAGAAGAAGGGCAACCACGTACTCTGATTGGGGTTGGCGAACGAAGGGTGAAGGTTGTAGGTGACCTTGGTGAAGCAGTTGGCAGGGTGCTCATTGCCCTCCTGGTCCAGCAGGTAGATGCGAACGCTCCATTCCTTCATGGGGAACTCGGGGACGGGTGACTCCTTGTCACTGCGCGACGCGTCATCCGGTCAGCTTGCGGGTTTGCATGGCGGGCGGACGTGTTCTCGACGCGTCGGCGGTCGCACGGGGGCTGGCGACGGCTGGGCGCATAGACGGTGAGGATGGAGGGAATGGACGACGTACATGTTGTTCTGCTCGGTCACGAGCTTGACCCGACGCTGCACGGTGAAGGCGGGTCAGCGGCATTCTGGTCGCGGGTCGATGGGCGCGATGCGAGCGTCGCTGTTGCCCACGGCGACAGTGTTTCTTACCTTGATCTCGCCCTGCATCTTGGCTGCGGTTGCTTGTCGCGAACGGGTGGAGGCGGCTTGGAGAGGGATCAGTCGGGTTGTTTGCGGTCGCGGTCGCAAAGGTAGCTTGTGGACGAGTAAAAGGAACGAAGACGGGTTGGTGGAAGCCGGGCTGAAGGGCGCTTACAAGGAACGGAAGGCTGCTGCTCGTCGAGGCCGTCACGTTCAAGATCGCGGTTCGAGAGACCAGGCTGACGATTGTGCTCAGGCGGCGTGGAATCGAAAGTACGCACGGCAGCAACGGGGCTGGCGAACCGGACCGTCTTCTTGGCTCGAGCTCTAGCCTTGCGAGCACGGCTACGCGTATTATGCTGCTTCTTCTTCGGGGAAGGCATCTTGCTGATAGGCCGTGGTTTTTCCGGCGCTAGTGAAGCTCGGTTCAGGTGGCGGTGCCAGGCAGAGCTGATGATGGAGGTGTGGCGGAGCCAGGCAAGCTGTTGGTGAGAATGTGGCGGTGAAGGCAGAGCTGACGATGGGAATGTGGCGGAGATGTGGCAAAGACCAACTCTGGCATGGTGGAATCCAGTGGTCCAGGATGTACTTGGGTGGGGCTAAGCTAATGTCCAATCGGATCTATGCCAGCCCAGACAGCTGACAAGGAACCATAGCCCACTGGAGGCTGACAAGTACCCAAGTACACAGCAGTACAGATGCCGACACTGGAGACTTGTGGCGTTAACAGATTTGTGGCAGGGCAATTGCAAGTACAGCTCGAGCTGGCAAGGACTGCCGGGTCCTGTCTCTGGTCTCATGCAGAGCCAATATTCTCGTAAGGTAACTTCACAGATGTTATGCGGACTGGTATTGTTCTCCATGCATTCAAGTTGCTTCAGGTTCTGGCATTGTGCTGTTCCAGATCACCTGCTAGCCAACTTTGCTCCCATGTTCCTCCCAAGGGACAACGTTGCACCCAGCTCAGTTTTGGCTCTGTATGATAGTGACCCAACACCAGACGCAATGCACAAATAGTCGGGATATTAAGTTGCACTACTTGGCGTTCTATCTGCATACCATAGCCGGGTACTCTAATACTGGAAGAGTAGCGGTTCGGAGAAAAGGGGAGAGGAAGCCAAAGATGTGTTACCCTTACGGGTACATAAGTAAAATTCTTGCCAACTCCAATAACTTCCAACACAGGCCCATGTATATGCATGCATTTTGTTGACATCAGGAGCAAACAAGAGGCGCGTGGGGTTCCCAGTGGGTGACCCCTTCCTAGAGCCAAGATAAATTGACTTTTTGGCTGTCTTTGATAACGGGCGCTTCAGGAATTTCCTGGTGGTTCGGGAGGGATGATACTGCAATTCTGATTCGAAGCAGGAACAGAGGAGGGGGCTTTGGGCCAAACATGCGGTGCCACCCGCTGCCACAGAGGATCCATCTTCGGGAAAGCATCGTGGAAAGCATCGTGGAGGTTTCGTGACGTGGACCTTGCCTCGTTCCTAGCCACTCCTGCTGCGTGCAGGCTGCTCAGTTCCTCACCACCAACTTCTGCTATAGTCCCCGTTCAGTGGATTAGCGTGCTTCGCGGGTGCAGCATCCTAAGGTAGGTCAGTCCACCCATCCATCCATACCTCTTATTCCTTACCTGGAAAGAGGTAAAGTCAAGAGGAGGTAGGCCCCGAGACGATCGACAAGCCGCTCGATCGATGGAACCTTCTGATGTGGGAGAGAAGGGTGCACTATGCATACACAGTACACAGCAGCCGGAGGAGGCAAAAGCCATGGGATCCCATCCCGCTACAGGGCTATCGGCTGCTGATCCAACCAACATCCATCCACCCACTTCAGCACCCCGCGTTTTGTTCCACACGACCCTGGGCTAGGAAGTTCCCATGCCTCCCATTCCACTCCATGCCCGGGATGATTTCCATAGGTACGTCACCCCACTCACTCACTGCATGTCCCGAGCAGCTGTTCCCGCCCGCCGACCTGCAGTTGGTTATAAATTGATCAATTGGGTTATGTAGGTACATGTACATAGCTCGTGGCTCTCGGGGCTGTCAGCGACGACGACGACGAAGACGACGACGACGACGAAGACGACGACGACGACCGCGACGACAGCTTTAGACAGACACCCGGCACGACTGCTAGCCACCCGGATTCACCGGCCTTGTAGGTACTCAAGGCTGCCCGTCACTTCCCAGGCAAGATCGGGCACCTACGTAGTGCATCTTTACGGGTCCCCCTCCAACCTAGCCATCGACGAACTGCTCGAACATCCAACATCCCTCACCCTTAGCCGCCTTTGCTGTTGGATGATTGGCTGCTAAAAGTTACCTACGCCGTTCCCGTGGACATTAGGAAGAGGTACCTACCTCCTCCTCCTCCTCCAGGGCGTTACCTCCTCCTCCTCCTAACCCCGTTGCCGGGTCTCGGGCACAAAGACGGTTGGCTGTTGTTGGGACGCTGAGCTTGGGGCTGCTTTTGACTCTCACTGCGACGTCATTTCCCTAGCTTCTCTTCGGGTCAGACAACGCTGTTCCTCTCGGGCTGAAGCGCCCTCGTTCCCTCACAACCTCCCGGTCTTCAATTGAACTACAAACACTCCTCAGCCCACTATACGACCAAGCTGCTGCGCGCCCCGAAACGCCTCGTCTGCCGATAGCATCGTTGCGCCGGCATCCTCCCGCTGCCCATCACCGACGCCCTTTCCTCCGGTTGCCCGTCGCTTGTCCAGTCGCCCAATCCGCCACCATGTCGCAACAGAGCGGCCCGATGCTCATCAATCTCCCGACGCCGTCGTCGAACCCGGGCACTCCCAACGAGATGCCGTAAGCCCCCTCCCCCTCCCCCCCCCCACCTCCTCTCCTCTGCTGCCTACGCTACATGTCCATGTCGGGTGCTAATGGCGATTCACCAGCGGCACCCCGACGAGCACCACCACGTCGCTGTCCGCCCTGTCTACCACCGCCATCAAGGACGGTCACCGAGGTCACACGCACGGCTTGTTTGCCCTAGGGGGCCCGCGGGGCCACCAGCACCACTCGTCTACCAACAGCCTCGAGGCCGAGCGAGCCGACCGTATTTCGCGCTTGGCCGGCTTGGAGCGCGTCTCGACCCTCCGCGCCCCGTCGCAGCCCCAAGCGAACGCTGCGCAGGCTCCCCAACAGACGACGCCTACTTCGGCGGGCTTTCCGGGGTCCAACGTGCCACAGACGCCCGTGCCCGGAGCCCCGGCGGCCTATTTCGACTCCAACGGCCAGCCCACGGCCGCGAATAAGATCAGCACCGTCGGCACCGCGTCTGCGACTGGTAGCGTCGGCGCACGCACGACTACCGAGGCCGGCGACGGCGATTCTACCGAGGTGGACGAAGATGTCATGAGCATGGATACCAACTATCGCACCATGGACGTGGATTCTACTTCGGGCGTCGCCGACCCCATGGACGAGGACCTGACCAGCCGTTCCGTCGGCGGGTTCGAGGACCGCATGAGTGACGACGGCACAGCCAGCCTGGTCGGCTTTGGCGAAGGAGGTAAGGAGACCCTTAGCTCCACCCGCAGCCCAGTACGATGAACCTGCGGGTGTGGTTCGGACACGGGCCTGCCCCAGCGCAATCTTCAGGGGACAATCACCGCATCGTATCTTAAATGGCGCTTCGTGCCTCGGCTGACTTTAATCTCTGTAGCGAACAGCACTGTCAGTGGCCCCATTTACCAGCGTCGGCCATTACCTGGCACCGCGGGTGCAGGTGCTTGGGGCTTGGAGAGAAGCGGTTCCGGTCTGAGCGAAGGCGCCATGCTTCGTTCCCTGCAGATGAGGGACGCTGCTAATGCAGCTGCGGCGGCTACGGCTGCTTCATCTGCGGGCGACACGCCGGTCAGCACCTCTGCCCAGGCCGAGAGACGGGATGCGCGGATGATGGATGGAGTCGCCGCCGACGGAGGCGGCCACGTCGGCACTTCTGACGATGACATGTTTGTGGATACGACCACGCGCGGGCCCGTTCCGGTGCAGCCCGGTCAAGCACCCCCCACCTCCACGTCCCGGGAAGCTGCTGAACGCATCATCCGCGAGCGACTGGATGGTGGGGAGGGGCGACTGGGGGGCGCTGCTCCCACTCTCGGGAGTGGCGGAGAGCGCCTAGGCCGGTTCTACTTTGAGGACAAGAAGTAGCGACTCCTGGAGTCGCTCCACCGATTTCGGCTGTGTTTTCTTTCCAGGAGTTTGGGTGAACAGGCCAAGGGGGGCGGGCAAAAGCGACTTGCTGGCGGGCAGACGAGGGCCAGTCGTATGCAACACGGCTGTCCATGACATCGCAGGACGCTCGCTGGGGTGGAATGCCGTGGCTTAGGGGGGTTTAGGGTTGATGGTCGGCGATGAATATGGACATACTACGGAACGCCCAGGCTTGACGGGACCACGGCCAAGAAGCACTATCAATATCACACGCATACGCACAACGTACACCAAGTAGACGCAACGTCGAACGCCTCGGGGCCGGCGGTAATGCGCCGGACGTTGGTGATCATGTACGATACTGGCTCTCGTGGGCATTTGCTACCCGAACAAACATGGAAGCCGCCTTCACACGATGGCAATAGCCTGGCCGGACTGAGCACGCGCGCAGGCACGGCCGGCGCCATGCGACTTGTCATGTGTAAGCGAAAAGTAGGGGGTGCGGACACAAGTCAGTCCATAGCCCGAGCACAGGCGGGCCGTGGGTTGCGGTATCGTGGGCCCTTCTTATTGTAGTAGCGCTTGGCGTGGAGACGCGGCTGGTTCCAGGTACGCCAGCGCGGATCCAAGACTGGCAGGCACTTTCTCCCTATTTCGCGATCACGTGCAGGCCACGCAGACATGCGGAAGGGGGAGATGTAATAATAGGCGGCGCCACCACCCCCGAGTTTCCCCTGAGAAGACGAATTGCCCGTCGGTTAGTCCTTTCACCCGGGTAGAATGGCTGAAGAATACGCCGCGCACGACCTGTCGGCGAAAGCGCTGGGCGGCCCGATCGGTATACGCGACGACCACTTTGTCGACGCCTACGGCCGGCGCCTCGAACTGCGCGGGCTGAATGTCTCGGGCGCGAGCAAGTTGCCCACCACGCCCAATGGCCTGTCCCACCTCACTGATGGCTTCTACGAGCACAGGACCGTCAGCTTCATGGGGCGGCCGTTCCCCCTCGAGGAGGCGCCGCTGCACTTCGCGCGCCTGCGGGCCTGGGGGCTGCCGCTGATCCGGCTGCTGGTGACGTGGGAGTCGCTCGGGCACGCCGGGCCCAACCCGCAGACGGACCTGGACCTCGAGTACATCGCCTACCTGCGCCGGCTGATCGAGCTGATGGCGGACTACGGCCTCAAGTGCTTCATCTGCGCGCACCAGGACGTCTGGAGCCGCTTCAGCGGCGGCAGCGGCGCCCCGGGCTGGACCTTCGAGGCCGCCGGGCTCGACGTCGAGGCCTTCAGCGAGAACGGGCTGGCCTACGTCCACGGCCAGGACGAGGCCCGGCGCGCGCGCGAGCCCGGCGACCCGCGCGAGCCCAGCGGCCCCTTTCTGTGGCCGTCGGGCTACCAGAAGCTCGCGGCCTCGACGCTGGCCACCCTGTTCTGGGCCGGCGACGCCCTCGCCCCGCGGCTGCGGTGCCGGCGGGCGCCGGCGGCCGGCGCGGGGGCCCCCGAGGAGGTGTCGATCCAGGAGTTCCTGCAGGGCGCCTGCGTGGAGGCCTTCGGGCGGCTGGCCGACGAGGTCGGCCACCTCGAGGCCTGCCTCGGCTTCGAGCCCATGAACGAGCCGCACCGCGGGCTCATCAACCTCCACGACTTCCACGCGTGGGACTACAACACGGACCTGCACATCGGCCACTGCCCGTCGCTCGCGCAGTCGCTCGCCCTCGGCAGCGGCTACGCGCAAAAGGTGCCCTTCTACGTCAAGTCGTGGCCCTTCCCCACGCGCAAGTCCCACACGTCGCTGGTCGACCCCAAGGGGCGCTCCGCGTGGCTGCCGCCGCGCGGGGACGCCGTCGTCGACCGGCCGCACGGCCTGGGCGAGTGCGTCTGGCGCGGCCACGGCGTGTGGCGGTGGGACGAGGCGAAGCGGTGCGCCGTGATCCTCGAGAAGGACTACTTCGAGCACGACCACCGGCCGGGCCGCGAGGGCCGGCCCATCGAGTGGTACCGCGACTGCTGGGCCCCCTTTCTCCTGCGCTTCACGGAGCGCACGTCGCGCCGCTTCCCCCGCCACCTGTCCTTCGTCGAGCCCATCCCCAACGAGTACATGCCGCCCTGGGCGACGGAGCAGAGTGGCCCCCTGCGGCCGCAGAAGTACGCGACCCGGACCGTCATCGACAGCAAGCGGCCGCAGAACCTCGTCTTCGCCCCGCACTTCTACGACCTCAACGTGCTCTTCAGCAAGTCGCACGGCCTGATGAACGTCGACGTGCAGGGGCTGTCCCGGGGCATGTTCATCCTCGGGGCGCTCTACTTTGGCGAGGCGGGCCTGCACCGCAACTACCGGAAGCAGATCGGCAACCTCGTCAAGCACGCCCGGCTGTCGCTGGGCCGCCTGCCCACGCTGATCGGCGAGGTGGGCATCTCGTTCGACATCAACGACCGGCGCGCGCTGCGGACGGGCGACTACGACAAGCAGCGCGAGCTGATGCACGCGCTGATCTCGGCCATGGAGTACCACCGGGTCGGCTTCACGCTGTGGAACTACAACCCCGAGAACCGCAGCGAGTACGGCGACGGCTGGAACAAGGAGGACTTCTCCGTGGTCAACGGCGACGCCGCCCACGTCAGCCCGCCCGACTACCGCAACCGCGCGCACGAGGCCGACGCGCTCTATCGCGGCGGCCGCACCCTTGACGTCATCATCCGGCCGTACGCGGCCAAGGTGGCGGGCCGGCCGCTGCAGTCGACCTGGGACGCCCGCACGCTGCGCTTCGTCTTCGTCTGGCGGAGCGAGGCCGAGGACGAGGACGAGAGCGGCGGCGGCGGGGCCGGGCTCCGCGACGACCCGCGCGCCCGGGTGACGGAGATCTTCCTGCCCGAGTACCACTACGGCGGCCCTGACGAGCTGGACATCCGGCTCAACCACGGCCGGTGGCGGCGGGACCGGGCCAAGCAGACGCTGTACGTCACGCCGGCCGCGGACGGCGGGGCCCGGCAGTACGAGCTCGTCGTCGCGCTCCGCGACGTCGACGCGCACCTGCTGCGCCGGGTGCGCGCGCGCCGCGCCGCCTTCCCGCCCGCCGCGCCCTGGGCCGCCCTCGTCTCGCCGGCCGCCGAGGTCTGGCTCGAGTCCCTCACCCTCGGCCACGTCACCCAGGGCCTGCTGCTCCTCCTCGCGGCCCTCGTCGTGGGCCTCGTGGCCGTGGCGCTGCCACGGATGTGAAGAACGCGCCCCATCATGCACATGCCCCCCTGTCCGGGGAGGGGGGCTGTTTTATGGATCTCCGTGTAAGAGGTACGCATTTTGGAGGGGGGGGGTAATGGTCGCCGCCGGGTTTCTCGATGTCGGTTTGGGTAGCCCAATGGGGACCCCGGAGGAGGAGGGTATTGGGAGGGGGGCGGGCAAAAAGGTATCCGGCATACTATCGGGAATAGCAGCTTCATCAGTACCTAATAGGAGATTCAAGCATTTATAGACTTTTGTTTTTATGATTTTTGAACTTTCCTCCCGTCGTGGCCCATGTTTCCCCCCCGGTGTTGCCAGGCAGCTTATCTACAGCCCCTCGCTCGCAACCACTGAGGCCCCAGACGGACCGAAACACACGCGAAAAAGAAAAAAAAGAAGCGACCCAGACGGGATTCGAACCCGCAATCTTCAGTGCCGAAAACTGACGCCTTACCATTAGGCCACCAGGCCCTCGCTGGCTCCGATCCTGAGATCCGGAGCGAGTGGTGAGGGAGGAAACCGGGGGTGAAGCCGGCTCCGTCGCCCAAGTCCTGGCCGGGACAGGACGGGATTGAGATTTTGGGCTCTTATGGGGGTTTGTATAGTCGAAAGCAGGTGTACTCAGTAAGACATGGGGTATACTTAGCATCTGCTTCTCGGGTCCATAAGCCCCCAGAACAGCGCAGTGGGCGACGTCTGTGAAGAATGCGCGCCCGGCCAGTCATATGCCGCCCGAAACGTCTCTCTACACACATGGCCTCGCGGGCGGGCAGCCGATTCCCGCGGATGATGTTAGAGAGGAAACGGGGACAGTTGGGTTGGGCGACGTTATCAGCATCCGGAGCCGCGGTGTATTGACTGGAAGCCCGCGCGCTTGGTCCTCCTCCCCCCCTCCCCCCCGGTTCAGGAGCAGTGCTGGAGCTCGTCTATTACGGGATCGCCCAGCAGTACTCTCTATCGACTGTATACCCGCAAGCCCAGTATGTACGCAGAAGCACCGGGAATCATTCCGGTAATCGTCCTGGGCCCCGGAAGATTAAGCAATACTTGAGGGACGCCAGAGCTGCCAGGCATTATTCCGGCGTCCCGGCGTTGAGCTTCTCCCCTCGGTATGGCTGGCTCCCTTTCCGAGCATTATGGTAGAAGGCGATCGCAAAAGAACATAGACGGCTGCGTGGGTCTCTTTATACGACGTAGACAAGAGAATGGGCAGAGGGCGTTTCTGTTCCTACCCCTCCACTCACGGGGTCACAAGTCCCTTCTCTCGCTTTTTTTTCCCCCACAATGACCAAGATGCCAAACGGTAAACGAGATCACCTAAACTCGACACGGGGCCCCCCCCCCCCCAAGTCGCCGTGAAACCGTGCTCTCCGGCACCTAGCCCCCGGAAGCTGCGCACCTTGCTACGGCGCGTCGCCCGGGAACGGCAGGGAACCGAGGCGAGCATCTGGCGGCTCGTCGAGGCCAACGCCGGGGGGGCCCCGCGGAGGCGCGGGTCGCGGTGAAACCCTGGAGCGGCCGAGGTGATCAAAAGTTGCGCATGAGGACCGCGACGATGAGATGGGACTGCTGCCAGGGTATGGAGATGTGCTTGCCGAGGGTTGGAAAGCGAGGGAGAGAGAGAAGGGGAGGGGATGTGTGGCCTTTGTTTGGTTGGAATTGTGTAGACATCCCTTGGCCTTGCTTCCCACCTCTTTGTTCGTTTCGGGGGTCTTGATGGGAAACCGAGTCGGCCCTTCAAGGCCCTGAACAAGTCCCTTGTTCCCACCTCCCCTTGACTACTTAGGTAAGTATGTAGGTTGAGGCAATGGAAACACAACACGGCCGAGCTACGACAGGGCCTCTCCTGTGTACACCGACAAAGAAAAAGAAAACACGAAGAGAACGATGCTCTATAACCGGCACGCCCTCATACAGCTTATAAATGAAGTTCATGGACCCGTGGAAAATGCCAACCGTGGTGCATATTCACCGAAAAGAAACCCTCCCCTCTATTCCCATCACGCTTGTTCGGAACAGCCCGGCCAACGGCACGCCCGTAGCACTTTTTTCCTCGGCAACCCGGAGAACATTGAGTAGTTCCGCGGAAGGTTCCCTTCGAGCAAGCGGACCTCGTTATTCCCGAGCATCGCCATCATCGCAAGGAAGTGCGGCCTCTCCCAACCTAACCCCCCCCCCCCTCCACACACAAACCCATCATGACCCACCCCACCACCACCATGCCGCCGCCGCCGCCGCCGCCGCCCGTCTGGATCGAGTTCGGCAGCCTGGGCGCGCGGCGGCTGCGGGCGCCGGCGTGGGGCGAGCGCGGGACCGACGGGCTGCCGTCGGGGCTGGCGCCGGCGGCGGCGTGGGCGGCGGGCGCCGCCGTCGGCGCGGCGCGCCTCCGGGCGCGCCTGGCCGGCACCTGGGCGCTGGACCCCGGGGGCCCGGCGTGGCGCCGCGCGCACGCCGCCATCGCCGCCCGCGCCGCCGCCCTCGCCGCCCCCCTGCCCGCCCTGCGCGCCCGCCTCGCCGCCCTGCCCCGCCGCCTCGCCCAGGACGCCTACCGCCGCCGCCTCGCCGCCCTGAACCGCCGCCTCGCCCGCGCCGCCGCCGCCAGGGGGGCCGGCGTCCAGGTGCCGGCCCCCCCCCCCGGGCGACGGGGAGGAGAAGGAAGGAGGTGGAGGGGCGCGTGCTGGACGCGCGCCATGAAAGATGAAAAGGAACCCCTTCCCCGGGAAGGCGGGAATGTAGGTATTTAGGTAAGTACTTAAGTAGGTAAGCTGGCTGGGTCTGGTGTTGGCCGGTTATAAGCGAGCATGGTGCTGGGCGCCATTTTCCTTCCAAACCCGTCGAATGTGAACAGTTGTGGGTTCAAGTACCTTAACTCCGTCTTTGGGTATTTTCCAGACTATTAACAGACCGCGTTGGCCTGGTGTAAGGGATAGACCGTCCAATCATCATAATGTACAAAAGCCGTATGCAATGCTCGGGTCCGGCGAGGGGCGGAAAGCCAAAAAAAAAAGTGCTTTCGAAACGACGGTTTGGTAACCCCTCCCCTCCCCCCCCCCCCCCCACCCTACCTTCCCCCTATTTCTGCCACACCACTTCAATGACCTCGTCCATCTCGTTCAACGTGGCGTTGCCCCTCCACACGTACAGCTGGCGGAGGGTGCCCTTCTCGTCCGTCTGCGCGTCCTCGAACAGGTAGCTCTTCTTGGCCGCCGGGTCCAGCTTGGGGCGGAACGGGCCGATGCTGAAGTAGAAGCCGGGGCTGAGGTTGGAGAAGGTGCCCTCCATGGCGTCGAGGTCGAGGCCCATGAGCCCGTCGCGGTATTTGGCGATGGAGTAGCCGTTGGAGAAGACGGTGTCGTTGCCCAGGCGCCACCGCTGCAGGAAGCAGTCGCCGCAGAAGTCGGCGGCCGCCGCCATCTTCACCACGGGCAGGTGGAACCAGCTCTTCCAGTGGTGGAGGTTCAGCGGCCGCACGCCCGACTCGAAGAAGCCGCTCGGATCGCCCATAAGATCCTGCTGGTACAGGTCCTTCACGAGGGTGAGCTTGGCCTTGGAGTGCCGGTAGACGCAGTCCCGGATCAGCGTGTCGCCCTGGTCTCCCGCCACCTCGCCCAGGCACGTCTGCATGCTGGCGTCGAGCTTCTTGGCGAGCGGGGCCGAGAGGAAGGCGCCGGCGCCGCCAAAGGCCATGTAGCCAAAGGTGCGGACGGCTTCGAAGTCCTCGGACAAGGTACCCACGTACAGCTCGTCCTTGGGGTTGTACTGGCCCAGGGTCTCGGCGAGGGCGTCCAAGCTGGGAAAGAAGGTGTCGTCGTCGAGCAGGCCATACCACTCCGTTTCCGGGTTGGCATTGCTGATCATGTCGCGCAGGACGGTGAAGTGCGACTGCGTAGGCTTGATGTCGGCACTCATGGGGCCCACGAAGGTGGCATCGATCTTGGCGTCCTCGTACAGCTTCTTGAGTTTGTGCATGTCGGCCCTCGACTTGTCTTCCATGTCGTTCACCAGCGCGACGAGCTTGGCCTCGGATCCGGCCAGCCAGTGGGCAAAGGGCTCAACGGTGCTCTGGTCCACCAGGCGGTCGTAGCCCGTGGCGATGCCGAAGCTGAGGTGCGGGAACTTGGCTTTGCGCCGAGGCATGGGCACGGCCAGCTTGATGGGAACGCACTTGGGGAGCTCGACATCGACGCAGTTGGCAACGTCGACCGTCAGGGCATCTCCCACAAGAGGCTTCGAGATGTTGCCGACATCGTTCCGGTTGACATCCGGGGCGAAGACGGGATGGATGCACCGACGCGTGAACTTGACGCTGGGGCCGAGCTGCAGAGTGGCGGCGACGTCCTTGAGATAGCGCAGCTCGGGGTGGCATTGGCCCTTGGGGGGGAACGGGTCGTCCAGGACGGGCGGTGGCGGCGGCGGCGGCAGAGGTGACGGCGCCGGCGGGACCGGATGCTGGCCCTCTCCCTTGGCCGGGGGTTTAGGGGCAGGAGGGGCTACGGGGATGTCCCCGGCACCCTGGGGGCCATCCGGCTTGGGCGGAACAGCAGCATGGCCGTTCTCCACGGCGCTGGACGGCGGCGCGTCTGTCCATGTCGACGGCGGCTGGTACGGCTTGTCGTAGAAATAGTAGTTGGTGCCGACGACGAGGAACAGCAGCACCAGCCCCGTCAGGACGACGACGCGGGGGATCCGGCTGGGGAACATGAATCCGTCTCTCCTCATCCCAGTGGAGCCGGCATTGCCTGGGGCGAGGGCCCCGGGGTTTGGTGAAGGTCGGAAGCGAGGTACACGCTTTCCACGATGCAGCCTGTCCCAGGACCAGAGGGGCCGCCACTCAAGCCAGCCGACACGGGGGGACAAGGCTTCCTCTGCCTCGGCGGCGGGGAGGGCAAGGCGTTGTCTTCTTTTTCCTTTTTGCTTCTTTTCTGCTTTGGAGAAAACGTTGGGTTGCGGTGGCGGTCCTAGTTTGTCCGGTCGGCCCTGGTGGTGTAACGGCGCGCGCTACTTGGGCAGATCTGTAACGGCAGGTAAGGGAGAGGAAGGATGTATGTAGTAATAGGGTGCCTAGGAGCGGGGGTAGGAGGGGGGAAGGGGAGAAAAAAGACACAGGCAGCCGGCCAAAGCAGAGCCGGGGGCAACAGATAACAACTTGAGTAGAAGTAGGGGTCGGCGGAAACGAGGCGGGGTGGGAAGACTCGGGAATGGTTGTAGGAGCAAGTCGCCGGCGAAGGGGCGAACGGCTACACTGACACGGGGATGGATAATAATAGGATGGAGCGGGCACCGAGATCTATCCAGGCCCAGCCAGTCCTTTCAGTTGCTAGGTACACACACACACAGAGCGGATAACCAGGGTAGAGGCTCCTTCTTCTTTTTTTTCTTTCTACCGCAGGGTCGCGGGTGGGTGGGTGAGGTGCTGCTGCTGGCCAGATCGCCTGTGTGTCCCGCCACCCGACGCGGGCTTAGCGGGTGTAGCGGGTGGATTTCGCGATGGCCGCTAGGGCTGGATTCGGGAAGGCGGGCTCGGGGTGCATCGCTGAACCACTCGAGCCACATTACCCGTCGGAGCAGAACCACTGACGTGGGAGCCATGTCAGTCAGGGATATTGACCTCAAAGTCGGAGCTGGAGAGGCCAGGGTCAGTCAGTAGGTGCAGCGGAACATGTCACCTGAGCGTGTGAAGTGAAGTAAGTATGTACATAAGTATGTACTGGATGGACCCGAACCTACGGCGATGGCGATAGTAGTCCTCGTAGATACTGGATGATGGTTCGTTTGCCCGTGCTCTCCCCCTCGTTCGGCGGCTCGCTCCGACTCTTTTTGGGGAGGGGGGGACATTGACGCCGTCCGCGCGCGCGCGCGACCTGCCAGTCACGGTGATGGCGCCTGCGCCTGCGCCTGTGCCGCTCGTATGCAGAAGCAGAACATGCATGCGCCGAAATGAGAAACCCGCGCCAGTTTTGCCGTGGCGCGGATGGATTACCTCCAGTATGGAAGGTCGGTCGGGTCGGGCGGGGTGGGTAAAAAAAAAAACGGTGGGCAGCGAACACGAGCAGCGACCCGGTGGTGGTCAGAGTCCATAGGTACTGGATTCCATCCATTTTACAGGTTCCATGCCATTGCCATTACCATTACTATTACCACCATTTACCACCACCACCACTACTACTAGTAGTACTACTAATACGACGGGATAGACGGGGAACCTGTTCACATCCCAATCCTTGTTACTTGAGGCATATAACCCCCCCTCCCGTGAGTAGGTACTAGGTTCCCATGGCATGCCCGGATGGGTAATGGATATCCAGTAGGCGAGGTACTTGGCTCCTTGGGTAACCCCTCCCTCCCTCCCAGATCTGGTCTACTACTGCACCAACATCTTGATACAGGCGTAATACACACACACACATACACACTCACACTCCCCTGGGAAGGGAATAGCCTCGGCTACTTACTACCTTCTGGGTAGGGGAGGGGAGAAGGGGGGCTCCCGTGCCACGGAGAGAGCCCTATCCGTCACCTCCACAGGGAAGCACAGGCTTTGGCCAATACGCCTAGACGGCCGACCCGACCGCCAAGACGAGAGCAGTCAAACACGGACGAATGACCAGCATTGCACCCATGTCGTCGACGGTGCCGTTACCCGGTCCGCCAAGGGCGCCCGACCTGCATTTCCCAATCAAAGCAACTCGAGGCAATCCAGTTCGCCTTTAATGTGTGGTTTCTTTGCTTTCCTATTGCCAGCGGCGCCAGAAACACGAGAAGAAGTAGCCACCAGGTGTCGGCTCGGCTCCCGTTACGAGTTGCCCCCATCGACAGAGTTTGATTCATGGCCGTCAACGTTATTTAGGTTGGTACGGAGGGATTGGCAACACCCCCCAGCCCTCAAAAACTACCCGGGCCTCCCGAAATGCCATACGGGCAACGCTTTCGTGGGGCAGAGCTCATTTCCCGCCCACGGGTACCAAGATTGTCCGGCTCGACCATCGCGGGTTTCCCGCTGCCACGATCCGCCATCCCGTCTTGGTGTGCCGTAGACGCGCAAAAAAAACAAAAGCCAGCGGACGGATCGCACGAGTTTGCTACATACATACGTCTCACCCTCCGCGCTGCTGGCGTGCCCAAGGGCGGGGAGTGTAATTCCCCGGCTCGCCGGGCTGATGTAGGCTCCCGCTCGTGTCCCGGACCCTCTCACCTCGGAGAGAAAGAGAGAGGGGGGGGGGGGGAAGAGAAAGAGAAAGAGAGGAAGTTGTCGTAAAATGATTGCATTCCCGTCTGTCGCCTTCACAACCTCCTTGGCCCTGGGGGGGTAAAAGTTCCACCTACTTCTTCCGAGAGAAGGATCCCGATAACCTTCGGGACGGACCGATGTGCGCCGCCGCCATCCCAAGCGCGCGCATATGAGAATGCGACCTCTCCGATGAGCATACTTGCAGCCCACGCCGCAAGATATGGACGTCGGACCGGAGCCCGAATTGACCTGACAACCGCATGAGCGTAGGTAGTTTGGCATGTGCCATGGAATGTTATGTACCCCGCGCTGCCACTGCTGCTTGTGCTTGTCTTATGTGTGAAGACCCGCGATGCAGCCGCCAAAGAACCTTAGGTTCCATGGGGCTCTAGCGGGGGGGGGGGGGGGGGGGGGGGTCCTTAGATGGCGAGCTATAGTCTGGCAAGCGCTGCGGGGAGGAAGAACTATCGCTTACCGTATGCCAGCCCAAGCCGAGTGTTCGCCGGAAAACCGATCCCCGCATACGTCCATCGGCCGGCCAGGGCCACATTGTCCGTCCACGGCAAGTGTGCGGAGTTAGAGTTTCGTGATAATCACCATCCGGAACGCCGCTGGACGAGTCGCCGCCCCGGTACCTCTCGAACCTGCGCCCAGGTGTGGCATCCGAGAAGACAGCGCTCACCTCCCACCGCGAGCATCGCGTTTCACTTCATTTGCTTGCTGGGCACTGGCTACAATGGGTCGTACACCCACCTGCCATCTTGATCCTTCCATACGAGCCAAACAAACCCCCAAATTCCAGCCGCCTTCCAATAGCCGCCAGTGAACACCTCGTGGATGGTCATGATGTTCCCCATGCCGGGCACTTTTCGGGCTTTTCTCCATCCCCCAGGCCAATTGGCTTACTCCTCCATATGGAGTTATCATTCGCCTAGTTTGCGTGGCTGTTGCTTCCCATTGGACGTGATCTATGCGACTGACTTCGCGATGTACGGGAGCCAGCAGTCGATGGAGTGGGAGCGAAACGCTCACTACATATTCACGTTGGGAGACGGGGGTCCGGCTTCCGTTCTCGAATTCCGGTCGGCCCGAGGCGACGTCTGTGAGAGCTAGAGACGCTACAAGGGCCGAAGACGATACCTCGAACGGTTATTGTTATGTTATGTATATCACACTTCGGGTAACCGGTTTAGGCCGTTTCCCCGTCGAAGATGTCCATGATCTTCGGCTTTTGAGAGGGTCTGGATATCTCCATGCTGGAGGTCTGGGAGACCGTCCCCTGGAACCACCAGGACGCGCTACGGATCACACTAACCGAGTGGCACATCACATCGGAACATGGAGTACACAGGTAGGGATTCCCATTTCCCCTTCCAGTATGATTCTTTCTGCGGCAGTATATCAGTAATGGTACACTTGCCCTTTGTAGAGGCAACGCCACGACAGTCAGTCCCTCCTGGCTCATTCCACATTGGATATCCAGGGGCTTATCGGGAGGGGAAGGTCAATAGCGTGCCGAACGGATGATCTATCGCATTCCAACAACATCCCCGGGGTTTGAAGATATCCCATTACTACAGGCAGCTACTTTGAACAACACGCCTTTTTCTGGAGATATCCACTGCTAAAAGTACTTACTTTACTGTATCGGTCTGCCCTGATACGATGTCCTGTTTTCCCTTGTGGCACTTCTGGCGTACCGTAAGCCTTCTTATGGGCGCACCCATCTTCATTACCACGAGCCTCACCAGGTAGCGAATGGGGTTACTTGGTTTGGCTACCCCTCGCCGAGTGGAAGAGCCCCCAATAGTTCCGAGCCGCCGCTCGTGCCCGCTCCGCGGGCCGAGATATCTGCTCCTAGAGTTTTCGAGCGCACCATGGCGCAACAGGTGATGAGCTCTGTAGGTGTCTGTGGCCCACGGCTCATATATAGAGCCTCGCACGGCAGCAGATGGCTCATGAAGCCATGAAGCCATGCTTGCTTTTCCTTCTTTTCTGACCATACTTTCGGTTCTAACATCCCCTGTCTAGTCTCGGGGAAGTGGCCAATCCGTTTCCCGTTTCGCGAGCGACGATTATCGCCGTTCAACCGCGACACCCAGCCGTTCACCAGCAAAGTCTCGCCGACTTTGCGAGTTGACACCATGGTGGCACTTAGGCTGGCAGTTCTCGTCGCTGCCTTGTTGCCCTTCCTGGTCATGTCCCAAGGGGGCCCGATGGACGCCTACGAAAAGATCAAGAAAAAAAAACACACAGACAAGAACATCCTCAAGCTAAAACCCGCCTACGAGAGCTATCTCCTCCCAAACTTCTACAATAAGGGGCCATGGTACCCTGGGATTATCCCTCTGGACTGTGAATACTTTGCGAAAGAAGCCGGGGCCCACCCAGAAAAGATGGTGGTCTACAACGTGTCGTACGTGGACTGCACCGAACCGTGGTATATGTGTTTCGAGGATACGTTGGAGGACCACGAGGGGTTGATCGAGACATTCGGCCGGCTGCCCGTCCATGTGCGGAGCTATGTGAAGCATCTCGTTGGGTTTCACATCGACCGCCGGCCCAAGCTACGCAAAGGGAAGAAGCGCCAAATGGCCACCCAGGACAGCGGGAACGTGGTGCTCTACGGGCCCACGAGGGAGTGGCTGGACATCATGCTCCACGAGGCGGGCCACGCGCTGGACCTGAACAGTGCCGCGTACGGGAGGGAGCTGTCGAGCAGCCGGAAGTGGCGCGACGCCGTCCAATCGGACAGACGGGTGCCGAGCAAGCTCTCCAAAACGAACTACTTCGAAGCCGTGGCCGAGAACACCATCCTGGCCGTCTACTTCAAGTCCTTGGGGATCGATAACATCATCGATACCCCGCTGCCTCCCATCGACGACGACGACCCGGACGCCAACCCCGAGGAGGACGAGGACGAGGACGAGGATGCCAACCCCGAGGAGAACAACCCGAATGACAAGCCCAAGGAGAACGACCCGAATGCCGAACCCAAGGAGGACGACCCGGACGCCAACCCCGAGGGAGACGCCAACCCCGAGGGGGACGCCAACCCCGAGGGGGACGCCAACCCCGAGGAGGACGCCAGCCCGCCGATGGTCGAGGACACGCCGGCCGTGGAGGTCTTCGGGAAGCGGCCCAAGGAACCCCCGTCTCCCGAGTTCGAGCACCTGCACAAGAAGGACTACAAGCGGCTGCGGCGCCTCCGCCTCCAGCAGAACGTGCTCAACCTCGCGGGCCGCGTGGGCGAGCAGTCCATCTTCGCCATGGGCGGGGTCTGCGCGCGCCGGGTGCTCCCCAGCCCCCTCGTCCGCGTGGAAACCTCGGCCGACGACGCCAAGGAAGTCCCCCCGAACATCGGCGTGGGCCCCGGCGTCGAGGCCATCAAGCTCCCCGTGGCCGGCATGCATAACCAATATAGGTGCATCTACCGCGAGACCAAAAAGAGAAAGTAATGGGGCCTGGGTCTTGCTGCTTGAAGGCCTTTTTTATTTCTTGCTATTTCTCTCCTTTTATTCTTTTACTCTTTTTTTTTGAAAGTTTCTGTTGTATAAAACTGCTTTGGAAGTGTCTCGACGCTTTCCTCGTCCGAAACAAGGCACGCTTGGCAATTGGTGCCGGCAGGTTGGCCGGTATGGAACTGGCCAGGGGGTTTTGTTCAGAGGCATCGAATAAGCATTATGTACTTATATGGACGAGCAAAAAAGGACATTGCAAATGGCACCTTGATTATGTACAGTTTCGCATGCATCTGTGAATGCGCAGACTAGGTCCGACACGTATAGGGTCTGCATCCGAGCTGCCCGAGACTTGGCACCGCCGGGCCGCCTCGGCGGGGGGGGGGCTCACGGGCCGGGGCTCTCTCTCACCTCGGGGGAGGAGCCTTACGAGCGACGCTCGATCGAGTAGACGGAGAAGACAGCGTCACCACCGCCTAGGAGCCGCCGGGTTAGCCAAAAAAAGAAAGAAAAAAACACACAGCACTGAGCCATCACGGAAAAAGGGGGGAGGGAAGCGGTTGGAGGGAGAGCGCCTTACATGTGTCTTCGGGGAAGCCGGGGCACGGGGTGTCGCACCGCGCGTCCTCGACGACGTCGTCCTGGGCCGGGAGCTTTCCGCAGTGGCAGACGGTGTCGGCCATGGCGTAGAAGCCGCCGCACTCGTCCTTGCAGAACTCGTTGCAGAGGCCCACGGACATGAAGACGTTGGTCGTGTTGCGCGACGACGCGGCCGACGAGAAGCAGCCGACGTAGGCGGCCTGGGCAACGGAGCAGGCGCCGAGGAGGGCGAGGGCGGCGAAGGACTTCATCTTGGTGACTGGAGAGAGGGGGGGGGGAGCGAAGGTCGACGGGACGGCGGTTTTCTGTATAGCGAGCGGGTGGGAAGGGGAGGGGGTGAGAGGGAGGCGTAGCAAAGGAATGAATGTCGCGATGGCGGCTCTTTATGAACGTTTCTTCCCTCTATAACTCTCTGGTTTGTATCCACTCACTCTACATACTTACTTACTTAACCCCCTACTGAATGGAGTGGAGGCGACTAGGAGCGCAAGGGGAGGAATCCTTCGCGCGACTTGACGTCAGGGGGCCAGGGGCTGCCGACTCGATAGCTCGTATTACTGCACTCCTCCCGGCTTTTTGACGGCCGCGAAGAAGCAATGGGCTAAAGAAAACCTGGCGGCTGAGACATCTATGTCGTGGGGCCGATCGATCCATTGCATCGTCGCCGCGCTGTCTGTCTGCCGTTAAAGTTGCTGCCTAAAGGCCCTCTCTCCCCTTCCCCCCTCCCCCCCGGTGCGTCCTCCGCCGCCGCCGAAAACTAGCGCGGTCCAGCGGACCATCGTTAGGGGGGCGGGCGTGCAGGCCCAAGAAATAAATAGCGGCGGGTTTACTACTATGTATACGGGTACCGGCACGCCAAGGCAGCCCGGCATTCCATCCGATTGCCTCCCCGGCCCGTCGCGGACCTGCGTCAGGGCGCGGGAGATGCCCACGGGTTTGCTTGGTGGCGGGAGCGGTAGAGGGTATAGTTTATTATGAATGCCTTCACCTCTATGGTCGCGCACAATTGAGCCGAGTTTTGGCCCTCTACTTACGGCCTGGCTCGGCGGCAGCGAGAGAGAGAGACCTAGAGAGAGAGAGAGAGAGAGAGAGAGAGAGAGAGAGAGAGAGAGAGAGAGAGAGAGAGAGAGAGAGAGAGAGAGAGAGAGAGAGAGAGAGAGAGAGAGAGAGAGAGAGAGAGAGAGAGAGAGAGAGAGAGAGAGAGCCTCACTGATGGAACCAGCCCGTTGGATCCGGCCCGCTCTTTTGTGAGAACCGTCTCCAGATCAATCTGCCCTAGCAGCCCGCCTACTTACAGATTCATCCATCCTAGCATCTTCGGTCTTCCGCCTCGCTGGTTTCTTGTTCTTCGGGGTATTCGGGGGCTCCTCTCTGGAACCCCCGGTTCCCCAACACCTCTCTCACTGGCCCTTTACCCCCCTCCCGGATTGAATGGATCACGGCACGTCCGTGTGATGATAATTTTAGGCGCTGCGCTGGCAGTTCGTCTAAACCCCATACGGGGGGCAAAACGCCCCTCCCTGGTCGTCTGCAGGATTTCCAACCCTGCACCGAGACGGTCCTTTGCATCTTCGCTTCGCCTCGTTCAACCCGCAACATATCGCCATGGCCAACCAGCCAGGACCTGTCCGGATGGCCCTGTCACATCCAGCCCTCCTTCGTCCTCCCGCTATCATCCTATCACTACCCCAGGTCTTAAGTAAAGTACTTAGGTATGGGGGAATGGCCACAGAGATCCCATAGGAGTGTGCCCATCCCCACACTACATATCCCAGTACTTACCTTAGGTTACCGTGTAAAGCCCGATGGGATCCGTTTCATATTGCTCTTCTGCTACCAACACCGCCAATTGCATCTGACGATTCTCTGATCCTCCCGTCTCCTCTCCCCTTTTGAATTCCTCAACCTGGCTCGAAATCAAGTAGAAACAGGCTGTTAACTAGACTCTGGCAGAGACCGAACAGCGCATCCATGCTGAACTGCTGAAGGGACGTCGACTTGCCGTGTTCGCCCCCCTGAGCCCCGAGGCTGATCACTCGCAATTCCAGCCCCCACGCTCTGAGGTTCAGTCCTCCGCCCGTATGCTATATTTGGAGTCGAGGCTGTCCATGTGCATACATGGGAGGTTGCCGAACGTGATACAAGAACTGCATGGCAACTTTGGAGAGAAAACCAACTGCATATCCTCAGCATCGCAGCCCCATGTTTCCCCTCCCGGCGTTGGGCACAAGGCTCTTTGGACACCGCGAAGTGCCAAAAAAAAATGTCGCGAATTATAAAGTATCCGGGCGGCGCGGTAGAGTCTAAACGAGGTTCGGTATCGCAACGGCACCCATCGATCGCATCGGTTCGAAACTTGTTGCCCAGTCGCCATGTTGCCTACCCGCTTTGTCTATGCCTTGGCTTGGGCAATCGGCTTCCGTCTTGTTTCTCCTAGCCCTTCCCCCGTGGACGTCGGTCCTGGAGTCCGCCATGGCCCCGGTGCACCCTCACCGGACGCCCTGGGTGCTTTCCACAGGGCCATAGCCGACATCCAATCGAGGGATCCCGACAGCGTTTTTCGTAACAGCACTTCTTTCCAGAAGAGCTTCGACGGGGCCGTTCTCTTTGAGGAGCAAGTTGAGGCCTCGCCATCGTAGTGACCGGCGGCTAACCGGGCTAGCTCTGCCGAACAATCCGTCCGGAACGGCAGTGTGTCGGCTCATGCCGGCGTGAAAATCGTGTGCCGTGCCTGCTACGTGAAGGGCACGGCGACAGCCGAACTGACCGTGGACGGCAACTTCAACGTCAGTCGGGCCCTGGGGGATCTCACCGAGCACGTCGGCGCCCAGTTCGACAACGTGACGGCCACCGTGGAAGGACTGGCCGGCCAGTACTTCGAAAACCTGACCCGCAAGTTCTCCGACGGCATCGATGTCCGCGACTTCGATCTGCCGCCCCTCGACGTCGACTTCGACATCCAAGTCCCCGCTATCCCCGAGTGCCGGCTCAGTCTCCAGTTTGACGGCTTGGAGATCTACTCGGCCATCGACACCAAGCTTTCTGGGGGGGTGACGTATAACCTCAATCTCTTCTCCTCCCAAACCGGTCTGGGTATTAGCCTGAATGACGAGTTCTCCCTGGGCATTGTTCTCCAACTGGACTTGATACTAAGTGCCGACGCGGAGCTCGATGTCAGTAGCGGGTTTCACATTCAGCTTGACGATGGTACTTCTCTCAGCATGATGCTGTTCGGCGAGAAATTCTCTGAAACCAGATTGTGAGTTTTCATTTTCATTTTTTTTACTTTTGGGTGACTTCACTACACCGTAAAGCGTTGCTGACACTCATGAAGCAACGGGGGCCAGTTCGAGTTTTTGCCCGTCCAGATCCAGTCTTCGGGCGCCGTTCTCAAGGCCGTCCTCCGCCTGGGCGTCTTTACGGGCATCGAGCTCTCGTCGCCCGCGATCTGGGGCTTCTCAACCAGCGCGGGCGTCGGCGCGGTGGCCTTCACCCACCTGGCCGAGCTCACCAGCAACGTCACGGCGGCGCCCCCGGACGACGAGGGCGGGTGCGGGCTCCGGGTGGAGAACTCGTACCAGCTCGCCGTCGGGGCCAAGGCCGGCGCCACCGTGGCCTTCGGCGACCACACGTGGGGGCCGGCCCCCGCGACCTCCGTTCCCATCTTCTTCTTCACCGCCGCCGAGGACTGCGCGGCGCGGGGGCCCGCGACCCCCGCCGTCGCGACCGCCGGCCTCGCCGACCGGGCGGCCGCCGCGGCAGCGGACCCGGACCGGGAGACCACCACCACCACCCTCAGCACCGAGGTCGTCTACACCGGCGTCGGGTGCCTCTCCACGGCGCTGGTCGACTGTCCGGCCTCCCTCCAGACCGTGAGGAAGGTCACCGGCACCACGACCTGGGTAACCGCGGTGCCCCCGGGCGCGGAGCCGACGTTCCCCGCCACCACGCAGACTTCGGCGCTCCGCCCCGTCGGGTTTGGCCCCAAGGCCCACCAGCTGCTGCAAACCTCGGGCCCCCCGACGTCCTTCGTTCCCCGGCCGACATCCGTCCGCGACGCCATCGACAGGGCGGGCGCCGTCGACAAACGCACCGTCATCGGCGTGTGCGTGGGGGGCGGAGCGCTGCTGCTCCTCTCCATCCTGGCCGGGTCCTGGTAAGTAGTCCCTTTCCCCCCAACATATCCGCCCTTGCGTCTTTGCGCTTGGCCTCGGGGCCCATGGGACGCCTTGACTGACGGACAATGAAACCTGAAGGTACTGTCGAAGACGTAGACAGGTAAAATCTTCCCCAGCAGCACACGTCACACTGGCCCAAGTTACCGAATCGTACGACCCCAAAAAAGCCTAGCAGCACGGTATTCACGAGGCAGTATGGGCGGTAGACTTTCTTACCGGTCAGGCTGGGTTTTTTTTCTTTGGGCGCTCGGGGAGTAAAGGCAGGGAATCGTTCGTGGGTACATGACATCCAGTGTGTTGGCTTGCTTAAGTGCGTGTTCCGCTATCGAAAGGGTGTTCCGCCGCTCGGCGTATCCCTCCTTCCCTCTCACTGTAGTCTCTCATTCAGACCATAATTTCCATACTACCGAAGAGCAGGAATACGTGCTCCGTCATATCCATGAAATGTGGTTCCGTTACAAGTTGTCGCCTGGTGCGATCCAGAATGGCTCGGAGGGCATAGAACAGCCCCTGCGAGGTCAGTTTCATGATTCGTTGGGCTTCGACTTGCCACATCATACGAGCAGTGGTGTATCAGAACGGGCGTACCTCCACTGCTACTTCTGACAGCTTCCCCCCTGAGGGGGAAAAAGGGGGGGTGGGGGGCGGAAGCTCGAGCTCTAGGCAACCACGCGCGGGTTATCACTCGAGATACGTTGCCTACTCTTCAACAGAAAAAAACCAAAGGCTGGTTGGTTTAGTGGTAACACAGCTCTCGGGCAGTTATAATAAGTCCTTAATTCAGCTGGGTCCGATTTCGTCTTAGAATGGGGGACCCAGGTCGAGAGAAGACCGAGGTTCGATTCCTCGACCGGCCATTTATATTTTTGTCTTTTGTCCTTCGGTTCCCATTTGCCTGGCGGGTAGCAAGCACCGCGTAAAGATATGTCGGCCGTGCCCGTGATGGCCTTTGGCGATCGACTCTTCCGACCTTTCTCCGTATACCCAACTCAACAAGGTCGATCGATTTAAAGCAGCGCATGAAATTCTATTGGAAGCTGCTTAGAACAGTCTCCCTGTAGCATTGTGTGCATATAACAAGTGGTTAGTTAGTTAGGTATAAGCCTTTCGGCTCCACTGCCGTGCTGCTTGCTCTACATAGGCATAGATGTAAGCTCTGTCTTATACACTTGCAGTGTACTTTTATCTTACGTGAACACTGTCCCCACTCCCCACTAGTGTGATCACGAGAACGTCTTCGTGTAGCCAATAACAACTTGAGGTTTTCTCCTAGTTTGGAGTACAGACTGTCGCGTCACTCACTCTATCTGGCATCATGCCTCTGGATTCTGTCATCGACACTTCTTTATGTTCGAAATGCCAAGGGATTCCTTTTCCCCTGATATTTCGTGGCATGCCAGGCACAGCAATCTACCGCAGCTTCGACTGGAAAGATCTGAAGCAGTTGTGGGCGTCGCGTGAGTGCGGATTTTGTCAGCTCGTGCGGCACACATTGGAATCACATTATGGGAGACAGTACACAGAAGAGATGTGCGTCCAAGCACCAGAAAGCCTTGTGCTCCTCTCATGGGCGCCGCTCGATATAAGCTACGATGTATACACCAAGGACGAGAGAAAGCGTGCCGCGTTCTGCATTGAAATAGGGATAGACGGGTTTGATGCGAGACGCCATGCAATGGAGACCGGCGACGAGTTCGACGGAGCGCACACGCTACCCAAGATCCAAGCACTGGTGACCGACGAACAAGCAGACTGGACTCCACTACTCGGTCGGGCCGTGGACTTTGAGAGCATCGACTGGGGGCACGTGAAGAACTGGATAAAACTTTGTGATCAACAACATCCTCAGCCCCTCGCCAACCCCCTTGGCAAGCCAGTTCAAGGGGCGCGCCAGAACCTGCAACTCTGCGCCATCGATGTGGAAAGGGACTGCATCGCCATGCTCCCGCCGGCCATGCCCTACATCGCGCTGAGCTACATGTGGGGGAAGGACCAAAGAGTCAAACTCAAGTTGGCGACCTTCCAGGCCATGTCTACGCCGGGCTACTTTGCTACCGCCGAAGGCAAACCGTCACGCACTATCATACACGCATTCGAAGTCGCGAGACGATTAGGCTGTAAGTATCTGTGGGTGGACGCTTTGTGCATCACGCAGGATGATGCTGCCAGCATCCAGGCCAACGTCAGCAGCATGGATCAAGTCTACGCCGGGGCGTGGCTCACTATTGTGGCCGCCTCCGGTCTGGATGCGGATAGTGGTCTTCCGGGGGTGTCCAAGGAAGCGCCGCGGACGGTGCGGCAAATGCGAGTCGCAGTGAGGAAAAGCGCGTCCAAGAAAGGGATCACCGTGGCGAACATGCTGGACAGCGAAGTGGACGCCGTCAATGCGTCGCGCTGGAACACCAGGGGCTGGACGTACCAAGAACGCCTCCTATCGCGTCGACTCCTGGTATTCACGTCCTCCCAGGTCTTTTACCACTGCGACGACGGCTGCGACTGCCGCGAAGACATTCACCGGCTCATGGACAACAGCTCGGCCACCTTGTCCATCTACGACCCCCGCTTCCAGCTCGACTTCGAAAACGACAATATATTCGACATATACGCCGTGGCCGTGGCCGAATACACGAAGCGCCAGCTAACCAGCTCCGACGACAAGGTGAAGGCTATGAATGGGCTCCTCAACCTCCTCGAGACACCGTTTCGGGGGCCGTTCTTCTTCGGCCTCCCCGTCACCTTGTTCGACGTGGCAATGCTATGGATTCCGGTTAACGCTTCGAAACGCTGCAACCTACAGTTTCCAAGCTGGTCGTGGGCGGGTTGGGACGGGGCGATGAGATACGCCCAGCGGGACAACTTGACGAATATGTGCGAGTGTACTGTGAGCCTGTCAACCATTGAGACAATCACCGGAGTACGACTGTGCTCCGAGGAGACCCCCGTCAACCTATCGAGCTTTTCTCCAGGGGCGGACGACGGTGAATGGACACGCCACTTTGAAGAAGAGACGCAGCAGATCACTTACACACGTGCCTCGCCTCCGGCCCCGATGGCGGCCCGTCCGGGCCAACGGTATCTTTACCCTCGTCCCCTCGTCCCTTTCCCCTCCGAGCAGCGCTCGCAACTCCACGCTCCGCTTCCCCCATCCCTCGACCCAAAGTTACGCACCCCGCACGTTCTTCGCATCCGGGGCAAAACCGCCCGTTTCCTCCTCACCGGCGTCCACTCCGGGGCGTACGTGCCGTCGTCTGCCTGCCGGGAGGGCACGCACCTGCAATGCCACCTCGCCATGCTGGACTCCGGCGCCGCGTCCCGCACCGCCGGCACCGTCTTCGTGCCCGGGCCGCTGGTGTCTTCCCTCAAGAACCGGAGGCACCGGTTCCTGGCCCTGTCGAGGAGCACCATGTACCGGACGGACGTGGACGAGACCTGGTCCGAGGAGGCCAAGGGCTTCCGCGCGTGGTCGGAGCCCGGCGCCGACGGCGGCCACCACCACCACCCCCCCGCGAAAGAAGGGCGGCGGCCGGAGGAGGAGGAGGACGAGGACGAGGAGAAGCTCATCAACGAGAAAGGGGTCGACGTCAGCTACCGCGAGGTCTTCAGCCGGGATTTCGATGCCCGCGCCCCCTGGCCCGTGTTGAATGTGCTTCTCCTCTCCGAGCCGCGGGACGGGGCGGCGGTTGGTGTCGTGGAGAGACTGGGCGTCGGAAAGGTGCACGTCGATGCCTTCAACGCGATAGCCAAGGAGGAGACCGTATTGCTAGGATAGAAGAATCGCCACGAGAAGAATATTCGGGTATTTGTAGAATAATTTTGGGGGGGATTCTATTTGACTTATAACTGCTGGTACTCCCTTAGTAAGTATCTATAATAAGGCAAAGATTTATTAAAAAATATATTAACTCTGTCACGATATAGAGAGTATGAAAAATCGAACTAGAGAAGGGAAGGTTTTAATAGCAAGCCGCACACATAAGAGGAAAGCAATAGCAGCCCCGCGTACGGGCCACCAACTCTACTAGATGTAACCTCCCTTCCTGTAACAAAATTGACTTATTTTAACATTTGCACTACTTTCATAGCCTTTATTTCATATATTATTTTACAGTCCAAATATCTTTTTGGAACTATCAGCTTTCAAAGTAACCGAGTTTTGTATGATCTTGCTGTATACCCCATACGTAGACAATTACCTAGCCCGTGCGCCGACACCAGCGTCGCTAGAGCTCCGCGTGCCAGTTAGCATAAGTAAGGTACATCTTACAGTAATTGCTACCTATTCCCTCTCCAGCTCTTCCATCCTTCCACCACATCGCCACCACGTCGCCGCACCCACTCTTTCACCACACCTACACCACATCGCTACACCGTCGGCATCATGGAGAAAACGGAACTTCTCGCCCTTGCGAGAGAGTATGCCACCACCGAGGATCTTTTCGGTCTACTGGGGATCGACGATGCCGAGGATGAGGCCCAGGTGCGACGAGCATGGCGAAAGGCCAGTCTCAAGTACCACCCCGACAAAGTCGGAGGTCCCTCGGGGGCCGGATTCGACGACAAGATGAAGGCGAAATGGGAACTGCTGGAGCGCGCCCGCGAGATCCTTTCAGACCCGAACACGCGCGATGTCTACGTCAACGCCCGGCGCGCCGCCAAAAGACAAGAGGAAGAGAAAGCCGCCATGAACGCGACGCGCCGCGAGATGCTTGAAAGGCTCGAGGCTGGCGAAAGGGCGGCCAGAGATGCCAAGAACCCGCCCGTCCCCCAACCCAAAAGCGACGCCGAAATCCTGGCCGAGAAACAGGCCACCGAGCGAGGCAGGCAGATACTCGAGAAGCGCAAGCGAGACATGGCCGAAGCACTGGAGAGAGAGCGGATACGCAACGAAGAGGAGGACCGGCAGCTCGCCGAGAAGCAGGCCGAGCTCGAGCAACGCCTGGAAGAGTCGCGCCAGCGCAAGGAAGCCAAGAGAGCACGCAGGGCTGCCAAAGAGGCGCACAGAGCAACAAACGGGGCCTCGACGACCCTCCCCACCGACGAGCCGGCAAATGTGGTGCCCCCGGAAGATAGCTCGGCTGAAAAGACCCCGTTATCGCCGACTCGAGCCAAACAAACGCGACCGCCACATCCCAAGATGGATGCGTTGCTGGCACGCCTCCGCGCGAAAAAGGCTGAAAAAGAACAGAGGGAGAGGGAGCAGCAGGAAGCCAAGTGAGAACTTGGCGCTATCGTTTACCCCCATCCTTCCCCCCTACGCGCCCCGCGATGGCCCGGGCTGTCGTATACATTAGATACCCAGACTGACGATGGTAATAACATACCCGTGTCACGATACGCCTTTGAAAGGAGTCCATGCGCTGACCATCCCGGCGATCCACCAGATGCTTAGGAAGCTACGGCTCGTCTCTTTGTCACTCACCAGGTAATTCGTTCGGATAGCACACGACACTCCTATGACGCTGCCCTGGATTATATGGTCCGGCAGCACCCAGGCGCTGTGTCATAGCAGCCTATGAGGCAGTTGCCAAACCTGCTCATATCCATCGGGATTCGGCCCACTTGTAGGCGACAGATATGTGTGCAAGCATACCTGCCCAAACAGCCCTGAAGGCGGTTGGCTGTCGCGTACTTGAAGTACTTGCTGGGCCAGTCGGCTCTGGGAGGCGGAGCGCCTCGAGGGCTTCGTTCAAGGTCCTGTCTCTCCAAGCCGGCCAGTACTTACCTGTTAGGTGCGTGCCCGTAAGAAGCTTGAGTACAGGTAGTGAGGGACTTGCGTAGCGTGTAGCAGGACAGCCGAGGCGTTGAAACCTGAGAGTTGGGAGGGGCTCCTCGCCCTGAATGAGAACGGGACCTACTTAGGTTTCCGCAGTGACTGCCCCCATTCCTACTACTGTAAGCGACACTCCCGCGTGTCTCGGACCGTAGGGGGTAAGTAAGTACACGGCGGTTGGCTGGGAATGGATGGATGACTGAGCGCCCCGGCGCATGTAATAAGTGCCTGGTCCGGCTTTATCGATAAATACATATGCTCGCTGAAACGGGAAAGCGCAGAGCGGCCTAAATTGCTTGTTAGTTAATACCTAGAGTTCATTTGCGTCATGCAATGTCCGCCTGCCTGCCTACCTAACCCATTCCCCCATACAATTTCCCTATCAGTCCCAACAGGCAGCAGAACCGGTGCCTCCAGCACCTGTACAGTTACGGGGGACCTGCCCGTAGCAACAGGTCAAACTGCTTCCCAGGCGTTCATAGCGACGTTCGACGCAGTGACACTTCGTCGCCTCTTCCCTGCCTTTTCTCATTTGCGACCTTGCCGATCAACGGCAGTCCAGTTGCGGGCTCGGAGCCGCTGGTCATACGGTCTTTTACGGGGGGCCGAGTGTGACATCTTCGTTCCTTCCCTTTTCAATTTCCCATTGTCCGTCTACCCTCCGCCTCTCTTACTTTCGGAGACGACCGTCGTATCATCCGGACTCTAGGATTTCCGGTGTCCGCTATTCAAATATCGGCCGCCTGCGACAAACTGAGCGATGTCTTCCGAAGGCGCGACGGACACGCCTCGCGTAATCCAGGAAGGCATCCCCGTAGACGAATCCGCAGCGGTTCGTGATCACACCATGGCCGACCATGGCGAATCTGCCGTGTCCGGCGGCAACGAGGAAGAGGCTGCATTAAAACTGCTTACTGCCAATGTCCGTGACCAAGATGACTTGGAAAGAGATATCAGCCATCAAGCGAACTTGGCTCTGATAGAATCAGAGGACAAGAAAGATGAGAAGCGCATAGAGCGCGCACAGCTGAACATCCAGAAACTTGAGGCGCAGAAGAAGACGCAGCAGGAACGATTCAGAAAGGCCATCGGAAAACCCGATGTCAAGGACAAGATCCGGCGCGAGATCGCCCGGCTGGACGCCGAGATCGACATTTCTGACAAGGACATTGCGGATTTCCATGCGCGCATTGAACAGCGCAACCAGCAAAGTGGCGATGGCAACATCCTGGCCCTCGGCAGCAGCAAGAAGCTGTCCAATGAGAGCCACCGGGAGTTTCTGATACGTACGGGAAAGATCACCCCTTTCGCCAATGTCGGCGGGCCTCGATCTGCCGAGGTGGAGGGCGAGTTGGCCAACGCCCTGGTCGATGCCGAAGACGAGGCCGCTGCAGAGGAACTAGAGGAAAGCGGCGCGTTCGAACCGCGCTCGCATCAGAACCTTCGCGCTCCCGGTTTCGCTGAAGAACCCGAGGCGCCGACGACGGGCGTCGAATCCGAGTTCTCCTTGCGGCCGCGCAAGAGACGCAAGGTGGTGCCGAAAGGCGGGGACTCGTCCGATGGTGATTACGAACCGAGGCGCTCCGCCGCAGACCGCGCTGCCCCCGAGGCGGATTTTGTGGATGAGGACGACGACGAAGAGTCGGAGGGCTACGATCTCACCGAGCGGACTCGGAAAAAGCCAACCACGGCTAAGGGGGACGAGAAGATCGACCTTAGTAAGATCGACGACGGCAACGAGGCCGTCTACCAGAGCCGCCTCGCCGACTGGGTGGAAAGGAGAAGCAGGGCCCGCCGCATGAAACACCAGGGCTCACCGACGGACGACGACGGGCCCGAGTGGTTCAAGCCATCTCCGGATGAGCCCGACCACCACTTCCAGGACGGTTTAAAACTTCCTGGTGACATTTTCCCGGCCTTGTTCGATTACCAGAAGACGGGCGTGCAGTGGCTGGCTGAGCTCTACACACAGAAAGTGGGCGGCATTGTAGGGGACGAGATGGGCCTGGGTGAGTCTACGACGCGCGGTGGGATAGTTTTGAAAAGAGCTAACGAGGTTCCAGGCAAAACGGTCCAGCTGATCTCCTTTGTGGCGGCCTTGCACTATAGCCAAATGCTTGACAAGCCCGTGATTGTCGTAGCTCCGGCCACGGTCCTGCGCCAGTGGGTCAACGAGTTTCATCGTTGGTGGCCGCCCCTGAGAGTCTCGATTCTGCACTCGTCTGGAAGCGGCATGTTCAATGAAGGCAGGGAAGACCGCATCGAGGACGACGACTTACCAGATCGCCCTGGCGAGTCCAAGACCTCCAGCAAGGCAGCAAAGCGAATCGTCGACCGCGTGGTCAAGCACGGCCACGTGCTCGTCACCACATATGCTGGTCTCCAGACGTATGGCGATATACTTATCCCCGTCGATTGGGGCTATGCTGTCCTGGACGAGGGCCACAAGATTCGCAACCCGAACACCGCCATTACTATATACTGCAAGGAGCTACGTACTCACCACCGCATTATTCTCTCGGGCACTCCATTGCAGAACAACCTGATGGAATTGTGGTCCCTATTTGACTTCATCTTCCCTATGCGGCTGGGCACGCTGGTGGACTTCCGCACCCAGTTCGAGGTTCCCATCCGGCTTGGTGGCTATGCCAACGCTACCAATCTGCAGATCATGACGGCACAAAAGTGCGCCGAGACGCTGAAGGATACAATCAGTCCCTATATGCTCCAACGGCTCAAGGTCGATGTGGCGGCCGACCTGCCCAAGAAGAGCGAGCAGGTGCTGTTCTGCAAGCTGACGAGACCACAGCGTGAGGCCTACCAAGATTATCTCCAGTCGGACGATATGCGCGCCGTTCTCAACCGTACGAGGGACTCGTTCTCTGGAATCACGGCTCTTCGCAAAATTTGCAACCACCCAGACCTCTTGGATCCTCGGTCCAAAACCCGTACCGACTACGACTGGGGGGCTGCCAACAAGTCGGGCAAGATGCAAGTGGTCAAAGCCTTGCTCCCAATGTGGCAGAGGCTGGGACACAAGACGCTGCTTTTCACCCAAGGTGTTCAAATGCTGGACATACTCGAGGACTTCGTGCGTCGTCTCGATGGCATTCGCTACCTTCGCATGGATGGGTCTACAGCCATTAAGGACCGACAAAGTCTCGTTGACCAGTTTAACAATGACCCTGATCTCCATGTCTTCCTCTTGACCACCAAAGTGGGTGGGTTGGGCGTCAACCTCACGGGGGCCAATCGTGTCATCATCTTCGATCCCGACTGGAACCCGTCAACCGACGTCCAGGCCCGCGAGAGAGCCTGGCGGCTGGGTCAGAAGAAGGAAGTTACCATATACCGCCTCATGACGGCCGGTACTATCGAGGAGAAGATTTACCACCGTCAGATTTTCAAGCAGTTTCTCAGCAACAAGGTGCTCAAGGACCCGAAGCAACGAGCCAGCTTTGCCCGTCAGGACTTGCACGACCTCTTTAGGCTTGGAGACGAGACTGAGGGAGGAACCGAAACCGGCAAAATATTCGAGGGTTCCGAGGTCAAGTTCGCTGCCGCCCCGGCAACCAGTAGCGCAGCTCCAGGGGCCGCAGCGATTTCTCAGCCACCGGTCGCTGCTCTTCCTGGCCCCAATGGCCAGGATGATGCCCAGGACTTGCGCACAATCGACGGCGTGGCCTCGCTTCAGGAGTACGAGCCGGATCCCGAAACCCAACCTGCCCCCACCGACGAGGCGCGTCTCATGGAGGGCATTTTTGCCCGATCGGGCGTACAGTCGGCCCTCGAGCACGAGCAGATCGTCAACGGAAAACGGAAGCCGCAGGCTGACAGGGGCATGCTCCAAGCCGAAGCAAACCGCGTGGCGGCGGTGGCGGCGTCCTCGTTGCGCCGTGCCGGCGAGCAGGCTCGCAGCGTCCCCATCGGCACGGTCACTTGGACCGGCGAAGTGGGCACGGCCGGGCGCCCTTCCAGCCACCGGCGAGGAAGAGGCGGGCCGGGATCCGGGGCCATCCTGGCCGGGTTGGCGGACCGACAAGGTATGAACACGGCGGCCGGTTCAAGTCGCGCCGGCGGTGGCTCGTCCAGAGCCCCGCCTCCGACCCCTAGCGCCAGCCTGCGGGCGAAGGACTTTGAGAGGATGATCCCCGAGTTCATCCGGAGGCACGGCGGCCGGGTCGCGACGAAGCTGCTGGTCGACCACTTCAACCAGTATTGCGTGACGGCGCAGCAGAGCAACGAGTTCAAGACGGCCCTGAACCGCGTGGCCAAGATGGAGAAGCAGGGTGGCAGCATGAGAGGCATCTGGGGTCTACGTCACGAAATTTAAGTCGCGGGGAAGCATTTCTTTTTTTACCCATCTGTCCGGCGTTTCAAATATAGCAAGGCGTTACTGAGGGCCACGGGGCAGGCAATACGCCCGCCGGTCCAGCAAGAGATACCAGCTTCACCCCCAGCTGATGGGTAGGGAAACGGGGGCGTGGGGCGGAGGACATGTATCGTAATTACTTCAGATATCCATATGCGTCGCGGCAGGCGTTTTTTCGTTCTTTACGAAGCCCATTGATAGGCGGGACTTGTGCAACTAGCTCATCATGGCCGTAGCGAAACAATTCATCCCAAGGGGGAAGTGGAACTTGGTGCTGTGAACCAGGCAAGATATTCGGACAGCACAGGCATAGGAGCACGACGAGCCATGATACCAGGCAGTAGTGGTGAAAAGGTGCGAGGAGAAGCATCATCATGTTGACAACGAATGGCTCTTGTCGAGCCAGCTTCATTATCTTGATTGGTAGTAGACTATGCTACGGAGACCAGGCAAACTTGTCGCCGTTCTCCACGTATATGTCAAGATGCCGCCACACACCGAAGAGCCAATAGAAGCCAAACGATGCAAACCCTCGCCGATCTTTTTGCTTGTCCCCAAATTTTTTGTGATCCCATGGTAGAAGCGTCTCGCGTTTTGCAGTTCGTAAAATTCCGATCCAGGTGGAAAAAAAACGAAGGCGCTCAGAGACGGCGACCACGGCGACCGCCCTTTCTGCGGGTGCTGTCGGAGGGGGTGGGGGTGACGTCCTCGATGCGGCCGATGCGCATGCCGGCGCGGGCCAGGGCGCGGAGGGCGGACTGGGCACCGGGGCCGGGGGTCTTGGTGCCGTTACCACCGGTGGCGCGGATCTTGATGTGCAGGGCGTTGATGCCCAGGTCCTTGCAGCGGGCGGCGACGTCCTGGGCGGCCAACATGGCGGCGTAGGGCGACGACTCGTCACGGTCGGCCTTGACCTTCATGCCACCAGTGACACGGCAGATGGTCTCACGACCGCTGTGGGAAGGGGGGAAACCGGAGCGTCAGTTTTTTGGTGACCGTGGGGCGGCGGCGGCGGCGCCGCCGCGCGCGGGCGGAAAGAGGGAGGCCAAAAAATTTACCTGAGATCGGTGACGTGGACGAAGGTGTCGTTGAACGAGGCGAAGATGCGGGCAACGCCGAAGACGAGCTCGCCTGGACACTTTCGTTAGCTCCATGTGTTCCTCTTCTCCCTTTCCGGGATTCCCGTTCCATCCCCGCCGGCCGCGGTTCGCGTCCTTCGACCGCGGCGACGGCGGCGGCGGGGGGAGGGGAGGAGATGTGGGATGACGAAGCGGCGGGCTCGCAGCGCGTCTCGGAACTCACCCTCGCGGACCTGGGGGCCCAGGGAGATGTTCTCCTGGGCGGGACGGGCGACCTTCTTGGGGGGCATCTTGACACTTGGGGGGGGGGGGGGGGGGGGGGAAGGGTTGGTTGGTGCGGTGGGTGGTGGTGTGGGATGGAGAGGGTTGCTTGCGTCGGGCTGGGCAAGATCTCCACGAGAAATATCACGGCTCCGAGAGAGAGACACAGGCGGCGCGTGAGAAAGTCCTGGGGGTGGGCAGAATAGTGGGGCACACACGGGCGACCAATTCGCGTGCGATTAGGGTTGCCTAATCGCCCTCTGCCAGGCGCGGGAAAAAAAAAAGGCGGTGGCCACAGGTTCGACTGTGCACGGCCACAGCGTTGAGCTCGAAAACCCTATGACTGTGGGGCCGGCACGTCGGTTTGATTGGTCTGGTTCCGGCGGAGACTCCACTCGAGCCCACCGTCCCAAGACCCCCCATGGCCAATTTTGTGGTGCGTCCTACGGGCTTTTTTTTCCCTTTTGACCTCCTCAGCCTTTTGCTCGCGGAACGTTTCTCTCTCAACCCCGACGCCGACTAACCACCCCTCCTCCCACAGCCCATTCCGCATCAAACCGACGCAATGGCCGGCACCAAGTCCTCGTACGCCATGCCCTGAGTTCCCCCTCCCCCCGTCCTCCCCGAGGCTGGACAGCCCGGCCCTGGATGATTTGCAAGATTGTCGTGGTCCTCTCAGCTGGGGCGCTTCGGCCGTTTTCCCGGCCTTGGGGCTGGAGAACGGTACGGCACGCCAGCTCGATCTTTCCCGAGCTTCTCCCTTCGCATGTCAGGCTCGCGCAAAATGCAGCTTGGCGGCGTTAGAGATGTTGCTGGGGGTGTTGGGGATGAAGCGTCTCTGCCGAGTGCTTCTCTCTTAAAATCATTTGCCGGAGTCCTCATGCGCCTCGCGGATGGCGCCGAAATGCCCCATCCCGCGACGCTTGGCATGGCCCGCGCACAGTGTCTTGGGCCCAATGGCCCGAGGTGTTGTCGGATGAGTGTCGTCGTATGGCTGCAGCCCCGAGCCCGAAAGGGACCTCGAGGCCCGCCTCGGGCAATCTCACCGATGAAAATCATATCACTCGAGTTAGCCACCGCTGAGAATGTCGCGCTCAGTCGGCAGTTCTCCAACCGGCGCTCTACCTCGTTGCCCGTATCCTTGGATATCGGGAACGTGTCGTGGACTGCGTACTAATCTGAATGTTCCCACAGTACGGTTCCTACCAAGGACCAGATCATGGTCCCTGAGACCCTGCTCAAGAAGCGCAAGAGCCAGGAGAAGGCCCGCGCTGAGCGCGCCACCGAGATCGAGAACAAGAAGAAGGTCAGTTGCTCTCACTCTACTCTATGGAAGAAGGGACATGGTCGATGTGATGCACAAACACACTTTGCGACTAGACCGAGGTCAATGCTGTTGCAAAAATACCATCTTTCGGGTCTGATTCGACGAGGAAACATGCCTTATTATGACGGAATCTTGTGTTCGAGTTGGCCTGCTAACATGCGATTCCCCGTCTAGGCCAACAAGGAGAAGCGCAGCGTCATCTTCAAGCGCGCCGAGAAGTACATCAAGGAGTACCGCGATGCCGAGCGCGAGAAGGTTCGCCTGAACCGCGTCGCCAAGGCCGATGACGCCTTCCAGGTCCCCGCCGAGGACAAGCTGGTCTTTGTTATCCGTATCAAGGGTATCAACAAGATCGCCCCCAAGCCCCGCAAGATCCTCCAGCTGCTCCGTCTGCTCCAGATCAACAACGGTGTCTTCGTCAAGCTCACCAAGGCCACCGCCGAGATGATCAAGATCGTCGAGCCCTGGGTTGCCTACGGTTTCCCCAACCTGAAGAGCATCAAGGAGCTCATCTACAAGCGCGGTTACGGAAAGGTCGACAAGCAGCGCATTGCCCTGACCGACAACTCCATCATCGAGGAGAACCTCGGCAAGTACGGCATTGTCTGCATGGAGGATCTGGTCCACGAGATCTACACCGTCGGCCCCAACTTCAAGCAGGCCTGCAACTTCCTGTGGCCCTTCAAGCTCAGCAACCCCAACGGTGGCTTCCACACCCGCAAGTTTAAGCACTTCATCGAGGGTGGTGACCTGGGTAACCGTGAGGACAAGATCAACGCTCTCATCCGCCGCATGAACTAAGGAGAGGCGATTGTCTGTTGTCGGGTTATTCTGCTTTACGGGGTTGGGACAAACAAGGAAGGGTTCAGGGCATTAGGCTTAATGCCTCTGCATGGTTGATCGGCGTTCCGCAAAAAAAGCTACGGTTGCTTCTACTACCCATGAATTGACACTTTGATGACCACCCCATACTCTTTCTTGACTTGTGAGCGTTGTTCCTCTCAGGCGCGCCTGTGATTGCCCTCTCCTGAATTCCTCCGTCTCATACTCGCTCCTTCCTTCTGCCCACTCTCGCATGACCCGTAGTGACCCGTTCGGCGTGGAAATGGATCCGATGTAGCCAACCGGGCTTGATGAAGGAAGGGCTGACGTATGGCCTGGTGCTTTTAATATTACGACCTGGTAGTAATACAAGAGTGTTGAGATGTCTAGGATATGATTCTTTGGCATGGATATGCCATGTGCTGGAAGTTGATCAGGTCATTCTTCCAGACTTCTTGCGCCCGTCTCACCAAGCCGCCCGCGGGTCCAACAGCGCCAAGTGCTGGTAGGCTTCTCTCACCCTGGCTGTTCGTCTTTCCTCAAAGAGTTTTCCTCCGTATCGTACTAGCAACATGCCGCTTGCCCCCCCCCGCTGATCAATGCCCACATTGCAATCGAAGTCGGCTTCGGTCTCCCGCTGTTGAAATCAGGGTGGGGCGGAAGGAGAAGAGGGCTTCTCGCGGCGGTTTGTTTCGACGGTCAGCGCGCCCGCTTCCGCCGAGAAGCCGGTAGTACGATCCACGTTGCCCCGTCCGTGACGATAGAAGCGATATACGTTGGGAAGGGGGGGGGGGGGGGGGGGGGGGTAAGAAGACGTCATTTCTTCCCGAATGGCGGGGGAAGGGAACCCCCTTTCCCTTTTTTTTTTTTTTTCACATTTTGATGTCGAAGCTCGTGCCGCAGCCGCAGCTGCTCGTGGCCAGCGGGTTGTCGACGATCTTGAACTGGCTGCCGATGAGCTCCATGGTGAAGTCGACCTTGCTGCCCTTGAGCAGCTCGAGGCTGGGGCCGTCCATGACGATTTTGGGAGCCCCGGCGGCGGCGGCGGCGGCGGCAGCGGGGGGCTGGGGCTCGCCGCCCTCGCCGTCCTTGAAGTACGCAAACACGGTGTCGTCCTCGCCGACGCCGGGCTCCGACCCCTCCAGGCTCGTCGTGGTCGAAGGCGCCACGTCGGCGGCGGCGGCGGCCTCGTCGGGTTTGTCGCCCGTCGTCGTCGTCGTCGTCGTCGTCGTCGTCGTCGCAGGGGGGGCGCCGAACGACGCCGGCAGCGTCGTCAGCGACATGAGGTACTGAAACCCGTGACACCCGCCCGACTCGACCTGGATGCGCAGCGCCAGGTGCGGGTTCGCGTCTTTGGCCATGATCTTGGACAGGCGCTGTTTTCAAAGGGGGGTCGGGGGTCAGTAAGGGGAGGGGTGTTTATGTTTCCCCGAGTGGGGGGGGGGGAGGGGGGGAGGAAGAGGCCCGGTCAAACACGTACCTCGGCGGCGCGGGGCGTGATCTCCATGGTCATGTCGCGGCCCTCCTCGTCCTTCTGCGGGTTGTGGACGGCGACGGTCCGGCGGCGGGCGGCGGTGGTGCTGAAGGCGGCGCGGCGGGCGGCAGCGGCGAGGGGCCGGAGCGCCGCCGGGCGAGAAGCGGCCCTCGCCGGGAGGCGCGGCAGCAGCATGTCGAGAACGGGGCCCGCCGCCGGCGGCCGCGGGGCGACCCCCAACGTCGACGACGACGACGAAGACCGCGACAGCTGCACAAAGAACCGCGCCGCCGCCGCCGCCGACGTGGCGCCGAGGCCGGAACACCGTACCGACATGGTCCGACTAAAAACAAAAAAAGGACAAATAAAAAGAAACAGCCCGCACACACCCACAAGCGCGCGCTCACACACACCCGCACCCACACTGAGCACGGGAGGGCTCGACGGGGAACTTGAGGGACCGCCGGGGGAGGGGAGCAGTGAGAGAAAGCGCGCGCTCAAATGTGTGGGTGGGGGTCGGCGCGTAGATGGGTTCGAAAGCTGGCCGGGGAAGGGATCGCGACGGGGCGGCTTAAAGGACCGGGCAGGATGGATGTAGTGGGAAGAGGCGGAACGGTGGTAATTCTTTAGGAACCGTATACGTAAGCTGGACGTAGGGTTGGTTCTGAGGCTTCGTTGGGGGGGGATATTGGTAATCCGCCCGCCGTCGTTCAACCCCCCGTCGGGCGCGGGCCGAGGATTATGATTTCATTTTCTGGAGCCGTTGATTCGGTAGGCGGTGGGCGGTGGCACGGGCACGACCACTGCGGGATAGCCGCCCTACTAATAATGAATACACCGTAAAGGTCGATATGTACGTAAAGTGCTAAGGTACATTAGTACCTGCTACTGATGGATACTAGCTCGCTAGGTCGCTTCTTGTTAGGTACCTCCATGTGGATGGGATGATCGCGGGGTCCCTGACCCAGCCCTGTGATGTAATGGCAAGTTGCAAGGGTCAAAGCCGTGAACGACTTGCTAGTCACGGCGGGCCTCACACACCCGGGTTCGGGGCCGTCACGACACGCATAATGTTGCCACTACGGCATTGGTTTTGTCGAACTGCCAAATTTCACGAGTACTCGGGATCGTGTGCGTGCAGGCGTACGCGTCCGTGTCAGTCGCCGTCGGTGGTCGGTTCTGGTTTTTTTTTTCTGCGGGTTTGCCGTACGTAGCTCTCCAGTATTATTCTGGATTCCGGTTTGGACGATCCCCCAGGGCAAAAGCCGTTTTGCCTGCCGGTACGGGAAGCTTCCAAACGGGCAAAGCAAATAGATAGGAAAGGGTCGCCGCCAGTCCCGCCAAGTAGGCCGTCCCCGTCCCTGTCCCATTCCCATCCTTCCATTTCCACGCCTGCTTTCCTCCTCCCCCTCATTTCGCACATCCCCCTCACACACGACGCGACCTCGGCCCCGGCCCATCACCCTAGTTGGTCACTTACACCTCTGGGCCCGTTTCCTGCCCTGTACACGAACGCGCAGAAGAAAGGGGAGGGAAAAGAGAAAAGATCAAACAACCATGGTCATCCCCGCCGCCATCCCGCCCCGCGTGGCCAACGCCCGCACCGCCGCGAGGTTCAAGCTGATCTTCTTCGCGCCCACCGCGGCCGTCGCGGCCTGCAAGACGGCCATCTTCGCCGCCGGCGCCGGCCGCTACCCGGGCCCCGGCAACTACACCGAGTGCTGCTGGACCAGCCTCGGCACCGGCCAGTTCCGCCCCGGCGACGCCGCCCAGCCGGCCATCGGCACCCCCGGCGCCCTGGAAGAGGTCGAGGAGGCCCGCGTCGAGACGCTCTGCGTGGGCGCCGACGTCGTGAAGAAGGCCGTTGACGCTCTCAAAAAGTATGCTTCCGGGTTCTCCCCCCCCCCTTTCGTGGGCAAGATCGCCGCTAAAAAGGGACCCCTGTGCTTATAGGGCCCATCCGTACGAAGAGCCGGCCTATGAGGTCCACAAGCTGGAGGACTATTAAAGGCGCTGGGCTTTCGGATCTTGTGGTCCACAAGATTGCGTCCTCTCTTGATGTATCTGCCGCCCGGCAGGGTGTGGACACGCCGAGCCTCCCAGGACGCCATGGCTTAACGGGTCATTAGTGAGTTGGTGTCGGTCGTTCCCCTGATTCCGTTGATAGCACCACCATGCTGCCCCTCTGATGTGTGCTCGTCGTGGGCAATGCTGTTGCAAACAGCCTCGTCAGCCCCCATTACCCCCTCCTCCACCACCTCTGATAACCCAGCGGGGGGTACTTCTCCGCGTCCTATGGATGGATCTTTCGGAACCACTCTTTTGTCACTGTAGCCCACTGTTGAGACATGGCATGGCTAAATTCGGCAAACAAGTGTGGGCATGGCTTCATCGAAGCTAACATCGCCCCTCCGATGTCGAGCTGGTTATCCGGACAACTACAATATACCCGAGGGTCTGGGGGGTTTACCATCTTACGATAATACAAAGTCACAATCTTGTCCCGTCTTTGTATCCCAACCGGTGTTTCTTAGCTTCCACCACAGCCTGCAAGCTACCACCAACTGACCCAATGCGATGGGTGAGGCGAGAACGACACGGCTTTTGGTGGTTGTTTTTCTGGCCAGCCTGTCTCAGGGGTACCCCCCCCCCCCCCCCCCCCCCCAAACCTGTGTGCTCTCATGAACACACCCAACGGAGATAAGAAAATCCTAGCTGTTCTCCTGGTCTGAAATCCGGAAACGATTAACAGCATCTGCAGTACGGTTGAATTAGCTATGAAGAGGTGCGCGGCCGAGAGCCCCCTTGAGGAATGGCGTGTGGGCGTGACCTACAATCCCGAAAACTGCGCGTCTCGGGTTTGGGCGTGGCTTCGCAGTTGCTCTGCCAAAGCCTCAAACACCAAGATGCGACCAAAGCGTCCATGGTCTGCCGCGTGAGCGGCGCCATCACAATCAGCTTGTGCTGGCCATCGGCCTCGTCCTCCTCGACGGCCACGCGCCGACTGTCTGCCGTCGTGGCCCACTCGTACTTGCCTTTCCGGCGGCGCATCCCGAACAGGTGGCCGACCTCGTTCTGGGTGTTCCGGGCGGCTTGGTAGCCCTTGGGCAGCCCCGAGGCGTCCGGGTTCTCCTTGGTCTGGACGATGCGGGATCCCTGCCACGGGAGGTGGGATTTCCGCAGGCCGAGGTGGCCGGCCGACCTGCGCGAGGTGGGCTCGATCTGGAAGAGGTAGTTCGGGGAGATGGCGGGGCTGACGTGCTTGAGGTTGTAGATGTGGCGGGTCCGCTGGTACACGCGCGGGCTCTGGCCGGGCCTGTCCCTGACGACGTGGTCGAGGCGGGAAAAGGCATGCGTGGAATAGGCGTGCGACAGCTTCGAGATGTCCTGGGCCACCTCGAAGAGGGGCTTGGACTGGGCCGACTCGGCATAAATGAAGCGGCCCTCCATGACGAGAATGACGGGCTGCAGGAGCGCATCCGTCTCTTCGGCCTCGAAGTGGTCGTACGCGGGTGGGCTTTCTTCCTTGTCTTCGCCCGGTGTTGCCATCTTCAGCTGCTGGGGAGGTGACCAAATACGGCCATCGCACTGATTAGGGATATTTCGAGGTCGTTTTCGAAAGGGGCGGCCACGTTGGGCATCACGGCGTAGGTCGGAACTTCATGGGGCGTCGGAGCGTTTTTGAAAAGGATTAGGTACTACTACTACTACTTATACCCCCCAACCGCCGTGTCATCACACACACAAAGAGAGAACTTGGATGGAATCCCATGCTTCTACAAGCTCTCTCCAGCTGCAACCCAAAATGATGACGACGCGGGGGCTCAGACAGCCCGCGCATTCCAGATTTGGCGGGGCATTTGGGTGAGGCGGGTGCGGGCGCGGGTGCCTAGAGCGGGGGTTGGCCTGTCGTTCCTTCCTTCCATTCGACTCGCTTCAGAGACCTACATACAAAGTCTCTCGCCAACTCAGCTGAGTGCTTCTAGAATCTTACCCTCGATAAGCGAGTCCATACATATAGGTAAATTGCCGACATCCATGATGCCCTGCATCCAGAACTGGTTTCCGGCTATTCCCGGGAGTGTGCTCAGGCCGGCGGCCATGATCGATCAGGTGGTTTGCTGCTGGGGGGCGCAGTGCAGCAACTTGCCTTTTAATCCACGAATCTGGACCCCAGAGCCAAGATGCCGGAATAGGGCACCGTCAATGCAAGTCACGGCAGGTCCGCGGTGGCATTCAGCTGACCACATGCATTCACAGACCAAAAATCATTATCCTGTGGAAGTTGCTGTTTCTCTAATTCAAAGGAATGAGGACCCGTGTCACGCCCACTGATGGCAGGGAACAAGGCGCAGACTGAGTAGGAGTGACGGGCCTTCGGAAGTGGGTGTGAGACGATTTGCCTCCCATCGCATCACAGGCCCGACGCTCGTTATGTATTTCTGCCGGAACGGCACCCCGACGAGGACGCCAAGAAACAAGGCAGCCAACGAGCAGAGACCAACCGCGAGGGAACGCCCGAGAAAGAGACATCCTGACCATCAAAACCCCGCGGCCAGCCATGTGCCAGAGATACCTCTGCCGCCTACTTTGCGGCCACCTCGAGAACCAATACCGCTTCTGCGAGCAATCCAAGCTACGCCCGGATTGGGACTACCACCACCCCCAAGACTGGAAGACTCCCTGCGACGGCATCACCATCGACCCGAGGCCCCCTCGGGATGGTGCCTGGAGATGCAAGTTCCCGGGCTGCGCCTTCGAGGCTCGGGGCCGAAGCTGGGCCTGCTGCCGTTGCGGCTCGCGCCCCAACACGACGGGCGTCTGTCGCGGTCTCTCGGACATGTGTAAGCATGCCTGCTGCATGACCTGCGAAAACTACTTCGGCGAGTTGACCCCCCCCCCCCCCATTCGTGGACAACCCTGACTCTGTGCTTGCTAACATGTTCTGCAGCGACAGGAGAGCCATGTTCGTGTATCCCGTTAACCCCCTAATCTTGCCTCCCCCTTCTTTCTCTTTTTGTTATAGCCGTCAGCGTTTCTATCCTCGCTCACTCTTTACGTTCACGCAGTCTTTCCGCCCACCTGGGAAGAGGCCATTAAAGAAGGACGTCGCCGACAAAAACGACGCGAAAAAAAGGAGAGTTCCCACAGCCGTCATGGCCATCGCCACAGTCATCGCCACAGGTAGGGGGTGTTCATGGCCCCTTTAAAGTCTGGCCTCGGCGTGCCTTGAGAAATACACAGAGGCCCCCTTCTTCTCGGGAATAAATCTGCTGCAACTGACGTCGTGAGCCACTACCCAGAGCGAAGCAAGTCCGGTGGGTAGGCACAGGCCAACCACAATATTAACAGCACTTTTCCATCGCTCCAAAGTCTGACTACCTTTTAGTATCCCACCCAATCGCCAGGTGTATGGCTTCATGATCCGTGGCATCGTTCCGCAAGGCCAACAACAGAGTCCGCTAGCATCATCAGTTCGAGGTTTCCCGTCGCGTATGTGAGCGGCCGGAAGCTTGGCCCCATCGGCTCCATCTGGGACGGCGACATGCTCTTACCTAAGGCCCGAAACAACAAAGCTCCGCGGCCACGGAGCCGACGCCTTGTAGGGAGGGCTTATGCGCCATACCCGCCGTATGACCTTTCTCCGCCTAGGACGAAACTAGAGAATCGATTAAGCTGGGTCATACTTACCTGTCTTACGTAGTGGCTTTCATTGTTGATACGCCTCTGCATATCTTATACTGCCGTGCGATATATCGCACCGCAGCTTTCTCGACATGGGTAGGTACTTACCTATGTAGGTGGCTTATCCAGGCTGCCTCCCGAATCTGCCCATCCGCGAAAGAAACCAAGTTTACTGGCACGGACTTTAGTGAAGATCAAGACGATTTCCATTCTTCCATTCTTCCTTCCTTCTTCTTTTGGGTTGCATTTATCAAGCTGCTTAGGTGTTGCTGAAATGAAGATTATTCATCGAGTCCAGTCGTACTACAGATGAAGGGGGGGAGGGGAAGGGTTTGCCTTCCATTTCATCCATCTTGGAGTCAACCGATAGCGACCCATTGCCCCTCCATGCGGCCGACTGCATCGCCCAGCTTTCCGCCTTGTAGTCGGCCTCGCAGTCGGCCTCGCAGTCGGCCTCACAGTTGGCCAATGCATTACGTGGCTGGCGATTCGGCTGGGATTGTCACATCGAACGGCATGAGTTCGGCATACACAATATAGAATATGGCTACAGCCCACTCCCGGGTTACAAAATGAACAAGGCACTGCCCTCCGTGAGAATGCCTCACTCCCCCGGATGTTGTTACTGCGCCTCCTGCCTACGACAAGCCCCAAGCGTCACGTAGCGCTCTGGCATGCAGAAGTGTCCGTTCCATGCGCGTTAGCTGTTCGTTGAAGACCATTGGCGGATTGTGCAGCTCCCGTGATCAACTCAGCCTTGCTCTGTCTGTTCTGATAAACACTCCGCACCCCTCGCAGCGGTCCCACGACCTGGGGCCATTATCTCTACCGAATTTCCAGTGCCATACACTCTTCTACTCCTGACTTCTTCAAACTGCCTGGTTAATCCCATGGCCGAACCATTAAGCATTGCGGCCAGCGTCATCAGTGTCATCGATGTCGCAAAGCGTGTCACCGCCCTTTGTAGCGATTATTGGGTGGCCGTCTCTAATGCGCGGACCGACATCGAGCGCATCCAAGACGAAGTTGGGAGACTTTCTAATACCCTGCAGAACCTGGAGGTGCTTTTGAAAGGGCCACAGGCAAAGAACCTCCCCACCACTCAGTCTCTCGCTCCAGTGCTAGAAGATGGGCACTCCCAGCTCCAAACCCTGGGGGACAAGCTCGCTTCGAGTAAGCAGAATTCCGCTCTCAAATGGCCATTCAAAAAGCCGAGTGTCGACGAGAAAGTGCAGCAGTTGGCACAATGTCAGCGGCAGTTGCATGAAGCCTTACAGGTTGACCAAACGTGAGTCAGTGGTCATGCTTTTACTTTCTCGATTTACTAAGGGGGTTGCATTTAGAGCGGCTATACTCAACGTCGACCTCAGAGCAACCCTTGGCAGGCTCCCTATCGCACAAGGGGCTGCCTTTGACTCTCATGCCGAAGAACACAACCCTACTTGCCTACCTGAAACCCGCGTCCAGCTCCTGCAAGAAATCGGCGAATGGGTTCAGGACCGGGACGCCAAGGCTGTATTCTGGCTTCAAGGTATGGCTGGCACGGGAAAATCAACCATCTCACGAACGTTAGCGCGTTCTTCACGTAAGTCCGGATGTCTTGGCGCCAGCTTCTTCTTTAAGAGAGGCGAGGGTGATCGCGGCGATGTGTCGACGTTCTTCACCACCATTGCGGCTCAATTAGCATCCTCACGGCCCGCTGTCGCCTCCCACATCCAAGACGCCGTCGATTCAGACCCTACTATACTCGGTAAGGAGATGCGAGAACAGTTCGAGAAACTTGTCAAGAATCCTCTCTCGAAGATTTCGGTCAACGATTGTACCAATCAGACGGTTTTGATCATTGTCGATGCGCTCGACGAATGCGATCGCGATGAGGATATCCGGATCCTTATTCAGTTGTTCTCTACATCGAATGAGATCAGACACCTTCGACTGAAGGTCTTTTTGACTAGCCGGCCCGAACTTCCGATACGTCTGGGGTTCCGAGCTGTTTCCGAGCAGTACCAGAGTCTCGTTCTCAACGAGGTAGCTGAGACTACGATCAAACAGGACATACACCTCTTCCTGAAGCACAAGTTCAACCAGATCAGGACCGAATATAACTCTGACGCGGGACATGAACAGCTACCACAGAATTGGCCTCAAGAGGTCGATATACAAGCTTTGACCGACAGGGCGGTGCCATTATTCGTCTTCGCGGCTACAATCTGTCGATTTGTCTCCGATAAGACTTTTGGAAACCCAAGGAAGCAGCTCGAATGTGTTTTGAACTACCGAAAATGGAACAACCAACTGGATGCGACCTATCTTCCCGTTCTGGAACGAGTCGGAGCAGGCCAGAACGGCGATCAACTCGACGAAGTCTGGGATCGTTTCCGCAGGATAGTCGGCTCCATCATCAATTTTGCCTACCCTCTCCCAGTTTTCAGCTTGACATACTTGTTGGGATGCGGCATGACGGGTTTAGATGCAACACTACGTCAGTTACACTCCGTTCTGAGTGTCCCACCACCGCGGCCTGGATCCTCGGGAGTTCGGCCCTCTGACGGCCCAGTTCGACTGTTACACCCTTTCTTTCGCGACTTCCTTCTGGACGAAAAGAACATTGACAAGCCCTTCTGGATCAATGAGAGGGAAGCTCACGGCTGGCTTGCTCAGCGGTGCCAAAAGGTGATGGAGACGGACCTGGAAGTCGACATTGATGCCAACTGGCCGCATGTGCCGGTGATCAACACAGACGAGGATATCCGGTTACTCAACTGCAACATACAGCCAGACCTGAGCTATGCTTGCCGTTACTGGATCTACCACCTCGCTCGGTGCGATACTAGGATATCCGATAATGATGGCGTGCATGGCTTCCTCACCCGGCATTTCTTGCACTGGCTAGCAGCTCTTGGTGCTATGAAGGAAGCCTCCAAAAGCCTAGCCCTCTTGAGCCAGCTGAGAGACCTCATTGATGTAAGTTCTGAAGCCCTGTAGATGAACAAAACTGACCTTGAAGGACGAAAATGGTCGAAACGCTTTGACTTTTGTCGACGATGCGTGTCGTTACATACGTGCTACAGCCTCTCTGGTCAATATTGCGCCCCTTCAGGTATACTCCTTTGGCCTCATATTCGCCCCCGAGCAGAGCGAAGTTCGCACGCGTTTTGAGAAGAGAATATCGCGATGGATCTCCCTGAAGCCAAAGGTGGAAGCCAAGTGGAGCGCCCAGCACCTGACCCTCGAGGGGCATCGCAAACCGGTCCTCTCCGTCACCTTCTCATCTACTGGGGCGTTGTTGGCCTCGGCATCGGATGACAGGACTGTTCGTCTCTGGGAGACTAAGACGGGCAGATGCCAAAGGACGTTGGAGGGCCACGATAGCTCCGTGAAGCTGGTCACCTTCTCGCAGGATGACCAGCTGCTGGCGTCGGCATCCAATAACAGGACAATCCAAATATGAAATACCGGAGACGGGAAACTCATACAAACCTTTGAGGGCCATGACGGAAGATTATTGTCGATTGCGTTCACACACGACAACGCCAACGTAAGAGCAGTGTTGGACAACGGCAGGGTCTGGCTCTGGGACGTTAAAGGGGGCGGCTGCGACAAGGAGCTGAAAGACCGCACCCCAATCACATTCTCGCCCGACGCTTCGCCCACAGTATCGGCTTTGAGGGACTCCGCCATTCTTCTTTGGAAAGAGAGGGGCACTGTTCCACAGAATCCCGAGGGCCATGACGGTGGCACTGGACCGGGTCCATTCTCGCCTCCGTACATGACCGACGTGGCGTTGGCGTCGCACGACCGGATTGTCCGTCTCTGGGACAGTACAAAGGGCGACTACTATAAGAAGCTCGGGGGCCATTGCTACCAGGAACTCAAGGGACATACGGACGAAGTCACGTCCTGCGCGTTTTCGCCAAACGGCACGGTTTTAGCATCGGCTTCGAAGGACCAGACCATTCGCCTTTGGAACACCACCACGGGGGCCCCCCATCGGAAGCTCAGAGGCCACAGTGGGAGCGTCAACTGGGTGACCTTCTCGCCCGAAGGCCATGTCGTAGCGTCGGCATCTGCCGATACGACTATAAAGCTGTGGGAAGTCAACGGCGAGGACTGCGAGGGAAAGCTCCAGGACCACGGCGGCGGCATCAACTGGGTCACCTTTTCGCCCGACGGAACGGCGATAGCGTCGGCGTCTGATGACAACACCGTCGGGCTTTGGGACGCCACGTCCGGCAACTGCCGGAAGAAGCTCCGAGGCCACAGCGACAAGGTGCATCTGGTTGCCTTCTCGCCCGACAGTGGGACTCTCGCATCCGTGTCGAGCGACCGGACCGTGCGGCTCTGGGATGCCACGGCGGGTACTTTGCGCCGAACTCTCGAGGGCCATGAAGATGATATCAACTGGGTTGCTTTTTCCTCCAGCTCCACGGTCGTCGCAACAGCATCAGACGACGGGACCGTGCGGCTTTGGGACGTCGAGGCCGGCACCTGTCAACAGACCCTCCGAGGCCATAGCGACATGGTGAAGTGGGTAACGTTCTCGCCCGACGACGATGTACTGGCCTCGGCATCATACGACGGAACTATCAGGCTATGGGATTTTGCGACCGGCGGTTTCCTACGGGCCCTCGAGGGCCACAGAAACTATGTGCACTCCGCCGTCTTCTCGCTCAACCGAAAGACCGTGGCTTCGGCCTCGGAAGATACGACCGTCCGGCTCTGGGAAGTGGAAACGCCCGAAGGCCCGGCCGTCCGCTGGTGGGCAGCCGAGACGGGCAAGGTCAAGGCGAAGTCCTTCCGGCATGCCAAGCCCTGCCACTTGGTGACCATCTCCCCCAACGCCGAGCTCGTGGCTTCGGCGTCGACCGACCAGAGCGTTTGGCTCTGGGATGCAAAAGCAGGCGCCTGCCTCCAGACGATCGGAATCGGCGTTTTGGCCCGCAGCTTGGCCTTCCACGAGGAAGGCACTTCGATCCTCACGGACGTCGGTGCCGTCGCGTGGGGCGGGGAAGTCGGAGCCAGGAGCACCAAGGACACCGCCGAAGAGACGGCCTCATCGGGGCCGCAGACGCCCAAATACCTAGCAAAGCATGGTTTTGGCATCGCTGAGGATCGGTGCTGGATCACTATGAAGGGGGAGAGATTGCTGTGGTTGCCCTCGCATGTCCGTCCAGGTAGGTCTGCTGTACGCGGCCCCGTGGTGGCAATGGGCAATAGTTTGGGGAAGGTTGTGGTCGTGGGATTCGCCGGGAAGATTCTTTTACGAACGAAGCCGTGGCGGCGGCAGGCGGACCCCGGGGCCGATGTAGGTAAGTAACCAGCACCTGTTCTCTTCCTTGGTCTCGGCCGCTTCTTTTCTTCTCGTCTTCGTATATTTATCCCAAAACAAGGGTGAACGGAGTCTTGCCATCGAATTGCAGCATGGAAGTGTCTGCCCACTACATGCTGGATACGATTCGGCTGGATGATACCCCGGGTACACACTGAGAAACTGGGGCCGTACCTGGATGGACTATCGCGATCAATGAATGGTGCTGTGCAGAGTTGAATCGCTCGAGAATATGAGAGGTTCTTGGTTGCGTGGCACTACAGATGATGGAAGGATGGTCTGGAGCTAGGGCACTAAAATCAACAAGATTGCATAGTGGTACTGTTCAATTCATACAATTATACTTATCAGACAACCGCTTGCTTCAGGCGTCTGAAGCCGAGGGCTTGTGAGGGGAGCAAGTGCCTATGGGCTATCCCTATCCCCCCTCGGTGTGCCCAGTCAAAATCTTCTAGAGTGCGTATGATAGCAAATGTCGTCTAGGACTGCATATACAACCCGAACGCTGATCATATGGTATCGGCCCTGGGAGTCACTATCCCAATGGAACCTGGACCAACGAATGCCTTTCCGTGACGGCAAAGCCCTTCCAAATGAGACCAGAACTCGGTCTAGACCTGAGAGACTACATCCGGAATGCCCAAGTCCACGCTTTCTTCCATGACTGCCAAGCCGCCGTGAACGTGCAGAGGCTCCTCGCGGGTGCCGCCCCCGGGCCCTGCTTCCGTTCCTAGTGACGGCCGACCTTCTCCGCAACCGAGCTCGGGGGGGTCATCCGCGGGAAGAGGCGTAGCGCAGGCAACGGCGAGGACGTCGCCAGGCGCCTCGATATGGAATGGAACCGCGACGCTGCCCGGCGTTTCCAGGCCGCGGCGCGACGGACGAGGGCCGGCGGTAGGAGGGCTCTGGCTTTTTCATGGTCAGCACGACATCAGTGGGGACAAACTGTGTGCGGCGGACAAGGGTTCTTGAGAATGGTACACACTCTTGCCCATCAGACATCGTTGCAGAGGAGAGACCGGGCCGTACCGACGCCGGGGGTTCTGGCCTGGACAAGCCGGAGGCGGCGTTTTGCCCATACGTACTGCTAGACGAATAGAACGAACATTGAGACTGCTCGAAGGCCGGGGGCTGGTAGCTGGTTAGCAAGCGTGCGCGCGAAAGCCCGGGGGGGGGTATAGGGTGCTTACCCACGGCACCGGACGATACCCGATGCTCTGGAGAGTGCTGGCATCAACGACCGGCCGAGAACCTTGGAGGTGGAAGCCGAAGCCGGTGGCGGCCGTGGAAGGGCACTCGCCGCTCATGACGGCGTCGAGGCTCAAGTAGGATCGCTGCGCCGAGAGGGGGCGGCAGTTGGCACAACATTTGAACTGGCACTCGTCCTGTTCCGGCGTCACCCACGGCCGGCTCTTGATGTCGGGAAAGCCCAGGCCCGGCGGCGGGGCCAGATTGCGCGAGCCGGACGAGGGGAAATAGCAAGACTGCCGGCCTGCGCCTGTCATCGTCGTCTGCTGGCGCGTCACGACCCCTTTTAACTGCGCCATGTCAGCTATTTTGCAAGCCGGACCAGCAGAATGGGGGGAGGGACGCCGCCACGCACGTGCTCTCGTTGCCGCAGAATCGTGGCAATCTGCTCAGGAGTGTACGTCATCATCTGCTCCGGGGTGATCTCCTGGAAGAAGCTCAGATGGCTGGTGAACCTCATCTCCGGGCCGCGAGGGTACGGCTTGGGCGGCGACTGGGTGAGCTCGGCACCCAACAGATCGAAGCTCGCCTGCGTGGTAAAATATAGGCCGACGGCCGCGGTCAGAGCCAAAGGGCGCGGCGCCGAAGGGCAGGCACAAAGGAACCAGACTCACGGGACGGCCATCGGCCAGGGCGGCATCGATCATGTTTTCTCTGTCCTGGGTGCATCGGTACAGCCAACCCTATTGACCGGGTCGATGGCACATGGAGCACAAGAGGTTGGGGTCGTAGAGACGAGTCATGGTGATGTGAGTGCACGAGGGCGCCCAGGCGTGCGGACGATATGTCGGGGTGCCGGCCCCTTGGGTACGCTGGACAGGAGGCGCCATGTTGGCGTTGCAAGTATCGGATGCTCGTAGTGGTGTTTTGGTTCTGGTAGGGGATACCGGGGAGGGGGGAGTTTGCTCGAGGGTTGCGCCAGGTCCGGGCAAGACAGCCGAGCTCGCACAAAGGGAGTGTTCGCGGAGTGCAGGCAAAAGAGGGATGTGTAGGGAGGGAGGGATGCGAGCGAAAGAAGGATTATTTCCGGATGGGAGGTCTCCCGCGATCTGGCGTGCGCAGTGGATGAGAGAGAGGTTGTGGATGCATGCGATGTTTAGATCGAGCGCCTGCTTCCTCAGCCGTTACCTACATACATGTACTTAGGTACATTACCTGGATGGAGGGTTGGTAGCTGACATAGGTTCCATCCCAGGACTCCATGGCCGGGTGGATTGTACCTGTATTTTCCAGGCAAACGACATTCAATGCATATGTAGATAGAAAAGAAAATGCATTAAACTACCTACCCGCCTACTCTGCCTGTCTGCTTGCTTGCTTGCTCTGCTCGCCTTTGCCCGGTGCGCGGCTGTTTGGAAGCGGGGAGCGAGAAAAAAAAAAGTGAGGAATAGAGGAGGGATGTAACGTGCAGGTATGGTAGGTACTGGGCCGGCTTGGCATTCTCTGTATAGGATATCATCTACCTCTGCCGTACGTCCGCACTTGAAACTCCACGAGGGAATGAAGACCCCCCCAAAGTAAGTAACAGGCTTGGTTCAGCATGCAGGTACTCTAAAGCATATTCCGGGGATAGAGGGAGGAAATGGATGCCAACCCTGGAGGCCGATGGGGTTGTGGTTGAAATTGGGCGGCTTAACTCCGTGTGTGCCTCGAATTGGATCTCCAGCTGGACTTTGGGAGGTCCCACTTGCAACGGGCCGATGCGCGGGTCCTTTGGGTCCCCTTAAAAGGGCCTCTCATCCCAAGAATCCATACGGGCGAGATGAAGCATTATTGGCTTGGGCTGGCGGGAGAGCAGGAAGAGGCATGCCTGGGTACAGTTTGCCGGGTCGCTATTGGGGAGAAACAGAGATGGACTCCATCCTCGGCAGGTCGGCTGTCCTTCCAGAGCTGCCACGACGGCAGCGCCACCCGGGGCCACGGTGGTCCTCAATTCCTACCATGGACACCCATTGGTATACTTACCTTATGTAGAGGCATACATCCATGGCTAGCATGGAACCGCAAGTGTCCACCCGCTTACATACGAACTACCCAGCTCCTGCATGCGCTCTCTCCACGGCCTCCCGCGGTGAATGGGCTTGGCTGGTCGGGGGTTGCGTCACCTCGCCCTATTCGTACTCTCCGAGAGGCATGGATGGTGCCGGTTCTGATGTGCTGGTCGCGTCCTCGACCATTCACCCTAGGCACATGGACGGTAAAGAGGTGGTCGTGAGAACGAACCGTCCATAGGTACCCTACCTCATTTCACCACCGCGGCCCAGGCGGATCAACAATATCGCGAGAAACCCACACGTCCGTCAGGTCCTCCCCTCCCTCCCCGGGACGCCTGCAAGAAATTCCCCTGCACGAGCCAATACGAAGAGCACGACAGCGCCATATGGCGGATCCCAGCAACAACATGGAGACGGCCGGGACTTGAGCTCTGGGAGCCACTCTCGGATCCCATGCATGTGGGCAGACTAATAAGATTCCAGGTGCGCTAGTGCAAGCGCAATGCTCGCCATCCATTCTGGGCCTCCAGGCCGATCGTCAAATGGACGCGATGGGCAACACGGGCGACGGGACCGAGACCTGTAACGCAGGCCAGGGCGTACGGATGGAGACCACGATGATACAAACCGGAGGGCCAAGCATGGATGTCGGCGGGCGGGTCGGCTTGAGAGGGGACGACCCTCAGCGACCAACTCGGGTGGTACACACACACATACAACGCGAGCCCTGACGACGATGACACTGCGCCAAGTGTACCATGGCATCCCCACGAGGTTGGGGGGGGCCGGGCGGAGGCGGAGGGGGGCCATCGCCTGTGGCCTATCCGACGGCCTCTTCGCCAGCGACGACGGCCTCTCAATGGTCCCCATTTCAGCGTCTCTCTGTCTCTCTCTCTCGTCCTCCCCGGCTTTCCGAAAGATTGTGTGCGGGCGGGCATACGGCCGTGTGTGTGTGTGGGTGTGTGTATGTGGGTGTGGGTGTGGGCGCATGCGTACATATGTGTGTATGTGCGTGTGTGTGTGTGTGTGTGCGCGCGCGCGCGCCCGTGGGCGGTGGCTGCGATCCTTGCCATCCACTTGCTTCCACGCTCTCCCTCTCAGGTACACCACGTTTCCCCCATCTGCGGACGGGAATCAAGAACCTTCCTAAAAGAAAGCAAGCATACAGCGAGTGAGGGCATTAAGGTAAGCAGGCCCTTCCCCCGACCTCCCTCTTCCTCGCCCTTCCTGTTCCCCTCTCGCCCTCCCTCCCTCCCTGCTCCTCGTCCTGCTCGTCCTCCTCCTACTCCTCATCCTCCTCAGCTCCTCTCCCCCGTCTGATCTTTTTTTTCTCCTCGGTTGCTGGGGAACTCGAGAGCTTGGGACCTTGACCCCGGCCCCCGTCTCCAATTGGCCCGATGTAAACAAAACCCACCCACTGCCCGACCCCAGCCATCGACATATCCATCCATGTATCTGTCCATCCTGGTCAACCGTGCCTTGACCAACCAGTCCAGCCCAGCCCAGCCCAGCCAGCCCGCCCAGCTGTGCGAGGGCCCCAACTTCTAGCCGACCTCCCCCGGACGAGCAATTGGCACGCTGAACTGACCAGCTTCTCCTCCGTCCCGTGTAGAATCCTCCACTCCCCCCAATCATCTGCTCGCCGCCCCGACCACCCATCGCCGACCCGTCACTGACGACGACGACGACGACGACGACGACGACTACTACGACGACGACGAAGGCGACGACAACGAGCCCAACATGGTGTCGCTCAAGTTCGAGCGCGACAAGATCCGCACCAGCGGTGAGTCCGTCGTCGAGGCCGCCGAGAATGCCGTCGCCGAGGTCGCGAAGGACCTCAAAGCCCGCGATGGGCCTCTGCCCGGCACCAGCGGCAAACACCCCATTGCCGAGAAGATCGGGACCGCCATCACCGGCGGCAAGCTCAACGCCGGCACCAAGGGCTACATGATGGTACGTTGCCCGCCCTGCACCGCCCGCCGCCTCGGTCGCCTGCTGACAGAGCCGGCCTAGGTCTACATCAACCAGCTCGAGAAGAACCCGATGCGGACCAAGATGCTCACGGCCGGCACCCTGGCCGGTGCCCAGGAGCTCATCGCCTCCTTCCTCGCCAAAGACCGCAACAAGCACGGCAACTACTTCACCTCGCGTGTGCCCAAGATGGCCGCGTACGGCGCGCTCGTCAGCGCGCCTCTGGGCCACTTCCTCATCTGGTGCCTGCAGAAGACCTTCAAGAACCGAACGAGCCTTCGCTCCAAGATCCTCCAGATCCTCGTCAGCAACTTCATCATTGCCCCCATCCAGAACGCCGTCTACCTGGTGGCCATGGCCCTGATCGCCGGCGCTCGCACCTACCACCAGGTGCGCGCGACCGTCCGCGTCGGCTTCATGAAGGTCATGAAGGTGACATGGATCTCGTCGCCACTGTGCCTCGCCTTCGCGCAGCAGTTCCTGCCCGAGGCCGCCTGGGTGCCCTTCTTCAACGTCGTGGCCTTCACCATTGGCACCTACATCAACACCATGACCAAGAAGAAGCGGCTTGCCGCTCTGCGCAAGAAGCACTTCGGCGACGGCCGTGGCGACCGCGACCCCCGCGACCCTCGCGACCCCCGCGATCCTCGCGACCCCCGCGACCCCCGCGATCCCCGCGACCCCCGTGACCCCCGTGACCCTCGCGACCCCCGCGACCGTGGTTCGGTGGGCGGACGGCCCGAGGACTACTCCCACCCTCCTATGGGGGCCAACCCGACCTACTGAACCGTACAGCGACGACGTAATGCCCATGGATGACGTGTTTTAATGTGAAAGGAGGAAGGGAGTTCGGCAGCATGGACTGTGCCTAGCGTGCGGGCGCCGTTGCTTTGCCTTTGTGCTGCGGTATGTGCTCGAGCTAGCGGGAGCGAGGAGCTGTAATGGGCGGCAAAACGGCTTTTTATCTTGGTGTTTACGGCCAACTATATCCAGGACGCTGATGCGTGTATTATCTTCCTATCTGCTTTCACGATGTCATGTTTGTCTTGCAATATCCTGAAATACCTAAGTAGATAGTCGCGAAAACGAAAAATTTTAAAATATGCCCGGGGCGCCAGTGAGAAGATGACGGTTGGGAAAGAGTGCCATTCATCATCGAACGCTGAGACCACCAACATTTTATCGGGATCCTAGGTTGCGAAGATAAGTGAAGGGCAACAACTATGCCATCCATTTTGGGGTAAAGTAGGTAGAGGTAGCGAACCAGGCACTCAGGAGTCCTAACTACCTCGGTACCTCTTTAACAAAGCCGCTTCAGGGAGTTACTTTACCACCGCTTTACGCTTATAGTATGAACTGATGATAGCGGTACGGACAGGTATAATATGGCCTACGTAAGTACACAGGTACCTATATCAGGTCGGCCTATCAGCCAAGACGGGGCGTTCGACCCCCTTCAGTCGTCCGTGTCACCTTGGCTTTCACATTGGTGGATATCGTCGCCCTTTTTTTTTTTTTTTTTAACTACCGGAACCGCCCCTCTTCCTGCTTCCGGTTTCCCGGAATACGTTTTTTTTTTCCGCCCCAAGGGCCCGAGCCCCGACCTCCGGCTTCGGTTTCGGTTTTCCCCCTCCTCGAAAACGGGCGGACGCCCCGAAAACCTGGGGTCGGGGGGGGGTCGGGGCGAATCGGCGGCTCCGGGAACCCGGGCGCAGGCAAGCGTCCGGCCGTGGGGTGCGGAGGGCGATTCGGCGCGCCGGCTCCCCCGCCGCGCTGCTTCCCCAGCGGCCAGCTCCGATGGAGAGAAAAGGGGTGGAGGCCCTCGGAACTGACCGGCGGCGGCGGCGGCGGCTCGAACATAGCCGGGCCGTGGCCCTTGCGGAGAGAAGAGCGAAAGAGCCTTGGGAGGGGTGCTGGGCCCCCGCATGACGGGTCGCGATAACCCCCGGGATCGCGGTGGAAGCTTCCTGAGGGGTATCGTCCCGGGGGGGGGGGGGGGGAGTGGGGGTTGGTATCGGGAACATGAGATGGCAGCATTTCAAAAAGAGATATTGGATGATAACTGGAGATAATGTCCCCCGTCTTCACTACTACAGGTACCGGGCAATGCCGTCGTAAGCACGAGAAAGCCCCACGGCTTGCCTGCGTTCGAGGACAAACGCACGACGCGCGAGATTTCACGAGGGAAGAAGCGACTGGGTCTCACCGTTGGCTCGACGTTGTTGACAAAGCAGGATGGTGAGTGTTCTGTTGGTGAGAGGGGAGACAGAACCCATGTGTTGTTGGCCCACGAAGACGGTACGGCTAGAGAGAGGGGGGGGGCGACCTTGTGGAAATTCGCATCGCCTCGATGGCCTGCCGGTGCGGGATTCTCCTCGTCGGAATCAGGGCCGTGTTCTCTCGCCGATGGGGCGTTCGCGATGAACATGGCCGTGACGCGCTCCTCCTCGAACTGTTGGAAGACGCAGGCCTTGACACTGGGCAGGTGCTCACGTGTACAGGAAAGGAATTCTCCCCTGCTGGTTCCTCTCTCTCTCTCTCTCTCTCTCTCTCTCTCTCTCTCTCTCTCTCTCTCTCTCTCTCTCTCTCTCTCTCTTTTTTTTTTTTTCAATCGATTAATGTCACCCACCTTAGTTCAATAAAATCTCAAAATCTAGTGCGGGAGTTTCACCGGTTACCTGGATATCTAGGACGCTTTGATTGACCTGTTTCCCCCCGAGTTCCCTCCCCTGGCTGCTTACATCGACTGCACTTCTTCCCAAATACGCACTGGTGACGACCCCTGACAGTCTTCCGGTCACACTTCCAGCACTTGGTCTTGATAACGACCGATTAATTTCGCTCAAAGAAGACGCAGCAAAAGGGGATGCTCGAGACAATTACAACTCCACGCCTTTTCTTTTTTTTTCACAAGCCCCCCCCTTCCCCCCAAAACAGAAAAAGGTTTCTCCGCCGCCCGCCTTTTAGTTCTCACTTCAGATCCTTATCGCTTGTAAGGATGCGTCATTCGCGTCCGCCCTCCTAGCGCGTAGGCCGACACCCGGGGCTGGTCTGGATCAGGGGTTCGATATCAGCAGCAGCAGCAGCTTCCGTATCGAAAACCGTGAAAAGAAAAGAAAAAGGTTGGACATGGTTCCGGGTCGGCGGGTCCGGGAAGGCAACCCCGCCGCGTACCGACCGCGGCCCCGACGCCTGCCGCCCGAACCTCCTCACGCCGTGGTTCGAGAAAGGCACGGGCAGGACGATGACAACTCATCCGCGCGGTCGACGCGGGACGTGGGGGCCAACCAGAGAGAGGTCACGACGACGGTTCATAATAGAATGGCGAATCCGGTAGCCCCCTGGTGGCAGTGTCGCTCCCCCGACCCGACGCAGGAGTCCTCGGGCCGACCTCACCTGGAACTGGGCATAGTCCGCATGCCATCGCCACCTTCCCGGGGATCGCTCCAACGCCCCCCACGGCCGGGGGTGGTGGGGGGGGGGGGGGGGGGGGCGTCCAAATGGACCGCCCCATCGTGCGTCGCCCATGGTATCTAGCGAGACAGCTTCTTCTCAGACCAGAAGTTTGTAATTCGGCTTGAAGGCACCGTGCTGGAGGAGAAAAACCTGTGAGGTACATGACAAGACGTCCCAGCCTTTCGACCTCACGGGCACCGCCGCTGAGGACTCTAAAACCCTAGCTATCATGCGTCAACGACGAGCCTGCGCGGAGGACGGTTAACTTGGTCGTTTTCGGGCCGGACGGGGCCTCGCTGACTCCCTCCCATCGCGGCGTCAAAGGTCCTTGTGGTTGTTACCGTTTCCCGAACCCTCGCCTGGTAAATGTTCGTTGCCTCCACCCTCTAAGAAGACGATGATTTCCCTACCGACGAATTTCCGTGACTATCCGGAAGTAGCCCGCTTCTTCCTTGAAGCTACCTCTTTTCGGTGTGAGCACAGGGGACTTTGCTTGCGGTCCCTGTAGACTTGTGGCTCGACATATCACCGTGTGCATTTCTCTCTCTCTTTCTCTCTCTCTCTCTCTCTCTCTCTCTCTCTCTCTCTCTCTCTCTCTCTCTCTCTCCCTCTCTGTCAGTCTTTTCATTCCGGCTACCTGTTGTTTTCGTTTTCCTCGTTGCCGCTCCCGTGGCTGGGGATGCGAACGGCGAGACCGCGAGGATGCCCCACGGAACCAAGCGGACGGAAGTTCCCGGGGCTCGTGTTCAGCCCTACGAGGCTGAAGGAGCGATGTGCCTAAGCGGGTAATCTCTTTTGGGAGGATTGGGGTCGGGAACATAGAATCCAGATCCGGATGGTAGCTTGTTTACAGCGAAGACACCGCTCCCACCACGTCCTGGAAATGGTAGCCACGGGCTCGCTTACAGTAGCTAGGAGGTGTTGAGCAGTCCAGTATCGAAGGTCAGGACTGCTGCTTCGATCATAATTCCTTCCTTCTCTGAGACCCCTTCGATAGCGGGGGAATTAGCAAAGCAACATGTTGTGAGTACAGGCCGTTTGGGGTTTTCTCACATAGCGCCGCGGCGCAGTCTGCGGCCTGCTTCCCAGCCAGATGCTACGACATGTCATTGCTTGACTGAGAGTATATAAAGGGTACATTTTTCATAAGTCCAGTTGTATGGATCCAGGAGTCATTGTATAGGTGATCCCAGCCTCATGATGTTGAGTCTTGGAACCCGATGCGAGGCCTGCTCAGCTGGAAATGTGTGTGGCCCAGCCGTGTGTCATCATCAGCGTATCGTAGTACTCAATAGCCCGCTGGCTGCATCGACGGATGCATAACACTATGTTTCAGCACTTTGTATCATTTCCGGCATCATATTGACTAACACTTAGGACGCTTGTGAAGCCCAGCTTCGCCGTGACAGGACGGGGCGGCGGGGGAGGCTACGGCGGATATCCGGGTTGAGTGATGAGGCCACTCAGAGACCGTGGAGTCAGCCCGGTTTGACGAAACTACTTCTGTCCTGCAAAGCTATTGGGAATACAAAGAGAGACGGATGGAGCGTCTTTTCGGGGAATTACAGGATGTTCGCTTCCGCAGCAGCTGACATTCAAGAACGTCGATGGGGGGGGGAGACACAGCCCCGGGCTGACAGAGGCTCTACGTCTGTACTACAGGAAGTCTACTAGTGGTAATTCTATCAGTTTTGTTTTTTCATCCGGGGACCTCCGGAGTCTTCAGTTCTTTGGCCTTTCCACGGCGTGAATCTCGTGCGGCAATATGCTCTGGCAGTCGACGCGCCCGGCTGGTGACTACGATGGCAAAAGCTCTCTACCTTATTTTGCAAGCAAAAATTCCTCTAATCGCCACCCTGCCGGGGGAACTTGCGTGGCAAAAACTTTTGGTGAGGAAGCTAGCCCTGGATGAGAGGTGATAATATCCTGCCGGATGCCGTTGAGGAGGAGTGTTTAGAAGTTCCCACCACTGTTCTCCTCTGTTCTATATGCCCCCCCCCCCCCCCCCCCCCCCCCCCCCCCTTTTTTTTTTTTCCCCGGTGGAATTTCTCATTATATTCTATAGTCATGGACTGGATATCCATGAATCCGGACCGCCGTGTCTAGGCTGTCTGGGACCAGGTCTGAGGATCCGGGCCCGCAGCCGCTTGCCTAACATCCCACCGTCGAGTTTCTCACTGGCAGGTTAGAAAGCGGCTCGCTCACAGGCGTGACCGACTGGCTCAGCAGAGGGCGGGCACGGGCGACTCCGGCCACAGGGAAAGACACAGCCAAAGGGGGGGGGGGGGGGGCGGAACAACTTCTCGAGTCACGGTTATGCTTTTGGCTACAGTGAAACTTCTTTGCGCTCTGGCTTCGCTTACGACCTTTACCCCTCCTCCCCAAACGCCGCGATCCCCATATCGTCGCTCACATATACCTCCTGGAGCAAAAGCGACCAGGCCCGCTGGCGACGGGAGGGGGGGGAAGGGGGGGCGTGCCGAGAAAGCGGACACCCCCACGGCAGATTTCTCACTGCCGGTCGGCCATGTCTCAAGCTAGGCCGCCCGACTGCCGTCGGGCCCAGGACGGCTTTTCGAGACCAGCTCCCCGCTTTTCTCGGCGTCTTTTGCCCACGAAAAAGGAGTTTTTCTCTCATGCGCCGCTCCCCTCCGAGGCGGATCACGCGCGAGATGGGATCATCATCTGGCGTAGCAATCCGGCTTCCCTTCAGACGAACCGAACTATCGTGGAGACGGGGCTCTCACACGACCATGCAAGCAGGAAAGTGAGAGGCGACCATGGTGCGGTTAGAAGGAGCATATTGAGGACCCCTCATTGATGCGCGGGCGTGATCCATCCATCGACCGTCACCCCCCTCACCTCCCCCCAACATTGACTGGGGGGAGATCACCACGGTACTCATGCCGGTGTGAATTTCCACGCCCCCCCAGTGGCGCGCGTTCCCCCCGTACTACCTGGCGTCCAACGAATCGGGGGAGGGGAGAGGGCGGTCGGAGCGGTGGGCAGGGAAGACGGAGGATGGGAGGGGGGCGGCTGGTGATGCTACGGTATCAAGTCGATTCGTCCCAGGCCAGACGATCCGATGGTTTTGAGATGACAGTTCACCCACCGGCGGGCACGCAAGCGACAGCACGCGCATGCCGGCCCGCACCAGCGAAACAGCTCAAGGGCTAGGGGCCCCCCCCCCCCCCAATTCGTTTCTCTCCGTGGGCGATCGGGGCTGGGCATGAATCACATCATGTCACCCTCGTCCTCTCGCTATCGGCATCGCGACGCCCCTACTAACCTCCCCCACACCCTGTCACTTCTTCTCCCGTGCCACCGGCGCCCCCCTCGTCGCCCCGGGGGACAACGGTTTGTTCATGCTCCTCCGTACGCGAGCCATCCCCCCTCCAGTGCCGCGCGCGTGTCGTGGGGCCGTCGCGGCCACCCGTCGGTGTCGAGGGCGTCGGCGCATGATTCGCTTCTGCTGAACCCGTATAGCCCCGGACGGGTAACTTGGCCGGTCACGCCAAGGGCGTGTTTCGATTCCCGCGATGTGACGCTTAACAGCCGGCGTAACGGGCTGTCAGGGAAGGGGGGATGAAAGGGAAGGAGCCGTTCATCTTTACCACGCGCCCCTTCCCTCTCCACCCGGAATGACAGCTCATGTACGTGGATCATAGAAGCATGGCTGTTATTCTGCGTGCTGGAGATGAACGGGGCGCCTTCTCTGCGCTCGCGGTGTCGCACCCCATCTCGCCGGCGGCTGCCGAGTATGTACGTCGGGATTGTCTCCCCTTGTCTCTCTGGCACAAGCTGTTTCCTTCAACAGGCCGTTGCGAATCTCCTCTGGGGCTGGTGTGACCGGAAGACCGCGCCCCCCGGAGCACGATGTGACTAAACGGCCCGCGAGGATGCGTCAGGCCGTCGCACTCATCATTTGTCGAGGCCCCCCCCCCGTTTATGCTGGCTGTGTACGTCAAACTGGTACTTGGTTGGGCAAACAAACAGCAAGTAAAACCGATTGGGCTGGGCTGGGCTGGCTGGCTGGCTAGGGGGCGGTTTGGCACATGGGGTAGGCGGAGGGGGTGGATGACACGATGGTTGCAGGTGAGATCCGACGTACTCGGGGATATTTGGGCGGATTCGGGAGGGTAACGTTGCCTGGAGCTGTCAGAAGGAATGCATGGGCCATGGATTTCCCTCTTTGCGACAGCTATTCGCCAAACGGTGACGCCTCGTCGCCCGTGGGTCGATGTTTCCGGATCGACAGGACCCCGTTGGCGTCAGCTGGCCACAGAAGCAAGGCGGCGAGCAGGGGCTCTCGGCTGTTTCCTGTGGAGGTTCAGATGAAAGGACGGTCTTGGGTGGTGGTGTTGGAGGGTGGTTGGGCGGGATGCAAAACGCATTCCAGGGCGGCGGCAGGCTCGCTGGCACCGTAGGGTCGCAGAGCGTGGCAGCGGCCGGGCTGACGCATAATGCCCCCGAGTTTGGTTCCATGCGGCTTCTCGAAGCCAACACGACGTCGACGACGACGACGGGCGCCCAAGCGCGTGTGAGTACGTCTCCTCCGAGGTGGGAATATCTTATGCGCGGCGCCTATAGGCCGGGTTGGCGTCGTATCGCGCAACGGTGGCGGCCCCCTTCTCCCCTTTTCCCTCCATTCCACCTAAGATTGATTGATCCGAGATTTTCCTGGGGTTCAGGGCAAACAAATGCCCCTGGCCCCCCCATGTCGCGTCGGGCCTGAAGAATTTCCCTATTAGTCGGAGCGGCTGGCCAAGCCTTTTGCTGATCGACCCAACCCGTCGGTGGGGTATTGGATCCTATTCCATGCCGCCTCCAGCCCTCTCTGCCCTACCGGACTGACTCCGGACACGTCAAATCATGACGGACGCTGTCAACCGAAATGTGCCTTCTCATGCATGACATCGGATCATTGTGTGGCTACGCAGTGGGAGTGCTGGGTTTTCCGGCTTTTCGCACGCGCGCCCGCGTGCTCGTCCTTGTTTCCCGCGACTTTGGGTGGATATGGGATGGCGTGCTGGTGTGCTGGCAGATGGGGCGATTGGCGGCCGCCTTGACCCTGTTGACCCATATGCGGCTGGATGGATGGAATTGGATACTTGGAAGAAAGACGATAAGCTATGTAGAAGTCGAATGTGCCGTGGCCATCCTCTCTCATGTGCCGAGAAGGGGGGTGTGGTTGACCAACAGGGGGTTGCGTACCTACTGTGGAAGTACTTACCTACATGTACTTACATTAGTAGGTAGCTCTAGTATGCAGTCAGGTACCGTCCCTACAGTACACACCGATCAGTAGTAGTAAGTAGCCTGGCAGGTTCCTGATGCAGATGTGTTCTCAGGGAGGCCCTACTAGTCAAGGTTAGATCCCATACTGCCTATGACTTACCTGCATAGGCAAAGTGTAAATGCCACCCTACCAGGTATACAACCCACCTATTCAGGGGGGGGTTTGCAGCATCATCACCCACCCCCACGCACGCGCAGGCTACCCAAAAGAAACAACCGCCACAATGGGATCGATCCCATGCCACCATGGGCGACGCTCCGTTCGGGCTGGCCGACTCGCAGACAAACTGGCAGACATCATGAATCAGTGCCGGCCGCCAGGCCCCCTCCCCAACCGAGTCGGCGGGCGCGGCCTGTGCATGGAGGCTGAGGGTTGGTAATTTAGCGGGATGCGCGAAGGGATAGCCAAATAGAGCTGCGCGACCCCGGGCGGGCTTCGGGGGCCTATCCGAGCTGGGGGAGGATTGTCGCACGGCCGAGAGGCGGCGAGTCCAGAACGGGAGCGAGTGTAAATTGACCCCATTCATGCTTCAATGCGCAGCTCACGCGGGATGCGCGTGCCTACCGCGTGTTCGGGCGCGCGCGCGGCACACACGCGCGTGGGCGGCTGGTGATGCATGCGAGAGAGAGGCACGGATGCAGCGGGACAATTTGGTATGTAGGCAGGCCCACGAAGTATAATGACGGCGGACGCGCTGTCAGCTTACGGGCGTGATCCCATGAACCCATGGGTCAATCTTATGCCCTGAACCAACCCATGGGTCCGTCCGGGTCCCATATCCGCACCCCGAGGCAAGGGACGGCGATGCAGACGACGACGAAATGACATGGTCATCATGGCATTGTCGTCGATGTACATAGTAGTTGTAGTAGTGGCTGTTCATGGTGGTGTCATCACCGGCGGCTCGTACCTGCACGCGCATGCCAACATCTGCCTCCCCCCTGTCCGGGTTCGGGCACGCCCGGCGTCCTGTGAGCGGTTCGGCTTGGAGATATGGGTTCGTTGATTTGGAATGCTGCGATGACCGCCGGTGCCGACGCGATCCATGGGTCTATGGGTGTGGACGGCACGGCGGCTGTGCGATTTGGAAGATGAAAAAAAAAAAAAAATCCGACGAGGGAGCTTCCACGTTACAGGACGGGCCCACCACAGCCACGGCGTTCCTCATTACCTCCATGTTCGGTCTCCCGCGACAGCCGCGTCCGCAGCGCAATCGCGTACAGGTCGGCCTGCATACGGCGTCGAGAGCATGAACCACGAAGCGCTGCGGCGAGGCGCCAAGAGATGCTTCACAGCCGGCTGCCGGTCGTAGGAACCACGGGCAACAGAGCTCTTCAACCAGCAGCAGCAGCAGCAGCAGCAGCCCAGGTGTGGAGCGAAGGGGGTGGTGGTTTGCTGGTGGCTGTGAAAGATCAAACGCTCCGAAACAGGGCCCCTGGGGCCTTGAGCCAGCTGGAGCTTCTCGTGGTGCCATCACCGCTGGAGTCTTGGGGCGGGTACGAAGCCAAGCCTGAGGAGAGAGTCTCGAGAGCACCAAAAGTCTTTCCCCAACGGACAGCCTTCGTCTGGGCCAAGCGGTTGCTGCTGCCCCGCGTGCTTGAGCTGGAAACCGGCTGCGCAGATCACGCGCTCGGTACGTCGGCCGACAATACGTGCGGGGCCAAGCAAACGTCAGAGCTGGCTCTCGGGGCGCCAGGGGGGGGAGGGGAAGGGTTGAACCAGCTCTCATACCAGGGCCAGATGCCAGGGCCAGATGCCAGGGCCAGATGCCAGGGCCAGGGCCAGCGAGCCAGAGAGCCAGAGAGCCAGAGAGCCCAGTCCAGTCAGCCCAGCTTGGCCGGGTCGGCATTGACATCCAGCAAGGGACATGGACATGGATATGGACGTGGACATGGGCATGGACATGGACATGGACGTGGACGTAGACGATGGCTACAGACATCCAATGAACCCAACTCCGTACAGGTTGCATAGTAGGAGGTAAAGTACTATGGAGATAGCCTCGTGTGCCTTGGCGGGTCGGTACTGCGCGAGTACTGGCAAGAGATCCCATGCGCGTGGTGTCAAAGTAGATACCTACAGGTACTTTACTCACGTGCCCCCTCTACCCAATCTGGAATTCTGGAAGTCAAGGAAGTAAGTAAGTACACCTCACCTCCCATACCTTGCGACATGATACCTCTCTCATACACATGCCCGTACCCCCTTCGGCAGGCTGCTAAGCCGTAAGTCCAGAAAAGATCCAGACCCAGATCCTGCATCTATCGAACTGCTCCAAACGGGTAAACACTGCGTGCGCACCGGCGGGCCCATGGGGACGTGACGGATCCCATACCATAGGTACGCCTGCGCGGCCGTGCGCTAGTATAGGAGCAGACGGGACTCTCAGGAACTATAGTATAGGCAGCTGCATTGGGTACTTAGCTAGCCGTGCATGAAATAAGCAGAAAACCCGGTTGACGTGCCCGTGCCGGGCTTGAAGGCATTCCCGCAACCCAGCCAACACGGGCCACCGGGTCGTCGCGGACGACTCATCCCCGTCTAGCGGTGGGTGCCAGCCCGTGTGCGATAAAGCGCCGGGAAAGAAAGAGCATAAACCACACACTGGAGACCTGACCTATCCCGGGATGCGCTCGGGCAGAAGCGTTATGCAGTTTGCCGTCCATCATGAACCAACTGCCCGTTCACAAACGGGCTTAAGTGCGTAGGGTTATTAACCCACATTGGATAGAAACCTACTATGTACCGCCCTCCCCCAACCAGACGGGGGGGCCCTCTACTTAAGGAACAGGTGTCCAGGGTGGGCGATGGGAACCTGGGCCTCGCCGCTCCGTGCGGAAATGTTGATGATGTGCTACGTGGTATTCTTTCCCCTGGTGACAGCGGAGATCCGTTCAGGGCGCACCAACCCAGCAAGCGTCGGCGAAGGCCGTGAGGGATAGATACCTAGGTAGGCGCGGAGAAGGGGGGGTTGTCAGAACTGCCCGCAACTAGTCGACAACCAAAGACAGCTTCTGTCCGGCCAATGGTTGCTGTGGCCTGACGATCTTACGCTGGGTAGACCCCTAGATGCGGGTATGTAGCCCCCCTCCCCCCTGTCGGGCTGTTCTGTCTCTCTGCTGTGTACCTACTTATCGAGGGGGGGTGAGGGGGACTTTTCCCTGTTCTGCGTCATCCGAACTGGGTTGGTTCGGCGGGCGCGCGCCCCTGCAGGAGAGGAGGGGCCCAGATGGCCGGATATCACGACATGAGCAGGACGCAGCGGTGGAGGGGGAGTGAGTGGAGGGGGGGTAGTGGAGGGGGTGGCTTCTGCCCGGCTAGGCCGTAGCCGATATCACTTCACACACATAAGGAATGGATGCACATCACGCGCGCGCACACACACACACACACACACACACACACACAGACGAGAGGCCGTCCGAGAGCGAACAGGCAGGCTGGGGCAATGCGCGGCGCGGGAAACGCATATGCATGCGCCGCGCGCGCGCGTGCATGCATGTTCGTGACCTCAGTTCACTGGGCCCCCATGGTCGGGGGCTCAAGATCTCATATCCGAGAAGCAAAGCACCTGAGCTTCAACGGGCTAGCCGCCCACTTGCGGGGAGATGCGAGTGTACGATACACCACAGGCACCAAAGTGTGGTACACATAGATAGATCTGCGCGCCAATACCACCAACTAAAAATAACAGAGGTACCTAGTTCGGACACCGCTCCGGGCCTCTGCTGGGTAAGTAGGGATGCTGGAGCGGTATGCCCGCCCCCTATGCAGTGGTGCGGTGCGGATGGGCTCCCATAGCATGGGATGGGAGCTGCTAGGTCGAATTCTTAATCGCTATGGAAGTACCTACCCTACTATACTCACCTAGCCGGGTACCCTAGGCCGTTTTCTGGGGTATCGCCAGCTTGTAAGTCCATACTTTACCTACTCGGGCAACATCCCATGGGAAGTGCCTCGTGCGTTTTGGTTAGCTGGGTGTGTTGCCGACGCCGGCAGTGGGATCGGCCGCCACGGGGCCCGCGAGACGGGAACCAGGATGGATGATGATGCACTGAATGCTTCCCCCCTTCCCCAAGTACCTAGGTTTCTATACTCCGTACTTGTTCTCCGACGGGCCACGATGATGTATGTGTGTGCCGTGCTTTCTTTTCCCGTGCTTACTCAATGTTAGGATAAGCAATGGGGACAGGCAGGCTCAATCCCAAGGGCGCCGTTCGTGCCGGTACGCATCATTCTTGCCCATCGTATGTACCTGCCGTAAGTACCTACCGGGCTAGGCCAGGCCAGAGTGAAAGAATGGAAGAAAATGTGCTGGCTCACGACCAGGGGGGGTAAAGCAGCCGAACCAAAAGGTTGAATGTTGCGGCTGCGCTCTCGCATGTCGTGTCTCTCCTCGCTTGGCCTTGCCTGCCCTCGCTCTCGCTCATCCCAACGTACGTTGCCAAGGTCATCATCGTCTATGTGCCGCCTCTTCCCCTCTCTTTCTCTTCCTCCCTTCCCAGTCCATCCCGTCCCTCCTCCTCCAATCCCGTTCCGTCACCCGCAGCTGGGACGAACCAAACTAAGCCCATCGTCGCCATCGTCCCGAAAACCTGCAGCGCACGGGCGAGGCTCAGCTGCGGCGGGGCCCGTATTGGCGCTAGAAGCAATCTCGTTCTTCTAGAAGCTGAGCCCGCGCATAACGGATCTTTTATTACCTGGGTGCTTTGAAACCCGTTTCATTCATGCGAATCCATGACCGCTCAATGCTTTCCCACGCTTGCTCCGGCCACTCGAGCGCCCGATGTCTCCTGGCCCTCCTCATTGGCTTTCACCGACGCACCATCCTCGCCATGCCCATCCACAAGTGGATGGGAAGAGCATGGATGGCGTTGGGAATCGCACGGGACTGGGAATGGGTGGGAAAGGATGGCCTGCCTGCCTGCCTGCCTGCCTGCCCGTCAGCAGCACACGTCGCCACAGGAGGGACGAGGTACCTCTCGACCGCGTACACGCCTGTCCATACGTGTGTACGTGCACGTACGCTACTGACGAACAGGACCAGACGACAGCTTTGCGCCCACACACACATACACACACACACACACACACACACACACACACACACACATACACGCCCACGGCTTTTCGATGGCCAGGTTGCCGTTGCTTGCATGCGCAGGGGGTCGGTCGGGTCATCGGCGCTCGCGCTGCTTACCCTCGTCCGCTGGTGTCTGTCTCCCTGCCCGCTCTCTCCGCTGGCGTTACTGCCCACAGCGCGCGCCGGGCCACGGCACACGCACCACATCACCACTACCCGCCGGTCATGACTTATGAGGTCCATCCCACCAGGTGCACAATGACCGGACGACGTTAGGGCAGGACGCACTGTGGCACGCGCAGCCTACCCAATCCGTCTGATATCCCGTCGCCTGTGCGCCCTTGCGCGTGCGGCTGTTCCTGCTGTCCCTGTCTGTGCCCGACAAGTGTCAGCCGCATTCAGATGGCCGCAACGACGACAACGGCGGCGGCCTGGCAGCCTGGATCGACAACACCAGCCTGCCTTCTCGCTCCCCGCTGGCCTGACAAATCTGTCGCTAGCTATGTCATATTGCCTCCTCCTCACGCCATGTTACCTTCTGTTTGAGCTTCCTACGCGTAGGGGCGCCGTCTCGCCAGCCTCCTGCTCCACGCCCGGTTTCACGCCCACCCGGGACGGGGGAGGGGCGGTTCGAGGAGCATCGTATCGCAGAGATCCCGAGAGATGTCGATGCTGCAACACAGCTGTGGCTCAGAGCAACCCTGCCGTTGCCGCGCTGCCGTGGCCATGTTCCTTCGGCAATCGGTCAGGGTCGCTCTGTGGCTGCTAGCCTGCTGGTAAGCTTAGCCAGGCCCGCTCGCCCTATGGCGTGTCAGGATCGCGATTCTTTATTTCCTTGTTATAGCCCACCCCAGTCGCCATATAGCCCCCCCCCCCCCCTCTCCTCCAAGCGGAGGCGATGGAAGGCCCTCGACAGCGTCCTGGCCGCAAGCCCCAGCAACCCGGCAACACATGACCCCGACCGCCCAAGGACCGCGAGCGCCGCTGTTGCTGGGCTGATGGACCACTGGGCCCAAGGATGCGCAGGGGTGCGTGCCGTGGCCGTGAGAGCCTGCTGGGCGGAGGGGGTGTGAGAGAAGGCTCTCGCGCTGCCCAAGATTCGCTTGTTATGCTCTGCCCAAGTGCATGGCAGGGCTTGTTTCAGTCAATCTCTCTTTCTCGCGTGCGCGCGCTTCCACGCCCCCCCCTTCCCTCTCGTTGCCCTTATGTGCATTCCTTCTGCGTGTTCTTCCAGGCCTTCCATCCCGTGGGTCTTGTACCGGCCCTTGTCGGACCCCCATACTCCTTCTTTAGGTCAAAGCTGGCCGGGGTTACTTGGGTCATTAAAGTGTCCTATTCCGCCCCCTGTCGACGGGTCCTGTCCCTCTGTCCGACGGCCGTGGTCGTTTGGCCCCAGTTGCATCATAGCCCCCCGGCCAGGGTGCCGTTTCTATAACCAGCAGGCAAGCCCATGGGCATAAGATTTTCAAATTATGCTACCGTCATCGCTGTGTCTCCACACCCGCTCAGGAACAATACCTTCACCTCGAGGTTGCTTGGACTCGGGACGGAAAGAGCAACAGACGAAAAAAAAAAGGTACCCGCCTGTCAGACCTAGCCCGGCTGAGGCCTGGGTAGAGAGAACGATAAGGGAACATCAGACGATATAATGCAGAGCACGCCCACTTGAGCTACTTCTACCCATCTCTGCCACAGCTTCTCGTCACCGTCAGGAAGAACATATATTAGAGAGCAGTTAAGAGACTCTTGGAGGACAAACAAGTTTTTTGGATCCAAGGTCACAGTGGCAACAGGCTGTTTAAAGGTGGCAGGCTCTGCACCGCCTCGGACACCCAACCCTTCCGCTGAAGCTCTGCCGTTCATCGACACCACCCAGGAAGCAAGCCTGCTTGCTTACTTGCTGACCTACCGACTTACACTACCACTCACTTATATACCTACTACGCTACCTCGGCCACTGCCACCACACCACGACCTACACCACGGCCGCCGCCACCACTGCACCACAACGGCCACGACGATCACCACCACGGCTGCTTCCGCGAACCAACCACGACCGCCACCGCAGCAGCTCTCGATACCACGTCAAACCCCAGCCGGGTCTTGGACACTGACTACTTCCGCCTCCGCCGCCGCCGCTGCTGATACTGCACCAACCACGACGACGGCCAGTGCCCCCAACACATGTTCCCGGCTTTTGCGCGAGTAAAAGCCCCGCCGCACCCTCCCACAGCGGCCCCCAGGCAAAACGGGCACCATTTTCGCCATACGCAGCAAAGGTCCTCCCACGCCCCAGCCCTCGCCCCAGCAGCCCCGAGGGGCTCAAGTTCACCCAATTCTCGCCATACAGAGTCCGGCGACCGTCCAGAGCGGTTCGCTCTGGCGGGACCCATGCATTGGAGACACACTGGCGGGCAACTACCGAGTAGGGCCGGACTACCATGTCGATTACTCCTCCCAGGAGCCGCATCCGGCCGAGCAGAGCCAGACTCAGCACCCATACGACACCCACTCGCAGCAGCGCCAGCAACAGCAGCAACAGCACCACCACCGAGGGAACCCGCTCCAGCACGGCGCACCCACCGGCCTACATGAACACACTCCGCCGCACACGCACCACACCATGTCGCAGCACCACGGCGGGCCGCCGCCTCACCACCACCAGATCCTCATGGACCCCTCGCACCTGAGCGGGCTTGCGGCCACGCCCAGGCACCTGGGCCACCCGGGGGCGTCGCACTACGGGGCTCCCGGCCCCTCACACGGCATGCCGCTGTACCCGTCCATGACGCCGACGCAGCCGCACAGTGCCGGGACGAAGCGCAGCCGCCCTGACGATCTCGACCTCTCGGTGTCGGGCCTCCCGGACCTGGACCAAAGCGACCTGGAGTCGATGCAGCAGACGCCCATGGGCGGGGCTTATGCCACGGCATCCGGCGCGGCCCCGACGCACCACCACCACCGGCTGCCGGACCAGGGACCGCCTTCCAAGATGATGCGGCGCGACGGTGGTGACGCGGGCTTGTCGAGCAACGTGGGCGGCGCCCCCAGCGTCGTGGGCCAAGTTGGGATGCCTTCCCCGGCGCCGCGGCCGCGGGGGCCCAAGCTGAAGTTCACGCCTGAGGACGACCAGCTCCTTATCGACCTCAAGGAGAACAAGAATCTGACGTGGAAGCAAATCGCCGACTTCTTCCCCGGCCGGTCGTCGGGCACGCTGCAAGTGCGCTACTGCACCAAGCTCAAGGCCAAGACAACGCAGTGGACGGACGAGACAGTAAGTCGAGAGAACTCGCTTCTCGCTTAATAACCGACGGGCCCGCTGACCGCATTGCAGGATCTCCGTTTACGAACGGCGCTGGCCGACTACGAGAGCGAGAAGTGGCGCATCATCGCCAACAAAGTGGGCACCGGCTTCACTCCCGTCGCGTGTCGGGAACGGGTCGAGCAGCTGATGGGCGGTGGCGGCGGCGGCGGCGGCGGCGACGTGGACGTCGAGGTCGAAGCCGAGCACTTATAGCAATCAGCGTCTCCGCCGGGCGTTTCGGCGTCCGGGTCCGGGGACACCATTTACCCACAGCAGCTTCAAGCAGCCACCGGGCCCCCTCCGCTTCACCAAAGCCACGCACATAGCCTCCAACAACACGCGCACGGCATTCGGGGGCAGTAGCCCGGCTTACACTACTACCAAGACAACCGAGACGACGTTTCGGGGACATATTGCGCCGCAGCCTCGTCCTGGGGTGGCCTGGCCCGGCCTTGCTCCCGAGGCGCTCGGCTCGGGAGACGACCGCTCTAAGGCAGCACTGGCTACCCAGCGGAAGAGACAAGTCGAAGCATTCGAGGGCGCGAGCGGCTGTGTTCTCGACACCAGAAAGATACCAAGGACCATCCTAGATGGCCAAACCACAATTTCCTCCCCTGTTTCCCCATACCCCTATCCTCCTTTTCTTCACGGCACCATAGAACACAGGGGCTGGCGCCCCTGATCACGATATCCCTCTGCTCTATCCTTTCCGGATTCCCATACCATGATACACGTATAATAACACGACATTATTCAAGACATATTCACGGCCTGCTCGTTTCTTCCTTTACGCAGCTATCCCTGCCCCTACAGCCCATGATTAGATATTTACTCCGGGTCGTGACATGTACACAGCGTTGCTCCGTTATTTTTTTTTCCCTCCTTCCTCTCCCGTCTTCTTTTCCCTCTTCTTCTCCTTCTTCTTCTCCTTCTTCTTCCCTCGGCATAGGGCACGCAGCAACCCAAGGGAGTGCGGCCCACCACATTAGCAAGGCAAAGGAGGGTGGTGACTGGGGTAGACATGACGGGAGGCAGTTCATTGGCGATCAGATACCCTCGGATTTAGCGTGTGTTTGCAAGACTGGGATGAAGCGCGCCCGAGAGCCGGTGCTTACTCGGGCGCTGTTAAGCACAAGGACCAGGCATACAGAAAAAAAAAAAACATCCACAAACCAAAACCCATTTCGAATCTGCCCCGAAGGTCTAGACTGATGTGTCAGAGAGAAGGCGGCCGGCGGCCGGGCCATCACAACCCCCCATTTAGCAGCAGTAGGAGAGACGGAGACAGCATCCCTCTCCCCCAAGGTCAAAAGCCCGATCGAGCCCTGGGCATCAACATGGACGGGGCCCCGCTCTCTCGCTTCCCTCCGGGCGCCACTGTGACCAATGCCTGGCCGCACGTCTCACGACATCCGCCCGCGGATGATGACGGCTTTGCATGGCCCTGCCGCTGACCGAGGGGGGGAGGGGGGAGAATCTACCTCCCCCCTCCCCCCCTCATGACCAAGCCGTCCGGCCTCGGGATCGTGCTTGCCAATGTCACGCTTCCCCTCTCCCTCTCTTTCTCCCTCCCTCCCACTACTCCCGGTCCGCCCCGTCTTCTACCTATTTGCTTTTACTTTTCTGGTTTTTTCCCCGCCGCCGTTCCGCTTTCTCTCTCACTGTCCACGAAGAGGTAGACACGACCTTGGTTAAGCTATCAACCCACCCGTTCTTCTCCTCTCTCCCTCTCTCTCTCTCCTTCTCTCTCGGCTCTTAGCATGGCCCCCTTGCATGCGAACTACCGACCGCGTGGCAAGAGAGGGAGGAAGGAAACCCGTACCATTCCCCCCACCCCACTTTCCCCCTTTCCCCGGGGGGAGAAGGGGGGCGTCATTCCTAACTGACCACCTAGGTACACCTTCCCCTGGGGTAGCGAAACGCAAACATGACGTCGAAATATGTAAACCGTAGGGACGAGAAATCCCTAGATAGATAGATGCCTCTCCCCTAGGTAGAGAAATTTTGCTAAATTTGCCACGAGTACGCCAGCCCAGCCCACCCGTCCCCGGTGGGGGTGGCTGAGTGTGGTCCCGAGGTTATACAGAGCAAGAGAGATAGAGGGAGAAAACAGACCATAGGGCTATAGGACCCGCCAATTAATAAAAAATGTGACTAGACACTTTGCTTACCGGCTGGCCGCAACTTTGGGGGGGGGGGCTCGGTACCAGAAACCGGGCGAGTGGGCGAGCACGAGACGGGGGGACGAATGGGGGAAAGAGAGGCGCCCCCGTCGGAACGACAAAAAAGGAAGAGAGCAAAGTCGGTCTGTATTGCGTCTTGTGTGAATGTGTGTGGGAGGGGGGGGGGGGGGGGGGGGGGGGTAGGCGGGGTGGGGGAGCGAAGTGACGGCGCTGTTAGGATCCCCGTGGCACATACACACATACACACACACACACACACATATACCCCCCTCCCCTCCCCCGGGCACTTGTTCCTCGCTACCCATACCCCTCATAGTAGAGCGAGCGAGGGGAAGGGGGGGGGGAAGCCGTGGGCACAAGAGGTAAGAAAGCCCAGGCGGCTAATGTTCCTAGGAGGTAGTTCAGATGGCCCCAACCCCGGCCACGGCGGGCAGCCATCATGTTAGTTCATAGCCTTCCCTCACATATAGCCCGAGGCAAGCGAACCATCACCACCACCACCACTACCACCAAAACCCCTGCTTCCCCATATCTCGCCCCAGTATCGCTCTGTACGTACACACACGCACACACACGCACACACACGCACACACACGCACACGCACGCACGCCCCCCTCCCCTCTTCCTTCTTCCCTGATCCGTTTCGCTTACTGAGTCGAGGTCACGGGAGGACGGCGGGGAAAAGGAAGATACTTACTGAAAGAGGTATATGAGATGAGAATTAGGGGGGGGGGGGAACACAAAACAACAGGCGATAGCTAAACGATACTACGGCCGGGGTCATCCCTTGTAAGCCTGTGCCTATTGCGATAGAGGGAAGAGAAACCCAGAGACCGAGGCCCGCCAGAGGGTTGTTTCGTTCGGGTATGCTTCGGGCCAGAGGCGGCCCCCCCCCCCGAGGCAAGGCCTTAGGTTGTTACTTGGCCCTGTTTTCTTTTTGGTCAAGGAAGCACAAATCTCGCGTGTTCGGTTGCCATGATCGCCCGCGGCGACAAAACACCACAGCAGCTTAACAGGGTACGCGATCTGAGTGAGGGTAGATCTTCCCAGACCGGGTGGGGGGTGGGAGGGATGGCAAGGTGGGCAACGTCGTGCCCCGGCCCGCTTGGGGACCTCTCATCCGTACCAAGCCCTTCGTATGGGGACATGGACAGAGGGCAGGAATTGGCGCCTTACGGGCTCAATTCGGCTTGCCCAGGTGGCTAGGTACCTACGCAGCAGCTAGCAGCCCTCGCTCACTCCTCACGGTCAAGTGCGCACCGAGCGTGGAGCAGCAGAGGGGAGGGAGGGTAGCGGCGATGGCACGGTAGTAGCCTCGCAAGCCTCGGAAACGGACAGGCGCAGACCCTCACCGTCTAGTCAATTACCGAAGTTGGTGACATCCCATGTGCCGTGACAGCGGGCTGCCGTTTGTTTCTTTCCCTGGATGGTTGGCCGAGCCGTCCGTCGTGTGTTGCCAGCGTTCACCCTGGTCGTTTCACTGGCCCACCGTCTCCCCCCCCCCCCCCCCCCCCAGAACGAAGAGGCAGCCCGGAACCCTGTTGCTGGGCGGGTCGAGTCGGGCTTCTGACCTTGTCGTCTTCGCGGCACCGTATCGGCCGAGTACTGTGTGCACCATGGGCGGCGGCGAAGACCTTGCTTGGCCAAGAAGCACGGAGTCGACGGCCACGGCGACAGTAGGGCCCCCCGTCTGTACCGGAGAGAGGTGCCATCAGGGATGGGGATGCGCGGCTGGGGGTGGTCGCCTGGCACGTCTGTCTCCTGGCCGGGCCTGGGCAGTTGCCCCCGGTCGAGGGCTGGGTGCCGGTCTGATCAGGTTGGCAAGTGTGCAATGTACCTGGTCACCCCGGCCCGGCCAGAGGCGATGAAGAATAATAAAACAAAATGCCTGAGATAAACCAAAAGCTACCTGCTCCGGAAAGCTCCCCTCCATCCGATGGGTCCAGGACGGCGTTTGCCGCTGGGCCGCCGCTTATGTACAGTAGCGACCCAACAGGGCGAAGGAAAGGGATAAGGTAGCTTGTTGGTGCATGGGGACCATGGGAACCATGCCGTACGAAGGGGGGCAAGGGAAAAGGTACCGAGTGAATGGGTAAAGTACGAAAGCAGGTATCCAGGCCGGGGGGAGGAGGGTGGGTGTGCGTGACTGGCGGAACGCGATCCAATTCGAAGCGGTCAGGCCCGCAGCGGCGATGACGATGACTCGAGTCCTGCTTTTCTTCCGGGCTGGTCGGCGCGCGCGCTCTTTCGCTCTCTCTCGCACGTCCCCTTTCTCGCACTTTTTCCCTTTCCTCATGCCTCGTCCGGCCGACGCGTCCGCCTACGTACGGGCGGGCGGTGCAGGGTCCCGAAAGTTGCGGGTTGTCAGGCGGGCACACGAGGGGGAGTGGGTAAAGGATGGAAGAGGGCGGCCAAAAGCCAAGGTGCGAATGCGACGTCAAGATGCACTACCGGGGGGTGGTTTTGGCCAGCAGGGCATATCGTGAGATCTGCTGGGCCTGGGTCCCCACACAACCGCAGCTTTGCTCAGGCAGGTCAGCTTTCTCGCTTGGGGAGTGGAGGCGCGGAGCAGCAACGGGGGGATGGATGGATGGATGGCCTGTCGACCGCCTTTGGTTGGCCCGCAGGGTCCCATGTAAGTAAGGGTAGACCATTTCCGCCGCAGGTCGTAGCACTTCGTCACGGCCCCGGCGGGCGATGGCACTCTGCCCGGGTTCGATGACGTGGAGGAGAGAGAGAGAAAGAGACTGACTGTCCGTTCCCGCCGATGGAGACTTGGGACGGGGCGCGCACATGGGCAAGACGAAAAAAGCCGCCCCCCGTGGACGCGGGCGGGCGCAGGGGGAGAGACGAATCACGGCCGGCTTTTTGCTGCGTGTTTCACAGAACAACCGGAGGATCGTCGTCCAACTGCCGGAGACGATGCGTTGGAGGAAGCGAGGATGGTGGCGGTCGTGTAAGTTTTTGGCCCAGGATAGATAGGCAGCTCAGATGGGGAAGTCGCTGGTACTGGGGACGCTTTTGGCGGCCGGCCCTGGCAGCTGCTAGGGAGGTGTAGGTACCTAAGGACGTACCTAGGCGTCCCCTGTGGGCAAGGTAATGTACCTAGGGTACCTACCAACCTGAACTTAAGGTTAGGGGTCCCGGCGGTAGCGATAGGGGAATTTTACGCAGCCGCTGCCCTGGCCGGGGAACGGAGTCTAGGGGAATTTACAGGCAGGGCTGGCCTGATTGTTTTTTTAGCCCCCGGTGCTGCTGCTGCTGCTGCTGCTGCTGCTGCAGGGGAGGGGATCCTGCCTCCCTGCCATCCTATCCCATCCCATCCATCTCTCACCCAAGTATGGATAAATGGATGGATGGATGGCATGGGACGGGATCCACCCCGGTGCGCACGACGGCCACCAAGGGCTCACGATCAGTGTGTGTGTGTGTGTGTGTGTGTGTGCGCTCGTCACGGCGTGTGTTGGTTGGACCTCCAGGTCCCATGCCATGCCATGCCATCCCGTCCATCTCCGACCCGAGGTTGTATGCACCTAAAGTAGGCAGACAGGCACCTCATCTGTCCGTCCGTCCCGTCTGCCCTGCGCTTCTGCTGGCAGCCACTGCAGTCCATCCATCCATGGATGGATCCATTCCGGCCGGGGCAAAAAGCTGCACATGTATGTACCGAGGCACGAGGTATACACAGACAGAGGTAGGAAACAAGGAGAAAGCCCATGGGATCCCGGGCGACGAGATACATGGGACGGGGGGTCTCGTGCGTCTCGCTAGGATACCCGCATCGGGGCTCTGCTGCTGCTGCTGCTGCTGCTGCTGCTGCTGCTGCTGCGGGCGCACACAATCACTACCGACCAGGTGTGTAAGGTCAGTCCAGTCAGTGTCAGCATGCACACATACTTGAGAGCGTTGTCGTAGTGACTGAGTACCATGTACTTTCAACACCAGGTACGAATAAAAGTGTAATCCGCGGATGGCGTGATATGGATGCCCTGCCAAGTCCGCTTGGGGGGTTATGGGATGGATCCCAGGCGATGGCGAGTTGGAATGGGAAAACAAATTACGATAATGGCACGTAGGCACCTGCTTCTTTCCCTTGTTGGGTACTTGAGGTACCAGTAAAGTAGGCCCAGACAGGCAGGGCCGCAACTGCAAGGGCATTTGGATATCGATTGGAGAAGAAAAGCCCCGACACCAGGCGGGGAAGTGGATCGTGCCTACTTTACTTACTTAGGTATGTACCTACCTACGGAGTACATACTTACCTAAAGTAGGTAAGTACCTCCTTCCCATGGATACCGATGGTGCCAGGACGACTCAATCCCGCCGCCGCCATCCAGAACCACACACAAACGGCCAGCCGAGCATCCATCCAAAGGGGGCCCAAATCCTCTCGTCTCTCCTCCACGCCCAGCTATTATTATTACCTCGTGCTATATTGTATTGCCATGGATGCCCACCTTTCCCCCCTCCCACGAATCACCGCGCCAGCCCGGCAGGACTCCCCGTTCCGTCGAGATTGACAACCGGGGGACGCGATGCGCCGGAAGGCCTTCCGCCGTCACATCGACCGAGTAGGGCCCATCATCAGGCGGGAAAGGAAAAAAAAAAAAACAGCTCCCCACGTCCGGAACGCCCTCCTTCTTTCGTCCCGTTTCATGGCGACCCGGGTCGGTGAATCCTGCGCCAATCAGACCGGCAACGCCACAGGAAGCCGCTGCCACCGCCAAGGCCCACGCACGCACACGGTCATAGGTTGCAGCGCCCCTCCGGGGGGAGGGGACGTGGCGATGTCGCCCGTAAGGGGGGTCATCGAAAACCGTGGTAGCGAGCCTCGTCAAGAGGAAACCTGCACCTTGCCTGGCTCCCCTCTCCTCCCTCACGTGCTGGAGCCGTCTCTCCCCATCTTTCACCCACACCCATACAACAAGCGTGTCTCCGGATGGCCCTGTCGGAGCCTTGTGTGCTTTGTCCAATCGGAGCTTTTTGAGCACGTCTTTGTTTTCTCAGCAGCCCCCGGCCTGGACAGCGGCGCCAACAGGGGCTCTAATTGCGACGTTGAATCCGCTGCTACATTAAACCCCCGACCGGGGGCGACCATTCGCCCTGCCGTGTACTTTGACATATTCCCTACGGGCTGGGCAAAGCCCTCTCAACGCGGCCAGCCTTGCTGCCTGCTTGTGGCGTGCCGTGCTGATCACAGGGCCAGCCACGGAGCCACGTCGCATCGCAGGAAGATTCCGCTTTCTTTCGAATCAGGGCGTTTGGCCCGAGACGGGATATCGATGGCCATAGTGCTAGCCAGGCTTGGAACCTCCCCGAGCGAACATGGCGTGCCTATGCCGTGCTGCCCGGTTGGGAATCCAGTTCGGGGCCCACGAGCATCCACGGTCTGCCGGGGAGGCCAAAAAGAGGCAACATGTCGTCACGTTAGGCACCCGCTCGAGCTGTTGTCTTGGAAGCCCCGCCCCAGAGAGATTCGTAGACCCATCTAGACACACGGGACGGTCCAACGGCCAAACGAGACGTTGCCGCCTTGCAGCGTGCCAGACAGGCGCCGATCCCCAAAGGGGGCCCGTCACCGAGCAGCCCTGCAGCCCTGCCGGCCAGTGCCATGGCTGGCTTGGTCGCGCCATGCTGTCCATGATGCATCGTAGCCCTCGCGACCCGGGACCGCCCGGTTACTCGGCCCTTCCCCATGCTGGCGCGCCCAGAGATCTTCTCGCCGTACGTACCCCACGGATAACCAGCCCGACAGGGGCTTGAGCCGGCCCCCCGTAGCTTCACCTCGTCATGTTGCACGCGCATGCGACCGGCACTATGTGCCTAGGTAAATGTAGACGGCAGGGGTGGAGTGAGTTGTCATGCCTCGCCTGCAGCCGAAACGCCACGCTTGCGGAATCACATAGATGACGCCCAGGACCCTGTGACGCTGATTGCACCGCGGACGAGCGCTACTTCTCGCAGCCCCGACTCCGATGAAACCATGCTGCGGGCGGGGTCGATATCACCAACCCCCTCTCTCTCTGCCGCCCGCGCCGGGTAACATAGTGTTGGCCCGCTGGTACGCCCTCGAGCCTAACCGGAGGGGGGTGTGTGTGTGTCTGGGGGGCTATCCGGGGAGGCAGTAGGATATCCATTCTTTCTCCTGCCCTGTTCTCTCGGAGGGGGAGGACCAGACTCGCTACCCGGCCACGCCAGACCTCTCAAGCCACTCGTCTGCCCGTAGTTGGGCGGCGAGAGACAGCCCCCCCCCCCCCCCCCCCCCCCCCAAGATGAGGGGTCACGTTCGGCTAGGACCGGCCAAGGTCTCCAGAAGGTCACGCCTCGAAAGGGCAGCCCCTTCCTTGACGAGCGCCATCAACCTCCGGTGCGTGGGGACCTCGAGCGCGCCGGTGGTGCCGAGGGACTCGGCGGTTTCCACAAGCCAGCCGTTGAACGCGTCGATCTCCGTCGTCTTGCCCGCCCGGACGTCCTGGAGCATCGAGCTGGTGTTGTCCTTCACCTTGCAGCCGACGTCCAGCACCATGGCCCGCAGCTCGTCGAAGCCGAAGCGCCGGGCCAGCGCCTCTTGGCCGGCCCCGCCGCCGTCGGCCTCGGCGAGGATGGCGTCGCTGCCCGGGTCCAGGACGAGGGCGCGCAGGACCCCGCTGGCTTCCTGGATCAGCTGGTCGATGACGCCTGCCAGACCGTCGCCCTCGTCGCCGGGGGTCGGCACGAAGAGGTCGCCGTTCTTGCAGCGCAGGACCGCCGTCAGGGGGTTGATGACGGCGTTGACCACGAGCTTCTCGAGCTGCAGGATCCACAGGTCCGTCCGGGCGACCTTCCGCCCCGCGAGATCGGGGGCGCGTGCCAACTGCGTCATCAAGTAGTCGGCCGCTGGCGCCGTGTCCGGATTCAGGAGCACGGGGCCGACGGCCATGGTCGCCGGCGAGGCGTGCACGCTCCGGAAGGGGCCCAGCGAGGTGACGCCGTGCGTGGTGACGCAGGCCACCCAGTTGGGGCCGCCGCCGCGGGGGTAGCGGTGGGCCGCGTAGGCGAGGCCGAGGGGCGGCCACAGCCGGCACATGCCGTTCTGCGCGAAGGCGACGGTGGACCGGGCGTCGAGGTACCGCCGCAGCCGGTCGACCTGGGGCAGGGCGTCGGCCGCCTTGGTGGCGACGACGAGGTTGGCGATGCGGGCCCCGGGGCCGCCGGGCGCCGCCACGGGGCCCGACGCCGGCCTCTCGGCCGTCCACCACTCGACCTCGAAGTCCCGCGCCGTCCCGACCCGGCCGCCGCGCGTCATCTCGACGCCCGGCGCCGCCAGCCACTGCTCGAGCAGCGCCCGCCGGTGCACCACGAGCGTGAGGGGCGGCCGCGGCCGGGCCCGGGCCAGGCCGCTGGCGAGCAGCCGCCCGATGTTGCCGACGCCCAGCACGTAGATGCGGCGGCGGCCCGCCGCCTCGTCCCCCGCCTTCTCGCCCCGGCCCGCCGGTGCCGCCGGTGCCGCCGGTGCCGCCGCCGACGGCCCGCCCAGGTTCGCCGCCGTCCACGCGTAGAGCCGCGGGGGCGCCGAGTCGTCCTCCAGCAGGGCCCTCGCCCAGCTCGGCGGCCCGGCCCGGGCACGGCGCGTCATGCTCGACAGGGTCCTGGCGGCGCCGCCCTGGGGAAGCGGCGCCATCGGGGATGCGCCGTGATCCCCCAGATGCCGCTGTCCTGTTGGGTGGGTGTGAGAACAGTTGGTGCTCTGCCACGCAGCCTTGGCTCCAATGTCAGGTGGAGAAACAGCGGCGGGAGGAACCAGGGGCAGATTGGGGGAACGTGGGCTGCTTGGGGTTCGGGTGCGCGATGGCGTGGTTGCAGGAGCCGTAGATGAGAAAGGGCCTGAAAATGGAACCTAGGGAACGGTTGTATGGGATAGATGTTTGGGGTTGCACGGATTCGGAGAGGGGGGCGGCAAAAGAGTGACGGGTAATCCGCGGACGGCATAGACCTAAACTTGCCGTGCTCGACCGGTCCACATGAAGCAGGTGCGTTAGTTACTTGGCCACTTTCATCGCAAAGACAACCGTCACAACCACACAACAACAACAACAACACACACACACACTGCAGCCTCCTCCTGGGTATCCTGTACCTCATATGATCACGAAAACCGATTGGTGGTATCTGCATCCTCCCTGTTGTCTGGCGAGACACCCTCCTCCCCCTTCGTGCCCCAATGTCAGCCACGTGTGAACGCGGCGGTGTGACGGCATAACACGCCCGGCACATCTATGCAGGTACGTTTATGAAAGTACCCCGTGTAAGCTGAACCGGCAGTGGCACCGCCACGAGAAACAGAAAAGTTCCGGTATAAACGCCTCATACAGCATTCTGATTATCCATCACATCATCTTACATGACTAACGTACGTATTTACTTTAATAATGGTAGCAACCCCGTTCCCTCCAAACGCCCGAATCGACACGCGTGTGCTCGCTTTGTCCACTTTCGTCCTCCCCGATTTAAGCAAACTGGTCCTCGCGGTCCACGCCGACATCTTCCAGCTCGGCAAAGTTCTGGAAGTGCAGCGGGCGGTGGGCGTCTGCGTAGAAGCCAATGGGCGTGTCCAGCTTGACCTCGACCTTCTTCTTCTCCAGCCCGCCAAACGCGCTGCCCATGAAGCTGTAGTTCCACTTGCCGTCGACCGGCACCAGGAAGAAGCCCTTGAAGCGGGGGCTGAGCAGGAGCTTCCGCTTGACGCCCATCGAAGTGGTGAAGCCCTGCGGCTGGTCACTGCCGATGTCCTTGTTCTCGGCACCCCACCGGAATCCTTCGGGCGTCAGGCCCCATGCCGAAAGCGACACAGAGCCGGGCGTGAACGACACGTCCACCGTGACGGAGCTGTCGTGGTCCAGTGCCTTGTGCCGGTCGCGCAGGCGTGCGTGCTCCGTGACGTCGGCCGCCGACATGTACGGAAGCTCGTTGCCGGCCACCGTGTGAATCACGCCCAGCGGCTCCATCGACTCGAGATACTCGTGCGACGGGAGGTGTTCGGGCATCTGCACGTTCCGCAGCCCGCCGATCTGCGGCACCAGAACAATGCAACGGATCTCCTTTACCTGGTCGTTGTCGGGCGCCGAAACACCGTAAAGATAGCCCGCCACCTGGACACGCAGGTCCGCAATCGTGATGAACTTCTTGAGAATGTTGTTGGGCATGACGTACGTAATGTCTTCCAGGTCATTGTCGACCGACGACACGTAGATGTTGTTGGATCGAGTCCGCAGGTTTGACGTGGCGATCGCTCGGGTGCGCCACTCCGTCTTGGAGGCGAACGTCTGCTGCTCGAACTGCGAGGTCGTAGTGACGATAATCTCCTCTCCGTCCTTGTTCTGCGTCTTGGTGGTCACGGCCGTGAGTTGCTGCTGCTCTTGTTGCTGCTTCTCAATCTCGGCCGCCTGCTGTCTCTGCATCGACGGCGCCGAGATCTCCATACCCAGGATGATGTCTCGCACTTCGCTCGTCGTCAAGCTCGACACGTTAACGTTGTTCTTCTTGCCGTAGTCGTGAAGAATCAAGTCGCGCAGCTGGGTTTCCACCTTGATCCAGTCCTCGTCAGACAGCGTGGGCCAGATGTGGTGTTCTTGCGTGATCACCGTCTTGTCGGGACGCAGGACGAGCTTCGTCTTATCCGGGTTGACGTGCAGAGCACGCAGGATGAGGACCAGACGCGAAAACGCCGTGTAGGACGAAATGCTCTTCAACCACTCATCGTAGAGGTTGAACAGCACCATCTGGGGCTCGGTCGCGCGCAGGATCATGTCGCCCAGCTTTTCCACCTTCATTGCTGCTTGGAAAGGCAGCTGCAGCTCCGAGGCACGGATCGAGATGTTGGGGAAATCCAGCAAATGCACCTCGAGAGGGTCCAGGAGACCCTTGCGGGTGACGATGAGCTCCTTCGGCTGTTCTTCCACGGGAAGGGATCTGATGAGGGCAGCCACTTCTTCGGCCGTCTTCCACTTGGCCAGTTGTCCGAGACGCTTCTGCCCAGCCCAGACGCTGGTGTGGATAATCTTCAAGAACAGTTGTCCCGTCCGGGGGTTGAAGATGAAGATGGCACCGTTGATCGGCTTCGTTGTCAAGTTGCCCTCAAACGTCTTGTGAATGGTGACACGGTAGACGTTGGTGTCGTCGATAAACAGCTTCGTCTGGTTGCTGAAGAGTTCCGAGTAGTTCTGCGAGTTCAGGAACTCCTGGTTGCTCTCAGATGCGTACAGCTGGAGACCCTTTCGGATACGCTCCCGCAGTACGTACAGCGCAGGGTTGGCCTTCATAAGCTTGGCCATGGCTTGTTGCACCAGGATCTTCAAGCCAGGGAAGTACTGGCCATAAGCAGAGTACAGGTTGTAGGCGAGATCGATTCCAATCATCAGACCCGTTGGCGACGGGTAGATACTCATGCTGTCGTTGGTATAATCGAGGTATTTGGCTCGTGTATACCGCTCGATGTCGTGGGAGTCGTAGTCGCCGTACCTATGTGAATGTCAGCTCTCTGTTTGGTGTCAAAGCAAGCATGGCAAAAACAGCGGGAATTACCTTAGCTGAACATCAATCCAGAACTTGTTCGTTGTCACCGGTTCGATCACATCCTTCGTGTCGTACAGCAGCGACGGCCTCGTCACATTCCATTTGTTGCTGGCAAACAGCAGAATGTCGGCGCACGAACTGTTCATCTTGTACGACTTTCGAGGGTGAATTGTCTCCTTCTGCACTGTCTCAATGCCGAGGGATTCAAGCTCCTGGTCAAAGACCTGGCAGAAATCCATGACAACCGATTCGCTGCAAACCAACAAGTCAGTATACGGACGGTAATAGGGGGGCTGCATGGTACTGACTGAATCTTCTGCCATAAATGGGCTCGGAAGATCTGAATCAACGAGATCTTGAGGGTAGGGATCTTGCCATGGAGGAAGATACCAGTCAAGTCAAGTTGGACTTGGAAACCGACGTAGACGTTGGCTCGGTTGATAGTGGGACTCCACCACAGGGTGAAGCGTCGGTTGGGAATCTGGTTCAAACCCGACCTTTGCGCGTTCGTCAACTTCTTAAACTTCATAGACTCCTCGAATCCACTGTTGTGCAAAACCAGGTAGTCATGACGGAGGTAAAGTTGGTCCTTGTCCACCCGGAAACCGGCCCATTCCGTGGCTTCTTCTTCGAGCGTGATGTCCTTGATCTTGAAGCTGTGCATCTGGGGGATATAGCGTTCGCAGGCCTTCTTTCGCGCGAGCAGACCAGGAGATCGGAAAAGTCGGTAGCGTGCTCTCTCGTTGGCTGGAAGCGCCGCAAAATCTTCTGCAGTCATTTCAACGGTATCGTAACAGTCGGCTGGAGAAAGATCGGGCTGCTCTAACTGCTCGGGTGTGATGTCCTCTTGGTCTGTGTCTGATACAGACAGATCGGCGGACGGCAAGGACGGGAACGCAAAGTTACGTCCGTACTTGCGGTGATCACGAGAACAGTACACCCTGATCCTGAGCTGCGATCGGTTCTTGTTCCACAACAAGAACATGTTTGGCAGGGTGCTGTCGATTCGGAGCTCGCCTCCTTTCCCGCTTGCAGACTTTTCTTCGAAGCGCTGCCGTAAATTGCCCAAAGTAACGTCTCCCGCGTTGTGAATCTCACGACTCTTCGCTACAGCAGCCTGGAACGCTTCGTCCTTGGACGAAAAGAACGTACGGCTTCGTTCCGTTCGATCGCCCGAGATTCTGCCCGGATTACCCCAGCAGAACAGACAGAATTCAGCCCGGCTCCCACGTCCAACGGGTATGTTGACCATGTATGATTCCTCAAGAGCTGTGATGCCTGTGGTACCATTGAGGGCGTTTCGAACGGCATCGGCACCTCTTTTACCACGTTCAGCAGACAGAACCCAGGCCAACCCGGACTTCAGAGCGCTCAGGAAACTGGGACACTGTTTGACGAGATTGTTTTCCTGAGCTGACAAGCCCTGATAGGCGTTGCCGGTTTTCTCTCGGTGTAGGACCAAAATGTGATTGGGAGTGACCACAAGATCCTCTTTGCGCGCTCCCATCTTGATTCGGTAGAGACGATCCTTGCCACTGACGATGTTGAAAGCGCGTCGTTCAGTCCCGTCGGGACCCAAGAGCAGGTCACCTTCTTGAACATCCTCCACAGCGACTTCAGAACGATCGAACCGGAGGAGCCGGGTGCCCTTTGCGAGACAGGCTTTTTCCCAAAAGAGACCTTCCCAAGACGGGAATCCTGTCGCTTTGAAGAGGGTGTGCTCGAGAATGGTCTCGACACCGCCCAAGGCCTGAATGACATCGGTACGGTAGGCGTTCAGGTTCCACAGCTTGCCATCATGCCTCTGACTCGTCCACCAGAAGGGGTTGCTCTTCATCAGCTGGTAAATCTTGAATTCGCTGCGCGCGCGGAAGCCCTTGTCAAAGCTTAGCGTGCTACGGTCTTTCTGGAACAGAGTGTTGATGCGGGGAAGACCTCGGTCCCAGCTGTCCTCGAGGTCTTCGAGAGTCAGACGTCGGTTTTGCTGGTTCGCCTCGAGTCTCTTCTGCGAATACTCCGTCCACACGCGCTGCGAGTCGATGAATTCGGCTTCCCACGGGATGATGTATCGGAAGATATTAGGAATGAGCGTCTCCTCGTCGTGGGTCATTCCGGCTCGGTAGTGAGTGACACCTGTATCTGTCTGCTTGGACCATCGCTTGTCGCTGGCAGGGATCAGGATGTGTGACCCGGAAATCATACCAAGACCACCAAGTTCCTTGGGAGTGTAGAACACAGCAGGCGGGAAACGCGAAGGCATTTTCGAGTTGAGACCAATCTTGACTCGTGTCTGGATTTTCGTCTCGCACTTGACAATCGTGTCCAGGAGGTTGACAGTCGACACGGCCGCCTCGCGGTAGTACGTGAAGAGCGCAATCAAGGCTGTGTTCCACTTGTTGGCGATCTTCGTGAATGTCGTAGATCCCGAAGACATCAAGATCTGCCTAATGCGGTTGTTGAACTTTTGGATGTCTTGCTCGGTAACTTGAAGGAAGGCATGGGCTGTGCGTTCTTTGGTGGTGTTGTCCACGAGGGACCACACACTGTCCTTGATAGGGAACTCATCGTTCTGGTTCCGAATCTTGGGCAGGATGCGCACCTCGAAGCCACACATGGAGAAGAGCAGGTTTGGGTTGTCCCGACTGTAAACACTAGCAAAAGTGTCATCCCACTCGATGGTCGTTACGGAGCGGGGCAGGCGGTTCTTCAAGTCCCAAAAGACAGCGCGGCCCAAGTTGACGTCGTGCCGCATTAGGCGCATACGGGCGTCCCTGGGCCAGCATTTCTTGCTCTTGTATCCGATGACGTTCTCGAAATTAGGGTCGGGCTGTTCGGTCAGGAACCGTTGGATGAGATCCCTCGACTCGTCGGCCGTGAAACGGAAGAAGACCCAGATCTTGTCAATGTATCGGGTATACAGACGGATCGGGTGCTTCGTCTCTGTCTCACGATCACGGAACTGAAGGAAGTCGTTGGGGCTGTTGGGAGGTCCAGCAATCTCGCTTGCACGGTTGAGACCCAGGAGCAGGAGATCCAACACAAGTCCGTAGTACTGGAACACAAATCCTGAAAACTGGAGGCCACGAATCATACCGTAGCTGTTGACGTGGTTCATGTCCTTGTACGTCAGTTGCACGTTGTTCTTTGCGCTAATGTAGTCCGCAAGGTTGTGGTCCATGATCAGACGCAGGAGGCGATTCAAAAGCGTCAGGTCGATTTTCTCGTAGACCTTGGACAGCTCCGTCTCGATCATGACGTTGCACTCGCCATCGGCAGACTCCCACACATTATCCAGGTTGTTGATGCCCTGGGCCCACTTGTACACCAGGAGAGGGGGGACCTCAGAGTCGGAGGGCTTGATCCATGCCGGGAAAAGGTGTCGTTGGTCGGCCTGGTACCACAGGTATTGGTCAAGGTACGCATCACTGATTTTTTCAATGGGCTCGATATCGTAGACGGGGTTGATGGTGCTGTAGTTGTCGTTCATATCGATTTGGACTTCCTTGAAAGCACGCTGGGTCAGAAGGAAGCGCTTGATTCGCTCCAGTGTGGTTCCTGGGCTATCGTATGCTTGCTCGATCAATGCAAGCTCCTCTCTCTGGTTTTGGTTCAGACGGCCCTTGACCGAGTAGGCCTCTCGGAGCCGTTCGAGGGCAAGAATGAGAATCTTGGTGTCGTGCTTGTAGGACACACTCGGGAAGGGGATAGGGGTGAACTTCCGGGACTCGAGCCAGTGCACGGTGGTAGTGTAAATGGCAACGGCTTCCTCGGAAGACACATAAGGGCCGTCCTTCATGTAGTTGTGCTGGCGTTCCTGCTCGGCCTTGAGCCAGAGACGGGTGAGACGCCCCACGTTCTTCTTGGCGACAGTCTTGTCGACGGTGGCACCTCGTCGAATACGCTCGCGGTTGTAGTGGGCGACAGAAATCCACCAATCTGCCTTTGACTTGACGTATCGAAGGATGATGTTCTCGATTTGCGCCGGCAGGCCAGGCACCTTCCATGGGATATTACTCTTCCAACATCGCCAGGCTTCTGACAAATGCTGGAGGACCGTGTTGACCTTGTTCTGCTTGATACCCTCGGGCATCATGTCCATCAAATCGGCCATGACCGAGGCCCGCAGCTCGAGATCGAAGTGAGATTCGACACGCTGCTTCGTTACCGTCTTGGCCACACCCTTGCTGTGACGACCCTCAAATTGACGAGAAAGCAAGTTTCCAAGCCATCTCTCAAGAAGAGGGATGATACCTCTCATGAAGAAGAGCCAGACTCTCCAGGCGGGCGCCCAGAAACCACAACCGGGTCCCTTGCCCACGGGGCCACTGTTGAAGCGGTAGTAAATGAGATGCTTCAAGTCTTTGCAAGATCGAATTTGGTGCATAAGCTTGTACTTGTACCGGTACATACCGGTCAGCTGACCGACGTGGTTGAAGGCGTACAGGATACCGTCGGCAAGCTGGAAGGCATCAATGTTGCCCAGCCGGTACTGCACTTGAGCGTCGACGATGAGCTTGGTCAAGCGCAGGATTTCACGCATCAAGTGGAACGCATTGCCAAATCGGGACTTCTTTCGTTCTTTGGTGGTCAGAGTTTTGACGGGCTTGAGGTTGAAATTGTAATCAAGATGCAGATAGGTGAGGTTCTTGCGATGAATGAGAAGGTTCAACATGTTGAAGCCCTGCCGACAGACCTGAAGACCTGCTTCTACCCAGTCAATGGTCGTCTGCTGGAAAAACTTCGTCTGCTTCAAGCTCTTGAGCAGGTTCTGCTTGTTCAGGGCTTTGGGACGCTTCTTGTGGAGCTCGTTCAGGACGAATGTCTTGAGGAGCTTCTGGTACGAAACGCGGACCTTGACAGGTTGCTTCTCGGGGCAGTGCTCCAGGTACATGTGCTTGATGAGAGGTACATCCTGGGCGCGAACCATGCGCCCAGAGCGTCTGTCGAAGGGGAAAGGCGCCCAGCATAGCGCGATCGCGGCCGTCGTGTCCTCGTTGTACAGCTCCTCGTCAGCCAGGAATGGCTCGACGCCGGCTGGAAGCTCAAAGGCGTCTTCCTCAGGCTCCTCGTTGTTGCCCGGTCCAAAAATTTCGTCTTCGTGGCTCACCGTCACATTCTTCGGCGCGACGGACCGTGATGATATCGGGTTCATTGCTCTGTCATAGTGGAAAGCCGGCAGATTCGGATCGGCCATTCCCCTGTAAACAGTCTGCGGGTGGGCGTACCAGCTAAGTCGAACGCTCCTGGGCAGGGAGTTGTAAAGGAAGGGGAATGCGACACGAGACTCGGTCCGCACGGGGTTGCGGAAGATGATTCTGTCGATGGCGTTGAACTCGCCGAAGTCCTCATCGTTCGGGTCAATATCTTTGTACAAGGGCTCGAACCGCGGACCACCAGGAAGCGCAACATTGAGCGCCTTGGAGGTCATGAAGCTCCTCATCTCGAAGAGATAGAAGTAGTTCTTGTCGAAGTTCTCGGACAGCAAAGGCCGGCTCAGCCGGTGGAGAGTGGCCATCTGTGGTAGGGTCAAGTTCCAAGTCTTGTAACTAGGTCCATTGACATGCGGTGTGTCGAGCAACGGCCGGTGATCATAGAACCACTCGTAAACGGCCCCATCTTCATCCTCGTCAAGTTCCATCTGGATGGGCTCAAGCGGCTCGACATCTTCGATATTCTCGGACCACGACAGGGGCGGCTCCTCGTCGTCGAAGGGCGGGAATCGCATGCGCTTGAACAGCCTTCGATCGCTCTTCTCCTTTCGCATGGTTAACCACATGGTCGTCCACTGGGCAATGAAAACCGGCTCGATAACCCTCGGGATCTCGTTGACCAGGGTCAGACAGCCGTTGACGTGGTACAACACTTTGACCTCCCTCGCAGATTCCCAGGGCATGGGCATGTTCTCCAGGAGTTTCATGACGGCGTGGGGCATGAACTTGAGCGCGCCCAAGTAGCTGCGCTTGTCGCTGGTGTACTTCTTCTGGGAGACATCGCCGATATCCTTGACGATCTTGCGCAGGTGCTCGGGGGGCATGTCGGCCTTCTGGGTCTCCACAAAGCCAGCCTTACGCTTCTCGCCGAAGCGGTTTCTCTGCATCCGAAGCCATTCCTTCTTCTTCTGCGCGAACTTGGCGATGTGCGGGTCGGTAGGAGGCCGGTAACCGGGAGGAGGGGGCGGTGCCGGAGCTCCTGGCGGAGGGGGAGGCAGGTCGGAGGGGGGGCCAGGAGGCGGCGGCGGCGGCGGCGGAGGGGGCCCCCATCCGGGAGGAGGCGGGGGGGGTTGAAAGGACGACATTGTTCAGAGGGGGGATTCGGGCGGTTGATGGCTGAACGATGCTACCGCTTTCGCGCCGCGACCCGTCGCGTCTCAGCAGCGGCTGTCGGGCGCAGCCAAGCGTGCAGTCGGGTTGACGGGCGGTATCCGGGATGGAAATGTCCAACTAGACGCCTGTCTCGACGCGCAAAAGGTGCAAGGCGATGATGGCCTTTTGCGGAAGTTGGGGCGCGATGGCGATGGGTTGGAGTCGGCTACGTCTTCCTCGCGGCCTTGCTACGCCTGCCTATGGGAAAAATCTCGAGTAGACAACAGCTGTTGGAGCTAGCTGTGAACTAGCGTGGTATAAGTGGCTTACATAGGACGTATACATATGTACTTAAGCTGGGGTCTGCACAATTCTACTGCATAAGCCGCGAGGTCCATTCCATCCATCCCAAAGCGGGAAGGGGGCGAATAGGTGGGACCCCCATACACAATTGCAGGGAAAACAGCTGCAGCTTTGCCAGCCACTCGCTCTTCATACTGTGGCTGCGTATTGCTTCCTTGCGCTGCGAGGTGGCTTGATGCCGCTTTCCTCAGTGTGCTTAAATACCCTCGACGAGCGAGTCTTCAGGTGTACTCCGTACTATAAGACCGTATCCACTGACGAACGGGTACATATCCTGCATCCAGTGCCCCATACTCCGTACTATGTAGAGCCTGAGGCTGCCCCAAGGCTTGCACAGAGCAGGAAGCTAAACGCTCGCGCTTTTGGTGGCGTTCATGTAAAAGACAGGGTGCCATCAGAAGGCCGGCTCGGACGGACTATGAGCAGCATGGGCGGCTCCAGTGCTATCAAGTGTTCACGTCAAACGCCAACTGTAGACCGTAGCAATAGGGCCTGTCTGTGGCTGGTGCGTCGGCCCTCAGGCAGGCGAATGTGGCTGGGGCCCGCCCGCGCCGCCCAATCCCAAAGGCTGGTCTGGTGGCTTGTGCTTGGGGCGGGCCGGCCGTGGGATTTTTTCGGTGGCCCACCGTTTTCAGCCAAAATTCGCAAAATCGCGGAGCCGTCTTCGAAAACGAACACCACACACACCACGACCCTTCCCACCACGACCACCACCCATCCCCCAGTCGTTCAGTCGCCAACACCGCCAAGATGACGAACAACAGAGTCACCTACCGCCGCCGCAACCCGTATGTCTGCCCGAGCGCTCGATCCCCGGCGTCCCAGCGCTTTTTCCGCCGCGAAAATTGGTGCCGAAATGTCGAAATTGTGTTCGCTGACCCTTGCCCTGCAGCTACAACACGACGTCCAACAAGACCCGTGTTGTCCGCACCCCCGGCGGCGAGCTCCGAACTCTGCACATCCGCAAGCGTGGCACTGCCCCCAAGTGCGGTGACTGCGGCAGCAAGCTCCCTGGTGTAAGTTGCCTCCGGAACAGTACCTCTAATACGATGCGGCGTGCAGGCGAGCAGAGGCGACCTCGGAACGCAGGCGTGCTGGGACCGTGATGGGGGGGGAGGAAGTCGGGGGCTTGAGAGCATGGTTCAGCAGGCTACGAACACGACGCGAGACCTCTCCTAGCGCCTGCTTCTTTCCCGTTCCTCATCGGCCGCCACGTCCAGGGTCGCATTCTCGGCCTGCCGCCTCGGAAACCACCCCCCCGAGCCAGCAGCAGCTGTCTAACGCGTTGCCCTCTCCAGGTCCCCGCCCTGCGCCCCCGCGAGTACGCCCAGGTCAGCCACCCCAAGAAGACCGTCCAGCGCGCCTACGGCGGCTCGCGATGCGGCAACTGCGTGCGTGACCGCATCGTCCGCGCCTTCCTGATCGAGGAGCAGAAGATCGTCAAGAAGGTGCTCAAGGAGCAGAGCGAGGGTGGCAAGAAGAAATAAGCGCATCATCCGTGGAAAGGGAATGAATGGTGGGATGGTTTCGGTCCATTACCTTGCTTTCGGTGTTCACTAGGAGACAGGGCAATTGCATGTTTTACAGAACGGCTGGCTCATGGGCAAAAAAAGGTCGTTTACTGTTTCTAGGGCTTGTTTCAGCGTCTAGGTGATCGAAATGCCATCAACGAACATCAAGACGCATGGCAGCCCGCGACGCTCCTGCTGGGGAAGTTGAGCGCCGCGTGAGACAAGGCATGGGCCGCATTCTATCTACTCACCCATCTCGTGCCGGGGGGGCTCGCGCCAACCAGTGCTACGTCGAGGTCACTGTCTCTGAGAACCTCGATTCGTGTACTGGGTAGGTGCTGAGTATATGAGGTACCGACGGATCCTGGTCTTCCGCCCTGGTGGCATTCCACGCCGTCTCTGCCTCGGCAGACTGCATCGTCTGGCTTGAATAGTCTTCCGAGTGTAGAACTAAACCTACTACTGAAAGAAGCTTGACCGTTTCGCCGTGTGACCCAAGGCTCTGTTGTTGAGTGCCTGTACTAGATTTGGGCCTAGTCCTGCATTATTCCCTCGTTACATACCGAGTTGTCAGTGATTGATGCGCAGCAATTGTGCTGTATGTCCACGAATGATGTGCTCACAAGGCCCCAGTGGTCGTGTATCCGTAAGCGCGTCTGTTAGGTGTCGTTTTCCTTCGTAGGAGAGAGATTGGCCGCGACGGCCGGGCCTACCTATTAAACACGGGCGATTTGTCTCCATGACGTTTTTTGCACCTGCCCGCACCGGCACAAGTTCCCCCGACCAACAAAAGCCATGGTACATCGCCCGCGACGGTAACACGACGACGACAACACGCCTGACACGATGGCCTCCCCTCTGCGATCGAGTCGGCCCGCGGGCGCGCTGAAGGTTCTGCTGCGGCACGTCCCGGCCAACCCCCCCAAACACCACCACCACCACCACCACCAATATCACACCCGGCGGGCGTCTGCCACTACGGCTCTCGCGCCTCCGGCCCCGCCCGCCTCCCGCCCGCCTGCGACGGCGGCGGCGGCGGCGGCGGGCTTCCACACGTCGGCGGCGCGCGGGGACAACGTGGCGCGGGCGAGCGGCGGCGGGCGGCGGGGCTCGCAGCTCGACTCGCTCGACGTGCTGGGCAGCACGCCGGTGCCGTCGACGAGCGTCGACGTGTGCATGTCGTCGGGCTTCAAGCTCAACAGCGGCGCGCGCGTCGTCGACGGCTCGGGCGTCGTCCTGGTCGGCGGCGAGGCCTTCGCGTGGCGGCCGTGGCGGGCGGCGGCGGCCGGCGGCGCGCCGCGCCTCGTCAACCCCCGGGGCCAGTGGGACGTCCCCGCCGCCGCCCTCGGCCTCCTCGGCGTCGTCTGGCCCCGGCCCGACCTGCTGATTCTCGGCGTCGGCCCCGAGATCCGCCCCATCAGCCCCGAGCTGCGCAAGGCCATCAGCGCCCTGGGCATGCGCGTCGACGTGCTGGACACGCACAACGCCGCCGCCCAGTTCAACCTCCTGGTCCGGGAACGCGGGGTCGATGATGTCGCCGCCGCCTTGATCCCCATCGGATGGAAAGAGGGGGTCGGCGCTGGTACCATGGAGGATGAGCCAGACCTGACCCACGAATAAAGCTACTGTTTGGAGCCAGGGTGGCCGGATGCCTCCTTTCACTTGCATGTACGATACCTGCTCGCTGTCACCTGCGCCAGAAGAACTGGGGGAACACTAGGGAGCGACTTCAAGTCCCCATTTACCACTGTACAAAAATACAAACGGCATGACGCTGCTGTCTAATCCATCCTGACGCTATATGAATATGCCTCGCTGGCCGGTATCACTATTAAAGGAACCCCTTGACGCCATGCACAAACGAGCGAGGTCTCCCAAACTCCAAGCCAGCGCGTAAACCCCCGTCATTCTACCTTTTCGCCCCGTCGTGAGTGGTAGGGACCCGATCAGGCCTCGAGACCAGAATATCGCAGTGACAGCCGGTCAATGAAATGCGAATGCCGAATTCCATTAGGGCGTGCTTTGGCAAAGACATCGAGAGCCTGTTGAACCTGAAGCCCGCACCGCTCAACAAGGTAGCAGACAATGAAGTAGCCTGTACGGTTGAATCCATAGTGGCAGTGAACCCCCACGTAGTATTCCTTCCAGCCTGCAGCCGCCCTGATCTTCTGGTCCTCGCGAATTCGATCGACCTGCTTCAGCGTCAGCAGACTTTTTGCACATGACATGGCGCATCGCCACCTGGTTGGGTTGCGCTTGGCTCTGCCGCCGTGGAATGGGTGGGGCACGCGACTTACGAGGCCTATGAACCCTTCAACCTCGTGGTCCGTTGGAGGGATCTTGGAGACCGTGGGAAATTTGTGGTACTTGATATCATAGTTGCTGAGCTCTTCCAGACCCTGCGCATTGTAAACAGGGTTATCGTGGCTAATATCGATGACATCTTTGATGACCTCGCCATACTTCGACACGAAAAACTTGGGTGAGTGCTCTTCATCGACCTCACGAAGTGTTTTCATGGCGCGGAAGATGCCTTCAATCGGTGCCGAGACGGGCTGGACGGATTTCCATTTTGCCAAGTTCTTCACATCCCACTTGCCTTCCTTGGAGAGATACTGAAGCTGCCAACCGAGCTCAAGCCGACCAGTGATTTGCTCCGAAAGAAAATTACAGATCAGGCCAGAGAGGGTTCTGACGGTCCTGGGCGTGAAGAGCAACCCATGATTCGCCGGTGCTGGCATGATGATGGATTTGACTACCTTCTTCGGGCGCCAGGGCTGGGGCGGGATGGCTGCAGGTGCCGTTGCCGAGTCGCTAGGTGTCGTGGGCTCCTCGTATGACTCTTCCATTTCGGCAGGAGACGACGGCTTTTCAAAGTGCTTGGCCGTGATGCCCTTGATGGACTGGGGAAGATGTTCAGTCGGCTTGGACGTTGTCGCCACGGGGCCCGCCGACTCAACGATGCAGTGACCCTCGGAGATGCCATCCAGACCAGTAACTGCTGCGTCGGGCTCCAGCAGCTTGACGATCTTGGCCACCTCGGCGGGAGAGGTCACGTTATCCTTTTCTCCGCCCACGAGCAAGACGGGAATTTGCAATCCCGACCACGTGGGCTCTCCGAACAGGCCGCCCGTGGGTTTCCCCTCCACGTATGTGGGAAGGCTTCCCCAAGCCATCCGTCGAAAAACACCCGTCCGGCTCTGGCGATTGAATCGATACTGAAGCAACCGTGAGGGGGCGTCGGCTTCGGGCCCCAGGAAACGGTTCACGCTGGCACTATTGGGCCCACCCCACTGATCCCACCACCGCAGCAAATCGAAGAGAAAGGTTGGAATCCATAGGGCTCTTCGAAACCAAACGACTTTTTCCTCGCTTGGCGGCCCCGCGACTGGGCAAATGGCGACAATTCCGAGCACGGAGTCGGCGATGGTCGTCGCGTGTGTAGCCCCACGGTTAGCGAGTCTGGCAGCCATGGCGGTTCCCATGCTATGAGCAATCAGGACCACGCCCTGCGCATTTCTCTGATCCCGGTGGTCCTCAATGACCATCTCGAGAAGCTCGACCAGCGCGTCGGTGCCGTAGGCATCCCAGTCGGCCGGGGCAAAGGCGGAGCGGCCACAGCCGGGAAAGTCCAGCGCCAAACAAGGTGCATTGTTGGTGAGGCTAGTCAGCAGAGGATGGAACTGGGCAACGGAACCGCCGAGCCCGTGGATGAAGACAAGCAGCGGGAGGGGGGCAGGATTCGAGGGAAGCTCGCACGCCTTGGGATGCGGGCGGTAGAAGACCCGGAGTTTGGGATAGGTGAAGCGACTCGTGCTGTACGTCTTCCACGTCGAGTGGCTGCTGAGTAACGCCGGATCCGTGGCGTCGGCATCATGGGCTTCGGCCTGATGAGCCATTTTGCGTGGACAGTCGCGCCGTGAGGACGGTCCCAAACGGTACGGCGGGATCCAATCGCAGGGACTCGGATAGCGACAAGGCACCGGGATGTTTGCATGCAGCGAGAGGTTCAATGTGACGATGTTATAGCTTTGTGCAGGTTGCGATTCGGCCCAAAAGCATGGGAGCTTTTCTGGCCGACAGGCGCAGGTTGGGCGGTCCTCGAAGTACCACTGCCTGCCTGGATAGGGCAGGTCGGTACTTCTTGCCGGGCCACAGGCGGCATTGGATGGGATGTCATGTCATAGCGCGCGGGCTGTCAACCAGGGCAGGCAAGCGCGAGCCGTCATCTCCTGCGAACTTGCCCCATATTTTTGTTCGTTCTTTGAATGGAGGCTGCGATTGGCCCGGATCCTTCCGGCTTCTACTGCATAGATGTACATATTCATTGCTTGGGCCATTGCACGTCACGAACAGTGAGACATACAATGACAGATTCACAATTGAAGGCTTCTGTACCTTCTTTACACCAAGAGGATAAGTAGGTTCTTGTCAGTGTAAGCACGTAAATATGGGTCCGCTGCAATTCCCTATCTCTAAAGTTCGCTGGGTATCTCTGAACCGATCGCTAGATGGCACCCGCCCTGCCGTTCATGCTTTCTCCAACACAGAAGGCTCGAACAGGCCGCCTGCTTTCTTCAAAATGCTGAATACCTCGGTGGTACTTATTTATGGCTTCTTCGAGGTGCCCGAAGTGCTCTCGGTGGGCGTTTCCTCGGCTGGGTTTTCCTCTTCTTCCGGTACGACGCCGTAGGTCACCGGCGAGCCCGGAATTTGGACCCTGAGTGTCGGGAGAGGGAAGTCGTCGACTTGGCGCTTGGGGGTTCTTGAGCTTTGGGGATCGACCATGAGTGTCGAGAGAGGGGAGCTGTCGGCTTTGCGTGGGGGGAGAAGGAAGTCGACGGAGGTTTTGCGCTTAGAGACTCTTGAGCTTTCGGAAGATTGTGATCCGATCCAACGCTTGTGGTAGGGGACAGCTGGTATAGGGATATGGACAACACCATAGGTCCTCGGCGCGCCCGCCATATCAACCGTGATTCTCGCGAGAGGGAAGTCGCTGGCTTCGCACTCGGAGGTTGTTGAGCTTTCGGGAGATTTCGGGCCCATCTGATGCCTGGTGTTGTCTGAGGGTGGAGCATGGATATGGATAACGCCGTAGGTCGCTGGGGCCCCCGGAATCTCGATCTTGAGTGTCGCGAGACTGGCGCCGTTGGCTTCGTGCCCGGAGTTGCCCCTGTGCTCGGGATTTTCGGAAACTACTGACGGGCAGTATATGGACAACCTAGGGGCCTTGAATGCCATCAATGAGGTTGGGCGGTGACCAGCGGCGACAACGGCTCTGCGCGTGCCAAACTGGCGGGCAGCTTGAGGCGTGAGTTTCAGGAGGCTGAACATGGTGTAAGGTGGCCGCGGATGGTAGCCAAGGGTATGGTGACGGAATATTAGTTTCGAACGACTTTTTGGTCACGAAATGGCGGTCTCCTAGAAGACGATATACTGATGTATGATAGATGTAGAATGGAGGATTACAGGCTCCAAAACAGGCTTCAGGAAGGATATATATAGGAGGCAGCCAAGGGGCAAGAGGCTATTTTTCCAGCAGTGAATTTTTGCATTGTTTTTGGGTCCTCCCCAATTCAACCGCCAAAAAGTGAGGCTATTGGCGCGCTATATCACTAAGTACTTACTTACCTAGGAAGTTACCTTCCTGTAGGCTAAACCTACGAGGTACATGGCCTCAATCCGGTTGACGCTTTGGGTTACCTTAACACCGACGGGGTCCCTCCGGCCAGAATTATAGAGTCCTTAGGATTCATACCAGTCCCCAGCTAGTGCTGGTGGCTTGGGGATCTGGTGCCTACAACCACACCAGCTGGGGTGACTAGGCACTCAGGTCATTCTCTACAAGTAGTGGTAACATCTGCGAAGGTTTTATTTTAAAAAAAAAAAAAAAAAAAAAAAAAGTCCACAGCTGTTGAATCCGGGCATACTTCGAGCTACCCAAGTCGAATGAGGGATGGACTTCAACTGCGGCACAGCTTCGACACGCAAAAGGGCGGCTCATTGTTGAAAGAAGATAATTAAGTCGTGCATGGATTAAGGCAGGAACATCCAAGCTGTGATTCGCTGAAGACCTAGCGCTAGTAGTATGAGAACTATCGAAAACATCACGTGCGGTGGTTTTGTCTAATACGTATGAATGGTAGGTTCACAGAATAGAAAGGGATGGAGCGGAGGTTCAGGAGGGTTGTTAGCTTTGTTACCTTCTCTTTCTACTACTGTCGAGCAGCCTGGTCTCTTTCCGGTACGAAGACTCCGGCTTTGAAACGGAGATATATTACCAGTTAAGGGGCTCCATCCGATGAATATGCATGTCCGGATATCCTTAATTCCCAGGTCTCTTTCGGTAGGGTCCCGGTGAGAAACCTGAAGAATTATGCCCGGCACTGAGAAGTAAGTGAGTACTTCTGCTCCCGCCCTCAATAATGCAGAGGTTCTTGTTCCAAGGAGTGGATATCAGGAGACTGGTAGCTGTCTTACCCCTGTGAACAGAGACCGAACAGATAGAAACCAAGTCCCACGTGTTTCCCCCATCAAGTCGAGTATTATTGCCTTTGGGTACGAGTGTATGGTTGTTTGACCCCTAGTGGCAGTACTGAGAAATCAACATGGCCCCTTCGAAGGTGGCGCGTCTTAGCTTTTTGCAAGTCAAATTTAAAACCGCCGGACGCATCGGACGCAGACCTCTTTTTTTCACCTGTTCCATTCCTAAAATTGGCATTATTTGATTGTGCCTCCGGGTACACGTAGATAGAGGTTATGATTGGGAAGCCCCACCCTGGGCTACTGATCTCAACACAAACCCGCTCAACCGCCAGTACGCCTCCTTATTATTGCTAAAAATCCCGCTGCGTCACACACTCGGCGCATGGTGACTATTTACTCTCATATTTGCGTGCCTGTTATTCACTAGGGGGTTCAGCCAGTTCACTGGACTGTCGACGGGCTCTCATCGGATCTGAGACCGATACATCACGACACCTCAGAAACCAAGTGCTCGTTCCAGAGTCTGGTTGTTTTGCCCTCCTCCTTGCCTTCTGAATCCTCCTTGGTCACTGCGGTCTCCGGCCTCTGCAGTTCGAGGGGTTTTGGTCAACATGTCCGGACGTGTTGGGTCCAGCTGCTTGTCGAGGAAATATGTCATGAGGAACTAGGCAACTCTGCTTAACCCCCGCTGCTTGGAAATATTGAGGCAATAGAAGCTAACACTGGATCATCCAATTCTTTTCTTCGATTCTGGCATCGTAGTTGGCCAGGAGGGTACCGAAGTCGATCTGACAGTGTGCGGCTTAGTACTGGTCTGGGTCCTGTCTTGGCTACTAACAACAACGACGGCTTTGTACGTACGGATGTAACTCGGTGGATAGGCCAAGCTAAGGAATACCTCGTAGACTAACATAGTTTTTAATACTTGTTCCACAGTTTACTTTAGTCAGCGACGTTGGAATCTGTTTTGTCGGTAAGGAATAGGCAGCTCGATAATCAAGATATAAATAGCCTGCTCAACTTAAGTAGGAACAAGTCCCACGGTCCCATGCCATTTGCCTCGTCTGAATATATGCGTCAACCCTACAGAAGACTCCCTTGGCTACAAGTAAGTAAAGTGACCCTTGGAAGATGCCGGTCAGGTTCTCTCGTCTACATACATGGGCTCGGGAGTGTTGATGGGGTGTTATTAGGTAGTCATTGGGTGGGGTCTACCATGAGACTTGACGAGGCCTTCCACCTCAAATGACACGCCGAGCGGCTCCCCTAAGCCGAGTTTGTGCAAAATATACTTGATCTAAAAACGCCGACCTTATTAGCACCCCGGGAGAAGTCGACGAATGGGGCGTTGCCGCGTGGAATCCGTCGGAGAATTGCGTACTGTCTCCCACTGCTGTTTCACGTATTTTCGGGGGCTTATATCTACTGGTCGGCTGTTAACTCCACGGGGGCAACTACAGGGACCTACAAGGGCCCCATAAGCTTAAGTAGACTTCACATACGACAGATTGGGCATCTTTCCCGGATCGCCTCGGCCGAGGTCCGATCACAAGATGTGGAAGGGCAAGGGTCAGCTGTCACGTCACGCGTTCCCCCCTTTCTTGGCAAGCTTTCGATCTGTCTGATATCTAAACATGGGTTAGGTCACGTAACCCTAAGTTTAGACTCAGATGGACAGGTCTCTACTCGTCTCGTGCATTGATTAGCTGCAGCGACCTCACCAGTTCACGGGGTGGTGGGCCGCCAGCACATTCTCACCGTCTGCCGGGGCACAGGATCCCCCTCTCTCTGTGGCCCCATCCAGACGGAGACGGCCTCCGGGGAAGCCCACAGTAATCAAGGCAGGGCAGTGTGTCTACTAGGAAGGGAGATTGAGACCACTCCCGCCAAGTGCCGCGCGTTCGTCAAGGCTGGTGTCAAGACACTCACCACGGTGGATGCCCCCGTCTGCCCGCGAAGCTCCTGTCCCCGCTCCGGAGGATACCGTAGTGGGGGAGGGATACAACTTGGCTCGGGTATGCAATAGTTTGCACGCTACCCGTAGACGCTGGACGTACGGATGCGCGGATGGTGGAACGGACATGTTGTTCGCCTGGCCCCCTGGCCAGCACCGCGTTCTGACGCGGGGAAGGCAGGGGGTATAGACTCCAGAGTGGCGTCAGACCCGGGGGACGTGGTGCGGGATTTTGCTAGTATCATGGGGTAATAGACTACCGCTACGCGCGCTTGGTCCACAATGTTGCCAAGTCTGTGTCTTGATATGTGTTGTTGTTGTTGTTGTGTCGATACACCCGTACGCTGGAGCCCTCTCCGCATCGGAGTCGTGGCGGGGGTTACCCCTCGCGCGTGCGGAGCGAGGTGCGTATGCGATCCTGAGGATCGTCCCGGCTCAACGGGTAGGGCGCCACATCCGGCCTAGGGCTGCTGCAAACATTGCTTACATGGACTCACTCGTGCAGCGCGCAGGCGAGCATCCTTTGCCCCGAGCCAGGGAGAGCCCAGAAGAGACGGCCGGCCAGGGATTACATAGTAATACGTCGTGGCTAGTGAAAATGACCAGCCATGCAGCTGACCCGGGGCAGGGGGGTCGACGGTTGTGCCGTGCACAGCTGGACTGGTGAGCAGCGTACCCGGGTTTCCGAGACGGCGCCATGTGGCGCGGGGCCGGCCGTGACGGGATGTTGACTCGTGCATGAGTTGATGGATGTCCAAAGAGCCATTCGGCCGGTGGGAAGGGTCCTGATGAGGTTGCGTCTCTCTGCCGCCCACATGCGAAGCGAGCATCAGTGGAGCAGATGGATGCATGTCTTAGGTACCGCGTCGGAAAGAGGTGGCAGAGAGACCTGGAAGCTCCCCGGTGCCTTTCGTCCGAGCAGTGGACAACTAATTAACTCCATAGCTACATGGGGGGATCCTACACACGTTCTTACGTATTCGATGTGAGTGAGCCAGGTAGCAAGCATCCATCCATGCCCAGTGGGATGGGGATGGGATGGGATGAGGTGCGTGCCGCGCGAGATGCCATCCCATGGGATACGTATGGGATGTAGTTTGTGTTCCAGTACTGGGTCGAGGTACCTACATACCTACTTATCTCCTACTAACCTACCCATCGCTTCGTCCACCCGCCATTGCCATCGCATGAGCCCGTCGGCGTCGGCGTCGGTGTCGGTGTCGGTGTCGGTCTCGGACAGGCGCAACGGGATCCATCGTAGGAGGACGGCAATACGCCCTCATAGCACGGTTCTCGTAAGGGCGCAGCGACTGCATCGCCAGATGCTGGGCAGTTCCGGCCCCGCCCCAGGGCTCTCGCGAGCCTCCAGGATGGATACAAACACTGACCGACCCTCCCTGGAAACCCCCGAGCGCGCGATGCCCCAATTGGGCCAACAGGCCTGGCCCGACGCCCATGTGGGACCAAACGTGATGGTGGGACGATTGCTCTCCTGTTCGCGCCTGGATTGTGATGCGACAGCTGCTCTTCTCCGCATTTGCACAGAATCAGACCATCAATGCATCGCCTGCCTCCATTGGTCGTGGTGGCCTCCGACGGCCTGGCCTGCGACTGCGACTTGCAGCCGTTCGGCTGATCCCAGCCTGCCGGGCGTTCCATCCGACCAACTCTACCGGCCGACGCGGGCGAGGGCCACCATGGGATCCTCCGCCGTATCACCGCCGCCTTGAGGAGGCGACACCGTCGGCAGGCGCCATGTCAGCTATAAAGAGAGACGACGCCGCCGAGAGAGAGGCAGATTTCGACAAACCAAGCCTCTCCGCATCTACAACCGTCTCTCTCATATCCCTCAAACAACAAACAGGTTCAGTCTGAACCCATATACCAACTACCACCCGACCTTGAACGCCCCCCCCCCCCCCCCCCCCCCCCCCCCCCCCCCCCAGCAAACACATCTCCCTCCCCCGCCACCATGGGCTCCGAAAGCATCCCGACTGAGCAGTGGGCGCAGGTGGTGGAAAAGACGGGCGGACGTGAGTTGCTTTGCTTCCCCAGCGAGAAGCGCCCTCGACCCCATGGCTAACTGGCAGCAGCCCCCGTGTACAAGAAGATCCCGGTGCCCAAGCCTGGCCCCGACGACGTCCTCGTCGCCGTCAAGTACAGCGGTGTCTGCCACACCGACTTGCACGCCATGAACGGCGACTGGCCGCTGCCGACCAAGATGCCCCTCGTTGGCGGCCACGAGGGCGCCGGCGTGGTCGTGGCCCGCGGTGAGCTGGTCCAGGACGTCGAGCTGGGCGAACACGTGGGCATCAAGTGGTTGAACGGCTCCTGCAACTCGTGCTCCTACTGTCGCCAAGCCGAAGAGCCGCTCTGCCCTAAGCCCCAGCTCTCGGGCTACACGGTCGACGGTTCGTTCCAGCAATACGCCGTCGCCAAGGCGGTCCACGTGGCCCGCATTCCCAAGGACGTCAACCTCGAGGCCATTTCGCCTATTCTGTGCGCCGGCTTGACCGTGTACAAGGCCCTGAAGGAGTCCCAAGCCCGCCCCGGCCAGACCGTGGCCGTGGTCGGCGCCGGCGGCGGCCTGGGCAGCCTGGCCCTGCAGTACGCCAAGGCCATGGGCTTCCACGTCGTCGCCATTGACGGCGGCGAGGAGAAGCGCAAGATGTGCATGGAGCTGGGCGCGAGCGTCTACGTCGACTTCGGCGCCACCAAGGACCTGGTCCAGGACGTCAAGAACACGACCGAGGACGGTTTCGGACCCCACGCCGTCATCGTCCTGGCCGCGTCGGAGCGGCCGTTCCAGCAGGCGACCGAGTACGTGCGGAGCAGAGGCACCGTCGCCTGTGTCGGTCTGCCTGCGAACGCCTACCTCAAGGCTCCCGTCTTTGACGTGGTCACCCGGTAAGTAAAAACCGAAACCCCCCCCCGCGCGGACCGACTTGATCAGGAGCTTGCATTTGCTGACCGGGACCGCAACGATAGCATGATCCGGATACAGGGCAGCTACGTCGGCAACCGACAGGACACGGCCGAGGCCATTGACTTCTTCAGACGCGGCCTGATCAACGCCCCCTACAAGGTGGTTGGTCTCAGCGAACTGCCGCATGTGTTCGAGTTGATGGAGCAGGGCAAGATCGCTGGACGATACGTGTGTGACGTCAGCCGATAAATGCCACGATTCACGACCAACGACAATGGGAGGGCGTTTACTGGGGACACGCGGGTGTGTCTAGACTCGATTTAGAAAGTTATCGTCGAAATACCATAAAATGACAGATTTGATACCACACCACCCCCTGGTTTTCATTGGCCAACACCCGTCAGCCAACTTAGTGCCTGAGTTGTGCCGCTATTGATAGGTGTTTCCCCAGCGGGCTCGGCGGGTATACTCGAATCCATTGAAACCCCTGACCCCACACCTCCAGACCAACCTTGCCTGTATTAATTAATAGGTAGAGTTCCATTCCAATGCATGCACTCTAGGATGCCACTGGAAGTGCCGTTGTAAAGGGCTTGTTACTCGAATCCAGGTGGTATCAATGGCTCCTCAGCCCGAGCCATGCCTTTTCGAACCTCTTGATACCGGAATTGGGCAAGAAAGATGCTTCCCCGGGCGGGCAAGTTGGATTCCAGTGCCGACAGGAGGAGGTTCGTTTGAGCTGAACCGAATCGCGTGGCATAACCCCACCTCTGGGCTCTAGTGTGGGACTAAGACCACTGCCGTTATGACGCCTCGATAGCATTTGCTCGCTAGTCTGAACCATGTTCAACGCTTCGCCCCTAGAAGAGGTTGGCTGAAAAGATCGCCGCGCGGCGGCCTTTTTTTTTTTTTTTCTCATCGCTTCGGGCGCCACGGGCACCGACGTCTGCAGCTGAATTCCCCAATCCTGCGTTTCCTGACTGCCTGCGTCTTCGAGCGCACGTCCTGGGAGCAAATTCATCATTGACAACTCCCCCGCACCGCGTCCCGCCATGTCGTCGTCCACCAATTCAGGCACCGTCTACGGCCACTCGGACGACTCGGAAGAACGGGTAGCGGACCGTCCGGGCCAGACGGGCGGCGCCGCGTCCCCGGGGTCCCATGAGGGCGACAGCCGAGGACGCGATGAACCCAAACGAGCTCCGGATAAGCCGGGCTTCATGGCGCGACTGGGCCTCCCCCCCATGGACCTACCGACCTTCCTGATGATGATCAAGTAAGCACTGTGTACTGTCGGCAGCTGTGCGTTTTGCTGTGTGCATGGCCCCGCAGCCGCCCGGCCTGTCTGTCGACCGATGTGATGCTGACTTGGTATGTACCTCGTGCCGAACAGGGGTGCTATCCCGCCCACGGTTGGTATAGCCTTCTACCAGTCGACTGCCGTGGCCAATTATTTCACGACATTGGGCTACCTGGTGGGTATCATGAGCATACTGTCCCTTTCCGTGTTGCCCCGCGGCAAGTTCATCCAGACGCTGGTCTTGAACCTCATCTTTGTCGGTGTTGGTGCCGCCATGGGCCTGTAAGTGCCCCCTATGCAAGCAAGTCCTGCCTGGCAGGTTCGGGCTGACTACCTACTGAACCACTACGCTCTACCTAGATTGATTATGTGGTCTTCTCTCCAAGCAAGGCTGCACACACAAACTGGACCCTCCATAGATCCCGCCACGCGTCGTCCGACGTACAATGCCAGCCAGTCTGCCGTGTCGGGCCTATGTAAGTGAAATCGAGGTGACTGGGGGGGAGGGCGGCAAGCAAGTTCTCAGCTAACCGGCTGCAGGGCTCTTTGTTAGTATTTGGTTCGTGAACGTGCTCCGCGCCAAGTATGCGAGTCTTGGAGTGCCAGTCATCCTGTACTCCATCTTCACCTCCATCTCGGCGACATACAGCCCCATAATGACCAGCAATGCCGCCTTCGAGTCCATCATCAAGAAGATGCTGACGGCCATGTTGGCGGCTTTCGCACTCGCCACCGTCACATCGCTTTTGTTCATCCCCGTCCCCAGCCGGAAAGTCACCTATGGTCAGATGAAGGGCTTGATCGGCCTTCTACGTGGGGCTGTGAAGCAGGAGAAGGTCTACCTCCAGAGCCTGGAACGCGACGACATGTTTGCAACCCCCAGTGATGTGTGTGCCGTCTCCGTGTCGCCCGAGGCGAACGCGAACCAGCCGAGCACCAAAGCAAACCCCCAGCCCAACGGTACTGCCGAGGCAGAAGCTTTGCGGAAGACCATTACGGCTATGCGCGAGCTAATCGGTAAAATGCAATCTGACCTGCCGTTTGCTAAGCGAGACTTTGCGTACGTTTTCACCCACTCGCCGCACCCTGATCACGGCAGAACCCCTGCTCCATCGTTACATAACGGCTGGTACTGATAGCTCCCAGATGGGGTAAGCTCGACGGCGCCGATTTAAAAGAGTTATTCTACCATTTTAGGGCCTGTCTGGTCCCTATAGTGGGACTTTCTACTGTCGTCGACATCTTTCAACGCATCGCGGCTCGACGGGGCTGGAACACGGATGGGGACACGCCGCTCGAGCTGCTGGCCGAGAAGACAGCCGAGAAGAAGATGTGGAACATGATCATGAAACAATTACATGACCCCCTCGAGTCGCTATCCGAAGCCCTGGACCAGGGCATCGAGCACGCCGCCATCGTCCTCGAGCTTCTCCCCAAGCATAAGGAGGCGAAGAAGGGCGAAACCAATGGACCCGACGTGGAAGCCAAGGGCGACCAATTGTGCCCTGGCGATTCAGGGTTCTCGGACATGCTGAAGCAAAAGGTGAAGAGCTTCGAGGTTGTAAAAACCCAAATTCTAAGGACCTGGGCAAAGGAGAGGAACCTGGTTACGGATGATGAGGCTATGGGAGGCACAAGTCGAAGAGGCACACCCGAATCCGAACTGCGCCATCAGCACGACCAGTCCCAGTTATTTACTTTGCTCTATATCGAGAAGCTGGTGCGTACACTGCCGTTTGCTTCTGATTCTTCATGACTGACAAACCCAAAGATGCAAGAGATTGCCGAGTCTGTTCAAGGCTTGGTGGCTTTTGCCGACGGCAAGGTCGCAGACGGCACCATGGCCAAAAACCGCCTGATCGTACCCAAGTACCGCCGGCTCAAGAAGTGGATCGCGTCCATATTCAGCGAACAAGACGATACGGGCGAAAACCATGAACTGCTGGGCGTCAACATAGTCTACATGGGTGACAGCTTTGCTTCCAAGAAGGACCCAGAGCACCTCCCGCCGACCAATACCTGGCAGAGGATGGGCAACGGGTTGAGGGCCCTTTCCCGGTTCTTTTCGTCCGAAGCCAGCGTGTTTGGACTGCGCGTCGCCTGTGCCACCATGACGGTTGGAATTGTCAACTTTTTGGAGTCTACCCAGCAATTCTTCCAAGAGCAGAGACTCGTGTGGGCGATGATCATCATAGCGATTGGAATGACACAAAGTAAGTGGCCCCTATACATCCATTCCTTCAGCACAGGCTCTTATCCTAATGCGACTGACTACAGCATCCGGACAATCCATCTTTGGGTTCTTTTGCCGGGTCGGCGGCACTGTCATAGCCATGGTGATCTCCTTGGTGAATTGGTAAGCCATCAACCCCCTGAAAATATCTGGCAAGTCCCGCCAGGCTCACTGGGCGGCAGGTACATCGTCGACGAGAAAATCCCCGGCATATTAGTGTTCCTCTTCATCTTCCTGGTGTTGGAAATGTACTTCTTCCTGAAGTTCCCCCATTTCTTACCGGCTGTCATGATCTGCATGATCACCCATGTAAGTGCAAATACAGACTTGAGCAAGCTGCCTCGGTTTGCTTGTCTACGATGCTCGGTGCCACGACTAACAGTCTGCCCAGGTCATGATTATCGGCTACGAACTGCAAGCTCTCAAGATCGGACTCCGCTTAACAGAATCCAACGGCCAAGCGTTCTACCCGTGAGTTCAGGCCCCTTTCCTACCACGACGAGACGTGGTATTAACCTCCTTTGGCAGAATCTACACGCTGGCTCCCTACAGGCTTGCCACAGTCGCGGGTGGTTGCCTGGTCGCCTTCATCTGGACCATCTTCCCCTCCCCCCTTACCGAACGGTTCTGGCTTCGCCGCGATCTCGCGTCCACCTTGTATCTTTTGGCCAACTACTTCAGCGTCATCGACGAGTCCCTCAAGATGAGACTTCGTGATACTGGCAGCGACCCCACGATCAAGCACTGCCCCGCGGCGCGCCTGAGGAAGCATCGCCAGCGCCTTTTCGGGAAACTCAACCTCCTTTTGCCCTCGCTGATGCAGCATGCGGCCTTCCAAAAGTTCGAGCCCACGGTGGGCGGCGTCTTTCCTCGCGACATTTACGAGGACATCATCCGGCGCGCCAGCCGCATCGCGTCCTACCTGGCCCTCATGTCGCACACGGTGGGCTACACGCCCATGTCGTCGTCGCAGGACCGGGCCTGGGTCGACTCCATGGCCCGGGTCATGGCCGACGTGGCCCCGACCAAGCACGCCATCATCTGCACGCTGACGCTGCTTTCGCACTCGCTGCAGACGGGCAACTCGCTGCCGCCCCATCTGCCCCTCCCGCGGCCCTTTGAGCTGACCCGCCAGCTCGAATCCATGGCCGCCCGGTCCGGCGACCGGAGCGTCCGCAGCCTGCTCGACGCGCAGCACATGGCCGACAACGGCTACGCCGAGTTCGCCGTGCTCCAGGTGTGCAGCGCCCTCATCTGCGGCGATCTCGAGGAGTTGGTCCGGGACGTGGCCAAGCTGGTCGGCGTCGTCGACTTCAGCATTCACATAGAGAACAGCTCGTCGAGCTTGGATACGACGGGCGGGGACCTGCCTGTCCCGGAAAATGAGGGCGACGAGAGGGGCAAGGGCAAACGAGACTGAAAAAGGTGCTTCTCATCGGTGCTTCCCATGGTGGATTTTCTTCGATATTCAGTCATGCATCACTTCCGCTGTCATTGCAGTACTTCTCGGGCCACCGCCGAGAGGCCCGCACAACCATCTCTCCCTCCCTATTCCGCCAGAAGCGAATGTGGAAATATATTGCCTGATCGGTCGGATACCGCTATCGCTTTGTACCTGGCTTGTAGCTTTGTAGGCAAGGGGTCCTGGTTTCCCGCTTATCTGGGAGCGAATATAGTTCAGGCCGGCGACGCGCCCAAGGCGCCTGTCAGATTCGTCCACGATCACACAGTGTTCCCAGCAAACGGGACGTGTAGCCGCTTCGCTGTCCACACGACGGAGAGGCGCAGAGCTATCATGGTTGCAAGTGCTGAGTAGGAGCTGATGGATAGAAACCGGCGTCTCCAGGTGTATCGCAGTACAAATGGCTGGGTTGGTAAACCCTCCCGGGCTCGTGGCCGATGTCACCTTCGTGCCGAGAAAAGAAAGGTGAAAGGCTGTTTTTTTTTTTTTCCAGATGCAAGCAAAAGGCCCTTGCCGACACCGAACCCATGTCGAGGAGGAAACTGGCTTTTTGATAGCCAGCCCTTCTGGTCGAACTGCCCATCGCGCACATACCTCCCTCCCTCCCTCCCCCCTCCCGAAAGCCGGCGGGCGTCCAAACAGTACGTGCCGCAACCCAGATGTCCACTAGCAGAGGACAAAGTTCGTCTTCTCGTCGTGATACGGGGTTAGCTTCTAGCTTCCGGCGTCGGATCATGTTTGTACCAAAGTTGCGAGCTCCTGCCCCGCATTCAATGGGAAGGGAGGAGGAGGAGGAGGAGGAGGAGGAGGGAGGTTTCCCCAACTCCCTACGTCAAACACTCCCCCCCTCTCCCCTTTTCTCAGTTTCCCCAAATACGTCCTGGTTCGAGACACGCCGGTGAAAACGGGCGTGGGACAAGAAATCCCCACAGGCAGAAGAGCCGCAAGTCGTCGACCGACGGGGATCCATTGGGGTTTTTTTTCTCCCGCGTGCGAAAAATTACGTGTGAAACTAGAGGGTCCCGGGGGGATGAGCTCGGATGGACCCCCCCCCCCCCCCCCCCAAGCTTGCCGCCATGTAAATAAATGGAGGGTAGAGTTGCCGAAGCCACGCAACTACCGTAAGCCCACCCCGGTGAGTGGCTCAAACATTGCTTGCCTTGACTTAACCCTACTCCCCGAGACTTTTTCTGACGGCATACACGTTCGAGAACGGGCGGCGCGGCCGTGGCGCCAGGTTTACGGAACGTGGTTTTGTTTCCGCGGGGTTTCTTCTGGAACGCTTCCCGCAAAGTTACCCAGAGAGCGAGAGGGAGAGGGAGAGGGAGAGAGAGAGGGAGGGAAGGGCCGTGTAAGTGGCCGCCCCCATACGAGCCAGGCCGTTGCCACACCATGATCCTCCTCAACCCACGGATAGGGCAGGTGGGTTCTCTCTCCCCAAGGGGATCCGGCTCGCGTCCGACTGGGAAAAAGACTGCTCGGCTGTTTCTTCTACGGCCAGAAGTATAGATGTAGGGGAGCTGTGCAGTGCTGTGCGCCACCACCACCACCACCACCACCACCAACGGCGGCCATATAGCGCGCCGTGGGGCGACGGATGATGATGTCCCACCTGCGTGGTGGCGCTCTCACGACATTTGTGGCATTTCTGGGCGACTTTTTGACATCCCATCCACCACCCACCTCACCCCACACCCCCTCAAAAACCAACCCCCAGAAACGTACCATCCGGGCTCCGGTTCGCCCATGGTGGCTTTGTTTTCTTTCTTTCGCGGGACGCAAGGCCTGCGGGCGGGCCGATCGCCTGCCCCAGAGGGGATAGAGGGGAAACGCGCGCGGGCGAGGTATGTAAGATCCGGGATGGCTCGGCACGAACGCCTGCGGGAGAGACGAGAGCGAGAGAGACGGGGAGAGAGAGAGGGATGGCGCGAACTGCCCTGCCGGTTCCCCGGTCCCGTTCTCTATTTTGTTTCTTTTTGAAATTCGTCTTTGCCGGGAGAGGGGGGGGGGGGGGGGGGAAGATTTCGCCCGGGTCGAGGCTGCAGGAAACGCCAGCCAGGGTCCCTTTGGTTGGCGTCGTCGGAGTTGGGCCTATCACGGGGCGGCAGCGAGAGGCCGAGTATGAGTATCACCAAAAGATGACCCGACCCTGCTTTTCTGAAGGGGGGCAACATAGATGTATGTGCCTCTATATGGTTGGTACCTACACGTAAACACACAACACGCACACGCATTCAATACTTGATGTCCAACAGCCATCCATTAGATGCTTGTACTCGAGGACAGGGCGCGCGGGTACGATTATTCACTATTACGCGCGGGCTACTCCAGCAGGGCCAACCGGATGGCAATTGACTACCTCATGATATGTACGCACAAGCCCCCCCCCCCCCCAAAAGACGAAGACGAACGGGCTGAGGAAGGCGAGATTGACGGAGGAAGAAGAATAAGATGAAGAAGAAGAAGAAGAGATACTTGGACCACGACCAACCTCTTCCAATCGAGAGGCCTTCCCCAATGAGAGGCTCCCGCGGCTCCCAGGGGCTTCAAAACAGCAGGTCGCACCTACATGTGGCATGACGTGACCGTCATGCTATCGTCAGTGCTCTGTCGTCAGGTTCACACCGAAAACACACACACACACACACACACTTGCGCGCCCGTCCCGTACATGTATGTGTGTGTATGTGTGTGTGTGTGTGTGTGTGTGTGTGTGTGCGATTCCCCTGCGTGGCCCGGCCGTCCGCATTATTGGCGCCCCCTCCCCCCCCAAATATGCCCTCATACATAGTAGAGGCCCAGTAAAGAGCGCGGCCAGGCAAGGTCCCTGCCCACCCACCCACACACACACGCCTAACCGTACGCTGTACTATGGGATGTAGGGAATGGGAATATGCCAACGGGTCCCCCCCATGTGCCCAGGCCCATCCATGTTCCCCCCCATACCCATCATCGCGCGGGCTGCTCTTCTTCTTATTATTTATTTATTCATTCTTTATCCCGCTGTTCACCCACCCCACCCCAGCCCCAGAAGGGTGTGTGTGGGTGTGTGGGTGGAGCTTTTTTTCTCGCACGCGCTCTGGGCACACCCCTGGGACGTCCAGAGGCTGCGAGTGGCCCAAAACGAGGCGCGCGATGGCAGAGAGCAAGCAGGCAGCGCTTACAACAAAGAGAGGGTCCTTTTCTCTTCCTCCCTCTTTAGGTTTACCGGTCTCTTCGCTGTGGGCACCGGCGCGGTTGCTTTTGTTCTTCGTACTTGCGTGTACCTTGGTTGGCGCGGCAGGGGACCCGGCATCTGGCCTTTTTGGGAGGCTTCCTCTCTTCCTCTCTCTCTCTCTCTATCTCTCTTTCTGTCTGTCTGTCTGTCTGTCTGGGGGAGGAGGCTCGGCTTTTCGGATGTGAGCAGGTTCCGGGAAACGAACAGAAAGAATGGGAGGGCCAGTCGTTTCGTTCCCGCGCGCCCGCACCCTTTCCCTCCCCTGTGGGCTGGGGAACTCTTGCTCTCTCTCTCTTCTCTTTCTTGTCCCTGGCCGAGCCCCCCTTCGCTTGCGCGCGCCCCCCCCCCCCCCTCCCCGGGCCAGGCCTCGGCTGGTTTGGGATGTCATCTGGGCGAGCCCGAGATACAGGTATGACGGCACGGCGGACGGGGTGGATGCGGCCTGACGAAAGGGACGGGCGAATTATCGCGCCGGAGATAGCCACGCATCATCCAATCTATTAGGGCGTCATGAAAACTAGTTGACGGCTTATGGCGCTGAGGGTGTGCTTGCTGTTTTGCCGACTCCAGGCGGTATATCCCGGCCGTGGCAAAAAGTTACTTCTAGCGGCCGCATGCTGGAAGGCCAGCAGCCTGCGTCGCCCGCCGTCTCGGTCTCTTTCGTGTCCCTTTTTTTACCAAGCGATTACCAATCTGCCCCAATCCGCGCGCGCAAGGGGGGCTGGCTGGGTTCTAAAGTGTGAGGGAAGCTGTGAGCGCTATCTCGTACTGTCCGTAGCGGGAGGCGCTGTCCCCCCCCCCGGGCCGTTGCGGCCAGGTTAGAGAGAGAGAGAGAGAGCGAGAGAGAGCCCTTTCTTTGAAACCTCGCGTGGGCTGATTATCGCTGGAGCGACGAAAGCACAGCACGATGTGCCAACGACTGCCCCCTCCCCCCCCCTTACCTATTTGCTTATTTGTCCCATATCCTGTATCCCTTGGCTATTTGGTCCTCGGCGTGTAACATGACAGCGTAGTACAAACCAGACAGCGCGCCCTCGATATAGGGCATTCCATAGGACTGTACAACCGCGAAAGAAGGGCTGAACCTATCTCATTACCGCGGCTTACCACTAATAAACAACCAACCCCCCCCTGCGACTCTCGCTCGTCTCGTCGGCAGCGGTCGACCGCTCGCTTTGGTGACCGGTCCCCGAGGGAACAACCGTCGAGGGGGGGGTGGTTCCGCGCAACTACTTCTGGGCCCGACGATCTGCAGAGAGAGAGACATCGAGGTACAAGGCAGCTCCTTCCCCCGTCGAGGCCGTCGGGCTGCTACGCTGCAACGGTGCCGTGGGCAGGGTGGATCGTCATAAAACTACTCGGGGATCAAGGTCGACACGCCATCCCGCTCCCACGTTGAATCTGGGTTGACCCCCGGAGAGGGCCACGGCGAGCCGTTACTGGTGTGGTGGCTCCCCCCCTTCGCAGAGCTTAGCAAAGGACCCCTCGAACCGCCCGGCCGCTCGTCGTTAGCCAAACAAAACTCGCCGGGGCTGACCCCAAGATCGCTCGTCCCGTCCGTCACAGGGCCTGGTGGTCTCCGCAGTGTCCGCAGGGCGCCCCGTTCGCTTTGGGTGCTTCACTTTTTGTTGCTCATTACCTGCCTGCGGGCCTTGGGTCGTCGGACCTGGCCGGCGGGCATCGGGGTCATCATTGCCGAGCGTCGGTACTAATAGACGGCTGACTTCGTTCTGCCCACAAGAGGGAGGTATGAGACCTACTGGCCCACTTGCCCCCCCCCCCCCCCCGTTGACTTACGGGTACTCAGCGGGTTGTTGCGCATATACGTATGTACTCCCCCGGATCGAGCCCATGGCTAGCTAGTTCGGGGGTACCACCTAGTGTGTGTGTGTGTGTGTCTGTGTCTGTATGCGTGCGTGCGTGGGTGTGCCACCTGCAGGTGCTCTGCAGGGCAAGATCTCGGTATAGGCAGCTCAGCCCACGACGTCACTCGCCATGGCCATCCCGGGTCAAGGGAACAATTGAGTTGGCGATAGGTGGTGATGCATAGACGGCCATGTGGGCTGGCTTCCGTGGTGGTTGCAACGGAAAGCAGGTAGGGCAGATTCCACCACCGTGGTTGTGTGTTTCTCACCCTCAGCAACAAATGTCAGCCCCCCCTGCAGGGGGAGAGGTGTTGCTGCTGATTGGCGATGGGGGAACACATCGAGTTCTTCTCACCCTAGCCTGGCCACTTGGCCACCCACCCTCCCTGAGGTTCAAGGGAAAAGAAAAAGTGTCCAACAACTCGATTCAGCACCGAACCCTCCCGGTGGGTTCGTCGACGGCACATGGCATGGCAGGACCCTTCGCAAGTTTCCAGATCGGGTCCCCCCCCCCCCTTCCCACCCCCCTCCCCCAAGTTCGGGCCTCCATTTCCAGGTTGGAGGAGCCATTGAGAGGCGACAGCGCGCCGTGTGGATGGGAACAAAGTCCGGGGTAACAGGGATATCACGGTCTTGCGGGCGGAAGCTATTACACAGTACTATTCCGCAAGGTAAAGTACTGCTGCGCGTACCTCGCCGGCACGGCGCCTACGGGAGACAAAATACACACGCTCCTGGCAGCAGCGAATTGCCGAGGATGCAGGCACCTACCGCCAGGAAGGCCATACCGTCTCTTGGACGATCGTCCACGACGGGGGGCCTGGGTCGACTCCGGCGCTGCCCCAGCCCCGGACGGAAACCCCTGGGCGCCCGCGGACAAATGCCGATTCCTGAATACTGTGACCTGGGGGGGGGGGGGGGGGGGGGGGGGGGGGGCGCGAGAGACGGCATTATGCAGAGATGGGCAGTAGTCGGCCGATGGGGGTGTGTGGTCGGTCGCCTTTCGTCCAGAAGCCTATATGACTTCGACCGCTTCACTAGAGTTTCTGGTCCAAGGGGGAGGGAGCCTAGCTGCCTAGGTACGTTACAGCAGCAGTTGGCACCTGTCGCTACATACATAGCACGCACACACAAGCGCGCGCGCGCGGACAAGGGATGCCTGGACTGGCTGGCTGGGTGGTCGAGGATGATGATGGAGCGGAACTGGATGCCAACTCGTCTTGGGATGACTTGGCGTGCGTCGGCCCAATGCCCTCCCCCAACAAGCTCTTCTTGCCTCTGCGCTTCCAAAACGGCCTGTGGCCAGTCGGCCATCATCTCTTCGCCAATGACACGGCCAAGGCGCACGAACTGTTGGTCAAAGGCCAGTGGGCCGCTTCTGCTGCTGCTGCTTCTTCTCCTGCATCCGCCCTGCCGCTATAGCAGGGACGGTTGCCTCTCTTTCTCTCTGTCTCTTCCCCCCCACCCAGCACCAACAGTAATCCAGCCAAGCCCAGAAAACAATTCGTGTGACTGGGTTCTACCGGGGGGGGGGGGCACTTGTACGTATGTACGTATCCTGGCGCCGGCTACCTATCGACTTTGGTTTTGGGGGGCAAATGTACATACATAGTACACCAAGGTTCATACATACATAAGGCCTCCCGATGGGTGCGTATGCGCGCTACCACTAATCACCTTTCGGCCTCGAGGGTCGAGACACGTCGGGGACGCAGGAGTAACCCGATAGAGAAGCCATGCCCGAGAAGATCGCTCCCGGCTCCATCGAGGAGCAGCAATGATCGACGCAGCGAGTGACTGAAAGATCCCACCACACGGCAACGCCAATGCTGCTCTGGCCCTCGCGACCCGGCAAACACACCTGTGGACGCACGGTTTCGCCAGCTCTCCTAGCCGGCCACCAGCCCCGACGGGGGGGGAAGGAAGGGGGAGTGACCTCATACCGCCCGTGCCGTAGGCGAAAGAGGGGGGGGGAAGAGATAGAGAGAAGGGGAAGGGGGGGTTGGTCAGAACCCTAGGCTGCGGCATGCGATCCTGCCTTGCGCGCGCGCGCGCGCGCGATGGTTCTTTGCCCATACGTAGAGGCTGAAAGAGGGAGACCGGCCAGCAGCAGCCGTAGACCCCTTTTAGAATCACTCCCGAGATGAATATGCCGGTGTGGTGGGATGGTGGGTGTGTGGTTCTTGTTCTTTTTTGGAGAAATTTGGAGAAGGTATCTGGATCCCCAACTGAGCTTGCTTGCTGGCATCCCATCCCATGCTATGTGAGGGCGCTGGGCGTTCGAGCCACCCCCCGGGGGGGGAGGACATTTTGGAGAATCCCATCCCACCATCAGCTCCCCCCCCGGGAAGAGCCCTAGTCGCCTAACAGCCTGGGGAGGGCGGGTGGCACACGCATTGGCTGCTGGTGTGTACGATTGTAGGTATAGGTTCTCTCGGATTGCTACCCCTTTTACTGTGCCGCTTACTTCCAGTCTCTGCCAGGGCACGCTGCCTGCTCCGTCCAGGCGAAAGAAGCAACCTTTTCCCGTGACACCCATCCCGGTGGTTGGCTGGCTGGCGTGGGCGTATGCCAGGACCGAATCGGACGAGATAGCTTTCCCCGGATTGTGCGGCGCGGGCGTGGCCAAGCTGCGCACCGTGCTAGTGCTGTCTCATCTCACTCTCTGGCCCAGATGGTCCGGGGTCCCTCTCCCTCTGTACACCGACTCGTGTTACACTGTGCCGCTACATATGAGGGTGGTGTTGAAGACTGGGTTGTTTGGCCCCCGTCAAGCCCTGTGTGTCTTTCTGGGCTGGGACGATTGACCAGTCAGGAGCCGACTACGAGGCCCGGCACCCCCTTGTCACCACGCTTTCGCGCCGGAAACTGAATTTCTTCTCCCTCGGCCGTCAAGCACCATGTGCCATGCCTGCCCTAATGTAGGCACCGCTGAAGCTTACTCCCAACACTCACACACCGTTGTCGGGGGGCCGATGCCGCCGCGCAGGCATGAGGAAGAATCCCATCGGGTGCCCAAGATCTGGGACGGAGTGGCTGGCGGCGCCGACGGTGGGGGGGAGAGCACAAGGCAGTATTTTGCGTCGTCGCAACGCCAGTGGCCTATGGGCGGCGGTTTGCATCCGTGGCTTCGGGCTGGTCCTGAGCCGAGTTGTGACAAGTATAGTTGCATGTACGGGGGTATAGCACGCCGCACTTAAGCAGCAGGCCGGGCGAGCGAGGGGCCCAGCTCGCCCTTTCTCTCGCGCCGCCACGGCCCTGGCAACCATGTAAGTAGGGACGAGGAACTCCCGAAGTACTCGCGGGCAGCTCTTCGAACCCCCCGGGCCTGTCGTGCAGTGAGGCGCAGCCCGTGGGTGGGCTGGTGGATGCCGTCAGGACTCCTGACCAGATCCTCTTCACCCGCGCTCCGTAGCCGACACCCCTTGTCCCCAAGCGGCCACGAATCCGGACAGGCCTATCCGATGGCTTGCCGTCCAGGGTCCGCCTCGGGGGACCATGGGCTTTTCCCGAGAAAAGACAGACGACGAGCAGCGGTAGCTGGCTCACCACCCTCCCCCGAGCCCCCGAGCTGTTTCCCTCATACGGGGCGTGGCCCCTTCGCAACTCGTCGCAGCCGTCGCTACGTCAAGCGGGCGACTTGCCACGGAGGACTCGGAGCTTGGTACGGACAGCAGCTGGACCAATGGCTTTTACCGAACGTCCCCCCCCCCCCCCCCCCCCCCCCCCCCTCCCGGCAGGCTGGCGCCCTGGAACGCGGCGATACTGGCAGTTAGTGCTTATAAGTTATACATGAACGAATGAGACGATGCATAAGCACAACTTAGTTCGGCCGTGGTTGATTCGCTCACCCAGGCGAGCAAGGGGGTCGGCGGGACTGACTTGCAGGCGGCACTTTTGCCTCTTTGCTCATCAAGCTTCGCCCGCCCGACGATTTCCCGAGCATGCCGTGGTGACGATAAGTCATTCCCTGTACAGACTCACACCGAGCTATGGTGGGGGGGTAATGCGAAGGAAGAGAGGCTCGTAGCCGCCCGGAGGAACCCGCGCTCAACGTGTAGTATGTGTGTAGACGTCCCGGCGGGAACAGCTCTCTCCAGACGGACCGGCTGCTGTGGGCTCGCGATACGCGGCCGCGGCCCAGGATCCACGCAACTCGTCGGTGCGTTATGTGCGCCAAGCGTCATCGTCCTTGACAGCCCGCCGCGACTCTGCACCTCGGATCGGCTGTCTTATTAATAGCTCAAAGAAGGCGGACCCTGGAGGCTACATAGGACCGAGGCATCGAGCAGTGATCAGCACCCACCGTGTCGTCTACCTCTCGTACACGTACGGGACGCGCCCATGCCGCCCTCCCCCCCAACGGTGCGTCGGCAACAGATGGGTTGTAGCAGCGAGCCGAAGAACGGCGGCTGAAGGACAGAACGACGCGAACCGACCGGGGGTTCTAGCGGACATATCGCGACTGCCAAGGCATATCTACAGATGGGCCCTTGTAGTTGCGTCCACTGTGGCGTGGGCCAGGCTGGGAAAAGAGTCCCCTGGCCAGCGCAGAGACCGGGAAGATGGCAATTCGGCGCTGCAGCATGCTTGTCCAAGCGGACCGGGAGCGATGCTCGGCGGCCACCGCCCCTCTCCCCACGAGCCATGGCAGCAGCGCCGACAGGCGTTGCTACAGGCGTTGATGTAATGGAAGCCTGCCTTGACTGCCTGTCCAGACCGGATCGAGTGGCAGCGCGGTCAGTCCCAAAGGTCAGGGCCGGGAAGCGTCTCCCAGCCCGTCGCCCGCCCGTCGCAGGGTGCTCCGCCTGCAGGCCCCGTAAGCAGCTTGTCAAACGATGGCCGTCGGAGATGGGCAATCAGCATATATCGCGCAGCTGCTTGGGCCCCCCCCGGCTGGCGATCTGCGATGCCACCCGCCTCTATCCGCAGTAGAGCCGGCCGGCGGCCCAGCCAGCCAGCCAGCCAAGCCAAGGAGAGGGCAGCTCTGGCTGGAGACTGGCGCCGATATGAAGTCCAGATTGCTGTGTACCTGTGGAGCGTTATCCACGGCGCGCATCTGCACTCACACCTTTAGGGCCAAGTCTTGCCGTAACCCTGGACGTCTCGATGGAGCCCCCGTGGACTGTAAGAGTTGCCCTGATCGCCAGCCAGAGGGTATAGATCAATGGTACTCGTAAGAGCAGGCTTTTTGCTTTATGCCCGGCGCTAGGCCACCTCCCAGCGAGCCAGCCCGCTTCCCACGAGACGAGAGCGAAGAGCCCGCCGGGGAGAGGGGGGGAGAAGGAGGAGGAGGAGGAAAACAAGCCCCCGAGGACAACGGAGATTGGGAGCAGCCAGCAGCCAGCAGCAGCAGCCAGCAGCAGCAGCAGCAAGGCCTTGTTGCGCATAGCAAGCCACGGCTGCCACCACGGACGGCGAGCCTGCTCCCGGTTGGACATAGTGTTGCCCGCCGTACGACCATGATATGGCATTAGGAAGTGGGTATGTAGGTAGGCATCTAGGCAATGGATGTACAGATATGTATGCACGCCTGTAAGTATGCGGCATACAGGAGGGCTATAGAGAATCGGGCATGGTGCAGCCGGAGAGGATGCGACAGGACTGACACCGGTGGGCTCGTTACGAGCGTGCGTGTGCGTGTACTATGTAGTCACACACACACACATACATAGCACATACACACACCCACACCCACATCCACGCACTCACGCACACGCTGCACACACACACACACACACGCACACACACACACACACACACACACAACTCCATCCAGAGGGCGACGATATGTATGTACGTACAACCGGTTAGTACGACCGGCCCACGCACTCACTTGCAAGCATCCTGGCCGGGCCATGGCCACTCAGCGTCGGGCTAAAATCCAAGGGTCCTGTTCATGATGGAACCTCGGGGTCATGGTAGCCGCCCTGGACCGAGCACTGTGTGTCTCTTTTTTGCCGAAGGCGCGGCTTGGAGGGCGCTGACAAGGACGGGCATGTTGTTGAGATGAAAGTCCAGACAGTTCGCGCCACACAACACACACACACACACATGAGAGAGCAAAAGAGTCGACATCCTCCACCGCGCCCGGTCGCCCGGCCACCCCCCGCCCCCGAACTCTGCCCCCTACGCCCTCTCGGGCAACCGAGGTCTGGCGGTAGCCTCATTCTTTCGAAGGACGCCGTCGTGGGAAATGTCGGTAAGGAAGCCAACCGGGGCGGTCCCGGGACGAGGGACGAACGCGTTGGCCGATGAAAGGATAGCACACCAACGAGCAGCGCGAGGCAGCGGCCGGGCGCATGAAAAGGCAGGTCGACGAGAGCAAGCGGCGGGATGGATCTCTCGAGCTTTCTTCCTCCCGAGAGCGGTACTTGGCCGACCAGGTAGCAGTGACACGGGCTCGACGTTGGTCACAGGACTGGTCGCGTACCCACTCTGGATATAGCCTCCAGTCCATCCCCGATGTGGCCAGTCACAGGGCGGCTCGCCGAGGCGGTTCTGAGGGCCCCCGTAGTCGATCCCCCTGTCGGTCATGCTGAGGTCCCTGGACCTGGGCAACGTCAGGCCGCAGCCCCGGCGTTGAACCGAAGTACCGAGTACGACGGCGGGCAAGTCGCGGGCGCTGCGGCGGGCAGTCAGATGACCAATATCCATTACCTCCATCCATCCATGTGTTTGTGTTTGTGTGTGTGTCTATGGTGTGTAGGTAGGTACCTACATCGTACATAACATGCACGCGGCGAGCTGGCCCTGGCCCTGGACGTACGTCTCGCCGGGGTCAGGGAGCCGGTGTACAGTATGTAGCTTTTGGGCTCGCACCAGAGAGCGTGACAGCGTTGTTTTGCCTTCCCATGCCCCCATGTATTCGTAGCGCCTGGCCATGAAGGCGAGTGAGTGAGTGGATGTACCTATTTCATATCGAGGAAAGTAGCAAAGGCAGACCGACCCGACTAGGAGCCATGCCATGCCATGCCAGGCCACGGCCTGTAAGTAGTAGGTTAGGTAGGCAAAGAGAGAGAGAGAGAGTCGCAGGCGTAACCGCGGGCGTTCATGTATGAGGATGTATGTATGTATTATGTATGTAGTAGCCGGTCCCGTTTCCCCCCAGGCTGCGAGGCGACAAGAGACGATCTCTTTTCCAATCTTCCCTTCCAACCTCTGGCCACGGAGCAAGCCATTGCTTTGTCGAGTTACCAAGGCCGCAAGTTCCGCCCGACATCTCGTCACCAGGATCCGTGTATCGTCGAACCCATGCTGCAATTGGGTGCCGCCTGGCCGCCGTTGCTGCTGTTGTCGCTGCCCCGGCGCGCTCGCTCCTCGTCCATCTGCCGCCGCGGCTGAGGTTGGTGGTGGTTGGTGGTGGTGCTGCTGCTGTTGTTACCGCTGCTGCTGCTGCTGCTGCTGCTGCTGCTGCTGCTCGCCCTCAATTCGACCGACCGTTTGCGCTGTCCAGGGCTCCGGCATTCGTCAATCATCCGGGGGGGGACGGCTTATAAACCAACGTCGTGTGCGCTGCCGACGGTTTCTCTCGCGCACCCATCGTGGGCTTCGTCGTCGTCGTCGTCGGCTATTCGGAGCGGACGCGGTGGCTGCTGCTACTACTACTACGACAAGAAACCACGGTTCCCAGGATCCTGCCTACGTACGACATCCATCCATATTACTACTACATACCTACCTCTCCGTACATCTCATCCCTCCCTCCATCCATCCATCCATCCATCCTCCATCCAGACTACTACCGAAAAGACGCTCGCTTCAGCCAATCCACCGCGATCCTGGCTGGCCCACTCCCCGCCACAGCCCACCAACCAACCGGCCCGCCGTCGATTCATCCCACCTTCCAAAACGCTCATCTTCCTGCTGCCCGCCTGTTCACCCCTCGAAACCCGCCAACTTCGGGTGAGTCAACCACGACCCTGCCTTGACCACCTCGCCCTCTGCCTCTTCGAACCGCCCGCCACGATAGAGTTTCTCGGGAGGAATACTGCTGCCCATCTGCTCGCCATGTCCAATCCGTCGCCGCCCTCTGCATCTGCTGGTAGCAGCAATGCCGGCGAGACCAGCGATGCTGCGGCGGCTGCTGCTGCTGCTGTTGCTGCGGTTGCCGCTGTCGCTCCCGCTGTTAAGAGTGAAGAGCCCGGTACGTTTTGGCGCTGCCCCTCCTTCCCTCGCCCATCCCACTCCCACACTGCTGCTGCTGCTCAGCTTTGGTCCGTCCCTCGGTCGCAGCAGCGAGAGCTCCCCCTCCCCCTCACTTCTCTCAGCACTGCTGCTGCTGCTGCTGCTGCCCGCCACCGGCAATACCATCGTCGCCTCGCCGACACGCGCGCTCGCGGGCGATTGATTTCCGTGCCCAGCAGACAGAGCACATAGGCTAACCGCAGAAACCAATCCGCACAGCAGCCTCGATAACTGTCGGCGCCGCCAAGAATGGCCAGCCCAATACCTTCCCTCCCCCCAAGACGGACAAGCCGAGGCCCCATGTCTGCGGCACTTGTCAGCGCTCCTTCGCCCGCCTGGAACACCTGAAACGCCACGAGAGGTCACACACCAAGGAAAAGCCCTTTGAGTGTCCCGAATGCACACGATGTTTCGCCCGCAGGGACCTGCTGCTGCGCCACCAGCAGAAGCTGCACCAGACCACGACGCCCTCGTCTCGTCCGCGCAACCGCCGCGAAAGTGCCAGCGGCACCGTCCCCGGCGGCAGTCGCGCCCGCAAGAACAGCGTCGCGAGCACCGCAACAACCGCCACCACGGCCACCAATACCGGCTCCAACATGCGGCCCAGGGCCAACACCATCAGCCATGTCGACGGGTCGCACATGTCCATGATGGCCGCCGCCAACGCCAGCGTCGCGAGGAGTCATGCTCAGCCCACCCACAGCCGCCACGCCAGCCTCGTCGGCCTGCCCATGCATAATATGGAACACGCCTTCGGTGGCATGTCTTCGGCCATGGGCCACCGCGGCATGCAGCGCGGCCTGCCCAAGCTGGAGACGCACGCTATGAACGGCGTCGATTTCGGCACGGGCTTGCGCACCGCCCCCGCCCTCGCCTTTAGCCAGCCCGATTTCGATTTCGAGGCCCTGCTGTTCGGCCAGCGCTCGACCGTGAACCCCAACGCCCTGCACTATAGCGAGTCGCCGCATTCAATTGCCATAGACCCGATTTCGCCCTTCGGCAATGGCATGACGGACATGCCGTCGGCGAGCCAGCACCTCGATGACACGTTCGACTGGTTGACGGGCTTTGAGCAAAACATGTCTTTTAACAACACCCACGAGCATGCCGTAGACGGCTCTTCACCCTCGGCCATGAGCACAAATAGCCAGAGCGGCATCAGCGACGTCATGCTCGACGGCTCCAATAACCACCACCCAGCCGTGACCACGGCCTCGAGCTCTCTGTGGCAACCCTCCATCATGGGCCCGCCCCTCCACCCCTTCGCCCTCGAACTGAACAGCAACGTTTTTCCCGACCTCATGACCGGCGCCCCTGTCTCGCCCCAGCCACCCCACAAGAACATGAACGACGTCTTCTTCTCGACACCGCCCTCCTCCATGAGCTCACTGAGTCCCTCGGCCATGCCCGGCCTCGGGGCGCAGAACCTCAACCAGGCCCTCAGCTTCGGCCCCGAGACGCCCACCTCGATGAACGGTACTACTCATCAAGGACCCTCTCCAGTGAGTACCATTACCGAAGCCACGAGGGCTGCCATTGTGCATGCTCTATCGCAATGCGCGCCCTTTGGTGGTCGGAAGTATTCCTTCACTACGCCACACTCCCCCATGTCACCTCCATCCCAGGCCCACACGGACAACGTTCCGGAGTACGCCAAAAACCTGCCCAGTACCCACGAGCTACAACGATATGTCGGAAGCTACCTGCGCTACTTCCACCCCCATCTCCCCTTCCTCCACATTCCAACACTATCGTTCGACATGCCGTCTCCGCCTTCTGCTGGCAGGACTAACACTGTCGGAGGCAGCGGATGCTTGATTCTATCTATGGCAGCGATTGGAGCCTTGTATGAGAAGGAGCACGCCCAGTCCCGAGAGCTCTTTGAGATGGGCAAGAAGATGATCCAGTTGTACCTGGAGGAGCGCCGGAAGGCCGATGTCCGCAAGGCCGATTTCCGTAGAACTCCCATGTCGGATGCCAGCATGCAGGGCGCCGACGTCGCGGCGCACACCCCCGTCTGGCTTGTCCAGGCCATGCTGCTCAATGTCATCTACGGGCACAACAGCGGCGACAAGACGGCGAGCAACATCGCATCCACGCACTCGGCAGCGCTGGTGAGCCTCGCCCAGGCCGCTGGCCTGTTCCGCCCCATGAGGCTGGATTCCGCCGATAGCCAGGAACTGTATCTGAACGACACCGAAGGCAACTGGAGTGGGATCAAGGTGGAATCGGAAGAGCAAGCGGAGTGGCTGCGGTGGAAAACCATAGAGGAGCGAAAACGAACGCTTTATGTCATTTTTATTCTCTCGAGTCTCCTGGTTTCTGGATACAACCATACCCCCGCGTTAACAAACTCGGAAATCCTGCAGGATCTCCCTTGCGACGAGGAGTTCTTCTCGGCCGAGAACACGGCGGCCTTTCAGCGCAAGGGGGGCGTTCGGGCGGCCTACCACAACCGCATGACCTTCCACGAGGCGCTCGGCGAGTTGCTGCGCACCAACGAGAAGCAGCAGAAGCTGGCCCTGCACGGGGCCCACCAGCCATTCGGGTCGACGGTGGACCTGAACGACATCCCCCGGAGCGATCTGAAGCCCAGCACCCTCGGCTGCCTGATCCTGATCAACGCGCTGCATAACTACATCTGGGAGACTAGGCAGAGGCACCACAACAAAGTATGGACGAACGAAGAGACGGAGAAGATGCACCGCCACATCGAACCGGCCCTGAAGGCATGGCAGGCGGCCTGGGCCAGCAACCCCCACCACAGCCTGGAGAGGCCCAACCCTTTCGGCATGGGGCCGCTGTCGGCCGACGCGATCCCCCTGCTGGACCTCGCTTACGTGCGACTCTTTGTCAATCTCTCCCGGACCAAGGAGAAGTTCTGGCAGCGCGACTGGGATGGCCTCGCCGAGGAATTGTCGCGCGGGTCTGAGATTATCCAGCACGCGGAGCACTCGCCCGTTTCCAATGCCGAGTCGGCCACAGATCCGTCGGATGCGTCGGTGACTAGCTCCGTGTTTGTGGACTCGCCCCCCACCCAGTCGTCCTCTCCCGAGTTTCCTTCGGCCAAGTTTCCCTCGCGGTCTCAGTCCCAGTCGTCCAGCCGCACCATCTCCAGGCGTGAGAAGCATCTGCGCAAGGCAGCCTTCTACGCGGCTGACTCGCTTGCCATGGCCGATAAGCTGGGGGTTTCCTTTGCCGAATTCACCAGCAAAGAGCTGCCCATGCAGTCGGCCATGTGCGCCTTCGACTGCGCCCAGGTCCTCGCCGAATGGGTGGCGACGCTGCAAGACCGCGTGGGGCGATATCTCGGCATTCTAGGGCAGGACGAAATGGACCCGCAGCAGGTGCCGGCCATCATGCTTCTCGAAGATGAAGACGTCAAGTTGTTGTCCAAGGTGCGGGATCTCGTGACCAATGCCGAGATGAAAGTCAACATGGATCTTGTGAGCAACAACGTGAACAATGGGATCGACGTCCACCTGCAAATGGACGAGTACAGCGGGCACGCGGCGAAGATACTGCGCTTGACGGCATACACGCTGGACAAATCTGCTGTGTGGCCCAGTAAGCAGACCCGAGCCCTGGATGATCAAAAGTGGAAGCTAACCTAGTCGACACAGTCACACGTCTCATGGCCAGGTGTTTGGAGACTCATGCCAACCACATGAAGATCCGTGCTGGAAAATCAGTTGTTTCCAGCGGTTAGATTTGGTGAGACCAAATTGCCACTGCCGGTACACCTCTTCGGTAGGCCACAGTACGCTTTCCGAGCTTGCCGCCGGGACATGTTGGCTGTCACGGCCTGGAGCTCTGCCACGCCCCCCCGCCAATGGGCAGATTCGGCCCGCATTTACCAATGCGTGTCATCGATGTCAAGACGATCCGAGACATTGCGGAAGTAAAATGGCGGGCCGGCGGTTTCGTCCCCAGATAAAAAGTCAAAGCTGGCGGCTTGTGAACCCGAGGATTCGTTCATATCATGAATCACGCGGCATTTGACTACGGAACATTGGGAATTGCCCTCGGCATCGTGGATGGTGCCCGGTAGTCTCTTTATCGATCGACATCACGACAGCATACTTTACACAGCAGGCCGCTGGCGCGATGGGCGTTGAACACAGGCTATCTATCTGCCGTGGGGCCAGCTTGCCAGGATGATCAAAGGTTGCACCCGGCTTCGTCACAGAGCACAGGTGCTTTTTATGAGGACAGGGCATAGCGGGGACGAATACTAGAGGGTAGGGTGACGATGACGAAGACATGGACCACCGTGGACCCGATCGAATCGGCCCATTAGCGCAGTTACGAAAAACACGAGGGGACTACATTTATGATGCACGATGCTACTTCGCAAGAGTAGCGCGAGGGAGAGGCACAGTGTACGGCATTTTCAGGAGGTTCGCCGGCCCATATCTTGAGATTTCAGCTGCAAAACTACGGCGCTGGGGGGAGTGACTGGGATGGGAACGGACGGATATGACATCAAATCTGGCGGGCTCGGCGCAGTCCCCAGTCGAGAAAGCAAAATCAAAATGTAACTATTTATACTATACGTACTTCAAGCATGATGACTTAGTCTTGGGCATTCAAGGATTACGGGTTCCTAATGACCACGGCCACAGCCAGAAGGTAACGCTTTTGGCCATATTTCATGCGGCGATCTGCTTATTAGGCGTCGCTTGCCACGGTCCGCCGTCTCACCTGAATAGCAATAAGCCGACGATCATTCATTCAACCAAGTCATACAATCTCTGGTAGTATAGTGGTCAGTATGCGAGCTTGTCACGCTCGAGACCGGGGTTCAATTCCCCGCCAGAGAGTTGTCTTTCATTCCTCCCTTCTACGGAGCGCTTTTACATTTTTGCTTGTGTTGATGAGCTCATCTGGACGTCAGAGAAGGGAGAGTGGTTCACGACGAGTTCGAGGGGAGTGAGAGAATGTGTGTGTCTGTGTGCGTATATATGTTTATTGCGATTCGGGGCCGGTCTTTTTTTCTTCTCCTGTCCAGAAAAAGAGAAAAGAGCTACGGGAAACAAAATCTACCAACCCAATGAGCACCGTGATGCTCTCTCCTGCGCCTCATGTTCTCGTATCCGTAGCATTGGGAGGGTGGGAGAGTCGATTACCACCTTTCCCCCCTCCCTCCCTCCCTCCCCCTCTCTCTCTAGGCGGTGGTGGCGGTGAGGAAACCGCGGTGCTGGGCGGGGTGGCTCTTCTCGACGTTGCCCTTGATCATGCGGTTCATGAGGACGTTGCTGTCGATGGCGACGTGCTCCTCGAGGCGGGCGCCGCCGTCGACGACGCGGAACTTGGAGTCGACGCGCAGGGCGCCCGTGGGGGCCCGGCCCTCGACCAGGGCGTCGATGCCGTCGGCCCGGTCCGTGAGCGTGAGCGTGAAGGTCGTCTGCCCGATGGGCCGCTTGTCCGTCACCTCGTAGACGGCCGGCACGGCGTCGGCCGCCGACCGCCGCTCGTACGAGATGAGCTGCGGGCACGTCGTCCGGATGTAGTGGTCGTGGTCGTGCAGCAGCGCCAGCACCCGCTCCGCGCTGACGCCCGCCGGGATGTCGGTGCTGATGGTCGTCTCGACCGGCATGGTGGGCAAAAAAAGGGGGGAAAAGAAAAGTGGTGAAGGTGGTGGTAGGTGGTGGTAGGATGGAAGTTCTCGTTTCTTCTTTTGGCGTGGTAGGTGGGATCGGGCGAAGAGGGTAGTTGGTTCTGGACGAGTTGGGACAGGCTGTTGATAGAGATGGGATGGGAGTCAGAAAAAGATCTTCGACAGCTGGGTAAACGTCGACCTCTATATACGAGTATGTTTGTTCCTCTTTCTCTCTTTCTCTCTCTCTCTTCTCTCTCTCTCTCCGTGTAAGTATGTGGGTGTAAACACAAACACACTCACCCACACATAAACACATACACACTGGTGCTTGCCTCTGTCTCTCCCCCTCTGTCTGTTTGTCTGTCTGTCTGCCTGTCTGTCTGTCTGCGTATGCACGGGTGTACGTATCAACAACCTAGACGGAAACCCCGTCGCTGGCTGTCTCTGTCTCGTGCCGCCCATGCCACGCCTTCTGTCTCCCTTCCCCGAAAGCCTAAATAAGCAGTGCCAGCGTGGCTCTCGCCCCCGGAGGGACGGACCTCCCAAAAAAAACCCCTACCCGGCGCGCTGGCTGTGCCCATAAAGTCTCATCCCACCGCCGTCCGCCGAGACCGAGGGCTGCATGTGCAAAAACGCACCGACGCGAGCCCGCCCTGGACGAGGGCGGGCCGGCCGGAGGCGGGACAGAAACCGCGCGGCTCAACCTGCATCTCCTCTCCCACCATCCCCCTACCAACCCCTTGTACCTAAAGGGGGGGGGGGTGCTTAGGGCCCATGAGCGTCAGACGACCCAGAACCGTGGCTCGCTGAAGAAACCACGCCGGGCAGATCGGAGGAAAGTGCTCGCGGGGCGGCGACTGGTTGCTTGTTGGGCCGGGGACATTTGCGTCCGAAGACAAGGGTGGACGGGGGCGGGGGGGGGGGGGGGGGGAGACGGCAGAGAAAGAGGCGTGGACAGAAGTGGCTGGGAGGGGGTGCCGGCATTAGTTTGTTCAACGGACTTCCCACGCTGCCGGCTCCGGCACTTCCTCTCACTGCCACACGAGAGAGAGAGGCAGAGAGGGCTGTTGGCGACGGTCCCGGCGAAAAAAAAGCAACGGACGTGCAGGAAGCGGCATGGCAGACAGACAGACGGTGACGGGATTACACGTGTTCTTCCCAAGTCCCCCCCCCCCCCCCCTTCCTTCTCCTCCTTCTCCTCCCATTTACCTCCAAATCATATGCACCGCAACTTTCCCACCACGGGGGTTTTACGGGTATCCCATGCCGTAGCCGAGTGGTACCCGCCCCGTAATTGGCTCGGCGAATATCAGTAGGGAATGATAGAGCCCGGGCTTGCTGAAGAAGGGGGGGGGGAGACGACGAAAACTCTGGGGGCGGTGGTCGGGGAACAACAACAGGGTCCATGGCGAAGGTCCGGGGATGGGGTGGGTGTGTAAGTACCTAGCCTAGCCGGGCGTCGTCGTGGTCAGGAGGATCGACAAGCCACGTTGGAAGACGGAGGGCTAGAAACGGCGGCTCTTGTGCAGGTACCGCCTTCCCTCTCCTATGGGACGACGGGAGCCACGCCCTCACGAGGAGGGAGGAGGAGGGGGGGGGGGGTCCCTTACCAGCCAAGAGGAGGAGGACCGGGCGCCGGGTGAGAATAAGGTTGTCCTTCTTTTTTTGTTGTTCCGCGTGAACCCAGAAAACCGCGAGGCCGGCGCCCCCGTCACCCGTTCCACCCACGATCCCATCTTATGACACATGTCAAGGCTGTCTCACCTCCACCCGTTCGCCCAGACCCAGTCTCGGAGTCACAAGTGCCAGCCTGAAGGGGGCGGAGTAGTAAGAAAAAAAGTAAGAAAGACGGTTCTGTGTTCCGGGATGGCCCTATCAGAATGTCCCTCTCGCTCCGTTGCTTGCTGCCGCTGCCGCTGCTAGTGCGCGTCAGACGTGGCTGGCGCTGGCCGGCCGTGATGTGGCTGGGGGGGGGGAGGTGGGATTGTCCCGAACTTACATGGGGAAAAAGAAAAGAAAAACAAAGACCAAAAAAGGTAAGTAAGCTCAGCGAGCGCCGGTACGTAACACACCCCCCCAAAGTCAAGTTGAGCGAACCTCGCTCACACATATTTTGGCCGACGGCTTACACGTGGGCTCCCCCCCCCCCCCCCCCCCCCCCCCCTCGCGCTGCCAGGTTTCTTTCCGGGAGAGAGGGGGAAGAAAAAAAGAGGGTGCGGGCCAGACGGGGGCCACGTCTCGGGCAAACGACGAAAGCCAACCTCACATCGCCTCGAAACCACCGGCAACGTCTGCAAACAGTCTGTCGTCATGACCTGCGCTGGCGGCGTCCGTTCTGACACCCCTCACGCGTTCCGCCCGGGACGTCATCCATCGTAGCCCCCCCGTACCGGAACGGCGGTTTCAGGGGGGCCCATCTCTCTTTTCCCCCGGGTCCGATCGCAAGGGAAGAGGGGGAGGGAGGGGGGGCTGTCCGTGCCGTGGAAACCCGCTTCGTTTTTATCTGGCTCACCCAGGTGGCGGCGGATCCAATTGCCAAGGTCTCCTCTTCCCGTCTGAGTTGTCCGGTACGGCCAAGCGTCAAGGACCCCATCATCGTCCACTCGGCTCTCGTTATTTGTTGTTGTTGTTGTTGCTGCTGCTGCTGCTGCTGCGCGCCACCACCCCCGCAGATTCGGCTCGGACGTACCGGAGATCCCCCACGGCTCCTCCTCCTCCCTTGCGACGGGCATGTCCGGGCTTTTTGTCGGCCGTGTCCACCTACCTGCCTTCAGTGAGTGACCAGCGGCAGGCGTCCTGTCATGCAGAACCTCCTGCTGCTGTCCTCGGCAACCCTCGGCGACTGGTTCACGGTCGTGGAGCTTGTTCTTCCGAAGGCCGATGCGCCCCATTGAAAATCCCTCGACCGCCTGCATCGTGTCAATGCCGGCCCATGGCGGGCTAAAGGGAAATGCGTGAAGACGAAGGAGGAAGTTCGTGACCAAGACTATTAAAATGTATTATTCATCTAAAATTTGGGGGGGGGGGGCCGCTTTCTCTTCCCCTTCCGGCCCCCCCGGTAGCAACAAGATCGTTCTTCTTTTCAGCCATCCAGAGTCTGGTGCAGCCCGTGGACACGGTAGCTCTCGCTCTTCTTCTCAGCCATCCAGAGTCTGGTGCAGCACGTTGACGCGGTAGCTCTCGCTCTTCTTCATCAGCTCCTCGTGCGAGCCGCTGTCCACGCACCGGCCGTCCTCGATCATGAAGATCACGTCGGCCCGGCGGATCGTGTGAAGCCGGTGCGCAATCGCCACGACCGTGATGCCCTGCGTGGCGCTGTCCAGGCCCTCTTGGAGGAGCCGCTCCGATTCGGCGTCCAGCGCGCTGGTGGACTCGTCCAGCAGGAGCAGGCGCGGCTTGCGGACCAGGGCGCGAGCAATGGCGAGCCGTTGCTTCTGACCACCCGAGAGCTGGCCACCACCGGTACCGCACTGTGTGTCGTAGCCATCGGGCAGCGACATGATGGTGTCGTGCATGTTGGCCAGTCGGCACGCCTCCTCGATCTCCGCGTCGGTGGGTTCATAACCGGGGCGTGCGCCTAGGGCAATGTTGAAGCGAATGCTTCCATCAAACAGGATACTGTCTTGCGGGACCAGGCCAATGGTGTCACGAAAGGCGGCTTCGCTTTTCGCAGCAACATCGACACCATCCACCTCGATGCTTCCTGAATCCGGGCGGTACATGCGTTCCAGAAGGGCGATGACGGTTGATTTACCTGCGCCACTGGGGCCTACCAGGGCACAGAATTGGCCGCTCTTGATGTCCAAGTTCAGGCCCTTGAGCACTTGTCTGTTAGGCCGGGCCGGGTACGAGAAGACCAGGTTTTTAAACTTGATGCTGCTGCCGCCGGATCCCACGGGAGGGCTTGTCGTCTTGGACTCGCCCGTGGCCTCGGGATCCTCAAGGTTAGACGGCTTCTTGTTCAAGACCCGGCTCGTCCCCAATTCGATCAGGTCGAAAATTCTGCGTGCGGAACGTCCGGCGTTGGTCACCTCGGGAGCCAGCTGGAACAACTGGCCCCAGAGCTGCGCGCTCACGAGAAGGGAGATTAAGACGATGAAGAATTGCGTCTGCGTGTAGTTCCCTTCGATGATCTGCTTCGCACCCCACCAGTAGATGAGGGCGTAAATCATGTTGGACAAGCTGGACGTCAGGGCGAGCCACAGGTTGGCCCAGAGACTGGAGCGTAGCATCTCTTTCCGAGGCGCCTTGAGAGAGCGACGGTATGACCCCAGCATCTCCTGCTCTAGGGAAAGCGCAGCCACCGTCTTGATCGATTTGACGGCCTCTACCGTGATGCTGATGGACTTGGCAAAAGCCTCCTCATGGCGGGCGGCGAATTGTGACAGGATGCGCAGCTGCATGATTCCCGATCCCAGCATAAGGGGCACAACCGCAAGACAGACAAGCGCAATCTTCCACGCAATAACGTGCGATAGGATAACGGCAGCGATGAAGTTGATGGCGATGGAGAAGATGGTGCCGATGATGGATCCCGTGAGGCCGCCGACGGCGATGGAATCCGCAGTCAGGAACGACAGCAGGGTGGAGGGCGTCCGGTCTTCCGACTGGTGCCAGTGCAAGTCCTGCTCCATGAGAGAGCGGAAGGAGAGGGTCCGGATGGCATACAAGATCCTTTCGGCCACATAGCCAAAGGTGGACCAGCTGATGCCGTTCGCGAATAGTTCGATGACAGCCAGCACAAAAAACATGATGCCGTAAAAGCTACCGGCGGATCTGATGCTGCTCTCCCCCTGGCAGGGACTGAGGTCTCCAATTGTGTTACCAAAGATAACGGCTGCACCCGAGTATGCGCCACCGACGACGAGGGAGGAAATGAAAGCGATCAGGAGCCAAAGGGTGTGGGGACGGGTGAAGCGGTTGAAGCTCTTCGCAGTCCACCAGAGGGTCCTCTTGGGGGTCGCCGCTGGTGGCGCAGAGGCTTCGGATACGGTGGTGGTATCTCTCTCCGCGTCCGACGAAGGGAAACGGTCTTCAATAATGGGATCCGCCGATTTCTCGGGATCCGACTCGATATCCTTGGAGGTCTTCGGCACAGTCGCAGTCGGGCTCTCGGGGCTCATGTTCTGCAATCTCACCAGCGCGGCGTAGTCGGCATCCTTGGCGATGAGTTCGGCATGGCTGCCTTGCTCTATAATGCGTCCGTTGCGCATGACGACGATGTTGTCGGCCGTCTTGACCGTGGCCAAGCGATGCGCGATGGATATCACGGTCCTACCAGCAGTGGCTTTCTCGATGCCCTTTTGAATGCGTTGTTCACTGGCCGAGTCCAGAGAAGACGTCGCCTCGTCGAGCACCAGAACCCGAGGGTCCTTGACCAGCGCCCGCGCGAGAGCGACTCGCTGCTTTTGTCCTCCGCTCAGAAGCTCGCCGCCAGCGCCAACATTAGTACCGAGACCATATTCCAGGTTGCCGAGGAACGCAGCGGCGTCGGCCAAGGACGCGGCTCTCTCCACCATTTGGACGATCTCCACGGCAGGGGCTCCGTAAGGAGTAGCCGCCGTGACCAAGTCCTTGCCCTCCCGCACCTGTTCGGCAATGTTGGCGAGCGTATCTCCGAGCAGAACAGACTGAAGGGCAGCATGGTCTGGGCGCGAGGAGTTGACCAAGCCCAGGGCAATGTTTTCCAAGACTGATCGGTCAAGAAGTAGCGGGTCCTGCTGTACCAGTCCCACGTTACTTCGCAGCTGACGAACATTGATGTCCCGAATATTCACGTCGTTGAGGTACAGGTTGCCTTGGTCAGGGTCATAAAGACGCGTCAGTAGGCCGGCAAGAGTGGACTTGCCACTACCCGACAAACCCACCACGGCCGTGACCTTGCCCTTGGGGATATGGAGCGACACATCTTGTATCACACGGACATCGGGTCGCGCGGGGTAGCTGAAGGTTACATTCTCAAGCCGGATATCTCCGTCGATGGCTTCGGCAGAGGCGTCCTCGACGTTTACTGTTCCGTCGATGTTGGACTTTCGGTTGATGTCGTTCTCAAGTTTTTCGAAAGAAGCTGAAGCCGAGCCGAATATCTGGAGAAAAGGGGCCATTTGGCTAAGGACGATTGTGCCTGATGCAAAGTCAATATGGAAACCCCCACTGTTGGGAAAATTGCTGGCACTTACCATCGACGAGGACGAAGATGATGGTGTACGTCGTGCCCACACTCATGCCTTGGGCGTGCCCTCCGACCACATCGGCAATGGCCTGACTGCCTTGCCAATAGGCGAGGCCGTTGGCCGCGTAGGCCAAAAAGTAGAGCAAGCCCGACTGGATAGCCGTGGCGGCGGCCTTGTTGACGCCGTCCTTGCGAGCAAGTTCCAGCTTTTCCGTGAACTTCTTTTCCAGACGGGCATGGGCGCCGAATGCCTGTACGACGGTGACGTTGGACAAGCTTTCGAGGGCCACCGAGGAAGCCGCAGCAATATGCTCGGAAACGAGCCCCGAGTATTTTCCTACATAGTAACCACCGGCGATGCCCATGAAAAGGAAGGCGGGCAGGAGCGAGACCAGAATACCGGCAAGCTTGGCATTTTTGATGAAGGCCACAATATAAGCAGTGACGAACATGGACAGAACGCCGAGAACGAAACCGACTTTCTCAGACGTGCCGGCCTTGATGATGTTGATGTCGCCACTGAGGCGAGACGAGACCTCGCCGGCGGGAAGCTTGTCAAAAAAGGAGACCTCCTGCTTCAACAGAGAGCGGAAGTACTTGGCGCGCAGGCGGTGGGCCAGGCGGTCGCCGAAGAGGTTCCAGGAGACGATGTAGATGTAGATCAGCGCGAACTGCCCCAGGGCGAGATAGAAGACCTTAAGCACCTTGTCGTCGACGCTGGCCTGGTACGCCACGGGGTCGACGGCGGACTCGTTCGCGCAAGTGGCCGAGTTCAGGTTATCCAGGAGCTCGCCAAAGAGGATACCCATGAGAGGGAAAGGCACGCCGGCGGCGATGGCGGAAAGGGTGCCGGCCAGGAGCAGGCCAATGTCGAGTACGCTTGGCTCGGCATAGCCTAGGAGACGTAGATATCTGAAAAGACCGCCAAAGAACTAAGAAATTTCATCAGTTAAGGGGGGGGATTCCGTAACAGGACACGCTGTCTTGGCGGTCGAGGCGACGCGGACGTACATTGGCGACCTTGGAGAAGACGCTGGGGCTCGGGGTAGATGCCGCGGCGGTGTCGTTCTTCTCGCCATGGCTGTCGTCGTGGGCAGCAGCTTCGCCGAGCCCAGGGGCCTGGGCCTCGACCTGAGAGGTGTCCTTTGCCATGTTGCACCGTCACAGCACTCGGAAGCAGCGTGTGCTCGTCAGGGTCACTCGGAACAACAGGAGAAGGGGGTCGACAACAAAGTGCAGAACGTCCATATTCATCTAGCGGCGCCGAGCCGGTCACGGAAGCAATCGCCCCCGGCGTGCTCGACTCCAGCTCAGGGTCCCCAAGCAGCGAAGCAGCGCGACATGCATGGCGGCGGAGGTGGTGGCGGTACTGCGACTCCATCCCCGGTGATTATCACAATCCTGGCACCCTGGCGCCCACAACACTGCTGCTAGCAGCTCGGTAAGGAGGCTCGGAGGGAGACGGGTGGGGAGTGCAAGAGCGATTTCTGTGATGTAATCGCAACGCTGCGTGTAGGCGGGTCTCGGTGGGATACCTGTGAGTACTTACATACTGGAGTACAATGCAGACAGCGAGAAAGCATCATGGTTGGAGCATGGGTGGACGAACGGTGGTTGGGTCTTGGGGTGTCGGGTGGATGGCTAGTCCCACACCCACAGCAAGTGGAAGCCGATGCGGTCCCATTCCCTTCATTTTCTTCTTCTTCTTCTTCTTCTGCTGCCCACCCGTGCCTGCCTACCACACCAACCTCTTAACCTCATAGTAATTACTGGACAGTACTTAGAGGTAGGAACTGCCTGGACTAGGTACTGAGGTAGATTGGTAGGCACATACACATAGCCCGGTCAAGTACTTAGGTAAGTACCTACCTATTGGGTGCGATGCAGAAAGGTATAGGATCCAGTACTAACGAACAAGTACAAGAGGGCACTGGGACTGACTGGGGTATGGATTGGATGGAGGTGCAGGTGCTGCTTTTGCTGCCCGCCTGTGCCTGCCGACCTCTGGTTCTGCTTGGCGTGCGCCATCTGATAACTCAATATTCGAACAGGCGCGCATGATGCGTTTACTTAGGGCTTAATCCGTATCCTCTTATCAGATGGCGCTATTGTACTCAAGGATAGTTTGTCACCCCCGGCCTTGTCCAACACGGGATAGCGCGCGCGCGCGCGGGCGCGGAGCTGGAGCGCAAACAGGGCAATCACCGCTACTTGCATGAAGGGGATCCCGCATGAAAGCGGGCGCAAAAGTCTGATGGAGGGATTGGAACGCACAAATTGACGCACAGCCCCGACCGGGGGGTGTCGATCATCTCTCATTCTATTCGTATATGGTGACCACCACCACCATCACCACGCACCACGCACCACGTGCCGCCCGCCTCACCTTGCCCGCGCTGGCCGCTATAAGCTGGCCGCGCCGACGGCGACGGCGGCACGGGGCCACGCTATAGCGGACTAAGTCTTCTCTGCCCGCTTCTAGCTGACGACTTAGCCGGAGCCAAGCGCCATGCCGGACGAGCGCGAGCAGGACAACCATGCCCTCGATGTTTCGGCTGGCCGTGTACGAGTTGTGCACCACCCGCGCGCGGCACCCGCGCCCGCGGCCTGAGCAACGGGACGGGAAAAGCTGCCCAGGCTTTTCAGAAGCGCCCGTTGGCCCCCCCCCCCCCCGCCCCGGTTGGGCTGAACGATGGCCCGTTTTGCAGGGGTTCCCGCCAGGCTGACACTCGTCCCGTCCGAGGCCCTCGCGGGGGTCAGATGACTTCCCACGCGTTCCCGTAGTAGAAACCGTAGTAGTGTACGAATAAGGCCTCGTTCGCCCTCTCCACCAGCGTGTGCGACACCCTGTTTAAAAGAGGCATGCCGCCCGTGTTCCTCCTGCCCCTCCCCCCAGCGGTAGCGGTCGATCAACCCATATGCTACGAAAGAGCAACATGCAGCAACACGCAGGCGACGGCGCTGACAGCCACGCCCCTCTGCTGGTCCCGTCGCCCTCCTCGAGCCGACTCGAGGACGGTGTGGCTGACAGCTACGGCACCATCCGAAGCAAGAGTGGGCTTCCCTTTGCCGCCGACCCGGTTTCGCTCGCCGCCGCCGCCGCCGCCGGCGACGATGACGATCTTGGCCGTGCCCATGAACACGACGCGGACACGCAGGCCGGCGTTCAGCAGGCCGACGCCATCAACCTGGTCTGGTCGCGAACCACGCTGAGTGTGGCCTATTGCTTGTACGGCGGCGCCATGGCCAAAAACCACCCCGTTTCGGATGTTCCTCGCGACTGATGCCTTGGCCTGACAGCATATTTCTGTGTTCCTTCGCGTCGGCCCTGCAATGGCAGATCATCTCCAACCTGACCCCCTACGTCACGAGCGAGTTCGCCTCGCACTCGCTGATCCCGACCATCGGCATCGTGGCCTCGGTGCTCAGCGGCGTGCTCAAGCTGCCCATAGCCAAGGTCATCGACCTCTGGGGCCGGCCCCAGGGGCTCTTCGTGGTCGTGGTTCTGGCCACCGTCGGCCTGGTGCTGATGGCCTCCTGCAGCAACATCAAGACCTACGCCGCCGCGCAGGTACGTCGGATCGCCGCAGAGCCGTCTGGGTAGGCTCCGAGCTAACGGTAGTGCGCGCCAGGTCTTCTACCAGGTCGGCCTTAGTGGCTTTACCTACATACTGGACATCATCGTCGCCGATACCTCGTCCCTCAAGAACCGAGCCCTGGCCTTTGCCTTTTCCACCTCGCCCAGCGTCATCACCACCTTCATCGGCCCCGTCATCGCCCGGGCGTTCTACGAAAAAAGCAGCTGGAGATGGGCCTTTGGCGCCTCCTCCATATTTTTCTTCTGCCTTTCGCTGCCCATCGTCGTTATCCTGATGGTCAACACCCGCAAGGCGACCAGGTTAGGCCTGCTTCGCAGCGACCCTGGCCGTGGCGCCCGTGCGCGCAAGAGCTTCCGCCACTATGTGGAGGAGTATGATGGTAAGGACACTCCCCCCCGGCACCGCTCGTTAGGCCTGGCTAACCAAGAGTCGCTATAGCGCCCGGTATGGTCCTGCTGACCCTGGGCCTGTCCATGGTGCTGGTGCCCTTCTCCCTCGGCATGACCTGGGCCAGCCATCGCAGCATGGTACTCGTCGTCCTCGGTTTCGTGCTGCTCTTTCTCTTCGCCGTGCACGAGCAGTACTCGGCGAAGCGGCCCATCATCCCGTTTTCTCTGCTCTTCTCGCGGAACGTGGCCGGGTCTTGTCTGGTGTCGATTGTTCTGTTTGTTTCCTACTTCTCCTGGGACTCGTATTATTCGTCCTACCTGCAGGTCGTGCACGGCCTGAGCATTTCCGAAGCCGGCTACATCGACCACATCTACGGGCTGGGAAGTTGTCTCTGGGCCGTGCCCGTGGGCTACTTGATTCGCGCATCGGACCGCTACAAGTGGCTGGCCTGCGTGGCTCTGCCCGTGCATATCCTAGGGTAAGGAAACCCGCCTTTGTCCCCGGTTGGGTTGGTTAAGTACTTACCCTGGCCCGTTGCTGATTCGGACTCTTACAGGGGCGTGTGCATGATTTTCTTCCGGCGGCCGGAAACCCACGTCAGTTTCCTGGTCCTGTGTCAGGTCCTCATCACCGTGGGCGGAAGCACCATGGTGATTGTGCTCCAGATGGCCGTCATGGCCGTCAGCAGTCACGGCGAGCTGGCCTCGGCCATGGCCATCCTTTCTCTCGCCAGCTACATCGGTTCGGCTGGCGGCAACGCCCTGAGCGGGGCCATCTGGAACTCGACGCTCCCCACGGCCCTGAGGGAGCTGTTGCCCGACATCTCGGCCGAGGAGCTCTTCCTCCTTTGCTCGGATCTTAAGAAGCAGCTGAGCTACCCCATGGGCCACCCGATCCGCGACGCCGTCATCTTGGCCTATGACCAGGCCCAGGTCAAAATGTGCATCGCGGGGACCGCCATCGCGCTCCTGCAGGTGGTGGGCGTCGTGCTTTGGAAGGACGTGCGGGTCAGCCAGTCCAAGCAGGTCACAGGCAAGGTTCTTTGAGCGGTCGCGGGCATGATTCTTTACGATTCTACGGTTTTGCATGATAAAGGGTAGCCTCGATCTTTCATTCGGCATGATCCGGGTTTGGGCGTCAAGGTTGCATTAGGTTCAAGGGCGCATAAAGCTTGGGTATAGCATATAGAAACCTCGTATGGAAAAATAGAGGAAACCTCCATCTACATAGCTAGATTTCTCGGCTCTTCCGTGCAAGTGAGTTAGCGCCCCAATGCTCCCCAGCACGGAGTTGATTGTTGGTCCAGTGTAACCTCCCAGGGAGCGCATCCACACACGTACTGCCGACGAAAAAGTATATGCAGAGCCAGAAAACCCCGACTATTACAAGCCCGCATAGGCCATATGCAGTGCGGGTAAGGGGCACCGTTGCCTGGCCATCGTCCGATGTCGCCCGTGAGTTGGCACCCTAAAACGGTCCAGGCAAAAACCCTGGCCGGTCAGCTGCGTAATCTTATCAGATCCATCTGATTAGATCCTCCATCGCTGTCCCCACTCCCCACCGCCGATCCCTGTTCCAGTGGCAGGAAATTTCTCTCCATTCCCGTCTCCGAGACCGAAGACGGCTCGACCGACGGGCTCGAATGGTCTGATGCGACCCAGAGTCCAGGCCGCCAATAGAACTTACGTCACACCCCTGACTCTCGTGTGAAGGAAAGTACCTGCCTCGGTAGGCTCGATGGGCTGTGTGCCTGAGTGAGTGCCCCTGGAGGGGGGGGAGGGAGGGGGCTTGACTGGGCCGTCGCATACCCATCCTCTCTCTCTCTCTCTCTCTCTCTTCATCCACTTTCGGCGTCGATCGATTCAAAGCACCGATTTTCCGGGCGAGCGAGTCCTCTTGCAGCGGTGACCGTCCGAAAAGGCCCCGCCTTGGAACGATCGACTCGTGCGCCCTTCCGGGTTTCCTCATCGCGGTTTAGCCCGTATGGCTGGCCCGCCGGGGGGGCACCAGGATCCCAATTCCACTTCCCGTCTATTTGCCTCTTGAGGCTGCACTGCGGGAACTTGGCCTAGAATCGTGTGAATCTCTTCTCGACCGTTCAGCTGGTGACTGCCGCTTCTTTGGTCTTACGCATTGAGGCTTTGCTTTTTTATTTTATTTTTTCATTGCGCATTCGTGTTCGCCGCCATGTCTACAGAGCCCGCCGTACCGTCACTCGCCTCGGAGCCGTCTCAGCAGAGGCAGAAGCTCTCCCTTCTCCACGGCCCCGTAGACCCGCCGTTGGTAGACCTCACGCTCGGCGAGCTTCTCGACTTGCAATGCCAGCACCACGGCCACCAGGAGTGTCTGGTCATCCCGTGGACCGGCACCCGGTGGACGTATAATGAGCTGAACCAGCAGAGCTCCCAGCTCGCCCGGGCGCTGGTGTCCCTAGGGATCGGCATCGGAGACCGGGTCGGCATCATGGCGGGCAACTGTGCCGAGTACGCGGCCGTCTTCTTCGCCGTGGCGCGCATTGGCGCCATCCTGGTGATTCTTAACAACACTTACACGCCTACCGAGGCGCAGTACGCCTTGAAATTCTCAGGTAAAGCCACACCAAACCCCCCCGCTCGGGCAATGACGGGGGGCGGGAAACAGGCCAGGCTAACCGGGCGTGACAGACTGCAAGGTCTTCTTCACGACGAAGAAGATTGGCCGGGTGGACAACACGCCACTCCTATCCGAACTGGCGGCCGAGAAGAAGGGGCCCAGCGTGGTCATCATCCGAGGCGACGCGGGCGCCTATCCGACGTACGCCGACCTGCTCAAGACGGGGGCCAAGGCGAGCCACAGCAGCCTGCACCGCGTCGGCAGGAAAGTGCTGGCGCACAACGTCTGCAACCTCCAGTTCACGAGCGGCACGACGGGGCTGCCCAAGGCGGCCATGCTGACGCACCACAACATCGTCAACAACTCCCGCTTCATCGGCGACCGCATGCGCTTCACGGCCGACGACGTGCTGTGCTGCCCGCCGCCGCTGTTCCACTGCTTCGGGCTCGTGCTGGGCCTCATGGCCGTCATCACGCACGGGGCCAAGATCGTGTTCCCGGAGGAGGTCTTCGACCCCCGCGCGGTGCTGCGCGCCATCTCGGAGGAGCGGTGCACGGCGGTGCACGGCGTGCCGGCCATGTTCGACACGCTCTTCGGCCTGCCGCCGCCGCCCGGCTTCGACTGCCGCCGGCTGCGGACGGGCATCGTGGCGGGCGCGCCCGTGCCCCGGTACCTGATGGAGCTGATGGTGCACCGGTTCGGCATGACCGAGTTCACCAGCAGCTACGGCCTCACCGAGGCCTCGCCGACCTGCTTCAACGCCTTCACCGACGACGCCATCGACCGCCGCCTCACCACCGTGGGCACCCTGATGCCGCACGCGCACGCCAAGATCGTCGACCACGAGGGCAACATCGTCCCCGTCGGCGTCCGCGGCGAGCTGTGCATCGGCGGCTACCAGCTCCAGGCCGGCTACTGGAACAACTCGGAGAAGACCGCCGAGGTCATGTCCCGCGACGAGGCCGGCGTGCTGTGGCTCCACACGGGGGACGAGGCCGTCTTCGACGACCAGGGCTACTGCAGCATCACGGGTCGCTTTAAAGACATCATCATTCGCGGTAAGTCGGGCTTCCCCCCCCCCCCTTTTTTTTAAGACCAGGCAGGACTGGGTAGAGGAAGAGGAAAAACGTGTACTAAGACAACTACGGGGCCCTCCCCCCACAGGCGGCGAGAACATCTACCCGCTCGAGATCGAGGAGCGGCTGATGGCGCACCCGGCCATCAGCAAGGCCATCGTCACGGGCCTCAAGGACGCCCACTACGGCGAGGTCGTGGGCGCGTTCCTGCAGCACGAGGGCGCGGGCCCGCGGCCCGACGACCAGCAGATGCGCGACTGGGTGCGGCAGACGCTCGGCAAGCACAAGGCGCCCGCCCACGTCCTGTGGCTGGGCGACGACGGCATCCCCGCCGACGTGCCGCTGACCGGCAGCGGCAAGGTCCAGAAGTTCAAGATGGCGAGGCTGGGCGAGGAGCTCCTGCGGAAGCGGCGGCTGGAGAAATTGTAGGAGCTTTGTGTAATAATACCTTGATATTGAAAAATCCGTATTAGCCCTTTTGCCCTTTATGCCCATTTTAGCTCTCCCAAAAAAAAAGTTGGAATTCACGTTCGTCCCCTACGGCCGGCTGCCGGTGTGTAGTTGCCAAGCGGGTTGCGTAGCGCACACACAAACACACACACATCGATCCCAGCCGGTTTCCTGTACTGTGCAGTCCATCCCGTTGCGGATTTCCGTGTCGGCAAATGACAAGGGCTGGGAGGGGGGAGGGGAAGGGGAAGGGGTTAGCGAGCCCAGCCGGACCAATCTTCATCGGGAGCGCGCTCCCCCCTGGTTGAGACCTGTGGTACGGGACTAGATGATGTACTGATTTTTTAGATAAGTGGTGAGGATGTGCGCCTAGGCGCAATAACATATTACGTACTGGTGGTCAGCCTCAGGCAAGGAAAGGACGGGAGGGGGAAAAGGTACCTCGGACAGGGGGGGGGGGGCAGCAAAGGAGGAGGCCATTAGTCGCGCAACCACCACAGAAACAGGCAAGCTTGCAACGCTGTGGCGGCACAGCCCCTGCAAGGTGCGGATCTGATAAAAAAAACGACTCCACTGGGTCTCTCCACCACCACCAAGCCATTTCGAAAATGGACGCCCTCCGTCAGCTCCGTCACCTCGCAAACTCGTTGTCGGACCGCCGCGGGTGTGGTACTCGTACATTGTACCACGGCTGTTACTACGCGGCCCATTCTCGTGACGACCGAGGCCCCTCCCCAGGATCTGATAAGAGTCATCGCGGGTCCGCAGAACAACCCCCCCCTTGCCCTGGTTGGAAGCGGCCATGCGTGCCCGAGGTACGTGGTGTTCGTTCTGTTGGTGTTGGAGCAGCCCCTCCGATCCGATGCCGGGCCACACCCTCGACGCAGCAAGCGATGTTTCCCACCCACCCGTTCTTTGTGGCCGCCTGCCCGATCCGGGGCGCTTCCAAGCCATTGGTAACGTCCCCCGTACGAAACCCGTGGCTTGCTTTGCCCACTTCGCTACCCCGCCGTTGATGGCTCTGCTGCCGTGCCAGTGTGCCCTAAGTCGCGTCTCCCCGAGGGGTGGCCGCCTCGGAGAGTCGGGTTAGCGAAGATGGGACCGGCTTTGTGTCGTAGTTTGCTCCGTAGAGAGGACCTCCTCTTTCTTCCCGCATCACCCTCTCGCTCTCGCACACCCCCCCGCCCGGCCGACGATTCCCTCTCGCTTTCTCGAGCTGTCGTCCCTCGTGCTGCCCCCTCCCCCACCTCCCACCCGTGCCCTTCATACCCCCGCCCCCCAATCGTAACCATGGCATCTCAGAACCGCGTGGCGAGGACGGCTGAGAACCCCTTCCGCGTCTTTATCGCCGGAGGCTGCTACTCGGGCCTCGCGGCCGCCATCAACCTCTTGGACGCGTGTGACAAGGCGCCCGACACCACCATCCCCGTCGACATCACCATTGTGGACGAGCGCGATGGCTTCTGTATGCCGCCCCCCCATCCCCCACCTGCCCGTTCCGAGAGGTCGGGCGAGTTGGAACTGACCCGCGCGCCGCCAGACCACGTCATCGGATCGCCGCTCGCGCTCGCCGAGAAGACCTACGCCGACAAGGCCTGGGTCGAGTTCAAGAACGTCCTGATCCTCCAGCGGCCCAACGTGCACTTCGTGCAGGGCAGCGTGGTCCGGGTCGACTGCGAGACCAAGACGGCCGTCGTCGCCGACTCGGCCACGCGCGCCGAGCGCTCCGAGAAGTACGACTTCTTCATCGCCGCCACCGGCCTCCGCAGGGTGTGGCCCGTCGTGCCCCAGGCCCTCAGCAAGAAGACCTACATGCTGGAGGTGGGCAAACACATTGATGCCGTCGCCAACAGCACCGACCCGGTGCTGGTCGTCGGCGGAGGTAAGTCACCATCCCGCAACCCCCTCCACGAATTTCATATCGTATCAGCGCGGCTAAGGGTGTGTGTGTGTGTGCTTGCGCAGGTGCCGTCGGTATCGAAATGGCGGCCGAGTTGAAGGTCGTCCAGCCGCATGTCAAGGTCACGCTGGCCCACTCCCGCGACAAGCTCCTGTCGGCCGAGCCGCTGCCCGACGACGTCAAGGACGCGGCGCTCGAGCTGACGCGCGAGGCCGGCGTCGAGGTGCTGATGAACCACCGCCTCGTGCGCAGCACGCCGGCCAAGAACGCCGGCGGCGCCGACGTGTTCGAGGTGGAGTTCGACAACGGCCACAAGATGGTGGCGAGCCAGGTCGTCATGGCCGTCTCCAAGAGCGTGCCCTCGACCGACTTCCTGCCCCCGGCGGCGCTGTCGGCCGAGGGCCTCGTCAACGTGGCGCCGTCGCTGCAGCTCGCCTCGCCCGCCGTCCCCCACGCCGCCGTCCACTTCGCCGTCGGCGACCTCATCAACTGGTCGGGCATCAAGCGCTGCGGCGCCGCCATGCACGAGGGCAAGTTCGCCGGCCTCAACATCCACCAGCTGATGCTGCAGGAGCTCTCGGGCAAGGCGCCCGAGTTCAACGAGCTCGGCGAGATCCCGCCCATGATCGGCCTGGCCGTGGGCAAGAACGGCGTCTCCTACGGACCCGAGGGCATGAAGTCCGGCCCCACCGTCATGACGTACTTCTTCGAGGAGGACTTGGGCTTTAGAAGTACGCATCCCCTTCCCCTCTCCCGTTTTCGTAGCCCCCCTCGCCCCTCCCCCTCGGCTCTCTCCGGATCGTTGCTGACGGCTACACGCCCTGCAGTTGTGTGGGACTATCTCCGGCTGGGCCAGGCCGCGGCGTAGAGTGCCCGGGGTATTCCTCTGTTCTGCGCGTTGGATACTTGGACATCGGTATAGCTGTAGCAGGCAGGGGGGGGTAGAATTGGATGGAAGTCGAGGACGGGAAAAAATGGTTTCAAGAGACGCGGGATGTCGGCAGGTAAGGTTTGCATGGCAGGTGTTTTGGCGTTGGATTGGCTGCAGCTACCCATGAATGCACATGCGAACTTTGAGCTTAGGACCACGAACTGGGATGATTGAAGCTTGAGGCAACTTTATAGAAAAGCTTGAGTCGACTTCATTCATCAGACACCAGGCGACAGGTGGCGGCGCCCCCGAAATCAATTACTCGTGCACAACCTACGCAATGCCGTGATGATATGTATAGGTACCCTTCCGCTTATCCGGTATATTAACAACGCCTTGAAACCAAATCCCGAAGTTCTGATCCGGCTGGGATATACACAAGGTAGGTAAGTAAGTAAAGTAAATACCTAATCAAGCCACAAAAGAACCAACCGACCCCTCCTTCACTACAGCTTGGGCAGAAGCCCGACCAAGGTCCCGCCCACGACCTTTTCGTTCTCGGCCAGCGGGGCGAGCTGGAAGAAGCGCTCGCGCGAGCAGCGCATGAAGCCCGAGCGCTTGTGCGGCAGGTCGACGAACTTGTCGAGCCCGAAGCCGTGGATGAAGTCGTACGCCAGCACCGAGCTGTTGGTGTACTTGGGCTCGCCCACGACGTACATGGTGCGCGGGTCGTCGAGGTAGAGGTAGTGCATGAGGCTCGACCACCAGGCCGAGACGCGGTGCGGCCCGCGGAAGCGGACGTCGCCCACGAGCGAGTGCCGCCCGCGGTCGAAGTCGCCGGCGCTGTAGTAGGCGCCCAGCCGGTCCTCCTGCGACGGGGGGTCAGCGTGTGCCGTTGTTGTCTTCTTGGGGAGAGGGGCGGAGAGAACCCTGGTTTGCTTCTTACCTTGGCCCAGTACACCTCGAAGTAGGCGAAGAAGGTGTCGTCGAAGCGCGCCAGGACGGTGATCTGGTGCGGGTCGACGTGCTGCTTGCGCAGGTACTCGCGGTGCTGCTCGAGGGTGCCCGTCTCGTTCCAGCCCTGCGAGACGCGCGGGTCGTTCTGCCACTCGTGGAAGAGGCGCAGGTGCTCCTCGTCGCGGTAGTCGAGCGCGACCATGGAGAAGGTCTCCTGGAGGTGGGGGATCCAGCGGCTGTAGAGGACGGCGCCGGGGCGCGGCTTGGCCGGCCGGCGCGGGTGCCAGCTCAGCACGGCGCCGGGCTCGTTGGTCATGGTGTGGTCGAGGGGCGCGGGCGGGTACGCCGAGCGCGGCCGCGGCAGCAGCCGCAGCGATTGCCCGCCGGTCGCGTCCGCGTCCTCCTCCTCCTCGTCCTCGGGCAGCCAGGCGCCGCGCGGCCCGAAGGGCGAGCCCGCGCCCTGCCAGAAGGGCCCGCGCAGCACGAGCAGCTCGTCCACGAGCCCCGTCGCCACCGGGTGCTCGACGGCCAGCGCCAGCGCCTGGAGCTGCCGCGCCAGCCGCTCCCGGCCCGCCCCCGCGAGCGCGAGCCGGAAGAACTCGAGCTGCGGCCGCAGCGTGAAGAGGGCGTAGACGAGGAGCCACGCCTGGCCCGGCGTCGGCGGCGCCTCCCCCTCCCAGGACACCGTGGTCGCGGGCGCCCGCCGGGCGCGGCCCCAGGGCGTGTTGTTGGAGTCGGGCGGCCGCTCGCTCGTTTTCGGGTCGACCAGCTCGCTGAAGTAGGCCGCGGGGCTGTGGAGGGGCTCGGGTACCGGCTTGCCCGCGGCGGCGGCGGCGCCGCTCCGGGGCTCGATCTGGAACACGCTCTCGCCGGCGGCGCCCTTCTTGTCCGTCTTCACCAGGTAGTACGGCGTGAGGTAAGGGTGCGGCAGCACCACCACCGGGGCGTCGGTGTTGGGGGAGGCCATCTTGGCTAACGATGGTCGGTACGCAAACAGGGAGGGGGGGAACGACAAGTCCGGGGAGGTGCGTTGCTGTCTGTTCGCTACTTCATGGAGAGGAATCGAAGCATCTCAGAAGAAACCGCTCGACCGTCGGCCCCCATGGCCGGCAGAAATGTATAGATGGCCGTCGCGCCTCGCAAACGCCATCGCTCGCCCGCTCCAGTGGAGCATCACCTCCTATACGAATGTACGTACTTACTTCGCGCGACCGCCGGGTCCGTAGTACATGGGCATGGCCGTGGCCATGGCATGACGGTGCGGTCGTCGTCAGTCAGGCCACCAAACGTCGTGGTCCTTCCCTGCCGTACTGGGAAGGGCATCGTCACGTCACGGAGCCCCAAGACCCTGGCCTCTCCCCTGGTTCGGGCCAGCGCGGCGGCTGGAGAGAGATGTCGCGAGTCCCCACCGTCTCTCGTTCCCCCTCCACCCCGTTCTGGTCACCCGGAGGGGAGGGGGGGAAAGCACACAAGTACCGACGGGAAGTACTCCCAAGTACCTGCTCGACGCTTCGACTTCCGCTTTCGAGGCCGAAGACGACCCTGGCCGTCAGAATTTTCACCGCTAATGCAAAAAGGGCCGGCCGGCGAGGGAATCAGAGCGCCCCCCTCGGCCCCCCTCTCGCGTGACCTGGCTTCCACAGGCGCGCGCCATTGGCCGGGGACCCGGGGCTTGGCGCATATGCAATCCGGATCTGATAACTGAAAGCGGATCAGATAAAAAAAATTGCCTCGTCGGCGTCCCCAGTCCCTGTTTCACCGGCTCCGCTGCGCACCGAAGTCGGGGTGGATCCCGTTGCGGATCAGATAAAATGGCTTGGCAGGAAAAGGTGGACTTGCCCGGGTCAGCACGCCAAATTACATATGACAGCTGTATTCCTATAAGCACAATCAAGCGCGCAGGCAAGTACGTATGTAAGTACGTAAAGTGGATTGCTCATCTTCAGGGCCAACTCGTCACTGCTCGGGCCGTTCGCTTGGTTTCGGTACAGGAACGCGATTGAGGGCATGGATGCTGTGTCTTCTGTGGGTGACAATGGCTGACAGGGCCCAGAGCGGGAACCTGGGCGACCGCGACAAGGGAAAAGGCCAGAGGGCAAAGGCGACCCCGGTTTCCCTGCTAAGTAGTCATACTTTGAGGCTCAGCGAAAGCAGAACCAACCTCGGTATCGGTCGGCGGAAGCAGCTGGCTGACCCCGAACACTTTTCGCAATCACTGGTACATAGTTTCATCATGTGCCTCCGTGATGACAGCTGGAACCAAGGCTTTGCCTTGCTCGGCACTTGACGTAGCAGTGATGAGTCGATACCACAGACTATAGCAATAATCGCTCCATGGCTATCGTTGTCGATGTCTCCGACCAAGGAAGGAGTTCCGAATCTGTTGGGTGCTCCAGCTCAGCGGCAAGCGGTCCCCGGCCATGTCTCATGCAACCCCGGGAACTCTGATATCGCAGCACCCTCCATCTTCTTGCATGGCGAGGCACATAGGAGGCGAATAACTACGACAAAGCGCTTATTCAATCTCTTCACTATGCTCTTCCCCAATACGGTCCCAGGCCCTCGCCACGCTTGCGCGGAACCCAGAGCCCGGCCGCTTGTCACGGACAACCGCCAAGGGGAGGGAAGGGCTGGGCGGTTTGACACTCGGTGAGGTATTGATGTAGCCCCCGGGAGGCCGGGCCGTCGGCTAGAGCCCCGCGTAGGGAGGAACCAACCGAGTCTTTTGTAAGTCTGGTAGGCAATGCGCACCTGGGTTGGAGCGGCCAAGTGTTCATAGCGACGTCGCTTTGCGGTCCTTCGACGTCGGCACTTCTGATCATACCGAAGCAGAGTTCAGTAAGCGTTGGACTACTCGCCCACTGGAATCCTTACTTGGTGGGAATGGGTAGGTCCTCGGCGGGCGAGGGTCGTGCTCGCTAGTCGACCAGCTATATAGCAAACTGCAGGCGGCGGGCGGCAGCGCAACCCGGGTCGGGGAAGGCTCAGGGCGCCAAAAGGCGGCTATATATGCTAATCCGGGGGGAATTTCCCTGGGAGCGATTCCGTTGCGCCCCTGCAATACGCGGTAAGAGGGTGGGCGGTCTCTCCCGGGGGCCGCTTAAGAGACGTGCCAATCCCACGGGAAACCATGCCGACGGCTAAGGGCCTTCCTGCAGCCTGGATCCAGTCGAGGGCGTACGAGAATACTACCGAGGATATTTCTTTGGTTGGGCCCGGTAGAAACGAATAGGGAATGTGAACTGGGTCTGAACGGCTCTCAGTAAGAATCCATGCCAGAACGCGGTGTTCGCTCCCACACGTTACGGGCGATACGGTTAGGCTCCGGCCTCGCAACTCAGCCGGCGATGTCTCCATCGGACTCGGAATGCCTGGTGGTGTTTCGTGTATTGCCATCTCAGCACGCGTGAGATCAAGTCCTTTGCATATGTGCCAGGGTAAAGCGGCAAGTGGAGGGGGGGCTCTGGACACCGGGACGGGATATCGCCGGGCGTCGCCGTGAACTCTGGAACGGAACCCCGCCAGCCCTCGGCACGGTTGGGACGGTCCAAGGGCGCGCACTCGCCGGCCGGGCGATGGCCGCTTGAGAATCGGTGTCGAAATGTGGGCAGACGGCTATGGAAACCGCGCGGATGCGCCGAGGTAAGGGGTGCCCGGGGGGGCTATCGTGTCGTAAAGAAACCTCCCCGGCGGCTATGGGCCCGCCTACCTCGACATAGGCTAGGGTTTACCCCTACAGCGATGCGCTCTGAGCAGCCGGGGAAACGCCAGGCCAGCGAATTTTCAGAACAGTCTACTCCGGTACCCGGGACAGTCCTGAGCAAGAGCAGACGCCCGTCCCCGCACTTGGATCTCGCCTCGGGCTCCCACTCTGCCCATTGGCGTGAACGGGCGCGAAGCGGTATCGCCGTTTGGGCATTAAGACTTCCCGACGGTACCTAGTTAGGTAGCCATGGCATTGATGGGCATCCCACATATCTGACACCAGTATCGGAAAACGGAAATGTGATTGCGTGATCTGCATACCACGGCAGGCTACCTGACAGCTGCCCTCCACGACCCGGTGTCGCAGCAGCACCGGGAGGGGGGGAGGGGGCAGTCTGCTTTGTGAGGTGTAGGCGTACTTGATCGAGCTCCGCGGCCGCCGAGACGGCTTCATGTACCTGCCCATTGCGGTTTTTCCTAGACTGTGCCTTGATGCCCTGCTCGCCCGGGGGTGTTCATAGGGGGCATGACACCGCTCGCGGCCGTGTGCAATCGACGGCGATGGGGGGGCGGGCGGAAGCGACGAAACGAGTCGCGGTCCCCTGCGACGCCGTACGAGGGCGTGCTCGGGCCACTGGCGAGATCGTCTTCTTCACATCCGGCCTCGGGATCCCTCCCCGGAGGCCATACACAGCGATGAGGCGGAACGGACGAGGTAGTCGCAATGGGGGGACATCCATGATCAGAGGGCCTCACATCGGAGAAACTACAGACGAACACCAGGGGCGAACAAACACGGCCGTTGGAAATGCCGGACACACTCTCTTTAAATCAAACCACTGGCGGCGGTAGCAATATCGGGGCCAGGGTCATGTCTCCAGACGACAATTCGAGGCGAGGACCTGCCGCCCCCGTGGACCCAGACCGAACCCGCAGCAAGACTCATCTTCGCTAGAAGACGAATTTAGCCGCACGCCTTTCTTTGAACGTCTTGTTTCACACGCCCAGGCCCGCTGCCGCATTCAGGTTCGCTTGTCCATTCGTCGAATCGACCAACTCTTTGCCGGATTTCCTTGACAGACATGTATCCGTCGTCGGCGGGCTTCTGGATGGTGTCAATCCTGCAATCGAGTGTCGTCATTGCATTGTTTAGATACTCAAGGGCGTTGTCTTGAATCCCCTTTGCTTGCACAAGGCCCTCGATAGTCGTCTCCAGGCCGGTTGCGCGCTCGATGCAATGTCCGCAGTACCCAAGGCATATGGATAGGCATGAAAGGGCGGCAGTGCTGTTGTTATTACCAATTTCCCGTCCCTCTATATAAGTACTTAGTTATCGAACTGACTGGCCACCCTCATTTGGGACAGCAACACGGATGGTGCTAACAAACGCCTCGATGTACGACTTTGCACATCTAATATACTTTGCTCGCTTCTATCCAAAGAAGTACTACGCTGGTCGTCAGTCCCTCAGCACGACCTGATTGACGAATCGTCTTGTAACGATGGTTGAGAAGTATCTAAACCCTCTACAAGACAACCCGCCGAGTATGTTTAACTAGTGTCAGACCGGAACTCTTCCCCGGAGACTCATTTCACATGTTCTCACGGCTGAAAAGTTTCTCGAGGACGCCCTTTTTATCCTCCTACTCATGGGCTCTCCGGTTCCCCATACTGTCCAGGCCGTACACTCGCCTGCCTCCCGTGAATGGATGCGCTTTTGGTGCCTTGTCAGCAAAAATTGCTTCTATCTATGGGACACTGGTATTTCCATGGCACTTAAGGATTATATGAATATCTGGGCGGGTTGTTGTTGTTGTTCTTATTTTTCATCCATTTGTATAGTTGCAGAACTGACTCCTTACCTTCTGGAGGCTTTGGGCGCTCCTCTCTTCTATTGATTTAGATATACCCTGCCATGACAGGTTCAACCTGACGGTTTCCTCCCAATTTGAAGGTTTACTTTTCATTTCCTCTCCTTTGTGGTCGCACACTGTGTTCTTGGCCCGCGGTCTCCCGATTCATTGTACTTGTCTGACTGAGTGTCATAGGCTGTCCTCGTTGCTGAAGCGCGACTTGTGCCGCTGGGCCCGGTAGTGCTCCGAGGGTTCGGCTTCCTAGATGTACTGTTACCCTTTAGCTTCATACGCACTACGAATCCTGGCCCTGGCCTTGAACATCTTCCTTGCCCCCCGGAGGACTGTTGGTCCCAGTCCTGATACTAGGGCTGGGGCTGGGGCTGGTATCGGTACTGGTCATGCTCTCCTAGTACTTATTGCAGGCCTTGGTATTGGCATGTTGAGCGCGTAGAGGGCGTTATGGGACCACAAGTACAGGCCGTCCAAGAGGTTAGTAATGGGGACTGAGTATGGGCGGCGGTGTGTAGATCATGGCCACATCGTGCACCTTAGCACCTATGACGATGCCCCAGTCGAAGACGCCCGCTTTCACTTCAGGGCGCCAACCCACGCTTGGGGCATCCAGTCTCATCTTTTCTTTTACGAGTTTCCCACCGCACTGTCGTCGCCTCGTCGGTAGCCCTGAGGGTCTTTGGTCGCCTCTCCCGGCGTGGCCACGGCTATCCTGGTATCTGGACTGCCGGGAGCAGGGACGATCAGCCCCGGATATTCTAGCGCAACTGAGAATCGACTCTCTGCTACCCATTGCTTCCTGTCATCTCATTGGAGGAGATCATGCAATCGAGCCTCATGGCTTTGTACCGTAGGGTATGATCTGCAGGACAGTGGTGTATGTTATCTCCTGGGACATACCCTGCTCAGCTGATTGTCAACTGCCCAAACTCCTTCACGTATAAATTACAGTGACAGTTGCTGTGTAGTAGAATATGGAGGGTATATCTTGTGCCAGTGCCGCATCCCGAGTAGTGTCACCAGCATCTGAATGACCGTGGCTTGATGGATGGTTGGCTTGGCTGCATGGCATCTATTTACGATCTCAGGGTCCCGCGTGCCTATTTAGGTACTTATCCATTAGTTATTTGGCCGGTATTATCCCCCGCTCCGTGCTTGACGACTTCGCATCGCCACCTTGGAGCTCAGTACGGCGGAGGTAGGGAGAATCAAGTACCTGACCCATTGTCTAAGAAATCGTAACGTATGCGGGGCATTATTATTTGATGGGATTCAGACACGCGTATTTGCGTGTAACTTCATGCCATTCAGGCTCACCGAAACTAGACGGGGCGAGCGTTGGGTAGGTATGCAACCATGGGTTCAAGGTTCAGGCCTCTCGTTCTCCCTGCATATAACCTCCAGTCTACAACAGTGCAATTTTTTCTCACTGAATATTCCAGATTTGGCTCCGGTGGTCAAATACTGGCATTTCGATGTAGATTGGGCGACATGCAATGCCCATCAAGTACCTACTAACGTGAGGACAGTCCTACGAACCTCGTCATGGGCCATGGGCCGGTGCGACCCAGCCGAGGCGCTACAACGGCTCCTTTCTGTTATACTCCCATGTCCCTGACTGCGCACCTCGCACACCTAGCAGAGTGGCCGAATTGAGTTTGTCCTCGCGTGTTTACCGCTTGCACCCAACACTCATCAGATCGGAAAGCGGAGCATAGATGAACAGGGATAACGTCACTCCCCCGCAAAGGGCAATTCCCGTCCCGCAGAACTGGGGACTGGGCAAACGACAGACGGTACGGAATAGATACTGTGAGGAGATAAATGACCCCTGCCTCAATTGACCGAGGCAGCGGCTATCCCCTCTCGATACCGCGTAGACAAAAAAACAACTGAAGCAATTATGACGAGGACTGTCGTTTGCGCTTAGCCAACGGGGCGGGTTCCGACTTCTCTCTCCCACGTCATCCCGGAGAGATTGGTCCGACCCTGGCCGGATACCCCATAAGTCCCCCGGTCTAGAGCTTCGTTCCTGCGTCAATGGACATCATCAATCTGCATACCGGGGAAGGGATAGGCCGAGGATGCCCAAACAATCGGGAGTGCCATGGGATTCACCACAAACCGTCGCAGCCGTGCAGCTTCCCAAGCTATAAAACTCCCCAAAATGGGAATTGCCTACGTAGGTGGCGTTTTGGACGATCCCCCTCTATCTATCTCATAAGTCCCGAAAGGCTCCCTTGGTGAAGCAAATACCTGGAGCTATTACACCCATCTATCCCCCTGCGGCCTCTACCTCTACCTAAGTACATCCTAACTTTGGGTGCCTAATCGTATTTTCGAGCTTCACCCCGACCTACATACCCCTCCTCCTCCGCCTCCTCACCTGCCTCACCTCTCTATCGTCAGGTGCCACAATCCAATTCCCTCCTCGAGAACCACCACAGACCGCAGTCATGTTTGCAGCCCGTACAACACGTACTGCTTTGCCCCGCGCATCGCGGCGGCTCCCATCGTCGGCAAGACCGCAAGCCCGTTTCCAATCCACTACCAGCCCGGGTGGAAGCCAAGCCTCTTCCTTTGCCTCGGGCGCGGCGGGCGGCGCCGTCTCCGTAGCTCTGTGCTACCTCATCTACCTCAACACGGCCACTGGTAAAGCCCACGCGGCCATCGGCAAGACGGCGAAGGAGGCCAACGAGACTTACAAGCAAGCCGCCAAGAAGCTGCAAGAGTCCAGCCCCGATGCCGACCAGGCCTACAAGTACATCAAGGACTTCTGCTACTCCTACGTGGGCTGGATTCCCGGCGGCCGCCAGTACGTCGATACGGCTTTCAAGGACTACGAGACGGTCCGCGAGAACCACCGGGACGAAGTGAACCAGATCGTGAGCGATGCGTACAAGCAGCTGCAGGGCTTGTCCAAGTCGGGCTTCAGCATGGAGACGGCGAGGAAGGCCTACGATGTGTTGGCGGATATCTCCAAGAAGATCGGCAACCTCGCCGGCGACTCAATAAGCGACCTCATGAACAACCACCCCGAGTTGAAGGAGAAGGTCGGTGGCAACGTGGAGCAACTGAAGCAAATGGGCGACCAGTACGGCCCCGAGGCCAAGAAGCAGGTGGAAGAGACGTGGAAGCAAGTGCAGGACATCGTGAGCGGAGGCTTCAGTGCTTCCAACCTGGAAAAGGCCCGGGAACTGGTCCAGGAAAAGACGGAGCAGGTCAAAAAGATGGGCGACCAGGCCTGGGACAAGGGCATGAAGGAAGCCAAGCCCTACCTCGACAAATACCCCGAGGTCAAGAAGCTTCTCGAGGAGAACCAGGACGCCCTGAAGAAGGGCAACACCACGGAGCTCTTCCAGAACCTGAGCAGCGCCCTCGAGAAGAAGGACTTCAGCGACTTTGAGAAGTACGTCAAGAGCTCGGTGGACAAGGCGAAGTCCAAAGGTTCGCAGTGGGGCTCGCAGATGGGGGTGGACCTCGATTCCTACTTCAAAATGATCCCCTCCGGCGGCGAGATCCTGCCCAAGCTCAAGCAGCTGAAGGAGGTTGCCGACAACCACAAGGGCGAGGGCGAGAAGCTGTTCAAGGACACCATGGAGGAGGTGAAGAAGGTACTCGAGAAGAAGTCGCAAGACGCGCAGCGCATCGCCGACCAGGCTAAGAAGGAGGCGAAATAAGCGGCGGCGACCGTGGGGGCAGCTCTAGGAGGAGGTAGCATGCCCAGCAATTGTAGCCATACCAATGGGTAAACCACCTCCTTAATCAATGATTGAATTCAGCTATCAATGCCGTCCCATTGTATTCCCCATTGCGTGTCCCATTGAAGACTGGAGGTGAACTTGGCCGTCGTGGCCGTCATGGCCGTTATGGCCGTCGTGGCCGTTATAGGCGTGGCGCAGTACGGAGCAACTGGCCGAGAATCGTCGGGTGGAGCCGCGGGGCATCGATCCGGGCGGGTTCATTGGCTCATGATGTCGAAGTGGAGCCCCCCAGGCTACCTAAGGCAGGCGCGGGAACCAGTCATCGCGCCTGCCCGTCTTCCCCGTGTTACTCACACCTGCCGCGGTCCCATTTGTGGGAGGCATTCCCGGGATGACTCGACCTTGGAGAGCTCGCAGAAAGGGGTATATCTATCGGCATGAACTTGCCTTTCTGTGCCTTTGCAGTTGCCTCCTGTTTCTTCCAAACCGGGATACCCGTTGCCTGCCGACTCGTTCGTTGACTGCCTCCTTTCTGTCGAGCCGCATTCCAGCCAGTGCCATTCTGCATCGCATCCCCTCCCATCCCAGTGGCAATCAATCTTCCATTCGTAGCCGCAGCCGCTGTTGGCCCACTAGCATCACCAACCCCACCAGCACCCGAGTCTCCAGCTCCTAACGCGTCCACCTCAATGACACTACCGACGCCCACCCAATCCGACCAGATACATAATTACAAACTCCGACGAATATGACGACAAGAACGAACAAACCCCTACAGCACGAGCGGCGAAAAGGCGGCGAGGCCGCGTTGAGCGAGTTTGCCGATTTCGTCGAGAAGCAGCAGGCCCTCCGCTATCCGGCCTCCAAGCCCGGCGGCGGCGGCGGCGCCTCTACGGCCGAGGAACACCACGAGGAGCTCGACATCCTCGACTCGCTGAACCTGAACGACTCGGAGCCCCAGGCGCCTCTCCGCGAGCTCTTGCTGGCCAACGACGATGCCTCGCTCGAGAAGCTCGTCGACGTCATCAATGCCCGCTTGCTCGAAGGGCACGGCGAGGCTGTATTCGACGTCGGCTTCGAGAACAATGGCGAGTCGATGGACCTGACCAAGCCGGCCTGGGAGGCCGCCTTGGCGCGCTTGCGCCAGGCCGCCAAGAAGCGCAATGCCGACTGCCAGGTCCTGATCACCAAGAACGTCGGGGGCGAGTTCGAGGAGGCCGGCGGTGCCGCCCCCGCCCCCGCCGCCGATAACAAGGAGGAGCAGGCCTGCAGCGGCAAGGTCATGATTCGCCAGGCGCCTGCGACCGCCGAGGGGGTGATTGAAACCCGCATCGCCGTGGTCGGCAACGTCGACGCTGGCAAGAGCTCCATGCTGGGCGTCCTTGTCAAAGGGGATCTCGACGACGGCCGAGGCAAGGCCCGGGTCAACTTGTTCCGTCACAAGCACGAGATTGAGACGGGCCGCACCAGCTCCGTCGGCATGGAAATTATGGGCTTCGACACGACGGGCAAAGTCATCACGTCCGACACGCCCGGCCGCAAACTCTCCTGGGAGGAGATCGGCAAGCGCAGCGCCAAAGTCATCACCTTTACGGACCTTGCCGGGCACGAGAAGTACCTCAAGACCACCGTCTTCGGCCTGTTGTCCAGCAGCCCCAACTACTGCTTGCTTATGGTCGCTGCCAACAATGGGCTCGTGGGCATGAGCAAAGAACACCTCGGCATCGCTCTGGCGCTCAACGTTCCCGTCATGGTGGTGGTTACCAAAATCGATATCTGTCCGCCCAATATTCTGGAGCAGACCCTCCAGCAAATCAACAAAATCCTCAAATCCCCGGGGGCCCGCAAGATCCCCGTGTTTATTCGCAACCGCGAGGAATGCATCAATACTGCCACACAGTTTGTCAGCCAGCGGATATGCCCCGTCTTCCAGTTGTCCAACGTAACGGGCGAGAACCTGGATCTTGTTCGGACCTTCCTGAATATTCTGCCCCACCACGGGCGGTACGATGCTGAGGCGCCCTTTGAGTTCCATGTCAACGACACCTTCTCCGTCCCCTTCGTGGGTACCGTGGTTTCGGGCATTGTCAAGTCGGGACTTATTCACGTGGGCGACAACGTGTTGATTGGACCGGATGGGCTAGGCCAGTTCACGCCGACCAGCATTCGTTCGATCCAGCGGAAACGCCTCGATGTGCCGGCGGCTTCTGCCGGCCAATCGGCTAGCTTTGCGCTGAAGAAGATCCGGCGCAAAGAAGTGCGGAAGGGCATGGTGGTGCTGCCGCGAATCGAGGGCCAGCCGCAGCCCACGGTACACCGGGACTTTGTTGCCGAGGTGCTCATTTTGTCGCATGCCACGACGATAAAGCGGAAGTACCAGGCCATGCTTCACGTTGGGCCCGTGTCTCAGACGTGCGCGATCATCGACGTCGACCGGCCGTTCATCCGGACCGGCGATCGAGCGACGGTGGCGTTCCGATTCGTCCAACGGCCCGAGTACTTGGTACCGGGAGACCGGCTGCTATTCCGCGAGGGTAAGACTAAGGGCCTGGGAATTGTCAAGTCGGTAGGGTACGACCCATCCAAGCCGCTCATGGTGGAGGAGCCGGAACCTGGAGCGGACGATGGCTCCAAATCCGGGGTCGCTTCGGCGGCGGAAGTCCGAGTTGGTGCCTAACAAGCGTAGGGGGGCGCGGACGAACATTCTTTTGAGCGAGTTTTCTCTATGATTTCGGGGTTCCTTCAGGCGCTGGTATACTCGGCGTGTATCTACTTGATGACGGTGGCAGACGACCCCCCCAGTACGGCGTTAATTGTTTTTTTTTGCAGCCAAGCGAACCACAGAGGCTTAGTCAATATATCACACAAGGAGTTCGTGGTTTCATCTCATCCGCCGAGTTACCGTGACTAGGTTGTGGAATGGACTGATCTGGCCAGCTCACGGTCAGAGAGACCCTCTCTGCCGGAACCCGGGTGTGAGGAATAGAATATGTTGAGCAAGAAGGAGAGAGGACGCATTCGGCGTCTACCCGAACTACCCTTACCTTATGGGGGGGGGGGGGGGGGGGTTTATCCCAGTTGGCCCCTCGTTTGTACGCGACGAGGGCCCAAACGAGAAGGCACATTGCTTTTTTTCCTTTTCCTTTTTCTTTTTCTCTTCTTCTTGCCCTGGCCTGGCTAGCGGGCCTCCGGAGGCAGGCGAGAAGAGACAAGGGCTTTCCGTAAATGCTGCGAGACTCTCCGGCACCCACCCACCTCTGTGAAACGGTCTGCTTTATTGACTCAAGCGGGTGCCGAGTGATGACCATACTGGACGAATAATGCGATGCCTCCCCCTCTCTAGAAGAGGCTTGGGGGGAGGTTGGTTGGTTGGTGGGAAAAGTCTCGTCATGAGCTCGAAAGCCGCAGTGGCGCGTGCCTTGGACGAAGGAAGGAAGGGGGAAAAAAGAAGAACCCAGACGCCCAATTCCCCTCTCTCCCTTTGGCGCCTGCCCCCCCCCCCCCCCAAATCTTCCCCCCGGCGTCGGGCAGTTTTTCATATCAGCCCTCCATCCCCCGTCCACCCCCTCCTCCGGAGCCCTGAAATTGGTACATGGGCAGGGAGGGGGGGCGGAGTGGTAATCTCGAGCAATGGGCTTTAATTGTTACCAAACATGGATGTGTTGCACCCCGGCCTAGAACCGCAGGGCAGACAAATCTGCTCCTCCCTCCCCCTCTCCACACCCCCCTCCCCTTGGGGATCGGAGTTTTGTGTGATCTCTTTTGGGTCGGCGGGAAGGGTCTAATTGGGGGGGGGGGGAGCAAGCGGGTGACAAAATAAATGCCCCAGTAGTCTAGTAGTGTGGTAGAGCTGCTGGGGCGTTTTTTTTGTCATGGGCCTGGGGAGGTAGGTAGCCGTTAGAGAAAGGAAATGCTGCCGTGTTCCCCGCGCCATTCATCATGACGACTTGGAACTTACGTCCATCCCAAGGGGAGAGAGAGAGAGAGTTGCGAGCGGGACCCCCGCACTAGCTAGCGTCTTCGGCAGCGAGCTGATCCCGGGAGTTATGCAACGATCGGGCGTGGGCTTTTATTAGTGCCGCCGCGCCACCACTAAACCGGCTTTCCTGTCCTCGGGGTCCTTGGGGAAGGGAGGGGGAAGGGGGTCGTTTCGCCGGCGGGCATTGTCGCGTAACAGACGGGAAGATTCATTTCAGTGACCTGCCTGTCTCTCGACCATGGCCGGCGAGGAAACCGAGGAGGGAAGTTTCTTTGGGTGCTAGGGGACGGTCGGGGCCACGTGTTTCGGCGGCGTTAAGCAGCTCTACCAGCTGGTAATTAAGTATATACATACATACATATGTATGTACATACTTAAGTACACATGGAAGCGCGCCAATGTGTGGGCTGCCTACCTATCTATCTCCTCGTGGTATCCCATGGGATCCCATGTGGAATCGAAGATGGAAGTTAGGTATGGACATAAAACGGAAAAGCACACCCACCACCCCTCCCATACACACGCGGATACATACACCGCCCCGGGTCCCCTGGCCGCTAACCAAGTAGCGATCGACTGGCCGCTTATGAGGGAGGGGGGGGGGGGGGGGGGGGCGGCTCACACATATTGGACAACAGAGGGGCGAGAGAGGTTCGGGGGTTGTCTGTAAAGGCCGTTCCGTTTCTGTTCTTTTGCTTCCTGCCCGTAGTATTGCCGCCCGGCTTCCGTCCGTTAGTTATGCTCGTTGTGCGGGCTATCGCTGGTCCGTTGCGCGCCATTGGGGGGGAGGGGTCGGTCACACAGTCCTTCTCTCGGAATGGCGCTACCTACTACTACTACTACTACTACTACTACTACTACTACTACTACTACTATCTTCCCTGCTGCCCAACCTCTACCTCTTACCACACCACTTATGCAGAGAGCGCGCGCGCCCCTTCGGGAGACAAGGTGCCGGCGGGTTCGAGTCATCTATGATGGAAGGTAACATGTAAGAGAAGCCGGAGCCGCGAAGAACCGGTTTCCTTTACTGGCCCAGCGCCACCCCCCTATGTAAAGTACTTAAATAACGGCGAAAGTTGCCGCACGCTCTCTCTCTCTCACACCCTCTGGGTTTCGCCCCGTCTTGCCGTACCTTCTATTCACCAAGTCCCTCTGATCATATATTCACCTGTTGTCCCTTGCGTGTCCCCCGAGGGAATGGCGGCCGAGCCTCACTTCATCACACCATCCACTTCCCCAGGCACCCGGGACGTCGGTTATCACATTATGGCCCCCTTGCCTCAGCTGCTCGGAGATATCGGCATGCCAAGCCTCGCCCTGCTGCTGGTCGCCCTGGTAAGTCGTTTCTCTCTCTGCCCCCCGGACGGGTGGGTGGCGCCCAATCAGGGCCGTTCCCCCCCCTTTCGTAGGTCGGCATCGGGCCGTGTGGCTGACCACGCATACGATGTGATGCCGTGCGGATAGGGCGTCGCGTACCAGCTGGCCCGGTGCCTCTACAACGTCACGCTGCACCCGCTGCGGGGCTTCCCGGGGCCCTTCTGGTACGCGCTGTCGCCGGCGCCGCGGGCCTACCACCTCGTCCGCGGCGACCTCCCCTACAAGGTGGCGGAGCTGCACCGGCGCTACGGCGCCGCCGTGCGCCTCGGCCCCAACGAGCTCGCCTTCAGCGACCCGCAGGCCTGGAAGGACATCTACGGCCACCGCGCCGCCGGCGAGCCCGAGTTCCCCAAGTCGGCCGACTTCTACCGGCCGGTCCGCGGCCTGGCCACCAACATCATCAGCGCCGGGCGCGAGGAGCACAGCGCGCTGCGCCGCCAGCTCGCCCACGGCTTCTCGGACCGCAGCATGCGCGGCCAGGAGCCCATCATCGGCGGCTACGTGGACCTGCTGCTGCGCCGGCTGCGCGAGAAGGCCGGCGGCGGCGCGGCGCCCCTCAACATGCGCGAGTGGCTCAACTGGGCCACCTTCGACATCATCGGCGACCTCGGCTTCGGCAGCCCCTTCGGCTGCCTCGAGACGAGCGAGTACCACCCCTGGGTGCGCCTCATCACCGACTCCATCCGCACCTCGGCCTTCCTGCAGGCCCTCGTCAACGTGGGCGGGCGCCCGCTCGTCGAGCTCCTGAGCCGCGGCGGCGTGCTGCGCGCCCGCGACGAGCACCAGAAGCTGGTGCGCGCGAAGCTGCTGCAGCGCATGGAGCTCGGCGCCGAGCGCCCCGACCTCATCGAGGGCCTGCTCCGCCGCAAGGACGAGCTCGGCCTGCCCCTGCCCAAGCTGGCCATGAACGCCAGCCTGCTCATCATGGCCGGCTCCGAGACGACGGCGACGCTGCTGAGCGGCGCCGTCTACCTGCTGGCCGCCCACCCCGCCGCCCTGCGCCGCGCCACCGCCGAGGTGCGCGCCGCCTTCGCCGACGAGGCCGCCATCACCCTGCACTCGGTCGGCCGCCTCGACTACCTGCTGGCCTGCCTCAACGAGGCCCTGCGCCGGTACCCGCCCATCGCGGGGGCGCTGCCGCGCGAGGTGCCCGCCGGCGGCGCCCGCGTGGCCGGCCGCTTCGTGCCCGCCGGCGCCGTCGTGGGCGTCTGGCAGTGGGCCGTCTCGCACGACCCGGCGCACTGGCACGACCCCTATGGCTTCCACCCCGAGCGCTTCCTCGCCGGCGCCGTGCCGCCCGCCTTCCGCGCCGACCGCCTCGACGCCATGCAGCCCTTCAGCCTCGGCCCCCGCAACTGCGTCGGCCGCAACCTCGCCTACGCCGAGATGCGCCTCATCCTCGCCCGTCTCCTCTGGGCCTTCGACCTGCGCCTCGCCGACCCCAGCCGCCACTGGCTCCGCGACCAAAAGGTCTACATCCTCTGGGACAAGCCCGCCCTCGACGTCTACCTCACCCCCGTCTCCCGCGAGGGCCCCCAAGAAGAGGAATAAACCAACCCCCCCCTCCCCTCCCTTCCTTCCCAAAACCAGAGACGAGGGGGGGGGGGGGGGGGTGGGAGGGAAAGTACTCAAGTAAAAAAGGCGGGAAAGCAAAAGGGGGGGCCTTGAGGGGTCCGCGGTTTTAGCTGAAATCTAGAACAAGTTATGTACTTACAACCTTCGCGGGAGGGCTGTGTACGATGTCGTGTCTTCTGTATATATATATTATCCTACATATGAATACCCTCAAAAGATCAACCATGAGTCCCAAACCGCAACGACCCACCGTATCTTGATCCTACAAAAGCGAAAGAAAGAAAAACACTCCCCCCCCCCCCCCCCCCCCCCCCCCCCTCATCCTTCATTACCCACACAACCTTTCCAACCCCCCCACCCCGGGAGCGCATCACCACGGATCCTCCGGACGACACGGACCGGACCCCCGGGCCCGCCCGCCCTCGGCCGGCTCGTCCTCGTCGTCTTCATAATACCCGGCCCACGGGCCCAGCCACCCGGGTTCGAGGAGCCACGGCCGCTGCCGGGCCGTGGCCTCGGTGATGCCCTCGCGCGCCATGCACGCGCGCTGCTGCCTCGACCATCGTCGGTGCTGCCGATGGCGATGACGACGACGGTGGCGGGGGGGATGGCGCCGTTCGGACCCCTCCTCCTCCTGCTCCTCCTCCTCCGCCGCTCCGGGAACGTACCCGTCGCCCAGCCGCGCGTAGTTGTAGATAGTAGTAGTGGACCGCGGCTCCGCCGCCGCCGCCGCCGGGCTCGCCGTCGGGGGTGTCGACCCCGGGGCGGCGGTGTCGGCGACCGAGGTCGGGCCGGCCGGAGGGTCGAGTGGGGACGGGGTCGGCGAGCCGTTAGCCGGGGGCGAGGGGGGGGGCCGTGGGGTGAGGGGTGGCCGAGGTGGTACCCGTGGCGGGCGCCGGAGGGGGCGGAGGCGGGACGGTGCCGTGGTGGGAGCCCGACGTTGGCGGTGGTGTAGGCATCGCCGTCCCCCAAAAGGGTGTATGTGTGGCCATGTCGTCACGATGCCGGGGCTTTGTTATCTTGGAAACTCGAATTGGAACCGCGAGGACGCCGCGACACTTTGTGGTGGGAATTTGTACGATAGGGGGCTTCGTAGCAAAATTGGACACTTTTCGCAAGTTGAATATAGGCATATATATATATGTAAAGTAGAACAACAGTCACTTCTAACTGACCGAGAACTATGATGATTGTTTAGCTACAGCAGTGAGAGGGGATAGCGCATCGGAACATGCTGTGATGCCTATCATCCCCTTGCCCTCTTGGCGGACGCCTGGCTCCCTAAATACTGATGCCGGCTAAATCACAAATCTACGTCGTCAAACGAGCACGCATCTAAGTACTGCCCAAGAGACAAGAGCTATACCGCCGCGGACGGCGAGGCCCCAGCCTAGCTCAAGAGCTCCTTGATGTCTTCGATCCTCTGCATCTTCTTCTCCTCGTCCGACATCATGCCCAGCGACGTGGCGATGAATTTCTTGCGGTCTTGAATCCGAAGCATCCTTTCCTCGACGCTGTCCTTGGCGATGAATCGGTATACCTTGACCTCTTCTTCCTGGCCCATACGGTGTACGCGGTCGATGGCCTGGGACTCGACCGCAAAACTCCACCAAGGGTCCATCATGAACACGCGTTTGGCTTGGGTGAGGTTCAGTCCGACACCGCCGGCACGCAAACTGATGAGCAGAATGGTGAACTGGTCCGACTCGCGGAACTCATTCAACACCGCTGCGCGTGCCTTCTGCGCCATTGACCCATCGAGCCGGAGGAACTTCATGTTGGCGCGCGTCAGGGCTGGCTCGATCAGTGACATGAAGGACGTGAATTGGCTGAACACTACGGACTTGATACGCGGATGCTCTCTCCGGAGCGACCGGAGTTGTTTCATGAGCGCAACCACTTTCGACGACGACTCGTTGACGCCCACCCGCTGCAGACTGATTCTGGGCGTCGAGCCGGCTGTCGCCGGATCATCGTCGTGGCGTACCACCTCGAACAGATCTCGCAGATTCAAAGGCTCGCGACAGTTGAAGCACCGCGGCACTTCATGACGATCCGTGTGATGCTTCATGTAGTCGTGGAGGCACTTTTTGCAGGCCGAGTGCCAGCAGCCTGTTACCGTTTGCTCAATCATGGGCTCCTCGGTACAGATAGGGCACTCGCTGCCCATTTCGTCCCGGATCTGCTGCAGCACATGGGCGCCAAAGGCGTTGGCATCCTTCTCTTGGCCCGTGGTGTCCGTGAAACGCTCGATGAGAGACTGGAGGTCCATGTCATCTGCGAGCCCAGCCGCTGCGTCGGCTTCTGCCCCCGCCACCTCTTCGTCTGCTACCAAATCGAGGTTGCGGACGAGAATGGGATGACAACAAGTCTGTCGTAACCGGAGAATTTGGGCAAAAATGGTAGTGTAGGCCTTCATGACAGTGCCCCTGTCGATGTTATTGGAGAAGGTTCGCTTCGCTTTCATGAAGATGTGGTCGTATACGCGACGTTCCGTTTCCGAAAGCTCAACATCAACAATCTCGATCGACTTGGGCGGCAGATCGACCAACATACGCCCGTCTGGTGTCTTCATGTCCTTGGTGCGCCTCATCACTAACGGCTCCAACACCGTCTGTACCACATCCAGAGCGCGCATGAAGTTCTTGGACTCGAAGGGCACGGTGATGAAGGTGCGCCAAAAGGAGAAGTTGTTCCAAGGCTCCACTCTAAGGAACCTCACCAGGCTGAAGAGGTCCTCCAACCGATTGACGATAGGCGTACCCGTCAGCACCCACCTGTGTTCGGCGAGGAGATCGCAGCACGCCTTGGCTGTTTTGGACAGGCGGTTCTTGATATTGTGTGCTTCGTCCAAGATGATGCGGAAGAAATTCAACGAGAAGAGCCCGGTATGGGAGCCTTTCGCCACCTTTTTCGAGGCAATTTGAGTGTACTCGGAGAGAACAACGCCGTAGCTGGTGATGATCACATCTGGAGCCGCGGCGATGTTGGCCTCGCAACACATGGTCTGAAGATCACCGATCTTGTCGTTGCCGTAATAGATGATGGACTTCAGGGTGCCGTCTTTGGATGCGTTTTCTGCTTCACTTTGCCATTGCGCCAGCAACGACATCGGCGCAATGACGAGAGTCGTCTTCGGCGCCGCTACGACATCGTCCGAGATAGCTGGCAACCTAGGCAGTCGACTGACCGAACCTACTGGTTGTGCGGCGGCCATGGCCGCCTCTGATTTGTGGCTGTGTATCAAGCTCATCATCTGGATGGTCTTGCCCAGGCCCATTTCGTCGGCCAGAATACCACCCAGGCAATGCTGCTCCTGTCTAGGGAAGTCCAATGACATTTCGCCCGAGTAAGGATTCACGTAGAAGACCGGTTGGTCTTCGAACTGTGGCAAGTCCTTGTCGTCGGCATCCTTGGCGGGCCAGGCGTATTCTTCCCACAGGGGGTGCATCGACGCTTCCCTGGCCTCATTCTTCACGTCCTTTTCTTTGGACAGCATCCAATGCAGCGACTGCTTCTGGTAGGGCCGCAGCGTCATTGCGAATGAGTCCGGGGGCTCGGCCTCGGGGGTACTGAAGTCGAAGGATTGCGCCTTGCGGTATAGAGCATCAAGCTGTCCCTGCTCAAGCTCTTCGCCCTCTTCAGCCTCGTCCGAGGGCGGCGAAGGGGCTGAGTTCCCGCTCGCGCCGGACTTGGCCAACTCTTTTTCCTTTCTCTCATCTGCCTCGGCAGCGTCGAGGAGGCCCTGGTGGCCCTGCTGTGCAGTGGTTTGGTTGGATCGAGTAGGGGTAAGTTTGATTTCTTGCAACAGCCTCACCAAAGACACCTGACGAAGCCGAAGCTCGCGCTCCTGGTTGGACTCTTTGGCCTCATATAGGCCCATGGGCCGGTTGTCTGCCAGCTCAAAGCTGCCATTTTGGAAGGCCGACTGCAATATGTAGGCCCGGAGCTGCAGGAACACGGTGTCGTTGGTCCGGATCCTCTCAGGGGCGTAGACGCAACTGCCCTCAAACTTGCACACGCCTGCGTCAATGAGTGGGGAGACCCAGTTCGCCGTATCCTTGGCCAATCTGCCGATCTCGGTTCCCTGGGCATCTGTGAAGCGAACGATCACATCAACTCGATTGGCCACCGCAGCAGTGATGCGCCCTTTGGGTTGGATCTTCTGTCGTTGGATCTTAACCACATCGCCATACTTCAGCATATTCATGCCACTTCGTGTTGCCCAGCCTTCCACCCCAAAAGCACCTATGTAGCGGGCCGCGGGCACTTGTTTCCTTGCAGGGGAAGGTGCAACAGGCGAAGCCACGGTCGAGGTTTGCGGTTCGTTATTCTGTTTTCCAGTCCAGCCCTTTAAACCCTGACGTGCTGGCAGTGTAGTCTTCCCCAGCGCAGGTTTCTTGAGCGTCTTCCAGGTGCCGTCGAAGTACATGTTGACTGCGCGTTCGAGGTCACTGCCGCAGTGGCCGCGGAGGATGTCCAGGACTTTCGGGTCGATGCTGTCGCCGACAAAGGCCTCAAAGGTGGCCCGGTCGAATCCAGCGGGCTCTGGTTGGGCGGTCCCGGGTGTTTGCACAGAACTGGCGCCATTGGAGGCATCGCCAGGACTGTCTAGGAAGGAGGACGAGGGCAGCGGAGGCGTGGAGGCGGACGAGGCATTGCTGGAGCCATCTGCATCCACAGGATCCGAAAAGAACCTGCGCTTCTTTGCAGGAGGCTCTTCGGCGTCGGCCCAGCTCATGTTCACATGGAATCTGGTCTATGCGCGGGATGTTGTCGAGGATTCGGGGCCCGTCTGGCTCGAGGCACGGCAACAAGAGCACGGGTTAAAGATACCTAAGACGCGCTCCGTCGCGGTTTCCCAGGTACTAAATCGCGTAAAGTGGGAGGTACATAGCTCTTAAAGAGTGGGGCAAAGTTATGGAATGACGCTTGCAGCGGCAATGCGCGAATGCTTTTCGCCCATTGGTGATCTCCCGTCGTCAAGAGGCAAGCCTTAGGTAATCGGAAATTGTCGACGAGGGCGCCGAAGAACAGATTCGCCTCCCCGACAACCCACGAGCTGCAAGAAGGCATGCTCTTCAGGCTGCTGTGACCCTTCATGTATCGTATCCGGGCAGTTCGCCGGGGCCCGTCATGGCCCAAGCCGACGGGTCTTGCCAGCTCCAGGAGAGGCTACATCAGCGACGCCGACGTTGAGGGCGCACGCAGATATTGCGTCGAGCAACTGCGGTATGTCGACGGAAGGGGGGCGCGGCTCGGGAGAGGGCAGGAAACGCTAACGGATGCAGGAAGTCGGACTACGATGGCTACATGATCCGCAATTTCATCCCCAAGTTCCGCCGGGACGCCTACGACGCGCTGCGCGCCTTCAACCTCGAGCTCGTGCGCCTGCCGGAGCTGGTGTCGAATCCCACCATCGGGCAGATGCGGATGCAGTTCTGGCGCGAGGCCGTGAACAATACCTTCGCCGGCAAGCCGCCCAAGGAGCCCATCATGATCCTCCTGCACAAGGTGCTCGCCGAGCTGGCCGAGACGCACGGCGGCAGCCCCAGCTCGATCCGGTTCTGGCTGCTGCGGCTCATCAACACGCGCGAGAAGTACATGGACAACCGCCCCTTCACCAGCCTGGCCGCCCTGGAGGAGTACGCCGAGAACACCTACGCGACGCTCATGTACTCGACGCTGGCGGCCTTGCCCATCCGCTCCATGCACGTGGATCACCTGGCCAGCCACATCGGCAAGGCCTGCGGCATCGTGGCGGTCCTGAGGGGCATCCCGCTGTTGGCGGCCCCCTCGCCCCCCGTCAAGTCGCCGGGCGGTACCAACGTGGGCAGCGGTCGCAACCCCGTCTTGCTGCTCCCGCTGGACGTGATGGGCGAGGTGGGCTTGCGGGAGGAGGACGTGTACAGACTGGGCCCGCAGGCCGAGGGCTTCCAGGATGCCGTCTTCAAGGTCGCGACCCGCGCCAACGACCACCTCATCACGGCCCGGGAAATGCTCAAGAAGCTGCAGGCCGGGGAGAACCCCGGCCATGAGTACGAGCACCAGCACGAAGCGGAACACGATTACTCGGGCACCACGGACGAGGCGGATACCACCAAGCGCGATCTGAGACGCGGCTTTGGGGTCCTGCTCGAGGGCGTGCCAGCCTCCGACTACCTGGGGAGGCTAGAAGGCACCAACTTTGACCCATTTGCGGTCCGGAGCAGCTGGAAACTGCCGTGGAGGGTTTGGAGGGCTATCAAGAACCAGCAGATATGACACGGAGCACCATCGGACTCCTGGAATCTGGCATGTGAATATGCAATAGGGCCGCCATTCGCCGTGTATAGTGCACGGCTCTCCCTCCCGGGCTAACGCCATCTTAGTCATGCTAGTTCGTGATGCGGCTCAAGACAAAGAAAGAAAGCCATCATTGTCTACTGAAACGTGCTTACTGTAGTGGCAAAACCCATGGAGCGATCTGAAGCAAACCCTGCCAAGCGAAGCCCTACCGATCGCTCCCGTTGGCCGTCCCCTTGGACTGGCCGGATTAGGCAGTCGTATGCGCGGGATAATAGCTAGGGGGGTGAGCTGTGGACCGTGGGAGCAAAAGCTGGCGATGGTGCAATTTTTTCCAGTTTTCGCGACGGCACAACCACCGACCCACATCCGAGAAACCACAGGAAATCTCTTCACGATGGCTTCATGGAATCGAGCGACGTATCCACCGGCTTCCAAGAATCCCGGTGGGGGCGTCGCTTGGGGCTGGAGGGGGGGGCGAGGAAGTGCAGATCCTGCCCGTCCAGCGCCTTCTGGGACTCCATCGCCGACCGAGCTCCACATCCCGAAGCAAGCCGCTTCGCGGTCCCTTTTCCTTTTCAGCCCTGCCCGCGGCACAGAGAAGGGCAGCAAGAGAAGGGACGGCAGGCGGAAAAGGGCCTCTGAGCCCCCCCCCCCCCCCAGCTCCTTGGGTCGAAAGGGGGAGTGGAGGGCGTGCCTAGACCGTGGTCTGTGAAGCGAAAGCCTCGTTTCCTTTACGTACAGTACCGCCGACGGGACCAGCAGTCGGCACTACCTCGTACAATACGTGTGCCTGACGATCGGCGAAACGCGCGTGCTCGAGTCATTGTGGTTGGGCGAGGGGACACGCCGCCCGCGACCCCTTCGGCCGGTTCCGAGACGAGGCCGCGCGCGTGCTGGGCGTTTGCGGGAGGCAGGTCCCCGCCCCAACCCTCCCCCGAGGGGGCTGCCGGTGGGTAGGCGATGCGACGGGGGAGACGATGCACGTCGCCGCAACGTACGATCCCCGGCCACCTGGCGGGTAGGGAGATCAGGGGGCATCGCGATGGCACGGGACGGGCAAACGGGGGGAGCATGGCGCCATGTGCCTAACCCGGCCCCTGGGTGTGTGTGTGCCCCTGGGCTGCCTCGTCCCTGGCGCACCAGACAGCCAGTTATACACAGTAATGGCTTGGATGGTGCTCCCGCCGTGGGCTGCGTGGCTCATCCCGCTCGCTGATGCGATGCGCAGGGCTGGCCTAGGCTTTGGTGGAGGCGGGCTCGCGGAACACTTCCAGGCTCAGGCTCATCAGGCTCATCAGGCACAGGCAGGCAGTCAGGCAGGACGACACACATTTGCCATGAAACCGCATCCTGCGACTGAGTCCACTACTTGTAATCTTTCTGTAATATGCCCGTCACCCTGTACAAAGAGTATTAGCAGACGCTATTTTGGGGGGCACGGACGGATGCAACCAATGGGGACGAGCACCGAGAAGGCGTGCCCTTCGAGTCTTTTGCGTCTTGATCATCACCTCTGGTCAGAAAGCGAACCCTGGAGAAGGCTCGTTCGTTAGGTAAACGTTGGGTAATGGATTCGTCGGCAGTGCCGCTTTGGGCAACCCATGGCGCCGTAAATGGCAGGCCCAGGGGGCTGATCTAACGTCGATTCGCTTCCAGCCGAGTCGGGAGCGGCGTTCCCTGCCCCCCCCTTAGGTGACGAAGGTGGTGCCGGCGGGCTGAATCGGCGCCGGGCTGACGGGCGCGCATCTTGGTACGCGCAGATCTGCCATGCGAATAGCATCTCTCCGGACGTCGGAGATGTCAAAAAAGAGTCACCGCGGAAGGGCGCGCGGGCGCGGGCGCGGTGGGATGGCCAGTTTGGCGTCAGATGACCTGCAGATCAGGATCTCCGCAACATTGCCGAATCCTGGGGGAAGAGTGGCAGGCCCCGAGAAGCTGTGGCTGGACTGGCTGGTTCGACCGGGGCATCCCGTATGGGGGAGACGCCGCCGGCCGGGGAAAAGAAGGTCCCCCCCGCTGGCGAGAAGAGTCATCGATGGCAAGGGTGGCCTCGGGCTCGCTCGTTCGCTCGCTTCTTCGCCTCTTTGCCCTTTGGGCCGTTTCTGGCTGCCAAGTTGCGAGGACTGCAGCGGGAGGGTTGGGGTTGAAGGGCCATCCATCATCACCAATCAGACCGCCGAGCTACAAGCCGAGGCCCCATGGGAAAGAGGCACCCAGCAACGAGGGGTTGCATACATACATAGATAGTACTGAACCTAGCCCGTCTACCGGCAGGTACCGCATGCAGGTCTGTTTCCATGGAACAATAGTCTTGATGTACATACGATATTCTGCGGTGAAGACTGAGTTAGAAAATCTACAACCCCGGTGGGCTTGGCGCACCGTGTTTGATTGGATCTCGTATGCTTCTTCTTGCGCTTGGCCGGGTGAACTATCCCCCAGACTCGATCACGAGCACCGGCGCCGCGGGCACGCGACGTTGACTTGCGGTTGGTTGTCATTCGGCGCCGCTATGGTGCCATGGGTTGAGGAGAGCTTGAACGGGTCCGCGGAGTAGATGGAATTCACGGAAGCCGACGCCGGCATGATTGATCATCCCCCCCATCTGATATTGTACAGTACAACACGCGACTCCAGGCGGCCTGGGAATGCGGGGATTAAGTTGCCATTGGACGGAAGGAAGCAGTCAATAGCATTCCGCCACTTGGCATGGGACCCCAACAGCCCTCCAACCCGTAATACGGGAGTTGGGGGGGTATGCATCAGCGATGTTGGTTGCATGGAAACCAGACAGGTTGGGCCCTCTTGATGCCTCTCAGCACGAACGCCCGTAGTATGAGGGATATGGTGCCAACAACGTCCACTGGTGTCGGAATTGGAAGCCTTGCTGCCCGGGTGGAGCAAGGGATAGCCTCGTCTATGCGATCCCTCGAACGGACCCCGGATGCTACTTATGTATGACGGCATTTACAGCTGGAGGATGTGGTGGTCATGGGTAAGTAAGTACTGGGGAAGGCAGGTAATGGATGGTTGGGCGCGAGAAAACAGGCGTTGGTTTGGCACCTGCTCGTGGGTTGGTTTTACATGTACTCCGTACATACCTACATACCTTCTGCCATGGCTCCGACGATGGTGCATCACAGGCATGGAAGAATTCACTCAAAAGTGTGGCCCAATCAGGCAATCCAGCTACGTACCTTCATGCCCAGTACCCCTCCTGCCAGGGAACGAACGGGGTCTGGTCCGCCATCAGGTTCTTTCCCAATGCCGAGCAATAATAAACAAAGCGCACCTTGATGAGCGACTTTCCCATCACATTGCGAACCAAGCACCGTCGTCGTTCGGTCCGGCTATGCGACGACACTGACTACAAGGAAAGCCAGGCACGAGGCACATCCATCCCTCGCCGTTGGCCAAGGAAAAGGGATCGGCTGGAAATAGTGCCCAAACAAGGCAAGCGGGGGGGGGGGGGGGTGGTGAAAGAGTGGGATGAAGGGCGGGATGAATGAAGAAACGAACGAGCCCTGGGGCGGGAAACCTAACGAGATCCACCGCTATTCCCTGCGAACGTCCTTCCAGGCCCGTCTTCCAGGCCCGTCTTCCAGACGAAAGCCGGGCCCCAGCAAAAGAGCCCTGTTCGGTACGGGCTTGGATACCATCCCATGTAAAGAAAAAAAAAATTCTGCTTTGGGCGGGTGGATCCCGCGGCAAGCGGCGGCGGGCAGCCTCGCGCCCTGTGGGAGTCATCCCAAGCCAATTGTTGGCCGGGAAGTCCAGCCATTGGAGGGGAGTCGTGACGGCGAGACAGAAAAATTTCATAGCGCCAGCTGACTTGGGGGGCTCGTTTCCAGCAGCAGCGCGCGCCCCTGGGAAAGCCCGCAGAAGCTCCACTGTGGTTGCAGCGCGGGCAGGATGGGATACGACGGCCCTCTGCGCCAGGTGGTCAAGCGGCATATGGATCAATGGGAGCTGTCCGTTTGCCCTGGAGGACAGAGAGGCCCCCCCCCCCCCCCCCCCCCCCCGTCGTGGTTTTCCGGGCAAGACGCCCGCGGGGCTTGCTGAAGTTTGCAGGCCGGGGATGCCCGTCCGGTGCCATCCCATGTCTCCTCTCCATGTACATACGAGTTGGCTTTAGTCCCCGGGAGTCATCATGGGAGTAAGGGGGAGGAGGAGGTGACGTCCATCGGGATGGCACGTCCCCCCGCGGCGGATGCGCGCGCAGAGGCACCTCGACGACGGCCTGCGCGGACGGGCGAGACCGAAACGGCGGCCGGTGCGGCCTGGGACAGCCCAGTAATTTCCCTGTTCCCGAGCTGCTGCTGCATGATGAACGAGGAAGAGGTCGTGGTGAGAGCACCGTTTCACGTGAAATCGCAAAGGGCCCCTCCATGCAACTGTTCCAGTCGGAGTGCAAAGTGGGCGGGCCGGTGGATTCCATCGGGTAATGGGAACGAAAAGCTAGCACGGTCCAGCACCTACGGGCACTTACACACGCCACGCCGCCCACGTTCGAGAACTTCAGAGAGGTCAGGTCAGCCCATGGCGGCGCCTATGGCCGGCTGCGGGGAGCAGCGCACGCTCGCCCGCGCTCTCTCTCTATTTCTCTCTCTCTCGTATGATCGGCTGCCAATACGGAGACAGCTTCATACGCACGTGCCGTTTTTCTCAGACATGGGAGCAGACGGCATGTTTGGCCGTTTGAGGCTCTGTTCCGGCTGCTGGCTATGGATGTAAGTACCTACATGGATACCTAGAGGTAGGTAGTGGGTGAGTGTCAGCAAGCCACCTAGGCACGCCCTACGTGTCACGGCGAGTGAGCCGACAACACGAATCGGCCAGCCCGGGATTTGCTGTTTCTTCGGGTTGGGAATTCCGTGCGGCCGTTGGTTGCCGTACCAGGGGAGGACCCTCTCAGCGTATTGTCACACGCATTCATCCCATACCTCATAATTCATTTGTACCTTTGGGGAGGGGTGTCACTGTTGGTCGTGTTGTTTGGTGTCGAGGCTTCTTATATCCCATGGGTTGGTGGTACATACGGGCATACAGGTGTGTGCTGAGGTCCCGTACCAACCAACTATAGAGGGTAATACATGTGCCTGCCTCCTTACAGGTAGGTAAGTAGGTACCTACCTCCCATCCCAACTTCAGATGTCCAAACTATAGGGAACCTTTCGGGACGCTGGTTCCCGTCCTACCGCCCCAAACACCCGAGCGATGCCCGTTCCGCAAATTGCAACCGATTGTAATACAAACCTACCCGAGAGGCGGTACCTAACTCCCACTGAAAACTCGTCGGATGGCTGGCTGGCGGCGTCTAGCGAGGAGGAGGTAGGTACATACCTAGCGGTAGGTACTTCTGGCGGCTTCGGCGAGCGCTGAGCCCGCCTGGCCGAATAGGGCAAGTTTCGTCTTCCAGCGCCGCAGGGCCTAAAAATGGCTCGCTCTGGTTGATTTTTAGCCCCCCCGTGGTGGTGTGTACTGACCGCTGAAGCTGCAGGTCTAGGGGGCCCCCCTGGCACGGCGGAGGGGCCAAGTACCCGCGGCCTCCATTCCATGACACATAGTTTGCCTGCGTTAGAGGCATGACGCGAGGGTGTACAAAGCTTGCGACAAGTCCACGATGTACACAGACGCACACATCGTACATAATGGTCCGGTTCCCAGGAAAACATTTCTCGTGAAGTCGTAAGAGAGAGAGAGAAAGAGAGAAAAACCCGAAACACCCCTCCTGAGAGCATTTACTGCAAAGCTGCACAGCATTCATCAACTCATCTGCTTGCGACCTGGCCATTGTCGATATCGCTAGCCCGGCCCGTCGTCGTCTCTTTGATTTACCCACCCACGCCCTTTATTCCCTCCCTCCTTGGTCGTCCAAACCTTACCTACCGTCACCACTTACACCGGCCACCGGAGAACCAGCCCCTCCTGCTCCTGTCTCGCCGAAGTGTTTCCAAGGAGCCTTGTGTCCGTCCCCCCTCTCTTCGCCGTGACGGAATCCCTATCCACCTGCCCAGCCCGGCTCGAGCAGTGTCTGGTTGTTGCACGATTCATTTGCAGACGTCTCGAGAGCATTCCACAGGAGAAAATTCGGAGAAGCCAAGGGGCCTGTTTTTGGCCACCCAGCACGAGAACCCGGTTTCGGTCCCTGGATTAGCACGACAAGCCCGGACAAGCCTTTCCACGGTGGCGCCGGTTCCCCAGATCCCGCCGCGCCATTGCCAAGTGACACCCCAGCGGTGACGCAGCCGGCACTCGGCGACCCAGCGAATCGCAGTTGCATCATCAGTTGCAGCTGCATCCATACATCCATACTTGACTAGCATCCATCGACTACATAGGTAGACCTACCTATCCAGTATAGGACAGGCCATTGTGACTCAGCGGCGGGTCACTTTCCTGAAAAGACAGACATTGCCGCCATGCCGCACCGCGTAGCGAGCTTCTTCCGCTCGCCCAACGAGAGCATCAACAACATCAAGGCCACCGTCCAGCGCCGGAGGAGTCCCAGTTCCCGCTCGCCCGCCTCCACCCCCCGGCCCCGCGAAGGCATCTCGCGCGCCATCTCGTACAACTCGTCGACCGACGAGGAGCCCGTCGAGGACCACACCCACCACGGATTCCACTCCAGCCTCTGGGGCGCGCCCCAAATCACCCTGAAGATGCCCGAGTCGGCCAAGGAGAAGGAGGCGGCCCACCACCACCGCCTCAGCTTCCCGGGCCTGCACCTCGGCGGCCACAAGTCGCACAAGGAGCACAGCCAGCACCCGCATGCCTCGCTCGACTGGAAAATCGAGTCGCCGCCCGCCGTCATGCACGGCGACGCCGAGAACAGCACCGGCGCCCTAGTGTCGGGCCAGCTGCTGCTGAACGTCAAGGATGAGCCCTTCGAGGTGGACACCTTCGAGGCCAAGCTTGACATCCATGTCGTCCAGAAGCGGCCCTTCCACCAGCACTGCCACGACTGCACCAACCAGAAGACGGAACTCAAGAACTGGAAGTTCTACGGCGACACCGTGCTCAGCAAGGGTAAGCTCCGTTGCCTTGTCCCCATGCCCCCCCCCCCCCCCCCCCCCCCCCGTGTGCCTTGGCTAACCCACCTTGCAGGTCTCCACGAGGTCCCCTTCTCCGTCCTGCTCGAGGGCCACCTCCCGGCCTCGACGGACAACGCCGTCATCGCCGTCAAGTACGAGTTTACGGCCGAGGTCAAGCCCAAGCAGGGCCCCCCGCTGAAGATGGCCAAGACCATCAATGTGAAGCGATCGCTCCCCGTGCCCGAGCTGCCGCACCACTCGGTCCGCATCTTCCCGCCCACCAACATCGCCGCCTCGGTCCACTACCCCCAGGTCATCCACCCCATTGGCAGCAACACCCTGCAGCTGCGCCTGGACGGCATCGTCAAGACCAACTCGGATGCCAACACGGTCGAGTACTGGAAGCTCAAGCGCCTGTCGTGGAAGCTCGAGGAGCACCTCAACACGGTGGCGCCCGCGTGCCCCAAGCACACGCCCAAGGACGCCGACGCCGCCGCCAAGAAGGGCCTGAAGCGGACCGAGGCCCGCACCATTGGCTCGGCCGACCTGACCAGCGGCTGGAAGTCGGACTACTCGCCGAACGGCAACGTCGAGATGGAGCTGGAGTACCAGTGCAATGTCAACTCCAAATCGGCCTGCGACATGAAGAGCCGCGACGGCACCGAGGTGACGCACCAGCTCGTGGTCGAGATGGTGGTCGTTCAGGAGTACGCGCCCATCAACCAGCCCAAGAACGTCACCCCGACGGGCGTGGCCCGAATTCTGCGCATGCACTTCGGCACCACCCTCACCGAGCGTGCCGGCCTGGGTGTGAGCTGGGACAACGAGGCCCCCCCCATTTACCAGGACGTGCCGCCCAGCCCGCCCTCGTACAACTGCGACATCCCCTACGAGTCCATCGACTGTCTCAGCGACATCGACCTCGCCAGCATCGGCAAGGCTGCCGGGTCGGCCCGGTCGGAAAGTAGCGCTTCATGATGATGGGCTGCCCCGGCGTGCCTCTTGGGCGGCAGACCTGTCGTTTTGGTCTCCTGCCCGGTCGCACCCACCACCCCCTTCACCCCGAAGCTTTGGTTTTTTACTGCATATTCACTTTGTCAGCGCTTCCATGCATTACTAGACATTATACCCCTAAAGCGGTTGGTTTTTCTTTGTTATTATGGATGGTTTTAACCCCACTGCACTGTTTCCACACAGGCAAGAAGGGAAGGAAGGAAAAAGTCGGTTAGCATTATGCGGAGTTTAAGCATTTTGCGGAGTTCAGAAGACCGAGCGCGTTCAACCCTCGAGCCGGCGAGATACCAGGGTCAAGAAACCCAAAGAGTAAACAGCATCATCTCTCTAATCTTATAATCAAGACAGCCATGTCAATCAATCAATGCATGTCGCCTGCTTGCGGGCCTTGTCGCTCACAACCCAAAACTCCGTGGTCATTCCGACTCTGTTCCCCCCCCTCCCACCCTGTCGTGATCCGTCCCATTGCCCACATGAAGGATTATATCAGCACCCACTTGGGCCTGGCCTGGCTTGCCTGCCTGGCTACCTTACATACCTTCCCCACGGACAGGTGGTACTACCTACCTACTCCCTTTTTTTTTTCCCTCCCGGATATCCGTGGGGCGCCGCACCCGCGCCGGGGGGCCGGGAGACTGGCGGGGGGTTTTAGGACGTGCGTCTCCGGGCGGTTTCCCAAGCCGCGCCTGACGTCAGTGTGTAAGCCCCCCCCGAGACCGCCGATTGGCCCCTGACATAAGCCCTTTCCGTGCCGTGTCTGAGGTGGCTGGCGCTGGCGGCCGAGGTCACACCTACCTGAGCAAGGCAACACAGGCATGTGTCCGAACGAGCCGAGCCTTTTTTCGTGAATTCGGCGCCGCCGGAGAGAGCGGGGGGCAGAGGGGGAGGGGGATGGGTTAGAAGCCGCTGTCTTCGGACCCCCGACCCCCTTAATACCATGCCCCCTCCCCTTTGTTCCAGTTGGTGCCCTCGGGACGAATGATTCAACTTCATCGCTCTCTTGAGTCTCCGCCGAGGCCGCAGTGAACAACATTTGACACACCGAGGGGCCGGCCCGAAGTCTCAGCCTTCCTTCTCCCTGCGGAAACTACCCTCCCCCAGCGCGCACCCGCCTTCCCTTCCCTCCCACCCAAAATGGACACGTCCCAGCTCTTCCGCGTCGACGGCATGGTGGCGGTGGTGACGGGCGGCGGCACGGGCATCGGGCTGGTGATGGCGCGGGCGCTCGCGGGCGCGGGGGCGCACCGCGTGTACATCCTGGGGCGGCGGCGGGAGCGGCTCGCGGCGGCGGCGGCGGCGACGCCGGGGCTCGTGCCGCTCGCGTGCGACGTGACGTGCAAGGCGTCGCTGCAGGCGGCCGTCGACGCCGTCGCGCGCGACGCCGGCCGCGTCAACCTGCTCGTGGCCAACTCGGGCGTCCCGGGGCCCACGGCCCAGCGCTTCGCCCCCGGCCTGCCCGTCGCCGAGCTGCGCCGCCGCCTCTTCGCCGACGTCGAGCCCCGCGACTTCGCCGCCGCCTTCGAGGTCAACGTCGCCGGCGCCTACTTCACCATGCTCGCCTTCCTCGAGCTGCTCGACGCCGGCAACCGCCACGCCTTGGGGGAGGCACTAGCACCGCCGCCGCCCGATGGTGATGGTGCGGCCGCCGCCGCCCCCCCGCCCGTCTTCGGCGCCCCCGACGTCCCCGGCGCCCCCGTCCCCGCCGTCCAGAGCCAGGTCCTCTTCACCAGCAGCATCGCCGCCTACAGCCGCATGGCCGCCTCGGCCCCCGCCTACGCCGGCAGCAAGGCCGCCATCGCCCACCTCGCCAAGCACGCGAGCACGAACCTGGCGCCGTACGGCATTCGCGTAAACGCCCTGGCCCCGGGCCGTAAGTTCCCCTCCCCCCACCTCTTCCCCCGTGTCGGTTTGGGTTCTTTTTTTTTCGTCGGGGAAAGTTACTTCTTCCCTCCGGCTCGCTGACCGTCTCCCTCTCTCTCCACCCCCCCTGAAAAAAGTGTTCCCCACCGAGCTGGCCGCGGGCCTGATCGCGTCGCGCGATCCGGCCCAGGAGGGGCCCGAGAACCCCATGTTCATCCCGGCCCGGCGCTGGGGCGGCGACGAGGAGATGGCCGGCACGCTGCTGTACCTCGCCAGCCGCGCCGGCGCCTACTGCAACGGCAGCATCATCCCCATGGACGGCGGCCGCATGAGCGTCATGCCCGCTTCCTACTAGCATGGGAAGCCGCGAGGGGAGGGCACCGAGGCAGCCCGTGTAGGGGGAAATCCCCGGAGATGGGAACTGAGTGGGAGACGCAGGCACCCCCCCCCCCCCCCCCCTCACCTCTTTTCTTCTGGCTTATCGCGGCGTCGTCATGAGGCACTGCATCAAAGTCGGTGAGGAGTTCGCCTTTGCTTTGGAAAAAACCGTGGCCTGGTTGATATAGCGAGGTTCTGCCTGAGCTCTAACAGACGTTTTACTTTTTTTTTTTCCCCCTTCCGGCTTCTGTGATGCCGTTATGACCCGCCCCGTGAAGTGAAACCATAGCAACAAAGTGAATGAGGCAATGCGAAAATCGCCCAAGACCCCACGAAAGCGACCCAAACTCCCCACTAAACGCCCTGTACCGGGTCTTGCTTTGGCCGTCCTTGGCCGCCCAACGCAAGTACCTGTGGGTTCCGCGAAATCCCAGCACGAGAAATATAGGCGGGCGTACGCCCGTCGCGCGCGCGAGTTTGTCTCCCACTTATCTAGATCCGTATGCTGCATCTGGGGAGCTAGTCGCTGCCGAGTGACCCAAAAAAGTCACGCGAGGGTGACCGAAGCAATCTGTAAACCGCCGTGGCTGGGGGCCGTTCAGGACCTGGCCGCGATGGTCGAGCCCAGGATCTTGATGAGGTCGTCGATCCGGGCTTCGTAGCGCTCCCGCTGCTCCTTGAGGGCCGCCTCGTGTTGGGCGCGGAGGGCGCCCAGCTCCTGCTCGTGCTTGGCCTGCTCGCCGCGGAGCACCTCGCGGAACTCCTCCTCCATGGTGCGGACCATGCCCCTGAGCTGCGCCAGCTGGGCGCCCTCGGCCGCGGGGGGGTCGGCGTCGTCGGCCGCCCCGAAGGCGAAGGCGGCGGTCGAGTCCGGGCCCGTGGCCTGCCGTTTCGGCGGCGGCGGGCCGGCGGCGGAGGCGGCGCTGGACGTTCCGCGCTTGGCCGGGAGCACGGCCGGGATGGAGCCGTCGGTGCTCGATTCGTCGTCGCCGTCGCCGTCGGCGTCCCGCGCGGCGGCGGCGGCGCCGGCCGTGTACAGGACGTCGCTGACGATGGGCTGAAAGTGGTCGTCGGAATGCGGCGGCGGCGGCGGCGGCGGCTGACGTTTGGGCTCACGCGGGCGGCGGCGTTTGGGGAGGCCCTTCACAGTTCCCGTCAGGCTGCCGTCGGGATCCAGCGCGGCGGCGTCGTCGTGCTCTTTCTTGGAGCGAGGCGGCCCGCACTCATAGCCCTTGTAGATGCACCGCTGGCATTTCTGAGGCCAGACGCGGTCGGAAGGATTGCACTAGAGGTTGTCAGCAACGGAACGGGAATTTGCGGATGCCTCGCATGGAGCACCAACGGTCATGTGGTGGCGACGGCACGTGTCGCACTTGTGGCGGCGGCGACGCGCAGAATTGTTGTTGGGGCGCGCAGGAGTGGCTCCCGGCGCGGCCTCGTTCTGTGTTTCGTGTTCGTCGGCTTCGGCCTCTTCAGCTAGCAGCAGCTGGGGCAGCTCGCACTCGTAGCCCAGATCCATGCATCTAGCGCACGCCGTTCCCGAAGCGTCAGGAACACACTGGCAGAGAATCAGCGGCCTGCATCTTCGTGCCGTCTCCACGACCGGCCCGGGGGCGAGGGTGGTGTGAATAACCGCTTACCTTCTGATGACCCTTGCGGCATCGCGTGCACCGGAGGCTGGTCACGACGGGCGACATGGTCGGGCGAGCGCGTCTACCGCGCTCGAGATTCGGCCCCGACGCGTCGCGCTTCCAGAATGGGCGGACGGAGTGCCGCGATCAGCGTGAAACGGACCGAAGACGCGGGGAATCAATCCAACTGATAGACCTCTATAGAGTGAGCACGACTCTTTAGGCTTTACAAAGGAAAAGTGAGCGAAGACGTTACGCTGAAGTAAGCGGGGCTAACAGAAAGATAGAATTATCGCGGTGATCTATTTAACGCTCACTAAAAGTTAAAGCTATAATATTTAACTATTAACTACTTTTAAAATTAAATAAATTAATAGATATCTAAAAACTATATTTTATCTATTTTATACTAATTTATTTTTTAAAAAAAGTTATTTATTTATCTTTTAGGCTTTAGTATTAAGTCTGAATTTATCTGCGAGTTATAGAATCGCTAAGCGAGTGCACTCACTACATACCTACACAAATACAGAAATGTAGGTAGAGCTAAAAGCTTGTCGGACAACCAACAGAAGAAAGGCTGACGGCTCGGTTTGTCGATGTTATCAGGCTTAATCACCTAGCAAAGCAAAGAGGACGTCCACCCGTCTCCCATGGATTTCTCTGACGGGTTCCTGCATGGCGCCGCAAGGGGCGGCTGGAAAGCGGTCTGGCTGGCGCTTTCCGCTGTGAAGTACACACGGGACGACACGGAATGTAAGTAAGTACATGTACCTAAGTAGGTATGGATGGAGGCATTGGAAGTGGAGGCGGGCTGGGGCGGTCATGAGGCTCATGAGTTGTCATGGGGAGATGGATGTCTCGATTGAGCTCAGCTCATCGCGCGGCCTCGGTCCAAACCCCATGACTCCTTAGCCTTAGTCCAGGACGCGTGCGTCACTGATAAGGACGCTGATCTGAGACGCCTATCCCCTGCCAGCCAGCACAGCTCTCTACGTACAAAGACGCCGGGTCGCGCTCCTCGTCGTTTCCCATCCCGGCTGTTGTTTGCCTCTCGATACCCCCATCGCAAACAGCCTGAGTAGGTACTGACAGTTACTGACCGAGAGTCACAATGGTGGGCATCAACCGTTTGCAGCTGGTTACCAGCGTGGCGCTGCTTGGCAGCGCGTCTTCCTATCGGACGCAGATGCAGCAGCCAATGCTGGCGTCCGAGTCATCGCCCGAGCAGCTGCCGCTGGGAGGAGGCGCCGCCGCCAAACGCCCTTTGGTTGACTCCAAGGCCCTGCAGGCCTCCATCAAGAGCGAGAACCTGCTGAAGCGCGCTGAACACCTCTACGAAATCGCCAAGCTGGGCGAGAAGGAGTTCAACCACCCGACTCGCGTCATCGGGAGCGACGGTTCGTAGCTGAAGCCGTCCATCCATAGTTCCGCGCAACTCGCTGCTGACCACGCTCCCTTAGGCCATCTGGGCACCTTGTCGTACATCTACTCGACCATCGCCAAATTGGGAGACTACTACACCATCTCCAACCAGTCGTTCCCCGCCGTGACTGGCCATGTCTACGAGTCGCGCCTCGTCCTGGGCGACAAGGTCCCCGAGTCGGCGGAGCCCATGTCGCTCACCCCGCCGACCAAGGGCCGGGAGCCCGTCCACGGCGATGTCGTCCTGGTCTCCCACAGCGGTTGCGAAGCCTCGGATTTCCCCCAGGAGGTCAAGGGCGCCGTCGCCATGGTCGAGCGCGGCACGTGCCCCTTCGGCACCAAGTCGGAGAACGCCGGCCGCGCTGGCGCCATTGCCGTTATCATCTACAACAACGAGGAGGGCGGCGTGCACGGCACCCTGGGACAGCCCTCGCCCTACCATGTTGCCAGTTTTGGCATCTCCAAGGCCGAGGCCGAGCCCTTCCTGAAGAAGCTCAGGAACGGCGACGCCCTGGATGCCATTGCCTACATGGACGCCGAGGTCAAGACGACCATCACCGACAACATCATCGCCCAGACCGTCGAGGGAGACCCCGAAAACTGCGTTATGCTGGGCGGCCACAGCGACAGCGTGCCCGAGGGCCCCGGCATCAACGACGACGGCTCCGGCAGCTTGACTCTGCTCGAGATCGCCACCCAGCTCACCAAGTTCAGCGTCAACAACTGCGTGCGCTTTGCCTGGTGGGCCGCCGAGGAGGAGGGGCTCCTGGGCTCCGACTTCTACACCCGCTCCCTCACCGAGGAGGAGAACCGGGTCATCCGCGTCTTCGGCGACTACGACATGCTGGGCAGCCCGAACTACGCCCTGCAGATCTACAACGCCACCAACGACGCCAACCCCACCGGCTCGCAGGAGCTGCGGGACCTGTTCGTGGACTGGTACGAGGCGCACCAGCTCAACTACACCTTCATCCCCTTCGACGGCCGAAGCGACTACGACGGCTTCATCCGGGCCGGCATCCCCGCCGGCGGCATCGCCACCGGCGCCGAGGGCATCAAGACCAAGCACGAGACCAAGATGTTCGGCGGCCAGGCCGGCGATTGGTACGATCCCTGCTACCACCAGCTCTGCGATGATGTCGGCAACGTCAACATGACCGCTTGGGAGCTGAACTCTCAGGTACGTGCCCCCATGGGGACTCCAGACATCGGTTTTCACTGACAAAAGCACAGCTCGTTGCCCACTTCGTTGCCACCTATGCGGTTTCGTTCAAGGGTTTCCCTGAACGCACTTCCGTCGCGGCCACCGAGGCGTACGAGCAGAACACCAAGTACCACGGCAGCAAGCTTGTGATTTGAGCGTCAGACTGCGAGACAGAATTAATGTGACAGAAGAGGCAGACTCTTGAAAGACACCTGCTTGATTGGCCGCCAATTTGGAAAATGATGTAACGAATGAAACCTGTGACTGGACATGGTGATTTGAGCATCAGTAGTGCATGTGGCAATGGAATCCTTGCGTTTCAAACCAAGTGGTCATACAGTACGATACTTTGATTCTCATGCACACAGAGTTTGCCGCTCCTTCTTACTGGTGATACAGGGACACGAGGTCTGCCCCGGGGCCAGGAACCCGTCGAGTAGAAAAGCCGCCCTTCGCCACAGCCCACCACCTCAGGCCTCTTCCACCGGCGCCGCCAGAACTTGCGGCGGCGTGTACCTCCGGCCCTCTTCGTCGCGCACCCGCTCGAGCCCGGGGCAGACGACGAGGCCGCCGGGCCGCCGTCCCCGGCCGTCGTAGGCGAAGCGGTACTCGGCGGGCTGCGAGAACAGGACGTAGCCGAAGCGCGCGCACTCGGCCAGCACCTGCTGCAGGTGGCTCTCCTGCTCGCCGCCGCCGCCGCCGCGGAGCGCGAACGGCGCCAGGAACCGGTTCAGGGCCCGCGCGAGCTGCCGCGCCTGCGGGGCCGTCGCCTCCTCGGCCGGCGCGAGGGGCGTCCGGTCGCTCCGGTGCGGGTGGAGGAGGAAGGCGGAGAGCTGGCGCCATTTGGTCAGGGCGGCCGCCACGGCTTTGGTTTTCGGCCGAGGGGGGGAGGAGGAAAAGCGTCAGCCGCCAAGAAGCGCGGGAAGAGGGAGGCAGAGCCAGGGGGGGTGGGCCAAAGCAGGCCGAGCAAAAAAAAGAAAAAAGAAAAGAAAAGAGGGGGAAGAAAAAAAGGAAAGTTCTCGTCTTTGCATCACACTCACCTTCCGAGTTGCCGCGGTGGCGCTCCGTCGCGGGCACGCTGCGCGCAAAGGCTGCCACGGCCGGCGGCAGCAGTGATACGGGCGGGCCCCCCGCCGCCGCCGCCGAGGAGGAGGAAAAGGAGGAGGACGACGACTCCGGGGGTGCGAGCACGACGCTGTCGAAAGCGACGCGCGCGATGACGTGCTGCAGGGCGGCGAAGCGCGTGCGGGCGTCGAGAGCACGCGATACGAGCGCCTCGGGGCTACTGCTGGTCCGGCGGCCGCTCGCGAAGCCCAGGGCCGCCAGGGCCTGCGTCAGCGGCTTCGCGCCCTGAGATACCGGCTGCTGGTGGTAGTGGTTCTCGACGTGCTGCTGGATCAGGGCGCCCAGCGAGCCCAGCTCCGTCGCCATCTCGTGGTCCGGTTTCGGCGCCAGGAGGAACTGCTCCAGCCGCACCTCGTCCCCCGCCGCCGCCGCCGCCGCCCCCGGCACGTCCGGTAGGTCCTTCTCCCCCTTGCCCGGGGCGTAGGGCATGTGCACGTATTCGGGCGGGGAGCTGCGCCGCCGCTGGTGTCGCCGGAAGAGGAAGAAGGCCGCCAGGAGCCCGAGGAGAAGCCCGGCGGCGGCGCTGCCGACGGCGACGCCCGCCACGCCCCCGGTGGAGAGCGGCGCGGGGGAGGCCGACTGGGCCGGGCCCGGAGGAGCCGCGCTGGTCCCGTGGGCCGCGCTCGAAGAGGACGCCGAAGGTCTGGCGCTTCTGGTCGAGGAGGCCGAGGCCGGACTCGTCGAGACGGGAGGACTGGTACTAGTGGTGGTGGTGGTGGTTGGCGCGGCACCGCCCACCTTGTTCCCGTTCGCGAGACTCACGAAGGCATTTCTTTGGCCCGCATCGTTACTGAGCCTCCCCCACTGAGTGTGGCCAGCACAGCTTCCCGGGTTCTGGCACGGATCCGGGCCGGCATCGCAACAACCCAGAAACGAGCCGTTTGGACACGCCCACCATTTCGCGTTCTCGGAGCACGCCTGCGGCGGGATCTTTTTCCAAATGCCGGGGTCGAAAGTCGCCGAAAATTTGTCGTTGCAGCCCGTCCCCGCCACGCACGGGTCGGCTTTGCAGCACCCGATGAACGGGTTCCTCTCGGTGTTTGCGGCGATGTTATCACATACGTAGAACTGACTGCCTGGGGGGCAAGTCAAACCGTTATACGAAGACATTCTGAAGGACGGCTGCGGGTCGTTGGCATCCAAGCCATCAGTTCGTAGGCCTACGAGTACCTGTCGGAAAAGCGCCCCCGTGGACGTGAGGCCTGATATACGGTTTCCAACCACGTCGCGGATGGCCACAGACTTCGAAAGGCCCCCAAAGGGGGGGGGGGGGGAGTGGCCCTTTGGTTTACTTCATTACCGTATGGCCACCCCATGCCATTCGGGCACGCCAAGGCGACAGGCTCGGCTGTGATTGCTGCTGTAGGTTGCATCCCATGTTTGCATTGGTGCCCGTGGTCAAACGAGGGTTGATTGGCAAGGCCTGGCCAGGGGCTAGCGCTTAGGCTGATGCTGTAAAGATACAGTACTTCCTTTGGACACTCAACTACATATGTATCTATGTATGTATGGATTGCACCTCGCTGGCCCGGGTCCCAATGCAGGCGACGACCTGCCGTGGAATGCCTTCCAGCAGACAACCCGTCGTCACAACGGTTACTCTTCACCCGCTCGACTAATTCTCTCCAATCGTCTTGGGAGACTCCGAACATCATGCGACGTGACATGCGGGGTTAAATTGCAGAAAAAAACGCACGTCGAACCAACTGCATATCGGGTACCACCATGCCGGGTTACCTGGGACGCAATGCAATAAACCCCGGCTGCCCGGGCAGGGGGGTCCAGAGTCCAGGACAATCCACCTACGACAGCTTCGTATGCCGTCAAGTTAGACGGACGGCCTATAAGCCGGGACGAGCTGAAGCGGGCGGTTTGGCCGTGATGCTGATACGAGACGGCCCAGACTCGGTGGCAGAGCCGCACGCCAATGTCTCTGGTATTGTCCGCTAGCAGCCCTCCCTTTCTGACAGCAAAAAAGCAGACGAGTCGGTGTCGCGTCTGTGTTGGCGTATAGGGGGCTGGTAGCTGAGATTCCCCCCCTTTTGACACGACTGAGGGCAGCGAATGAGCCAGAAGCGGGCTATCCAGCACACGCCCCGGTTGCTAATTTCGGAACGCTTGCTCAGCGCCCGCCCCCCTTTCTCGATTAAGGATGTGATACATGGCCACGGGTTGCATGCAAGGTGGGCAGTGTGTGATGTGACACCTGCTGCTCCGTATGCTATACACACTGTGTCAATATCCGTGCTCTCAACCACGGGACTGACGAGGCTCGGAAAGTCGGGCTTCAAGTAGCGCCACGTCTCCGAGGCCGCGTCTGCTCCCCCCTCCCCCCGAGCTGCCCTCTTCTCGGCCGGTTCCATGAACGCGTCTTGGCCAGGGGTGTGCTCCTCGTGGCTTGAGCTCTGCGGAACGCGGAACGAACTGAAGTCGGCTCGTCTTAAACAAAACCGCCCACCGAAGGCCTGGTGACCCGGGTATAGCTTACCTACCGAGGCTCTCTCGCCATGGCCACCGACAGGCCCGACATCATCGTAGCCGTAGACTTGGGCACCACGTACACAGGCAGGTACCTCTCCCGCTCGCAGCCATGGAGCGACACGGCTGACCCGGCATGAAGGCGTGGCCTGGGCACGCCCCCAGAAGAACCGGGTGCTCCAGAGCCCTATCCAGGTCATCCACAACTGGCCCGGGGTGGCGAGCAAGAATGAGCAAAAGGTCCACACGTGCCTGGTGTACAACGCGGACAAGTCGCTGTCGTCCTGGGGCTCGCTGTGCGAGGAGGAGGACGACCTGGAGGAGAAGCAGAAGCGCGAGTTCTTCAAGATCTTCCTCGACAAGCAGACGCTCGAGATGGCCCACCAGGCGGGCATCAGCCAGGCGCCCGCGTCGGTGGCGGAGGCCCAGAAGCTGGTGGCGGACTTCCTGCGGCAGGTGTACCTCCACGTCAAGTCGACGGTGGAGCTGCACACGGGCATCGGCCACGTCGGCTGGCAGAGCCTCGTCGTCGAGTTCGTCTTCAGCGTCCCGACCACGTGGCGGACCCACGACATCGTCAACACGTTCAAGGACACCATCCGGGCCGCCGGCTTCGGGGCCGAGAGCCCGCACCACCGGGCCACGGTGGAGCTGACCGAGTCGGAGGCGGCGGCCGTGGGCACGGTCAAGAGCGCCACCGTCGGCTTCCGGCCGGGCGACGTCTTCCTGTGCATCGACGCGGGCGGCGGCACCACCGACTTCGCGCTGATGGAGGTGGTCGAGGCCCGCGAGCCCTTCCCGCTCCTGTCGCAGCGGAGCCAGGTCGACGGCATCGGCATCGGCTCCGCCCTCATCGACCAGGCCTTCGTCTCGTACGTGAACGGCCGGCTCGGCCGCTTTCCCGAGCTCGCGGGCCAGCTGCCCCCCCGCTGCGCCGAGAGGCTGGTCAAGAGCGAGAGGTTCCGGACCATGAAGCACAAGTTCGGCGAGCGCGTGTACCGGTCGTCCGCCTACAAGCTACCCCTCGAGGGCGTGCCTTTCAACTTCAGCCACGAGGCGGCCGGGATCGAATCGGGGAGGATCGTTCTCACCTGGTAAGCTTCCGCGCGAGAGGAAGAGGCGCCCGCTGACCGCGCCTTCAGGGACGAGGTCCAGTCCTTGTTCGAGCCGCACGTGCACAGCATCCTGAAGAAGATCCAAGAGCAGCTCACCTGGATGCAGCTCCACGGCCTCCACCGTTCCGTGGTAAGTGGCCCCCCGGCCGTCCGTCCGTCCACGGCGCGCCGTTCCGGGCCTTTTGGCTAAAGCCCGGGTTCCAGAGCCACATGATCCTCTCGGGCGGCTTGGGAAGCTCCCAGTACGTCCGGGACCGGTTGCAACACGAACTGGCCGAATACGCCCACCCTTGCGCCCAGCACGTCAAGATCCTGCAGGCGCCCGACCCCCAGCTCGTCGTGGTGAAGGGCCTCCTCCTCGACAGGATGCAGAAGCTGGACGCCGGCTCCGGCTCCACGCCCGTCATCATCTCGCGGATCGCGCGCCAGAGCTACGGTCTCGTGTGCAAGACCAAGTACGACCCCAACATCCACCTCAACGAAGTCCTCAAGAAGGACCCCTTCGACGGCCAGGTGTACGCCATGGGGCAGCTGGACTGGATCATCAAAAAGGTCGGCTTTCTCTGCCCTTCTGTCCAGGGGGGAGGAAGGGGGAGGGCGCGGCTAACCTATCGGCAGGGCGATGTGGTGAATACGAGCGAACCCATCATATCCACCTTCACCAAAAAGATCGACTCCCAAAGCGACAACAAATCGTGGGAGTCCATCGTCTACATCTCGGACTCGGACGCGGACTTCCTGCCGCGCAACATCAACCACAGTGAGTCCTTGATACTTCCGATGCCTCCCACCCCTGAGCACCCGCCCTGACGAGGGAAACGCAGGCGGCGCCAAGCAGCTTTGTACCGTCAAGAGCGATCTTACGGGCGTGGCCGACAGCGACCTCGTCATGAAGCGGCAGGGGAAACGATTCCTTCGGAAGGGCAAGAAGTACTACATCTGTAGTTTCGAGGTGCGCGCCATTGTGGCGCCGGCGGATCTGCGTTTTGAACTCTGGTTCGGCGGGCATCGGTTCTCGGGGAACCACGAACCCGTCAAGGTGACCTGGGACTCGGAAGGGGCTCAAGTAGGGGGCTGAATCGAACGCCTCGACCCCCTCGGAGGGGGGGGCATAGTATGTAATTAGCATTTATCCCCAGGGCCAGCCTGGCAGACCAGGTGTGTCCAAAACACAGCCTGGCTTCCCCCCCTGGATCCTTTCCCGAGACTGCCCATCTTTCGATCAACACTTCAGCCCGAGTGTTGTCCGTCCCCTCCCTCCTCCCGCGACGTGGTTCGGCTACATATTTCGCTTGCATGCGCGCGCCCACACGCCCTGTCCGCCTTGGCCCAACGAAAGCATTTCCGCCCGGTATACGGACCGTTTCCCGCCCGAATGCGGTGGCGCGTAGGGAAGGGGGGGGAGGGGGGGGAGGGGCAAGTCGCCAGCCGCGCACTGTGTGATAGGGAAGAAAGGTATCGCGTGTGTACAACGGGGGACACACCGCACCACGAATACGAACGACAGCCGGGTACTGGGGGCTCTGCAGCCAACAGATGCCCCCCCAGCAAAGTGCAAAAAAGACAGGGGGCTCCTACGCCAGCCACACGACACAAGACGAAAACCCAGGTCCGTTGCCGCTCTGATATCTATACCATGGCCTGCCGGCTCTGGGGAGGAGGGGTTCCATCGGCGAGCCGCCGCGCAACCTCCTCCTCCTCCCCCGGGCGCCAGCGGCAATCGTTCAGGATGAGCGGCTCCGGCTCCCTCGCGACGGGGTTCAGCTGCCCCCAGAAGGGCGCGTTCTACGTCTGCGCCGACAGCGACGTCCGCTTCGTCGGCTGCTGCCAGACGGACCCCTGCGCGAACGGGGGCGTCTGCGCCGGCGGCGACCTGGGCACCACGACCTTCTCGGCCGACAACTACGACGCGATCCCGCCGCAGAACTGCTCGGACGACGACGGCGGCGCCGCGGCGTGGTACACCTGCAAGTTCACGAGCCCGCCCTTCCTCGGCTGCTGCGTCTCGAACCCGTGCGCGTCCGACCCGGGCGGCTGTCCGGGCCGCGACCTGCGCGCCGCGCGGCTCTCCGACAACGACGTCCTGGCCGGCCCCTTCCTCGCCTCTTCGTCGACGGGTAGCAGCAGTAGCAGCAGCAGCAGTAGTACTTCGAGGACAACCACCACCCCCACCTCGGCTGTGGCCTCGACGAGGAGCGCGGCTTCTTCAACCACTGCGTCCGCCGCCGCGGCGCCCTCGTCCTCCTCCCTCCGTCCCGCCGCCGAGGAAGCGAGCAGCAAATTCCCGGTCGGCGCGGTCGCGGGCGTCGCCGTCGGCGGGTTCGCCCTCCTCGTCGTCATCGGCTTCCTCGCGTGGCGCCTGCGGCGCCAGGGACGCCGGGCCCGGGCGGCCGCGATCCAGAGCGACCAGATGACGGTCGCCCGGGGGCCCGGGAACCCGCCGCCGCCGCCGCCGCCGAGCCCGACGTACAGCCCCTACAAAGGTACACACCCCGTTCCTCCCCCCAACCCCCCAGCACCAGGAAAGGCACGTAGATGGGGGGTGGGGTGGCAATGGTGATCTTCCGGTGCTGACGCGCGGGCCGTAGAATCGTGCACCAGTAGTCCGACCGTGGTGGGCTCGTCCCCGGTTTCGCCCCCGACGGCCGCCTGGTCGCCGCAGTCGCCTCTGCCCGGCGAAGGCTGGGCTTCCCCCGGGCCCGGACGGGCTGCTAGCGCGCGGCCCCTGTCCGAGTTGGCCGGGTCGGAAATCGGCTACAACGATGGCTCGGTACGAGGCTCGAGGGCGCGGTAGAGCACTCTCGCGAGGCCCAAGGAGGGGCGGTGACCCGGCACCAGCCTAGTAAATAATAGGATATGTCTGTCCCATGGCCGTAGCAATGAAGCTTTATAGGACCGACTCGGCCGAGAGCGGGGGAGTCGGAGGTACTGCTTGCTCTTCGAACCTCTTGCGCGATCAATAGGCCAAAGTGCCACTGGACTACGTAACACGCCGTGATGGGACCTTTGTATACTGTGACCGAAGCTGTGGAAACACGGTTCTGGGCCAATAGTTTGCCATTCCCGTTTGATAGGGCGCCTGGCAGGCAGGGAGGAGGGAGAGCGGATCGGGTAGACAGACGTCTCTGGTCAGGGTTTGGGGTGTGATCACTCCTTTGCCGACGAGGCCCAGCTTGGCACACAATGTCCCAGCCGAACAATCTCGCAAGGGGCGCGGCCCGCCTCTTGGGGGGGGAGGGATGCAGCATGACGTCCCGCGCGTCCGGCGCCCAGTAGAATACGCCCTCCAAACCGCCGGGCCGGGGTCAGGGGGAGGGAAGGAGGGGAAACAAGACAGCACAGCTCTGCAGTGCCCGACCCAGTGCGAGATACGGGACACGAGATTGGCCGACACGGGCCTGAGGAAAAGCGTCTCGGCCATTTGCCCCAGGGGTCACACGTCCCCCCCGTCACACCCCCCTTCGCTTTCGAAATACTTCTACGTTGCGTTCATTTCTAGTCGCCGCCCCGCCCAACCCGGTTGAAAGCCGGGGAGAGACGACATGCCTCGTGAGGTGTGACAGTATTCGCCCATCTACCACGGTGCCTCTCCCACTTCCAACGCCTCCCCGAGCGGTGTGCTTCACGGCGGTACCGGTCCCGCCACCGTGGAACTTGAACCATGGCAACCACGCACTTTGAGAATGTGGACTTGTTGAAGTCGCTGATGGGCGGGGGGAGACCTCAGGCCCCAGGTAACGTCTCCTCTCGCGCTGTTTTCCTCGCGTGATCGAGACTCACGTGGTGTCCAGCATCTCGGCGTCCGGCCCCGGCAGCAGCAACGCCTCCTCCCCTAGCGACACCACCGGCGTCGTACGACGCATTGGGAATCTCGCCCGTGCCGTTCCCCGCGTCCTCCCGGCCCAACACAGCCAGCGGACCGGGCCCGAGACAGGAGCCGCCGCCGCCGCCGCGGACCGCCACCACCACCACCCAGGGTAGCGGGGGCGCGCCTCCGCCCTACCAGACCCACGCGCCGCCGGCAGCCAAAGGGGAGGCGGCGCCGGCCCCATCGGCGGCCAGCGCGGGCGCCGCAAGCGTCCGGACCGTCTCGACGCCGAGCTCGCCCGCCTTGTCGCTCGCCAGCCTCCCGGGCTACGAGGCCCAGCCGCCGGCGCCGCCGCCCGCGAGCGCCGCCCTGCCCCCCTCCCCGGGCGGGCTGGCCGGCGCGCAGGCCAGCAGCGGCCTCAAGGCTTTGTTCCAGATGCCCGTGCCCCTGAGCTTCGGGGAGGGGAAAACGCCGCCGCCGCGGCCGTTCGGCGACGCCCCCGCCCCCACCGCGGCGAGACGCCAGTCGGCGCCCCCGCCGCACCGCGGGGCCGGGGCCGGCCCGGGGCCGCCGGCGCTGTCGCCCGCGCCCAGCGTGGCCAGTTTCCGCTCCCTCGCCGCCGAGGGCGGGGCCGTCTCGGAGCTCGAGGGCGACTCGGGCCTCCTCCTCCTCCACCACCACCACCACCACCACCCCCCCCAGGCCGGCGTCCTACAGCGCCGGCGGCGGCCCGCGGCGCCTCAGCAGCCCGCTCCCGCGCGCGGGCGCGGCCCGCCGCGGCGGGCGCTCGCCGTTCTTCGTCTACAAGCCCCGGCCGCCGCCCGCGGCGCTGGCGGCGGACGCCATCACCGAGAGCCCGGCCGACACGCCTGTCTTCGAGCTGGACGGGGCGGGGGTGGACCGCCCGCCCGGCCCGGCCCCCGTCCAGAGTCCGGAGGAAGGGGAAGAAGAGGCCAACGACGCGGCCGGTTCGCGCGGACGCGAGAGGCCGGAGCGGGGGGCCCCGCCGGCGGCCGACGCCTCGGGAGAAACCAGCCCAGCCCCCACGCGGAGGAATGAGGTGGAAAGTGCGGCGTGGCATAGGAGGACCAAGATGTTCCAGGTGTAACACCCCTACACCCAAGGGGCCGGCCTTGGCTCGGAAGGAGAGTGACGGCGTACACAGCTCGGTCTCTGTGAGGCCCTTATGGGCATTGTCTGATTCCCTAGGGTTGTACTTAAGGCGGGCCTTTTAATACGCTGGAGCAATTGGTTCACGCACGATGATGATGATGAGTACATGCATTCCTTGTTTGCAGGCTACCCCCCAGGTGAGAGTGCCTCTATCCTAGCCTAGCCACAACAGCGAGATAATCACCACACCCTCCCCGAGAATAGTAGGCAGAGACTACTGTCGGCTGCCACCATAACATCAAGTCGCTTTGGCCTCAGGAACCGTGTAGTCGATTGTGATGGTGGGGACCCCGGAGACGTGTTGGCCTTTGTCCAGGGCCAGTGGGAGAGGATTGTGGTAGATCATGTTGGCGGACTTGGAGGGCGCACTCGATAGGCTGTACTTGTACACATAGAACTCACTGCCCCCAGTCTCTACGGGGGGGTCAAACGAGGCCCTGTATTCGATGTTAGCACATACATAAAGTACCTAAGCAACTTCCCAACAGGGGCCCGGACAATGCGTGTAGCGTCCGGTGATTCCCCCTACCAAACCTCGAGGGGGGGCCAAGGGAGAGGAGCACAAAAGAGAGCAGGGAACGATGGGGGCGGCCCCTTACCAGACTTCGGTGGGCGTGGTCACTTCCAGATAGCAGATGCGGCCCGGCCCGGCGGTCGCGTCGTCGTCCGTCCCCCGGCGCGTCGTGCACTGGTAGCCCGGGGCGCAGCACCAGGCCTGGCTCTGCGTGGCGGCGGCGGCGCCCCGGGCCGTCTGCGTTACGAGGGCTTCGCAGGCCGTGCTCCAGCCATGGATGCACTGGTCGCCCGGGTAGGCGGCGGTGAGCACGTCCTGCACCACGGGGAAACGGGCGGCGGCGTCGGCTACCGCAGGAGGGGGGGAGGCGCGAGATTAGTGCGAGCAAGCTTGGAGACCCGGGGGGGTCGGGGGGGTCAGGCTTTAGGGGCGCCGAATAAGGGGGAGGGGAGGAAAACAAAGAAGGGGGGGGGGGGGGGGGGGGACCGCACGTACCGTAGTCATCCCGGAAGAGGTTGAAGAAGTTGGCCGGGAAGCACTGGTCCATCCGCGTCGTGATCTCGCTGCTCGTCGTGGTGAAGCCCTGCGTGCACTGCAGGCGGTCGACGGCGGCCCCCGGCGGGACCTGATTGACGGCCGTCGGGCAGAAGGCCGACGCGTACGCGCACGGGTTGTCGCCCGCCTGGCCCTTCCAGGCGAGGCTGAAGGGCGTCGTCTGCGGGGGCAGCGTGAAGGAGCCGTCGGATCGCGTGATTGTGGAGGCCATCGTGGTCGGTGTGGGCGGAGCACGCCTTCTTTTTCTTTTCCCCGAGGCGGTGGGAAAGGGGATATAGGGGGGGGAAGGGACTCTCGCGTCTTTATATAGACAGACCAACTGTGATTTGGGGTTCCAGAGCTCTCTACTTCGCGGTTTCGAATCCGAGAACAACCCGCCACCCCCCTTTCATGCAAATTACACTCGTTCACGAAAGTCGCTTGATGTTTGCTTGAACCCAGGCCAAGGTCACACTGAGATAACTTGCGAACCGCTAATTCGAATTCTCGTGGACAGCTCGACAAATCTACCAATCATCAACCCCATTTCCAGGCCCCTCTGTGAAGGGGACTCGTAATCCTATGTGATTCAAAGGAATACAGCTGACGAGGCAACGTGTCAGGCTTACCTAGGCCACGTCCGGTTGACCTGACAATATTTCCTCGGGCCCAGTCGAAAAATGCAAAGAACGAGCGAGGTAGACTAGGCTCGGCAGCTTTCAGAAAGCTTGTACCTTTTTCCAGTTTGCTTCGCCCGGGATCTGTGACGGTTGTCTTATCTCCTACCCGAGACCTTCGGCCCGTCCCATCCAAGTCTGTGACGACATGGTAACTATCACTGGCCGGCACTGACAAGTCGGGTCTTGGGGTAAGTAGCTTCAAAAACCCTCTTAGCAACCTTGGATAAAGTACTCAAGCAATATACTCAACCTCGGGTGCCTTTACGTGGAGGTACCAGTCGTGCGCCCTCTGGTGGAACGTGCTTGCCTTTCCTACTCGGATAGATGCGCATAGAAACCGGAACGGGGATATGACGCAGGAGTGTGAGGGTCATTCGGGCCACGATTCTCATCGCCAGAGTATGAATGTTTTGGAAGTCCGAGCACCGCACCGGCAAAACAAATACTGACAGCTCTCATCACCCGCAACTCAAGCCAAACCGCCCATTGTCGACTCCCCAAGTAAGTACTTAGGTAACTATAGATGTTTTTGCTGGGTCCGCATGCGTCTGCTTAAGTGGCATGCCGGCCCTCCCAAACGAACATGCCGAAGTGGCAGATCAGGCGAGCAACAGCCATGAGCTACAGTCGGATGAATATCACTGTCCCCCCTTCCCCCTCCTCCACAGACATACATGCCTCTGAGGGGCAACCAGGAGCCAAGCCCGCAATCCAATCATGTTCGTTCTTGGCGCTCACTGGTTTCGTGGAGGTGCAGCCCTGCCTAACAAGATGGACCCGTACGCGCTTGAACGGACGGACATGGATCTATCTACGTATTGGATGGTAGAAGAAGCTCAACTCGTCCCTTGGTTCAGAAGCGCAACCAACCAGCGTCTCATGCGGAGCCCCCGCCCGGCCCGGGGCTGCCACATGGGAGTTTCTGCTGGGTAGAAAGGGGGCCGGAAGTACGTCCAGCTCCGTGTCGACAGTCGAGATTTGCTCTCAACAGTAAGCAGGTGGATTTCCTTCCCTGCATGGATGACGCGCGGAAAACACGGCGTGCCTTAGCTTTGCCCGGGGTTGGAATTTTCCCCATTCGTTTTCCATCCTATCTTGACCGGGGCCACTTAGAGGTTTGAACAGGTGGGGGGCCTCTGCTCCTGCGGAGGCAGGGACTATTTCCAAATACACAACAACTATACCACCCCGTGTTTCCTCTATCGCCGTCTCTTCCGTTGCCTACACGGGGGTTTGGATCGCAGCCAGGTCGAATTCTGCCATCGATATGCACATCGCGGCCGCGAGCCTGTTGCGCCGGCTTCCGGGCGTGCTGGATACCTTGCTGGTAGATCCCGACGGAGGCGACCTGCAACAGCGTCTTTGCGATTTCTTCCACAAGCCATCACCAGCCGAGGGCGACGTGTCCTCACAACCGGCTCAATTCGAGCGCCATGCAGTGCCCCCCCGGGGCCCCCGTCTCCCGCTGGAGGGATGGGAAGAAGCCATCTCCGCTCTCCCCCGCGCCGGGGATTTGCAGTGCCTTGCGCGCCTTGTCCTCGGCATCTCCTACTTGTGTGAGCAGCCCCTGGCGAGTACCGACGTCGACCAGGGAGACTTGGACTACTGCTGGGGTGCCATCCGTGACAGCCTCCGGGCTGGGTTCTTGGATAGGGCCCGGGTTTCGCGCAGCTCCCAGGGCTTCTTGGCCGTGCCCCTTTGCTGCCTATCCAAAGACGGAGACATCGAGGAGCTGTTCCGGCTGCACGTCTGGCTCCCCGACAGCCAGCGAGGCCTCCCGCAGACGGCCATCCACTCGCACCAGTCTTTCGCCCGAAGCTGGGTGCTTGCCGGCGAGGGGAAAAACACGCCCTTTCGCGTTCAGAGAGCAGGCGACCCTGCCGGCTGCGACTACAGCGAGTACAGGCTGGCCTGGTCTGGCAAGCAAGGCACCGGCACCTCGTACACCACCGACCCGGTTTCTTCCATCATAGAGAACACTGGCAGGCCAGTCCACGTGGAGGCCGGAAAGTCCGAGATGCATTCGAGGGGCATGACCTACGCAGTCCCCGCCGCATCCTTTCACACCTCAGAGGTTGCGCCCCTTCAACTCCACGCAACCCTCTTTCTTTTCGACTCCCGCCATGGCTTCGTCAAGGACGCCCCTGTCCTAGGACCCACGGCCGACGAATCCTTCACTCACATCCGAGACTCTGGGGGCATCACAGCCAGGAACCTCGTCGACATGGTCGAAGACGTCCGATCGTGGGAGACCTTTATGTCCAAAGGCAGGGTTCACATAACCCGTGCTCGACACGAGTATGCGCTGAGAGATTTCGACAATGCTCTCAACGCTTGCACGCCCAAAGGCGGCTTTCGCGCGGACATGTCCCACTACCAGCGCCAGGTTCACGCGGCCCGCGGTGAAACGAATAGACGTTTCGGCCGATACGAGCAGGCCATAAAGGATTTCAAACTTGCCCTCGACGTAGCCGTCCCCTCGGTTCCGACCCCCGAAAGAATCTCCTGGACCGGGGAACTCGGTGTTGTGTACCGTCAAATGGGGCTTCTACAAAAGGCCCATGACGCCTTTCAGGACCAGTACGACATGGCAGAACAGCTGCAAGACGAGCGAGAGATGTGCCGGGCTATTGGAAACAAGGGGATGGTAAACTACCAGCAGTTTCTGCTTCAACCCGAGCCTCGGGATTTTGCTTTGCTGGATGTTGCCGTCGCGCAACTGGACAAACGAGTGGAACTGGCCCGTCGCCAATTGACAAGTAGGCCCAAAACTTTCCCACTGCGACGGACCAGGCAGCCTGGAATCTAGAAGTTGACTGATCACATACAGATACAGAGGGCGAGATCCCGCCGCGCCGCGAATACCAAGCCAGCGCGTGGCTGCTCATCGGCCTGTCGCGGCTGGCGCTCTGCCACACGGAGCGCGGCGACCACGCAAAGGCGACGGCGCTCGCGGCGGAGGCGCTGCGGATCGCGCACACGATGCAGGACTCGACCATGCTGGGCACGACGCGCTTCTTCTACGGGCGCACGCTCCTGCGGGCGGGCCGGCCGGCGGCCGCGTACGCCGGCCACTTCAGCCCGGCGGACGGCGCCACGCCGGCGGCGGCGCTGTGCAAGGAGCCGTCGGCAGAGAGCCGCGGCTACCTGCGCGAGCTGGTGGCGGCCGAGGCCGTCATGGACCGCGCCGACGAGCACGGCTACACGGCCCTCGACTACGCCGTCTTCGCCGGCGACGCCGAGAGCGAGCGCCTCGTGCTGGCCGGCGTCGCCAAGAGGCTGCAGACGGAGTCGCGCATCCGCAAGCACTACCGCGAGCTGTTCCAGGAGAAACTCCGACCCGTCTTGGTGGCCGGAGGCGCCGATACGGTCGCCCGATTAAGGCTGGCGTACGCCATGGCCTTGGAAGAGGACGCCGTAAGCAACATCCGGTGCTCCTCGTTCCCCTTTCCAGCCTAGAAACCCCTTCTCCCACCCCCCCCTTTTCCCTTTGTTCCCTTCGTACCAGCCAGAGCGTGCTCCGAAACAGGCCGGCCCCTGGACTGCCTCTTCTTAGAAACTACTGACTCCAGGTGATGGGTAGGGAGTTAGGAGGTTTTTCGACCCACTGAAGTCCATCAAGTATAGCGACTTCTGCGACTTCGGTCGGTTACCAAGGTCGAGCGATGGGCTGGCGCAAGTCCACGAGGCCCATGCTGGAGCGGGCGATTTCCTGATCTTCATATCATACCGGTGGATCAACAAGGACAAGCAGGCCATGTCGCCGGACGACGGGGCCAAAACCCAATACAGGCGTATGCTGGCTGCCGTGGAGAAACTTCTCACCCTGCATCCGGAAGTATCACGAGACAAACTTCATATTTGGATGGTAATACGTCCTTCCCCCCCCTAGACGGGTCGTCTCTGGCTAGCCAAGCCACCCCGACGGGGCCCTTTTTGGCCCTACCACCCCGAAGAGGCACTATAGATGCCGGCAGCGGAAAGCTAACGTTGTTCTGGTTTGTGTGTAGGATTACGCCTGCGTGGACCAAGACGACCCTGCCGCGGGCGTCAGTGCGCTACCCCTTATTGTGACCCAATGCAACGCCTTCATCAGCCTCGTCGACGAGGAGTACTACGCGCGGGCTTGGTGCTGCGTCGAGGTCGTCATCGTCCAGGCCATCGCGCGGGCCTTCGGCGCCCACCACTGGTACGAACACGTGCAGGAGGGCGGCGGCCGGGGCGCGGGCGGGTTGCGGCCGGCGCCGCCGGACATGTCGGTGTCGGTGGCGGACAAGGCCTTGACGAACGAGGTGGATCGCGCCTCGGTTCTCTTCCTGGAGCGCCAGAGCAAGCTGTTGGGCTAGGTACGTCACTTACCTTCTATAGGCCATGTAGCTGGGGATGGGGGGAGGACGGCCGTGGAACGACTCTGGCTTCCGGAACCCCCCCCCCTCAGGGAGCCCAGTTCTCGAGATCTTTCCCTCCACTCAGATGATGACGCTTCTCTTACAAGCCGAAATACTGCGGGTCTAGCCAGGCCGGGGGTTTCTTGACGGAAAGCTCGAAATTAAAGGATAAGAGAACGCGGACGAGATAAAGAAAAAGTCGCATCTCGTGCCTAACCCGCATCTGTTTACTCCATTCCACACCTCCCATCCCCCCCTTTTCTTTTGGACACGGACATACTTCCATACCCCGGGAGAAGCAGCAAAAAAAAAAAAAAAAAAAAAAAAAAAAAAAAAAAAAAAAAAAACCGCCCAAAGCCCAGGATACGGGCCAACCGTGAGCGATATCGCTTCTCGTACCATGGCCTGCCTCCATTGGCTGCGTCTGACGGTTCCGCGCGTAACGTCGGGCACCCAACCGCCGCTTGAACGCCATTGGGTGACAAAAAGGCCGGGGAGGGGGACCCCCTCATCATCACATTTTGATTTTGGTTTTTTGGTCCCGTCGCTGCGCCGAGGGGGTCAGCTGATGATTACCGAAGCGGCCCAAGAGCGAAATAATAAAAAAAGGCCCCTTACTGGCCCACGATGACGGACTGGCTGCATGCTCGCCTCACTTGTTACGCCGGACGGCCCAGCCGGAACAGAAGGGGGCCTTACCGAGTACTGAGTTGGCAGCGTCCTCTCTCTTTATCTTGCTTTCTCTCTCTCACACACACTCTAATTCACGCTGCAGTCGGTCGCGCCTCGCATACCCGTCGCCCCGGGCTGACCAATTCGAGTTCCCGGCGAGCAAACCACACCCCTTTCTCCCTCTCCCTCTCCCTCGTCCTCCCGCTGCGGGCGTTTTGGTCTCCCCGCATAGTGTGCTGCCCGAGCCACACACACACACCATGCTTCTTCCCTCCCCCGATCCGTTCCCTTCTCGGGAGCCCAACCGTCCGTGTCTGCCCTACCTTGGTTGATTCGTCTTTACCGGGTTCGTTCCCGCCCCCGGCGTCGAAGTGGTCGTCCCGAAACCCTCGACAGTTCACACATCCCCGTATGACTTGGGGGACGTCGTGCGAAATGTGCTTGGGCGCAACCACCCTCTCTAAACCTGCAGCCCACCCTCCGTAAGACGAATGGGAGAGAGAAAACATGTCAGATGCATGCACTCAACCCTTTCGTGAGGCGACCTTACACAACCTCCCCCCCCCCCCTCCCCAGCTCCGTCCCAAACCGGAGAAACGACGAGGCGAATAAGGGCATCGTGGCCCCCTTCCCTTTGCCCCCCTCCACCCTACCCCATGCGGCATACCGGCGGCTGCAGAACGTACGCATCTCCGGGGAAGCGCGTCCCCTCCCTCGGCCCACGCGAGGGGACACACATGTTGCTGCGGTGGCTACCGCATCGTGGACGACGGACGTCGGGGGAGGTTTAAAAAGTCCCTTGTTGCCCGGTTTTCCTCCCCCGTCGTGTCGTGTGTGTGTCCGGGCACTGCGTTCCTCTATCCTCCCCGTCTTCTGTTTCTCCTCTTGGCCATGCCATTGTAAAAAAAAACCCTAAGGCACTTGTAATATTCCGAACCCGGGACCGCATTCCATATTCCTCCATCTCCTTGTTTTTCCACCACCGTCCCCCGGCTTCCCATGTATATACCACCCCAGGATGCCCAGCTCCGCCCGGTACCGCCTCCGCATGCCGAACCGAACTCCGCAGCGGGTCTCGCTCTTCCCCCCCGTCTCGCCGCCCGCCACGACGGGACGCCGGCGGGTTTGGCGCCCCTGCCGAAGTGGATGACCGGCCGGGCCGCCGGGTTCTCGCGTTCCCCCCGCCCCGGCCGCGGCGTGCCCTTGCCGAAGCGCGCGACGACGACGACGACGGAGCACGATCTCAACGTCCGCATCGGCATCATCGTCGGCGTGCTCCTCGGCGTCTTCCTCCTCGGGACCCTGGCCTTCTGCTACGTCTACCGCTTCTCCATCCGCGTCAAGTCGCGCAAGAGATACCGTCGGCACCACCACCACCACCACCACCACCACCACCATCGCCCCCACTCCCACTCCAGCCACTCCCACCACCGACAGGCCAAGTCCACCAGCTCGAAAAGCTCGGCCAGCTCCGACGCCGGAGGACCGCCTCCCGATCCCGCGCCCGAGTCTGCGCCCGAACCTGCGCCTGCGGCCCCAGCCGGAGGCTAGCACCCGTGTCTCTCTGTTTGAGACGCTACGAGCAATGGTAATGGTAGAGGCACTCTTGGATGACGACAAGCCATGTGCTGCTCTTCACCATGTTGGGCAATGGTTGGGAGCTCGTTTCGGTAGCGGGCGGTTTGTATCATATGATGTGGGGGACAACAGACCCCCCCCCTAATGGCGTTCGTGCGGTGGTGTATACTTTACATACGTACGTATCAGCAACCCATTGGCCGACTCGCTTGACGGTGCTTGGCATTGGCCGATGGGGGGCGCGCTACCGCTGTGCTCGTATCCAATTCGTAATATCTCAGCGTTTTTTTCCCTTGTGTACAACCTTCCACCACTGACGAGACGCACCCGCTCCCCCCTCATTGCTTAGCCACCGACACCCTAGGATTCCTACAGAGATGCCGAGGCTCCTAAAACCCCGGCGTTGGCGCGTCTGCCTCCTTACACAGAAGAGCTAACTGTCTACCGCCGGCCCGTTGATGCCCAACGACACATCCTCGGTTTCTCCCCCCCACGGCGGCCAGCAAAGCCCCGCGGCCGCCCTACAGATGCCCGCCCGCCTATCCCGCTTTGCCAGCGTACCCCCTTCTTCGCAGTTTTTCGTGGCGGCCATCACATGAGCTTCCCGGCAATGTCACCATCCAGCCCTTGCGGAGGACACCAGGCCCGTTTCCCCCCGCCACCTCGGCGTCCACCCCCATCTTCGCGTTGATAGGCCGACGGCCCCTTCACGGAACGGCTGTCGTGGGGCCGCCCGCCCATCAGCGGACCGGCGTTACGGCGTCGGGTTCGCCGGAATGAACTGTCACACGAATTTCATTACCCGTGCATGGTCACGCTGGTCGCTCGTTGACGAGTCCGTCGGTTTAAAACGGCCTACCTGGCTACGGACTGTCTACCCGCCCTTTTCCGTGGTTTTTGCTTGGCCTGCCGGGGGGGGGGGGGGACCAGGCTTTCCCCCTGATGGGTCGGTCCCCCCTACTCGGCCACGTCCTCGACCGTCGACGACCCGGCATGCGGCCAGTAGGGCGTGGCTCTCGTCCCGTCGTCCGGCGCCGCCTCGGCCGGGAGCGGGGAGGGCTCGGAGCTCGTCGCGTCGCCCGGACCGGTGGCGCCCGTGGCCGCGAAGCCTCCACGCGGCGGCTTGTCGCCCGCCGCGTCCTTCTCCGTGCGGTCGTCGGGCGCGCGCGCGCGGGCTCCCCTCCACCCAAAACCTTCGTCGTCGTCGTCGTCGTCGTCGTCGTCGTCGTCGGACGCGCAGTCCGTCTCGTAGGCGAGGGCGTCGCGGAGCTCGGCGACGGCGCGGCGCAGGTCGCGGCGCAGCGCCCGCACCTCGTCGCGGACCCGCTCCGTGTCCCGGCGGAGGCCCTCCACGACGGCGCCGAGGCGGTCTGCGGGCTCGTCGTCCACCGGCGGCGGCGGCGGCGGCGGGTAAAAGAGCCCCACCGGGACGGCGGCCACGGGGAGCGTGGCAGGAGGAGGAGCTGGAGGAGGACAGAGAGGGGGACCCGGAGGCAGCAGCGGCAGGAAGACGACGGCGACGTTCCGGTCCCACGGCCCCGGACACTGGGATCCGTGGCCCGGGCCGGGCCGAAACCCCTCCGCGGCCGGCGGGGCCAGGAAGGGGGGGATGGGCCTGGGGGGGGGGGGGGGGCGGCGAGGTTTAGTTCGGTTCTTTTTCCCGGCACGGGAAGGTGGCTCCGAAGGGGGCGGGGGGTCGTCTTACATGTAACTCATGATGGTCGTCTTTTCTTGTTCTGGGCGTCTCTGACTTAGATCTGTGGTTAGGTTGGTCGGTCGGTCGGTTGGCCGGTGGAGGTGTGTGCATCCGTTTGTCTTGGTTCGGAGTGGGAAAGGTGGAGGGGGGAGAGTAAAAGTCGACAACGGCGTCGTCTTTATAGCCCCTCCCGGGACGTCTACTACGAGTTACCGGGCACCGGGCCATTGTGACGCAGCGGCAGCGCGGATGAATCACGAGAAAGCGGTGATTTGGTTTTCAGAGGGTGGTGCTGAAGGGGGAGGATGCTGCCCTCTTCCCAAAACGTGATAAGGCGGCAGCCTGGGTGTGACATGGGCCGCATTGTTTGCTGTTATGTGTATTCGATAAAATATATATCGAACAAATTAGCAAGGGTCGCTTTTGGGGGGGGAGGGGGGGGGGGTTGTTCAATCGATATGGGTATGAAAGTGACAGTCGTAACAAGCGTATAGATATTTTGAATATACACGCGTTCATGTGCGAGTGCCCGGCCATCCTCGAAAGTCATCTCTTCCCACCGTAAACAAACTGTTTGATAAAGCGACCTCTAATCATGTGTATGTAGTTCCATCACAGCGATTTCTAACCAGCCAAGGCATACTCAAGCATCAACACTACCCCCCACCACACTCGCAGACACGGCGTCACACGGGGACAAACCCCCCTCAGGGCCGGCATCGCGGGCCGGGGACCCCGGGGCGGGCACGGGACGGTCGACCCAGTCCCAGCGGACGGGCTCCCAGACGTGGGAGGGCCCGCGGCCGTCGCGGTCGAGCTTGAGGTTGAAGGCGAGCGACCAGACAAGCATCTGGGCCGAGACCTCGCGGACCCCCACGTCCCCCTTGGCCGAGACGGCGGCGAACATGGCGCCGATGGCGTCGGCGAAGGCGCGGCCCTCGAGCTCCGAAACCACCCAGTCGGCGGCCGGCAGGTCCGTCTTGGCCGCCACCACCATGACGGGCCGCACGAGGCCCGGCGGCGTCTGCCGCCCCAGCGCCCGGTACGCCTCCCAGAGCCAGCGCAGGCCCTCGAAGCTCGCCCGGCTGCCGACGCTGTAAACGAGCACGGCCGCGTCGACGCGCCCGCAGTCGGCCCGGAACCGCGCCGGGCTGCCGTCCAGCGACCACCCCACCGCCTCCCACGTGTGGAGCACCTGCAGGTCGCCCGCTACCACGTCCGCCCGCTCGTACGGGTGTGTAAAGTCCTGCGCCGCCGGGTTCCAGACGGGCTCGGGCGGGGGCTCAAAAGTGTCGAAGACCACCTGCTGCCGCGTTAGGGGGTTAAGGAAACCGTTGCGGCCCGACCGCCAGGGGTGCGCTCACTCGGTTATGGAGAGGGAGAAGGCCCGAGTGCGTCCCCCGGACCGCGAAGAGTCCTATACACAGGCGTCCCCACCATCCTGACGGAATGCGCTTCGCACATCGTCGCCGGAGGACCGTCTGTCGCTTCTCTTCGAATAACGCGGCAGTTTGCTCCGAGACGGGTACCTTGACGTCGCCTAGGCTAATATCCGGCATGGTAAGAAAAATAAATCCCAGGCACAGCGCGGTCGAACTCTTCACGCCGCAGTTTCGTTTGCGAGGTTTCCTCCAAGCGAAAAAAAAAAAAAAAAAAAGACAAAAGCGAAGGGGACAAAGTGGGTGTGAGACAGGACAAGATCGTCTAGAGGTCGGTTATTGTGCCCCTGGACCGCGGGCCCGTAAAGGGGAATGCTGACGAGTCGAACAACATCCACGGCCAGAGCTGTCCGCTGGCGGAAGCGAAACTGGCAGCCTCATCATGCCCGAGTTCCGTGCATCAAGTCCGGAGGTAAAACGTGCTAGAACGCTCTAGAGTTTCTATTTCGGGACGGGGGCTCCATCTGCGGCCGGACGACTGCAGTGCACCTATGTGGAAATCGGTGCGAGCCAAATTCGGCGACGAATAGCGCGTACTATCGACAAAAATAATATTCCACCGCCCACACTGTCACGTCCGTATGCCAAGCTCCTGTCGCCGCGGTCTCCTTTGTCACCTATCGGGTTTAGGGTCGGCGGGTAAGTATTAGAGCATTGATGAGGGCGGATGGACAGCGACTCAGCACCACCGCCCTGCCTAGGCTTGTCTCCCCTTCAAGCGCAACTGCCCGCGTCCTCGAAGGGGCTCTACTCTGCGGTCACGAAACGAGCAGTCGGAACAGCGACGGCGAAGCGGATCTGAGCCTCAGCCGCGCCCCGACTTCTCACGAGCTGAGAAAGGAGGGGTGTCGACAAGCCCCTCATCGTTCATTCCGGGGCGAGCTTCTCTTACGAGCAAGGATGGTCAGGAAAGCCAATTGGCCCATTGTTCAGCAGTTTTCCGCGGCTATGTCGCATAAGAAACGCCACGGGCGGGGGGGAAGCGCTGGGCAACGACCGAGCTGGAGACGACCAGCCAAGTACGGAACGAGCCCGGCTTTCACCGGTAACCGTAGCCGTTCCAGCGGAGGTAGGTGCCGGCGCAGGCCACTGAGGTGACGGCGGGGAGCAGGTCCAGCTCCATGACGGACCAGATCCACAGGCAGCCGACGGGAGGCGACTGCTTCATCACGGCCAGGTAGCTATAAGTGTTGGAGATGTAGATCAAGTAGCAGCCGGCGCACACGCTCGTGACGAAGAAGACGAGCTGGCGCAGCGGCTGCTGCCAGTGGGCGGGCAGGCCCGGGACCAGGGTCGGGTTGGACCCGTGCGGGTGCAGCACGTAGAAAAGGGGCGCGAAGACTGGAGGGGCAACACGAACGACGGGGACGCCCAGCGTTAGCAAAAGAAGAGAGAGAGAGAGAGAGAGAGTGTGTGTGTGTGTGTGTGCGTGTGTGCGTGTGTGCGTGTGTGCGTGTGTGCGTGTGTGCGTGTGTGTGTGTGTGTGTGTCGAAATATGGCCCCGAGGGGGCGAGGGGGAAGGGAGTCTCGTACCGGCAAAGGCCCGGAGGGTCCGCGTCACCACGACGGCCCAAACGAACTCGGAGGCGAACTGCTTCTGCACCAGCACGTCGAGGGTGAAGTGCAGCATGCAGAGGCTGAAGGACCAGAGGACGGCCTCGAGGACGCGCTCGCCCGTGGTCGGCTGCTCGGTGGCCTCGCCCTCGGCGATCTTGACCTTGACGGCATTGGCGGGCAGCTGGTTGGGGCCCGTCCGGGGGGGCAGGGCGCGCTGGCGCGTGTCGGCCTGGTCGAAGAGCTGGCGCTCCTGGGCCCAGTCGATGAGGGTCTTGTCGGTCGGCCCGGAGCGGTCGGGGTGCGCGAGCTTGATGCCGGCGCTGCTCTCGGCGACCTTGCGCTCCTTGCGTGTCTGCACCATGGTGTTTGTGGTCCCGTCGGCGGTGCGGGTTTCGTTCGTACCGGGGGTGAGGGGGGGGTTCTGACTGCGAATAGACCGGATGCGGCCGCTATGCAATCGGTCGTCAAGCGACTGGACGGACGGACGGACGCTCCCTCTCGCGTGGCTGTTTGGCAACGAAGCAAAAGACGTGCGACGCAAGTACATGAGGTGGGATATCTAAAGCTAGAAGCTCCGAGAAGCTCCAATTCCAAGGGTGGCATGCGGTACGTAACCGGGGCTCCAATTGGAGCGCCCGTCGGCACTTCATTAGTGCGATTACCCGGTAGCTGCATGAATGTCTGTCTGCACCTGCTCCCCAGGGTAAAGAAAGAAGTACTTTAGTCTGGGGGACAATCCCGCATCAAGCAGCATCGGCATGGCCATAGAACATTACCCCTTCTCTTCCCCTACCCTCCTCATCGTTGAGGATCTACCTACCTAACCCTCCTCATATGCCGACGTGAGGTAAGTACTTAGGCATGATGGATTCGAGCCCCCTGCTCTGTACAAAAGGTACGGCAACCTCCCCTACCCGCCTCTGAATGGGCGGCTAGAGGCTGCAGGGACGAAACCTAGCGCGTGCCCAGAAATGCACCCTTCTCGCCTTGCCGATGGTCACCCGCATCGGGATCCCGACGAGATGGGGAAATCGACTTTCCCCCTCCCCCTCCCTTCCCCCGGACTTGCCGTCGGGTGACCTGCCTTGACCTGGTCGACTTATACATGGGGACCGGTGAGGAGGGGGTCTCCGTGGGCTTCCCACACCAGCCCGGGCGGGCGAGGTCGTCGTGTGACTGCCACCACCCCGCGACGGCAAAGTGTGAGGAGAAGGCGGCAGACGGACAGAGAGCCGGTTCACGCGCGGACGAGTTGTCTGCCCTCGTTGAAGCCATCGCCGCACTCTCGTCGTGAAGGACACCCGGGGGCCAAGGCAGGTACAAAACGCCCTCGCTGCGAGCCCCGAACAAGTACCTCGGAGCTAGACGGGCAGTGCTATCGTGGTGTACATGACTTCCCAATGCTGGACTTATTATATGTGCCTTATTAGTTAGTAGTGGTGCAGTGCCCCTCCAGTCCCACACCGCATTCCAGATCGCATTGAACTCGAGGTCCCCCGCGAATTGTTTGCTGCCTTTTCGCCCTTCTTCTCCTCCCAGCGACTTTGCACCCCGCGAGACTCACGGCTCAGCCCTCCCCCGCCTTGGTTGCGCCGTGAGTATACCTCACAACCGCGTTTCCCCCCCGATCGATCGATCGACCGACCGAACAAACCCGACAACCACCACCACCCGACCCGACCCCGGTAGATTTACCGCCATGGACGGCCTGAAGCCCCTCCTGACCTCGGCCGCCGCCGCCGCCGTGGCCCTGCCCCTCCTCTACACCTACACGGCGTCGGTGCTCGCCAAGCGCTTCCCGACGCTGCGCAACAAGCGCGTCTGCCTGCTCATCGCCCACCCCGACGACGAGGCCATGTTCTTCGCGCCCACCGTGCTGGCCCTGACCCGCCCCGAGCTGGCCAACGACGTCAAGATCCTGTGCCTCAGCACCGGCAACCAGGACGGCCTCGGCGAGACGCGCGCCCGCGAGCTCAAGAAGAGCGCCAAGCTGCTGGGCCTGCGCAGCGAGGACGACACCCTGGTTCTGGACGAGCCGTAAGTTCCCGCCGCCGCCGCCGCCGCCTCCGCCTTGCGCTTGCCCACTCCCCTTCTCCCCCCCCCCCCCCCCCTCTCTTTGCTGCCTGCTGACCGACGCTATACACAGCCAATTTCCCGACTCCATCACGACGCAGTGGGACGCCGGCGACATAGCCAAGCTGCTGTCCCGCGCCTTCTTCCCCAAGGGCGGCCGGGCCGAGGCCAGCATCGACGTCCTCCTGACCTTTGACGCCGCGGGCGTGTCCTCGCACCCGAACCACACGTCGCTGTACCACGGCGCGCGCAAGTTCGTCGCGGCGCTCGCCAAGGGCCGCCCCGCCGCCGCGGTGGCGCCCGTCGACCTGTACACGCTCACGAGCGTCCACGTGGCGCGCAAGTACAGCGGCTTCCTCGACGTCTTCCCCACCATGCTGGGCCTGACGGGCGGCGTCGCGCGCACCACGACGGCCCAGGGCAACCCGGGCAAGCTGGTCGCCGCCGCCGGCCTGTTCGGCGGCCGCGAGAGCGCCGCCACCGCGCGCGCCGCCATGACCCAGGCCCACCAGAGCCAGATGGTCTGGTTCCGTTGGGGTTGGATCACCATGAGCCGGTACATGTACGTGAACGAGCTGCGGCTCGAAAGCGGGAAGGCATGAGACGAATCCGAAGGCGCACTAGGCCAAAGCAAATATACGAATTAAGAATACATCAACCAGCTCATCATCTCTCGCCCCTGCACCTCTGTATCCTCTTGTCGGATTCTGACCAGCCAGTCGAAGCCCTAGGGGCAGAGATACAAAGATACTGTCGACAGGTGCTTCTGTAGCTTTGAGATAGGGGCCCTCCAGACACTCGACATCTCTCTGCGGGCCGAGCGCAGTATCCCCCCCCTCATGCGCCATTTCCGCGAGTGTGCCCACAGCCTAAGGGGTACTACGAAACGACTTGTTGGAAGCCAGGAGCAGCGGCAGGGGGTCCAGCTTTGTATTCCTGAAACCGGCCAGAGAATGCCTGTTGTGTCGGAAAATCTGCCGGCTTATGATGGGGAGCGGTCCGGTCCGCTTGAAATAGGGCATGGGCACTTGCATCCGAAATTCGCGAATAGTCACGGGAGTATCGGGTCGCGCCGTGTCTCGGAGACTGACGTAGCCACCCTTGATCCGATAGTTAACGGTGGCGGGAAGGAAGTGGCGGAAATCGTTAATGAAACGAGGCAAGTGCTGGGGTTGGATGTGAGCGAGACTCAAAAAGGTGGCTGGGCGATAGTTTTGGAGATATTGGTGGCAGGTCTCGCTCAGTGTGAACCACATGTACGATTTCCGGAACCGAGCTCTCTGGAAGGCGGCAAAAGCGGCGCCATCGTCGACTCCGTCGCGCAGGGCGCGTGTGTACGCAAATACAGCCCGTTCGTAAACCGCACATTGTTCGTCATAGTAATCGCGTAGCTTCTCCATCGCCTCCCGGGTGCTTTTGAGGCCCTGGCGGTGACGGGCAATAAGATGCCGGGCCAAGATGACGTACTGATCAAAGCCAGGTTGAACCGAGAAGTGAGGTTGAGTCATGGTCTTCCAAACCTTCCCAACAGTAAGCGACTCGAGGAGAACGGATTCAAAGCCGGCCATTTTCCACGCTGTCCGAATGGGCTTGGACCTCAACGTTTGTGCCCATTCGAGCAAATCAAACCAGACCTGGTCAGGGATTCTTAGGCGGAAGACCCTCTGGATATAGTCGACTAACCGCAAAGCCATGCCTAGCCGCCCGTTGGAACAGTAGGCCTCCACGATGGCGTAGAGCAGGCGCTCGGTGGGTTTGATAGGCGGCGGCGCCTCGGGTCTCAAGGGGTTCTTGTAGGGCCTGATTCTGCGGCTGGAAGCCGTTATTTCACACTCACCTAACTTGTCATTGTTCCATATCCGAATGCCGAAGTAATCCATCAGGATATGGTTCTGCATAAAGTGAAGCGCGCCGGTTCGAGCGAAGGCGACAATGAAGGAACAAAGAATCTCCTCTGTAACCCGGTGGCCTTTTCTGAGAGCATACCAGAAGAGGCGGGTGACGGACATTCTCTTTCGCAGCCGGCGGGAATAATCTTCAGCATGGGTAATTCTTCGATCGAGCCCAAAGTAGGCCGAGCTCTTCCGCAGGTGCATTCGCAGTCTGTCGAGTCTTCTGACAGACTGGAACAGTCGGACGTAGCCGTGATGGTGGAGGTCCCGCGCCTTCAATGCCGAAACTCGGGTTTTGTCGAACCCATAAGCCATGGAATCGACGTGAAACCTCGCCTTGACGAACTCTTTATAAGCGTCGCCCTTTTTCCACTCGGCGTTTGCTGCGTAAGTACCCAATTGCTTCCACAGCAGCCTCGCCCCCTCGATGTCACCCACGGCGCCGGCGGCTCGGATCAAATGTATGTGGTCGTCCGTGGTCATGACGCGGCCGCGCTCTTCAAAGGCGGTTGCCAACATGATCATACGTTCCACCAGTTGCAGCATGACCCGTCTCGTGCCATACTCGTCCATGATGGTTCCCATGTTGAGATGCTTCCACATTCCAACGGTAAGGCACGTGCCATGGGTGGGATCAACCTCGGGGGCGATATCCTTTGGGTCCAAGGCGCACAGAAAGGCGGAGAAGGTGGTCTGCGGCAGGAGCGCAACCGATTCCCTCACGTCTTCTTCAGAAAACATGGCGAGTTTTCTCATACATAACAGGAGTCTCCGGCTGTCCCTCTGCTGCATTGCCAGCAGCGCTCTTTGCATAACCGAGGGAAGCTCCTGTGTCTTCTCCGCCTCGAACTGATTTTCTGCAGGTTGCGTAACGGCGACGAAGGCGGGCATAGGTTGATGGCCAGCAGCAGCCCGCAATTGGCCACCCTCAGTTCCCGGAAGCTGGTGGGCGCGGCGGCTTGCCACCTCTGGATGTTCCTGTAACAGACCAGCCAGAAAATGGGCATCTGTGGCACCCAGGGCGCTGGCGTCCGCGTGTAGTTGTCGGCCATGCTGCTGGCGGCCAACCTGGGCCCCGGGGGTTTGGGCCAGAGGGCGAACAAGGTGCCCGGGACCGGGACGGCGCCGGCTGGAGGAACACAGCTGACGACACAGCCGGCGACGCCAGAGCGGAGGTCGACGGAGGATGGCAAGTTGCGGGCCGGCAAGCTCCACCGCCGCGATGGACGCCATCGTCAAGGGCATCGATCAATAAGCCACCCGCAAGCGCAATACCGGGCGGGTCCGGTTCTCAGGCCGAGCGGTATCGATTGACTGAGTCGCGTACGGGTCCCGTATGTCCCACCGAGAAGCAACTCGAGACTCCGACTAGCGGCCGCGGAGTCTCGCGATGTGGAGGTTGTGGAGGTGAGTGTCTGGAGCTCTGGTCAGAGCCTGATCCTTGTTCTGGAGCTCGAGGCTTGAGACAGCCCCTCCAATGCACCCAATGGGCGCTCATTGCCGAGGTCGCGGTTGCTCTGCTCCTGCACGGCTACGAAAGAACAGCAGCAGGTACGTACCTTCCTAGCTCGCAGTACTTAGCGTACGTACTTACCCAGTGGTCACTTTCCCAATGTGGCTGACAGCCTCGACTAGAAGTAGAAGCCACGGTGGCTGAAGAATGCGGCTGGGCATGGGCGACAGCATCAAAATGCACTTGGCTTATCCCATTCCCACCAACTGCGTCCTCCAGTCCAGCCATTGAATGCATATGGCCCAGACTGGCCCCACCAACTGAAGCCCATTCTCAGTGAACCGAACCAGCCTCAGTGAAGCTCATCGTCACCGTCGCGGAAATCTCCCTAACGAGGCACACAACACCACCGGCGCATCACAAACCAACTCCGCCGAACCCGCCGAACCCGCCGAACCCGCCCAGCACCCCTCTCTCTTTTTCGCCATGGCTGATGTCGAGGAAGGACCGGCCGCCGGCTCCGTGGCCGAGCCTTTGGACCTCGTGCGCTTGCTCCTGGACGAGGTGGTGTTTGTGAAGCTGCGGGGTGACCGAGAACTCAAGGGCCGCCTGCACGTATGCCGATTCCCGACCCCGCCTTTCCTTTCCTCCCCCTGGCCCCATGCTGATGCCCATGCTGATGACCTGCAGGCGTACGACAGCCATATGAACCTGGTCTTGGGCGACGTGGTGGAGACCATCTACATTGTCGACGACGACGAGAACGAGGAGGAGATCAGGGTAAGCGGCATCGCCCTCGCCATTCTCCCCGCCCCCCCCCCTGCTGACTTGAAGTTCCAGACCGTTACCAAGAAATCCGAGATGCTGTTTGTCCGAGGTATGTTTTCCTCCACCTGGCCCGGCGCACGCTGGTTACTAATGGTTCCGCAGGCGATAGCGTAGTGCTCATCTCACCGCACAACTCCTCATGAGCACCCATTTGTCTGGGCCACCTACGAGTGACTTACTTCGCCAGTGGACAATCATTCACCGGCAGTGTATTATCGTCGGCGCTGGCCCACTGATGTCAGGGAAGCCGTCAGTCCTGCAAATATCCCAAGGGAGGGAGGGGCGTGAAAGCAGGATGGCTGGCCAAGGGTACAGAGGGCCTGCATATGGGCGTTGATCGAAGTGCAGACAGTTGTCTGCATCGTTCACATCGTTGCCCACGTATCCTGTAGCTTCATGACAGATGATTTGTCTGACCAAGCACAGGTTTGCGGCGGCTGGGTGAAGTGGCCATTCCCAGTACATGGACCCAAACTGCATGAAGAACCGCGGGGTTCCCACTTCAATACAACAAACCATACAATGCCATGCATACTTCACCATCTCCCTGGCCAGTCGTGATGTGGTCTGTCCACCCAGGCTGTCAAAACATGATACATCAAAGAGGCACCTCAGGCCCAGCCTATGTCCTTGGGTACCTAAGTACATAGCAAAGACAGTGCTGCTTAGAGAATCCACCTGACCAGGTGGCAGTCACCAGTGGGCATTCTGCGCTTGGCACCCTGACCAAGTGAACAGCAATACTGAAAAGGCTGAAGATTCCCAAGAAGGGCAGGCAGTGGCCAAGCAATTTTTCCTGTACCAGTATACCTCTTTTTCGGGCTGTCCCCCCTTGCAAGCGTATCTGGCTACGGTATTCGAGCAACTGCTTCCAGTCATCCAGGGCTCGCAATTAGCTGTCTTCAGCCGAGCATGGTGCTGGTGTAAGTCTTCTCGGATGTTGGCAATTGCATTTGTCCTTGTGAATTCACGGTACAGCAGTGGTGAATTGTTACCACAAATGCAACACCTACACGTCTAGGAATACAGTCAGCTATATTATCAGGTAAAGGAATACTTTACTGGGCTTTTCAAGACAAATTCGGATCTTGGTTTGCTTCCACTGCTTGATGAACCCCTCTACAGTCGGGCATCCTTAGAAAAACCTGGTTTTCATCCTAGTAGTACTGACTGTGGTGCTCTCTCCTCTGATCAAGCCCTCCTTTCCCCTCTTGCCCATAGCAACATACATCCAAGGCAGCTGTGTATTTCAGTAGGTAAGTAGGCAAACGCGTTTGCTTCCGCGTTTGTTCTATGAGGAACCCCCCTTCCCAGCCTGGCCTCCCGATCAGAAGTTGCTGTCACGGGTGCCTAAACTAATATTTAATCGGCACTTCACAGGCAGAGCCGCTTTCCTTCCTCCCACAAATTCACATCTGCCGACAGTCTTTCACTCTCGGCATCACCCAACATCTCTTTTCTTCGTCACCGGTCTTCGATCACTGCCGGTGTCAAGAACCTCTCTTTCCTTCGTCGCTGGTCTTCCACCGTCGGTCTTCGATCGTCGGCGGTGTCAAGAACCTCTCTTTCTTCGGTTGGGACCGCCACAGTTACCCATCTTCCACCCATTTCCTCTCCCTCTTGTCTATAGATCAACATTCCTGATACCCATCCAAGATGAGCAACGAGCACTTCGCCGAGATGAGCGACAAGCACTTCGCCAAGCGCAGGGTCGATAACGAGATGCTGTGGAGTAGCATGCACTCCCAGTTGGATGACCTTACTTTCAACGACACAGCTGCCCTTACTGGCAACGGTGCAACCCACGCTGGTCCCTTCCAGAGCAAGGACAACTTCATCATGCCCAGTATTGGAGACACTCGCTTTTGTTCTCCCGAGGCAGCTGGCTTTGGACCTGGAATGTCTCCCCATAAGAACCGTATGGCCAACAACACCGCCACCCTTGCTGGCGATGGTGCAGCCCAGGTTGGACCCGCCCAGGGCAAGGAAAACCTCACTCAGCCCAGAGTCGACAAAGATACCGGCTTTTCGGATTTCCCTTTTGAAGTCCGAGACGCTGATTTGTGGCCTGGAGCGATTCCCAACTGTGACCCTCTGGCCAACAGCACCACCTCCTTCACTGACAGTGGTGCAACCCAGACCGGTTCTTCCCAAGCCACGGCACTTGGCCCTGCCAAGTTGGTCGGTGAGCCTACCGACGGCGGTTCCTTTTGGGAGACCCAGTCGGCCAACTGGGAGGACCACCCTCGCGATTCCTCCTTGGAGAACCAGTCGGCCAACTGGCGGGATGAATACCCTTCCTCGATGCACGCACCGGTCCGTTGCTGGTGGGACGCGATGGGCACTTTGCCGCCGGTTCACCCAATGGACGAGAGTCCTCGCCTCAGCACGCCTTCAGCTGGGTCCATGCAAGACTGTTCAGCTGCCGAGTCTGCTGAGGAGAGCGATCTTGCCCAGTCCATGAAGCTCTTGGATGGTGGCAACATTGCACCCACGGCCGCTGTGTCCCGTGATTCGAAGGTCATCTCGCCCGGCCATGGGAAGACTGGCGACAATGAGAAGATCCGCCACAAAAAGCCCCACGAATACCCTCCCCAGAAGTCCATCGCCGGCGGCTGTGGCTACGATGACGTCCTCTGCTCGCGCCTCACCGGCCAGCTCTGCCCCGATTTCCAGCTGGCGCACGACGAGGTCTGCACCCATCTTCTGACCAAGCTCTGCCAGCCCCGACACCACATGGTCCCCGCTGGTTTGGAGATCCGCCACGTCGGCCGCGTGCAGGATCGCGACGTCAGCGATGAGGAGATTCGCGAGCGCATCGCTTGGCTTCGCGAGCATCGCCACGTCCTCACGCGGGAGAGCCAGAGAGTGGTGAGTTTTATATTCAATTAGCTTACCCCCCATACACGCGACCGACTTCTTCATGCTGACCGCACCCAAAGCTCCTGGGTAGAACCGTGCAGGCCTGGGAGCGCGTCCTGGACCACCAGCCCGACCCCTCGGCCGGCAAGGACGGCCTCACGGTGGAGGGAAGATACGAGAACACTCGCTATTTTCTCGTCAGTCTCGCCTATGCTGCCCAGTACCAGTATCATGTCGACGTGATGGCCCCCACTTGGACGCTTTGCCCTCACTTCAAGACCGACCCCGCCCAGGCCAAGATTGATCCCCATCAGACTGGCACTGGCCCAAAGGCCGATGATACCAGTGCCGAGGTTGACAGTCGCCTTGATGTCGACGTCGGCACCCAGACCTTTACCCATGAATCCGGCTCTGGCCACAAGACCGATACTGGCCACAAGATCGATACTGGCCCTAAGATCGATATTGGCCTTAAGATCAAGGCTGGCCCCAAGACCAAGGCTGGCCCCAAGACCAAGGCTGGCCCCAAGACCAAGGCTGGCCCCAAGACCAAGACTGGCTCCAAGACCGATACTGGCCCCAAGATTGATACTGGCCTCATCATCAATGGTGGCCCCAAGACCAAGGCTGGCCCCAAGATCAAGGCTGGCCCCAAGACCAAGGCTGGTTCCAAGACCGGCGTCAAGACCGATGTTGGCCCCAAAAAGGCCGACGTCCGCACCACAGTCGAGCTCTTGGGCAAGGATTTGTTCGCCATCATCGACGACCAGGAGGACCTTGTTATGGTGGAGCGCGATGAGGCCTAGGTTTCGTTGCCATGAGCCGCAAGGACTGCGAAAGACAGGCACTTGCACACAGAGAGACATGATGATGATTATGATGATGATGCGGCGAATGATGCAAGGACAACCACTGGGTTTCGGGCGGTCCAAGTGGCCGTTTGCTAGATATGATACCCCGTGGTCCTAATTGGTAGTTTCCCCAGGCATTAGATGCTCAGAAAATGCAATCGAGGACCAGTCCCTGAGCGAGAATCAGTCCGACCTCTTTCTTCTTGGTAAAAAAAAAAAAGACCTCTGTTCATAAAGTGTCATGATCACACAGAGGACGCGTACCTTCCAGACCCTGCGTTTCGGGCTACAAGATGCGCCAGCCACGTATTACGGGCCTACAGACTTAGCTACATACCTATGTACCGATACATGCCACGGCCGTAGCGAGCAAACGACGAAGATGAGTCCCTCCCTTCCTTCATCTTTCCGCCTCCTCGACGGGCCACCCACCCACCCACCGCTTGGGGAACTAGGCGTGCAGGCCCTCGTAGCCGGCGCGGACGAGGCTTTCGGGCCCGTCGTGGTCGCCCACGCCGGTCCAGTAGAACAGGCCGCCGAGGCCCTGGGCGCGCACGTACTCGGCCTTGCGGCGCACCGTCGCGGGCACGTCGAAGCTGACGAAGCCGCGGCCGCCGCCGCCGCCGTCCTCGCCCCCGGCGTCGACGTAGCTCGCGGCGCCGGCGGCCTCGTCGACGGCGGCGGCCCAGACCCACTCGCGCGGCAGCTCGTTGTAGTCGAGCTCGCCGGCCTCGGCGAAGGGCTCGCCGGGCCCGCCGGCGCCGCGGAACGTGCGCCCGTAGACGGGCACGCCCAGGACGATCTTGGCCGCCGGGAAGCCCCGCGAGAGCAGGTACTCGACGCCGGCGTGGCACGAGGCGCGCGGGCAGTCTTGGTCGTCGTCGTCGTCGTCGCCGCCGCCGCCGGGCAGCAGCCGGGCGTGGTGGCCGCAGGTCTCGGTCCAGCCGCCGTGGAAGTCGTAGCCCATGAGGTTCAGGGCGTCGAGCAGGTCGGCGGCGGCGGCCACGTCGATGTGGCGCAGCACCCACTCGCCGGGCGGCAGGGCGGTGGTGAGGGCGTAGTCGGGGGCGGGCAGGGCGGCGCGCAGGTCGGCGAGCAGCGCCAGGTAGTCGGCGCCGGCGGCCTCGGTCTCGGGGTGCTCCCAGTCGACGTCGACGCCGTCGAAGCCGCGCGCGTCGACGAAGCGGCGGCAGTTGGCGGCGAAGGCGGCGCGCGCGTCCGCGTCCGCCGCCATGGCCGCGAAGGGCCCGCTGCCGGTGCCGCCCCCGAGCGACACCAGCACCTTGAGCCCCGGCTTCGCCTCCTTGAGCTTGGCCACGGCCGCGAGGCAGCCCTGCTCGCCGTCGGCCTCGATCCCGCAGTCGGCCCACTCGTCCATGAAGACCAGCTCGCCCTGCTCGTTCAGGAGCACGAAGGCGTAGTACACGTGCGTGATGCAGTCGAGCTGGAGGGACGAGGGCGGCAGGTCGCGGTAGATGCGCCAGCTTGGGTAGTAGACCCCGTTGACCAAGCCTTCGGACGCCATGATGGAGTCCCCACTGGACGATGGGCGGGTGCTTCGTAACGATGCTGTCCGGAACCCGATTGTGGTAGTGGCCGTACGCACGAGGCGCGTGATACGTAACTTGATTATACGGGATAGACGGTGCGCAGAGAAAGGATGGAATGTCGACAGTTAAAAGTCTTGATCGATGGTGCCCGCACCTCAGAGATCTATCTCCCTTTGTAAACCCTAGTAGTTGCGCATTCCCACGGGCAAGAAGCAAACAGCCTGGGGCGCATACGTGTTTCGCACGTAGACGCTGCCAATTGCCCGCGATGTAGACCGGGTAATCGGAAGGCAAGCTCTTATTCAGTACTGGCCGCGTCGGCCTCGAGGCCTTCTTTTTTCTGGGCTTCTCCTCTCGGCGGCAGCTGCTAGTAAGCAACGTTGGCTTGGGGCCAAGAGAATGCGTTAGTGCTGCAGTCGGTGTCGCACCAAAATCACAGGGCAGATTGTCGACATCTTGTCAGCTCCCATATAATCAGCAACGGCTGCCGACGCAGACATCCGAGATTGTATGTCCAATGTCTCCTTCTTATACGTGAAAACCCCATTGCGAGGTGCGATGCCGTACCTGCAACCCTCCACTTACTTAGTACCTCCTCCTCCTTCTCCTCCTCATCGGTCTTGGACGCAGAATTCTCTGCAGCGGATGCCGATGCCGGAAAAGGCTGTGCGCAGATGCGCCAAGAGCGACCATTCGCTGGGCCGCCGCTCTCGCAGACTGGCAACATACGAGGTCTCTCTGTATTTGTCGTCGCTTCTATTGAACAAGGGAGCGGGATCGCATCGTGCTATGTAACTTGACAGACAAGATGGACCATAGGCCCCGAATGAACACAGGGTGGATGTTTTATCATGTAGGCACCTGCATGTACTTTAATTACCTCTCCAACAGAGAGGGATAGTTGGGTGAGATGAACAACGCTGGAGAAGAAATCCTCAGTGACAGGGATGAAAGGCGGCCCGCTACCATTTCTGCGCGTAAATCCTTCGTCGGCAAGCACGACCTTTTATGCGGATGTGCAAGAACACGGCAAGACATCAACACAAAGTTGCGGCTCTACTTTCACGTGGTCCCCCTCCTAATCTTTCCACCTCTACGTCATGCATTAGAAGCTGGAGGCGGCGCGGCCTCGTCTCGCGACATCCCGGCTCCTCATCGTCTCCCTCGCACCGGCGGTAGAACGTTTCCCCCCCCCTCCCCCTCCCTCATCCCCACGATCTCCCCGCACGCTTATTGGTGCGGGTGGAGGAGAAACATGGGGGACTAACAGCGCTTGTTCCAAGGCTTGTTAGGCTTATTCAGGCTTGTCGGTGACCACTCCCGACGACGCTCTCGAACTGACCACTCACGGCGCCCAGCGCCCGACAAACCCCCGATCAGAGATGGGGCCAACGGGATGCGGAGTCACCCGATTCATATCACGCCTGGTCGAGGGCGTCGACGGCTGATTTGACGATCAGCTCTTTCCGTCTGACTCGGGGGGGGGGGGGGGGGGGGGCGGGAGGTCGATGACGGCCCACGATGTCGGCAGTGAGGCCGGACGCGCGGAACAGGTATAAGAGGCTTGGCTACCCTCTCGACTGCTACCCCCGACGGTTCGGGGCCGCCTGTTTTTTTCGCACGCCTCTCTGTGGACGGGAAACCGTCGTTTGCCAAAAACTCCCCCGTATCACCACCGCCACCCACCAACTTCCCAAGCCAACAACACCCCCTCCTCCTCCTCCTCCCCCCTTCCCCTTCGGCCTAGCCGCCCGGCCCCCCGGACGTCATGGAGCGGTTGCCCGGTTTCAACGTGGCCAACGTGCTGGAGAAGCGGCGGCTCCTCATCGCCATCAACTGCATCGCCGCCCTGTCCATCTTCTTTTTCGGCTACGACCAGGGCATGATGGGCGGCGTCAACGTCGCCAAGGACTACATCGACCTGATGGGCTTCGGCCACGTCGACCCGGAGACGGGCGAGCCCGTCGTGACCGACTCGCTCCTGCAGGGCGGCATCGTGTCCGTGTACTACCTCGGCACCCTCATCGGCTGCCTGCTGGGCGGGTGGTGCGGCGACAGGCTGGGCAGAATCAAGACCATTGCCGTGGGGGCCGTGTGGGCCATCATCGGAGCCTGTCTTCAGTGTTCGGCCATGAACCACAACTGGATGATCTGCGGTAGGTCGCGCCCCCTCTCACCCCCTCATTTCGCTGTGGATGCGGTGGCACGGACATGCTGATCCTTCCCCCCCAGCGCGCGCCGTCAACGGCATTGGCACCGGCATCCTGAACGCCATTGTGCCGGTCTGGGCCACCGAGACGGCCGACCACACCTCTCGTGGGCAGTTCATCGCCATCGAGTTCACGCTCAACATCTTTGGCGTCGTCGTGGCCTACTGGCTCGAGTTCGGCTTGTCCTTCATCGACAACGGCAACTCCCCGTTCCGCTGGCGGTTCCCCATCGCCTTCCAGATCATCCCCCTCCTCGTCCTGCTGGGCGCGGTCTGGTTCTTCCCCGAATCGCCCCGGTGGCTCGTCAAGGTGGGCCGCGACGACGAGGCCCACTACATCCTCCGCCGCCTGCGCGGCTCGACGGGCGAGGACGCCACGCGGGCCGCGCTCGAGTACAACGACATCCGCAACATCGTCCAGCTGGAGAGCAAGGAGTCGCAGAAGAACGGCTACTTCGACATGTTCTTCGACCGCGGGTCGGGCGAGCTCCACACGGGCCGCCGCGTGCAGCTCGTCATCTGGCTGCAGATCATGCAGGAGTGGGTGGGTATCGCCGGCGTCACCGTGTACGCGCCGACCATCTTCCGCATGGCCGGGTTCGACTCGGTCAAGAGCCAGTGGATCAGCGGGCTGAACAACGTCTTCTACATGTTCGCGACGCTCGTCTGCGTCTTCACGCTGGACCGCATCGGGCGCCGGTGGACGCTGTACTGGGGCGCCGTGGGTCAGGGCGTCGCCATGTTCCTCGCCGGGGCCTTTTCCACGCTCGGGAAGCAGGCGACCAGCAGCGGCGACCTCGACAAGGCCAACTCGTACGGGGCGGCGGCGGCCTCCTTCGTCTTCATCTTCACCTCCGTCTTCGGCGCGACCTGGCTCACGGTCCCGTGGCTCTACCCGGCCGAGATCTTCCCGCTGCAGGTGCGCGCCAAGGGCAACGCCTGGGGCGTGTTCGGCTGGTCCATCGGCAACGGTTGGCTGACGCTGCTGTGCCCCGTCATGTTCAACGCCATCGGCGAGAACACGCTGCACATCTTCGGCGCCTGCAACATCCTGGCCATCCCCGTCGTCTGGGCCCTGTACCCCGAGAGCAACCAGCGCACCCTCGAGGAGATGGACCTCCTCTTCGCGGACCCCACCCCCTGGGTGTGGAACGCCGAGAAGACGTTCAAGCGCCTCAAGGAAGAGCAGCCGGGCCTCGTCACCGCCGCCGGCGCCGGCCACAAGGCGCTCGACGACCCCGAGCACGGCCGCATAAGCGAGCACGAGCACGAGCACGCCGTCTCCCCCGTCGAGGAGGCCCCCGATACCAAGTCGTAGCGGAGTGCCGCGAGGGGTACGGGATGAAAGGGGGACACCCCGGCTTGCCGTTCGTGGGCTGTCCTGTGTTCCGGTATTATACTCGAAAAGGCTTCTGCTATATATAAGTAAACTATGATAGGCAGGACCGCAATAAAATCCACCGCTATTCACTTTTCACGTGCCAAGGTTTTCCAAGTTCCCGGGAACGTGCACTGTAATGATGACGGCTTATGATAAGAGCTGACGGAAGGGGGGAGTGTGCTCGGGGCGTAGTTGACATATGAGCCGGGCGTCGGGTTCTTGCCTGGCAAAGATCCGCACACTAGGTGCTCTGAGACGGCTTGAAACAGTGTACTTTTGGGGGGGACTTCTATTCTTAGCGTCTTATTATGCTTGGAGGTTGTGAAACAGGAACAAAAACTCCCCACAAACACAACCTGCCCGGGGTATCCAATGATTGGCATCGCTGTGTTTCTTTTTTTTTCACCCCTTTCCTCCATTCCGTCCCCCCCCCCCCCCCCCCCCCCCCGACCCCCAAATCAGTCGCGGGATTGTAAAATAATAAACACCAACCCCCACTTCGCCTTGCTGTTGGCAGCTATTATCGTGGTGATTCGGGATATCTCGAGCCTAGGAAAATGCGATAACCGGTGGGGGGGGGGAGGGCGTCCCGGAGCCCTTGACTCGATTGTTCCTCCGGTGTGAGGGGCAACATGCGGGACTGTGTCGGCGACGGGCGACGGGGAGTGCCCCGTAACCACCGTCAACACGGCCGAAGACGCTGCGTTCCCTGGGCGAAAAGGGGGGGGCCGGCTTCCTTGCACCGCGGGGTGGGAGTAGGTGGGCCAAGGGGACCGTAGGAGTGCCGTGCATGCGTCGGTGTGTGTGCGTGTGTGTGTGCGGTTGGTTTTGCTGGGTTTAAGGCGGACATCTCATGGTCCCTTTCCCAAGAGCACCCACCAACCCGAGGTCGCATGCACCCCCACACACGCACAGAGAGAGAGGGAGGGAGAGACGCGGGCGGGGGGGGGCCAACGGGGGACGGGTCGTTCCCTCCCGACAAGTATTTTACTCGCTCGCGATGCCGTTGCCGGCGGCGGCGGCGCCCTCGGCGGCGCCCTCGGCGCCCTCGAAGGTGAGGGCACCATCACCCACCACCAGAGCGGGCGAGTAGGCACCGAGGTTGATGTTCAGCGGGGCGGCGGCGGCCATGGCGCTGAGGGCGGCGACGACGGCGAAGAAGGCGCTGCGGGCGTACATTGTGGTGGATTAAATAGACTTGTGGCGGCGGGCGGTGGGTTGTATATGGGTAGGTAGATTAGAGGAACGAGGACGCGGGAGCGAGTGGGTTGTAAGTGGGTTTGCTGCAGATAACCAGATCCGGGGGGGCGCGTAGAATAGTCGAACCAAAAAAAAATTAGAAGAAAACAAGATGCCGCCTGTGCACGTTGCCTTGTTTCAAGCCGAGAGAAGAGAAGTAAAAGCCGGGACGACGAGAATGGTGTGAGGAGGAAAGAGGGAGAGAAGAAGGGGGAATGTCCCAGGCGGCGCAGTTCACGGCTCTTATTATGGGGAACGCGTGGGTGGTTAGGGACGTCGTCGTCGGGCTTCCTTGAGCAGAACCCGGCGCCGTCGTATACCCCCCCCCCCCCCCCTTCCCTCCAGGGTATGTATGGATGTGTGAGGAGGGGTGGCGATTTCAGCCGCATCGGGGGATGGCAGCTGTCGTCTCTCCTCCCCATAGCGCGGGTATAAGCAAATACCAAGCATTTCGGGGGGGACTACTCCCCCTCGCCAAGCCCCAAAGCAAGGGGGAGGCCCCCGTCCAGCCACACGCCCCAGGGCCGTTGCATCGCGGCTCCGCGGCCGTCGTCTTTTCGTTTCGGATCACGGCCCCCGCCAAGAGGCTTGGCGAGCTTCAGCGAGGCCGCCAAGCCGTGGGATCGCCGCCCGTACGGACGGCCGGCGGTCCAAGAGGCGGCCCTTCGGCCCTCCCACGTTTGAGATGAAAATAAATAAAAAGCCAGCACAAACACAGATCCCTGGCCCCGAGAAATGAACGATGGAGCTAATTATGGCAAAACCAATGGGCAACCCGGCCATTTCTCGTGGCTGCGACGTAAAACCCGCGATGGGCGAAGACGTGATGTGACGGCCCCGCACACCAGGGGTCCTCGTCGCAGGAGAAACAAGCTAGTGCGCGAGGAAGAAACAAAAAAAGACTGCCGTTCCTTGTCTGGTCGAAGGGGACCAACAACCATAACGGGCTGTACCTCGCATGGTTAAATCCAGAGCCATTCAAGCAAATGCCTACATAAGTACCTCCAACCTACCTATGTATCGCAGTCCGGCGGGAGAGGATCGACCCCCCCCCTTCTCTCGGAGTAAGATATAGAGCGGAACCTGGGTATTGGGGGGGGGGGGGGGGGGGAGTGTGTACCAAGCTAAACCGATTGGAAGTGCAACGGTCAAAACCTCACTCGCCTCCACCCCAGATGGACGACGGAGAGGCGCCGACCTGGGCCGGGCCTGGCGGTCTTGGCTTCCCCATGGAGAGAAGGCTTCAAACACACGAGGACCTCTTCCCAGCTCAGGCGAACCGAGCGCGCCGGGCGGCCCACGCCTATGGGAATATGAGAGAGACCGAGGCGCGCCTGTTCCTCCCGGGTTTCCCAACGGGTTCTTGCCGCCAAGAGGCGATGTGGGCTTGGCTGTCGGAGGCGAGGTTCCAGCCAAGAACGATGTCGAGAGGGTGTCTCGTGTAGCGAAAGGGGATCGGTAGGTAGGTAGGTACACCACGCCCGGGGCCCGCGGTGGTAACGTCCAGTGTGATTGGGGGAGGGGGCGGAGAAAGTACCTATCCATTCGGAGCCGCCTCTCGTTTCAAGCCCGCAATGAACGGGATGGGGGTCTGCCTGCTTCTTGCATCCCGTCTGATAAGAGAGGGCGTGCGTGAGAGAGAGAGAGAGTGAGAGAGAGCAAATGAAGCGCTGTCTGCAAAGCATGCAATGCCCCGGGAGCCAATCAGCACCAGGGGAACGGCCATGGCCTGTCCAGGACAGGAAATTCAATCCATCGCGTGTTTTCATCCAATCAACAAGCAACGCCAATACCTACGTCCGAACTTCGCACTCCATCTGTATATGTATGCTCGTCCGAGGTAGACGCGCATATACCGGGGAAGACTGAGTGAGTCGCCAAGAGGTGGCAAACATGCCGGTACTTAAGTAATACACTTACATGGGACATCGTGTACACCCTGGATACGAGAACGTACACATATCTCTTCTTTTTAGTCAGATCCCATGGTATCGACCTCTTCCGGCCACTCCATCTCGCCGTCGGTGTGCCGAATGCGTGCCCGCCCGGTGTCCCCTTCTCCGGACTGGACGCGGCAACGCATAGGACCACACATCCTCGGTGAGATATCCCAGCACCCACATGAGGAGAATGCACGCGTTTTCCGTCCTTCTCCCCTCCCCCGCCCCTTTGTGCCTTTCTATTGATTGTTTCGCCGTAACCCCCGTTCGCGCGCGCCCCCCCCCCCGTGCCGGCCGTCTCTCTCTCTCTCTCTCTCTCTCTCTCTCCCTCTCTCCCCTTTTCGTCAGCCGGCGACCCGAATGACGATCTTGCCGCGGGCGCGCCGCGTCATGAGGCGCGCGTACGCGGCGGGCACGTCCTCGAAGGCGTACTCGGCGTCGACGGGCACCTCGCCGAGGCGGCCGTCGGCGGCGCAGGCCACCACCTCGCGCGCGAGGGCGCCCGCCGGCGCGAGGCCCGCCATGCCGAACGCGCGCGGCGTGCCGCCGAGCCAGACGGGCCGCAGCTGGTGCATGAGCACCGGGTACGCCCCCTGCGACCGCCCGCCCACGATGCTGAGGAACCGCCCCGCCGGCGCCAGGTACGCCGGGCTCCGCGTGTAGAGCGCGTCGTCGCCCGCGCAGTCGACGATGATGTCCAGCTGCTGCTGCTGCTGCGCGCCGTCGTTCGCCCCGTACCGCTCCGCGAGGAAGCCGTACGTGTCCCGGTGCGCCGTGTAGTCGACAACCTGTGGGAAAAAGGGGGGACGAAGGAGAAAACCCCCGTGGTCGTCAGCGTCGAGCCTCCCCGGTGTTCGCCCTCTCCCTTTCGAGGGGTGGCGCGACAAAAGCCCAGCTCCCTCCCCCCGCGGGCGCCATCACGAAAAAAAAAAAAAAAAAAAAAAACTCACCTCGTCGGCGCCCAAGCGCCGCACCAGCTCGGCATTGGCGCCCGAGCAGACGCCTACGACGACGGCGCCGCGGGCCTTGAGCATGGGCACGAGGACGGAGCCGACGCCGCCGCTGGCGCCGTTGACCAGGACGCGGTCGCCGGGGCGGGGGCGAAGCTCGGCCACGAGGACGGCGGCGGTCTGGCCGGTGATGCCGGCGGCGACGGCGGCGGCGGGGCGCAGGGCCGGGGGGCGGCGGGCGGCGAGGTGGGCGGGCACGGTGATGACCTCGGCCAGGGTGCCGGCGCCGCGGAGCACGGGGCCGACGCCGAGCGCGCCGCAGACGGGCGTGCCGGGGCCGGCCAGGTCGGGCGGCGCGTCCGGCCCCGCCGCCAGCACCTCGCCCACGAAGTCGAGGCCCGCGACCGGCCGCCGCCGCCACGGCAGCCAGGCCCCGAAGACGGCCATGATGGGCAGGTCCACCGGGTTCAGCCCCGCGTGCGTCACGCGCACCAGCAGGTCCGCCCCCGTCGGCGCGCCCGGCGCCGGCCGCGCCGTCTCGAGGCGGAGCGCCTCTTGGGGCGTGCCGCGCCGGCACACGCTCCAGGCGCGCATGGTGGCGGGGCGCGGCGGCTCCGACATGGGCGGCAAGAGGGCGCGATAGGAACTCGGAGAAACGAAGTTAGGGGACGGGGAGCTAGCGCAAATAAACGTCCCGAGGCGCGAGCGAGCTGATGTTTGACGACGGGAGAAATGCTCGACTCGGATGCTGCCGGCGTCCGTCTGTTATGAGCTGCTGCTCGCAACCGCCGTTTCAGAGTCGACGGTCCGTGCGGATACCCTGTGCACGATAGTCCCTGAAATCAATCTCCTGAAGGTCGCCAAACCCCAAATCAACACGGGCAGTGTCGCAACAGGTCCAACGCCTCTACTGTATGATTATGTTTCCAAGACGTGAATTTGTAGAATTTGTAGTCATCATTTCATATCTAGCGCTGAAAAATAATCATGACACTGCGTCCGCTGATGAGGATTCCCGCCTTGCCGGTCTTGGCACGGCATACTAGGCCCCGGAACCTCTCCGTGGATTAGATGCTCCAAGAAACCACCCTATCCAGCGCATTGCGTCGGTGTATGATATTCTCCTCTCGGAATCAGGAAGCGTTTAGGCCCACTTGCCCAGCAGGGCCATGAGGCCTGCGCCGACGGCCACGCACAGCAAGGCCAGGCTCTTCATGCGCAAGCCCGCCTTCTGCATCTCGGGGTTGAACATAAACTCGTGGGCCAAGAGCTCCACTAGGCCGGTGTAAAGCAGGATGCCAGCACTGATTGAGTCGAAAACGCCGTTGGCGATCTTAGTCGTGGGGCTGCCCGGCGCCAGCGACTGCCGGACACCCAAGCCAACGGCGATGGCGATGGGCGTGCTGATGCTGTAGCCGGCTGCCAACAGGTAGGGCATGTAGCCCTTGCCCTTCGGCCAGGAGGCCGTGGCCAGACGGGCGCCGAGACCCAGACCCTCGAAGGCCTGGTGGAAGACGAGGACGATGTACAAGATGGTGAACTCTTCTCCGGACACAGCGAGCGTGAGGCCGATGAAGATGCTGTGGAAGATGACGCCGAACTCGAGAATGAAGATGGCCGTCATCTGCGCGGCAAAGGCCGAGTAGCTGTCGTTCTCGGTGTGCTCGCGGGCGTGGGCCAGGTGGTCTTCGCCCCGGGGGTATGAGATATCGGTGGTCGTGCCGGGCTCCACAAGTCCGGCGCCGGTAGAGGCTGACTTATCGCCGCCACAGCCGGCTTCGAGATCGGCCGACGAGGAAGGAGGTGCCCGGGAATCATGGCTGTTCTTATTATGGATAACATCAAGCGATGGGTCCGAGGTTCTCTCGTCATGCTGGTGGTTTTCGAAAATATCGAAGTGGGCGACCAAGATCTCCAGCACGAACATGACCATGATGGAGATAAGACAGATACCACCAGCCCACGAGTATTCCGAAATCTCGTAACCTTCCAAGCAGGGCGAGGCGAGATTCTCGAAAGCCGGCGTCAATAGATGAATCAGAGCCGTGGCGATGATGACGCCGGTACCGAAGTACTTGGCAACGAAAAAGGCCATCTTGTGGACGCGCATCTTGGAGCTTCGGGCCAGGACAACGGGCGTCATGGCACCAATCATGGATCCAACGAGAATGACGAAGATGGAAGAGATTCTCAGGCCCATTCGACCGTCGAACTCGTTTTCGCTGTCACACTCGGTGGTGACGGTGAAGCTGCTGCCCAAAGATTCGCCGCCGGCATCTTGGCGGGTCTTGAGCACTAGGCCCATAGCCGTGGCTACGTCGACCATTGTGGGATGATGGGTTGATTGCTGGGGGAGGTGACGATGTATCGGCGGGGAGAGGGGCGCCGGTAGAGCGTGGGGGTTTAAAAAGTAGCAAGGAGAATGCTAATTCGATTTCCAAAAAGCCAAGCCGTGATATAACGGCTGCAAGTCTGGGAACGGCTCTTGACTGGAGGCGCGTGGCTTGACGGCGGCTTCCTCGCAGCTTGGGTTATTGCTGATCAGGTAGGCCCGTGGGGGTGGCAGCGGAGGTGATCCGGAAAGCTGGGATGATGGCCAAGACAAGCTGGGTATGCCGAGAAGCTTGGGGGACTTGGCCGTCTTATTAAAGAAGCCAAGCAAAGCTTGTTAAACGACTCTCGTAAGGTGGGAACGCTTGGCAAGCTGTTAAGAACTGTCCAGTACTTGCCCGTTAGCCAAATGGTGAGCGATGTGTTTTTGTACCTATATAACGTATGGTGGCTTGTGCGAAGACCCGGCTGGCCATGCCGGGGGGTACGCCAGGTTCATGGGGGCAGGTGTAAAATTTAGAGGGATTATTCTTCAGCCCATTTGGTCATCCAGGTTACTGCTGGGTAAGACGGCCCAGCGTGCTCTCCTCGTTGATTGCACCGGGGACTTGGACGGGGTCTGGTGCAGCTCCCTTGTGAACCTTGATGGCCACCACCCTTGTCTCGAGGTACTTTGCGAGGTAGAAAAAGCAGGGGCCGGTAGTCTGCCGGTCGAACGGCCAGGCTTGGTCCACGAAGCGGGCAAAGTGGCAGGTCTGGCAGGGGAAGAAAAGTGTGCAAGTAATAGAATAGGTACATACATACCAGCTGCGGGTGCGGCTTGTACAAGGGACTCTTGCCGTGTTGCCGACTGGCGTCTGCTATATCGGCAAGAGCGGTAGCGTGAAGTCGTCACGCCCGGGCCGGTGGTGCAGGATGGTACGGCTTGCAATGAGCACGCGTGCTGGAGCCGGTCCTTGGACTGCGCCGATTGTGGTTGCGGCAGTACCGTCTATCCTCGTGAGCCTGGCGCGGTTGGCACGACAGTGGGAGGCACTCCACAGGAGCCCGGGAACAATATAAACAATAGGGCGCAGCCGAGTGTTCAACAGTAACGTGGAACAGAGACGAGGTGAGGCAGAGCGTCGTTGACTGCGGGGGAGGGAAACGGACTCGATGGCGACTGATAATTCAAGCACACCCGGTGGAATGACCTTGTCGAAGTACCCGGTACTGGTACAGCCCTGCTTCGACGGCAAGCAGCTGAAAGCAAGCACACACACACAACGTCCTTGGACAAAAAAAGAACGATGACGATCAAGCCACGACGGGAGAAAGAGAGAGAGAGTCGAGGCGTCTGTCTGTCTCGCCGTCGGCGGCCCTGCGGCCCAGCCGGTTCGGCAGAGTATTCTGTGAAAATGAGGACCTTGAGGGACAGTGGGCACTGGGACCTGTGGTTGGTGGGGCCTTCCACCCTGGGAGCTGCTGCTGACATTTCCGCCAGGGCGACTCTAGCGTGCGCCTTTTCCAGCCTCCAACCCAGTCGGGCTTATACTCCGTGGGCGGGAGAGTAAGACCGATATGGCTGACCGGTACGGCTCCATGGGTGTGTTCGTGTAGAAGTGGTGATGATGACGCCGGTGGGTGATGATTGGGTGTTGCTGGCTGCCCCTTCTGACTGTCCCTGGTGGAGGATAATGAGGGCTGGCTGTGATTTCCCATATCATATGCCGTATTCGAGCCGCACCGCCAGATCTCGTCGCAAGTCAGCACTTGCTTCCAGACTGTCCCCCCCTTTTACTGGTAGCTTTCTCTCTACGCGATTGTATCCTCACGGGTGGTTGTGAGCTAGAATCTTATTATCTAGCGTGTATCAGATGTCCTACATTGCATCCCCCTACGGTGAAAGTTACATACCTGCATACCTAAGTAAGTACTTATATCCCCAGCCTCCTCCCAATGGTGCTCGGCGCATAAAGGCAGGCGTATATGGGAACAAGCACGCGCGATGCAGATGCGGATAGGACGTCGGGATGATCCCATCCCCATCGGCGTGGGGGTCTTTTTTTTTTCCCCCTCGACGTCACCCCTGCAGCCCCGAAGAGCTAGGCCGGGGTTGCCGTCCCTCAAGGTTCTCAATTCTTCAGATACGTCGAGCCAATCAATAGAGCGCAAAGAAATCAAGGGCGATGGATCTCGCTAAGTACTTACATACCATCCTGCCTCCGTCCGTTGCCCGCCCGGGGCTTTTATGTGGCTCCCTTGCGCAAGCCAACCCATCCACAATGATACCAACTACCTTCCCATACTACTGTGTATGTTGGAGGTACTTTATAGCTTCCGTATAGCCGCCCCGACGACTCGGGTTTCCCCTCCCGGGCCCCCCACCGTGAGAGCCGTAGCGTTAATACTAGTAGGGCTATACATACTTGGGGAATAAGACGACGCGAGGCATCATGCTTCTGCAGATAAACGCCTATCTCCAGAGGCGTCGTTTTTGGGCTCATGCCCGTTCCCGTCCCCGTACTGTGGTGTTATGCGCCGTACCGTTGTCGCGGAAGTGAATAAAGTCAAATTTCGCACCACGTGGCTTCGTGCTAAGCGTGCGACCCCATTCCTCATGCGCGCGCCCGTCAGACAGCTCGGTCTGCTTGCCAATGAGGGAAATGCTTCGGAATTACAAGATAACACGGCTAACAAAGCACGCACGGGGGATATTGCCATAGCGCATGATAAAGCTGTATCATGTTGTGTTGGGGTGACTAGTAGCATACTCCTTGCGGAAAGTACCACTTCCCAACCCCTGCTTGGATACCAGCATATCCACCAGTTCGTGCCGAAGCACAATTTGAACTCAACCACGACTAGCTACATATCTGTCCTTGAGCTACCAAGTTTAGATACGTATACCCGATCGCCTCGTCGGAGATGCTACCTTGACATCTGTCCGGGCTAGGATCTGTTAAAACTTGCACCTAGCTAGTCACCCGCAAGGTTCGGTCGACTGAGCCGACAGAAGCAACCCGTCTGCGTGCTTTCCCCACACACGAGCCGACCTCAGCGTGGTATCCAAGTAACCTAGAGCAGGCAGGATGTGCGAGACTCTTCCGAGCAGTGGAGCAACATGGGGCCGAGCTGAGGTTGTACGCCGCTCCGTGGGAAGAAAACTCATTACCTGGCGGAGGATGGTATGTAGTGCAAGCCCCGAAGCAGCGAGGACAGGCGGCGGTGAGTGTACGGAGCTCGGTGACTGCATGTCTTTCAAGACGAGAACTGCACTTCAAAGCCCAGACTCCGGAAGGGCGAGTCCAGTTTCCGCAAATCAACGCCGCTGCCGAGACTGAAGAGCAACGACTTAATGCGCCCTTCCCAAAGCAGGCCGATCTTCATGTGCTGGTCCAGTCGGGCTTTGAGCACACCGGCGTACTCATCGGCTTCGGCCCTATCCTCTGCGGACGGCGGCGGCTCGTTAGTCAAAGGTGACTTGTCGAGCAAAGTGGCCTCATCTGGGTCGTCACGTCTCCACTCCATTTTGGCTTGAAAGCTCCTCTCCTTTTTCCGCTTCGTGACGGGCTCGGGCTCAGGCAAGGGCTCGAACCCTTCGAGCGCAGGGAGGGGATCGTCCAGTCGCCATTCCATTTTGGCCTGGAAGCTTCTTTCGAAACGAGGTGGCGCCGCAGCCACGGCTTCTTCCTCCTGGGCTGCCCAAGCGCCCTTTTTCCTCCACAACTCCATGCCGATCGCCCAATCGCTCTCGTAGCTGTAGACGTTGAAGTCCAACTTGGTGGCCAGGGAACAGTGCTGGCCCGCCATGACGGCATAACTCCAGCTGATATTGCCCATCAAGGGGTTGATGGTCATAGTGGCCGTGAGCGGCGTGCCCGTGTGCGATGGGAGGGTCGCAAATCTTGCCCCCAGGCTCATGCCCCCTGACTTGTTGAGGGTGCCGTAGTACAGTTCTGCGCCGGCGCTGAAGCGTCCGTATATCATGTCTCGCTCCCCGTTACCGTTACCGTTCCCGTTGCCGTGCGCGCCGTCCTCCGAGATGGCGGTGGGTGTGTTCAACTTCTCGGCGTCCCCTCCGAAGTTGTACAGCCCCCGGATCCCCAGCAAGCCGCCATCCGACGATGCCAGGCCCTCAATGTCGTACCGTCCTTTGTCGTATTGCACCATCCCCAGCACCGTGCCGCCGTTACGCAGGGTTTGGTCGGATACCGAGCTGATCTGCATCTGCAGAGCAGGTGTGAACCGCTTTACCAGGAGCGCCTCTAGCATGGATCGCGGGAGATACAGGCGGCCGTATGCCAGCGCATCCTTCTGGCGTGCCTCCAAACCATCCAACAACTTTGTGGTGTCGGTCGCCCCTCGCAGTTCGGCCAGGGGCTTGTAGCTTCGCAGCAGGTCGGGCAGTGGTATTCGGTCGCTCTGGGCGATGGCGTTCTGCAGCGGCACCGTCGAGTACAGGTACGAGATGGAGCCGTCGACCACTCCCACGGTGCCCAATTGGTAGGCCGTGGCGAACTGGGGCGTCGCCAGCGACCCCAGGGTCAGGCGCACACCGCGCGGGGTCGGAAAGTTGAGCAGCGCATCGGTGGTGGCGTTGAGGGACGAGTACGAGTTGTCGCGGTTCCAGCCCGTCGCGGCATAGAATGCGCTCTGTATGTAGTCCATGAATTCGAGCATGGTGACAGGGTCGGCTGGAGGGGTCGCTGACCCGGGGGTGAGCCTGAGGTTACCGCGAAGGCATCGGCCCCTCTGCAATTCCTCGAAAGCGAATGGGTGTGTTTGGACGCTGATGTTGACTTGACGCCCTTCTGGTCCCCCACGAAGCACCGCACAAGTAAGATAGATACCAGGTCAGCGGGCTAACAGCTTTATCGATAAGAACCACCTGATCCTATGGGATGGGGGACGAGGTTGTATTACATGCTACTAACATAACACCACAGGTAAGGCAGGATACAAGTAAATTTGTCATCCATAATATACCGGATACCAGAGACACGTTTAAGAACCTTTCCCAGGACAACCTGAAATTTTTATACGTGAAGTAATGGAGCTCCATGCCACTCGCTTCGTGATGTACCGTCCATTCAGTCCGAGATACGAATCTTCCAACACGTCATACGCATCGGTGCCGTTGTAGGCCTGTATTCCTTATTACCATTAATCCCTTCCTAGTAGTAATGCCCAACTAATACCATAATACGTGCAATTCGGTAACCGCCTTCCCAAACACTTGTCCTCCAACGATATTACACCCCGCTGTCCGCCTTTTCGCAGGATCCATTAACGAGCAATGCGATGGCTAGTATATTCTCTCGTAGCAGTAGACGAATGCATAAGGCCCATAGGGCACTGGTATTCCGGTGCGGGGTGTGGGTTTCTGTAAGGTAGGGAGTGCGATGGGACGTCCATGTCTGTGTCCGTATCGCCACGCAAGGTAGCATCAGAGTCGGACCCCGAGTCGTCGCATATGGTAGCGTCAGAGTCAACGTCGGGTTCTTCACTATTCGGATCCATTTTCCTCTGCTCTCTTGCGTTCGTCCACTGGGGCTTGTAGCCAGTCATGGAATATGGGCTCTTGGATATGATGTCTTCAACTTGTCGTTTTGCGTCCTCCATGCTGAATTCAGGTCCGGTCTTCTTCTTTCGCGGGCCTATGACGCAACTACCCACGAGTCGGATCCGGAGACCCGTCAGTTGCCCGAGGTTTGAGGTGTAATCTCGGCAACTCGCGCATGGTATGTTGTCTAGGTATATTGTGACGTCCCGGCGCTCTTCCGGTACCTCGTCGCGTATTCTGAATAGGTTCCGGAATTGTTCACGCAGATAGCTGTGCTCTGGTTGACCATCCACCCGCGGAACGAAGGCCTCGGTCAGGCTGAACGCGTATGCTGTGGAAAGTGTAATTTCGACATGCGAGGCCGATTCACGGCCTTTGAATTCGGCCGAGGCAGCTTTGGCGGCGTTGTCGTTGCGGTGTCTGTTGAAGCCATGACCAATGCACGAGGCAACAAATTTAAGAGCGATCCATGCCCATTTGGTTGAGTTGACGACCTGGGGGTGAACCTGTTTCCTGTGCGACCATCCGCTAATAGCGAAGAGTGTCGGTCCACTCACGCTCAAGTTTCCTGTGTCCTCCCCAAAGTTGAACACTTCGCTGTTGGGTTGCTGGTCCGTAGTGGACATCAGGAATCCAATGGTCTTCGTCTCCAGTAGTGTACTGCCAATGTCGATTTGTAGAAGAATGATGTCGCCGTGGTTGGTGTCCTTATAAACGATCAGGCTCCGGCCTCTCTTGGCTAGTTTATAAAGACCCAGGCGTTTGCCTTCCTTTGTGTCCTTGTTAGTCCATAATGACGAAGAAACCGATGGTGCTTGGATCAATATTGCTATATTTACTTACTTGGGCATCGCCGTGGTCTTCTTGCATCTTGAACGAAGGCTCGGGGGGAAGGAACCGAAAGGAAGGCATGGAGAGGAAAGGAGGGGAAGAGGGCAAAGGATAGGCCTTGAAGACGAGAAGGGCTTGGATGAGAAGGGCTTGGACGAGAAGGGCTTGAAGGGAGAAGGGTTGGAAGGGAGGTCTTGGAGGGGAGGGAAAGTCTTGGAGGGGAGGGGAAGTCTTGGAGGGGAGGGGAAGTCTTGGAGGGGAGGGGAAGTCTTGGAGGGGAAGAGGATGCCATGGAGGGGATGGGTGCCTGTAAGCCATGAAGGCTGCAGAGGAAGGAGGCGAGAGGGGGGGCAAGGCAGGAGCCAACAAGTCCTCTAGTGATATGGATGGGGTTGTCAAGGATCGGATGAAGTGGCTAGAAGAGGGTGTTGCCAGCCAAGGGCAACAGATATAACGGACATAAGGCACGTTACCAAGAACCTTCTTGCGAACGTTAGATGATTTCTGACGAGATGGTACCCTGACGCGGTTGATCGACATTCAGGGGCAGGTCGGCGGTTCATCCCATGAACCTGTAGTTCCAAGCCAGCATGTCAAGGACCTGGCAAAGAGCAAAAGGACAGTACAGAGGCACAGAGCGTGTAGTGTAATGTTAATCCATTCGTATCTGGGGAACCAGGGTGGAGGGCTGAACGTTCGGCAAGTCATTGATTGGTATCAGGCGGCAAAAAAATCAGGAGGAATACCCTCTCTCCATTGGTTACGAGTCGATCCAGACTGCAAATCCATTTTCAACGCCATCCATGCCCATGAACCGCAGATTCCCATGCCCGAGCGGAAGTCATAGTCGTGTCAGTGAAGACATTTACTCCTCATCCTCCTCCTCCTCGGCCTCAGCGGTGGTCTGGGCAATACCTGGGCAGAGTTAGCAGGGGTTCCAGATCCTGGGTGGGCTGGAGGGGGGCGCTTACGGTCCAGATCACGCTGGCCGGACTGAGTGATTCTGCGGCCGCCCTTCTCCTCGTCCTGCTCGAGGACACCGATCTTCTCAAGAGCCTGCATGATCTTGCGGTCGACACCGCCGGAGGCATCGACGTGCTTGGAGGGACGGACGCCACGGTTCTTGGCGGTACCGTGGACTCTGCGGAGACGGCCGACACCGACGGTCTTGCGGAGGTAGACGTGGCGGGCGACGGAGGCGGCACGGACGTAGAACCAGTCAATGTTCTGGGGAGGCAGCTCGCGCGAGGGGCCGGTCTTGACAGTGTCGACCCAACCTGGGAAGCGCGTTAGCATGCGAGCTGGAGCGGTGCCGCCATCAACCAGAACCTACCAGGGATGGGCAGCTTGCCCTGACGCTTCAGGAAAGAAGCGTAGTTCTCAATGAACTTCTGCGCCTGCATTGAAAGACCCCATTATCAGCATGATTCCGTCATCAGAGGTCTTGCGACCCCCTCGCGCCTGCTCCAAATCTTGTTTGTTCCCTGGCTCTTTCTGATGGCCCATGTCCGAGAACACCGAGTTGGTTGGATCGAGTTCGGAAGACGCTCATCGAAGTTTTTTCTTCTCTTTTGGTCGCAGTGCTCGAGGCGGCCTCAAGAAGGATCGCTGATGGTACCTACATCGACATCGCGAACACCGATTCCACCAGTCATTTTTGCGGTAGTGAGTTGGTTTGAGGGGGAGACTTGGGCGGAATGGACTTGGCGAGGGGATTCGGGCGGCGAACGGTGTGGTGGAATCAAAGGTCGAAATCGGGAATTTCTGCTAGAGAGGCCGTCGGATTGGAAATTCTGGATGGCACAGATTGGCCGGCCAGGGCCTGGGAGGTGGGAGGGGTCTGTGCGTAAACGCGAAAAATAGGGCAAGCCCTTCCATTAATTGGCAGGTCGTACCTGCCGTGGTGCCTCTAATGGCCTTTCATTCCCCACCCGCGGGGTTGAGCCACATCGCCTCCGCCTGGAAAGCTGTGATTCCTCCGATACACATTATCCACAATCGCACCAGCCACACGAGCCCGTGAGCCCGCGGATTCAGAAATCAGGTACTCCGTACCTCCATTATCCATCATCCCTCCAGCCATCCATCCATCCATCCACCTGTATGGATCCATCACTTCCGATGGCGGGTTTTAAGTAGGGCCTCCAGGATCCCCGCCATTCATGATCCACCTAGATTCCCGATTGGACCCAAGCGGGCATCCAGGCTCGAAATTTAAGTACAGCCTCAGCCGACTTCAACAACCTCCATCGTTCTTCAGTTCGCCATGTTCCGATGGAACCGGCATCATTTCTGCTGTCCTGCACTGGCCCACTGAGCGTCCCACTGCGCCAGCTGCCCTGCGGTATCCCGTTGTGATCCAAACCCGGCGGCGAAGCTCTCGTTGGGCTGGGTGTCTTCAAGGTATGCGTCCAGCGTGCTGGGTTTGCCGTGGGAACTGGACGAGTGCTTGTGGGATTTCTTTTGCGAAGCCGAAGAGGCTGAGTTGACCTTGGCACTGCTGTCGTCTGCATTAGTACGGAGTTCCAGAAGCCGGGCGTCAGGGGAGAGACGTGCCTGCTCTTGCCCATGTCGTATCACGGGTAGTATGGGATGATAGGGTAGGTAGGTTGGTTCGTGGCAGCCAAGTAGAGGTTGCAATGCTTTCTGGATAAGAGATTCGCGTGATTGTCCTTCTCCGTATGGGATTCTGGTTGTGCGGTTTGTTGCTCGTCGTGTCAGAGCTAGAGGCCTTACTCTTATATAGAGTCATCACTCCATGGCATGGCCATGTCCACGTACACGCACGCGCGCGTCTGCGACTCGGATATTCCCTTCCTTACGAAAGCATCATTGCCATCTTAGTACGCAGGTCGGTGGTCCCTGTGATGCCAAAATTATCTCCTCATGCTATCTAACAACCACGGCCCTTGTGGGTGTGCGCCCCGGTAAGTACCTCCCCTCCCGCATTTACTTAGGTGCGTGAGGAAGTACGTTGGTTCCCTTGGGCGGAAAAGGCCTGTCTAGTACCTAGGTAGGTAGGTAGCCCGCGCAGAGACAAAGGGTCAACTCCCGTCTCTCTTGTGGTGGTCTCACTACGTTTCAAGTTTTCCCTGACCTGCAGTGTCTTCGTCGACAAGTGGTATCGTGGAGGGTATGTACCAATGAGCCTGCAGGACCTCGAGAATCCCTTCCATGGGATGGAGGATGGATGTACGCGCACACGCCTGTACTTTCCTGCTTTTCACCCTACACCACCCAAGCAGGTTATGAGGCTCTTCATCCGGCTATTGTTTCCCTCCCATTGTTCCGGTGTAGCATCGATGCCATCGGTTTCCCGCTGTGCTGGTGGTGGTGGTTGCCCCTGGATCAGCCGGTGCCCGCTTCTGGCCTGGCGACTGTGGATCGCAGGCCCCCCTCTTCTCTTCCCTCTGGGGAAGGAACGAACGGGGGCACTCGCCGCGCGCATGATTCGGGCCAAAATGGTCGAGCTGCAGAGCTCCAAGGCCCACCTGCTCTTCAGCTCCGACTGCCCATCGACACCTTGCTCAACTCCCCCTCACCATGAACCCCAATTCGCCCCGATTGACTGAGGATGCGCCATTGCATTACACAATCATGGACTCTACTCAATTTCAGCCGCTAACCAGAGACCAGGCACCGTGAACCGGTCCATCACGTTGGAGGTTCGTGGGCAGTCATCCCTCTCCGGGTCAACCCTCACACCAGAGCCGCCTCCGACACCACGCATGGATGGCTGGTATGGGAGGCGGGGGAAGTGAGGCTTCCTTCCTATTCGTATTCGTATGCTCTTTCGGTGTAAGCATTGGACACTGTTCTCGGCAGGATACCAGCCTCCCTGACCCAGTTCCTCCGGCTACCTAAGTACCAGCAGGCAACATGTGGCGTGGTCCTGCCACTGTGTTCATGGCGACCCAGGCGAACCATTCTTTTTGGCTATCCCCAGTCCGCAAGCCTCTTAGACTGACATTCCGGGCAAAGCCTCACCCCCATGAAACTATCTCGCCGCGGAGGAGCGCCTTTTTGTCGACCAATCCCGGCCTCCTACCGACCTCCTTGCCACCCTCAGGACTGCGTACCTAACGACGTGGGCTGGATTGTCATCTCACCGACTTGGCTCCACCACCATCATTGCCTTTGCCAAAGTTGCGTGTCCAGTGTCCTCTCCAATGGTTTGGGGTTTGGGCGGAAGGGGTCAGGACGCCCGGCCTTTCGAACTCCATCGAAAAGACGACTATAGGCCCCACGGGATGGCTGTGTCGGTGCGACGGCCCATGCCTTGCTTCCAGCTTGGGGCTTATAGTCTAAATTTGGTTGACACTTAACCTATCACCCCAACCCAAACCACCTACCGCACTGCTTGAAACCTATAGCCCAGCCCCCAACGGCCCCCAAAACCGGCCCCCAACATAGCCCCCAAAACACAGCCCCCAACAGCCCCCGCCAGCTGGCTGTTGGATCCTGAATCTCTTGTATATATGTCTGCGATGCTCCTGTCCGTCGTCTCGAGGGGACCGGTTATGGCACTGTAATGCTGCTGCTCCGAAAAACGAAAGCGTGCTTCCCTAAACTCGCCCCCCTGCGAATCCGAATCCCTCATCGACGCTATGAAGTCATCACGCATACAGACGTCTACCTACCGTACACGAAACGGAATATCGATATCGGGCGGTTGCAAAGCATACGTGGCCGCCGAGGCCCTTCCAACACCCCGACACATCAAGCGGCAGGGAATGAGCAACACGACTTTAGCTACTACGGCTCATAACACGACTACGGGGGCACATTTCGACCCGGAGTCCCTTTAGCGGGGGGCACACCTTTCGACAAGGGGGGGAAGCCGGTGAAACCGGGCGACACCGAGGCCACAAAAGGGAAAAAAGGCAACCAGGCATGCCTTGGCCTAGCACACAACACACAACCGTGATATCGCATGTGCGAGCTGCTATTCGATGGCCAGGTTCATTCCATGCGTCCGGTGGCTGCGGACAAACGATATCCAACCCCGCTGGAAACCCCCTGGAGAAACACGCAACTGCGTGTTGCCCCCGCCCCCTGCTGCTGCCGCCTCACGCAACGTAGGCTCGGCGGTCGTTTTCAGGGAACAAGTATACGGCATCTGCAGGGCCGCGCAACGCCAATATATTAAAGGGATTTTGAGCCTCAACCGTCTCTAGTACCTCGAGACCTCGCCCGGGTTCCCCGCGTCCCTGAAGGGATTCAGGGACTCGCTGCCACATGGGCCGGGGGGTACACCGACGGCCGTTGCGATGCTCGGAACGATTTTCAACCGGTACAAAATGCGCTATATCGCCACTCGAAGCATGCTCGAAATGGCCTTGGGAGCACCCTTCGAAGACCCTCAATTAAGTTGTTGTGGGAAAGAGTTCAGCACACAGTCGGGGTGAAATTCCCAGCATTAGCGGCTGATCTCCCATCGCGCACCACAGTCACTCGGTACGATGGATTCCTATATGGAATCCCAACCCTTGTTCCAGCACCGGCCGCTGGGTTCCTTCAGTGGAACTTCGGTTACGCCATGCAGTTCCGAGGGCAGCCAGATGTTCGGCCTGGGTTCGAGCAAAAGCCCAGACGCGCATGTTAGCTTCCAGCAGCCAATGGCTCATGCTGAAGGTGTTGACCAAGGGACTTCCGGGGGATCTTGCGGGTAAGTTCTTCGTCATGGAATTTCCGCCTTTCTAACACTCGATAGCTTCCGTCGCTTGGTGGTGGACGATTGTGCCAGAATCCGACTTTTCCTCAGGGCAGACGAACACTTTCTCCTCCAAAGAGACCCTGCAGATTCGTCGCCAGTCTACTGCATCATTTGTCGGGAGAATTTCGGCGACGCCCATAATATGTTGCGCCACTTGAGGAACTGTCAAGCGCTCGACAAGGGAGAATACTTGTGTCCTACATGCAACACTTGGGAGCAAGTCAGAACCTCGTCGAAGAAGAAATCCTCAAGACTCCGAACCCGCTTGGGCAACAAAATCAGGAAGGGCTACGAGCAAGCGCTGAAGCGGCTCCTTGGCCCGAAGCAGACTCTTTGCTCCAATTGTCGTTGCAAAATCGAAGCTGCAGAGCGATCCTTCAGCAATCACACAACAAAGCCGTCATGGGCCAGCTTGGGAGAAGAGGGTTTGACAGCTTCGCACTTCCCTGCCTCGTCTGCTCAGCACTGCAACAAAGCGCAACCTGCTCGAAGATACTCCGTGCAGCAATCGCCATCTTGGTTGGAGCTGGCAGACACCCCGCATCGCGTCGAGCTCTATGATACCTCCCCATTGAGCGAACTGCGCGGCACAAACCCAGTAGACGCTGAGGTATACCCGTACGCCATGGACGGCCCGCAGGTACCCAGCTTCAATATTCCCCAGGGTATTCCCGAAATAGACAGCCACGCAGTGAACTTCGGAGCGTTTCCGGGGCGGGCCAACGAGCAGACATTCCCTATGAGCAGCAACCCCCCATACGCATCGGCGAAAAGAAGCTCTCTCGCCCCGTATGATACCTCACCCACGGAGTTGTCCTCGGTAGCGCCGACCCATACAAGCCATACTGCGTTCAGCGTCTCACCCACGTCGTCCACAGACTCCGGTACTGGAGGCTCGTCCTGTCAAGCACATCCGAGCCCCGAGAAATCTTTCAGCACCAACCCGGACCACTTTGCGACTGAAAGTCTCAACGGCATGCCAACGGCCTTCACGTCACATCCCGCAGTATCCATGGACTCTTTCCAGGAAACCTCGTGGAATCCAGTCATTGCCGACACGAGGCCCAGATCTTCATTGGCCATTGATACTTCTTTCATGAACACGTATGCACTCTCTTCCACCTGGGGGCCTCAACACTCCTACTTAGCGACGCCAACTATGGTGTCCTTCCAGAATCCCCCGGCCCGCGCGGCGTCAAACCCGTTCAACAGGGCTCCGAAACCCAACACAACCGTGACCGAGAAGGGGTCGCCCGTGTCAGCACAGTCGTCATTGTCGACGTCGCCCTCATCGTCGCAGTCCCCCTCTCCCTCGTCGGCGACGGCGACGGCGTCCCCAACCAGCGACGCGTCCGGGCCGGCGTCGATGGACGAGGCGGGCGCGGGCCCCCTCCAATGCACCGATTGCGACTTTCGGCCGTCGGGCAAGAACACAGCCAGCTACCCGGCCTACCTGCGCAAGCACCGCCAGAGCCACGCGCCGTGCCTCGTCACGTGCGACGAATGCGGCGCCAACTTCACACGCCGCGACAACTTGAATACCCACATCAAGACGGCCCACGGCGCAAGGCGCAAGCGCACTGGGAGCAATGGCATGTCGCCGCCCGACCTGCGGCGGAAGAAGCCGCGGGGGCCGGAAGCTGGCGAGCCCTAAAGGCGGGGTCGCCATCGTCGTCGGCGTCGTCGTTGATGTCCACGGGCCGGCAGGGCTTTCTTGATTCCCTTTTTCATCTCCTGGCTGGGGTCTCCAGCGGCCGGACCACACGAGTTCGCGCGGGGCACCGGGTTGTGATTTCCTTCTTATCGCCTGCTGGTTGATTGGGATGGCCTGGGGCACTTGGCTCTGTCCTGTCGCAACAAGTCGAAGTATTTTTTTCGTTTCGTTTTCAGCCATAGGGAAGGTCACGAGACGTCTGTAGTGGAACGTTGGAAGCCTCCAGCATTATGAGACCCAAACCAGTCTAATATATATATGAATTAAAAGTAATGTTCTACGGCCCGAGGTGGTGTGCCAGAAAGCCCGGAGTGGAAATCACACGTGCCCAACGTGGCGCCTACGACGCAGGCGGATCCTTCGCCTCGATCTTGGCCCTCAGCCAGTCGGGCACGAAGGCCTTGACCTTGAGGGCGCCTTCGGACTCGTCGCCGTAGCGGATCAAGAACTCGCGGTTCGGGTCGGCGGGGGCGGCCTGGGGCTCCTCGCCGGGCAGCCGGATGTCGGTCATCATGCCGAGGCGGCAGAGGCCGAGGCCGATGTTGCCGACGCCGGCGAGGAAGCTGCCGGCGCTGCGGCCGCGGCCGGCGGGGCTGATGCTGGCGCCGGGCGGCAGCGAGGCGGCCGAGGGACCGTCGTCGTCGTCACCGGCGGCGGGGGGCCGGTAGGCGAGGCGGTCGGGGGCGGGCTCGCCGTCGCGGTAGAGCACGACGGGCAGGATGCGCTTGCGCACGACGCCGCGGTGCTTGGTGCGGATGGTCAGCTCCTGGCCCACGTAGCAGCCCTTGCGGTAGTCGATGCCGCCCATGGCGTCCATGTTGGCCTCGAGCGGCAGCGCGCTCTGCGGCGCGATTTCGGCGCCGCCCTCGGCGACGCCCTGCAGGTAGCGCCGCACCCGGTACGCGTCGGCGTCGCTCCGCGCCACCCGCGCGTCCGGCGGCGACGGCGCGTCCGGGCCCAGGACGCGGAAGCCCATGCCCGGCGCGCGGGGGTCGCGCAGCACGATGCGGCCGGGGGCCGGGGGCACCAGGTCGGCGTGGGCGGCGGCGGTTCCGGGGGCGAGCAGGGCGCCGTCGTCCCACACCTGCCAGGCCTGGCACTCGTCCGGGTCGAGCAGGCGGAACTTGATCTTGTTCCGCAGGCGGTACTTGCGCAGCAGGAGCATCAGCTCGGCGGCGTGCGAGTCGGCGCACTCGATGAGGAACGACTCGCCGGGCCGCGGCGCGGCGCCCGCGGGGTCGAGGCCGAGGGTGTTGGCGTACACGAAGACGTCGTGCAGGACGCGGCCGACGGCGTTGAGGAAGCCCGAGTAGAAACCGGCCTCGGCCGGGCCGCCGCCGCCGGCGGCGTCGGGCACGAGGCGGTAGATGTTGGACGTGAGCATGCCCTGCAGGAATTTGGCGGCGTCGGGGCCGGCCAGGCAGACGATGCGCCGGGTGGTCAGCGCGGCGTAGCCGGCGTCCGGTGGGGGAGGCGGCGCGGCGCCTGGCGGCGGCGGTGATGGTGGTGGTGGGGGCGCCTCCCGACCCGGGGGCGACGCGGAAAAGAGGCGGCGCGGCACCAGACCCGCGCCGCCGCCGAGGGACGCTTGCGCAGGACGGGGCGACGACAAGGCCAGGCCCCGTCGCAGTGCGCCGGCGGCCCGGAACGGCGGCGTCCCAAGGCGTCGCGGGAGAATCGGCATGGTCACGGCGGTGCTCTGGGGTGGGGGGGTACGCGATGGCGAAAGCGCTTGCAACCGAGTTCGGTCGGACAAGGCTGGTCGGCAGCCTTGCGGCAGCGCAAAGCGGCACGCACACGGACCGACGAGGGGGTACAAGGACCGGGGCGGGTTTGAGTCAGTGCGGGCGAGGGGGGTGACGTAGGCCCCGATCTGAGCCTGGAAAGCGGTTCGGGGATGTTGTCGGGCAACCAGGCAAAATTTCCCTGTCGCCGACGATGATGATGTAACTGGGCGGATGTGTGTGCCGGGTGGGTTTTGTGGAGCCGTCCGGCCGTTCTGGGCAATGGATCGGAAGGGCTGGGCGGACGTCAGGAACAGGAAACTTCCCGACGCAAAAGGAACATACACACTATCCGGCTCGACCACGGCCGGCGGGTGCAGAAACGGCACTTGCCACCGAAAGGCCCCCCCGCTCCCATAGTCCGGAGCCTTTCCCGGAGCCTTTTGGCAGGTTTGGAGGGGATTTTTTTGCCGATCCGATCGAGCGTGCGTAGATCCAGATGTTACCGTGGTCGTTTGCCGGGGTGTTTTGGCAAGCGCTGGCGCAAAGGCTCGACGCCAGGGCTTGCGTAGCGAGCGCCACAGACACTGGCTGACTGGGAACCTCCTAAGCCGACAGCCCTGACTTCCAGTTGGTGCCGGCCGTCTCTCTGACGAAGCAGGCGCAGTCGCGTCAGCCATGGAGACCCTCTGAACCCACGACGACGGTCTAGACCGCCGGGAACTTGGAAGCGTGCACCGGCCGCCGTTCGTCCCATCCCCGTTCGTTGCGACTCCACGGTTGTTGGTACATAGTTGGTTGGCCTTGCTTGCTGTTCGAGTGCCGGCTGCCGGATGCCGGCCGGCGTTCCCTGTCATGTACCTACTTATGTACTTACTTACCCGCCCCGTATGCGTACCGGGGGTCAAGTACCTTACTTTATGTGCGCCTTACGTGTGCGATCTCTGGGATCCAAGCCGGTAGCCGCCAGGTACGCGTAACCGTTCTGAGGCTGGTGGTGCGAGTTCTGTGGCTTGTGGGCCTCGAGCATGGACTGGGGGGGCCGGATGCGTTGTTTCAGCGATCCATCGAAAAACCCGTTGGGAATTTCGGGTACCCGATGTTGTCTCGATCGTGACCCCCCCCTGGCAGGCCGAACGAGATGAGATGGGTGCCCGACGCCAGCCAACTTGCCAACCCGGCCGGATGGTGGGCGCAGCCGTAGCGTCAAGGGCAGTGACAGTCGTGCGCCTAGTCAGACTCGCCTCGGCGGGCGGGTAGCGCCTCGGTATAGACCGCCGGCTCACCTAGGGGGAGCACTACGAATATGCGAGGTGTCTGTCTGCATACTAGCCAACACACAGACTACGTATATTCGCCGAGTGGGCTCTCGGTCGACGGGTGGTGCGTGTCAAAGAATGGAGTTCCGTATGTAGGTAGTATGTATGTAGATGCATAAGGACCCGCGATCGGTCCGTCACAAACGACGGTTTTATGTATGTTCAGTACCCGCAGCCACGAACAGACGCTCGCGGTTCTGACAGGTGACAAAACGGAAAACGGTGCCTGGCAACCGGTCTTGTCTCAACCTTGGGTGTCGGTGGTGCCAGTGCCCACGCAACCAAGATAGACTGTTTCGGGATCCGCAGCCGGGCAGCGAAGATCCTCCTCCTCCCCTCCCCTCCCCTCCACCGGCAGACCGGGGGGGCGGCGCCCTCAGCCAACGAGATTGGGCTACGCATGTGTGGAGGCAGACGCACTGCACACCACTGACGCCAGCCAGACCCCCCCCAAAGCCACGCGTGCGGTTTGATAGCGGGCGAATCACCCCCCTTGGGCGGCCGCCAGACCGCAAAAACGGCCCCCCTGACGCGGGACCACGCAAGACACAAAAGGCCGTGACCCTGAGACAGGAAAGTACGGAAGCCCGCTCTGGTACGCCCCTAGACAATCCTATGAGGAGGGACCGTATAATCTTACCAATCTGCCCGCCGGCCGCCCATTCCTGGTCTTATCAATCTAGCCCGACGAGGGGGGGGGGAGGCGGTATGTAAGTACAAGTAGGCTCATCACCGCTCCCACCACCCTGCAGTGCGAGCGGGCCAAGCCACGCCAGGCACGCAGCTGCGCGTGCGCCGTGGTCCCACGTGCGTCTGCGACCCCGGTCGCACGGGGGCGTGGCACTCATTCACCGCAATTCTCGCCGCTACTTGGGGTGGGAAAGGGCCAGCCACAGGGCCGTCTGGGGGCGGTGGGGGTGGTGGTGGTTGGAAGGGAACTATTGCCTGGCTTAATATGCGACAGCTTCCACCGCATACACGGAAGATGGGCGGACACGGCGGCGGCGGCGGCGGCGGCGGCGGCGGGGACGAGCCGTCTCAGAACCCCCCCGAGTGGGACGGCGAGACAGGCGCGGGCGAAGGGACCGGTCGGCTGCTCTTGAGATCTGGCTAGGAATGTCTTCCGGTTGGCGGTAGAGGTTTCCATGGCTCGTCGAGAAAACAAAGTCTCCCCCCGTCGCGGCCAGTGGGGTCATCATGCACAGGAAGAAAAAAAAAAGTCGTGCGTGCGTCGTAAGGCAGAGATACAGGCACCACCAGCACGCGGGGGATCCATCGTCTGGAAAACGGTTGGCCAACGCACACCTGCCGATGCAGGCATCGAGTTACCTAAGCGTCATCGAGAGCCGCCAGCGTGCTTCCATGCTTCCTTCCTTGCTTGCCCCGTGCAGGTTCTTTCCGGGTGGAATCGAGTGGAGAGAGGGAGAGAGGGAGAGAGAGAGAGATAGCAGGGGCCGACGTTCGATATGTGTGGTGGTTTGATGGGAAGGGCATGGGCATGAGCATCCATGGGCAGGGCCGCCCTGGCCGTTTTCCTTCCATTGTTCTAGACTTCCAGCTGCGGGGAACGGGAAAAACGAGTGGGACGGGGAGGGGCGGGTACGGCGCCAGCACCACGAGCGATGATGGGGGATGATGGATGCGTTCTCGGGTCGGCTGTTTTGCGCGCCAACGTACCGATTCTCCCCTTCCTCGGCGGTTTTCCCTTTCGGTGAGCCCCGGACGACGCGCAAACCCGACCCGCCCCCCTCCAGCGGGCAGACGTGGTCGCACCTCTCGTCCGTTTCCCTCGTCACCTCGGACGAGGGCGGCTGGACCTCGGGGCCGCGCGCGCCCGCCTGGTCCGCCCCGGCCCCCATACCCATCGCTGGGAGGGGCGAGGGGGGAGAGGGGGAAAGGATCGCAGGCACTCCTTCCCATGCGGGTACGGACCTGCGGCCCCCGTTTCGGATGGGACACGCGTAGACGGCGTAGACGGACGGACGGCGCTTCCTGCTTACGGGCCTGCACGGCCGCCGGGGGGCCGACGACACGCACGCGGCTGGCGCGTGAATGTGAATGGGGGGGATGATGGGCAGCTGCTTGTAGTCATCCGTCCACCGCTTACACACACACACACACACACACATCCAGTAACCCTTCCCCCCCTGCCCCCTTCGCTCCCACGCCCGCCGCGCCCTTGTCCGCGTGTCTGGCGGCCCCGACCCTCTGGGCTGTGACGACCGCAGTTCATGCAGTCAGCAGACGGATGGCAATCTGCTCGCATATCGCCGCCGTGGCACACCGTCCACGCTACGTAACCGCCATGGGCCGCAGGGCTGACAAATGCCACGGGGTCCGATAGACGGGACAGGAGGGCCATGGAGTCAGCAACGCGTTGGAGAGAGAGAGGGAGAGAGAGGCCATGCTGACGGGCGCCCTGACGGCCAAAGGGCGCAACGATGCGACCCCCCCAGCTTAGCTCAGCCGGGGGGGGGGGAGCCTCATGGAAAATGGGCTTCTCCGCTCGCTTGCTGGATTCGGGCAAAGGGCAACGGCGCTCTCGGGTCTCATTGGAGGGAGGGACTTTGCCGGTCGGGGGATGGATCGCAAAGCACTGTACTATGTAAGCCCGCGGGCACCGCCCCTCCCCATCTCGGAGCAGAGCGAAGGGTAGGTAAAGAAGAGGTAGTCATCGTATGAGCCTCTGCCGAGGGCGCGCCCCATTCGTCCACACGAGCGATGGCGCATACCCGTAAGAAAATAGGACGTGTTGTTACATACGTGGGAGTTGCCGGGCTGCTACACACACACACCCGGCACTTTACCAGAGGGCACTTTGAATTTCCCTTTTGGGATGGTTGTGGACAATAGGCATCTACTGTGGTCCCAGCGCCGGAAATAACCCATAACAACAACAACACATAGCAACACCGCCCTGCTGACTGTGAAACCCGCCCAGCCAGCCCGGCCACCGCACACCACGGAGATCCCAGCGTGCCCAGCATGCCCAGCGAAAGGGACACCTCCGCAAAGGCGAACGGACCCCCCTCCGTCCCCCTTTCGCGCCCTGGTAGCGCGGGTCGTCTCGCAGCCCGTATGGGGAGGTCACGAGACCAACAATTCCCCCTCCCCGCTGCCAATGATGGGGGAGGGAAGGGGGAACCCGGCCAAGGCGAGCGACGGCTTTCCTCCCGGGGGGAGAGGGAGGGGGGGGGCGGGGGGAAAGGACGCCAGCGAACGCTCCGCACGCCGATGGACTCGTGGACGGGGACGCGACACGCAACACCTGCGGGCTGGGGGGCACATTCATATGAGAGAGAGAGAGAGAGAGAGAGAGAGAGAGCCACCCTGCCAAGCAAGGCGCCGCCTCGACGACGAGATGCTAATTAGAAGAGAGGCGCGTTTGGCACCGAGCATCACTACGTAACCGCCCCTTGTTCCTCCCGGGGGAAACCGTCGTGCGCGGTACCGATTGGGTCCGACACCCCGCGGGGTGGAGAAGGGGGGGGGGGGGGAAGCTGGTGATATGCGAGGTACGAGTACCAACCGTGCATCCAGTACTGCTGGATCGGGCGGGCTCACGTCGTCGTATACCTTCCGCCCACCGCCCGAGGCTGGACGGCGACTTACACACAACGGGCAACACAAAAACGCAAGCCCACGCGTGCGCGTGCGTGCGTGCATGCATGCGTGCGATCACGATACGGTAGGGGAGAAGGGGGGGAGGACTTGAGTGTGTTTGAGGGGGTTGAGAGCACGTAATGGCACGCGGGCAACTGAATCAAGTGTCGCCCCCCCCCCCCCCCCCCCCCCCCCCGGTAGAGAGAGAGAGAGAGAGAGAGAGAGAGAGAGAGAGAGAGAGAGAGCGAGAGGGTAGTGTGGGCCAAACCAGCCAGCCAGCCCATGGGACCTAGACAACAAAACCTGGGGAAAGTCCCCCAAGAGCCCAAACGGCGCCCGCGCGTCGAGTTTATCTCAAGTCACCAGCGACGAGCAAGGAAGGGGGGGGGGGGGGGGGGGGGGGGGGGCCTTTTTGCCGACTCTTTCGGGCGTGCGCATCAGCCTCGGCCTTTCGGAGGTGGGTAGCTGCCCGCATCTACGGGGGATAGAATCATTGTCCGGGGATGCGGTTTGTTGTTGTCGTGGTCTTGATACCCATGTCGAGAGCTTCGGGTGTTACGGTTCGGCTATATCGTATCTCCCGTTCATACACACAGACTCACTCTCTCTATCCTCGGCGTTTGCTGAGGTAGGTTCCGTAGCTGCCCGGCTTTGCCGCCCCCCGCAGCTTTTCCAGCGGGTGTGGGGGGGGAGGGCCCTCCTTCTTCCCTTATCTGCTGATCGTCGATCGCGATAACCGGATTGTCGGCCGGCCGGGAGAGAGGGAGAGAAGGAGGGGGGGGGGGCAAAGATGGAGAAAGTACGAACATGCGATGTAACTACGTTCGATGATGTCTACGGGGGCCCGAGGCAATAGACGGGCGGAGAGGTACGTACGAACTCAACGGATAGCAAAGTATAGAGGTTTTTCGTCGTTCCATAGTCCCGTCGCTAGCGGGGGAAAGGACACCCCAGGCGGCGTGCCACCCCTACTGCAAGTTACTGGCTGGCGTACGTGTGTGTATACACAACCGCATAGCACCACCAGCCCTCAGCACACCACCAGCACCGCCGCAAATCGTCGACCATCTGACTCTCCGCGTGGCTTTTTGGTGTGCCTACCTTACCACCTAAGCTTTGTACCAACGTCTATTGGGCCTCCTTCTCCCTCCTCCCCCCGCGGTGACCTGTCACGGGCTCGGGGCCGCGGGGGGGAGGAAGGGGGGGGGCATTCCTATTGCGCCGACCCTCCTCATCCATCATCAACCGCCCGCCCGCCCCCCCCCCCCCTTTTTTTGTCATCCTTCTCCCCCATGGCCCCCAATGGCGTAAACGATGCGCGCGAGAAGGGGGGGCTGGAGGAGGCAGGCGAGTGCAGGTATCGTCGAAACCTACCTACGCTCCTACTGTTAGGTTTGGGGCGAGCAGTAGTAGTTTGAACGTGTGGGCCAATACGGGAAGGAGAACGGGGGCGCGCCGGTCGTCCCGCCCCAAGGCCCGACCCAAAAGAAAACCAAACACGGGAAGCCTGGAGAAAAGGAGGGAGGTTGGCGGAGGAGCGAGCAGCTGATGATGGGCCTGCTTTGCTGTTTGCCGTGTTTTGGCCCTCTTGTTGGCTCGGGGGGTGGCCCACGATAGATAGGTACCTACCTAGTCTATGGTGGGGGGGAAGGGGGAATGGATGGATGGATGGAAACAAACATGCCATCAAAAGCTGGGGCCGATCGAGTCGTCGCCCGAGGCGCCAGCCCATCGACCTCCCCGACCGAGATAGAGAGATAGAGAAAGAAAGAGAGGGTGGGTGGAAGAGGGAGAGAGACAGAGAGAGAGAGAGCTCTCCACCCAGAACCAAGTTAGACCATTGGAAGGGCAGCTAAACCGGGCAGCAAAGCGGTATGGTGGATGGGATGGGATGTCGTTATACCATGGAAAACCGGCGTTTCGTTCAATCCACCCGCGCGCCCGTCCAGCTGTGGGAAGCCCCCGTTGCACAGCAGGTTTAGGGAGAGACAAAAAAAAAGAAAGCCCGGAAAGTTTTCAAGCTGGTCGGCGATAGCAAGCTCGCATTCGCGAAGGCTTCGCCCTCGCGCGCGCGCGCGTGTGAACGTCTTCGGAGCCCGCGAAAAGCGCGAAGCGTAAGCGGGCGGGTTGGGTTGGTTGGGTTGGGTGCACGTTTGGGGGTTACTTACTTACGTAGGTAGGTACAGTACATTCCTACGTGGGAGAGGAGGAGGTTTCCCCCGATTGATTTTACAGCGAAAGCCCCATAGATCCGAGGCCACGAGGAGAAATCACCACCCCCCCGCCCCGGTCTTGCCTAGTCGCCTCGTGGGGAAACACAGAACGCAATGCATTAATCAGTATGTGTCGGCAGGTCAGGGCGTCAGTCAGTGTCAATATGTCAGCAGAGGGAGGGAGAGACAGAGTGTGTGAGAGCTCTTCCCCCCTCCCCCCTCCCCCGGAGCTGGAGCTCGCTGTTTGTGCGTTGCTTGCGAGGAACTGGTCATAGTTAGGAAAAGGCCGATGTCGCATTGACGCAATCGGCGGATCATCATACGCCGCCGGCCAGCAGGGTACTTTTGCTAGAGCTTGTTGTAAATCCCATCCCTCCCACCCTCCCCCCCCATGACTCAGTCAGCTGCAATTGACCGTGTCCCGAGTCGGGAAAAAAAGAGGGAGAGACTGTGTGTGCGAGAGCCGACATCATTCACACAACCTTGAGGGCAGCGATCACTGGGTATGGTACCAAGGCGGGGTGGGTAATTGGATAGAAATTTTTCTTGGTTTTTACTTGAATTTCTGATAATAGAGAGATACTTGTGTGCAAGGCGTTCATGACGCTCGACCAAGCGGCCCATCGCGAGCGGCAAACACGCTCGCGAAGGGGGGGCCGTGGGAGCGAAGAGCGCCCCGCCGTTGCATGTGCTGTACCGACTTCCCCATGCGGCAACCCGCCATATATGCTTCCCGCCAAAACGTGGCTCCCCGTCCTGAGTGGTGAATTCCCTAGTCCGACTGTCCTGTAATACCAGCAACGGCGCTTTGTCTCCTCATCGCCGACCATCCTGCGGTCCGATGCAGGCAGCAGTGCCGTCCCGTCTTTCCCTAACCGTAACACAAAGGAAATCTCTTCTCTCTTTCAAACACAATGAAAAAAAAAATGCAAAAGTCGCTTCGAAATCATGCCATGTCGCTGTGGTATAGTTTTGTTGCCCGAACGCCGCCCAAATGCAGAAGAGGAAAACGCATTGTCCCGTAACCCGTCAGGGGTGGAGGGTGGAGGTGTGGTCCTAGTAGACCGAGATGGCCGAGACCAACCGCGTCGGGTTTCGTTGCGGGATGTAGTAGCCTTCGTTGTAGAAGCCGGCTTTCTCGGCCTCCTCCTCGTCGGCTGCTTTCGGGCCGTTGTAGTAGGCGCTTTCCCTCTGCTTGTCCGAGAAGGTGGGCAGGGTGGCGAAGGGGGGCGAAGGCGGCATGGACTCGTCCTCGGACGTGTCCGAGTCGAGGTCGAGCTCGGGCGGCGGCGACGCCGCCGTGTGCGAGGGGGAGCGGGTGAGGGTCAGGGCGTCGATGTCCTCCTCGTCCTCGTCGACCTCGGCGACGCCGATGTGCGCCCGCTGCGGCGAGGACGGCACGACGGAGCCGGCCGGGGCCCGGCGGTAGGTGACGGCGTCGGCCATCTCCACGTCGTCGTCGACGTCGTCCTCCACGTCGTCCTCCTCGTCGTCGTCCTCGCTCAGGTCGCTGTCCGAGTCCGAGTCGGACGAGTCGTCGGCCTCCCAGTCGGCGTCGTTGCGGGTGGGTATCGCGTCGGCCCACTGGATGTGTCTCTCCTCGGTCTTGGGGGCGGCGCCGCGGACGGACTGGTTGAACCACGACTCCTGCTCCCGCTCGGCCTCGGCGAGGTCGAGCATCAGCGAGTCGAGCAGGTTGGCGTGGCCCACGAGGAGGCGGAGGTTGTGGTCAGGCTGGCCGGCCTCGCGCGAGAGCTTGGCGCGGGCCTTGTGGGCGAGGAAGTAGGTCTGGGTGATGGACATCTTCTTCTTCTGGTGGAGGGAGGCGGGTGAGGTTGCCGGGGTGGTTGCCGGTGACGACGACAACGACGATGACGATGATGAAGAGGAGGAGGAGTGGAGGGGAGACGGAGCGTGGGTTGTAGTGACCATTTTTAACAAGCTTGGAACAAGACCCTGTTGCGATGGTGTAATAGATAGAGCAGGTAGTGAAATTTCTCTTGATGTGAGTCAGGCCCCGGAATGGGAAGGGAGTGCCGACCCGGGTCAACAGTCCTTTTTGTATAATTGACGTGAGGCAGGGTTTGTTAGTCCCCCCGGTCACTTGGGCTGTCGGTGGGCTCTCGGTCGGTGGGGGTCCAAGTCTTGGGCTGGCGCCGGTGGAGACACGAGCGCCTGGGCGGTGGGTACCACGGTACAAGGATACTTTCTGGTCCTCGCGAGTCGAAACAGTGGAGGCCGTGCCGTTTTCGCTCCAAGCGTCTGGGATGGATGGGTTTTCGGAGCGGTCGAGACGGTGGACGACGGGACTGACGGGGGCAGTCGATGATGTGGTGGATGTTACTGAGGTATGTACTGAGGTAGGGTGAAGAGACCTTAGGTAGAGCTGGGGCAGGTCCTGCTTTTGTTATGTTGCTTTAGATGATGATGACAATACTAATTAATGTCTGTATGTCTGTCTGTCTGTTGGGCTGAGATGGATGACGGGCAACCCGTTGGGAGGCAGAGGGAGAGCAGGATTCTTTTGTAATCCATCCATCCATCCATTCATCCATCCGCGGTTCAGGTAATCTCTTGCACATGGCCCGCCGCTTCTATGCCATCTCATGCATCCTGGTTCGGGCTGCGCAGGCTCCGGCCCCCCTGTCCAGCCGACCAGCTGGCGTGCTCGCTCGGTCTTAAACGGACTCGGAGCCAGCGGCCTTCTAACGCATTCCGTTGTGCTGTGCTGTGCTGTGCTGTCCTTGTTCACCGCTCCCGCGCGCTCCTGGGGATTACACAGCCAGTCTTACCAATTATGCGAGCGAGCCGACCGTTAGTCTCCGACCGGCCGCAACCACTGGCTTTTCGGCTTTTGGCTCTCGCCCGTCCCGCCCAATCACTTGCCCTCCCCTGCGCCCGGCCGGACAGATCCTTCACTCCAGTTCGTCCATGTAAGTATGTCCGCCTGTACGTTCGTAAGGTACCTTAGGTACTTCCCGTCCTCTTCCTCCTCCTCCTGAGAGCTTCGCCTGCCCTCGTCCAATCTACCCTACCAACAAAAAAACAAAACAAAAACAGACAGCGCGAACAGCGTCAGGCTCAACATCAATCACACCTACCCCGGCGGCTTTGGGTACGGTACCGCCCATGTCCACTCTCATCCCGGCCCCTCGCCAGGGGTACACGTACGTGGGAAGAAAAAAAAAATGTGCGAGCGGAGAGACATGGAGGAGTCACAGGCACTTCACGGCGTCCTTGGCGCCCGCGTGGTGACTCTGCCCGATACCTTCTTCCCCATTAGCTGCCGACGGTGTCCCCCCCCCCCCTTGCAAGCTGCGCGGGCCTATTCGTCCGTCTCCGAGCCGTCAGGTTCCTTCCCCCTTCCCGGATGTGTCATCACGAGCTTGGTCGCTAAGCCAACGGGATTGCTCAGCACCGCGAAAGTCCGATTAATAATGACACTGGCCGTTGTGCTGTGTGCGTGGGTCGGCCGGAGAGAGAGAGAGAGAGGGGACACCTACGATGTAGACAGACACAGAGACACATGGCACGTCCATCCTCCATGCCATCCCGGGCAGGATTCCACTCTGCGACGCCAGGCACCCACCAAAGACCGGTTCTTCTTTCTCATCCATAGACGCAGGCCCAGGCCCAGGCACAGGCCCCTCCCCCGTCGCTGGGGAGGAGAAGATGGCAGAAGGTCGCGACCGCACATGGATTTGATTGATCCTGAACCTCCACCCCACCCGCGAGCTTTCAAATACCAACATGCTTTTTTTCGACCACAGTCGCTCCGCGCCCAATTGCTTCTGCCAATTTCCAGGAAACATCATCCGGGGCCATCTCTCCCCCGGCAGCCAAGCGGCCCAATTCCCCTTGCCCGCCCCCTTGCGCCTGGACGGCCCGGCCGGCTCGTTTGTCTGTGTTCCCCATATCGGTAGGTGTGTGTGTGTGTGTGTGTGTGTGTGTACATAGCTTGCGCCCGCCTCCCCCCCCCCCTGTCGGCGTCGAAACGTGAAGGGCCAGGGTTCGGCATTGCCATGATGACTTGCAATCATCTCCAGATTCCGTAATGCATGCGTACCCTGCCCAACCCAGCGGGCCCGTCTGGCCGGGCTATTATGTGACGGGCGCCTAGGGCACCAGAGCTCGAGGGCCTGTAACAGGCCGCATCCGCACGTGGACCTGCTATTTCGCAGTCATCGCCGTCCATCGCAGATCGCAAAGGTCGGGACAACGCCTTCATGCGGCACCGAGCCCTATAAGGTACCGGGGGGGGTTGTTAGTATGTAGCAGTCGGCCGTAGGGCTTCCAGGTTCCACCGGCTTTGGGCGGGAGACAAGAGTCCAGACCAGACCCATCGCATCGCAGCGCCTATACTGTGGCTTTGCGCGCGAGGGCGTCGGTACCTACTCCTCCCTCCTTGTAACGCTGGGCTGACAACTGGGTCGGCGTGACTGCATGTGTAATGGACGTGTACTCGTAGAAGACTTCGTCACAACGTTACGCGGCGTCACGCGAGTATACTCCTGCACCGGGGAGGGCAGCACGCGCAATGCCAACGTTGCCATTCCACAAAAAAAAAAAAGAGGCCAAACCCGAACGCGAGGGGTTGACGAACCCGTCCGTTTCCCCCCCTCTCCTTCCCCTCTGCTGTGTACCGGGAACGGACGGACGGTGCTGACGGAGAGAGTCTATTTCCACCGCGCTGCCACGTCAGGCTGCCGCCACGAGACAGGCGGGCTCAGGTTCAGCTCCCCACGGTTGCTTTGTCTCCAGCCCCCTCCCAAGGTCCATCCAGGTGTGCCGCGCTGGGAGGTTAGGGATACGACGGGACGAACGAATGAAGGACGGCGCGCGCGTGGCTGAGCTGGCCCGGGGGGTTCCTTGGCCCGCCCTCGTATTCGACGATTCGCGACGCAAAACATGGGCTGTGGAGGCTCGTCTTACCCGACATACTCGGCGTAGGGCTGAGGGGAGATGGATTCGATAACACGGCCCCCCCTCCCTTCGTCAAGCCACCAGGCCGTCGCTCATCTGCGAGGGGCTTTCGGCTGCTGCAGGTCAGAGCCGAATCGCATCGGTCATCTCCTTTGGGCGACGGGCGGGTGCCTGGGGAAGAAACGCAACGTAACATGGGGGACGGCATCACCACCACCACCACCATCATCATCATTGAGCATCATCGTCTAGGTTCGTATCACCGCCGTCCAGCACCCGACCTGCAGGCCCTATCTATCTATACATGTCTCAATACGATGCCTAGGCGGCTACCCCCAAGAGGCCGGCAGCTAAGTACAATGGGATACGAGTACTGCCATTCCAGGCACGAGATATGTGCGTACCTACTCCAATTAATTCGTTTGCACCCGGCTCGCGGGCCACGCAGAGGCAGCCCGGCCTATCCCTGCCACGATTTCGGTTTCTGGAAATTGGGTGCGGAGCATCGGCCTGCGTCTGGCCGGCCGTTCACTACCTGCAACTACTTAGTATCAGGCCAGGGCGGCAGCCTTGACCCTCGCTCAGGTCGGTCACCTGCCAAGCCGAACCTGATCAGGCAGCCGCATTGGCATCTGGTCAGTCTTCAGTCTACGACCGTTTACCCGGACGGGGGCCCGTGATCTTCCAACTGGCTCCTGTTTTGTCTCCAGGCCTTGTCGCGCCGCCGTGCAGCCTGTCCGTCCCGCGCCCAGGCCTCTCCACTTGCACGAGGACAAAACGGCCGCGTGGCCCCATTTCTCTCCGATCGCTCCCGGACGCAAGAAGAGGGAAGGGAAAAAAAAAAAGGCATCGCTAGGCTGCCACCATCCATGGTTTCTCTTGCCGGATCAGTCGCGCGCCCCCAAACGGCATCCTGGTCTATCGAGGGCCTGTTCGGACGTCGGACGCTGGGCCTCTCGGCCTCTCGCGAGCCCTTCGGCTTCTCGTCAGCAGCACCCGAACTCGCCGAGTTCCCGCGGCACACCGGTCACGGTGCGCCCAATTGAGTGGGTGATCGTCGGTCGGACGGGCAGTCGCCGACGTTCTTCGCTGCACATGGCAGACAGGGCCCGGGGTTGCTCGGAACCAGGGCAGCGAGGGCAGCGCAGCGCCGCAGCCAATGGCATGGCGCATCGTACTCGGAACGGCTGGCTCGGCTGGCCAGAGCCCTATGGGATGTCAGGCGCGAGAAAGCGGCCGGACGGGCGTTTGAGGGAGTGCGATTCCGCTTTCGGTATGCTTTTGCGACCTCCAAGCTCTGCCCGGTCCGATGCTGGATCTTGGTGGGCCAATACCTGTTCGCCTTTGCCCTCACTACCTGCATCCGATGACACGGTGACGCGACGGACCAGCCACTGCTGACCACTAGCCACTTGCACATGGCGGCCGTTCTACCTGCGCTGGCAACGTGAGACACATCAACGCGGTCGCTGTACTCACCACCCGGAATCGGTTTCGGACCCGGTGCTTGTTGGGACAGCAGGGAGTACCAGGTCGCCGTTCGGCGTTTGCGCCCCAGGCGCGCCATCTGTTGCAGCACAGCAGCGAACGCCGAACTCAATGCCAGGCGACGTGGCTTCCCATGATCGGAACCGCGGCGCGGCATCGCAGCCCGGCAATGACAGACGCGTGGTCGGTTACCTAACCGACAAGCCGCGCGCAAGCCGGATCGTGTCAAATCGAGAGAATTCCGCCGCAAATTACGTCCTGGCGCCAGTCCAGGATTGGGCGTGGAGCATCTTCAAGCCCGCGGTGCCGCGGGCTCCCGACGGCATGGTTGATGGCGCTCTGCGATTGTGGGGAAGTCGGGCTTTACGATAAAACCGAGCCGCCAAGCCGGACGCGTCTTGGCCATTATCGCCGGTGCACGTTTCGCTCCCGACACTAACCTACTCGATACATAGAGTACTCTGCACCCGCTAGGCGTCTCGTGCCGATTGTGCAAATCTGCATAAAACGGGGATAAAACGGCATCACAAAGTCCCTTGCAGGAAGCCCGTGCCGGCTGCTCGTCCATTACGGTTACATAACGGAGGCATGTGCTGACTGGACTTCTTTTTGCTTTACTACTACAGGCCGATCGGCTGGCCTCCGGATACGCCTCGTGACTCATGAAGTGAAACGGCACTTGCTACGATCGTCCTCCAACCGCCGAGAAGGTACCTACTTCTTGGGACCATCAACTTGGGCCGCACTCTAACTGAATCACAGGGACACACAACGGTGCACGGCAGAACGGATGTGCTGGGCGACAGCCCGTCAGCCTGCCGAGCCCGCCTGTTGAAGCCCACCCCCCCTGCCGTTCATCCCGTCCGCGGAAGCCACCATGCTCATCATGCGGTCATTATCTTCAGACTGCCAGGCACACAAAGTCTAAGCCAGCCTAGCTTTCCGTAACGTGTGCTGGCTTCCCCTTCGCTTTCGCACCCACGGCAACGGGCGGCCTTTCGATGCACTCCGAGGATAGCAGACCACATCCCACGCCGAATTCGAACCCGTGCCATCTTTGCCCGCCATATGTCCCATCCCCGGCGACTGTGACGGGCTGCGGGTGGCCGACCTCGCCGACCCTGCCGCTGCCGTCCTGCTGGCTTCGGTGATGCCATGTCGATGACGACTGGCGATCGCCAAGTTTACCCCGGCCGATCCGCCGTATCTGGATCTGTCTGTGTAAAAAACGGTGGGGGGTTTACTGTGCCTCTCTCTGCCTACCGAGCTACCTGGCAGGGGGGAGACAAAATAACTGCCTCAGTAGTCCAGTAGCGTGGTAGAGCTGCTGAGGCGTTTTTTTTGTCATGGGCCTGCCTGGGTATGTAGGTACCTATCTCGCCGAGCTCGCCTATCTGCCTACATGCTTAGGTAGCGCATGAGTGGCATCGTGGCGTTGGCACCGGCCCTCGCTCTCCGTCCGTCCTTCTGCTGAGTAGGTAGGTAGGTTGCCTAGGACCCAGAACTTAAACTCAAGGGAACCCCATTTCTCCGAGAAAGGGTCCTAGGGACCCTCGGGGGCTTCTTTAGGGGACCTGCCAAGTTGCTTCTGGGCTGCCCCGTGGGTCCCCCTCCTCGGCTTTCTTACCGTCTCCCCCCCCCCTTCGCCCTTGACCTAAAGGCGACAAGACGTCAAGTTGAATTCACGACCCGCCACCCCAAACCGCGGTCCCGTCCGTTCGTCCAGGTTTTTTTTCGCGCCCGGGATACGGTTCGCCCGTCGACGATCCCATGGGCCGCCGTACCGGTCGAGAACCAACTCAGTCGCGTGATCGCCATGTCGGATTGATGTCATGATCTTCCCGAGCGACGCCATCGACCCGCAACTTCGCCGCCGCCGCCGCCGTCGCCGCCGCCGCCGCCTCCCCCAAGTCCGGCTGCCCGGGGCCTCGGTGACGCCAAGCATGGACCGGCGCGCATCGGAACTTTCCTCCTCGCCCGCGTTGTGTACTTGGAGCTACGGGGGCAGGGGAGCGACCCTTATCGCCCCCCTCCCTCTTCTTCCCTTCGCGTCAGCAGTCCTAGGGGCCCTGGTGAGCTGAGCGAGGCAGGCAACAGGCAGGCAGGACCGGTCGGTAGCGTCGTTTCATGGTTGGGCCATCACGCCGAGCACGCCTCAGACGTCCCCGACACCGCGGCCCTGGGCCGGGGGTGGGCGGGGGGGGAATGCGTCTCGCGCACTCATGAAATTATTTGTCTCTGTGACGCACTCCCCGAAGCTACGACGTCACGCCCGCCGGGTTTCTGCTGCGACATGACTCTTGCGGGTTTCTCAGCAAGTCCGACTCCTGGACTTGACGTAGTTGCGGCTCTCCGCAGCTCCCCCCCCCCCCCCCCCCCCCCCCCCAACCGGGGCGACGTTGCCCTGGCCCAGTCAGCCAGTAAGCCAGCTGTGGTTTATCAGCCCATTTTTCGTAACGCCGAGCCCCCCAGGACCGCTACGTCGGACGCCTGGGCTGAGTAGCACAAAGTAACTCCGGGGCCCCGAGTCCCCACAATCCATCGGCGTCCGTCGGCCGGGCCGCTCGAGCTGGGGCCACGATAATGCGAACGTCCGTCTCCCATCGTAGACTTCGGGAACGGCATGGCTAGCAACGGCAGGGAAATCTAGTGAGCGGTAGGGTTGCTGCCGCGTGGCCACGTAGACAGCGCGACGGGCTGACGCGGGGTTGGGGACCTCGCAACGGCACTCATGACACAAGGGGGAAAAAATAAAAACAAGCAGATGGGGGGGAGGAAAAAGCCACGGGGTTCCAATTGCCGGCACGTCTTCTAGCTTATTCGGCCCGGAGCTTTTGCATGCCGCGTTTCCGCTTGCCGCCGACCTCGCGGTTCTCCTCGATCTCCAGCAGCGCCTCGCGCTTCTTCTCGCCCACCAGCTTGAGGGAGTCGCGGATGACGCGCGTCTCGAGGTTGACGCCCTCCTCCTCCCAGGCCGCCATGGCGCGGCCCACGCGCTCCTCGATGGCCAGGATGAGGTCGACGTCGCGCTGGCCCACGAGCGTGACGGCGGCGCCCGTGCGCCCGGCGCGCGCCGTACGGCCGACCCGGTGGATGTAGTCGTCGGGGTTTCGAGGGACCTGGCGCGCAGGGACATGACGGTTAGAACGCGGGACACCTTGGGGGGGAGGTAGGGTAGGCCGGCCGCTCGGCCAATGGCCACGGGGGAGGGTGGTGGCTGCTGCCGCCCGCCCCTACGGGTTGGGGAGGAGGTGGCAACGTGGGTGGGCAGGGAGGGGGGAGAAACCTACATCGTAGTTGACTACGAGCGACACCTCGGGAATGTCCAGACCGCGGGCGGCGACGTCGGTGGCGACCAAGATGCGGGCGGCCGAGGCGCGGAAGCGGCCCAGGTTGTTGACGCGCTCGCGCTGCGGGAGCTTGCTGCTGAGCGACACGACGCGGTGGTCGAGCAGGCGCAGCAGGTGGTGCAGGTACTCGGCCGTCGAGGTCCGGTTGCAGAAGACGATGATGGAGCGCTCGGCATTGCCGGCCGTGAGCAGGAACTCGTGGAGGTAGTACTCCTTGTACTGGATGGGAACCTGCGGGGCGTTAGAGGCGCTGCCGGGCACGGCGAAGAACCTCGGGAGTATGGGCGGTCGTGGCTAGGGGGGGCGTACCTGGATGTAGAACTGGCTCAGCGTCGCCGGGATGGCGAGCGCCTGCGTGTCGACTTCGCAAATGTAGACGGGGGCCTGGCCCGGCTTGCGGGGCAGGTCCTTAAGGGCCCGGACTTCAGGGGTCATGGTCGCCGTGAACAGCAGCGTCTGTCTCTCGGTCGACGGGGGAAGCGCCGAGAGGCATTGCTCGATATCCGGCAGCATACTGCCCGGGCCGCCGGATGTGAGGAGCCGGTCGGCCTCGTCAAGAACCAGATACTTGACCCTCCGAAGCCCTATAATGGTGTCCTCGCCCGACGACCTGATATGATCCGCAAGTCTACCAGGGGTAGCTGCATTGGTCAGTACGCGTCATGCTGTGGACTTTATACAGTTCATACCTATGACCTGTAGCAGTTGGAATCAGCACATTTCTTGAAAAAAAAAAAGGGGGGGGGGGGGGGGGGGGGGCAATGCGAAGACCATCAAAAAGGCGGGCCATCAACTAGGCCATGCAAATTTGGATGGGCACACGAGTGGTCTTCGTGTGGCCTTTGCCAAAGGGGAAGGTAAGGGGCGTGGGGTGGTGACCTACGAGATGAGGTCTTTGGGCCAGTGCAATGGCCTGAGATCGCATATCCGAGCCGCCCGTCACCAAGATGGCCTTCAGTGTCTGGCCAGCCGATATCGCCACGAATTGCTCGTACTACACATGAGGGTCAGCACGCATTCCGCAGGGCACCAGTCTGCCGGGGGCCTCTTACGATTTGCAGCGCAAGCTCTCTGGTGGCGGTCAGGACGACAGCAAATATGCAGCTGGGGTCCTCGGCCAGCTTTTGCAGGATAGGGGTAGCGAAGGCAACCGTTTTTCCTGCAAGGCAACAACCATTAGCCCGTGTCTCTCCAAAAACAGGCGCGCCAAAACCTGCCTGATCCGGTCCGGCTTCCTCCTATGCCTGTGGCGAGTTAGCATCAACGAATTTCCCCATGGGTTGCGTGGGACTCACAGTCCCGGCCCTTCAGTATCTCGGGGATCGTTTCCCGCTGAATGCCCGTGGGCCGCTTGATGGCCATGTTGGAAAGGGACTGCACAAGCCAGGGGCGGAGCCCCAGCGACTCGAAAGTCGTATTCGGGTCGACCGGGACGTTTGCGGGCGTCATCTCGGGCCCTATGTCCGCGCTGGCAGGCTGAGGAGGGGCGGCTTTAGGGGCGGCCTTGGCTCCGTCCTTCCCCCGGACACGCGACGGCGCCTGGATCGAGGAGATGATGCCGGCCTGGTAGGGCTCGTCGTCGACGGGGTCGACCTCGACGTCGACGCTCACCTTGCGCTTCTTGCGCGGGGCATCGCTGTCGAGGGAGTCCGAGTCGGCTCCCGAGTCGCTGCCCGAGTCGCTGCCCTCCAGATCACTGTCGTCCTGGTCACTGCCGTCATTTTCCGAGGCGTCGTCCGTGGCCTCCCCGGACTGGGATGAAAAGGAGGCGGCCTCGAAGCCGTCCTCAGCCTTGGCGGCTGTAGGTCCCGTCTTAGTCGCTTTGCTGGACGGCATCCCTGCGGCTGCGAAGGGGTGGTTACTTCCTCGGCCGGTGTTTGGGGTACCCAGTGCGGAACGGCGCAGGGGCCGAGTCGGGTGCGCTGCAATGAGGGGCCGACACGTGTGGCCTTTTTTTTGGTCACCACTGTAATATCCAAGTCCGCGGCACTGATGCTGCGATGGCGTCGTCAGGCGTTCTGCTCACATTAGGTTGTGAAAATCTTGGGGTTTCGTAGGCGCAGCGTCGTACTAGGATTCGCACACGGGGAAATTTTTGGAGGGGCGCTGATGGAAAGTGGAGACGTGACAGGCCAATCAGCACTGGCCATCGCGTATAAATAGACGCCTGGAGGCGCTTCCAAGCGCCGGGCTTTTGATTGGTGAGCTGGTTGAGTCGCACCTCAGAAAATGGGATCCGGGTCGGGCAGTCTGGCTCGGGCTTGAAAACAAAAACTGCATTTTGGTACATATAGATTTACTGTTAGTTGGTGGTAAGTCTTGTACCTATGTGCAGTTTTCGCTTTTAAGCGCGAGTCTGGCACCCCCGGCCGGCCAGCCATTTTGCCCTGGATTTGGGGATCTGCGCAGCGCCGCCTCATGGAGCTCTTTCTACCATGCGCCATCATGTTATCTCGGTTGTGGTTGTTGTTATTGTTGCTGTATAGTGCGGATGCCGGCTTCGATGGGAAGCACCATGGCCGATGCGATGCACCCCCCCCCCCCCCCCAGGACGGCTAGCCAGCCATATTCTTCGTTGCTTGCCTGCCGGCTTGTCTGCCACCCATCGCAGTGTTTGGCTGACATGAGCCGACTTCTCGACTTTGCCAACCGGCCCCGCCATATGGGATGGCATGGGTACATATGTACCTATGCAACTCTGACAGTTCGGTCCGGCCGTTGCGTTGCCCTGAGAGAGTTTCGCAAGTTGGGTCTTACTTTTTTTTTATTTTGGCCAGCCGCTGCGAGGGTGGAGCAGAGGGAAATCACGTCTCGGCCGGCACTGGCGGCACGCGCAACACCAGCAAACCTTCCAAGGAAGTCCGTCCTGAACACGAACATGGAGGACAGTTCCTTCGCGCCCCGGACAGCACTCACAAAGGTACGGCCGGCAGCTGTGAGATGACGCTGGAGGCGTCCACACCTCTTCCTTGGCCGTCGGGGCGCTGGCGGGCGGGCGTCGACGACCCAGGCAATCAAGGCTGTTCAAAAACGGCCCCCAACGCGAATGACATCGTAACCGACAACTAAGTAATACTCCGTACACCCCGTGCAGGAGTTGCATGGGCAACCCCCTGCCGCTGCCGAGGACACCCACCCACCCACCCGCCGCCCCTCTCGGGCAAGGGAGGGAGGGGGAAGGGGAGGGAGGAGGAGGCTTTCGGTTGACGCTTCGCTCTTGGGTGCGACCCAAGCAACCAAGCTACCCACACCTCTGTCACAGTCAGCACTAAAAGCTCTTACAATTGACGTGTGGGAAAGCAGGTCTCAAGCTTACACAGACGGCTGCACCGCGGGCTACACACATGATGACATTGCATCCCCTTTCCGGCCTCGGTCGCAAAGTACCGCACAGCACGGCACCCGCGAACGAACGGGACGGCAAACACCACGTCGGGGCAAGGGCGGTACCTGCCACAGGCACCGGCACCAGCGCCCCGAGTAGATTGTGGTGCAACTTTGCCGCCGCCTGGGGGCCTGCTATTCGTCCGTTTGCTGCTCGGACCTGTGTGATGTACTCGGGCACCTGGGGCCAGAAACAGAAAGCAGGGGCGAGGAGGCCCTCCATGGACACGAGCATGCGTGGGTGCGGTCCAAATCCCCGTCGATACGCTGGTACAAAGTATACGGCGCCGAGTTGTGACTGGCTGCCCGAGCTGGGCTTCCAGGGCTGGTCGGTGGTGGACCTCGTCGTTACTGTGTAGGTACCTACCTCCTCCTACCTACGCCCGTACACAGACAGGCCCGTTGATGGGCGTGAGGGCCGACGGGAAGGATCGAGTATTTGGGGGAGGAGGGGAGCCCTGGCGGATCCCAGGGATGCCGCTCATCAGCGGTGGTGCGCCCCCTCCCCCTCCCAGGGCGGAGGGCGGGCAGGCAATGCCTTGGATTTTTGCCGGTTCGGGCAAGAGGTGGTGCTGGGGCCAGCGACGACAGCGGGCGAGTGGCTGTCAGACGATGCCTGGAGGCGCACCCCCCTTGCACATTTGCAATGTTACGAGGGTCCCGATTTGTGTAATGGCAGCTCTCCGAGTCGTCGTCTCGTCACATTGCCCCGACGAGGATCATGGAGGGTATGGCGGCTCCAGCGGGCACGCGGCTGGCCGCTCGCTGTCCTGTCCCCCTCTCCTCTTGCCTCTCTCTCTCTCTCTTCACGCCCGCCGGCACAAGTTCGCTCTCCCTGCGTCCGCGTGTGAGGTTGCCGAGTGTCCACAATGCAACACCACACACACCTTTGCCCTGCACGAATGGGCGGGCATATCCTCCATGCGCAACGCCCACGGTGCAAACATCCAGCCCGCACATATGTACGCATCGCTAACCGCCAGCCCATCAAGGCCGTTGTCCCGTTGTCTCGTCTCCAAAAGCTGTGGGAATGGGTCCGGACTAGTCCCAGCCGACGGCTGAGTGCAGGAGGGGTCTGACCAGTAGCCAGACGGCGGCCATGGGGATACTTTCTTTCTGTACTTGCATCCCCGCCAGCGCCAGCCGATGCTCATCGGCCCGGGCGGCCAGGCTCTCCATGCGAAGCGCCGGTAATTATTTGAGAACGCGACGATGACCAACGTCGACGACATTCTGGTACGTACGTTGTTTGTTTCCATTGTTTTCTTCGGGGTCTTTCTATTCCTGTCTCGACGGACCGCAGTCGTAGCATGAAGGCGCGGCACCTGCCCGCTCGCACGTCCATGATCCCCGTGGCATCCCAGGTATTTCCAGGTCTTAGCCGGGTGGCCACGGCACGTCGGCATGGGAGGTCTTTGAGGTTTGGAGGTGGTGAACTGGGGCAACGTCGTACAGCCACCTATCCATTACTTGGTACCTAAGGTAGGTATGGAGGGAAGCAACAAGCAGCAGCAGCAGCAGGGCAAATAACAGAGAGCATCCATGGCCGTTCGTGGTTGATCATCCTGTGGACCACCAATCCACACACAAAATGGCCACACCGGAGCGAGCAGACACTTCAGGCATGGATGGAGAGATGGATGGATGGATGGATGGGCTGTCGCACGCATACGCACACACACACACACACACACACACACAGTCTGCGAGTTGGGCGCTTGAGGGAGGCGTCGGCTTGTCTGGTCTGGTGTCGCCTGGATACCCTCCCTCCCTTCCCACCTTTCCCGCCAAACCCCCTGTCTGGTCTGGCAGGCGTATGAGATGGGACTGGATGCCCGTATGTACATATCTTGACTGTACCTTCCAGGGGTCGTGTCCCTCCCACCTTCTCCGCTCCAACTGAGTGGGCGCGACGCACGGGACAAAGTCCTAGACGATCCCACCAAGCGAGTCCCGGACCACACACGCACACCTCACCCACACTCACTCATTCACTCACCACTCCGTTGTCCGTCTGCCCGACATACATACCCTCTTGCATAGCTCTTTTTTTCTTCTTTCTCGCTCTATCTCGCTCTATCTCTCTCACTCTCTCATTCTCTATCTCTATCTCTCTATCTCGCTTAATCGTTGAATTCCCGGCTCTCTCTCTACGCAATCGTCATACTGCACGCCTTCGATTGTCTTGCTAGCATCTCTGCCCGCCCGCCTGTTTTCAATCTGTTCTAGTCTTGGCCCCCATCTCGCCGAGGCCTCCTCACAAGCGGCCGAACAACGAACTCAATCATATACGTCACCCTGGACCAGACCCGTTGCCGTGTCACGCGGCGTCTAGTTTCTCTACGCCCCCCTCCCCCCCGGGCTGTGCTTGAGCCAGGGTCGATCTCACTGCACTCGACGTCGAGCAGCCACCCGTACAAGCACAACAGCCGCTGGCGCCTGCTCTTTTAACCTCCCACGACGAACGCCTCTGACGGCCTACGTACCTATCTGACCGACTGTCCGCCGACTGAGCCCTCGACGTGCGGCCCAAAAGAGCATTGCTCCGTTTGAACCTTGTTTGTGCCGCAGACTCCGAACCGACGGCGCCGTGGTGCCACAATGTCTGAACAAGAGAAATCTGGCCATGGGGCGCAACATGTATTTATGCCCCTTCTCTCGTCTGCCCATAAGCCCGCTTCTTCTTCGTCCCCCTCCCATCTGTCTCGACATGCCTCGCCTCGTACAAGGCTCGGGGGCTCGAGGGACTTGGGGAGACGAAGCCCTCCGCCCCGGCGCGTTCCCCGGTAACAGCATACTAACTACCTGCTTCTTACAATGAAGGCCTCGATCCCGACGCTTGACACCCCCACCCCGCCGCCCCCTTCCAACACGAGCAGCCCCGTCCCCTTGATGAATGCGCCGGCGCCTCTACTCCGTCCCGCGCTGGCCGGTGCCCGACCCAGTGGTGGCCGGACCCCCAGGCTGGGTCTCGCCATTCCTCCGTCACCAAATGTCAAGCCCGTGGGCGCGCCGCAACCCGGCCCGCCCCGCCCGCAGTTGCCGACTCTGCACCTCGCGACCCCCATGGGTAGCACCTCCACGCCTTACGAACAACCACCGAGGCTGGTCGGTGTACAGCAAGGCCAGTCGGCCAGCGGGGGGAGTGAGAGCAGCGCAGCCCACTCCAGGTCCGGTAGCTTTGGGCCCATGGATGGCCGCGCCAGCAACCCGACGTCCGCAGGCTCCCAGTTTTCGGCCTTGTCCTTCGCATCCCAGTACGGCATCGGCGCCAAACCACAGGGAACTCCCGACCCCATATCCGCCGTGGGCTCCATTTACTCGGAGCGGAGCGAGGGTGGCGTCGGCGGCGTCGGCATGGAGCGCGACGGCAGCATGCAGGGCCTGGAAGCCGGCTTTGACAAGCTCACACTGGAGAAGGCGCGCACTGGTGACGTCGAGGACCTGGATGACGAGGGCTGGCGCATCGCCAGCATGGAGAACAGGATTATGGAGCTGGGTAGCTTGGGCGAGGGTGCCGGTGGTGCCGTTACCCGCTGCAAGCTGAAGGGTGGAAAGACGGTCTTCGCCCTCAAGGTCATCACCACGAATCCCGACCCGGATGTGAAGAAGCAGATTGTCCGAGAGATCAACTTTAACAAGGAGTGCGCCTCGGAGCATATCTGCTGCTACTATGGAGCCTTCGTCGATCCCTCTACCGCCACCATTTCCATCGCCATGGAATTCTGCGAGGGCGGCTCCCTGGACAGCATTTACAAGGAGGTCAAGCGTCTGGGCGGTCGGACGGGCGAGAAGGTGCTCGGCAAAATCGCCGAGGGTGTGCTCGGTGGTCTGACCTACCTGCACTCGCGAAGAATCATCCACCGCGACATCAAGCCATCCAACATTCTCATCTGCCGCAACGGCGACGTCAAGCTCTGCGATTTTGGTGTCTCTGGCGACTTCGGAACCAAGGGCGAAGCCAACACCTTTATCGGCACCAGCTACTACATGGCGCCCGAGCGTATCACGGGCCAGAGTTACACCATTACGAGTGATGTGTGGTCCACTGGTGTGACACTCCTCGAGGTGGCCCAGCACCGATTCCCGTTCCCGGCGGACGGGACCGAAATGCAGCCCAAAGCCGGTCTCATCGACTTGCTCACATACATTGTGCGGCAACCGATCCCCAAGCTGAAGGACGAACCCGACGCCAACATCAGCTGGAGCGACAGTTTCAAGTACTTCATCGAGTGCTGGTAAGTCGTCATTTATCCACCCACGCGTGCGGTCTGGTGCGTGCGTGTGCGTGTTGACTCGTTAGCTAACCCCTGGCCAGCTTGGAGAAGGAGCCGACACGCCGAGCGACGCCATGGAGAATGATGGAGCACCCCTGGATGCAGGAAATGAAGACGAAGCGCGTCAACATGCAAAAGTACCTCGCCCAGGTCTGGGGGTGGAACGACGCCGAAGCCAAGGCCTGACGGTTGCCGTCTCATCCATTCTCCTGCCTACCAGATTGTTATATGAAGGAGACGTGACACGTGTCGCGAATCGGAGACCAGAAAAGAGGCCACGCTGCAAAAGGTCTGCCAAAAAGATGTTGACTACGCTAAGGAGCTCGAGTGCAGAGGCATGTCTGCCGATGGCACCTATCTAGTGGGCTATAGGTCCAGGAACGCACGAACCACCTACCGTCACTACACGGACGACATTCATCTTGGACAACTCGGCGATTTGTGTATGTTCTATCGGCTCGGTATATCCCTGGTATCTGGCCCGCTTGATGGACTTGAGAGAGACGAAACCGCGTTGCCTCCACTTGTGGCGGACGAGCCGGTTGTGATCGGCATCAAAACCACCTTGGATGAGCATGTGGCTCAATCACAAACGGGAGCCACCCAGGCGGGAGTCTAGAGTCATCGTTTCCCATGCATATGGCAGCAAACCTGCCTCTGCTTCAAACGCCCTCGACAGGCTCCGACCCTGAGAAGGGCCGCGCGCGTGGACGGTCGCTGGAGCAGGAGGGTAGCCACTGGAGGCCCTCGAGGCTGGGAAAACGACACGGAGTCTCGAGTCATGCCATGGGCAGGGATTCATGGGTTCGGACGGCTTGCATATTGGTTGGGATGGGTCGCACGCAAGAGCTTGGGAGAGCCCGTGGGACAGGCTGCGAGGCAGAACAAACACCGAACTTACATAAGCAAGCATTTCGAACTTTATTGACAGGCGCTTGGAGTTAGGGAATATCCCCGCGCATCCATCGGATCATACAAAGCAAATGCATGCTATCAACCACGTGCGAGCTCTCACTACCTTTGGTGTTTCGACGACTGTAGAAGCCGGGGGCCGTACGCGACGGCCTAGTCGCACTCCTGTTGGCCACGAGCCCGCCCCCTCCCTCCCCAAAAGATGTTTGGCGGCATGCGTGGCCTCTCAGGGGAGGCGCTGGTAAGATAGGTCGCGGGGCGACGCACGACGCAAGGGATAGACAGCTTCGGAAGAGCCGACGCTACGCCCATGGGCCAAAGAGACATACATGGCCCTCCCCATCCTACCCCAAGACCAGAACAACATTCCCCTACGTGCCAGGTCAGGGGGGGGGGGGGGGCGACGGGGCGTATAGGAGCCGGATTCGAAAGCGAGGTCGACGGCGACGAGTGAAGCCTGGACGTTGGCCCGGAGCCGTCGTGGAGTCGCGGGGCGGGTCGGGACGCGTGAAGGGGCGACTCCCGGCACAGTTTGCGGCAAGGGCCGGGCCTCCTTTTCCTTGGGGGGAGGGGGGACAGAGACACACGCCCCCCCCCCCCCCCGGAGGAGAACCGACGTGAATTAACGAGTTCATCCCGTTGGAACGGTATCGTCTTCGACCAGTACGCTTAGGACCCCCCCCCCCCCCCCCAAAAACCGGTCATCTCACCACCGTGAGAGTCTTCGCGAGGGGTCCGTGTATCCAGTGCAAAGCTCCCGCCAGAAGCCTGCATATCCCCGAACCGCTCGGGATGAACAGACATCGAAACGCCTTATTCTTGTTGTCATCGTCGTCATCATGCTCTGGAGCCAAAGCACAATGGTTCATTGCCACCCAGTCGTCGCGGAACCTCGACGCGTGCGCTGTCATCAACATCTCGCTATCCGTGTGTTTTACCCGGATTTATTTTTCATTTTCTTCCACCCCTCTTATGCTTTTTTTTTTTTTGCTCTCAATAAAACCCCCCTTTCCCCCTTTTCTGCGGCTTGTAACTCGTCGGTCGAGGGTGAAGGTTGTGCGTCCCCCATGACTTCCAATCTATCCCCTGCTGATTCCTCGTTGATCCAGGCTTGGCCGGCACGGCTTATGTACCACCCTCCGCGCTCCGCCGGGACCATGGCTGCCGCCGAGTGAATGGATGGACAAATTATCCGTCTAGTGGTTTCCCAGCTGCCCCTCCTCCATATAGACCCAGCTGCCGCCCCCCCCCCCTTGGATGGCTTCGCCATGTGCGTTCCTGGTCGCAAGGGGGAGGGGGAGGGTAGTATTCATGCTGGAAATCTGGGCGGATATATCCCCGTCGAGGATGGACAGCGTTTCAGGACTCAGTCAACAAAGAAACTCTCCCCCCCACCCCTCTGGCCTCGTATTTGTCCACTACCGAGAACGGTTACTGGATACACCCCCGCCATCTGGGCGAAATGTCGCAGCCCACGACCGAAAGGCCCTGCCGTATTAGATGGTGTACTTTCCTACTTACTTGGGTAGGGGGCATGGACAGAGAGGCATGAGTCGCCGACAGGCACTCGGCAAGGGGGGGACATACCATTCCGCCAGACGCGAGAGGCTACCGCAAGAAGTTTATAGGAAAGATAGGACAAGAACACGTGCCGATTACTCTGATAAAACATGATGTTTATTCCCTCCTTACTCATTTGCCTATTCGTTTTCAAAAGGCATCCGTGTGACGGCACCGGCCACCTCTACCCACACCCAAGAGGTCAACGAGCCCGCCCCTTGATCCCTTGGGCACCTGTCTTCGCGGTGAATTACTACTTCCCCGGGTCAAATTTTGGGGGTTTTGTGGGGGTGTCCTTTGGTGTTCTCGAGCCCTCACCGCGCCCGCGCGTATCTTTGTGCCCCCCCCCCCCCCCCCCCCCCCCCCCTTTTTTTTTATTATTATTTACCGGGAACCCCCCATCAGTTTTCGCAGGAGCTCTTCTGGCCGCCGAGGGTCTGGAGGGCGTGGCCGACGCAGGTGCGCTGGAGCAGGGTGTGGCGGAAGGTGGCCTCCCAGGTGTACTGGTCGGCGGCGCCGAAGCGGCCGCGCGCGAAGGCGAAGCCGCCGAAGCCGGCGCAGCCCCGCAGCTCGTGCTCGAGGCGCTCGCCGCCCGCCCCGAGGTAGGCGAAGCCGACGCCGTGCACCGTGTACTTGTCGAAGATGAAGCTGCTCTTCGGGATGCACTCATTCTTCGGCCCCGCCGCCGCCGCCGCCGCCGCCTCGCGGGCCGCGAGCCCCTCGTCGTTATCGCCGCCGCCGTCGGGGCCGTCGACCGTCACGGTGGTGGTGTTGGTGGCGGCGGCGGCGTCCGTGCCGGCGCCGCGGCGGTGGGGATGCACTTTCCCGGGGAGGATGTCGGCCATGGGGACGGGGCGGGGGGGCTTGGGCAAGGCGGCGGCGCAGCCGGCCAGGACGAGGACGAGAGAAACAAGAGTGATCTTCATTTTTTTTCTTTGGTTTGACTTTCGGATGGTATGTTGGGTATTACTTTCAAAGGCTAGATAGAGAAACAGATGAAGGAGTGTGCAATGAATACGAGGCAGAGTTATAGAAATCGGTGTCAGTGGTGTTGTTACGCTGGAGAGGAGAGAAGTCCTTTTCGACCGAGAGGAAAGCGCGTGGCCTTATACCTGGTTATTGCGCTTTGGGGGGGCCGGCTCGATGGTGAAAGAAAGAGTTGTCGAAGCAACCCCATAACCGCCTTATTGCTGATTGCCCCCCCTCCGGTGACCATGATGAAAGCGCTTTTGTCGTGGTCTCCTTGCGTATGAAAGAGACCGAAGAGTTAAGGCTCCTGGTTGGATACCCAAGAAACGAAAGGGGGCTCAAAGCGCCTCACCAACAACCACCTCCCACCAACAACACCTCCCGCCAACAACGTCTCCCACCCCGGACCAAAGACCATGGCATGCCTACCTTGAGTAACTAAGCAGCACCTTCGCAAGGGCCCCAGTCCACGGATTTCAGACTCCCCCAGCCTAGGCGACGAACTGTTGCCCACGCGAAAGCGCGTCTCGTTGAAGACCCCCGCTGGCTCCCATTCACCGACTTACCTCGTCACGAGCCATCAGCCGCCTGCCCTAGGGAACGATTTTCTCTTTCAAGTCCCCTATGGGGGGGGGGGGGGGGATGACTGGATCGTGCCAGCCCGACGAGCCTTTCTCTCTCTCTTTCTTTCTCTCTTATCTCTCTTCTCCCTCTTCCTTAGCTCCGCTCGCTTCATTTTTCCTCTTCCGAACAGGCGACAAAGGGACAAAAGCCCGCAGGAGGAGTGAAGGGAAGGGGAAAAAAAAAGTCAACCTGCAGGACCCCCGGAAACGCTGTCGCCAACCATGGCAGTGGCAAAAGGACCCCCCCCCCCCAGTTCCGTGACCAAGAACAATCGTCGCAAGGCGGAGCCCAGCGCGATTGGAGGAATACATAGATTCCTCCGAGTCCATCTTCCCTCTCTTCTTTGGGGAGCCGGGGGGGTCAAAGGAACTGCGCGCGGCCACGTCCGCTATTGACGTGCTGCTGGGCGCGCCGTTGTCTTCCAAGGAATGGAGGCCCCGAATACCTACCGAGGTACTTGAGTACCTACACCTCGCATTTCTGTGGAGGCCGGAGGCAGAAAGGCGTTGGGACGGAGCTGGAAAAATAAATAGCCCGAGGCAACGATGGCCAAGAGTCTGCCAAGACTCTCAACATGCCTAATTCGTTCCGGGCCCCGTTGTAATTGGATCGATCTGGCGACAGGTCAGATGCCAAGCCTCAGGGTCCCAAGAAAACGGTTGCTTACATCATAGGCTAACGATTATCGTTATTTTTTCCATTGTCACCTTCCGAGTCAGTAGACGGTGATGTAGACACGTGCTTTGGTAGGTCATCATCATCTTGGTGAATTGTCATTTGGGGGGGGGGGGGGGGTATGCCGCCTGTCGTTGCTGACTAGCCTCATCTATTGCCTATTTTGGGACACGCTGCGCGTGGTCTCCTGCTGCACCAGACAGCCCATATGCTTCTTCATCGTACACTTTTCCTCCGTATTGTTCGTGGGGGGCCGAAAACTGCCTCTAATGCAAGACGTGGAAATCCTGCTTGGCGTAATGCCACGCGGCCATTTGCATCGCATCAATGCATCGCATCAACTCTGAACGCCTGTACGATGCCAAGGGATGCTGCCCCGCGCAAATCAAGCAAAAATCAAATTCCCGGGGGTAGTCGTCTGGTGGCCCTCCTGAACGCCGTGGGCCATGCAAATATGTGATAGAAGCAAAAGCAAAAAAAAAAAAAAAAAAAAAAAAAGAATTCGCTGCTTCCCGCTCAAGATCGCAATCGTGTATCGGAAGGCGTGGCGGAGCCCGTCCTTCGTACGTCGCCCTTTTAGGCATGGTAGTGTTGCCCGGGAGCCTGCGATGTAGGGACAGGCGTCGGGCGGGCGTTTCCGTACCCTGGCAAGAACTCAGGCACAATGCCCGTGCGCACGTTACGGTGGCCCAGGGGCTGGTAGTGCATCTGCGCAGAGCCGAGGTGGTACTCCGAAAGAGATGACGAGGGCGGCGGGTAGTTCAGCGTATTGACCGGTCGCAGGGGCTTGTAAGGGCTGTTTCGCTGCTGAAGAAACACCGACGGCGAGTTGGCGATGGGCGTGTGGTGGCCATTGTATGCATCCGCCAGCGGCGATGAGTAGATGGTGAGGCCACGGGGGCTGTGCCGCTTGGTCGGTGTTCCGAAGTTGGATGGCGTCGGGGCGTAGGCGGGCGTCTGTGGGCCGCAGGTGGCGGCGATGGGCACCTGAGAAGCCCAGGTCGTCGCGTTGGGGTAGACGGTTGTCATAGCCCTGACGTTGGCTCCCAAAGGCGGCAGCGACACGGGCGCCTGCGGGTAGTTGGATGGCTGTCCGTACGCCGCCGGCGCGGAAACGGATTGGGTGTCCAGAGCGAGACGGGGCACCGGCAGTCGAACCGACTCGGTGGCTGCTTGAGGGGGCTGCACGGGGCCAGACGGCATGGCCGCCGGAGTCTGGCGGGTCACCCGCTTGGCTGCCGGCTCCAACATCTCGCCGCCCTCCAAGCTTCGCTTCCTGCTCTCGGGGTAGCCCATGCTGGGCTTGGCCGCCAGCGGTGACAGTGCAGACGTCGATTGGAACGGCCCTTGGCCCTGCCACTGGTTCGCGTGGTACACCGTCGAGTTGGGCGAATAAGCCGGGAGCGGCGCCGGGGTGCCCTGTACGGCCGGGGGCATCGTGTTGGTGGGAGAGGGCAGTGGCGGACTAAAGCCCCGGTGCGTCGGCGAAGCACCGTTGGTGGCCTGCAGGTTCGACGCTCGTTGGCGCCGGGCCATCTCGGCAGCCGTGGCCTTCTCCGTCCTCTCGGCTCGTTCGCAGTAGTCGTGGAAGCAGGACAGCTTCTCCAACCAATCGGCCCACTGCTCCTTGGATGTCAACAACCCGTAGCGCATGTTGCTCAGGAATTCCACCTCCATGACATGAATCTCCTTGACGGCGATGCCCGAAACCTCGGCCCATGTCTTGTTGGTGTAGGTGTTGTCGTCGAGGAACTTGTTGCCCAGCATCAGGGCCACGGTGAGAAGACGGTACTCGCTGCCGGGGCTGCCATTCACCTTGGGGTTGGTGCTCTTCAGCCGGTAGACGAAGAGCAGGGCCAGCAGAATGACGTTCTGCGTGACCTGGGTCGTCGTCAGGATGGTGTGGACCCATTTCTTGTAGGCCGGGCAAGGCCGCGTATCCAACGTCAGAGGCGGGACGGGCGAGGTCGCCGGACATTCCTTGACCTGCTCAGCGGCGTCAATCGTCTCCATGTTTTCGAACCAGAAGAAACAGGTCATCAGCGCCGCAAAGTCGGACAAGTTGCCGCCGTTGGGGCTGATGCAGGTGGGCAGCTGCAGGCTGTGCATGACCAAGGTGGAATCGCGTCGGGAAACGGTACCTTCGTGGTGCTGGCTGGTGCTGGTGGTGGACGAGGGCGTCGAGGGCCGGGTAGAGTGGCGGGAAGCCGTGGATGGGGGGGCCAGCGACGAGGCATGATGTACTTGTTGCAGGTGAGAGGGCGGTTGCTGGTGGGCCATGTGTTGTTGTGGCTGCTGTTGGTGCGGAAATTGCTGTTGTGCCTGCGGTTGCAGGTGCGGCGGGACGGGCACGGGCTGGGGCCTGGCCATCTGATTCAAGGCAGCATCACAAAGGGACACGCCCGGCCGGCTGGCCTGGCCGAGGCCGTTGGGTTGCCGCGCCAGGGCGACATGGCTGTCGTACGTCGACGAGAGCACGGGGTTGTGTTGATAGGTTGTACCCATGCCGTCCTCGGCTGGTGGCGTTCGAAGACCGCCCCCGTGAAGGGCAGCTTCGTTGGCCAGAGATGTCCTTTGCACCTTCTGCAGGCTCAAGGGCGGCGGAGGAATGTGTTTCCTGGGATAGTACGGGTAGCCCACGGAGCTTGCGGGCGACGGGAGGTACGGGTGCAAGGTCGAGCGAGCGACTGTCGAGACGGCTGAAGACATGGGGAATTTATGTCGGGGACGGGGCAGGCTCGAGAAGCTGCTCAGTCGGAGGAGGAGCCGTGGAGGTGACAGCGAGGAAGGAGCTCGGCGTGAAGGTAGTGGTGGTGTAACCGGATCGAGGTGAATAAAACCGAGGTTTCGAGCTTCGCCATCCGCGGGTGGTGCTTGCCGTCAGACCAGGAGCAGTTTGGACCTTGAATGGGACCGAAGGGCAGTGGTGAAGTCGTGAGAGGCGAGAGGGAAGATATGGTGGTGGAAGGGGTCGTGCCGGCCGTCATCTACAAGCCATATCGGAGTATGCCACACCGAGACCGATGGTCGACTGAGGCGGGCCAAGGTTGAGCTTCTCGTTTCCACGGGAGCGTGTGCGAGCGTAGGTGGAGGTTGCCGTTTGTGCGTCGTGGGCGGCGCTGGGAGGGGGGCGGGTGGTATATACTGGATCGTGGACGGCTGGACGAAGAAGCACAATGATGATGGGGGGGGACAACGGGAAAGTGGACGGCTCGGCGTCCTTTTCTCGAAGGGCAGGATATCAGAAAGCAGGCCGAGAGAGAGGGTCTTTGGAGAAAGCTCGGCAATAGCCTTCTTTGAATTCTTACGCTGAGGAGTCCCTAAGCCGAAGACGGGCATTCTCCATTGGAACTTGGGGCCGTATTGAATAATATACAATTGCTAAGTTACGTATGTTCTAGGTAGGGGCCGGATTGAGACTGGCGTTGACCATGTCTGATGAGAGAGATATTCGCCCGCCCGCCAGCGAGCTAGCGGCCAGCCCTGGCAAGGGCCCAGAGGGGAAGGGGGGGAGGGAAAACGACTTGACGGAATCGGAGGAGAGGGTGGAGGGGAGGGGTGGATTTAGGTTGACGACGCTGGTTTCTGGTGCTGGACATGCGTGACATGGGCAGAAGACACACACGCCTCGACACTGTATTCGTACTAATACCCCAAGGGAAGGGGGTGGCTTTAGCATCCACCATCCATGGACCAGACGGCAGGGCCTGCGAAAGGGCTAGTGGGTCGGAGGGGGAAAAGGGAACAGAGAGAGAGTGTGTGTGTGTGAGAGTAAGAGTGGAGGGCCTAGTGGAAAGTGAGTGAGAGCGGGCGAGGCATGGCATGGCATGGCATCCATTAGCAATGCCCGCATGGCAGAACAGCCCGAACTGAGAGAGCAGAGCAGAGCGGCAGGGCTCCTGGGCCGCGCTTGCCTTTGAACGGAAAAAGCAAGCCAGGGGGTGTGGGTCCAGAGAGAATGAAAAAGCCTTCCGTTTTTATCTACTCGCGGAGGTACCTCTCTCTTCCATGGCTGGGGCGGCGCAGTAGCGTGCCTAGCGGATGTGGATGGGGCAGGTGGTACCTCTCTCTCTCTCTACGTCTGGGCCAGTTTCTTATGGTGTAAGGTATGGATGAGAAGTCTATGGAGGTTATGTCTGATGGGCTGGCTAGGTCACTGGGGCACTTTCTCCCTCCCTCCCTCTCTCTCTCTCTATTCCTCCACATGCAGCCAGCATACCTTGTCGGGAGGTGTGTGTGTGTGTGTGTGTGTATGTGTGTGTGCGTATGTGTGTATGTGTATGTATGCGTGTGCGCGTATTTGTGTGTGTGTGTGTGTGTGTGTACGAGCCTGTCTGTGTGAGTGCGAGTGTGTGTGTGTGTGTGTGTATGTGTGTGTGTGTGTGCGTGTACCGGGTGTACGTGTATGTGTGTGTGTACATCCATCCTACAACCTGCTTGTCTACCTTGCCTCGGAGATCCAGAAGAGTGTGGACGTGTCGTGTATGTGTAGTGTCTGGTCAGCACGGATCCATGAACGGACGGGCAGACGGCCTGGCTTGCTTTCCAAGGGAAAAGAGGGCGGATGTCGTGTCCCTGCCAACCGAGATACATACTTCCCACCTCTTCTCCGTATTATACACCCTTACATCCACCCGGCCAAAGCCTTTTCACATTCATGTACCTACCTACCTTCCTTCCCGATGATGCGTGATGTGTGACGGCCGGCCGAGGCTGCAAGGGAGCGAGGGGCGGTACGGAGGAGGGAGAAATAAAAAAAACTACCTAGGTAAATACAACGCTAGGTACTTCCACACGTATCCGCATAGTCCAGGGAACCGATCCGGGATGGGCTGGCATGCGATCCTCCTCATCCCCAGTCCCCCCATTCCACCATCCAACACCACCCAAAAACGACCCGCGGATTACCTATCGCCATGACCGTTGATTTGCTAGTGCTGGCGGCCTGACTCTGGAGTCTCTCTCTGACTGGCCCCAGGCAGGGATTTTTTTTTTCTCTCTCTACCTCGCGGTGGATGGATCACCGCCTGCTCCAGTGGTGTCGCGAGGAGGAACTGCAAGTGCACTAGCAAAAAAAAATAAATCATTCACCGAAGGCCCATGCTGTGCGCGTACACGATGATGAAATGGGAGGGATCGATGCGTGGGCAAGACCCTCTCGCCGAACCACTATCTCCCTGCCGAAAGCCAGTTAGTTGCCTTTTCGTACCTACGGTACAAACGCGTGAGAGGGAGGAGGTACCTCTGTACGGCAATACGCGCTCCACGGGGCAGGCTACAGGGCTACCTACCTCCTCCCGAGACTCGACCATCCCACCTGATGGAGGGGGAGGGGGCCAAAGGAGGATACGGGCGTCGGGGCCAGGATTCGGTCGGTCGGCTGGCTGGCAAAGTACCTTCGGGTTCCCAGCCACGGCTACGGCCACGGCTGCAGTTACAGGACGTGCAAGACAAAAGGCGAGCGCGTTGCTCACGACTCCAGACCTAAGCCATGCCGTCGTCCCATCGATCCATGACCATCCCGGTCGGCCGGCCGGGCCCCTCGTCAATTATTGGAAATTGGAACCCAGGCGAGAAAGAGAGAGAGCGTGAGCGTCTTGTCTGGCTGGCTGGGGCTTGGGCTGGACTGGCTGGGCTGGCTGGGCTGACTGGAGAGAGCGAGACGAGATTTGTCCATCCATATCGGCGCGTTACGACGTGGTTCTAGCACCGGGTTTGCGACACGCATCGTCCAAGGAAGGATCGGTCTGGCCAATCCAAGGCTCGCTTGTCGGGTGGCCCTGACGAGGGACGTGGATTCGCTGGAAATGACTGTGTCAATCCGTCGGCGGTCGGTTGGCATCCAAGTGGCTCCCCCCCCTCCCCCCAGCAGCAAGCCCGCGAAGCCTGTCCACCCGCCAGCCAGCCAGCCCAGCCGGGCCCAGCCCACCGCCCGAAGAGAATGCACCATCGCGTCGTCCCCTCTCTTTCGCCTCTCACACCCCCCCTGGTCTCCTGGGTCTCCGCCAATGGGCAAACACACAACTAGCATGGATGGGATGGGATGCTTGCCTGTGTGTGCTGCGTCTGCTGCTGCGCGTTCTGCTACCGCCGCCGTCGCCCCCTCCCCCTTCCCCCTCGGTCTGCCGCTGGCCTGGGCTCCATCGTCATGTACCCGGGCGCGGCGTCGGAGCAGCACTGCTACTCGTAGTGTAGCGCAGCCATGCAAAGCCGAGCCGATGCCTGCCTGACCTGAGCAGGCATTGCTGGCCTACCTGGCCCTGGCTGGTCGCATGGGGGATCCCATGGGCTGGGATGATGGGATCGCGAGTGGGATGGGCGGCCGCGTGTGACCGGCACTGTGTGGGAGCCCGGAGGGCGGCGGCATAGTATGGATGGTGGATGGTTCAGGATCAGCCAGCCCGCCGGTTTTGTGTGCGTGTGTACGTGCGTGCGTGCGTGCGTGCGTGCGTGCTTGGTGGTGGCTCCTCCTATCATCCCTCCCTCATCCCTCCTCGCCCGCATCGTCATCATCATCAACCATCATCATTCAGCAATCATTCTAGTCCCGGCCAAGCCCGGTCCAGGGCGGCGTGGGCCTGTGCTGTGCTGGCCGGCGCCGGTACCCGGCATAATAACGCTTCTTGCTGCTGCTACTGCTGGTGCTGCGACATTTCGCCTACGGAGGATGGGGTTCAAACCTGTACATGAGGAGGTCCATCCCAACCAGCCCTGACCCGAGTCCGAGCCCAGTCGCCGTCCATCGGGGGGCCTGTTGTAGGTTCCATGGCCAGGGATGCGTGTTATGTAGGTAGGTACGCCATGGACGCTACGCCTGTACCTACTGACATCGCCCTCCCATCCCATACCACATGCTGGCTGGGGCTACTCATTCTGCGTATTAGTACTGTGCTAGACCAGTGGACATCCTATACTTCGGCTCCCATGCTACCTACATACCTACTTACTTATTGCATGCCTCCATGTCCGCCGCCCGTCATGTATTACCTACACCTCTACAGTACATGCCCACTCCATGATTAATTGCCCTTGGTGCTGGTGGTCGCCGCCAGTCCGCCCAGTCCTACCCGGAATGGTCATGTCCCACATCTCAGGTGGGACGGCCGCGCACCAGCTGGCTTGAAGCAGCCAACAGCGTCAGCCTTGAGGTCGGGTGAGTTTGATGATGATAGCACGGCTGATGCCACGGCTCCTACATACCTCCTGCCGGCTGCTGCGCCGCGGCGGCGGCGGCGGCGGCGGTGGACATGGGGGGGGAATGCTGACTTGCCTACTTATCTACCTTATGTAGCAAACAGGCCATTGGCACGCCGAGCGCCCTTGAGACAGCCCCAGGGTTACTTTCCCCCAGCATCGTATGGCACGGGATGGTGAACCTTGAAATGTACTGGTGGGAGTCGCCGGCGGCGCCTACTACATACTTACATGCTCACCTAGGTAGCTCACCTATTCCACTTGCCCACCTGGGTACGTGGTGGACCCGCGCGACGGCAAAAAGCAACCTTCTTCTCACTACTAATAACCTCTCTCGTATTCTCTTTGTATTTTGTTTGGCTCGCCTTCGTGGTTAGCCGCGGACGTCCCAATTCCCTCATGGGCGCCGCCGTCGCCGGGCCTGGCCGGTCCTGTCCAAAGACACGCATATCATGCCTCTCGCACGCGCGCCTCGCCGGGGCGGCATGAAGTAGGTACACACACATGCATGCCTCCGAACCATGGCCCCCGTCAGAGGATCCGAGTGTGGTCTCGTCTACGTAGCCCGTGTGCCAAGGGTTAGCAAAAGCCCGCCGCTCATCCCTTTTGCCATTACAGGGAACCCGGTCGAGCTTGAGCACGCTCCTCCAAATATAACCATCCTCTACTTGTAGGCAGCCGTACAGCTCGGGCTGGGTCCGTCAATCGTGAGCATCATCACATCCCGGGGAGCGGGGGGGGAGGCCTGTGAGGGGTTGTCGCTCTGAAGGTTTTTGATGGGAACGGCAAATCGCCCGAGGAAACCGTCGGCCGGCAGTATCAGGTACCATGGGTAAAAATAAGGGAAAATCGCTGCCCGTCTGGACGTGACCTTATGCACAGTGTCCACGACGGGCTGGGCTACGTATGCCTCTCTCTCTCTCTCTCTCTCTCTCTATCCATACCGACGACGACCGCACCCCCCCCGGACCTTATTTAGGGGCACTGCCTAGTCGCATCCAGCCAGCCAGCTGAATCATGGGCCCACCGCCTGGGGATTCCGCTCCAGTTCACGAACGGGGTCCGAGCCGGCAATTGCTGTTTTCGCCCCAAAGCCCATACGACCAGACGACGGAGCAAAGGACAAGCAAGGCCCAACAAAGCAGTGTGATGTGTGCATGTGTGTGTTTGGATCGTCGTGGATACCCCCTTCGGTGGGGGGAGGGAGGAGACTGTCTGCAAAGAGAGGGACGAGCGTAAAAAAGGGAGCAAGGAAAACAAAGAAGGCGGCGTCGGGATGGAACTCCATGCCCGAGTTTCAATGCCGCAAAAAAAAAGAAGCCAAAGACACCAATGCAGGTGAAGTATATAGTAGTGGAGATGATAAAGTGGTGGTGGTGGTAGTGGTGGCAGCAGCATCGCCGCCCATGGTGCCAGGCCGTCGATAACTCTGCGTCGGTGCTTGCTAGTCAGGCGAGACGGAATTCAAACAGGGCCAAGCAGCCCCCACGGTCGGACCAGCCTCCAGGCATTTGCGGCGCGCGCATCTTTTTCCTTTCTGTTCCATCCGTCGGGTATTGACCATGGACGTTTCTGGGGAGGGGGGGGGGGGCGTGTGTAATGGGATTGAAGGCAGGCGAGCCAGCCTACGCTGGTTGCCGGGCTTGAAACATAGCTAACCTCCAGTGGTGGACGGCGGGCACCCTGGAAACGCCGCATGCCGCATCCAGCAGGGCATTGGCGTACGAGCAACCATCCGTTCCCATCATGATCAACGCGCACCCCCCCCCTTCCGTCCGCGAGGGACGATCCATGTTGGTTGGGCCGCTCGCTCGCGCGCGCGCGCGCGCGCCGTAGCCGGAAACGGATGCGCATTGGAACGCGCCCTTTGCCCCCCTCCTTCGCGAGACACGATAAGGTAGACTCATAATTTGGTGCGACTACAAAACAGTCCCAAGAATGCTGTTACTACTGCTGCTGTTGCCTGGCTCTCCGTACGTCCGCCACCAAGCCGGCAGGCCCTGCAGAGAAGTATGTACCGGGACTACCAGACAGGAGGCGCCTTGCCCGCCCCCCCAGTGGCTGCTGCTTGGGTGCTGCTACTGCTGCTGCTTGGCCCAAAAGGAAATACCGTTCTTTGCGGACGGGGTGCCGTGCCCACCGCTACTTTACTCCTGGGCCGTTCTAGGAATTCAGGGCCGATGGCATGATGATCACTGAGGTGGAATAAAACGGAGAATGGACGCGCCGACACGCACGGCGACGCCTTTAGCAACGCAACAGCAACGGCTTTTGGCAACCTTGCATTTCCCACCATCCATTCCCGTCGTTCCTCGAGTCTAGGTTTCCAGCTCTGCAAGCCCCGGGGGCGGCCCCATCCCCCTCCCCATATCGTCAAACCGAGAGCCCCTCCCCCCGGCACGGGATGCTTTTTTTGATTGTGATCCCATGAGCAAGCAACATGGCCCCCCGAGCTCGTGTCAGGGCCTCTGGGCCTTGGCAGGAATCCAGGGCTCCTTTTTCTCATGCCTCTCTCCCACACACGCCCTCTTCCCCCCCCCACCGGCCCGCCAATCTTGCTTGTCGTCCATCGTTGTCTCGCCCTCATCCGCGCGTAGGTGCATGTTGTCATGGCACGGCATGCTTTTTCAGGAAGGACCATCATCTCGCGAACTGTCCGAGCATATGTCGGGTTGAGAGAGGGAAAGGTGGGGGCACAGGACCGACCGGAGACGAGACCCCACAACGCAAACCACCACCACCACCACCACCCGTGGACAGACAGACAGACAGACGCCTACACACATACACACATCAGAGAGGACACAGGTCCCTCCCCCTTGACCCCTACCCCGTGGATGCGGCGGATACTCATGTCGCTGTACTAACTGTATCGTATCTCCGTCCCGGAGCATGGGCCGTAAGTATGTATTTGTATCTAATCGATCCATGACGGATGGCTAGTTCCCTCCTCCGCTACCAAACCGCCAATCCCACAGTATGTACAATGCGCCTCGTGTCCCATCTTGTCTTGTGCGCCCTGGGCCGGACACTGCGCTGGAGCCTGAGGAGTGGGCTGCTGGATGACGATGGGGGAAGAGAATACACATAAGGCCCGCCAGAAAAAAAAAACGAGGGCGATACTTTAGGCACCAGGCTTTCGCTCCCGCCCCAAAAAGGGCTTCCCTAGTGCTACATACGTGCCGGCCGGTTCGCTTCGCTTTTCCCGCCGGGCAGACGTGTCCATGGGAGGAGGAGGCGGGGGGGGGAGAAATGGTGAACCCCCCCCCCCCATCGTCGTCAGCCCTTCCTGGCCCTGCCGGCGCGAGGCGGGTAACCTGTGAGCCTGTGCAAACGTTTCACTCCCGCTGGCCGAGTGGTCCGCCTGGGGCTTGCTCGTTTTAGTGGCCCCGTGGCCGTGACCGTAGCCCGCAGCCGCGAGGTAGAGAACACGAGGAAACCAGGGGGAGAGGAGGGATGGGCGAACCGACGTGGTCGTAAGCAAGCAAAAAAAAGCAATCGTCGGGGGATAGAGGCGCTGCAAAAGTCCAATTAGGATGGATTTTGGCGGGCTGGTGGGATGTTGCAGAGACCGGGGGGGGGATTTGTGAGGGTTACCCAGCACTGCCGTACCATATCACCCCCCGTCGGGTATAAGAGACCAAATGTGCTTACCGCTAGGTAGAGAGGCCCGCTGACAAGGTGACCTAGCAGTGACTGCAAATCAAACAATCCGGTCTTTCGCCAACAACGGCCCTGCCGCCGGCGCCCGGGGCGGCGGACATACAATCAGCAGCAGCAGCAGCAGCAGCATTCATGCAAGCCCGGCACCACGAGGCAAATGACTGGCTGGCTGATTCCTTCCCCTTCCCCTCCTCCTCCTCCTCCTCCTCCCTCACAAGGAGCGTGAGGGAAAAGGCCACCCAATCAGGGAAGGCGGGCTGGCGGCCCATCCTATCCATCCACCCTGGAATGGGTGCCAAGACCCTTGTCTTGGAACCGTCCTCGTTGCTTTGTTACACTGTGTGTCGGCGAGGCTTGGACAAAAAGCCTACGACAGGCGAGAAAGAGAAAAAAAAAAAGTCAAGTCGAGACGAAAAGTGTGTCCTTCGTCACGTACCATACGCATACATACACCTACGTGATGAAGGGGTACAACCTCGTTCCGTGACGCGAAGAGGCCACCTTGGGATGCCAGTTCCGCTCACCGTGTCTCCGTGTCTTCCCCATGGCGACACAGACCGAGAGGGGACGAGGGAGGCCAACGACGTCAAGAAGACTAATAAGTAAGTTACCTACATACACACAGTACATAGGAAGGCTGTGAGTTGCTGCTGCTTGCTGCAGCTACCGCTGCTGTTGTGGTATATTGTTTTTGTTTCTTTTTTTTGTTGTTGTTTGTCGCCCGCTGGTCCTCCCCTGCCTTGTCTTGATTCGGTTGTTGCTGTGCCAGGGCGTGCGTGGCTCGTCTGTATGCTCGCTCGTAGGTAGACGGTATGCCCGCAAGCGGGCTGTACTTTGCACGGGTAATCTGTCCATGTTCCGAGCATAAAAACCGTGTCTCGTTTGCTCGCCGTGGTTACCTTTTCGGCCAACCAACCGCCGAGGAGGGGGCCCTGCTCGGCGCATATATGGGCATGTCCCCCCCCCCCCATGCGTCTCACGATAATCCGAGGCATCCCGACCGTAATCCTGCGCGGTACAGGCTCGGGCGGCAGGTACCTACATACTTACCTGCCTGCCTTGTCTAACCACTAGGTGGGAAAGAGCTGATTCGCGCATCATGTCCAGTGAGCAAGTTCCTCTCTGTCTCCTCCGCTTCCTCCCCTCCTTCCGTAGGCTTTTTTGGCGGTGGCGGATCTGCGGTGCCAGATTACAGGGCCGGGCTGTAGCGCCTTCTATTATGTTTTTGGCTGGAAGGAGGGTCAGCCGGGCCGGGCTGCTTGCTTGCTTTGCCGTCCAGCCCCCCAGCCCGTCGAACCGCTGTTACGTACGTGTGCGTGTAGGAGGAGGAGGAGGAGGAGGGAATTGCGAATGGATGGAGGGGTTCGATTGTCTGATGACTCTGCCCGTGTGGCGTGAATGGACCCCCCCCCTCTCCCGGTCGCCAGTCCGGATGAAAAAAAAAGATAGGCATGCAGGTCGATAGTACGTCTTACTGTCCTCCTGCCAACCTACATAGATGCCTAGCGGCGTATGACTGCCGTGCCGCCCGAATCAATAAGTCCATCTTCCGCATAGGTAGCACACGGCAGCAGGAGCCCCGGCCAAAAGGCAATTTCTTGTCCGTCGTGATGGAGATGGCCCCCCCCGATGACGGGCGAGGAATTTGTGGCTGCGGAAATGTGCAGATAGACGGACGGCCGCTTGACTACGGGTGCGTAGTGGTATATACAGACCTGAGTAACAGATACTTTACATCCATACTTGTAAAGTATGAAGGTCGGCAGATAGAGCCTAATGCCTACGATTGCTTTGGTGCTTATATAGATTTGATAGGTACATAAGCAACCATCTACTTTATACCTTCCACCATACCTAAGTACATACCTGATACGCATGGAGCTCATTTGTACTATATGGGGGCCCCGTAGCCGTAAGCCTACGCGAGTAGATGGTTGGATTCGGGCGTCCCTCGGCTACGGAGTACATGCACGCACACGCACGCAACGTAGCTCCTCCTGTCGCTTCCTTGTCGTCGTCGTCGCCGTCGCCGCCGCCGCCGCCCGGCCGGCCGTGTTCCGCTGCCGCTGGGGGGGGGGCGTGTTGCTACCCTGCGCTTGCGGCCCTAAAAGTGAAATGGTCTCCCTCAGCTGCTGGAGCAGCGGCTCCCCGATTGGTCGGAAGGGGGGCCAGCGCGCCGGCCGGGTCGGTGGTGGGTGTCTGTTGCGGAACAGGCATGAGGCGAGAGTCTGATTGGTCTCAGGCAGGCCCGGGGCTTGGCTGGGTTGAGGGAGCGCCAGCAGTAAGTAGTCATCGTTTCCAGTTGCAGGATGGATGGATGGATGGGGGGGGAAGGACGGGTTGTCGGATGTCATTTTCAGATTCATGGCCGGCCGGCCGGCCTGTCTCTCTCCTGGCTCCTGCGTCGATGCGTTGCGTACAAATACGTGGGCGGGCGGGCAGGCGGACGGTGCGTGCTTTGCAGGGGCAACCCGGCAGGGGAGGCAATAGAGGGAGGAGGAGGGGGAAGTTCACTCTCACCAGATCCCAGTTCTGGCCATGCGCACGCGGCGTAACGGGCGTTTGGGTTCTTTCTCTCTCTCTTTCGCTCTCTCTCCCTCTCTCTCTCATCTCGGGGTCGATGAACACAAGCGGCAGCTGACGTCCTGACTAGAGCCACGCCCCCCCTCCCTCCCTCTCAAGAAACGGGCGCCTTTTCATATGGACCGATCCATGTCCCATCCCATTCCATTCCATTTGATACCCCGGACACGCTCAAGCCACATGCTGCTACAATACTTTGGAGCTGTACCCAGGTACGCCCACCCGAATTATATGGGATTGGCAAAACGGGAGCAAAGACCGGCCCGGTCGTGCGTGTGAAAGTGGTGTAGATAGCCTGGATGCACCAGCATGTTTTAGGAATCAATCATCATCCTCCCGGCCGTCACGATCGTCATTTGCGTCCATATTACTTACAACTAGTACTGTATAGCGAGCGGTAGGTAGGTAGATACCTAGGATGTAGTTACTTGAGTACCCGACTTCTGTCCCCTGCTCACCATCGCCAGCGCCGTCGCTTCTGTCTCCGCCCCTCGCTCTCTCTTGTCTCTGACAGACACACTCACACCCTCTCTCTCACCCGATACCAGGTTGATGTATGTGTGCTCCCATCTCGTACGTACGCCTGACCGCCGACACGCCCGGCATGGATAATAGTAGCAAACCAAGGCAGAAAGCGGGGGGTGGTGTGAGCGCCCTCACACTGGAGGCCCTGGAGCCTGGGAATGCTCCAATCGAAACCCGACTCTCCTACAGGGCCGGTACTAATATGGACGCCTGGTGACTCCGTACGCCCCAGCCCGGAGAGACACGGTCTGCGTGCCCGTAGACAAGGCCCAATCCAGCAGGTGTCCAGTAAATGGGCCGTGATGGACGGTGAATCACTTACTGTGTGCAAACGGATGGCTCTGCCCTCTCGTTTTCCTCGCTGGCCATCCATCTCGGACCTCTTTTCGCGACCCCACGCGTCTCTGGCGTGTGGTGGCCCCGCCCCAATTTGATGCAAGCACTCAAACTGCTCGCTCCCCCTCGCACACCCCCCCGGTGATCCGGCTACATACCACCATCCAGGTTACGGCGCGTATAAGTCGTAGTATCGTGTCGGACGGCCCGTCCACAGGCCCCCCCCCCCGGAAGAGGAGTCACAATTCAACACCGTGTCCGTGACATCTCGGGTGGGCAAACTCCGGCCCTCTATCATCGACGGCAAGTTACTAGTGGGGTCGCCCTGTCGTGACCTGCGCGCACAATAGCGCCGCCAGCAAGCACTGACGATTGGCCCCTTGGGGGCGCCAGGCATCATGCTCTTGAAGAGGCAGGTAGCGGAGGTACATGTCTACATGCACACTGTACTATATGCCTTCAGGCACCGTCCACCAACACAGCAGCCCCGCGGTATGGGTTGGGATGGGATCCCTTCCATGCCGGTTGCAGGGGATGCTGATCCCATCCCCTTCCGCCTAGCGAGGGACCCCTCCGGTTTCTCGACTCGTCCCCCCCCCGAGAGGTGTATTATTAACCCGCCCGTGCCATTATGGCGGCGTCTCCTCTCGATCCGGCACGCCCGCAGGCGCGCTGCTTTCGCATTGCTTCTTATCCCCGTCGTCACCTTGGTGTCACTGATGACTCCGACACGGACGGCCTTGTCCCGTTCCAGCAAAGAGGAATTCTCCCGCGTCGTCCCCTCCCCCTCCCCCTCACTCAATCAACCTGAGCTGGACGGCCTGTTTCAAGAGCGCGAGGAGCCGACCGACCACGGCCAGGCCTTTCCCGGGCTTGGCTGAACCCTGCGTTGCAACCTCTTCACGACTCGTCGCCACGCAGCGTCGCTCCTCCGCCGGCATCCTCGTGTCCGGCTTTGCCAGCCAGCCAAGTTGCCAGGTTATCGGACACTCGTGATGCATAGCCTCAGGCGGTAGGGCAGGGACCTTGGCCCCAGGCAAAGTACCGCACCCAAAAGCGGACGGGCGGTACCAAACGTTGCATTTCCTGAGCCTCGCGCATGGCGGTCCCTCGCCCGGGTCTCCCAGGGATCCGAATGGGGACTGTCTGACTGTACGCATACCGCCCTGCCCTGCCCGGCCGTCATTTTGTCCCTTGGCGTCCTGGGGAGGGGGGCCGATCCCGACATGGCATCGTTACCAAGCGGCCGGTGCTAAGACCGGAAGTGGCCCTGGGTGTCGTAATAACACCTCCGGCACCTCCTGTAACCCTTCCATTGACTAAGCAACATACGCACACACACACACTCGTACATCGTACTATACATACGACGTGCCATGTACTATATGCTGCCAAGGCGCACCTCGTCTCTGGGGGGCTGGCAATAATAGCCCGTCGCCGCGCGCTTGCGTCAATGGGACGTGAATGGAGACGGCCGTCACCGCGGCGGGCACCCAGACCGACGGCCCTCCCTCTCGCAAACTCTGAAGGACGGGGCGCGCCCGCACGGCAACGGCTGGCGCCTCCGTCTCGAAAGGGAAGAGAAGAATAAGAAGAAGATACATACGAGGGAAGATCGGCTCGTCTCGGGCCCAGCACACCCGCGCGAATTGGTTGAGCGATCAGCGACGAATTCCATCCCCGGGCCTTCCCCAACGCCGACAAACCAGCAATAGCTCTGCATATTGGGTTACAGCCAAAGACGATCGGCACATCGCCCAATAGCAAGCGTGTCATATCTGCGCACTGATTCGCCCTCACTGGGCCCGTACCGAGTAATATCTCTCCCTCTCACATTGCAAGGGGTCCCGGTACCGCGATCCCCCCCCCCTCCCCTCGCAAGATGGATGTCGTTACGCCCAAAATATCGGACTATCTGGACATGCCCGTCAAAGACAGGCCTTCCCACCGCCCGTGACCCGACGCCGAGCCTACGCACTACCGCCCCTCCCCTCGGCCCAGATCCCAGCAGAAACGACCATAATAACGGCAAACAACAGCAGCAACGGCCGCTGCAGTCTGCTACATACATGCTGCGCCTACTGCAGCCCATGGCGCCCCCGTGGTGTTACGTCCAAGCCACCCGAGACCAAAGCCCACCATGTAGTGCAGGTATGTAGGTATAGGTACTACACGCCGGGTTTCCAAGGCATACAAACTGGATTGACGGTTTGGCGAATCGTTTCACGGGTTGAAACAGGCAACTCCCCGCATGGGCTGGCCCTGTCCCCTGCCGGGCTGGCTGAGAGGTCTCCGCTGCAATTACCTTCCGTGTCGGGAAGTAGGGAGGGCGGGCTCGAGAATTCAGCTCGGGTTGCAGTGCTATATTGAGAGCCTGCATCTTTGGCATTTCCAATGTTTCATCATTGGCCGACGCCCGGTGACGACGCCCTTGAGCGGTTAGCCAAAGGGCTTCCCCCCCTATGACTGGCTGTTTCGCATGCTATTTCAAGGGTGGCATCCCTTCCATCAGGATGAGTTCGGCCGTGGTCAGCCGCCACTAGTCGGACGATCTCACCATCTATCCATCCCCTGCGCCAATAGGCACCCCGTCATCGGAGGCGGCGGCAGCGGTAGCAGCAGCAGCAGCAGCAGCAACACCGGGCGTAGGACGGCCCAGCATCCGCTCACCATCCAGTCGCGGTGGGCCTTTCTCGCTGCGGATGTCGTCAAACCTCGCCCGGATCATGGCGTCGCTTTTCCAGCCGAGACAGTGGGAAACTAAAAGTGCCTACTTACGAGTCGCGAGGCGACGGCTGTGTATTCTCGCAGGATATCTCGGAAACCGGCTCGCTGGTACTTCCTCGTACTATGTATGCGTCCACTGAAGGATCCAGCTCGGCACCCCCTTCGCCCGGCGCCGCCTGGCTCACCAAACGACGCGGCTCGAGCAGTCTGGACCACAGGTTAGCCGATACATGATGCCCAGTAGACAACCGAAGCTTGCACCAGCAGGTCACCGCCACGGTACCGCAACTATGTCCCTAACCTACGTGCCTGTCTCTTGTATTCCGGGAGCGTTCGCAGACATCCAGCAGGCGGGCGAACAATTACCCCCAAAAAGGTTAGGAAGCATACCACGCCAAGCATGCTCGCCATTCAGCACAAATCAGTAGACGACGCCAAGGGGGCTCTTGCCTACGCCCCAGTGCAAAGCCCCACGCCCGACACTGCTACTTACAATGTACTAGACTCACACTCGGGGCGCACGGCAGCAGCGGTCACCCTGATGATTGCCGGGGGGGGGGGGGGGCGGTTCAAGGCAGGCCGACAGGGGGGGCCATGTGGTTCCAGAGACGAAAACCGACAACGCCCCAGCTGATAGTGGAAGGGCCAGCGTTCGCCTAGGTGTTTGCTGACTCTGCCTCGGTCTACTCCATGCAAAACCCAACTCGACAACCTCGCTGCGGCGTAGGGGAGTACAGAGTATAAGAGCTATTAGTATGGGGCTGCGCTGCGTGTCTGGTGCTCCTCTGTATCATCCGGTTGTGACGGCCGCCACCGCCGCCGCCGCCGCCGCCGCTGCTGTTCCCCGTCAGCCCGTTTCGTGGTGGGTTGGGTTCCAGGCTGTACTCCGGCAGGTAGCCCATCAAACCATGAAGGGCCCCCCAATTGGCCCTGGTCTTGCTCGGCTCGGTTGCCCATCTCCCCCCCCCATCTCCCCATCCCAGCAAAGGCAACGATGCTGCATGGCGTCGACGAAGCTGGTTTTGACTGGGAAGCCCGAGTAGTGTTTTTTTTTTCTCCTCCCCCCCCCCTAAACCCTCTCTTCTCCCCTCGGCTTTGGGGGTCGTATCCACGGCGGCGGGCCCACCAATCTCCATCCTCAGCGCGCAAAGTTTCGTATCCCACGCCACCCGACTTCTCAGTGACGAGGCGCGATAGTCCAGGGACGAGGTGGTCACCATGACCCTGGCGAGGCCGGTAGCCCGCGGCCGGACAAGGGCGCCTGCGGACTTTTTTTTTGGGCGTGGTTTGAGTGCCGTCCGCCTTCCGTCTCGTGCACGGCAGCACGGGATAGGACAGATTATGGCGTGTCTTATCGGGTGGTGAGATGGCGAGAGACGGTGGACCCTTCTCTCTACACCCCCCTCCCTTCCCCTGCTGCGCTCCGTAGGAGGAAGAAGGAAGAAGGAAGAAGGTCTTTTCCAAAGCTGCAAGTTTGGTGAGATCATTCCAACAAAGCAAACGACGCCTAAAAAAAAAAAAAAGGGCCGCCGCCCGCTCAGTGCCCCCCCTTTTTGCCTGGTTGAAAACCGCCTACGTACTATGTATACCCGAGCCCCTCCCCCCACTCGCCAACAATTCACACTTCTGACAGCGACACGGGTTCGTGTCCGGCCGAGCCGGGGAATCTCACGAACGGACCACCAGCAAGTTCTTAGTCAGGTAGCTTGCCGAGGCAGGTATCTAGTGGCTTCGAGGCAAGTACAGTACTGGATGCCCGTATGGAGACATACCTATGTACCTAGTAGCATACTTACAGTCCACCGCAAGCTGCCAGGCGGCCAAGGAGGGGAGAGGGCAGGCTCATGACAAAATAAAAAACGCCCCAGCCGCTCTACCACACCACTAGACTACTGGGGCATTTATTTTGTCATGGGCCTGGAGGGGTCGAAGGCGTCGTCTTTCGGCGTAACCTGGGTATCCCTACACGCGCTTGCGTACATAGTACGAAGTGACGACTACATACTACTTGACATCCCACACCACAACACATACGCACACATACGCACACATTTCTTGGTACCAACCCGCCGACGCAGTGTCCGGCCGCTACTTGTTTCTGCCCCGGTCCTCTCTCAGCCACCCCTCGCTCGACTCCGTGTGGCCCCCCCGGCCAGCGGGCCAGCCAGTCTCTCTTTTTTTTTTTTTCACTTCCCTAGGGGGGTCGGCGGGGGGGAGCTGCGCAATACACAATCGCTCCGCAGCGCACGTCAGTAGATCGTCGTCGAACCGACACGAGGGAGCTCCGGACGATCAACCCCGTCCCCAAATGGACGAATGGGCGACTAATCCCCTACGTACGTACATACGTACGTGCAGAAAACACGCAGGTTTTTTTTTTTTTTTCCTATGTACGATGGTAGGGCAGGCCAGCAAGGCAAGGCAAGGGTATACCTACCAACCAGCCCGTACATACATACGTGTATCATAGGCTGGGGTGGCATCGGAGACGCGGCAACCGGATTATACATGGCGAGTGCATGCTCTCCCCCCCCCCCTGGAAGGGAGCGTTTAGTTGTGGCTCAGTCGCTTGGGATTTCACCCGACTGGTCTGCCCGCCGGCGGCCCTCTTTGCTTATCGACGTGGGATGACTGGCTGGTGAGGCTCCGAGGTTACCAGGCCCTTTTGCAAGCCGTCGACAAGCCTGATACCATCCTTCCCCCCCCCCCCCCCCCCCCCCCAAATAGCCCGGCGGCCGAGCTACATACATACCTGCAGTTGCTGCCGCCGCCGATCAGCCAACCACCGCCCGTCTATCGATCACCAGAGTTGCGGGCCCCCGCCTAGGACTAATGGCTAATAAGTTGGCGGTGGATATAAGCCGTCACGGACGTCTCAAGTCGCCCCCAACTTCCGATGACGCCCTTGTTTTTTTTTTCTGCCTTCGGGTACATAATGATAACACAGTCATGGAGGCCGACACGGGTACGAAGGGTCTTGAGGCTTAATGGGGGAGGGGGGAGCCCCCTACACAGTACTATACGTGCCCGCTTCACCAGGCACGACCCCGGATGATCCGTCCCGTGGGGACTTCTTCCAAGCAGGGCCATCCCATTCTTCTTTTCGTTGCCTCATGCTGTTGGGCATCATCACGGGCAAAGTTGAGACACGGCCGGGCGATCCCTCTTTTTTTCTCTCTTTCTTAATACCAACAAAGAGGGAACCAATTGCGCATGGAGAATGAGTACCCGGCATCTAAGCGACGTCCGTACCCCATCGTTCGGGAGGTTTGGACCCAGGGGGCCGGGTCGTGAAACTGGTGGGGGGGGAGGGGAGTTAAGTACTTAAGTGAGGGAAGGGAGGGGAGGGGTGGGGGGAATGGATTTTCTTCAATGGTCCTTTGGTTGCCCCCTCCCTCCCTCCCCCCCCCCCAAGCCCAGTTCCGTAGCTACGGTCTCAGGCCGAGCGGGATAACCCTGAGCGCGCGCATCGCATCACGCATACACACACTCACACACAGCCCGCTTTCCATACCTGTTGTCGCGCGCCGGCGCCGACGGGCTCGTGATCGGCTGGGGCAGCCGGCTGGCCTGGCAACAGGGATGGGCATGTCGGATCATCGGGGTCTTGGGATAAAGCCGGGCCGTTTGGGGGGGGGGGGGGGGGGGAAGCGCCGCAGCTCTGTCGTTCCATGATGGGGGGGCTATGGCGATTTGATGGAAAACTGGAAAGTTGAACGCACCCACGCAATGGTGGCGGCATGTGATTCCAAGTGGATTTCGATACGATCTGCCAAGTATGTAGCAGCAGGTTGAGGCGCGGAGGAGGCTCGGAGGCTGTACTTCTCAAGCCTCAATGGAGGCTCGTTTCCACCAAAGTAGCGTGGCGTTTTACTGTTAGCGTGGCGGTCTTACGTCTTTGTCTGATATTCATCAATAAGCAAAATCCTCTCAACAACCAAAACAAAGCATCTTGGCGCAGCGGAAGCGCGCCGGGCTCATAACCCGGAGGTCCTTGGATCGAAACCAAGAGATGCTAGGTTGTTACCTTTTTTTATATTCCCCCTCGAAACGTTTAACGCCATGTAAACCATTCTCAGCACTTGCAAAATCTCTCTACAACGCTACTCATTTTTGTTTTGCCTTGTATGTAGTCGTCGTCCTACCTTGCCGCTCTCTGTGGCTGTACTGCCACCACTGTTTGCTTGTTGGGTCTCATTTCTGACGTCCCATTGAAGCTGTAAGACGCCGGCGCTGGCCGCTCTCTCGCCCCTATGCCGTCCTCCTTGGTTCAGACATCCGTGGAACTGCCGCTTAGCCAGGCCACACTATTGCTCCCTGCCAGCCGGCCGGGACCTTCACATGCGTAATCGGTGTTCGTGGCACCCCGGGTTGTGTGTGTACGTATATGTGTGTGTGTGTGTGTGTGTGTGTGTGTGTGTGTGTGTGTGTGTGTGTTACGGCGGTTGCGCCTACTCCCAGCCTTTCATGTGGTTGCACACGGCTGGCTATTCAGGCCAGCCAGATCCATGGCTGGGTTTTGGTAACTGCATCTCTCAGCTTACGTACCAGGCCTGTGTGTCCCCGTTGGTGTTGCTGTTACCGCCGATGCTGGCGATGCTGCTGCACTTCCATTGTCCCGTCGTGCCTCGCCTACCTTGTACTCTTTTCCCTTTCGGTGGTATGAGTTGGGTGGCTCCTGGTAACGCCATATGTCCGTCGCACGGAGTGGAACGCGACGAACCGGTCACGAAGCAGACTGGCTGGTGACTATGAGAGCCGTAAGGGGTGCCCGGCGGTGTTTCGTATTCAATGTGAATGCTTTGCTTGTGTTAAAGTCCGGGCAATTCAATGGAGGCTAGGAGACCTGTTACATCAGAGCGAGGCCTCAGTCCGTGTGCTCGTGAGCGAGCTTGTTGCTGCAATTTCGAAGCCTGTCACCCGGTCGTATCAAAGTCTACAGTTCGCCGGGATGGGTGGTGGGAAATCCAGCGGGCCAGCTGAGGATTCGGCCAGGAATCAACCTCTCTCGCCAGGGGCGACAGAAGCAAGACAGTAAGGCTGTTTTCGTGAACGGGTTTCTCATCGGTTCATGGTCAAGCAGACGCTTGGGGCCTACAATCTCCAACCTTTGACTTTTGCGTTGTCTCCTTGGGGATTCCTAATTCCCTGTCTCGCTTTTGTTATAGATAGACTCGGATATCATGCTGGACCGGAGTACTTTGCAGAGAGCGTGCTGGGCTGTCGGGCGGTAGGTCTTATGAATATAACTGGGACAACCCTCATATATTTTGGAAGTGATTGCAACCCCCCCGGGAAGCCCGTCGGGCAAACCCATGGATTTTCTGTCTGTATTCATGGGTGGGCCGAGGTAAACGGTTGCCCATAAACCCCAACCTCCTTTTTCATGTCGACTGAATCTGAAGAACCACATCACGTCGGCATCACAGCGTTATGTGGTGAGCTCGCAGCCCCTTGTCGTCGTCCTGGATGGTCGCGAGTGAAGGTTCTCCCGTCAAGCACGTGTGCAGTTGCGTTTTGTTACCAGGCAGCCCACGACGTTTCCATCCAGAAGATACCACGAAACTGAGCCTGTTTCGTTGTGAATGGCAGCGGAAACTGGTCCTCCATCTAGTATCGACCGATGAAACCAGATGAATGGCAAAACTATAGCTCTGTACCCAGTGTTCAGGCGCGTGTCTGTGCTTGATGGGATGGTCAGAGGAACATTATCATTGGCACAATGATTACATGAAACTGGCCTTTAGAAACCCGACATTCCAGAGTGGCCGGAGATGACATGTGTTTGATATGTTTACGATAAAACTTGGGTCGGTAATCGTACATGTCACAACGCCTCTTGATGTCGAGGAATCGAAAGCACTGCAGATTTGGTGACCAGCCAACCTGAAGTGTTGGCCGATTGGCGAGAGCCACTCGTTCTTTTCCAATACAAGGAAGCTCTTGTCTTTTCGGGTTGCCCTAGAGACAGATGGGGGGTCCCACAGCTACCTTCTATCAGGAATATACGGGTGTAGCAGGGTATCCCCGCCCGAGGTCCAAAGATGAAAGAATTCGGCACCGGGGTCGCTCCCGGAAAAACACGTCAAGCTGTCGAGAGCGGAGAAAGTTGGTCCTTGGTGAGCATCTCGTCTCCCGAGCACTGCCGCCGGCAAGGGCGAGCCGCGGAACATTAACGGGGGGGCGCAGTTCAGCCAGAAGGCCAGGCAATGCTGGGGAGGCACGAGTATGGGGCAACCGCATCGCAGATATACGCTACCGTATGATGATCGTATCGCAATGCCTGTCTGCCACGCTCCCGGCTGCCCCTCGGTAACTGCCGACTAATTTGGATCGGCGCCCGGGTCTTCGTATATATTACTGCTACTTCGCTCCCTTTACCTGGCTCTCCTCCACCCCGAACGGGCGTTACCTCCCCTCCCCTCCCGTGGCAGCCGGAGTGGCGTCGAGCGTTGTGAGGGGAAGCGAGGCCGTCCTGATAAGTGGACACGGGGGCGGGCCCTGGACATCCATCCATCGTATGATGGGGACGTCCCATACTATGTATGTACTTATGTACGTGGGCATTCTCGCAACACTGCCGGCTCCGAGGGGAGTTTCCGGCCTCAATTGGTCCGTCGAAAGCTCCAGTGCGGCCCCATCGGTGTCTACTATACTGAGAGGCAAGCATGGAAGCGAGAAGGGGGACGGACAGAGTGGCAGCAGATTTACATAGTTGCTGAGGTCGGAACAGAGGCGGATGATCCGCGGCCACATGGGTTGGGATCCATGAGAGTGGCCGTCAGATATGGGAGGCCAGACGAGCAGGCACAGGCAGGAAATGAAGCAGCTGCAGGCCGGAAGATGCCGAGCACGGTCCTCTTTTCTTGTGCTGCCTCTCGCGCCTTCCTTTTCAGCCGCATCCCAGCCAATTCGCTTCGCGCAAACGGTTATTCGGCCCGCGCCCAGACGCTCGCTTTCCCCTTGCTTCTTTCTTTTGCAGCGCCGGCTCCTCCTTTCTGTTCGCCCTCTCTCTGGCGTCTGCCTCCGCGTCCGCATCCCCAACCCTCCTGCCCTCCCTCACTCGTCCCGTAAGCGAGTGGACGCGATCGGCGGTGACCGTCTTCCTCTCGCCCCATTCAGTGGTCCGGGTAGGCATCCCGTCCAGCCGCCGTGACTCGCGAAGGCGCGTCAGGCGCCATTCGTCGGCCGCCGCCCCGACCGGGAACCCTCCCCCATCCGAGGCCGCGACAACCAGCAGCGGCAGAGCAGCAGCAGCAAGTCAGGCGAGCCGGTGCGCCAGCGTCCCCCACCACTACTAGTAATGGAGGGCGGCCCTCGGGGAAGTGCGGGCGAATAGCACCGGCGAAGTTCTCGCTCGCTGGCCGACGAGACCGACTGGCCCGCCGCCCGGGTGTGGGATCCTCTTCCACTCGCCTTCGTTTGCCCCCGCCGTCGCCGTTGGCGAGCTACCAGGCCCGTCTGTGGTGTGGTCCAACACGGGTTGGACTGGGCTGATGGCTGCATGGCAGTGGATGCCCTGAAACGTCAAAAAAGGGCTGTCCCGAGGCTCGGCGAACGTGGGGGGCCCCCGATCCCTTCTCTTTCCTCCTGCAACATCAGACGAAATCTCAAGTGTCGGGGCCATGGCTTGCTTGCATCATGCCAATGGCCCCAGTAGGTACCTGCTCTACCAAAAAGAGTCCCGCTGCGCGCCCGTTGCTCGATACGGACACAGACCGACCACAGGCCCGGCGGGCGACGATGGGTGTTAGTCCCGGCAGTGCACCTTATTCTTGAGTCGCCAGTGGGCCCCCGCCGCTCCCACCGGCTCCCTCGCTTTCAGCCCGACGCCAGCCCGCCAGGCTACCGTCGCACCTACGGCCGCTGTCGCTACAGTCATTGGCCCAAAGGCACCTTGCCGAGGTCGACGATGTCTTCTCGAAGGGTGTCAGGGCCGTCCCCCCCCCCCCCCCGGCTGGCGGCTTGAGACGGGCCCACAAACGGGCGACTTGAGTGGAGCAGCCTCCTGCGTGGCACCCATCGCCCTTGATCCACGGCACGCGTCCTCTTACCAGGGAACCGCGCAAACTTGCTACAATGAGTATGGAGCCTCCCACTCGCCGCCCGCCGCTGGACGGCCAGGCAGGCGGGCCACAGGCTGGTCATGCGCAGCTCGATTGGCCCCGATGCGGTCGATTCCAGAATCTAGATTCCTTGTTGCTGCTGGCCCGGCCACCGAAAAGCAAGTCCGGCCTTCTGTGTCTGCCCAGTCATGTCGCTGTACGCCTCCTGGGGAACCCAATGCCGACCGCCGCGGACGCCATGGCTCGTCGTGCTCGGGTCGGGACAATCATCAATTACAGCGCCTAGACCAGACGGACGGGACGGCGAGAAAAGTCGCCAATTGCCCGGGCGGTGTCCGTTCGGCTGTACCGCCGCATGAGGGCGATGTAACCGCAATGTTACCCGCGGGGCAGGGATGCCTCATTAATATCAATCACCAGTAATAGTTCCAACGCTTCGGATATGCGCGCGGCCCATACATACCACGCCGGAGAGCCTCACGGTAGCTGGGGGCTCACACCCTGGCTCGACGCGGCTAGCTGCGTTTGACCTATATTGGTCCAGCCATGCATGACCTCCACTATTGCGACGGGGCTCCCAGACATGGGACGAACCGCCAAGCCATCATCGTGAGCCATAGAAAGGCGAGAGTGTCCCTGGCTGCCCTACGAATCCTCCTTCCCGCACTTGCTGTCTCATGCACTTGCATCACTGCCTCCCTCGTCGCGACTGACGGCATTGTAAAGTACGACATTCCGCCTGTCGCACCGCCTCAACTGCAACCCGGCCTGAACGGAACTCCGACGTCGACAATGCCGCTTGTGAGAGAATCCAGCCTACGGGCCCCCCGGACCTGGACCAAATGGAGCAACGGGAGCAAATCCACTGTTAGGTAAGTTTCCTGCAAGTTGTTGCCTGTGTCGCTGCGCCGGTCGATTTGCTCACAGGACCCCCCCCCGTGTCCAGCACGAGCAAGAACAATGCCCCGTCGGAGATCATTCACCTGGGCGGCTCTCGCGTTGGCACACCGGAGCCCGCCGATCCGGTCGATCGCCCTGTGACACAGTGGTTCACGCTGCCGCCGCCGCCACAGCCTCCGGTGGAACTGCCGGCGCCGACGTCCATGTCGAGGATCGCCTCAGTCCCGGACCAGATGCTCTCGCCGGCTTCGACGACCTCGAGCCTCCTAAGCCCGGCGCCGCTCAATCTCGCCCAGAGAGACAGGGTTCCGGCGCCCCTGGAGCCCACACCACCGTCTTCGTCTTACCCGTCTCCCATGTTGACGGGAGAGTCGGCCAGTTCTTCAAGATCGAGGGACTCGCCCCGCCTGACGGGCTCGTCCACGTCGTCGCGTCGGCCGTCGACGGATGCGGGATCGCCAACACGAACGTCGCATCCCCTCTCTATCGATATGTTCTCAGCATCCGCGGCGTCCTCCCACCCTCGTTCCATCGATATGCTTTCACCATCTGCAATGTCGCAAACCCAGTCGCTCGAGATGGTCTCTCCAACTGTACCGTCGCACCCCCGGTCCGTTGATATGTTCTCGCCCTCCACGTCGTCACGTTTCCGAAACCTGGATAAGGTTGGGCCAGCATCGGCGACGATGCCCGCGGTTCCCGAGTCGGGACATTCGCTCCGCCGTACCCAGTCGGCTGCCAACATCCAGGAACGTTCAAGAAGCGACAGGCGTGCCCGAACCAAATGGAAAGCCCTTCCGGCCCACCCATCGAACTCGGATGGCGAGATGGATGCTCCGGTGGCCCATGTCGCTCAGCTGGTCCATCCCGAAGCCGGCGTCAAGAATGTATTCCCGCCGCCAGCCAATCCGCCACCGAGAGGACCCCTGCCCGCCATCAACCCAACACCGGTGAACGATGGATCGCGGCAGCGGCGGGGGTCGGCCCCGGAGCAAGTGCCCGAGCCCAAGCCGCTACTGTCCGGGCGCTACACACCGCAAGAACGGCTGTGGCTACACAGGAACTACCGGGGCGAGGCCAACTTCCTCAAATCCTGGGGCTTGAGGATCGAGAGTGACGCAGACCGGAGCGAGGGCGCAGACCTGCTCCGGGAGCTCATGCAGTCCGAGACGGAGATGAAAGCGAGCAAGCAGCACCGGAAGAAGGAGCAAAAGATGGAGGAGCACGAGCTGCACATAAGCACCGAAGAGCCCGAAGGCCTCCATATCATCCTCGAGGAGGAGAGGAGCCCGCAAAACGCCACCTTCGAAGTCCGGGGCGCCCAGCAGGCGTCCCACGACGGCACCGGCGTCAATCTCCGCGTCCCTGTATGGACACACCCGGGCAGCAGCGGCTCTGAAGCCCATATGAGCCCCACGCGTGCGGAGCACAAGAAGTCCGAGAGCGAGCACTCGGTATTGGGCGCCTACCTCGACGTCCGCATGAGCCGCTTGGACTAAAGCCGCCGTCGACCCGTCGTCGCTACCACCACAACACGGTACACATGCATGCGACGAGCCATACAGGATTGGCATTGGGCTTACGACAGCGAGAAGATAACTGTATAATGTCTTACGTGGATTTCACTTCTATTGTATAAAGGGTCTCGGCATAGTCAGGGCTGCTTGCTATCTGGGTATTTTTTTTCTACTTTTTTTTTTCAACATACATAGCGACGGATTCGGATACACACATCAGGCCCGTTCTGGGCCCCTGTACAATAGCCATACCAAAACTCGATGGTGTCCACGGACGCATGCCGAGTACATTACCAAGCATCCTTCTACACAAAACCTTCTCTCTCACAAGATCCCCCCCCGGGGACAGTAGCATGTTAGCTAGCGCCAAGCTGACCTCGGGTTTCCATCCCAGCAGTGCAGCGCCCGCTGTGAAAGTGCCTCCATTCTTTTCTCTATTCTCCCCCGGCCAAGTCCCAGCCAAGCCAGCCATACCTCGACTCTCCTGGGGACCACCACGGACCCCCCCCCCCCCCCCCCCCCACCCTTCATCTACCAAACCTGGTCCCGTACCCCAGCGTCCTTCTCCTCTGCTTGCGTGCCGCCGCCGGGCGAGAACCGCGGACCAACCCTGTCCTCCCCACGGACACCACGGCCAACACACACAGACACACACACAGAGAGAGAGAGAGACGAACAAATCGCCCCGTCTCGGGTCTCCTCGACCCAGGGCGGCACGGGACGTCCGGGTTTCTCTCCCCGCCATTCGAAAGGCCGCCCCGGATCAGCCGGCCGTGGCCGAGGGGGGGAGAGGGAAGAAAAGAGAGAATAGGCTCGGGTTTCCCTATACGGTTTTTTTTTTTTTTTTTTTGGGAAGGGGAAACCGGCCGTCCTGAGATGGGGCTTTGTGGCTGGTGGGGGTAGAAGGAAACAAGATGGTTTTTGTGTAGGGGGGACTAGAGTCGCTGGGGATGATATTGTCCCCCCTTTGGGTTGACGGCTACTTGGGGCGGAGAGTTGCTGAGCGGGAGTGGTGGGGTTGTCGGGGGGCGGGGGAGGGGGTGGCATCTGCTCTTTGGTTTTACGTGAATACATAGTCGAGCCACCCCAGGGAAAACATGGGAACAGACAGAGAGAGAAGTGGTGGCCGTCGTGATACAAGGGTGGCGAGTTTCAAGTCTCCCTAACTACTTTGAAGTTATTTAAAAAAGAAAAAGAAAAGGGGAGGAAATAGGGCAAGTAGACAATGTAGAGTAGGTAGTCAATTCCTGAAGCCCATTGGCTGGTTGGTGGTCTTGGTGGCCCATCCGTGACCAAAAGCCGGTGTTGCGAACGCCCCTTGAACCAAATGCGCGCTGTACTGAGGTATACACAGAATCGCTGAAAGTTGAGAGAACCATGATATCCGTATCCGTTGCAATCAAACGCCATGCCGTCTTTTTGCGCAGCCGCTGGTCTTTAGCCCCAGCCCGAGGCCGCGCATAATGTGTATACGCAACTCCGTGCTCACGATGCTGGCTTTATCCGCGCCGTTACCCATTGCCCGTCTTGGCACCGCCGTTCTCGTCCTCATCCTCTTCCTCAATGGATTCGGTACTCATCTTGCGCATCTCCTTAAGCGCCGCTCCTTCGTTCGACTCCATCTTATGCAGACGCAGCTTTTTGAGCGCGTCCTCGCCCGTGCTGACCTCGAACTCCTCTTCGTAGTCCGAATCGTCGCCGTCGCCGTCGCTGTCGGGGCTCGCCGCCTTTTTCTCGGGGACGGGGTCCGCAGGCACGCGTCCCGTTGCCGCCAACGCCACCGCCTCGGGCGTTGCCGGGGCGGCCCGCCGGGCGCCACCCCGGTTGAGCAGAGCAGCCGGGTCGATTGGCTTGATGGTGGGGTCATAAGCGGCAGGCAGGCCCACGGCCATGGCGACACGATGTGCCTCCTCGTCGGCGCCGAGGGTGGGCTCGAGTTCGTAGATGCTGCTGTTCTCACTATCCGCTTCATGTTTCTGGCCGCCGAGGATGGTGAGATAGCTGTTGCGGTTGGGATCCTGTTGTCGCTTAAACTTCTTCTTTTCACGCTTCTCAGTGGGTCGCACGACGACAACAGGCACAGGCGAGTACTGCAGGCAGTACTTGGAAAACGAATTCCGATTCGCCAGGAAGCCTTGCACGCCGTCGAGACTCCGGCCTTTGGTCCCCACAATCAGCATGGACGGCTGGTGTATCTTGATCTAGGGGACGAGAGCCAGTTAGCATCCTAGGTGCACATTGCCGTGCCCATGTTTCTGACTCACCATGTGCTGAAATGTGTTATGTAGCTTGCCCACGGCGTACTCCAAAACGAATGACATGGCCAAGTTCTTGGTGTTCTTCGCATAGATTTTGTTCATCAAGGCGTTGGCTGCCTCTTGGTACGCCTTCTCGGCCAAACGCGTAGGGGCCTCGATGACACGAACGCACACTATCTCGTCGCCGTCATCCACAAGCTCGTTAAGCAACCATTGTAGCGCGTGGTCCGAGTACGAGTTGTCGTCTACACCCACCATGAAGGTGCGGCTGTGGCGATTGAGTTGGTAGCCTTTGTGTCGGACATTGAGCGTGAAGGATATCGGGTTGTAATCAGTTGGCTCGCCCAAGGGGACATTGTCGAAGGCAACATGACGCTCGAATCTGTGCGGGGAAAGCGACTCAGTCAGCGTCTCTGTGGCCATCAGGCGTGGTGCGGCGCAGCGGTGCAGCGACGCAGGCGCGGATACGCGAACAAGAGCTGGGCGGGAAGTCGGCAGGAGAAATAGGATAGAACAATGTAGGACGGGCGCGACGTGGGACGTAGGACGTTGCGCGACTTCGGTGTAAGAGGAGGGGGGGATACGGAGGAGTAACAAGCAGTAGCGTGATGAGGACCGCTAGGGGAAATCTTGGCCTCTGCTCGGCGCAGGCGTCCGGGATGCGAAGCGCGATAGTGGCGCTCTGGCATCCCGGGCGTCCCTGGCGTGCTCACTCGTACCACTGGCACTGGCATGGGCACGGGCAAACATGCACGATGGGTAGCGGGTGGATAAGCTCCCCGTCTGATGACGGACGCGAACGGGCTGAGTCAAAGAGCAAAGAGTGAGGGGATGGCGGGGGAACCCCCTCCATTGCCAAGAACCGCATCCCCGGAACAGACTCTGCCATGACGCCGCACTGGAGGCCGCCAACAAGGGGGTGACAGCGGCCTGGCAACTGATCGGGAGCCGGCGAGATGCCCCAGCCGCGAACGGCTAGCAATCCCGTGGTCCGGCGAGGGCGGTGGTCATGGGAATGTGCGTCGAAGAAGCAGCTCACGTCGTGGTACGCGAGTTTGGTCCCTGAGTAGAGCGGACTCATGGGTCTTCTGGCTTTCATCGCGCCGCCCGCCGGCGGAGGGGTTCGGATGGAACGCTCGGGTATTGGAGGTTGTTGGTAGGTTATGGTTAAGCGTGAGGTTAAAGGCGCAGCTGGCCATGTGACCCAGCCAGCCAGCCAGACTGACGACACACCTCACATTCACTCACTCACACGCGTGCGCGCGCACCCACTCGCACCGATACACACCCCTCCTCACGAGACCACGTCGAGGCGACGACTCAAAAGTGGCCACGCCTTGTACAGCGCTGCAGTCAATGCTTGCGAAGGGTCGAAGGATGGCAAACGCTAAAGTCAAGAGAGCTTGACTCCCCGACCTGCAACCCCAGGCGGACCGCCATTGCAGCGCGGAATTGCGGCCTCCGATCATGGGTCATCCCGCTCAGGTCCGACGTCACTCGACGCTCGAGAGCCTCGTCGACCGCATGCGCTCACAACGACACAGCCACTTGGGCGCTCTTGTCGCAGCGCCGGCCGCGTGCAGGAAAGCAAATGCCCGCAGACATCGTGACGGCCTTGCCAGAATGGGCGTGCCGACCGATCTGAAGAAGAAAAGGATGGCGAAAGACGGCGAAAAGAGGTGGAGGAAAAAACCACAACTGACCTGCGATGAGGGGGAGATGCTTCCCTTATCCGGCTTCCGCCGTGCGGCTTCTTCAACCCCTGCGGTAATGTCGTTCTTGGCTTACGGAACGTTACCGACGAGATGGACGTCTTCCTAGACGGTGGCGCAGTGCTGCTCGGACTAGGAGCCGTGTCGCCGGGCGTCGTGGCGCTCGCGTCGCTCATTGTGTCCATCTCCTTCCTCTCCCCGTCCAACCCCATGTCGCTGGGGTTGCGCGACCCATGGTACTTCGACGAGGCCTCGCTGCTACCATCGTCGTTCGGACCGGCGCGCTTGGTTTTATCGAAATAACTCTGTTGCGGCGTTGGCTGCGACCGCGGCGAGATATCGCTCTCGGGGCTTTGCACGGGCGTGATGGTATCCCCAGACATGGCGACGGCGACCCGCGGCTGGGTCGGGGGCCGCAACACCTGCGATGCGTGTCGTCAAGCGCCAGTCGAAGTCGAGGTGCTGGGAGCAAGCAATGCGGCTGCCGTGACCCTGGATGTACCCGGTCTTGAGGTTGCCTCAGAATGAGGGCCGAGGAAGCAGCTTCGTGTTGGCCACCATCTGGCAGGGCACAAAGCTTTCTGGTCGAAGCCTGGGGAAGGATACGACGAGGATTCACAGGCAGAATGATTTATGGCTGGGATGGCGGTTGATGGGGCCGTCCAAGTGGGCTGGCTCGTGACGCAAGCTTGGCTTTGCCGTACTCGGTAGTAGAATGATCGGGTTGAAATGGCTGCTTGGTGGTTCCTGGCCTGACAGCGCCGCGACGAGCTTTATTAGGTGTGGGAGTGGACCGGCGGGCGTCCTAGGCCAGGCTGTGGGGTGAGGGAGAAAGGGAATAAAAGGGTCTCGGGATCCTAGACCTCCAGCTGGACCGAACCTGGACCTGGGCCGGGCCTGGGCGCGAAACGGACTGGGCCGACTATGGTCTGTCTGCCTATCTGCCTGCTGCTCGTGTCTGTGCCGTATCCTTTTTTTTCTTTCTCTCGAGATCGACACCGGAGGAGAAGAGTCTGATCCCAGACGACTCGGGGACAGGGATGCCGAACCGGGGTACCTTTCAAGAGGTAGAAAGAGGAGGTACCTAGGGCCTACTGTACGAGCTGCCCGGTACGGCTGATCGAGTCGTTGCTTGGGCGTGGGCGGATGGGTGTAAGGGCGTCCGTCCTGCTCTGCTGGCTGCGACCCTGGCGGACGGGGGGGGGGGGGGGGGGGGGGGGGGGGAGGGCCAGGAACAGAAACAAATGCAAGGAACCGAGCAGTCGAAAGAGGCGAGCGATAACGCCCGTTCGAGTATGATGCGGTGAAGCCAGTCAATCGGGAGTCGATGAGCCAGTGAGACGCCTCGAGCGACACACGTTCGCAGGCGAAGCGGTGGGAATGTTATTGGTGCCTTTGCCTAGGGACGTATCGCTCGTTCACGCGGCAGGCGAGACGAGACACGGAAGGCGAGCCCAACCCTGGCTGACGTGACGTGACGTGATGTGCGCAGAAGCCTGAAGGAGAGGAAAGGCCGACCCAGGCTGAGTTCTGACCCGGTCGCGGTGGATAATATATAATATCCGTAGGCGACGAGCCGGGGGAGGGGGGTGGGTTGGCGGTTTGTGATGGTGGTTAGCACGCCCAGGCGGTCCGTGTGGGCCTAGTACACATCCACAACGCGCGTGAAAGGGCGGCTGGCTCGTCAACCTCCAGAATGAGTGGTGAATCAGTCGCCGGGGCGGAGGTAGGATGTGGATGGATGGATGGATGGATGGATAGGTACGTAAAATGTGCTCTGAGTTTTCCGGTCTCTCCAAAGTCATGTACTTAATGCATGTAAGTACCTGGTAGGTATGTAAGGTATGTAAGGTAAGAGGTAGGTAGCCCTGTATGTAGTACTGGAGGAGGTAAGAACGGGTTGTAGGTATCTTCCAATGGGCTGAGGTCCAATGTGTGAGATAGACTGCTGCTGCTGCTGCTGCTGTGGCGGCGGATGTCGCCGGTTGCGTCCTGCCAGTTTTCGATCCAATTCCACGTTCCGTTCCAAAGCCACCCGGCCTCAACCCCGAAGTTGAGGTAGGTAGGCTATGCAGTGAATATGGATAATAAAATAATAACAACAACAACAACAACAACAACAACAACAACAACAACAACAACAACAACAACAACACAGGCGGGCGACGATGCCTGGTGAGATGTTAAAGTATGTAGGTCGGCAGACGGACAGGTGGCAGCTGGGCAACAGGCGTCACTGCATATGGTACTCTTTAGGGCGACCTCTGTGGAGGGATGCCCATCAATCTGGGCAACTAATGGAACAAGACAGGGCAGACCCAGCACGACCCCAGGCTGGAAAGGGCCGGAAAGCTTCTTTTTTTTTTTTCATGAGCCCCCTGCCGGCGGCCGTGGCTTTCGAGGGCCGAGGAGGAAGGAGGCCTTGGGTCGTGCGGATCACGGCACACGCCCTTGTACAGCGACGGGCGACAAACATTGGTGGAGAGGCTTGCGCGGTCCTCTCCCTCTGGCATGAACTCGGGCGACGCCAAGGCCCTCCCGAGGTTGGCCATGACCGCGTGCGATGTAGCCGGGCCGCTCGTTATTGATCATGGGGAGAGGGGAGGCCCGTTGGCGGCGATAGGGGCCCAGCCAAGGAGCTAGCAGACCAGACAGGCAGGGCCTGGCCGCCGAAGAGGGAGGGGAGGGGGGAAGAAGCGAGAGGATCCTGGGAATGGATGCCATAGGGAACATCTTCACCGGGCAGCCCTGAACCAGGGAAAGCCCTGGACAAGCCGTGAGCCAGGCCTCCTCCCCAAGAGTCAGAGTAGCCCAGCCAGCCAGCATCAATGCGGCCCCCGTCCGTCTGTCCCTTTCATCACATCCGGGTATCCTGGCTTGGCGAGGCAGTGAAGTGGGATGGGGGAGAGGGCAGGACGGCACGCACCAGCTGACGTTTCCGGTTCGAATCAATCAGAAGCCCGCCCGCCGGCTGCGCGACCTCAGCTGCGATCCGTACGTAATAGGCAACAAGTGGAAAGGGCAGAGAGGGAAAAAAAAAAAAAAAAAAGTACCTACGCTCACCACGGAGAGCACGATGGATAGAGACGGAGGGAGCGAGCCAGTGAACGAGCAGCAAATCCATGGATCGTGGTGGAATGGACGGAACGTCATGGGCTGGGCCCAGCCCTTCTGCCAGCCCCCTCCCCCGGGGGGAAGAAGTGTTAGTTTGACTGCCCTCTCTGTCTCTCTCTCTCTCTCTCTCTCTCTCTCTCTCTCGCCTCATCCCGCGCGTTGCGATATCACACTGCCAATCACCGAGCAAACTACCGACAAGCATCTTATTCATGAGCCTGCTACGGACCCCCCGTCACGGATACCAGGGACCGCCGGGGGGGGGCAGGTGCACACCACACTCGTCGACGCGGACATTGGTCCGTCGCCCAAGGTACACACACGCACACACACATGCTGCAGCCCAACGACATCCATGGGCGATGATGATATTGGGATACCTCTCTTCTAACATGATCTGCCTCGTTCAGCGGGACGCATTTCGCTGCTCACCCACCCGTTGGTACCGCCCCATGGGAAAAACGCAACTAATCAAAGGAAGCTGAGCCGGCAGTGGGCACAGACGAGGGTGCTTGGCGTCGCTTGGCAGCAGCGCGATCAGAGTTGCCAAGTCATCGCACGGCGTCCTGGGCGCTTCCCACCTGTGGCCATGACACAACCGATCTGCGGTGCGGGCAGCCACCGCCGCCGGGGCCATGTGAAGAAGGTCTGGTGATGTCGTGCCATCCCCGGGGGGCGGCCGTCGTTTTTGGTCCTACAAGAATGTGGGAAAAGGGAGGACGCGCGCGCCGTGAGCTTTTTGCTTGCTTCTCTGGCGTCCTTTCGCCCGCAGCCTCCCCCCCGGCAATTCCAGTACGAGAAGCGGACGCTCTCTAGAGGTGAGTGAGAGGCAAGTAAGTATTGTAGGTACAGTAGCATCGCATTCAGTCCACGACACACCACTCTACCCAGGGAATGGCGAGACATGTCCACACCCACTGTCGCACTTCTAGTAGCAACCCAGCCTGTGTCGCTGTTTCGGCACCTCGAGCCGTCGTCGACGCAAGGAAGCGAGAAGAGAGGGAGAAAAAAAAACCGACGCATAGGACCGGCTAAAACGGGATCGGGTCGATTCAGCTGCTGCCAGTCTTTCTATTCTCTGGTCCACACCCCGCAAGAAGCCGTGAACGCGCATCCCCGACGGCGCCGCCGCGTGTATGTGTGTACACGTCCAGTCAGTGCGAGCGTGCGTGTGCATCGTACTTGCGCTACGGCCCGTACAGGTTTCCAGCTCGCCATCCGGACCCCCCATGCCGCTTGCTCGGGGATAGGACACAAACCGCTCTCTGTTTGTCTCTTGCGCCGCTCGGAGATCCGAGGGCTAATGAAAAGCAGCAGCAGCAGAAGCAGCGATGATGGCGTCGTCGTCGTCGTCGGCGGCGCCGCCGCCGCCGCCCGCCAAATACCCCGGGCGGCGTACAGGAATCGAATGCTGGCTGGGCTTTTCCGAGAAGGGCCAAGGTGATTGCAGAATGTGGAGGAGGGGGCACTCGAGCAGGGGTTGGAACCTGGGAAGCCGTTGGGTCGAAAGGACAAAGAAAAAAAAAATCAATTAAACAAAACACCAGCACCCACCACTGGACGAGGCAGCGGATCCCCTACGAGCCGCGCCTGTCGTCGCAACCTTCTGTTCGTCCCATCTGGATCCGGTAGAAACCCTATCGCGAAGCAAACTGCCCAGCCTTGTCCAGACCTCCTCGATGAAGAGAAGGGGGGGGGAGAGGAGAGCCGCCGACCCCCCGTTCCCCTCCCTCCCCAGACGCCCAAACGGCGAAGAACCGCCCAGCCGCCCCTCGGGTATGTACATAGCTCGCACGCGTGGGAAGGCCACGACGTGCATCCAAGACAAACCCGCCAAGGGAGGGGCCGAGGAGGGACCAGCAAGGCCCAGGTCTAATGAACCCCCAGTGCGGACCAAAGCCCGATGCATCACCCCTTGGCAAAAGCCTGCAACTCCCCCCTTCTCGCCGCGATGCTCACCGACCAGTGTTACCCGCTTTCTCCTCCCGAACGGGGTGCGTCTGGCCCTTTTTTTTGCCTACAGCATCTGCCGTGCCGCTTTTCCCTACCTTCATCCCACAACACGTCGTACACGGCTCTCCCCAAGTCACCCCCTTATTGGTGAGACGACCGATCCGCTTCTGTGAACGAGCACATATGTGGTAGACAGAGAAAGAGAGAAAAAAAAAAGTGACAAAATGCACAAGATTGGACGGTTTGGACGGCTTCTGATAACGAGTTCCGCGTTACACGGCATCGACCAGACATGGCGCCACACCAGATGGGCCAAGCAGAGACGACCGAAACAATCTGCCTGCTCCTGATAGGCCTGCCGACTCTGTTGTCTGCCGCCTTCGTAATGCGCTACAGACCTCAAATCCGGCGACGGCCGTGGCGGTCAAGATACGACGGGCGTGGTAGAGCAGCGGCATCACGCCTTGATGACTTCCCATCGTTCGTTGATAAGACCAACGACGAGGGGGGGGTTTCATTATCTTCTGTTGCGTCGCTAGTCTTGTCTTGTAAACATGTTGACTCTTGGCTCGCAGATAAGCTTTCAGGTGACTGTCTCGGCCCCCCTAAACGCTTCTTCACCTCCGTCGTACCCTCTCAGCCGTTTTTGATCTCCAGCGTACCATTCGCAAGGAGCCACAGAGAGAAAATAGACCGCTGTATTCCTTGACGCCAATGCAATGCAAGTCGCAAAAGTCATACCTGCACAATCCCCCCGTCACCTATTCCTGACGCAAGAACCAGCCGAAACGGCGTCCCGCCAGAGGGTTCGGGCCCGTGCCGGTCTGGGTGGAATGATGCTACTCTCCTCGCAAATCCGTTTCGGCTCAGTTGTACGTCCTGGCCAGGTTGCGCAGGTACCAGTCGACCAGCTTGCGTCCCACCTTGGCCTCGGAGATGTGAATCAAGTCCTGCGACATACCGTTAGTCACGAGTCCCACACGGAAAGCTTGGCCCTCGCACAAGAAAGCTTGAGACGATGGGAGGGGGTTGTGCACGGGGGAAACCGGGGAAATACGTACACCCTGCATAGCGTAGTCGAGGTCGCTCACGTTCACCCACTCTCCCTCCAGAAGGCCACCCTGGTCGGTCCACCGCAGCTGCTTGGTGCGCTGCTTGTTGACGATCAGGTAGGAGCGGAGCTCCTCGGGCTGCACCTCCAGGAAGCCGGCCAGTTTCTTCAGGTCCATGGTGGTGTAGAGGCGGAGGTACGACTTGACAGTGGGGTTGAACATGTTGGTCTTGACCTCGTCCATGAAGACGGACAGGTGGTGGTCGATGGGGTCGACGTTGGCCTCGGGGTTGTCGAAATCCGGGGGCACGGGCGAGATGAACTTGGGGCAGGCTGCCTTGAACAGCTCCTCGAAGATGGGGAGGGCCTCGGGGCCACCACGCTGCAGCTTGACCAGCTGATCGCCGTACTTCTCGCGCAGGGCGGTGTGGATGGTGTCGTCCAGACGGGTGGGGTGGAAGGCCACACAGATGGCGATCAGGGCGTACATCTGATCGTTCTTCTTGGTGATGGAGTCGTACTGGGCGTTCTTCTGGAAGTTCTTGGTCCGCGAGACGTAGATCAAGATGTGGCTGAACATGCGGATGGCGTCGGCGTAGCGGTGCATCATCATGTACGAGAAACCCACGTAGTAGTAGGTGGTGAAGTGGGCGGCCATGACCCGGGCGAACATGGCCTTCTTGTTCAGCTCGATGTCGTCAAGCGTCTTCAGGGCGAGGCTGAAGTCACCCAGCAGGCAGTGGACGCGCAGGAGACCAATGTTGGAGAAGTACCCCAGCATGCGGTACAGGTTCTTGGAACCGTACTCGCCGGCCACGGCCATGGGGTCCTCGTTGCGCTTCATGGCAGCCAGCTGCTCGGTGATCTGGGAGCGCTGGATCAAGGAGTAGAGGACGTTCAGCACACTATAGCAGCCCCAGGTGTTGGGGTTCTCCCGCAGGATCTGTCGCTCCTCCTCGTTGTCTCTCGGTTGTCTGGCCAGTCTCATGCGGTAGGAAGAGAACGAGTTGAACTGGTAGATGAATTCGTCGATGACGTCCCAGGCCCAGTAGTACTGCACACAAGACGGCGGTTAGCAAAGTACAGCCACTGGCGGCGGCGGCGGCGGCGGCGGCGGCGCTCCCAGCACGATCTCGAGCCGGGGGAGGGTACTGACGGACGGGGGCTCCAGGTCAACCGGGCCATCAGAGTTGAGGATAAAGTGGAACAGATTGCAGTAGGCGTCGTAGCTCTGGAATTTGACCTCGAGGGGGGCCGAGAAGTCGAGGGGCTGCGCGGCGGCGACGAGCTTGGACTGGATGTCGTCGGCCTGGGCGGCCATGGAGAAGGAGTTGGTTCTCTCGAGTTCCTCGCCCATGCCGTCCTCGTACTGGACCTGCTCCTTGTAGTCGTTCACCAGGGCCTCCTCCTCGACATCGCTGTCGTCGTCCATGGCGCGCACGGGGCGCTCGCCGTTCTGGTAGGCGCTCATGATTGCGGGATTGCAGCGAACACCGTGTAGGGAAGTGGAAACAGACCAATCGTCGCCTCGCTGTCGTGGCTGTCGCTGTCGCTGTCGCTGGTCGCGGTCTGCTCACGGTAGCCGGGGGGTGGCGGCAGAGGGGCGGGCGATGATTTTGTGCGTGGGGCCCGATTATTTTTCCGGGTTTTTCCTGTGCGGCAGCCCTGGCTTGGGCGACTGGGCAACTTGGGCTGGGAGAACGCGGGGCAGTGAACGAACGAACGAGCATGGAGGTCAGGTCACGTCCCGTTTCCACCAGCCATATGGAAGCCAAGGACAACCCGTCTGTGTGACGAACGAGGCTGTGGCTGCTGCCTGTCCCTCCTTCCCACCTTCCGGGAGTGCGCAGTCAATCACATAGGTCGCTGGCGGTACAATTCTGGACACCTACATGTATACGATCGATGTCTTCGTACATACAGATGAATCAGGATGGCCTCGCTATGATTGGTGACCAAGCCTGTGTGTCTGCGGGGATGGTGGCAGAAGAGGCTGGATGAATCAGAATGAACACACACACACACACACACATACACACAGCCTTTCCGCCGTCTGCACTTTGCCTCAGGTCCCTGTCTGCCTGTGCAAATGGCAGAAAAAGTAACCCAACTAAAAGGGTAACTGGCTCACCACGCTACCTAAGGTAGAATACCCTCTCACCCTTTCGGTTGAGTCACCTTTTTTTATTGGCACTTAGTGCTGGCCTCGAGCGATGGAAGCCCATCTACGCTTGGCCTGATGGGCGTTTTAAAGGTGGGGGGATTTCCCGGTGCAAAGCCCAATTCGTAACCTCCAGTCAAAAGGCTCCACCATCCATACGGGCGTCCAACACTCGTCTCTCGCTGCCCGTCTCCTCCCTGCCGAGCCCACGTCCAACATATTAGTCACTCGCCGACGGCAACGAGCAAATCACCCGTTGTTGGATATTTCTTAAATAAGTCTTTCCTGACATCCGGCCTGCTCGCCTTGTACCGCGAGCAACCCGAACCCGCCTGCCTCATCCTCGCATTAGGTTGCTCCTGCTGGCTGCTTCCCGCATATCATGCCGGTTGTATCGCCCGAAAAACTCGTCGGCCTCCAGCGCGAGGCCGATGATGTCAGAAATGTATATCACCTCTCCCCCACCCCTTCCACCAGGAGCTGACGGTCCAACAGATCTGTATTCTGGCGCATGTAGACCAGTAAGCAGCCCTCGCCGTGCTTTGTCGCCCGTTTCAGCACGGCTTCTCGGCCGCGTGCTCTTGTTTCTGTTGTTCTAGCCACGAAACAAGCTCCCAAGCTGCCGACTTGGGAAATTACTGACCCCGTGTCTCGCAGTGGGAAAACGTCGCTTACGGACGCGCTGATTGCCACAAATGGCATTATTTCACCCAAAATGGCGGGAAAGATCCGGTACCTGGACTCGCGGCCGGACGAGCAGCTCAGGGGAATCACTATGGAGTCTTCCGCTATCTCTCTCTATTTCTCCATGCTACGCAGGTCGGCGCCCGGTGCTACGCCGGAGCCCAAGGAGTACCTTGTCAACCTGATTGACTCGCCCGGTCACATCGATTTCAGCAGTGAGGTGTCTACTGCTTCCCGGTTATGTGACGGTGCTGTCGTCCTGGTGGACGCCGTCGAGGGCGTGTGCAGTCAGACAGTGACGGTACTCCGTCAAACGTGGACAGAGAAACTCAAGCCCCTGCTAGTCATCAACAAGATGGACCGTCTGGTCACGGAGCTAAAGATGACACCCCTCGAGGCGTACCAGCATCTGAGCAAGCTGCTCGAGCAAGTGAACGCCGTTCTGGGTAGTTTCTTCCAGGGAGAGCGCATGGAGGAGGACATGAATTGGCGCGACAAAATGGCCGAAAGGGTCGCCGCGGCCGCTGCTAAAGAAAAGGAGCAGGCCACTCAGGGAGGTGACACTGACGAGTTGCAGTTTGAAGAGAGAGACGACGAGGAGATCTACTTCGCCCCCGAGAAGAACAACGTCATCTTCAGCAGTGCCGTTGACGGCTGGGCTTTTACTGTCCGTCAGTTCGCCAGTCTCTACGAGAAGAAGCTTGGCATCAAGCGAACCATCATGGAGAAGGTCTTGTGGGGCGACTTCTACCTTGACCCGAAAACCAAAAAGGTGCTCGGCCGAAAACACCTCAAAGGGCGCAACCTGAAGCCCATGTTCGCCCAGCTCGTGCTTGAGCAGGTATGGGCCATATATGCTGCAACTACCGGAGGCGATAACGGAAAAGGGTAAGTGCTGGGATGACGCGAACCGCATCAACATAGGCCCCGCCTGCTAAATCTCGATAGTGACCCTGCCATGGTTGAGAAGATCACAAAGTCTCTGAACATCTCAGTACCTCCCCACATCGCCCGGTCAAAAGATCCCAAGGTGCTGCAAAACACTCTCTTTGCATCTTGGTTGCCACTCTCCACGGCTCTGTTGGTCTCCGTGGTTGAGTCTTTGCCTTCCCCCAAGGTGGCCCAAAAGGAAAGACTGCCGGAGCTTCTCGAAGACTCGCCTGGGTCTTCGCATATCGACCCCAATGTCAAAGACGCCATGATACAGTTCAAGACGTCCAAGTCTGACCCAGTCGTCGCCTATGTCAGCAAGATGGTGTCGGTGCCCGAGAGTGAGCTTCCTGCGAACAAGCGACGGACCGGTCAGCTGAGCCCGGACGAAGCTCGTGAGCTTGCGAGGAAGAAGAGAGCCGAGCTGGCACGAGCCCAGCAGGCGGCCGAATCGAATGGAATGAACGACATCACGACAGCCCTCGAGAGCACAAATCTTGATGATTTCGTTAACGAGCACGAGGAAAAGCCGGCTGATCCCGAGCATTTGATCGGCTTCGCGCGGATGTATTCGGGGACCCTCTCTGTTGGCGACGAGCTCTACGTGCTTGCGCCCAAGTTCTCACCGGCGGACCCACATGCTGCCCCTGAGCCCAAGAAAGTCACTGTCACGGCGTTGTACATGATGATGGGCAGGAACCTCGAGTCTCTCGATTCGGTTCCTGCCGGTGTCGTCTTCGGGATCGGGGGGCTAGAAGGGCACATCCTCAAGTCGGGAACGCTTTGCAGCCAGCTCGAGGGCTCCGTCAACCTGGCTGGCGTCAGCATGCTGGGCCAGCCAATCGTACGAGTAGCTCTCGAGCCGACCAATCCCGCCGACTTGGACAAAATGATTAACGGACTCAAGCTGCTGGTTCAAAGTGACCCATGCGCCGAGTATGAGCATTTTGAGAGCGGTGAACATGTGTTGTTGACCGCTGGTGAGTTGCACTTTGAACGCTGCCTGACGGATCTCAAAGAGCGGTTTGCTAGGTGCGACATTCAGGCCGGCGCCCCCATCGTCCCCTATCGAGAGACAATAGTCCGCGCGGAGGAGATGAAGCCGAAAGCCAACGAGAAGTTGGAGCGCGGTGAAGTCGTCGGTGTCACGAGCTCGAAACAAGTGAACATCACTTTGCGTGTGCTCCCGCTGCCGGAAAAGGTTACAGAATTTCTCCTCAGAAATTCAGGGGCTATCAAACAACTCTACAACGAACGGAAGGCCCACGAAGGTGCCGACGAGGAGAATGGGACAGAGGGAGTGGAGAAGATCGAAGTCGACGACACTGCACAAGATGGCAAGGGCTTGTCGCGTGACGAGCTTAAAAAGCAACTCCAGGCAGTTTTTGACGCAAGTAAAGGCCGCGATGCATACAGGGGCTGCCTTGACAAGATCGCTGCCTTTGGGCCACGGAGAATAGGTCCCAACCTTCTCATCGACGCCACGGAGAACGGCTTGTTCCCCAAGGTGTTTTCGGCGAACGGCGACAGTCAGGGCCCAGCAGCCGGCGAGGCTCTGCACGCCTCCCATCTCTGCGACAAAATCACCTACGGATTCCAGCTCGCCAGCAACCAGGGTCCCCTTTGCAACGAGCCCGTTCGGGGTATGGCCGTATTCATCCGTGATGTCACCGTCGCACCAGCCGAGGACGAGGCATCCGCGCGAGACCGACTCGGCAGGTTGACGGGAGAAGTCATCAAAACGGTGCAGCATTCGATTCACCAGGGATTCCTGGACTGGTCGCCACGTCTGATGCTGGCCATGTACTCGTGCGAGATCCAGGCGAGCAGTAAGTTCCCATGGCCCCCTCTCACCATGTCCAGCTATGCTAACCTACCTCTAGCCGAAGTATTGGGCCGTGTCTACGATGTGCTGACCCGCCGTCGTGGTCGTGTGATCGCCGAAGCAATGAAGGAAGGCACGCCGTTCTTCACCATATCCTCGGTGCTTCCCGTGGCCGAGTCCTTTGGTTTCGCCGACGAGATGCGCAAGCGCACGTCGGGCGCTGCCCAGCCCCAGCTGATCTTCACCGGCTTCGACATTCTTGACGAGGACCCGCTCTGGGTCCCCTTTACCGAGGTGGATTTGGAAGACCTGGGTGAGATCGGCGACAAGGAGAACGTCGCCAAAAGGTACATGGACGGCGTTCGGCGCAGGAAAGGCCTGCTTGTGGAGGGAAGAAACGAGAGGAGAGGTGCCGAGAAGCAGAAAACGCTGAAAAGATAGAGGTGTGATGTTTTTTTTTTTTTTTTTGGTTAACTTTGGTAATGAAACAAAATCTTCGGCATAATGAAGCATCTATTTGCCCGGACTCCATGCCCCTTCCACCGTCACATGGCCTAAGGTCAGCTGCTCGTCTGCCCATATCCCCCTTCCGTACAGGGGATAGATAGGGGCTGCGCTCCACCCCCAGAAATGCGTTTGCGGGGAGGACATGACGGACCGACGTGGAGGAACGGGGGTATGAACAAAAAACCTGTACCCACATATCCGATCCCCAGCCTCGGTCTCACGACTGGATGCCCCGTCGAGCGATACGTGGGCTTACTGGGCGCCGCGTCGAGACAGATCGGTGCCTAGGATACTCGGAGCAGCACCTTCCCACCTCGGCGTGTTGAGAAACCCCCGTCCCAATATCATCCGGGGACCGCCTGCCGAGCACCCCCCCCCGGGTCCCCTCGCCCTAGCAGCGAGGTGAACTGTCAAACGCCGGTAACGTGAAAGTAAGCGGGCCCGCCGGACTGACTTGCCTACATGGTTCCCGGACGCCAGGGGGGGGGGGGGAGGAGCACGGTGGTGGGGAGAGGCGGGTTTCTTAGAAACCTGCCCCCGGCCGCGTCATAACTAAAAGACCGCGGGAACAGGTGTGCGTGTGAAAGCGTAGGTGTACCCGCGGGAGGGGAAAGAGAGACAGAAGGGCCCTAGCCGAGGGCGAGAGCCGACGGCTGGCTCATTAGCGCCACTGAGAGAAAGAGAGAGAGAGAGAGAGAGAGTCTGTGTGTGTGTGTGTGCGTGCGTGTGCTGCTGTCCCGGGGGGGCGTCGGGGAGCACCCGGGTAAGGATAAGGTTTTTTCGAGAGGAAACCCCCTTGCCCCCCCCGGATGGCGGCGGCGGCGGCGGCTCATTTACCGATTCGTGCCCAGAACGTGCCGTGGCCTCCACGTGGGGGGGGGGGGGGGGGGTTGGTTTTGCGGCGAGCCGCGAGGCCATGGGGGTAACGGCGGCAAAAGCGGATATAGCCCTCCAGAGCGTGCCGAGCCCCTCAGCCCCTCAGCCCCTCCCTTGCCCCCCAGGGGGAAGACACAAAAAACGGCTCACTTTAGTACAGGTGTTTTTGGTCCAGTGAGCTCAGTGAGCCGTTTAGTTTGTCGCCCTCCTGCCCCCCCCCCCCCCTCCGCCAGGGAGCCACGAGGGCTGGAGGGCCCGGCGTTAGGGGCAGGCCGAGTCAAGCTCTCGTGTGGTGGTGCCGGAGCCGGTGCCGTGGGGCGGTTCTTATGGCGAAGGCCGACGACGAGGGGAATAGGCCCGGGGAAAAACAAAAAACCAGAAGGGACGCGTCGGTACTTGCTGGCGCCTGTCACTACTGCGACTGCCGTGGCGACGCGGTGCGCAATCCGCCTTTGCCCGATGCAGTATCGCCCGTCGGTTTTTGGCTGCGGAAAGACGGCGTGGCGGCCGGAGACAGGAAGCCAAGGGAAAACTTTAATGTACAGACTATGACTGTCCATCTACTATACTAGGCGCTAAAGCACTAAGCTAACCTGGCCCTTGAAGTCACCGAGCAATAGTGATATCCGTAAATCCGTGGGCCGAGTAGTCATGGGTAGACAGATCAAACGTAGGATCTAACATCCAGTAGCTGCTCCTGGCTCGCGACTGAGCTTGTTTCTGGCCGCGAAAACGCGCCCCTCGCAGCAGGGCGGGGCGGTGTGATCTGTATCCGATAGTCACCATCGTCGTACTCATCGCTGTCCGGGTCGTCTTGGTCTTCAAGTTCCTTGGCGGCACTCTGGCGCTCAAAAGTGGTTTCCTCTAGACGGGTGATGGTGCCGAGACTGTAGAGCTCCCGGGGCCCCTTCCGGCCGCCGCAGCCGTGGCTAAATTGCGGAAGGCAGATCGGGCGCTTCGAGCGAGGCTCAACGCCGTGGGGGGCGGATGGCGGCGTCTCGGACGCGCCGTCGCCGCTCAGGCCGAGCTTGGAGAGGAACAGGCGGAGGAGGGGCCGCAGGGTCGCTAGGCTGCCGGCGGCGACGGCCAGGCCCTGTTCGGTCTGCGACCAGATAGCGATGTCTACTGTGGCATCTGAAAAAAAGAAAAAAAAAAACGTCAGAAAGAGAGCTTCTCTTCAAAGAGGGGGGGAAAAGGGGGAGGTGTGCCGGTACACTTACATAGAAAATCGTCAAGATCCCTAAATTCTTCCACGTAGGCAAGCCGTACAGTCACGGCAGAACTCGCGCTACAATATGGTCAGTCACGTGCTTGACCGGTGCTGGCTAGGGACACACTCACAGGCAAGCCATGCTCAGGATGGGGACCAGGGCCGCTTTGGTCTTGGGGTCCATCATGAGCCGGGACACCAGGAAGAGCGGCAGGATGGTGAAGGTAAAGTCGGTCACGATGGAGAAGGCGCTGTGGGTATACGTGACGGCGACGATGACGTTCATGCTGAAGCAGTGCCCCGGCTGCGATTTGTTCCAGACAAAGGAGACGGGCCAGCACTGGAAGAGCGCGGCGAAGAAGAAGAGGGCGCCGGAGACAGTGCTGGCGATCATGGCCGTGTAGATGATCCAACGGTGGGACCGCCGCTGGACGATGCGGAGGAGAAAGCAGCCGATGGAGATCTTGGAGAAGATCATGGTCGCTGCATAGGTCAGATAGCAGGAGAACCAGTACTGAGCCATGTCTGTCAGCGCCTCCCGATCCAAGGTGCCTGGAGGGCCACCTCCTCTTACCTTGAGCCCCAGGGGGATGTCGCTGGCAGGGATATCCCAAGCATGCCTTCCAGTTCCGTACTCGATGCCGAGAAGACAGGTTGTTGTATGGCAGGTGTAGGATGCCTGGCTTCGTCAGCATCTCCTATGCTCCCATATGGACACATCAGAACGGGCTCAGGGGATCCGGGGCCGTACCATTGCCACTAGCATCATCCAGTCGTCGGGTCCGAATGCCTTGACGATGGCCAAACGGACATAGCACCGGAGGAGCAAGGCGACTAGCGTAAGGGCGTAGAGAGAGGTGGCCACTGCCCTCAGTTGAGGCCCACGATCCTCGATCTTCACCATGGTGGCTGTGAAATTCCCAATATGCACCTGGCCAGGGAAAGATAGCGGGAAAGATGATAATGTTGCATGGGAGGGTTGGAACGGATGCCCAGGCGCGCGGGGAAGGAGTGGGCATTATACAGGAACTGCGAATCAGAACTCGCTTAGCAGAGCCCCGTCGATGGCCTCTCATCCCTCGAAGTCCTCTCCATGTTTTCTCTTACACTTGTCTCGGCCGTTTCATCCCCACGTAGAAGCTGTCCGGCCGGTGCTTAGCATTTTCACACGACTCCACAAGGCGCCGAACGCGGCCCTGCAGATCGCCACCCTCCACAGCCCTGGCTGGAACAAGGGTTGCCAGGGCTCGCCAGGAACGGGGGGGGGGGGGGGGGTCTATCAACCCGACCTGACTAGAGGAACGGCTAGGAGTTCGGCATTTGGACAAGCTGACCAGTCAGACGACTGCCGAGCAGCGTCCTGGCAATTCGTGCCCGAGCTCCATGGGACGGCGGCAACGGCGAAAAGGGAGGAAAGTTGCCATCAAATATCCGGACCGGTTCCGTTTGAGAGGTACGAGGTCCAGTACGATGCAGTGCCATGCCCGGGCAGACCAGCGTAGTTCCAACGGCAGCACCCACTCGTATGGAGAAGCAGCCGCGGGCAGGCGGGCAGGCCCATGACAAAAAAACCGCCTCAGCAGCTCTACCGCGCTAGTAGACAGGTACTGAGGCAGTTATTTTGTCTCCCCCATGGCGGGGTCCCTTAGCGGAGCTGGGGACAGAGACAGAGAGGGAGTGGGTGCCCATCAAGAAGAAAAAGCGGAAAGAAGGGTGACGTCGAGTGACTGTCATCAACACCAATAGCGCCAGACCAGTCCGTACACGGCGGTATGTCGGGGCCACGCCGAGTGTTTGCGTGTCCCCGTCGGACCGCAGCCCCCCCTTGGGCTAGAACGCAACGAGCAGGTGGCCAGGCCTTCCGGCCGAGCGGCCTCTCGGCCCATTCCCCTTAGCCGATGCACCTCTACTCGCCCGAGTCGCCCTTATCCGACGTAGTCCGGGAATCCGGTCGTGGTGCCAACTCTCTCGATCGGATATGCTGGATTCCTTTGCCTTTACAGGCTAGCGTCAGAGTCATGAAGACCTCAGACCGTAGAGACCGCGGGTGTTAATCCGTCCTCGACTGTCAAGTGCCCTCGATCCAGCTGCCCTGTCAGCGTGGAGCCGAAGCCCTGGTTTTATGTCCTCTGCTCACACAGCAGGCGGAGGACGTGGACTTGACAGTCGGTAGAGAAACGTGGAGGCGGAATTCTCCTGATATTGAAGAGGAATGCTTGTGTTTCGGCCAGGGGAAGGGAGAAATCACTTAGAGCGTGAGAGAGGGGCGGGAAAGATTCGCCTTTTTAGGTAGCGTGGACAGCGGGCCATGTGAGGCTACCTACATAATCCGGGGAAAGCTTGGACACGGGGATAGCGGAAGAGAGCTGCTTGATCACCGACGCTGGGCTTTGGGCGATGATTTTCCGGTTTTCTGACGAGACAACTGCGCATGGATCAGTAGCTGCGATGTTGTGGTGGTGCTTATCTTCACCGGCTATGGTAGCTTGAAGTTCTTTCCACGAGCTCACCCTTATGTCCCCCGAGCTTCGTTGCTTGGGGCTCGCCAGCGTGCTGCTGTTGTCTGCCAGCTAACGAGAGCCTCACCTCTTCCTCCTATTCCTGGTAGTTGTATATGGGTCGCTGTCATCGTCGGTGGTGGAGGCGGGAGGCGTCACTAGAAGGATGAATAGGTTGATGATGCGGATGAGGTTGACAGGTGCATCAAGAGGTATGGATGGATGCACTTACCCATGTACTTCTTAATACTAGGTACTTTATATATGTACTATATAGCCCCACCTTCCACTTTCGCTCCCCCCCACCCGCCAGTCCTGCGGATCAGGAAGGACCCGACCCATGTCGTTTGTGCATGCAGACGCGACTTGACGCGCCGCTACAATTAAACCAACCCAAGCCAAAAGCTCGTGACTGGATTGGATGTAGGTAAGTACATACTACTCGGTCCGTACTTTTTTCTTGGACGCGGCCTCGATCCTCTACCCCAGTACGACTGCGGTACTAGCCGTATCAAGACTGCAGCTACGCTACCCCGTCGCCGCGACTGTTTACTTTGTGCTTCGCTCCCTCGCTGCCTCTCTCTTGTTGTCGTTTGGCAGTCCAGCCATGCGCTAGCAGCACCGTCGTGCGCCATCGTCATGGACTCGCCGCCTGCCTCGGGCAACGGCAGCCTGGACTTTGATCCTGCGAAGCCCTTTGCTCACGTTGTGCTTTGCTGCACCAGCATCCAGCCCGACCAGAGGGCAAGTCCCGAACCTCCCCGCGCCCCGAATCTCTGCGCCGGGTTGTTTCTCGCTGACCGGCCCTTTGCTCCAGACCGACATCGCCCAGAGGACGGCCGACCTGGGGGGCATCCACAAGTACGATCTGACCCCCGAAGTCACCCACCTCGTCGTCGGCGAGTACGACACGCCCAAGTACCGCCATGTAGCCCGCGAGCGACCTGACGTGAAACCCATGGCCGCCGGCTGGGTCCATGCCGTTCGCGACCTGTGGATGGAGGACAAAGAGATCGACTTTGCCCGCCTCGAGGCCGAATGGACCCTCAAGCCTTTCGAGACCGGCGGCGGCAACCCCCTCAGCCCCCACAAAGAGGACCGGCGACGCAAAGGGCTGGTTTGCTGTCTCACCGGCTTTGAAGACCAGGACGAACGCGATCGCATCGAAAATGCTGTCAAGACCCACGGCGCCGAGTTCACCGGCGACCTCTCCCGGAAGGTCACACACCTGATCGTCTGCAAGCCCGAGGGCAACAAGTATCGTGCCGCCCGGGACTGGAACATCATAACCGTCTCGGTTGAGTGGCTGAACGACAGCATCGAGCGCGGCATGATTCTCGACGAGGCGTGCTACGACCCCCTGCTTCCCCCGGGCCAACGGGGCAAGGGCGCGACAAAAGCCATGAAACGGGCCTCGCTGGGCAAACGACCGCGGGAAGCCACGGCGGCGGCGCCTGAGGAGGGGCGTAGGAAGCTCCGAAAAAGCGCGAGTATGAAGTTTAACGCTGGCGGCGACAGCATTTGGAACGAGATGGTGGTCAAGAAGTCGGCAACAGACTTGTCGGCGAGGCCACCGGCCCTCGACCAAAGATCGGAGAGCATGCCCGTCGTGGCCGAGAGTTACCGCTCCATCGGAGCCGCCAACCCTCCGCCTCCACCGCCGTCCGAATCGACCGCCGGCCCCACGCAGCCTCCCGAAGGCGGCGTCTTTTCGTCGTGTCGTTTCTTCGTTCACGGTTTCCCGCCGACGCGGACCAAGATTGTCTGCGAGCACCTGGTGTCGCATGGCGGAGAGGTTGCTCAGTCGCTGGGTGACGCCGCTGCTTCCACCCACCCCGAGCCCGCTGATCAGCGCTTCCTGGTGGTACCGCAGGCATCGCAGCCGGAAACACATCCCCTTCTGCCGGAAGGGATTCACATTGTCACTGAGTTCTATCTAGAACGGTGCATACATAACAAGTCGCTCTTTCACCCGAATGATCATGTCTTGGGACGGCCGTTCCCCCATTTCCCCATAAATGGCTTTCAGGACTTGGTCATCTGCACAGCCGGTTTCAAAAACGAGCAGTTGAACCAGCTCGAAAAAACCGTGTCGCAACTGGGTGCCAAATACGCCGAGAAGCTCAACTCGAAAACCTCCGTGCTTGTGTGTCCCTCCCTTCAGGATGTCCGGAAACAGAAACTCGATTTTGCCATTCTATCCAAAGTACCTGTTGTGCATGCCGATTGGCTGTGGCAATGCATTTCGGCCGGCTTCTTCACCCCCTGGGACACGTACCTGTTCCCCGAGGTGAAGCAAAGGCTGGCCATCGATGTGGACCCGGACCTCGTGAGGCAAAAGCAAAAGATGCAGAGGTCACGGTCGGAGCCGGTGACGAAGAAACAGCCGGCTCATGTCCGCGCCCCTGTTCATCGAACCAAACCCGCGAGCTCGGGGTTTCAAGTCGACAACCCCTTGCCACCCGTGCGGGAGAATCCAGGGGGTTCCAGACCCGACGCAGAGATATCACATTATGAAACCGCACCCTCTCACGTCGACGAAGGCGATGCGGAAGAAGGAGGCCCAGTAGCTGAGGTCAATACAAATGCTGTCTACAAGTCGCTCGATGCCAACCAGCCCCCGCGCGAACCGCTCAAGCGCCGCCCTACCGGAGGTACAGTGGCTGACTCGGATGCCGGCGACGACTCGGATGCCCTGGATAGTAGTCACACGCCAACGCCCGCCGAGGATCCGGAGGCAGCGCGCCGCCGCGAAACGGACGCCAAATCGGCCGCGGAGCGACAGGCCATGGCTAGCCGTCTCACCAGCCTGCTCCCTGGCGGTGGGGGCGGCGGTGGTGGCAGTGGCGGCCCCGGCGGCCCCGGCGCGGCGGCCGATCACGCATCACGTCGCAAACGCGCCATATTCGGGCGCGCCGTGAGCAACGCCTCGGCCGGGTCGTCGGCGAGCGGCGAGAGCGCGGCGGCGGCGACGGACTCGGCGGCAGCGGCGGCGGCGCTGCATAAGCCACCGCAGGCCGGGGGCGGGCCGCGCGTCGACGCCGTCTCGAGCCTCGAGGGCATCATCCGCGGCGCGGGCGGCAGCCAGGCGGAGGCGGCGGGGCGCCCCGACGACGACGGCAACACCTCGGTGCTGCCCGTCGCCACCCAGGTCGACTACGACGACCCCGAGGCCCGCCGCCACCGCGCCGCCGTCTTGGACCGCATGCTCGGCAACAAGCGCGGCACCGCCGCCGCCGCCGCCGCCGCCGACGTGCGCAAGACCCAGGAGCGCATGACGCTCGAGAAACTGCAGGAGGAGCGCCGCGCCGGCCCCACGGCGAGCGGTGGCGTCCGCAAAAGTCGTCGCCGGTGACGAGAGAGTGCGACAGGGGGGAGCCGCGTCCCAGCCCCCGATGAATGATAAGAGATGTACTTTTTTATGGCTATAACGACTTGGAGATTTTCTCGCATGGCGAAAGCGTTGAGAGAGGGGGCTTTGTGTGGGGGCGATACGACTCCTCCATCAGGAAGGGCTCATGTTGGGCTCATGTTGGGGAAACAAAAGAATGTCGTCCATTATTCAGGGAAGACACGTGCCCCGAACCGAAGAGTCCTCGTCCTTGGTGGATGCTTTTGTGTTTTTTTTTCTTCCTTTTCTTGGTTTTACGAGGGAAGGGACTATAGTTTTGACCACGCCATCGTACCGCTGGCGTCTGTATATACCACTTACCAGTAGGAATTACATGACATTTCAACGACGTCCAGTAGGCAAGGCGAAGAAGGTTTCTCGTGTTGAAAAGCGCCCGACCATGATCAGAGACCAAAGAGCGCCCTGAAAATCCATTGAAAATTTGTCCGACTCGGGTATCATCTTACGTCTCCCTGCCCTATACCTATACATACATGGTTCGGCCTAGTAGCTCCCTATGCTTGCGTGTGTACCGTGCCCTCCACATAACAAGACGGGGGGGGGGGGGGGGCAAGGGGGAAAAGAGCGCGAGGAGAAAAAAGCAAAAAGGACATAAAGAGTCGTAATAGTTCTTTTTTTTTACAAGGGGGCAGGTATGAAAAGGGGGCCAACGTCGTCATCGTCATCCGCAGCGAAAAAGAAAGGGCGTGTGAATCGTAAGCTCGTGCAAGAAAAGTCGTCGTGGCCGGACCACCAATGCCACCCACTAAACCAACAGCGCCGGGCGGGTGAGGTGTGTGTGTGTGTGTGTGTGTGGTTGTGTGAGTGGTTGTGTTCCTTTGGTTCCTCCTGCTCGCTCGCTGGCTCGTCTGAGAGGCCCGGCCCCCCCTAGGCCAGCGCATCTGTCCTGACACAGATCCATTTCCACTCTTCGTCCCACGATCAAGGAAGGGCCATCACCCCCTTACAAGCCAGCAGCGGCCTCTGCTAGAACGCCCAGCAAACTGACGGCGGCACCGCCAAGACCCACGGCCTTGAGTGTTTCGTTGCGCGACTTCTTCCTTGCGCGCTCCTCGTTGCGGTCAGCGTCGTCCCTGTAGCGGTCGCGGTCGCGGTCGCGATCGCCGTCGTCCCTGTAGCGGTCGCGGTCGCGGTCGCCGTCATCCCTGTAACGGTCCCGGTCCCGTCGCCGACGACTGTGTTCGTCGCGGTCGCGGTCACGGTCGCGGTCTCGATCCCTGCCGTCTCTTCTCCGAGACGCGTCCGAGTAGTTCCGGGAGTGGCGACGCGAGTCGTCGTCGCGGGAGCGGGAGCGCTCCCGTGTGTAGTCTCTGTCGTCGAACGAGCGAGGAATGTGGCGGTCGCGATCGCGGTCGCGGGAGCTCCGCTCTTCTCGGTACCCGCGACGCGGTGCCGAGCGCGACTGTGGTTCCTCGAATATTTCGGGTTCGGGGTTGAAACGCACGTGCGGGTTGTCGTTCTTGTTCTTGAGAATGGGCTTGGGCGTGACGGTTGCCGATGGGCTGGGGCCTTTGTCTCCCTTCTCAGGGGGAGAGACGATGAAGGGGTAGGCTTTGGTCCCCTTTTCTGCTTCATCCTCGTGGTGCCCATCGTGCTTCTCATCCTGTGCGTTGTAATTACTGCCACGTCGCGTGCGGTAGGCAGGAGGCTCGTCGTCGGTCTCTTCGTCCGAGGAGTCAATCAAATCAGAACTCGACGATGTTGGGTTGTCGGCTCGGGGGCGAGAGCGGCCGTTTGAGGTTCTTCGTTGAGACTCGACATCCCAATTTCTGTACTTATCCGGGTGATAAGAACCTCTTCCGCTTCGCTCTTTGGGTCGCTTCTCGCTACGATTCCGCCGTACCTCAACAGTACGCCGGGCGAACTCAGCGACCTCTTCTTTGGTGAAAAACCCGAGAATTGCGACGAAATCCGGTCTTGCCTCGTAACGCACGCCCGCCTGGTTGAGCACTTCGGGAGAAACGAGCGATCGCTTGATACGAGTCCACTGAGCATCCAAAGGTATATCCCGCCCTTGCGAGTCAGGTGCCAGACGACTGGCGTGCCGTGGCGGTTGTCCTGAAATGGTTGGCGCGGAGATCGAACCAGGGCGAAGGGAGGGCGGTGGCGAGGAACCGTACGGTGGAGGAGGTACAGACGGCGCGTACCGAGGTGATAGACTGCCGGCGTCTTCAGGCCCGAGGTTAGGAGACATGAGGAGGCCCGCATTGGAAGGCGGGGGGAGGAAACGGTCCTGGGGAGATGAGCCCGGACTAGATGCGATGTAGTTGCGGTTTGGAGGCTGCAGATGCATGTTGCCCATAGCAATAGCGAGGTCCGCCTCTCGCTGATCCGAGGCCATGAGATCCCGCGTAGAGATGACGAGAGCGGTGGAGTAGTCGGAAGCGCCATCTGCCTCGTCGTCTTCCGACGAGTGTCGGTCATACGACAAGCCCGACGGTTGAGCCGACATGCTGGCGGGATAAGGGGTGTACTTGTCGGAATGAAGCCTCCCCGCCTTCACCGACGGGGCGAACTTCTCGCTGGAAGAGCCTGGGTACATCTCTTTGGGACTCGACTCGCCAGCCTGTTGGGGGTAGACGGAGGTTGCTCCACCCCGAGGCCTGTCTCTTTCAGATTTGTAGCCTTCGAGGAAGCCACGGACAGTGGGCGTCACGCCGCCCGAAATCATGCGCTGCTCATCGAGTTGGCGAATGTAGGCACGAAGCACATCCTGTAATTTGTTTAGTACACTTGCAATCCGCGGCTATGTGGGAGTAATAAGCAACCAGCAGCCATACCTGGTTTCTCCGCAGCACTTCTCTCGAAAAGCCGGCCTTCTCGAGCTCGTTTCGAAACTGTAGCCACAATTCGTCCTCGGCCCCTCCGCTTGCATTGGAGCCTTCGCGCTGGAATATCCTCGCAGCGATGGTGTCCACCTTGTCTTTGATCGAGTCCAGGTTGGCGTTGTCCGTGTCGACGACTGGGTGCGACGCCGCCGGATTGTGCAGCTGTACGGTGTCCAGGAACATGTCGAGATTCAGCTTCTGGTTGGCGAGCTTGGTGCGGATCAGGCCGATCTTGGTGAGCTCTCGCGCCTCCAGGGGCACAGCGTGTCTCCCTCCATCGTCGTCGCTTCCGCTTGCCGAAGCACCGTGCCTCTCCAGAATGACATCGAGTTGCTTGAGGGTGAAGTCACAGTCCTGCACGATGGGGGTGGCCTGTCTGGCGTAGATAGAGCCGTCGGCCGAGTTGAGCAGGGAGCCGGCATCTTCGGTCTCGGCCTTGAGGTGCTTCAGAACCGTGTGTAGCTGGCGCACGACTACAGAGACGTCGGCAAAATCGTGGCCGGCATTGCGCGCGCGGCGGAAGATCTGGCGGGCGTAGGCATCGACGCGGTCGACGTCAGCCGTCGAGAGGTGGGCCGTTGGGGTATAGTCGTGGGTCGTCATCACAGTGTGTTCGGGCTGGGGTGGGAACTTTGTCCCAGCTTTCGTAAAGCCGAGTCAATAGTAAGTAGTAAGGCTTTGGTGCCGTTGACTAGCGTTTAGGGGAGGAGAAAGGGAGAAGCCCAAGTCCAGGCCGCGTCGGTTCGATGACAAGTGGGCGGCAAGTAGTAATAGTAGTAGGGGGAGCAGTGGCTGGCAGTAGGTGAGGCGAGGCGATAGACGAGGGAAGACGGGCAGAGAAGTCTTGAGGGGTGGAGCACACAGATATGGTGTCAGGCGTGTGTGTGGTATGGAATGACGACCAGGGGGGAGGGAATCACAGCCAGCCCGCCGCCGTACCAGCCGTACAAGGATATGGAAGCACCCAAATAGGCACTATAAATGTGTACATGTACGTGTGTACTTCATGCAGGCGAGAAGACCCTGGCCGGCTGGGTATGTATTGCGTGAACCTGTGGTATGTGCCTTGCGCGCGCCGAGAGGCTGCAGGTAACCCCGGCACGGCTGGTCGTCGAGCCCGTTGAAACCGTGGCGTCCACGGCTGCCCTGGGAAGACCGTGATTGTGCGATGAAGCTGGGGTCTCGTTCTCTGCGGGTGCAAATATTGATGGCGCCTCGAGTTCGAACCCGATGCGATCATTTGGGCTGCGACTTGGCTGACAAGGATGGGATCGAGAGACAAATGACCCGCCCGTCAGTCCCCACCAACCGACTGTGGAACTCATGTATGAATTGTCCGGGCGTGTACACAGTAACCCGTATGAGAAATCTTTTTTTTTTCCTCCCTTGTGCATTTGCTTCGCCTCGGACCCAGTCAGCCCGGCCAACGGAGCACGCGAACTTTTACGATGCGTTTGACACGACATGAAGGCATGGGAGCAAGGACTATGGGCGCGCCGCTTGCCTCCCGCTCGTACTGCTGCTGAGGGCGTGGCTGGCTGGCTGGCCGGCCGGTCAGAGCCCTTCAGTACATACCTAGACTGGCGACTGGGGCTGCCCTCGACAGATTAGGACGTTCAGACCGGCCATGAATGGGGGCTGGGCTCCTGGGGGTCTCACCCCCCATCGGAGGCATTGCGCTCCATCAGGACATTTCGCTTGGGCAGGCGCCGTGAAACATGGCGAGGCCCCCCCCAGATCAGCCCAGGACGTAATGCCACCCAGGGTCCATCCGCCTAGCCGGAGGCCGGGGAGGCAGGGCCATAATCCGTGATCAACAGGAATCCGTGATCAGCAAGAAGCCGCTTCGACCTTTTGGGTCCAGTTCAGGCAAAGCAAGGGCCAAACCGCGCGCGCAGGCACAGTGTCATAGTACACGGGAATCCATAGCCTTTGAACGCCGAGCGCCGGTGTGCTTCCGGCTGCGCTGTAGTACGCGTCGCGGGCGGGCAGGTTGTAAGTAAGCAGCGCGAGGGGACGAGGGAGGGGGGTGGATGGCAAGATGGCTCTGCCAGAACACACACACACACACATACACCCGCAAGTACGAAGTACGGAGCAGGGGGAGAGAGAGAGAGAGAGAGAGATGAGTCGATGGCTGGGTGTGTGAGGGCAAAGTGGCTCTCGGGCTGTGTGACGTCTGCCCCAGCGATTTTCGACAGGGGGCTATGTCATCATCGGAGCAGGGATGGCCAATCAAGCTCGCATTCGTACCCCAGCTCAATGACTTCAGGCGGGGGGGCCCAAGAACTGTTTCTGTTTCTCTTTCCCCCAAGTCGCCGGGATCAGGGTCCGTCGCCAGGGACCTGTCTCGAGGCCCCCAGAGACCGGACGACCAGGAAAACGTGCAGATTTTGTCATGTACATGGATATATCATGTACGTAGGTACTTAAGTAGGTATGTAAGTAGTAATTCATTAGCCGTCCGTCTATTCCGCCCCCTCCCTCCTGCGCCATGGCCCCCCTTTTGCAAAGACGTGGGAGTGACTACAGCCGCAGAGAGAGAGAGAGTGTGTGTGTGTGTAAGAGAGAGAGAGAGAGAACGAGATAGATGCACGCCTAGGGGGATGCCGAGCAAGCGAGCAAGCGAGAGCTGGCTGCCGGCCGTTGGTCTGCCAAGCCAGTCCTGATGAGACAAGACAAAGGACAACGAAAAGGACCAGAACATGGATCCATGGGAAAGCACTTCGGCTCGGTAGACGGACAGGGCCTAGCTAGCTACAGTACATACCTACCTCTTGGCCACACGCCCACGCTTCTGCACCTTCTCTCGTTTCCCACGAACACATGGCGGCGTGTCACTTGGCAGTGCCCGGGTGCGCCCGAAGCGCGCCCTAGTTCACTGCCCCTCCGGAACCCCCCCCCCCCCCCCCCCATCTGTCTTTCAGGTTTTCCCGCTGCAGTCGGGGGGGCCAATCCAATACGAACGTTGGATGGACACGAAAGCATTGCCCATCCTCGCTGTCACCCTGCCTCTTTTTTTTTTTTTTTTTTTTTTTTTTTGTTTCGTGTCGAGGGGCAAGACGCCGCCGCCGCCGCCGCCGCCGCCTTTGAACCCACCACGAGTGGCGCCGACGACACGAGCGGCGGCGGCGGTTATCGTATCTCTCACGCGCGTCGAGTCCTTACACACAGTAGAGCTTCAGGGCCAGCGAGGCCATTTGGATCCCATATCACCCAGCGAGGCTGTACTTAAGCTGCAGCGATCCGCCCCTGCGGATACGCCAGGGCCCTCACCAGCCAACTGGACTGCGCCAAGCTGCCATGGTGACTTTGCCATGTGCAACCCTCCCCCCACCGGCCAGCTATACAAAAACCCTCATGTAAGTAGGCCGCAACCGGGCATGCAGGCCAACGCGCCCAATCACTTCGGCCTCCAACAGCTCATGACTCTTTTTTTTTTTTTTTTTTTTTTTTTTTTTTTTTTTTTTTTTTGCCTCTTGCTCGTGCCATGTTTGTGCGCTTCCAGCTGCTCCTCTTCCTCCCGACTAATGCACTGCTGCCAGATGGGAAATTCGAAATGGAGACGCTCTGCTCCGGCTGTGTTGTCAGACGAGGTCCCGCTCGCTCGCTCGCTCGCTTGCTGTTCGACTGGGAATGCCCAACGCTGCGAAGAAAAAGTCGATCAAAATGGATACCTACCTGTTATGCAGCCTCGGTCGCGCGGCATCGCAGCCGCGCCTCCCGTCGTCTCTGCCTCTCTCCAGCTCCAGCTCCAGGCAGCAACGCTATGATAAGCCACACCTTCTACTAGCATCCACCATCCATCACGACCCGCATATCGCCAATGCCGAATACTACCTAAGACACATACACTGTAGTAGAGAGCGTGTAGGCTGTGCAACGGGCTTCCAGACAAAAAGCTTCCAGAACGGCCGGCCGGCACATGTTCCCCGCTTTCGTCACCGACCAACTAACAACTGCCTTGCCTCTAGGGATTTTCGTTGCTGACCCGCCCATCCAGTGCCCAGCCACGATGGGGGTTCAGGTCTGAGGGGGCGCGCATGATGATGATGATGAGCACGGCGACAAAGCTGACAGAAAGCCACACATTCTCTCTACCACGGGATGCTATTGGTACCGGTTCAACGGGCACGCATATACCAGCCGTCGATCGGCGTTACACGGGAGGGGAGGGGGACAGCCAACAAAAGTCAGCCTTGCGGCTCATGCGCAGACGGGCGACTCGATATGTAATGGCTCTCTCACCCACGCATCCGCTCGTCGTCCACCAGCCCGTCGGCAAACTGTCGATTTCGAACCTCTATGAACGTCTCCGCCACGGTACCCAGAGGGGACGCCGGGACTTTGGGAAACCACGTGTTACCCGTAATGTAGCGAAACCCCCCAAACTGCCAAAACGCCATCCATGGACAAATGCCTCCTCGGGCGCCTTGCTCCTCCTGGTCCGAGGGGCCCCCTCCGCCGAGGCTGAGCGTGCCTACTTAGTGGGGAAAGTGGGGAAATTCACGATGCGGCTCTACCAATACCGTGTGAGGGGCCCGGATGCTCGCGAGGGCCCCCGGGCGTGCCGGTTGTCGAGACAGGTCGCTTACCGAGAGCCCGAACCGGCACACCTGGGGCCTATAGTCGATCTATACCGAGGGGGGAGGGGAGGCTTAGTCGTGTCCGACGCTAGATATCCCTGCGGCACGATCGAGGGAGAAAAAAAATACCCCCCCATCCAAGTTCCTTGGTTGGTAATGGATGTGATGTGCACGGAACCTGCGGGCTGGGTCGGGGGTCACGCACGTCTGATGTGGGGTCATCGAGTCTTTCTAGAAGGGGGGCGAGGAGGCTGCGCTGACCTCCGCCTACATACCATGGACACCAGATGGGTGGGTGGTAAGAGGGCTTGGCCATGTGCATGACAAGTCGTGGATGGATTGGATGGGAGGGGGGATAATGACCTGCAGATACAACTCTCTCTCTCTCTCTCTCTCTCTCTCTCTCTCTCTCTGTCTGTCTCTCTCTCCCCCCCCCCTACATGCAACCAACCCTTCCTTCGCCCGCGCCGCCCGGCTTCGGGGAGGGACCCAAGCACGGCATGACGGCTCGAACATGGAATCCTTCCGCGTGCGCCGCGGAGCCTGCCTTCTTGCCGGACTTACTCAGGCTGCGGCCGAAAAAGATACTAGCTCCAGTTGTCAACCCCCAGCCGTCCCTCTCCTCGGGCATACTGGACTTTTGCTGCCGTGGGATCTTCATGCCCTCCTTCGCCCGGGCTCGGACATGGATCCCACCTCGCGCCGTTCTTCAGGGGTCAACGCAGAAAATACCGTAATACAGACATGACTCCAGTGATGACGCCGGTGCATTACCCGGTGATCCAAACAGCCATGACCGGCCAGCTTGTTCTCCCCGAGCCTCGCACAGGATAGTCACAGGCGCTGCCCATTCCGGGGTGGGGAGGGGGGAGCACGCCGCCGGGGCTTGGTAGCAAACACCAACGTTCCCTCGCTGCGCCTACGGGGAAGAGTCACGGGTGTACCGAACGGGCGTTGCTGGATACACCGTCTTTTGCCGCGGCCTCTGACAGGACTGACCATGGCGACAAAAGGCGATACCTCTCGGTAAGGGATTCGCGTGGGCGCGCGGGCTTCTGCGGTGCGCCCACCAGCGTGGCACGCGAGGCGCCCGGTGCCCATCGCCGGCATGACGGGCGGCGGCATCGTCACGTTGAGTCTTTGCCCGAGGACCTACACTGTCTCCCGTTACACCTGAATAGTTGCCCACTTCTGCCTTGCGCCTGAGCTGAAAAAGGTTGCCGGTGGCGGCTGGTCAGAAATGGCTGGCTGCCGTGCAACGGGCGGTGGGAGGCTCAAGAAACACCTTGTATAGCTGAGTCTTCAATTGGTCTGTAATTCTACTGCCTGGCAGCCACGTTTTCTCCTTTTGGCCGGAACTCCAGTATCGGTAAACACACCGCTCCGACGCTTTCCAACAGGAAACCCCCCAAGCCACGAAGCTTGGCTCAGATGGCGATTCTCTCCAGCGAATAGGGTCCGACCTGCTGGCTGCGCAGGTGGCCCATCTCTCGTGCCGACCTCCTGATGACCTCGCCACCAGACACAACCTTCTTAGTGTCGACCTGCTCCTGCGTCTTCAGGCCCAGCGGCAGCAGCTCGGAGCCTGCCTCCCGCACATTGAGGGCAATGGGCTTAGACACATCGACCTTGTTGGCCTGCTCCTCGGCCATCTGGGCCGCCTCGCAGTACTTGACAGCCTGGCTGATTATGCCTCGCATATAGATCGCCTGGTTGATGCCCTCGAGGGCGGCGCTGACCTCCAGTTTGAGGGAAGCCACAAAGTCGCCCGAATCGTCGCCTGCCAGAATGGCGTCGTTCAACAGCCAGCCGCCGGGGCCGATGGAGTCCACGCAGCACCCCAGGAGATCGGCCAAGAGTTTAATAACGCCATCCGGGGGAGGCTCCAGGTTCGGATCTTGCTCAAATTCCGTGTTGTCGAGGTATCGCGATGCCCACGCTCCTTTGACCAACTCCACGCGCAGGAGGTAAATCATAGACAGGATTTCCTCAGGCTTAAAGGTCGATCTGAGCGCTTTAATCGTCGTGGTCGACGGGCAGTTGCCAAGCTTCTCGAAGGCCGCGCTGATGCCAAGGCTGCGCGGGCCCATATTACCGTGGATAGCCGATTCGAACTTGTCAATGTCTCGTTCGAGGTTATCCAGTTCCATTTCCACGTCGCTGTTTTCAGCGTCCTCGTTGTCAGCACCCTCCGAAGCACCATTGGTAAGGAACTTGGGCGGGGGCTCTTTCGGGTCCTGCACGTACTGTAGGTTCCTCATAACTGTCCGTAGCGCCAGCAGGAGCTCCACAGCGCCCAGTGTGGTGTTCGTGATGTACGCCGTCAGAGTTTCCATTTCCGGCTCGAATCCCGCCAGGCAAATGGCCAGCTGCTCGGCAACAGCCGTATCTTCATCGACAACGTTTTCCAACTGGTCCCGGAGGGCTGACTTGACGTTTGAGCTAGTCAGGTGGCCCGCATAGACGAGGTAGTTCACAACATTCGTGTACGGCAGCAAGCAGTCCATGCGAGAGACCCCGTTGCCCTCTGTATGCCCGTCGACCCACTGGAAGGCCCGACTAATAGCGTAGAGGACCCATCGCCGGTCGACGCGAGGAAAGTCCAAACCCGAGGTGGGCCACTCCCACTCCAAGGGCTGTGTCTGATCTTCCTTTTCACCGGATTCGGGTGCGCCATTGACCAAGGCCTTATCCTTGAGCTCGAGTCCGAACTTCTGAGCAAGGAACGTCTCAAGCGCTTCGATCTGACCTTGTTCCAACCACTCGTCGGCTTGTTGAACCTCGCTGGTCCAGTTATCCCAGTAGTCGTCCCTTAATGAGCCGGGCAGGTAGTTTGCGAATGTCGAGTAATGCGCAGCGTCCGTTCCGGAACCAACATTTGTTTTCTTGAACTGCTGAACGCCACGGCCAATCGAGTCGATAAGAAGGCCTTCGGCCCGGCGCTTCTTGGTGCGTGTCTTCGGCGCTTCGAGGTGGATCGCGATCAGGTTGCAGTCTGATATGCCCACAGCGAGTTCCAAGCGCGAAAAGTAGGCAACAAGGGAGCACCCAGAAGCCTGACCGTCGGTGTCCAGCGAAATGGAGCTTTGGAGAGACTGAAACTGCGGGTTGTAAACACTGAGAAGATCGTATGCGGATGTAAGGATAGCCGTCTTGGACAGTCTCAGAAAACTGGTTGCCTCGTCTACGTCGAGAGTCTGGCCGACCTTCGGTATGCTCGCGGTCAGGTCAAACACTGTAAGCATACCCTCGGCCAGTTCGGTGAGAGTCCCGGAACGGACATCTAAACGGTATTTGGCATTTTCACTGATCTTCGCCTCCGGCGTGATGATGGGCGCCGCATAAAGCTGAACAAGGCCCTTGCTTGAGGCGGCCTGCGTCTGCGAGCGAGGAATGGGCCCCAGGATGTGCAGGTGCCGGGCCGGTTTTCCGTCCGCCACCATGGTCGACACAAACAACACCAGCTCGGCCGCTACATCGCTGCGGGATTCGTTGGAAAGGGAGCTGAGAGCGTTCCAATTCCCCTTGAAAATGCCCTGCACGACCTCGGAAAGCGACGCAGAGATGCAATGATCGAGGTGGAAATCGCTCTTGCTCTCAAAGGCCAGGTCCTGGTGGAGAACAGTCGACGATGTCTTCCACGTCTGTTGGAGATTTTCGCTATCGAGACCCAGGATTTCGCCATTGCGCTGTACGACCAAAAGCTCGTTACCACTCGCGACCGGGCGGGTAGCTAGGTGAACCACGGGCTCCGAGGCAGGCAGAGCAAACGACTTCGTGGACGAGACGATTCTTCCGGAAATCTCGATATGGTCTCGGAACAGAGAAACTTTGTTGGAAGGGTCCCGGGTCGCGATGTAGGTGTACCGGATGACATCTTTGCTGCCGGGTATTCTCTGGCGCGTCGAGCATGGCGGGCAGGTGAAGGAGGACTGAGGCGGGATGGGGTACGAGGTAACGAGGCTGGCGGACGAGACCTAGTAGCAGGCGCTTTAGCATGTGGCCATGGAGGAGAGAGAACATATCGGAACTTACATCGTAGATGTTAACTGCTTCGCCATCAACACCGATAGCCACCTCGGAGCGCTTCCTCTTCTTGGAACCCTCGCTGGTGCCGTACACTTCACCGATCACATAGCGGCCTGTTTTGGGATCCAGAGGTCTTGGTAGGGTAGCCAGCACATAGGGCTGCTGGATCTGGAAGTTGGAGGCCATGGCGATCTTCAAGGCGCGAATGCGACGACCTTGGCTCGGACAATGACCGTTGTCTGAGCTGCCTGGACTGGACTTTAGAAGCCGTGAACTTTTTTGGTGGAGCTCAAGTCCGACTGGGAGAAAAAAAAGTCAAGAGTCCCAATGGAAGACGGTATTGGGCCGGACTGGCAGGGAAGACCCCACAGCGAGTGCTCTGGGCGAGTGCCTCCATGAGAAGCCAATAAGAGGGGCTGACGCTCAGGTACAAGTCAAAGGTACTGCTAGTGCTGGTACGTACTGCGCAAAGGTCGATTTAATTGATCTTGAAAGTGGGCAGTCGCGTCGGGGGTCGCGCCTACGATGACGGACACGCGCACCTGCGGCGCATGCCCGTGCAAGATCCAGCAAAGACGCGCCTGCCATATTCTTCGAACTCCTTACATGTAACCTTCCTATTCACCACCAGCTTCATAGGATAATACTGGCTTAGGGAAGAGCCTTTTCAAGCAAAGCCACAAGTTCCCCTCCTTCTTTCTCTTTACCCAGCATCGTTTTCTTTTCTTACTGGTGTATCCAACCCCTCGCCCTCTCAGTCTCTCACTGCCCCGGTACATCTCTGCGCCTTTCATGATTTCGCCGACCTAATCTATATACATACTCCCAATGGAACCTACGCCTCCCTAGGAACTCTCGCCCTCCGTCTTGTGCGACCGCGCCTCCAGAATGGGAGGAAACAGTGACATGGGAGATGCGACTGACTCGAAGAAAATACATCCCTTTTTCTCGGGTCCCCGAAATGCCCTCAAAGGCCTCGACGCGATCGCTGCGCGACCAGTGACCCCGGATCCTTCCTGCAGTCCGACTTCCGACAAGGCCTCGGCCTCGGAGAAGCACAGTGGCGCTACCACCACTGCTGAAAACGAAGATGGGCCTGAAGAAAGAACCAGAAAACGCCTCAAGACAAGCGATGGGCCAACTGAGAATAAACCACCAGCCAAGAAGCGAGGGCGACCTCCAGGTTCTCGAGCAAAGACCCAATCTATGGCCGTGGACACCGTGACCGTGGATCATGCGGGGGAGAACAACACTTGTCCAGCGACCGGCGAACCTAGCAGCCCACGCAAAGCCGTTGAGGGGGACAACGCCAACACTGGCCTCCAAGAACCGCCACGATCGGACAAGGCACTGCCTGTATCGCAGGTCATTGCCGCCTCTGCTACCAACGACCCTGCGGCTCAGGAAAAGCCCCCGAAATCCCAGAAGGTGCTGAAGTTTGACCCTAAGACTGGTACCATTGGGCCGCCACCAAAGCCACAACAACCTAGCCAGGAAGCTATTTTGGCTATCAAGCCCGCCGTCAAGCCAGCTGTCAAATCACGACGTGGAAGGAAACCAGCATCGGCAGGTGGAATTGCCCCTAGTCGCGTTGTCTGCATTCCATATGGTTCAGACGAAGGCTCGCGTCAGCGGATCGCCGAGGCCATCGAGGACATATACAGTCGTGTTCATCCTGCCCCATCATCGGTGACCACGCAGCCCAACGGCGTGCTTCTCAAGTTGGAGGAGAAGAAGCCTGCTTTGGGGGCTGCCGAAGCACACCGCAAAACTGCAGTCAAAGGCCTCACATCTGAGGCCGATAAGAAACCCACTCACCCCTTTTTCTCAAACAAACCAAAGTGCACATCAAAACCAGAAGCAGCTCCCGCCTCTGCTACGACTGGTAAAGATGGACCATTATCCAAATCGTCTTCCAAAAGCAATTCCATCTTCATGACGACCCCTTGTTCGCCCAAGCAAACACACCAACAATCAAAAGCCAAGTTCAATGTTCCTCATTTTGGCCCAAAGTCCGGCGTGCTCAAGACACCAGGTGCACAAGACCCAGCTTGGCCTTGGAAAGGCATGGTCCACATTTACGGCGATGATCGTGACGAGGCCTCGGGCAGCGATAATACCCCCCACCCAATGGCCGACGTTGGCCGCAAGGCCAAAGAGATGGAGATCAACCTGGCTGCAGACGAGTCCGTCTTATCAAACGTGACGGCGAGTATGGGCTTGGAGGATTTGGCCGAAGAACTGAAATCTCTCAACACAGATGAGTTTCAGCCCCCGCCATCGACTCTTCGCGTCCCTGGAAAGCACTTTGAAAGCGGCAAGAAGCTCCAATCTCGCATGCGCCCTGAACTCCGCACCTTGGGGCAAAATGCGCATCCATCAATTGTTGAAGCCTACAATTCTCTGGCAAGCTCAATGTCTGCTTTCGATCAGTCCAAGTGCGAGACCACTTCGTGGGCTCAGAAATATGCTCCACTGTCAGCTGCACAAGTGCTTCAGTGTGGCAATGAAGCCGAGATGCTTCGGGACTGGCTGCAGACACTGAAGATCATGTCTGTCGACAAGGGTAGTTCCGAAGCGCTTCCAGCCAAGACGAAGCAGGGTGCCCCGGCAAAGAAGGTGCGGAAACGCAAGGAGCTCGATGATTTTATTGTATCCAGTGACGAGGATCCCTTTGCCCTGGTTGAGGATTCTGAAACAGAGGCGGACTGGTTACCAAGCGGCGGCCAAGGGAGTCCTAAGAAGACAGTTGTCCGTGCAGGCTCTAAGGACAAGGGCAGACTTGCCAATACTGTGATAATCAGTGGCCCTCACGGTTGCGGAAAGACGGCTACAGTCCATGCCATTGCCAAGGAGCTTGATTTCGAGATTTTTGAAATCAATCCCGGCGCACGCCGCAGCGGAAGGGATATTCTGGAGAAGATTGGCGACATGACCCGAAACCACCTAGTCCAGCATCAGCAGGACAACACCGTCGCTGGTGATGCACAACCCCCTGACGATGAGGTAGCCAAGGACCTCAAATCCGGGAAGCAGGGCATGATGACAAAGTTCTTCAAGCCAAAGACAGATGTCGCCAATGCCGCAAGTCAACAACCGCCTGCTGACCCGTCTGCTGCGAAAACGACAAAGAAGCCAAACCCCAAGGGTCAAAAACAATCCCTGATTCTCCTGGAGGAGGTCGACATTCTCTATGAGGAGGATAAGCAATTCTGGAGCACTGTTGTCAGTCTCATGGTGCAGTCGAAACGGCCTTTCATTCTGACTTGCAACGAGGAGAGCCTTGTTCCTTTGCAGAACCTGAACCTTCACGGTATTTTCAGGTTCAGAAAACCACCCAAGGATCTGGCCGTGGACCTTTTGCTGCTCATCGCTGCCAACGAAGGACACGCTCTTCGAAGACAGGCGGCGGAGGCCCTGTTCGACTCGCGGCACCATGACCTCCGTGCCTCGATAACGGAACTTAACTACTGGTGCCAGATCGGGATTGGCGACCTCAAGGGCGGTTTTGGCTGGATCTATAGGCGAGGGCCCGCCGGTGTCGATGTAGATGAAGAGGGCAACAAAATCCGGGTAGTCAGTACAGACACCTACAAGCCTGGCATGGGCTGGCTGGGCCGGGATCCTCTTCTTGCGCCTTCGGCTTACTTCTCGGTCGAGGATGAAGTTCGACAGCAGACATGGGACTGCTGGAGGCTCGACACGGACTCCCCTGATGTGCTTCTCGGTCGCACCTCCACCGAGGCCCCGAGTTCGGGCCGCAAACGTCTCGAAACTCTGGAAGCCGTTGACGATCTGACCGCCTCGCTGAGCCTAGCCGACGCTTGCTCTCTCGGATCGTACTCGAGCCATAACGGCATCGCCATCAACCCCGAGCTTCCCGACTTACCCAGCAAGGCACGCGAGGATTTCGTGGTTGGCCGTCAACTGCTGGATGCGGAGCCCCTCACCCACTACAATGCCACAAGTCTGCACATCGCAGCAAGCATCAAACGTCTAGCTCGGCGGCGGTTCTCTAGCGTCATGGAGCAGCCCGAAAGCGATGACCTGTGGACAGACGACACGGCCACGGAGACGATCCGCGACAGTTTTGCACATCCTCCCTACGAGGTGCCTGCCACGACGAGATACGATTACAGCATGGCCTTCGACCCTCTCGCTGAAGGTGCCTCTCACCCGGGCGGCTGCCTCGACCCATCCGTCTTCGACCGGACGATGGAGATGATCACGCTGGACGTCGCTCCCTACGTGCGGGGCATTGTGGCGTATGATCAGCAGCTCCAGAAGGAACGTCTCTCTCGCAGCAATCTGCTGAGCGAGGGTGGCAAACCGAAGAAACGCATGCGGACTACGCGGGCCGCCTACTCGGCCATGGAGGGGGGCGTGAGGGCTAGTACGCGCCGAGAAAAGTACTTCACCGCCGATATCAACCCGATTCTCATCATGCGCACAGGAGGTAGCGACTGGGGTGTGGATGCCTCTGGAGTGCCCAAGGGCGAGCAGCGGGATTCTCGAAGCAGCGTGTCTGTGAGTGCAGACGAGGGCCTTGATATGGCCGAAGACTGAGGCCCCGTGGCAATACCATCAGGGCCAAACCCGTCGGGTCGGGCACTGTACACGGCGGGCTCGGCGGCCATGGAGTTTTACGGAGGGGGTGGATTTGTTTTGCGATGATTTATACTGCATGGCGAAGCAAAGCAGCGCAGCGCTTCATAGATGAACCAATCTTGATATCCATACTGAAAGACAAGCACACGAGCCCATGAGCTCCCTGTGTATCTTGACATGCTCGTGGGGTTTGCGCTCCCACCGCCTACATCATGGCTCCACTGATGGGGGAGGATGTGGTGATCTGATGATGGCGTCGGGAGGCGGCGATCTCGCCAAGGCGCGGAGGTGATGCTGCTCGTCGGGGGACTCGGCGCATGGGTTCTGACGAGTATCATGCCATACGTGGCAAGTGGAAGAGTCGAAGGATGGTGTTCTAGGCCACGCTGGCGGCAACGGTTGGTGATGATTTGCGCCGGAACCCGCCTCCACGGGGGATATGATGCATCTCGGTCCACACTTTCAAGGCGTCGTGATCTGTATGTTTCCCACTTATTGTGGACTGTGGCTACCGCTTTCCCGGCTCCCACGCTTTGCCTATTCCCCGATGGAGCAGGTGCATGCCTATATCCTCCGGGGGCGAGGCGGGCACGCGAGCCAACAATTCTCCGCGGGTGCTTGGATTACATCTGCCAACCCTTCTTCCGATGGATTCGCCCGAGGGAGGTTTTGAGACGTCCACGTATGTACGTTTCGACCGATCTCTTTCTCTGTGGGGTTCATCCGGATTCCCCAACCTGGGCTCACTGGGCCCCTCTTGTGGACGTTAAGTTTTCGCCCATCCGGCGCCGCAGATGATCGATCCACTTTCTCCTGGGTCATTGAGCTGGAGGGAGGGAGATGCAGCCCACTGGATATCTGAGGCCCGTAGGATCCATGGATATTCACGATTTGCGCCCCACGCTAGAGGGACCCCATGATGGATGGATTTATGTGCAAGGCGCGAAAAGTCGTACAGCGGCGATAGGGTACGGTATGCCTGCCTCTCTTATGGGAAAAGTAAGGCAATCCATCTTTGGGCGGATGGATACATAAGGTACGGGAGAAGAAGCAGGTAAGATACCTAATATCCATGCCATCCAGGGATAGGTAAAGTACCTAACGCCAGGGTGTTGGCTTAAAGCCCCTAAGCCGGCCCGATCTACTTGTATCTACTATGTATAGAAGTAAGAGGCTTACATGTACGTAGTAGAGATGTACTTGCCTCGGGTGGTCCCAGTTTCAACCACCTTGTGCGACGTTCCTACCCGACACAGGAACAAGGCGGGCGACTGGACGCCACCAATGACGGGCAACGCTACCCCATCACCTGTTTTCTTTTTCCCTCTTCCCTCTACACGCACACACACACGCGCGCGCGCGCGCGCACACACACACACACACACATACACATACATACACACAAACAGAGAGAGACGATCTCTCCCGCTTCCCGACCCGACCCCCCCATGACGGTGGTGGAGGATGTGCGCGAACGAAAGCACACGAAGCGTCGCAGCATTGGCTGGCCATCCGAATGGCGTTTGCCATGCAGAAAAACCCATCTGCCGGCGTCGTGAGCGAACCCTCCCTCCCGGTTGGGCTGGCGAATCGGGCGAGGCGCAGTTTCTATTAGTCGTCGACCAAGTGCCGTCGAGGGCAACGTCGGCGGGGACTTCTGCAGACCCCGGCAACCATGCACCCATGGCATGCCATCCATACGGCCTTGGACACGCTGTACGCAGGACCATCCCAAGTCATGGGCTTGAGGCTGATCCCCTCGCCGCATTCCCCTGATGGGCACCCATTCACCGATCGCATCCCTCCTGCCAGGGATCGGCGCAACGCCTCCCCCCCCCCCGGGACGTTGAGAAAAAGCCATCTGCCCAGCGGGGCGTTCCCACCGCTGTCTCGCTTCCATTGACGAGATGAAAGCTTGGCTGTCGATCGTGCCCAATGTGGGTATTCCCTCGCTTTGCCATCCGCGAGCTGCACCACCTGCTCCTCCGGCGCGTGGCCTGACCGGGAGACCCGGGATGTGTGTTTGCCTGACTGTGCTACCTCGCTCTTTTTAGTCGATGCGTGTCTCTCCCCTCCTCTGCTAACCCGTGCCGCCTTCTCATCCTCGATTGGCATCTCCTCTTGTGTTGTTGGTCGTGTCCTTGGTTCTCGACTTATACCCTCACCCCTGCTCACCCACCCGAATCACATTCGCTAGGAGGCCCGTCCAGAAACGCGCCAATCGCGGCCTAAACAGTGTTCCGACCGGTCTTCCGGATCCTGGATCTGCTAGAGTCGTCTTCTCGACCCAAGACACACCTCCGATGCCCGCTACCATGCAGCGTGGTCGCCGGTCAAGGCCTACCACCCCTTCCACCCTCACCCCCTCCCCCTCTCGCTCCCCGGCAGTGTCCCGCACCCGCACGCGGTCACGCTCAATGGGGCCCCGGCCTCGCCGAGCTTCCTTTGCCGCGCCCTCGCGGTCACGGTCACGGTCACGAAAGCCCTCACAGCGCCGGCGCCGCAGCTCGTCGGCCTCGTCGCGGCCCCGGCGGCCGTCGCCGTCCCCCCCGCCGCGGTCCAGGCGTCAGGACCTTAAAGACAGGGTCAAGGACGACGCCAAAGATGCCAAAAAGGACACGGCCCTCAAGACTTCCCTGGCGTTCCTCGGCGCCGTAGGGGCCGCCACCTACGTCGCCTCCAAGTACTGGCCCAAGGGCATCATCTACGGCGAGAAGGAAGAGTGGGAAAAGGAGGACATCGTGAAGCACCACGGAAAGTCAGCCAGGGGCAACGGCCATAGCCGTCACAGCCCACCGCACCGGCCTGCCTACCAAAAGTCCCGGACGGCCGAGGCCCTGGGGCCGCGCGGTGTCCCCGAGGACGTTCTATTGCGCCGAGACCGGGACGGCGTGGTGTATGAAGAAATCGAAGTGGTCAAAAGGCCGGCGCCCCTGCACAGCCGCTCCGAGGGCGTCAGCAGTATGGTGGCCCAGGCAGGCAAGCCGCGTCAGCCCGAGGCCCGACGAGGCGGGCCGGGACCCGGGCGAGGCCAGGACGAGCGGGCTGTGCCGCGTACCGTGGCCGAATACAGTGTCCCGCAGAGGAACAACCCACCGCCCGGTAAAGTCCCGGCGCCGGGCCGTCCGGTACGGGAAGAGTACATCAGGGTTGACGATGCGAGGCGCTGAGCCGGGGCTGTGTCCAGTCCGCACGGCCCCGTGATGAGTGCACCGGTGCCGGTGCTATCGATGGATGGGTCTAGCGACGGTGTTCCATTGCGGCGAGATGAAAAACGATTGATATTTCCACTGCTGTTTATTTTTATTTCTGGCCAGGGTCCGGAGTCACACGTTCTTGTTATGTGGACGGGAGGCGGGGAGGTCTTAGTGATGTTGGGAAAAAATTGCTTGGTCTTAAAAAGGATGCAGAAATACGGCCATGACGCGCCTTTCGGGAGGTTGTCCATCGTGTCGCCCTGTGTCACCAAGAGCGTGTATGGGGCTACAATATGAGGAATACACCACTGACGCTCTCCCACGAGATGGTTCGATCCCCCCATAATCACCCGCATTCGTCGTGGGCCGTCAGAGGAAGAATGTCCACCGACCCCCGGAGCCTGATCCCCTTCCCGAGCGCGCCCAACCAAGCGGGCATGGCGCCGCCGCCGAAGGCTCCTCCTTCACTCTGGGGCAACGGTTCAGCCTGCCCGGCGTCTCCTCTTCCTCCTCCCTGTGTTGGCTCGTTGGCGTCCGGACTCTCGTCCTCGTCCGTGTCCGCCTCGGCCGCCGCCGTCGCGTTTTCCCGCTCCGTGCCGGTGCTGGAACCGCCGCCGCCGTCGTCGCTCTCAGACCGTCGCCGCCCCCGGCCCCTCGGACGCTTCCGAGGGCTTCCGCCGCTCGTTTCCCCCTCTCGTCCTGCTGCGTGGGCCGACGCCCGTTGTTTCCGCCTCCGCTCCGCCTCGGCGTTCTCTTTCCCGTGCTGCCGCCGCCGCCGGCGCCGGTGGTGGTGGTGATGGTGATGGTGCTCCCCGTAGCGGGTTCTTTCTCGGCTTGTTTCATCCGTGTCCTCCCCCGCATCCTGCATCTCAATGTCTGGGTCTTCATCATTATCATTCTCTTCTTCTTCTTCTCCTTCTTCTCCTTCTTCTCCTTCTTCTCCTTCTTCCTGCCCATTCCCCTCGTCCCGCAGCGGCGGCGGTGGCATCGGTGGTGGTGGTGGTGGCGGCGGTAGCTCCACCGCCTGCTGCGCCTCGGCCAGCGTAGCCCGGGGCACCCGCGGCGACACAAAGTACCGCCCCAGCAGGGGGCCGCCCTCGTCGCCGCCGCCGCGGATGGGGATGTGGACGGCGGCCGCGAGGGGCAGGCCCTGGCCGCGGGCGAGGACGACGCGCCGCCGGCCCGCCGTCTCGACGGGCAGCGGGGCCGCGGCCGCGTTGCCGAGGTAGCCGGCCGCCCCCAGGGGCCACCAGACGCGGAAGGCGGGCCCGCCGCCACCGTTATTACTGCTTCCGCTGCCGCTGCCGCTGCCGCTGCCGCCGGCGAGGTCGAAGGCGATGTCGGCGTCGGACGCCGCCGCCGCCGCCACCGTCACGGCGGTGCCCGGGGCCAGGAGGAAGAGGACGAGGTTGGGCCCGAAGCGCTGCGTCGTCGGCACGGCGGCCGAGGTGCGGACCGCGCCCACCGGCAGGTTGCTGACGAGGAGGATGTGGAGCCCGGGCGTGTCCATGGGGGGGGGGGGGGGGGGGACACGCTCGAGTGGCCCACAGGTTCTCCCCAGAGAGAGGGAGAGAAAGAGGGGCGAGGAAGGGGGGCAGGCGGGAGGGGGTTTTCCCTTGCGGAGGCCGGGCCAGATCGAAGGGGGGCGCTTTAGGGGCCTCCGTTCCGGCGCAATGGGAAAGGGAGTCGTGATAGTTGGCTAGCGTTGGGGGTGGGTGGTGGTGATACGGGAGATGGGGTGTTGCTCATCCTTCCGTCGGAACCCGAGCGCCTATAACCCATGGCTGGCTCTTTGTTGTTGTTGTCGTCCGCTTCCAAAACGCTTCTTCTACTGGACGATTCGACCATCGACCGCGAACCCGCGCTTGCCCCCCCGAGCTACGTGGCTCATCTGTATTGGAAGCGAGACGAAACCCGAGAAGAGAAAAAAAATAAAAACAAGCGGTGCGAAGGGGAACCGGTTTGGCGGAATGGGGGGGGGGGGGCAGTGACCGGCCTACAAGCGAGAGATTAAGCGGGTAGAGATATATCAGAACAAAGACCTTTCGAGACCTTCCCCCCTCCCCCCCTTCCTTGTACCCGTGCAGACACATTCTCCCCGTCTTGTCGTTCCGTTCGTGTTTTGGGGGGCCTTTGTGCTCGCTTTGTTGCCCCCTCCCCCCCCCCCCTGGGGTTTCTTTGCTCGTCCTCGCGAAGCCCTCCAGCCCAACTCCCGAACGTTCCTGTGCGCGCGGCCGGTGGAGGGTCTGTCGGTCGGTCAAACCCCGGTGTCGTCGTCGGCCGTCCAACAACGAACGGTTGTTTTTTCCGGGCCCCCCGAAAGCTTGCGGAGCGCACGCCACCACCGACTGCCGGGTTTTCCTGGGGAGAGGCGGCAACGCCCCCCCCCCCCCCGGGGGGCTGGTTCCTGGGCTTGCATCCAGCGTTCCGGAAGATGGCCATCGGGAAGAGTCCAACGAGGTGGTGGTACCGCCACCCCCCTCCTCCCCACTCTCCCATGGTCTTTCATACGGACTGTGGGGGGTTGTCTCAGGCAGGGAAGAAGGTAACGAGCGCCGCGAAAACTGCTTAATTGTGTGGTGGTGGGCTCGGGAAGTGTCAGGGGACGGGAGAACATCGTACAATGGAGAGTGATGGCCCCATCACGGGCCAAGGGCGACCCCAGGGAACAACACACCGAAAGCTTTCCATGCTGCTGTATGACCGCCATCGTCATCTCAGCTGGCATAGCCCAGGACAAGGGCCGAATGAGACAGCGGAGCCGGTGATGGCTTGGAACAACGGCGATGCAGTTCGAATGGTTCCCAGCGGCAGAAGGAAAACGAAGCGAGGTCACAAGAAACGGCAATGGAAGAGACCAGAGTATGCATGGATTAACCTCGTCAAAGGAGACGAGGGTGTATTTATTACATTAAGAGTCATTAAAAGTACGTCGAATCGTTTCAAAACCGGAGGGTCGCGTGGCGCTTGCCAACCACGGTGCCGTTGCCGACGGCGGCGCTGTCGTAAATGGACAGGGTGTCGGTGCTGTTGTCGTAGTCGACGCCGCAGGCCTCGGTGAAGCCGGGGAACAGGCCGGCGCGCTCCTGGACGTAGGCCTCGAAGCCCCGGCGCGAGCAGCTGGTGCCGGGGCCGTCGGCGCAGGCGCTCAGGGGCTGGGGGGCGCTGTTGACCAGGGCGCGGTAGTACTCGCCGTCGTCGTAGCCGGGGGCGCCGGAGCAGTTGAGGCGCTCGAGGGCGAGATTGCCGAGGAAGGGCAGGATGTGCGAGGCGCGCCAGGCGCGGCGGTACTGGATGCGGTCCAGGGGCATGGTCTCGTTGACGGCGTCGGGGCGGCCGCCGAACTGCGAGTTGTTGAAGAGGCCCATGGCCACCATGACCATGGGCGGCAGCTCGCGGTGCGTGAAGCTGACGTACAGGTCCTCGTCGGCGTCCCGGCCCATCAGCAGGCCCGCCGTCGCGTTGAGCCAGGGCAGGCCGACGGCGCCGGCGACGTTGTTGCCGTAGCCCACGTTGTAGTGGTAGCGGATGTCCTCGGTGTACTCCCAGGCCAGCCAGTCGTCGGGGGTGAAGAGGTCCTGGTCGCAGAAGGGCGAGCGGCCGCGGATGACGGTCTCGTAGCCGCACATCTCCATCATGCCGAAGACGTCCGAGGTGGTGAAGTTGAACTCGGGGGCCAGGGCGTTCAGGCGCGCCATGATGGGCTTGGTGAACTTCTCCTGGAACACGGACGACTGCTCGCTGCCGGCCGAAGAGGAGTAGGCAGGGCAGGCCTTGTAGGGGGTCAGGCTGTCGGCGCCACTCTTCTTGGACTCGTAGATGCTGGCCACGTTGACCTCGTTGTCGTCGGCCTCGAAGCCGCGCACCAGGGCCTGGGCCGACTTGAAGGTGCGCTCGGCCGACGAGGTGTAGACCTTCTCGGGCACCTTGAGGTGGTGGTAGCGGAAGAACAGGTCGACGCCGAGCTTGGTGGCCTCGAGCTTGCCGAGGCGGGTGAGGAGCTCCAGCTCGTCATCCGAGACGGGGGCCTTCCAGTCGGCCAGGAAGCTCAGGGTGGGCACCTTGGACCAGTCGACCGTCTGGTTCTCCAGCTTCTGGATGAAGGGCTCGAGGTACTCCTCGTAGTCGAAGTCGTTGGAGTAGATGGAGGCGTGGCGGACCAGGTAGGCAGCGCGGTCAACAGTGCACCCCTGCGGCACATCGGGCGAGGCCGGGGGGTCCAGCGGCTCGAAGTAGGGAGACACGCCGGTCAGGTGGTGGAGAGGGTTGAACTGGTAGGCCGAGTTGAGCGTCGAGGCCGAAGTCAGGGCGGCCAAGGCCACGAGGCTCGGGAAGAGAGGAGCCATGGTTCCTAATACTGATACTACCGGCTGCTGCTGTATCTCGGGGGGGGGGGAGGGGAAGCGAATGCAGGGTGGGAGACAAGACACACAGCGAGACACGACGCGGCGACGGGGCCGGCAGTTATAGGCGTGAGGCCTCGGCCAGGCTACCGGGGCGTCTACTCTAGGAGACTAAGTAGACTAGCCCGGCCCTCATCACGATCGAAGGTGCGGGCCGCTGACCTGGCGGGCCGGGGCAGTTTCGCGGACTCGTCCTTGCTTCCCCGCTGGGATTACCGCCGTGCGATGCACATGGTTAGTGTGTAAGTAAGTGCCTGTTCGTACTTACTATGGATGGCATTGGATGGGGGTTCGAACAGGGCCTGTCGGTCGGTCGTCCCCTCCTCGCATTACGTAGAGGTGGTCCATCGCCGGCTCGCCGGCCACAAGAAGGGGAAGGGAAGGGAAAACCGGCACACGGGAAAACTTGGAAACAACCCGATTGATCGTCTTTGCACATCATCGCGGGCGTCATTGGCCCCTGCGCTGCCTGCGTGTAAGTAAGTACGTAAGGTACGTATGTAGTACTGGGTATGTACCTAGGTTAAGTAAGTAAGTATGTACTTATGTACTGGGCTATAAAGTACAAGGCTAGAGGTACAAATGTAATGGGATGGCGGCAGAAGGGGGAAAAAGCTTCCACGGTCTCTCCACAATAAAATAATCCCCGTTCCTGGCCCGATGCGACGTCATTGTGCCGGTCCAGCCCTGCAGCCCCGATATTGATGTCAACCGCTGCTCTTTCATCTCGGGCAGAGCTGACGAGGCCCCATCATCACGTCGTCCTGTCATTCGTCCGGACGCTTCCCACCGGACGCTTCTCACCGGACGCTTCCCGGCACGTCTTCATTTGCTTGGCCCGGAGAGGGGGGGGGCTGGGCCTCATGCACTCCCCAGGGGACAGAGGTGACGGACGGGTACTACGTGACTACCAACAGCCAGCGCAAACGTGCATCTCATTTCATATAGACAGGGTATCGGTAAACTCGCTGGAAAACACAACGCGGCAATGACATTGGAGAGACGCCCTCTACGCCTTCTCCTGGGACCCAGAGTCCGACCGCCGCGGCCGGTGCGCCTTGAACAGGAATGCCATGCACACTCCGATCCCGAGCCCAGCAAGGCCGATGGCCAGGTAAAACCCGCCGCGGAACCCCTTTAATTTGTCCTCGGCCGTCTTCCCCCCGTTGTTGACCTGGTACTCCACTGTTCCGGCGAACCCCAGCGCCAGGGAAATGCTGTAGTTCACTATCGTGTTGACCAGGCTGGCGGCAATGCCTTGGTGTCTCCGCTGCACGGCGTTGGACAGGATCAGCGTGGCCGCCGGGAAACTCATGTCCATCCCCCAGGGCATGACGATCATGGTGACGAAGGACTGGCGGGGGGCGTTAGTATCGGTTCCTCCCGAAAGAAACATAAGTGGTCTTACCTGGGCCCAGTAGGTCTGGTCGACCGGGCACGTCGCCATGAGAACGGTGCCGACGGTGAAAGCGCAGAGGGCCGCCATCATCACCACCGCCGGCCCGAGCCGGTGGATCAAGAACCCGGTGAACAGCGCGGCGCAGAAGCCGCTGATGGTCACGGGGCTGAACCAGGCCGTCGCCAGCAGCGGCGACGCGCCCCGCAGCTCCTCGAAGAACTGCCAGGTGTACCAGATCCAGATGCCGAAGGCGCCCCAGCCGCAGGCCATGGCCCCGAGCACGAACGAGACGTCGGACGAGAGCGCGTCGAACGGGATCAGGGGGTGGCGGGCGTAGTGGACCTCGATGACGAAGAAGCCGGCGACGAACAGGACGCCGACGATGAGCAGCACGAAGACCAGGGGCGCGTCCCAGCCGTTGATGGGCGCCTGGTTCCAGGCGAAGTTGACCAGCACCAGGCCCGTGATGCCCGTGAGGGCGCCGGGCAGGTCGAGCGTGTCGACGACGCCCCGGAAGCCCGGGGCGGGCGCGGCGTCGGGGGGCGCGACGGGCACGGCCGGGATGACGAAGTGGCCGAGCGCGACGACGGCGGCCAAGACCAGGGCGAAGCACCAGTAGGTCCAGGGCCACCAGCCGAGGGCGAAGAGGCCGGCGAAGGCGGCGCCGAGGATGGAGCCGCCGGGCGCGCAGCCGCCGAAGCAGGCGAAGACGAGGGCCTTGCGCCGGCCCGGCGCGTAGCTGGCGCCGAAGAGGGCGAGCCCGTTGGTCAGCGACAGCGCCGGCCCCACGCCCTGGAGCACGCGCGCGAAGGTGAAGAGCACGTGGTCCGCGTAGGCGGCGAGCCCGCACACGGCGCTCCAGACGGCGTACCACGCCATGCCGGCCAGGAACATGCGCTTGTACCCGTACAGGTCGCCCAGCCGCCCCGAGAAGAGGATGAAGGTGCCCACCGTCAGGCTGTACCCGGCGATGAGCCAGACCAGGTCGCCCGGCTCCGTGATGCCGTAGTGATCGCCGATGACGTGAAGAATCGCGATGGTGTTGCCCAGCCCCGCCTCTGAGAAAAGAAAATCGTCAGTTCCTGGCTCCGGCTCCCCGGCGGCGGGCGGGGGGGGGGATGTCAGGTGGGGGGGGGGGGGGGGGGCACTCACGAGTGAACAACTGCGCAAGGCAGATGACGAAGACAAACAAGATTTCGTGGGGAAGAGACATTTTTTCCGCGATGGAGACATGCGAAGACATGCGCGTAGCCCGCTGGCCGACGTCGGCGTCGTCGTAGGCGCCGCCGCCGTCGCCCGACGAGCGGCGGGACTGCGAGCCGGCCTCGGAGTCGCTGTCGGCCGGGGACCGTGCGGGGCCATTCTTCTCCGAGAAGGCGCCCGTGGCGCCGCTCGAGGCCGTCTCGCTGCGGCTGGGCGCCGGCCGGGCCGCGGGGGCGCCGCCGCGGGGGTCGCCGCCGGGCGCCGGTACGACGCCGGCTGGGCCGGTCGGAGGAGCCATCGGAGGGGAGGTTCGATCGTGTGTGGATTTCGTTGGAGCGGTGGACAAGAACGACGACAACAACAACCTCTCCAGAGGGAGGGTCTCGAATCAGGACGGACTGGCTGGTGAGACGCTCTAGGGGGGGGGGTCTAGCTAGATGGCTATGGGACACATCAAGAGCAACGTTGCTCAGGCTACGCGGCCGAGAAGAATAATGGCATATTTACTAGAAAGACTCGTCTGGGATCCGAAAGATTCTGCAAAATAACGCCACCAATCGGCCGTGGACGCCCGTGACAAATCTTGGGTCTCCGGGTCGGAGCAGCAGTCGATAGAGTGTCTCTTAATCCGAAAGATTCTGAAGCCCGGATGTAGGTGTCAGGGATGACGTTTGGATACCGGATTTACGGAATTATCGAACCCGCCCTGTTGGTAGAGGTACGCAGTGCTCACTGGAAGACCATTTCTCCCAGCTGCTGCCGCACTGGGATTGGAGGCCCGGCTCCTGGCAGGGCTGCCACCCGTAGATCCGGTACAGGAGCCCTGCATCGGAGTCGGGGGGGGGGGGGGGGGGGATTGCGCCCCTATTCCAGTCCTCCGGGCGAGCTCGCGGCCCCCCCTTCTTGTCGACTCGGCCGTGTCCTTCGGATTACGACCTGGGCGACAGGCCGACCGTGAGCGTGGCTCCGTGGAGGGGGGGCGACGACAAGTCTGGGCTCCAGCAGGCCGAACTAGTCGCAGCTGTTCTGTACTTACTTCCGGGACACCGTCGTGTGGAGTCGTGTGTGGTCTGGGCCAGCTTGCTGGGAAGGCGTCTCTGCTAAACAACTAGACGCAACGCACCTGGGTGGGTATTGTCCACGCCGGCCACGCACCCGCGGTCCGTCCCAGACCTGACCGGTGGCTGGGCGATCGAGTATACTTAATAAGTAGTCGCTGTGGCCAACTGGGGAAGGCGAGAATAACAAGGGTCGCCGCCAAACCCCCTTCCTCCCCCCCTCCGAGGATTTGATAGTAACCTCGGTGCTCGTTATAAGCGGACGCGCGCACGTGGCGTGGCACCGGCCCGATCAAGCTGGCCATGGCCCCGTACCGTGCAAGTCCTCCGGCCCTCGCCGTGGCGATATGCCTCGCCTCTTTGTTGCCCGCTCGAAGAGCACCGAGATACCCAAGCAGCGACTTGGTTTGTACGGGGCTGGCGTCTGCCCGGGCTTCGGTATAGACCAGCGACCGGTCGGCTTGACCTCGAGTGCGGCGTGGAGCGCCTTGATACCACAGCGAGAAGGCCGGAGTCATGTGAAAATGTACACAGTAGGAGAGGCGAGAAAGCATATAGCAACATAGAGCCAGACCATGGAGCTCTATGTCGTTGCGTGTTCTTGCTGCCAGCCCCATCGCCTGATAGGGAAAATGAACGCCATTGGCCTAGGTAACCACGTATTTGAAATTCCATACCATTCGCCGTGATTCAATACTTCCTACATATACACAGAGGTAGGTAAGCAAACATTACTGCAGGCACTTTTGATGCAATGCATGTACCCACTCGCGCCATATGTGTCGTTTGTGGGCCGTCGTGATCTTCCGGCAGCTCTATTCCCAAGTCGTGAGCAGCCCAGCCCATAACCGGATTGGCGAACGCTCCGGCTCGGTTCGGTGGAGTCAGTGGTGAGACCAGAAAAGCGACGAGCTCTGCCGTGTGCCGCAGAAGGTAAAGTATGGACGACCACTTTGAACTAGGGTCCAATGAGATGAGGCTGCTAGGGCTACTTCTGTCCAGAGGAAAATGGATCCTGCCATGGAGAGCTATGGTAGCAAATCAACGCCCCGTGAGTTACGCAGTAGTTGTACTTCTCTGTATTAGTGGGCAGGTTGAGTCGTGCTGTTGCGCCTGGCCGGGATGGGATGTCCATCTTGATCTCGACATGGGCAAGCCGCAGCTGTGAATGCACCAACCTTGAGACAATGCCATAGAGTTCCTGGACCGAGCCTGGATGGTTCTTGGGGCTTATTAGTGCCATCCCATCCCACGCCCTGAGGTGGCGGGCCGAGTCTCGGGACTCACAATAGTCACAGCCCCCTCGGGGAATGGAGGGGGGGGAGGGGAGGGATAAGAAGGAAAACGGCCCAAAGCTGCAGCACAAGCAAAAGAGTTCAAGAGTGGTCTGCCATGCGCCCGCAGAAGCAAGTTTTCCCCCGAGCAGGCCAAAAGGACAGAGTTCATTCGCCAAAACTGTGAATTTTAGATGACGGGTATGGATGCGTAGTACGGCAGGCAAACCAGTGAGGAAGATGTGGAAAGCGAAGGCCTCGCTCGGCCTTTCACCCAGTCCTTTCCCCAGCTCTCCAGCTCTCCAGCTCTCGTTGCCCGCCGCCCAGGGAGAAGATGTACATGTACTCTCTGGTATTCCAAATTCACCGGGACGAGACGACAGAGATCGACGCGGCCTCCGTACCGATACTTACTTGTAGCTCTTCCCCCCCGGATCCGCGCCTAACCGGATTGAAAAGCACTTAAACGCATCGTACCCGCTCCAGCTTTTCTGGTGACGCGCGCGACCGAGCAGGGATCAGGTTGGCGACAGCGAGCGCGATTGATCAACATTTTTTTTCGAGCAAATCGCCGCATGCGTCCATCGTCAGTCAATAAATCGGAGGACCGGCCATTGGCTTTCGCACCCGCACCTGCGTCTGGACTTGCCCTGTTGGCGGCTGCCACCGAGTGAGTATCGCCTCGCATTCCGTCGTCTGCCCGCCAGGGAGAGAGAGAAAGAGGGAGGGAGGTGCTGGCGCGGTTTGGTACTTTTTATTTTTTATTTTTTGTTTACTTGCTCTCCGGTACCTCGAGGAGCTGCCCGCCTACCTACCTCTACCTAAGTTACCTACGGTACCGTGCAGTCAGTGCAGGTGGGCAAGGAAAGCAAGCGCTGCATTACATCCGTCTCACTCGTCAACCAACTTCCTTTTGCGCCTCGCTTGCCCTTCACCCCCCCGCCTCGTATCGCCAGCGCCGCGCGCTGTCGCAAGACACACTTGCTCCCTTTGAGCGCACAACGGCACGCTTCACTCGAGACATCGACCCTCCCGTCAGCCCCTGCGCTGCCATCCCCCGTCGCTCAATTGACTCGGACCTCTCCCTCGACCGGCTCGCGATCCCATAGCCATCCATACCCACCGCGCCGCGACGCCTGCCCCCCCTCCCGCCCCGACGAGTCGCGACCAGCCAACCTCGCCAACCACCCCCATTACTCGCGTCGCCATCGCCATCACCACCACGCTGCCCCGATACCACTAGTGCCAGGCCACGTCCCGACCCGGAGCCAGGGCCATGTGAATGTGAGTGCGCCAGAACAGCATCAAGATGGCGCCCGCAAGCAAAAGATCGTCGCAGAGGACGCGCAGGGTGCGTGATGTCAGCCCCAGCCCAGCTCTGCTCGATATCTCTTCGCCGTCCCGGCCCTCGAAGCGCCGCAAGAAGGTAAGCCGTGGCCCAGCTCTCTCCATGATGCTTGGCCGGTCTATTCACCGCGCGCCGCAGGCCGAGCCGGAACCGCCCTTGCCGTCGGACCCCGTGGAAGAAGAGGGTTCCAGCCTCACTGTCGACCCCACCAACGACTTCGCCGCCGACGCCGACGCCAGTGCCGCCGACGACGCCCTCATCACCCAGCTCACCGAGTGCCTGACCAGCATTCCCACGCAGGCCGACAGAGACCACGCCAACGCCAAGCACGAGTCCAAAGGCGACATCGAGGCCTACGCTAAGATCGCGGCCAAGGAATGGACGTACTACGTGAAGCAGCTCAATATCAACCTGGGTCGCAATTCGGAGCCGACCTCGGGCCCTCCAAACGTCGTGGATCCCGACGATGAGAGCTATGTCCACATCGACCTGGGGCCCAGCAAGGTCTTCTCGCGCAAGACGGCCAGGATCTACTACGATACCGGATCTGAGAAGTGGTTCCTGCAGGTCAAGGGCCGTAACGGACTGAAAGTGAATGGGGCGCCGCTCAAGCGCGACGACGGCCCGCACCGTCTGTCCAGCGGAGACGTGGTGGAGGTCGGCGGCTTAGAGATGATGTTTGTCTTGCCCAGCACCTCGGAGCCCTTGGAGATCCACAGCATGTTCCTGCAGCGAATTGGGCAGGCTCCGCCGGCTCTCAAGGGTCAAAGGTCCAGCCCGGCGCCCGAGACTCGCCACGCCCTTCCTGCCCCGTCATCGTCGTCGGCCGACCCGGCGGCCTCAGGAAACGCCCCCGCCGCCCGCCCAGCATCGTCCCGAGGCTCGTTCCCGCAGCCCATAGCGCCGGCGCCTGTGGACTACAAACGCCCGGGGACCCCGCCATCGGTGAAGGGCCGCATCGCCGTTTCGTCCCATCACAAGTCGCCTGCCTTTGGCAGCTCGGGGACCCTACTCCTGAGCCACAACGATGTGGACTACAGCCTCGACGAGAACAAGCACCTCAAGCCATCCTACAGCTACGCACAGATGATCACCCAGGCGATTATGCAGACCCCCGACCAGAAGCTGACCTTGAACGGCATCTACCGATACATTACCGATAATTACGCCTACTACCGCAACCAACAGCCGCATGGCTGGCAGGTAAGACCTTGGCCGGCACGTCGCTTGTCTTTGGGGGAATCCTCTATACTAACGCAACACGGTCATGCCAGAACAGTATTCGCCACAATCTGTCGCTCAATAAGAGCTTTCTTAAGGTGTCCCGAGCTACCAACGAGCCGGGTAAGGGCATGAAATGGGAGATTGTAGCCGATCAGCGCGAGGAAATGGCTCGCCAGGCCTGGAAGATCGGGCGCGGTGGCCATCGCGGCTCGTCGGCCCCGTCCTCTCCCAGTCAGCCCCAGTTGAACTACATCACACAGGGGCCCAGGGACATGGCGTCGTCGCGCGCGGCGGGATCAGCACGGAAGCGGAAGGCTGCATCGCCCACCGCCGAATCTCCCCAGCCGACTTCGGATCTCCGTCGGACATCACAGATGACGCCAGAGCGCGCTTCCCGTTACCAAACCGGGCCGGCGAGTTTTCAGGACGGCAGTCCATTGCCTCGCGCGCGCAAGGCCCTTAACCCCACGGCCTCGTTCCCCCCCGATTCGCTGCCGCGGTCGCCCCCGACCTTGACATCTTCGTATCTTAATGACGAGAACGCGTCGCTCATTACGCCCGCGCCTCAGCGTTTGCAGCCGCGTCTGGCTCCTCCCAGCACAGCCCAGCGCCCCAGCCAGCACATGCCCACCAGCTCACCGGCCCCATTCTGGAAGTATGCCGACATTGGCAGCACACCTCTGAAGTCGATGCCCTTTGACATAAGTCCATCCAAGCCCTCGCTGAAGCGGCCGCTGCCGCTGCCGCTGCCTACCAGCAGCAGCCCGCCACCGGCCGCCGACGACAGCGGTAGCCGATCGCCCGTGGCCAGCCCCAGCCGGTCGCCCGTCCGCGGCGATACGCAAGAGACAGCTACCGTTGTCGACGACGAGATCGAGGAGGAAGGTGGCTTCGACTTGACTAAGTGAGTCCAACATCCGAAGCAGAAAAAACCCAACTTGTTACTGACCTCTTCCCAGGGGTTTCCAGAGTATTGGTGCATATCACTCGAACGGACGTGGTCCCCAGTCTCGAGGTCGCTGAGTCCCAACAAAGACTTGCCTTGGAATCCGAGGGGCCCACCGGTGTGCCTGATACATCGCCTTCGCATGAGCGTTTTGCACGTTTCCGCATCCCCCTGATACGGCTAGTATAATTCTCCATTTCGCGGCTATCCCTCTGGCCGCCAGTCGCCTGTTTTGGCCTGTTCCGCGTCGTCTTTACTGCGTTTGCGGAGAAAGGTATAACTTGGTGGTAGCAGGGCCTCGTGGTGACAACTTCATCCAAGTCCCTACCGGGACCAGGGGGCACGGGGGCGGGGAAGGGGCCGGGGAAGAAAGGGGGGGGGGGGGGGGGGGGGGTTCAAGCATCGAGATTCAGCAGCGCGGCTCGTTCTATTCGCAGACCACGTGCGCATTTCTGTCTCCTTCCCCATTTCTGTAGGTCGGTCCTCTCCGTCGGGGCGAGCCAGGAGGCAAGCACTGGGCCCTCGTGTGCCAAGGGGGTGCGTTTTTTCCAGCCGTGGGGGTTGCAGCCGGTGGTATATTTTCATGACACCGCGGTGAAGGGATAGGGGCGATGGAGGCTTATTTCCCGCTCCCCCCAGGGATCGCCATCCCATGCGACTGCCGCTAGCCGTCCTTCTACTATATAGGTGGCCGAACAGGTGAGTACTCGGACAGGGGTACTTTCCAGGATTCAGTAATAGTCGAGTCTTCCCAATGAAACGATGGCTTTTTGCTAGGAAACTGCATTCGGGGGGTGGATCCTTCACGGAATACAGTGAGGAAGAACGGAATGCAGCTCTCCCGTACCTGGAATGCGCGAGGGGTACCCAATGGGCAGCACACTTCTCGTAAGGCTTGTAAGTCCATTGGTAGTAAGGTCTACGCAGGCACCCCCCCCTGTTGAGTTCCTGCGTGCCCGGCACAAAAAGCACATATTATGTCTCTTGGGATTGAACTCCAAACTCCTTGATGCTGGACCTACCTACTTGGTGGGGTCGCCATGTCTCCGTACATGTGGCACGAAATACACCCTTCTCTCTCTCTCTCTCTCCCTCTCTTTCTCTCCCTCTCTCCCATGCAAGCCGGCCCGAGTCAGCCCAACTACGGCCCGAGTCTTTGTGTGCTCCCCACTAGTCCCGGCAAGGTAGATACGCCTAATTTCAAGAATCAGTCAGTCAGCCGCCGGGGGGGGGGGGGGGGGGGGGGCGTCCTTTGGGAGGGAGGGGGGAAGGGGGAAACCTTACCACTGCTGGTGGGCAGGACGCCGAAGCGGCCGTACGTCTTCTGGTCGACGCTGACGTAGTGGGGCAGGCGGCCGAGCAGGTTCAGCTTGCCCTCGACCCAGCGCAGGATCTTCTCGGGGGGCGCGAGGAACTTGAGGTAGCCGAGGCCGAAGAGGTAGCCGGCGCCGCAGCCGCAGAGGTGGCCGAGCAGGCTGGTGCTGGGCACGAGGGCGGCCGTGACGAGGATGAGCACGAGCGGCGTCGTCCACGTCGGCACGTGGTAGGGCCCGAGGGCGAGGTAGGGGTTCGTCCGGAACGTCCGGATCGACTCGGTGCTCAGCAGCAGGAACACCCACATGCTGGCCCCCATGACGGCCGTGTTGTGCCGCAGCACCACGCGCTCGAGGAACACGTAGGCCAGCGCCGGGATCGTCGTTAGAGCTGCGCGCGTGTTTTCCTGTCAGTCTCTCTCTCTGTCTCTCTCTCTATCCCTCTCTCGCTTTTCCTCCCGCACACGCTTGCTCCCTCGGCAAGCTCCCCTGCCAAAAAAAAATAAAAAGATAAAAAGGGGAGGGGGTCTCCCTCATATCGACTTACGCCCAAAAAACATGGCCAGGCTGGTCAGGGTCCCGTATTCGCTCTCGAACCTCTCCATCAGCGGCGTGAGAGCCAGGACGTTCAGCAAGGCATGCAGAAAGTTAAGGTGGATTAACGGGAACGTGTTCATGCGGTAGGCTGCGCGCGCGCCATGTGTGTCAGCAAGCGATTCCGGCAGGTGGAGGAGAGTAATACTGTCGGACCCCGCGAACGACGGAGAAAGTTGCGTGGGCCGCCTCGCCAAATGCGCCAGGCGCCCCCCTTCCCTCCCCTCCTCAAACCTCTCGGTTCGCCCGTCGTCCGGGACGAAAAACAAAACGAACGGTTTGGGGGCTGCTGCCTCCTCGGGTTTTCAAAAAACCCCCCTCTCTCCGGTTCGTCGCACAACTTACCGGTCTGGAAGTTGAACTCGTCGGGGATCAGAGCACCCCATTGCCGCAGGTCCCAGACGCTCTGTACGCCCACCACCCACAGGGCCACGATGAGGAAGGAGATGCAGCGCGTGAACAGCGGGAGCCGGAACACGTACGAGCGCGCCCTCAGCGTGCTGAAGGATTGTACGTTGGGCATGGTGTGCGTGTGCGTGTATGTGTCTCTCTCTCTCTCTCTCTCTCTCTCTCTCACTCTCGCTCTGTGTGTGCGCTTCTTCGCGTCCGCGGGGCTTTCTCGGGTTCGGTCGTCCGGCGGGTGGTGTGGAGGAGGGTAGGTAGCGCTTTGCGCTGTCCTTCCGTCGGGCTGGGATGACGAGCTTTGAGGGGGAGGAAACTCCCAAGTACAGCAGACGGACAGACGGATAGCCAGCCGGAGAGACAAGCCAGAGAGGGTGTGTGTGTGTGTCTCTGCTGTGAGCTTGAGCCCACCGCGGCGGAGGACCAGGGGGGGGAGGGAAGTTAAAGAACAAAACCACTGCGACCGTGGAGCCCTAATCTCGGGTCGGAATCGCGGGCGATCGTCGTCGGCGTTTCGGCGGGTGCCGGTCGAAAAAGAGAGCGAGAGACAGAGAGGGTCGTGTCCCAAAGACGTGTGTGTACGATGGGAAAGTAGGAGGAGGTAGGTAATCGGGTATATACTCTCTCTCTCTCTCTCTCTTCCCCATCAGTAGTAGCGCTGGGAAGGCCGGCAAACTAATTCCCTGCCGCTCCCCGAAGCACTAGCGGCTGGCCCGATTTGGGGGGGATGCGCACGTCGATACTTGAGAAATCAAGACAGGAAAGCCCCTCGCAAGTGCGCCATTGGCCACCTGATGCCGTCGAAACAGAGGAAGCTCTTTTCGCCCGGGTAAGGTTGAGGTTCGGGGCAAAGCCACGGTCGCGTGTCCCCCGGAACGACAAGCTGTCATCCATGTGTGGAGGACGGTCTTGGCATTTCGCCGGCCGCCTGTTATTGCACCCGATATGCAGGAAGCCCGTCATTCTTAGCAACCGGGGTAATCCTGCCCTCCAGAACATCCATTGGTATAAACTACGACCTGCTTATAGCAGACACCACTGGATGAAAGAGGTGACCTGGGACCAAAGGCATGTACAAGTCCATACAAATGGCCCGTCCTTCCTAACAATACCAAACAAGTTGTGACTATCACGTTAAGACATGGACTAACGAACAGTACGGGAATTGTATCACGGGTCATCCCACGTGACTCCTGTAGCAGCACCAGTCAGCTTAACAGCCGTATCAATTATCTTTATACAAAGGAATAAGCGATGCGACCTGGAGTCACAAGTATGATGGTAGTTATCACCCATATTATTCACAGCTATCGTTCCATAGCGGTGTCCCTATTTCTTAGGCACCTAACTACATATGTATGTTGCGACTTAATTTCCTAGAGTAACAAGTCCTATAGCGTTTGTTACCCCAGTATGTGGCTTCACCTATTGGGCTCATGCTTGCTCCTATGCCGGGATTCATTACGCGACAGCCTTGGCTTCATACTTCAACTGGAGAATATTTTTAATAGTCCTTCAATTTATACAAAACTAGAAAAGGGGCAGGCTATAATTCATGAAAGCATAACATCCGTACCGAGAACCGCGCGAACCCTGGCAATTCTAGAAAACCTCCCCAGCAATGCGTGACGCCCCCCTTGTCTCGTCTCGACCGTGTCACTTCCTTTTCTCGGGGTATCTCTGTATCATACACATCTTGCTTATTTGTTGGCCTTGGCCATGGTGTTGAGCGCACTGCCGTTCTTGAACCACTCAATCTGGGGCTCGTTGAACGTGTGGTTCAGCTTGACCTCGAAGTCGCTGCCGTTCTTGGGGTGGACAACCATGGTGATGGGCTGGCCAACGGCCAGCTCGGTGCACTTGATGTCGACCTTGTCCTCGGGCTTGATCTTGTCGTAGTCGGCGGGGTCGGCGAAGGTCAGAGGAAGCATGCCCTGCTTCTTCAGGTTGGTCTCGTGGATACGGGCGAAGGAGCGGGTGATGATGGCAAGACCACCGAGGTGGCGGGGCTCCAGAGCAGCGTGCTCACGCGACGAGCCCTCACCGTAGTTCCAGTCACCGATGACAACCCACTTGATGCCCTTGGCCTTGTAGTCACGGGCAGTGGCGGGAACAGCGTCCCACTCGCCGGTGATCGCGTTCTTGACCTTGTTGGCCTCACCGTTGGCCTCGTTGATGGCACCGATCAGCATGTTGTTGGAGATGTTGTCCAGGTGGCCACGGTACTTCAACCAGGGACCGGCCATCGAGATGTGGTCGGTGGTGGTCTTGCCCTGGGCCTTGATCAGAATAGGCAGGTCGGTGGCGTCCTTGCCATCCCAAGGCTGGAAGGGCGAGAGCTTCTGGAGACGGTCAGAAGAGGGCGAGACCTGCACCTCAACCGAGGCACGCTCCTTGGGAGGGGCCTGGTAGGTGTTGTTGCCGGGGTCGTATCCCTTATCGGGAAGACCCTTGCCAGTAGGAGCGGCCAGAAGGAACTCATTGCCATCCTTGTCCTTGAGCTTGTCGGTCAAGGGGTTGAAGGACAGAGTGCCGGCAATGGACATGGCGACGACCAGGTCGGGAGAGGTGACGAAAGAGTGGGTAGCGGGGTTGCCGTCGTTGCGACCGGTGAAGTTACGGTTGTACGAGGACAGGATGGAGTTGGCCTCGCCCTTCTTGACGTCGCGGCGGTCCCACTGACCAATGCAGGGGCCGCAGGCGTTGGCAAGAACGGTACCGCCGAACTCCTCAAAGGTCTGGAGCTGGCCATCGCGGGCGATGGTAGCACGAATCTGCTCGGAACCGGGGGTAACAACGAAAGTGGACTTGGCCTTCAGGCCGTGGTTGAGGGCGTCGCGGGCGATTGAGGCAGCACGGCTCATATCCTCGTACGAGGAGTTGGTGCAAGAGCCAATGAGACCGACCTTCATCTCCTCGGGCCAGTTGTTGGCCTTGGCCGTCTCGGCGAACTTGGAGATAGGGGTAGCCAGATCAGGGGTGAAGGGGCCGTTGATGTGAGGCTCGAGCTCCGACAGGTTGATCTCGATCAGCTGGTCGTACTCGGCACCCTGGTCCTCTCGGAGCTCCTTGGCGTATGTGCGAGCGAAATCTCCAATCTCCTTGCGCTTGGTGGCGGCCAGGTAGTCATGCATACGGTCGTTGAACGGGAAAACGGAAGTGGTGGCTCCGATCTCAGCACCCCTGTTAAATACCATGTCAGCATTAATTCTTCTGCAAGAAAAGAAGGGGAAAAATTTACATGTTGCATATGGTACCTGTTAATCGTTAGCAATAGTCTTTAAAAAGGTGTCATGAGGGTGCTTTGGCGCTGGGAAGGCTTTGGGCAAGGACTGGGAGGTGGTGATGATGTTTTGGTGTTTTCGTGGGGCAAGATGTGTTTTGTGGGGCGGGATGTTTGCTTACCCATGCCAGTGGCAGACAGCGTGTCGACGCCGGGGCCGTGGTACTCAACAATGGCACCAGTTCCACCCTTGACACTGCGATCAAAGTATTAGTATATGCTTGAGCGACTTGTAAGAAAGAGCTTCAAAGGGGGCTTACGTCAAAATGTCAGCGACCTTCAGGATGATGTCCTTGGGCGAAGTCCAGCCGGACATCTGACCCGTGAGCTTGACACCGATAACCTTGGGGGCCTTCAGCTCCCAGGGCAGGTTGGCCATGACATCAACAGCATCGGCACCACCGACACCAATGGCAGCCATACCGAGACCACCACCGTTGGGGGTGTGCGAGTCAGTGCCGATGAGGAGACCACCGGGGAAAGCGTAGTTCTCGAGGAGGATCTGGTGGATGATACCAGAGCCGGGCTTCCAGAAACCAATGTTGTACTTGGCGCAGGCAGAGGCCAGGAAGTCGTAGACCTCCTTGTTGATGTTGATGGCGCGCTCCAGATCCTGCTCACCACCAATCTGGGCCTCAATCAAGTGGTCACAGTGGACGGTAGTGGGGTTGGCAACCGAGGGCATGCCGGCCGACATGAACTGCAGGATGGCCATCTGAGCGGTGGCATCCTGGCAGGCGACACGGTCAGGTCGCAGTCTCAGGTAGGACTTGCCGCGCTCGATGTCCTGGCCGTGAGGGTCGTCCAAGTGAGAGTACAGGATCTTCTCGGCGTAGGTCAGAGGGCGGTTCAGGCGGCTGCGGACAACGGCGAGGTTCTCGGACATCTTCTTGTAGTTGATGAAGTTGCCCTCCTCCCAGTTGTTCTGCTTGACCTGTAGGTTGCGGGAATATGTCAGTCACGGCGGCGTTCCGGAGCAGCGCGAGGAGTGAGGGGGGGAGGGGGCTCGGCGTACCTTCTTGTCCAGGGGCGAGTCGGTGACGGTCGCCATGGTTCGGCGCATGGCCAGGTTGCCCGCGACCCGCGAGCGGGCAACATTGCCCAGGACCTGTCGTGTGGCCAGCATGGTGACGGGCTGTGGTCCCGAGGAGGATGTGCGAGGGGTTCGTCTTCAGCTAGTCAATCCCAAGCGATGGAAGCTTGCTCGGGGGAGACAGACGGAGGGTAGGGACGAAGGAAGAGGATGGAGGAGAGGACAGCTTGTCTCGCAGAGTCAAGACAGGAACACGAAGAAGGGAGAAAATAAATTCACGCTCCCCGGGGCGGATGTTATGGATCAAGGTGAGGGAAAGGTGGAGAGGTTTTGTGTTGCCCGCACTGCGATTTGAAAAGGCCATGGCCCGCGCTAACGGGCAAAGCTGGGCATGAGGTTCCATCTGCTGCGCGACCTGGGCCACCTCGGCTCAGCGGCGGACCAGCGGACGAATCAGCAGCTCCGTATTTGTCTGGCATGACGCCAGGTTGCCGTTATCCCTCTGTCAATTCCGCAGCTCCTCAGGTTTCTTTAGCCAGAGCCAGAGCCAGAGCCTGGTGTCGATTATTCTCGATGCCTCCCTCGGGCCAGGTGCATATGCCCCCTCCAGTCCTCCCACGCACATGTAGCCCGCGCGTCGTAACCCTTCTTACCGACGGCCTCGTCCCTCACTGCCATCCGATGGATTTGCCAGCTGGGGAGGGAGTTGGTGGACGAGTTAGGGTGAGCTTCGCTTTCCCATACCCTACCACCAGACTGCTACATACCTCCTCGTCGTGTCTGCGGGGGGTACATCCACCTCCCTGGCCTCACGGGTACCTCCATGTTTCTCGGAATGTGGCGCGGCGCGGGTGCTTGGGATCCAAACCGACTTCCCCTCCAGGTTGCGAGGCATGTAGGTTGCCAGCCCTGGAGGTCGTGCCAAGGCAAAACGGGGACCCTGGACCTGGGCTTTTTGGGTTTCCACACGCATCCAGCCACATTCTGCTTGGAGTCGTACTGTACACCTCTCACACCTCTCCCCTCCGGTCACAGCTTCCTATGACGTCTGCTATACAGTGGTCTCAGGGGATTTATTAGGTGCCGTTTGGGAGCAATTGTCGGCGCATGCCTATTACGGAGCATAAAGTCTATCGACACCTTGGCAGGTCCTTGAGCTACCTATGTAGTAGGTAGTGGCCCGAGGTACGGGCGACAGCACCCAAACGCCATGCTGCCTATACCGTGCTTTCTGTACGGTCATAGTAGTACCGTCCTGAAGCGATCTTGACACAGGCACAGTCGGCGGTTTCTCTATAACCGGCAACAAGCTACGGCCACGAGGCCCACCGACCGCTGTTATCCCTGCCATCCTTCAGTCAGAAAAACTTCGGGTCACATGCAAGTCGGGGTATCGCGATGCGCATTCAGCGCTGCGGCTCTTCTGAACCTAGCTAAGGTTCCGAATAAGCAAAGAGTTAGTCAGACTTGAGTTCCCGACTGATCAGGCGAGGTGCAGGCCTGTTGTAGGAGAGTATATTAAGCTCGGTCGCCAAAGACGGGTGGTTCTGACCTGCCCTTGCTGCGCCCCGGGCAGGCCGAGGAAGTCAAGAATACCAGGAATACTGCACAGGTACTTCCAGCCCGATGGAGGCACATGTACCTGCGACCTGAAGCAGAGGGGGGGAAAAAATCTTGCAAACCTGGAGATCGTGGGTGGGTATGCCCCATAGTGAAACCGGCCGCTCATTGGACACGGAGGCGATTCGAAGCTTGGGACTCGGCGGATATCACGATGTCCGCTCGGTCTCCGGGAAGAACCGAATTGTGGCCATTGCCCAGCAACCAGTCGTCGGGGTCCTGTTCGTAATTCTCGCACTCTACCGAAATATCTTAGCCGGGCGACCGGGGCTATTGCCGCCACGAGGTCCGGAGTTACGATCAGCCAGAACGGAGGAGAGGACCGAGAAGAGTTCATGCGCGAAACCACGCGCCCGAGTCAATTTCTTGGGTTACATGGCGTACGAGTAAATACACACACATGGATGTTCGCTGGGAAAGTGTCATTCTACGTCCCGCATAAGCTCAGATAGTCAAGGACGGCCCCAAGGTTTCGTTGTAAAGGATCGACCCGACAGCACCCACACTCACTCACTGCCTATTAAGGATAGCAGCATTTCTAAACTGGCAGCAGTTCGTCCGCCCATAGCGAGATTATCAGTGCTGCCAACTGCAGCCGATGGGACCAATACGGAAGCAACCTTTGCTCCTCTGATTGCCAGTGTTTGTACTCCGTACACGGCTCAGAGACTCTCCCTCCCCTCTGATTACATTGGATGAAAGGGGTTGGCTGATCTACTGGGCATGGACTTGGCTATTATCTTCCAACCATGGGCTCTATACCCATTGCACAGGTGATAAAGCTCCGGCTTAAAGATGTGCATAGGTTCTAGGAACATACCTCTTCGATTCTTATACGGAGTCCCCGGGCCGCCAGCCACAGCCGCGCGGGCTTCTAGTGCCGATAACGATAAGCCCCGCCAAAATTTTGCCCATGGCAGCACCCGACTCGGCAACATCCAGATTGACTTGACCGCTCGCCGACCAAGACATCGTCTCCCTATCGCAGTCGCACCGACATCCAGCGCGCTGCCGCCCTACCAAGCGCCCTTCCATCCCGGGAATTCGCTAAAGACGAAGAATCGACGTCTTCCTCCCCCTCTACCAAAATGGGTGTCGCCAACAAGCGCACGCTCACCAAGACCCGGCGGCACACGCGCGACCTCGACCAGATCAAAGCCGACCTGCTGTCGCCGAAACACTTGTCGCAGTACAAGGACTCCAAGGCGACCGAGGACCTGCCCGGCCTTGGGAGATGGTACTGCGTCGAGTGCGCCAAGTGGTTCGAGGGCGAAGCCAGTCTGGTATTGCATCGCAAGGGCAAGCCGCACAGAAGAAGGTAAGCCAACTCTCGTCGCATTCTACGCGCAGTCTATCCCTGGCTTTGCATGTCACTAACAGCCATGTCCGTCGGGTAGGGTCAAGCAACTTAAGGAAGAGCCGTATACCCAGAAGGAAGCCGAGGCGGCTGTCGGCCTGCGAACCGACAACGAGGGACCTCGACAGTCCAAGACAACCGCCGCCTCCGATGAGGTGGTCATGACGACCTGATGGCTCGTCGCCCGTCGAGTGCGAGCTATCTATCTGAGTACCTTATTGGGGGTGTGCGCCTCCAACGTGGACATTTCATGGGAGGGGGGGGGGGGGGGGGGGGGGGGGGTCTAAGCGCCGCTGGTTTACCGCCTGCAGACCAGATCCAATGTGTCTCGTTCGCTCCTCGCAATCTCATCACTATCGACCGTTCGCGCCGACAGATGATACCCCGGGTCGGCGGAATAGTCCCCTCGTACGGTGGATATCTCGAGGTGGCATGGCATGTACGGCGTAGGCGTTATTTCGAGCCCCTGAAGCTCACCGAACGCCGCGTCCTCTAGGCAGGGCGCTTCCTCGGCTTCTTCCCACTCGGCCTCTCGAGGTAGTGCCGCCACGGGAGGGCTGGGGCATGCGAGACTGTCGGGGGGCGGGGGTGGAGAACTTCTTGGGTGTAGGCTTGGAGGAAGTGGCGGGAGGGTTATCTACGAATGTGGTGTCCGTAGTCCTGGACCAACAGTCAGATGAGAGATGCAGAGACGGCCGGGCCGGCATCGACTTACATGAATGTGGTCTCGCTTCCAAACTCCTCGCGCTCAGTGCTTCGTGATCGGCCTGCCCCGGGCGGGTCTGCATTAGCCATGACGGGCAAGGGTCTCTGGATGTGTGATGTGCAACAGCGGACGTACCTGGAGGCGCCGAGTATTGTTGTTCCTCGGTCTGTCTCGCCCTGCGAAAGGACTCGGCGATGGGACCCTGCAGCAGGAGGTGAGCGCTCTGTCGGAGCCAAAGGTTACGTCGGCAGGGAGGGGGGCGCTGGTCTACCTCGGGAAAGTCGACGCAGAAGGCATTCATGTTCAGGCCGTACATGAAGCTGGCGAAGCTCTCGCTGAAGCGGGATAGGCTCTCGTGCATGAGCTGGAAGTGCATCATGTTGGCCTCGAGGTCGGCGACGGCGTCGGAGAGCTCGGCGAAGGCGGGCTCGAAGGCATTAAGCGGGAAGGGCTCGCCTCCCTCGCCGGAGCGCTGGGCTGAGTCGCGGAAGGAGGAGCGTGACGAGGGGCGGAGCGGCGTCGTGGGACGCGACCGCGAGGTGGACCGGGCGCGGGGGTTGCTCTCCGCCATGGCGTGCGCGTGGGTGTCCGTGTCGGTTTCGTATCGGGCTTGCGTGGCCGGGAGCGGTCGGGACGAGCGGGCGTCGGGCGGCGGCAAGAGTCCGATGTGGGAGTGAGTGGGTGGGTGATGATGGGCAAATCGCAAATGCTGGATGGGGGGGTCGCGCACGCGCAAGCCGTTTCGTTTGATGGCGCGTGGGACTGGAGCCGTGACAGGCCGACCTAAGCTGCTATCCAGGGAACCTTAGCTATGTAGTGCACCACTGCTACATAGTACACCTACTATGGGATGGTACTGTACCTGCCCGCCGGTATTGTGGATGGATGCCCGTACAGTAGGTAATGTACCCTGTCCCTGAAGCCAAAGTGCCCAGCTGTTGCACGGATCCGATTTAAGCCCAGGCACGCGCCTAACAGTAAAAACGTTACACTTATTGCTAAGACTTAGGCATTCTAACTACTACCACTTAATAAGTATCTGCCTTACTGATACATGTAAGTAATTATTAGCTTAATTCTAGGAACTTTAGTTAACATATCTTATCTTATTCGTTAAGTTCTACGGACCCGCTAACTCCTGTTAAGTCAGGTACACGCTTCTTAGTAAGAGGTGTAACGTTTTTACTGTTAGGCGCGTGCCCAGGCCAACCTCAACTTCATGCAGTCCGATCAGCACTTCTTTCATGGCGGGGTATTTCGTTCCCGCACACGCGAGAGAGAGAGCGAGGGCGAGCGGGAGGGACCTCGGGGAATACCTGGCAATGACTACATGTACAATGGATAGTATGGGAGGTACTTGAGGTTATCAATCCGAGCCATCCATCCCTCCCTCCCTGCGTGCCCTCATGGTGGGTGGCCTTTCGTTTAATCCGTACATTGGACCGAAGTAGGTACTCTACTGCCTGAGGTCATGCAGGGCACAGTTACAGCCCGAACAACCTTACGCAGCTGAAGGGCTGTGAGGCACCCGCACGACCAATTCCGATGAGCGAGTTGAACATCTCGTGAAGCCTGGAGTACTAAGATGTGGGTACACCCTGGGACTCTGTACCTCCTCGTAGCGAGGGAGCTTGAAAGCCTCGGCACTCAGAAGCAGCGGCTGACATCGATATGGATATGCATACGTACGAGCGTACACGTACGTCGCATCCATGCGCCACGGCGATTTACATAATGTTCTAAGGTACCTTGGGGTCCATTGGCCGATAAGCCGGACTGCCGGAGTCCCGTTACAATGCGAGGGCTCGTCCTCATGCCGCCAGCAGCTTCAGGCCTGCATCCATTCTAGCCCAAGACGCCGGCGGGTCACGGGCATCGGTGCCATCAAGGATGTGCCCAGTGCGCCCCAATCAGTCCAGGTAGGTAGAGACAGAGACAGAGAGAGAAAGAGGGGAGAAGGGAGGCGGGGATAAGAGAGAAAGAGAGGGGGGGGGGGGGGAGAGAGAGAGAGAGAGAGAGAGAGCGCGCGCGTGAGACTAGGTAGCTCTGCCGCTCTGCCACTTTGCCCAGATCCCTTTGCTTCCAGCCAAACTGACTGGCGAGACTGGCATCCATGACGGGATGTGCGGAGATTGGCAGTCGCGGAACCACTTCGTCATGGACGACGGCAAAGCGACGACTCAGCCGCTCTTCTTGGGGACCGCACCGGCGCGGGACGGCGACAAAACAAGTCCAGTATCTGCCCAGGTAATTTCAATAGCACTGGATCTGACCCCGTATGCTGCCGTTAGCCGTTTAGCCACGGGGCTCTGTTCCCCTTTCTGATGGTTTGCGTGCCACCGTCCGGAGCACACGGTTACGTTACCACTTACATCCGGCCTATGCTGGAATACAGATCTATCCATCCCCCCTCCCTTCCACCTCCATTCCATCTGCAGATTGCCCACCCGCCCCCCCAAGTACCCAAGTACCTAAAGTACGAACGGGGCACACCCGGCCCATTCATCAGAGATCTATCTATGAAATTATCGTTAGGCTCGCCTCCAAACGAAGCACACGACACCTGAGCGGCACGCAGACAGCTTCTGTGCATCCCGCCCCCTCCCCCTCCCCCCGAGAGTCAGCTGTCAAAACTGACACGCTTTCGAAACCGTCATCCATTTGACAGCACCCACGCTTCCGTGCCCAGCAGCATAGTCGCAGCTCGTAGACGCTTCGCTAGTCAGCACTGCGCCTCCGTTGTTACGGGTCATCCGGGCCTGTCTGCCTCCCCCGGACTCTATGAAAGCCGGCTTGCATCCTAAACCGCCGGCCGCTTTCCTGCACCTCGCATTGAAACAGGAGACCTGGAGACGTCCCGCTGCTCGTTTCTGTCGTACACCTCGCCCGACTACATCGGACGTCTCGGCTCGCCTCACCTCCGTCACTTCGCCCCTGCCCTCCGCTCCTCTTATTCGTATCGATCGCCCTGGCGTGCTTCGACGAGGACTGAGCTGCGACCCCACGAGGCTATATCATACGTCCAGTCTCTTCCGCCCAGGAGACCCCTTGCTACGGCCAGGACGCGTTCACCTGCGCAGCTCGAGCTCGACCCTCTTCTATCTACTTCCGCTCCTCGCTCTCGGTGCGGGCGCTATCGTTATTTACGGAACCGCATCGCCAGCCCCGGAACCCCCCGTCGAAAGAAGCGCCGCTGGCCAAGCGCGCACAGAGTTAGACATCGAAATGAGTGCTTTACCAGGCCGTGTGGGGAACTTGACCCCGGAAGAGGAGGAGAAGTTGCGCGAGTTGTGGAAGCTGATCACTCAGATCTGCGGCGTCTCGGACGAAGAGGAGACCATTGGAACCGAGACCCCCACGTCCCAGTCCAAGACGGACGCGGCCAGCTTGGACAAGGGTAAGAAGGACAAGAAGCTTCGCACCCTGTTCAAAAAGAAGGACAAGAAAGACAAGGAGGCCGATACGACCGCCGCCGCGGTACTGGAAAATGTCAAGGAAGATGACGCCGAAGACAAGTACGGGCTGAACAAGGTCTTCCGCGATACGCTTGCCGAGCGGTCGCCCGAGAGCATCCGGAAATCCCTGTGGGGCATGATCAAGATGGACCACCCGGATCAGCTGCTGCTTCGCTTCCTGCGGGCTCGTAAGTGGGACGTGCAGAAGGCCCTGGTCATGCTTGTGAGTGCCATGAAGTGGCGGCAAGATGCCAAGGTCGACGACGACATCATGGCCGTCGGCGAGGAGCACTTCGCGATCCAGGAGAAGGAAGGCGACGCCAACGCCAAGCAGTTCGCGGCCGACTTCCTGGCGCAGATGCGCATGGGCAAGAGCTTCGCCCACGGCATCGACAAGGAGGGCCGCCCCATCAACGTCATCCGCGTCCGGTTACACAAGGGCGGCGAGCAGAGCCAGGAAAGCCTCGAGAGGTACACCATCTACCTGATCGAGCTGACGCGCATGATGCTCCAGCACCCCGTGGACACCGGCTGTATCATCTTCGACATGACGGGCTTCACCATGGCCAACATGGATTACACGCCCATCAAGTTTATGATTCAGACATTCGAGGCCAACTATCCCGAGTCTCTTGGTACCATCTTGGTTCACAAGGCTCCGTGGGTCTTCCAGGGTGAGTTTGCCAGTCGCCACTTTCTTCGGACGCGGGGGGAGAAGGACCATCATACTGACATTGTGCACAGGTGTATGGAGGATTATTCGCGGCTGGCTTGACCCCGTCGTGGCGTCCAAGGTGCACTTCACCAACAACGTCAAGGATATGTCCGACTTCATTCCCAAAGAGCGCATAGCCAAGGAAATGGAGGGCGATGACCCGTGGGAGTACCAGTACGTCGAGCCTGTGGTGGGCGAGAACGCCGCCCTGAAGGACACGGCCACGCGTGACCGGTTCCTCGCGGAGCGCGAGGCCCTGTACGACGAGTACGAGTCCAAGACGCTCGCGTGGGTGCGCGAGGCGGACACGGCGAAGCGCGACGCCCTCAAGGCCGAGCGCAACGAAGTGGCCAAGAAGCTGAAGGAGAGCTACTGGCGCCTCGACCCCTACGTGCGCGCCCGCAGCCTCTACGACCGCGTGGGCGTCATCAAGGGCAACGGCGAAACCGACTACTACCCCGAGAAGTCCAAGGCGGCGGCGGCGGTGACTGCGTCGGAGCAGCTGAACGAGAAGGGCGTTCACGATGCGTCCGTCCCGGCGCCTGCCGCCGTCCCGACGGGCGCGGACGATGTCGACTAGGCGACGGAAGAGGCCATCGACAGGATAGGGCCAGGCGAAGAGGGGCTGCCGACGTGGGCACCGCATCTTAATATACACAATTGGGAATAGACATAAATACGATTCCGGGATGTCAGGCTATGCAGTGGCCCCGCCATGGAAATTCCTTTCTGAAGAGATTGGAACCTGCATATGGGAAATATATGAGGAATACATGTACTAATGCTCGTAGTTCTATGGGCCAGTAAGTAGTAGCCGTCCTTATGCCTCCCCTCCAATAACGACCATGCTGAATCCACACCGTCCTGGAGGCGGAGAATGCCATCTTCTCGCTCGCCCCTCCCGGTCGGCCTCCCTGAGGCATTTCCCGTCATCCCCCACCCCCAACCAGCCAGCCTTGTGTGCTCTATTTGGTGGTAAGGGGCGTGGCGGTCTTGGCCTTGGCGGCCAGCTCGGCGACTTTGGCGAGCTGCTTGGCGCGTAGTTGGCGCACGTAGCGGAAGAGGAGGATGAAGAGCAGCTCCATTCTGTTTTTTTTGTGCGCATGTGTTTGTCAGCAAAGGGCGGTATGGATATCTTCCGGGGGAGGAGGAACTAGGAGGAAAAAGCGAGGGTTTTTTTTTTTAACGTACCGCTCCTTGGTCATCATCAGGATGCCCTGGACCATGAAGCCCTTGAGGATCTGCGGGGCGATGCCCTTGAACAGGCCCAGGGGGCCCTCGTTCTTGATGATGAACTGCATGACCTCGACGAAGCCCTTGAAGGGCTTGCCCTTGCGCGACGGCGGCGGCTTGGACTGCAGGCCGACCTTGGCGACGATCAGGGGCTGCGTCGCGATGGTGGCCAGCGCCTTGGACATGGCGCCCAGCACTGGGGGAAAGAGAGAGAGAGGGCACGCGTTAGCAACTTCCGCACTCGCACACACACACGCACGCACACGACGGAAACGGATAATACGGGCCGATGAAAGGAGGGAGAGGCGACGAGGGCGCAAAAGCAGCCAGGGGAAGGGGGCGGGGCGGGGAGGGATGCAGAAAGGCAGGCGGGCTTACGGAAGGCCTCGGCGGGCGTGAGGCGGGTTTTGTTGGGGAAGAGGCGCGTCTTTAGCCTCTCGTAGGCGCCGTAGGTGATGGCGGGGTTGACGACGAGGACGAGGCTGGCCTTGAGGCCGCGCCAGAGGCCGCAGACGCCGTCCTCGCCCTCGACGACCTCGCGGCCCGTCTCGAGGAAGGACTTGCGCTCGTGCTTGGCCTGGGTCTGCTGGCGCGTGGTGACGACGGCGACGGGGATGGTGCACAGCTGGGCGAGGGCGCCGGCGACGGCGCCGAGGCCGAGCTCGGCGAGGGTCGAGGGGCCGGCGGCCGCGGCGCCGCCGCCCGCGGCCGCCGTCCGGAGGTAGAGCGCCCGCACCGTCGAGTACCAGTAGAAGTAGGCGAAGTTGGTCGACGCGACGCCCAGCAGCGACCCGTGCATGCCCGCGTACAGCCCCGGCAGCCCGTCCTCGGCCGTGATCTTGCGGATGGCGTCCCACATGGACGTGTAGTGCGGCTCGTCGCTCGGGTCCGCCGCCGCCGCCGCCGCCGCGTGGTCGCGCTTCTCCTGCACCTGGAGTCGGGTCTTGACGCTGCGAAGCGTGTGTCAATTTCACTGCTGCCCGCTTGGCCCACCGCTGCTGCTGCTGCTGCGACTACTGCTTGCGCGCCCGCCGCCGCCGCCGCCGCCGCCGCCGCCACCGTCCCGGACACAAACGCCGGGGCGCGGGCGGCGCAACGGGGAGGAAGGGAAGGGCGGAGGGCCGAAGGGGGGGGTGGAGGGATTCGGGCTTACATGTCGAGGGGATACACCAGGGCGTTCGCGAGGACGGCGCCTGTCGAGCCGGCGACGGCCAGACCCCACGGAGGCAGCGCCGCGGGTTTCGATTGCACGGTCATGGTTGGCGATCGATTGGGGGGGGGGCGGAGGGAAGGAGGTGGGACGGAGGCGACACGAGGGCCCGAGGTTGCTTGTGTTTTGTTTTGGGGGGTGGAGGGGGGCGCTTCTGTTGTTATTCTTCTTTGCACTCGTCGGGTCTCGCACTCTTGTCTCTCTTTCTCTTTCTCTCGTCCCCCCGGGTTTTCTGGTGCCTGTCTCACGGGGCGGCCGCTGGGTCGTCCGCTGGAGGTGCAGGCGAGAGCGCCTTGACTCGAACTTCCGGGGTGATCTCCAGGCCTAGCAACTAGCCTCGGTATGAGGTCAGTGGGACAGGGCGGACCTGTTCCGCAGGAAGTACCGAGGGCCTACGCAATGGATGGATGCTGGCTGGGGCTTGGGGGAACGGGGATTCGGGGTTGCGATACGGGCAGGTAATGTACGTACATACATATATAGTGGGAAGGGGAAGGAGGTGGGAAAGGGGAGGGGAATGCGATGCTATGCTTTCTATAACTCGGCCTCCGTCAACCCCCGTCATTCATCCAGTGTCGGCCATGGTGGCTTTCAAGTCCCGTGAACATGGCCCGTCGGCGGCCGTGAGCCCGTGAACCTCGGCCCTGCATCGCTTATCTTAGCGTACGCCTTTCGTCAGCAAGGGTGCCGTGGGTGCCATGGAGCATGGGATGGGATGGGAGCGTCGGCAAAAAACCAGGTGCACCCCCATTCAATCAAATGCCTTTTGCGCCTCTGCGCCTCTCTGCCCTTGGCGGCCCGTTGGCGCCCGAGCTTCCTGAGTCGTCAGTGGCTGACGGGAGAGAGGTATGACAGAACTGCCCCTAATAAACCTCACCCATCCATAAGTACCTGCTCAGGTTCTCAAACTAGGTCTTGTTCTTTTATTTGGGCTGTGGGTGCCGTGGGGACGGATGCCTTTCTTATGTATCTTGAGTAAAGTACGCATGAATATTGTACTTGCTTATGTAGGTACAGCTTACATAAGGACATACATAAAGTATGGTCTTTACTTAGAGTTCATAGGTAGGAATGGATGCTTGAGTACCTAAACACTATAGGTAGGTAGGTAGGTACCTCCGGATCTCTTATCGGACCTGGACGCACCTTCAGGCCCTGAGCAGACTTCAAAAAGAGGACGAGAAGACCACTGGCAGGCTGCTGTATGACTGTGTAGAAATGAATGCATATTATATGTAGGTACATTTACCTAGTCGTTTACTTACCTCTTTCTTAGGGTGGAATACATACCTATGTGAGGATGCTGTATTCCAGATTGTTTTGCGGCGTCCAATCCCAGCCGAAGCCACTTAGGTTAGGTACTTCTTTCTGCCTACTTGAGTACCTACCTACCTACTTCTTTACATTAAGTAAGCGTACTTCTCGAACAATCACACCCGGAGCAAGGGCGAAACGCATCGCCCTCACTAATGCAAGGCGTACCCTTCTTCATGACAGCTTCAGCAGACGCCGGCCGTTCGGCTCGATCCGACCTCAGGCAAGTCTGCAGGCATGCGTTCGACCTCGTCCATGCTTGTGCCCGAAGTCCAGTGTTTTTTTTAATATAGCAGTCTCGCAATCCGTCTCATCCATGGTCCTTTTTGGCGCCCAGTCCTTAATGAAGCTTATCGGCAAAATGTCGGTCGCCTTACTGCATCGCTCGTGCTGTTCGCTTCTGCGCCCACCCTCCCGACCATGGACCCCGAAGCAGCAGCATCATCATCGCGCTCATTGTGACAGGTCGTACTTCCTTCTCGGCCGCTTGGACGACCCTCTTTGCAACTCGGTTGGGCCGCTCGACCCGTGACCCGCGCCTGGGCCTGGATAGCCTGCATATCCAAGAATCGTCTAAACCGACACTGCCTCGTTCGTCCGTGGGCGGGGCCAAGCCTGCATCATCTCCTGGCCGGCCTGGCCACCCTTGGCTTCCCCCGAACCAAACCGCAGGCGACATGCAGACGAAGCCGCGTATGTGCCCAAGTAGACTGAGCCTCCCGCTGGATACCCGGGTCTGGTGCTACAGATGAACCTTTTTGTCTCTCGCTGCTCCTCCTCCGCCCACTTACACACGCGATCTCGCCATGGAAGCCGAGGCCAAGGTAGCTGCCACATTGCCTCCATCTGCCGAACCCCTGGCACGAGCTGATACGCACCCAGGCTCGCGAGGCCCAGACCTCGCGATGTTCGGGGCAGGACGCCCTCGACCATGCCATTGCAGCCGCCGAGCTGTACATGAAGGCCGCTGCGGCCGCTAAGCTGCCGGCCGAGAAGAACCGGCTCAAGCTGAAATGCAACGACATGATCTCGCTGGCCGAACGCCTCAAGAAGGCCGCCCGCGCCGTCGATACCGTCGGCCAGGTGGAGAGGCGCCTGCGCATGCCCCGGCTGGTACGACAGATCCCCACGAGCGAGAAGAACATTCTCCTCCGCGGTTCCAAATTACATGGTGGGATTTTCCCGCCCTGGGAGTCGGATCCGGACCCCGCAGACTTTCAGGGGGCCCCTTTCAGGTAGGACTGCACACAAGCCGACCGGGAACCGGGGGAGGGCAGCTAACAGAGGTGGCAGTGACCCGTGCGAATTTTCCCTATCAGAACGCCAGAAAGATGTCTTTGCGGGCTGGAAACGGCCGCTGGAGATGGCCAGCCACGGGCAGCCGGCCGCCGACGAGGCCGATGCCAGGCGTTTGCTGATGGAGGCCGAGGACGACTTTGACTTGGTTCAGGACATCACAACAGACTGCTCCGTGGTCGCCAGCTTGAGCGCTGGCATCAAGCACCTGCGACCTGGGCCTTCGTCACTCCTGCCCGCTATCATGTTCCCCATCGACACCGACTCGGGCCAGGCCAAGGTGGCCGACAACGGCCGCTACGTTTTTCGCATGAACTTCAATGGTTGTTTCCGCAAAGTCGTCATCGACGACAGGCTGCCGTCATCGTACAATGAGCGCACTCTTTACGTGGTCGATCGACAAAATCCCAAGCTCATCTGGCCGGCGCTCGTCGAGAAGGCCTACCTCAAGGTCCGCGGCGGTTACGATTTTCCCGGCAGCAACTCGGGCACCGACTTATGCGTCATCACCGGCTGGATACCGCAGCAGCTGTTTCTCCAGGGCGACGATATAGACTTTGAGCAGACCTGGGCGCGGGTCAAGAAGGCCTACGACTACGGCGACGTCATCGTCACCCTTGGAACGGGGCGACTGTCGGTCGCCGAGGAGGAGACGCTCGGCCTGGTAGGCGAGCACGATTACGCGGTGCTGGACATATCTGAGGCCTCTGGCAGTAAACGGATGCTCGTCAAGAACCCGTGGTGTGACGGCCTGGTATGGAAAGGGATTGGGTCCTGGGATGCCGGGCGTGGCAGTACTGACGACCATCCGGTGAAATTGAAGCCTGGCTCGTTCTGGATCAGCTTTGACGATGTCACGCAGAACTTTGAGTCGCTTTACCTCAACTGGAACCCTGGGCTTTTTACCGAACGGCAAGACCACCACTTCGTGTGGGAGCCTCCTTCACCCAGCATGTCCGAGTCCCTGGCCCACAACGTACAGTATTCCATGACGGCCAGTGCCTCGGGAAGCACGTGGATCCTGCTCAGCCGGCATTTCCAAGACGTCGAGCTTGATATCTCCAAGTCCCGCATGAACTCGACGCTGGCCGACGTGTCCAACAAGCTCGGCTTCATGAGTCTGTACATTTTCGACAACACCAACGGCCGCCGCGTCGAGATTGGGGACAAATCGCTGTACCGGGGTCCCTTTGTCGACTCGCCGCAGACGCTCGCCCCCTTTGAAGCCAAAAAGGGCGTCTCCTATACCATCGTCGTGGCGCAACAGGCCCTGCCTCTGCCCAAGTACACCTTCACTCTCTCCTTCTTCTCGCGCTGCCACCTCGACATCAGCAAGGCCCGCGACAGCATGCAGCACTATACCGAGTTGCAAGGGTCCTGGACACGGCGCACCGCGGGAGGCAACGCCGCCGCCGCCACCTATCTGTTCAATCCGCAGTTCTCTCTCACCGTGCCGCGCGAGGGCGGCCCGCTCTCCATCCTCCTCAGCACCGCCGTGGCTGACCTCGCTGTGCATATCGACTTGGTGTGGGCGTCGGGCCGGCGCGTGACAAACCTGACGGTGCGCGACATCGTCGCCACGTCGGGCGAGTACCGGCGGGGCTGCGCACTGCTCCAGGCGCCGCACCTGGACGCGGGCACCTACACCATCGTCTGCAGCACCTTTGAGCCGGGCCAGCTGGCCGACTTCGTGTTGCGCGTCGGCGCCAACGCCATCACGAGCCTGACGCCCGTGGCGGCCGACGCGGCGGGGATGCTGCGCACGCCGCTGGCGCCGCTGGCCTTCGCGCCGGGCGAGGAGCGCAAGCGGGCGGCCGTGTCAGTGCCGCGCCTGACCAAGGCGAGTCTCATTGTGATGAGGCGTTCGCCGGCGGGCGGCGGTCTCGGTCCCGGCGGCGGCGGCGGCGGCGGCGGCTCCTCGGCCCGCGGCACGCAGCCCGGCACGCCCCGCAGCCTGCCCAACGTGCGCGTCCGCGTCGAGCTCGGCCGCGGGCCCGACCGCACCATCGTGGCGGCCACGGGCGACGGCGACGGCGGCGAGTTCCGCGAGGTCGGCCTCGTCGGCTTGCGCACCCGCGAGTTCGACCTTGACCCCCTGCGCCTCCGCGCTCGCGGCCTGTGGATCGTCGTCCAGGTCCTCGGCGGCGTCCCTGCCGCTGCTGCCGCCCCCGACGACGGCTTGAGCGTCGAGATCCTCAGCGAGGGTGCCGTCACCGTGGGGCCCTGGGAGGACAGCACTTAGGAGCGGGGTGCATGGGAAGGGATAGAAAGCACAAGGGGAGAGAGAGAGAGAGAGAGAGAGAGAGAAAGAGAGAAGGGAGCATCCGGGGGTTCCGGTGGTATATCCGAGAATCGCATAGCCCATACACCAACTTCCAGACGGAGGAAATGTTGATTCAAAGCCGAAAGAACAGTCCTCATTTCTGCCGACCATGACGTGCCGCGCGTTTTTCAAGCATAGAAATGTCCGCCGGCCGGCGTGGAGGCGAAGAGTCGGGTCAGTCCCAGTCCTATCCTTCGCCAGTCCATCTTTGACCGTGTGACTTTCCATGGGGCCGCTACGATAAACCATTCACCCCAAACACCCGCTCCAAGGGCGGAACGGTTCCCCTCCCCTGGATCCTCTGCCCAGGCAATAGCTCCATTTTCGACGGCCCCCCTCTGGTGGGGGAAAGGGAAGACTGAAGAAGACCCTGGTTTATAGTATTACGTATCCATGTCTCGTTGCGCGCGTGGAAAGTGAAGACAGAGAGAGAGAAAAAAAAACACCGGGGGGCGGCGAATATGACAAGGGGTTGGTCGAGAGACGGTGCGACGAGGAGACGGCGAAAAAAAAAAAAAAGCGGCAACGCTTGCGTGGAAGGATCAGTAGGTAAGAATTGCTCATTGTATAGGTTTAAGTAATATCAAGCCCCGAAGCGGCTGCATAGCACAGCACTCTACACAGACCGAATGGCGATTTGGACTGACTCTGACGGTACCTCATCGGCGAGGTGGATTATTGGTCGGTATCCAGGCCAGCGAGGAGACGAGGGGCGGTATATTTTTGCTCCTTTCGGCCACTCCTTGCCTGCGAGAGGGAGGCTTATGCTATGAGACCAAGCACAACTATACCGTATGTTTGGTAAGCAACATGGCATCTGCAGTGAGTGATGTGTTATTGACGATGCAATGAGTTGTAAGTCACAGATGAAACACCCCGTAGCCCCCCCCCCCCCCCCCCCGTGTACTCCGTTAACACCGATGTAATGCCCTGGCCGTCCACCATTGTAACCCAACCAACCTGGACTCGATATGCAACCTACTCTGTACCATACCTCTACTTCTACTTGGGTAGGTTATGTATGAATAGGGGGAAAGCAGACCTGAAATCAATCCCTTCTTACGCCAGGGGCACATGGTACGGGTTCTATGCTGGCCCATTGCTCCTCAGCTCTATTCTCGGCGTTAGATGTGCTCAATGGGCTCCTCGGGCAGCAGCTCTTCGATCTCACGATCGTCGACTCGGAGAGACTTCAGCGGGGGCTGCACAATGTTGTTGAAGACAAAGGTGAAGTAGACGAGCAGGGCGAAGCCAAGGACCTGCAGCCACTTGAACGACTCCCAACCCAAGCCGAGCGACACGATCCAGATGAAGAGGGTCCGGCAGGTGTCGATGGTGGATCGTGAGGTGGCGCTCACGGTACGGGTCACCGAGAGACCAAAAAAGTTGAAGCCGCTACACGTCCCTCTGTCAGCATCTCGTCCGCCCATATCCCCCCAGTGGCGAGACTTACCCGATGCTGAGCATGATTAGGAAACTGGATACCAGCACAGCTTTGTTTTGCGTCATCTGGCGGAAGCCCTCCGACATGTCAAACATGCCCAGGCGGCCGGCTTCGGTCCGGCCAACGGCGAAGTGCAGCACAATCATGGCAATCAGGGTCACGGTGAAGCCAAACAGGCCCTCCCAGCCGACCACATTGATGGGTTCAATGGTGGACCGCTCGAGGATCCACTCCTCCAACACGAATTGCGTCGCAGTGAAGATCTGAGCGCCGGCAATGAGAAGAACACCAATGATGGCACGCGCGGCTTCGGGCAGGGCCTCGTCGTCCTTGGCCACGGCCGCTTCAATGACACGTTTGGCCAGGTCGGTCGCCGAGGTGGCCTTGGCCTTGGTGTCGGGGTCGATGGCGCCGGCAAGCCCCACGATGGCAACGCCCAGCACAACTCCCACCAGGGAAAGCCACTGGTAGGCGTACAGCTTACGGCGCAGGAAGATGACGCTGAACAGTCCTACAAACAGCACCAGGGCGCCCCGGGTCATCTGGTAGATGCTAGCCGCCACCATGAGGAGGCCGGCGTTCATGAGGGTGGTGCCACAGATGTCGCAGATGGCCGGGAGGGCCAGCAACAGGACGCGGGCGCCGCTCAGCGCGTCCTCGGGAATGGCCTTGGCCGGGCCGTGGCCGGGGGCCAGGGGGGTCTCGGACGCGCCATCGGCCGGCTCGGCCGTATCGATGGGGCGGTATCCGTTCTCGTCCGGGGTCGGCTTGCTGAAGTACTTGCGGTAGACGGCCATGCCGCCCACGACGAGCCAGCAGCCGGCCTCGCCGATGAACATCTGGAACGTCTGCAGCACGGGCTGCTCGAAGTGCTTCGGCTTGGGGCCGTCGCAGTCGCGGACGCATTGGTTGTCCTGCAAGGGGCGCACGTGTTAGCACGGGAACGGGGGCCGAGGCCGGGGGTCGCAAGATGAGAGGTCCGAAGCGGAATGCAGACCATACCTGGTACTTGGTCAGGAGGGTATTGCAGACACCGGTTAAGAGCATCATGCCCACGAGGAACGGGACGAGAGCTCGGGACGCCATGGTGGGCGAGCGGTCTTTCCTCCACGCAATGACTCGTGCAGGTGAGAAAGGAATAAGGGCCCGGGTAGCCCGGACGTTGCTGGTTTTACCGCCCGTATGCGCGTGCCTTGATGCCGAATGAGAGGTAAGGTAAGCCGGCGGCGTCGGCGTGCGATAATGGAGATGGAGGGGAGAGAAACACGCGGCACCTCAGGGGACAAGGCAAGGCAAGCACATGGATGGACGGGAGGGAAGTGTTGAGTGGAGGATGGGAAGGACGGATGGATGGATTACGATCCGGGTATGGGAGGAGGAGGATGAGGAGGAGGAGGTACGGGATGGGGATCCTGTCCCATAGGTAGGATGGGATGCGATTAAGGATGTCGTAGGTACTTACCCTACCTCTTACGTACAATCCTAGGTTACTTAGGTACCGGGGCCGTTTCATGCATGTCCTTATCTTATCGAGTCGGACCTCAGCTGCAGGTACTGTCCACTATGGGAGGTCGCTGGAGAATGAGGGAACCCTCACTGTCCCTATTGGCCCGGTATATGGAAATGCTAGTTGGGTGGTGCGAATGGGGCCGGCCGCCTTTCGAGGTCATGAGTGCCCCATGGGCCTGTCGCCCCCGCCGTCTTCTTGTCTCGGTTGTTTCCCAATTCTCGTCCCATGATCCAGTCGAGGCACGTGAGGCGAAAGTAGGGCCAGTCACCCGGTCGCTGGGCTCAACCACACCTGCTACTTGTTGGAATCATTAGACCACCAATAGTAAGCAATTCAAGATGCTTGCATACATGATGTAGAGGTACTGACACATCTGCGCAAATGCAACATGTTACAGTCGGCATCCCACGGTGAGCAGTGTACCCGCTATCCTTATGTGGGCTGCCCACTGGAAGGGTACCTAGGTACTACTAACCCTATAGCCCCTAAGGAGATGGGATGGGATATGGGATGGTACCCTACCTTACGGGTTAGGTACCCAGGCTCCAGGCGAGCAGGCGTGGCTGCTTAGCTGGCTAAGTACCTAGGTGCAGGTGGACAATTGGAGTCGGGCCCTTGACCCCCTGTGGACCACTTGGTCAATAGGGCGGTTCCATTTTCGGGGTGATCAGCGGTTCCTCCCTCCCTTCTCTGGAATCCGGGGAAGACACGCAACCTTCTTGGCCAGTCAGCCGGTTCCATAAACCCCGAATGCTTTTAATCCATTCTTATGTATGTACCTACATCCTATCTACCTTACCTACCTAGGTAGGTATGCACCCTACGTCGTTCTCCAAACCCGGTCAGAGTTCGTTGAATACCACACACCCTATGTGTTGTTGTGCCCACTATCAGGGGGGGGGGGGGGGCAGCTCCTGCGATGCAGTGCCCAAGGATGGATGGAATACCGCCACCGGAGTGACTCCTGGAGCCCGCGTCAGCTTCAGCCTCGTTGTCCGAGGTCCACCAAGCTGAACAAGTGGTCTCAAGTGTCATCACCCATCAGCCCACTCGGGACATGCCCCCCTACGGACCCATCAAGTAAGTATGTACTTTATACATGCAGAAGCCCGTGTTTTAACTCGTTCACTTCAAGCCGCATCCGTTTCCTTACAATGCCGTCATCATTCCGGATGTATTGATTCCAACCGGCGCGAATGCGCACGACTTGGTCCATTAAAGCAGTACTTTATGTACGTATTGTTGTTTGTACTCGCGTTTCGTAAAAAAAAGACATTATGTGCGCCCTTCTGTGTTACGGGTATGGCACCACCGAAAGAGCTCAGGGGAAGTGGTCCCAACTAACCCACCCCCCCCTTACCTTGACTTCTCCCCGTTCGTATCCGCGCTCTTTCCCTTCTTCTTTTTCTTCTTCTCCTTCTCTTTCTCGAGGTCCTTGTCCTTGAGATTATTATAGTGCGGGATGCCCAGCTCCTTGTCCCGAGAGAGCCGCTTCAAATCCCTCTTGGTCAAGGGCACGCCCTCGATGGCCTTGACGTGTTTGCCCTCCAACCCCATCATGATACCCGCCACAGCGGCCGCGATGCACGCCAGACAAACGAACAACCCGGTAGACCAGCTGGGACGGTCGTAACGGTTCAAGGCCCACATGAAGGTCGATAGGGCGACCTGGAGCAGCGTATTGGCGATATTGAGCCAGACGACACAGTCGAGCTTCCACATCTTGGTGGGCGGTGCGCGAATGCCCGTGGGCGGCGCGTCGGGGATGGTCTCCAGCGGGTACGGCACGCTGGGCTCCGGGTACGACACGGTTGTCTCCTCGATGTTCTTGGGCCCCAGCGTGGGAGGCAGGCCCTCGGAGCCCGCGAGCCGGAACCAGTTGCGATGCACCCCCGCCAGCTCCCGGAGGGCCTTGGTGTTCTTCCCCACCCGGTACTTGAGCAGGAGGACGAGGTCGCGGATGCGCCATGGGGCCAGGCCAAAGCCCGTCACGCAGAACAGCGCGTTCAGGATTTGCGAGTCGATCTCGATCCAGACCCGCCTCGGCGAGTCGATGGCGTTGCAGTCGCCGTTGGGGTAGCACATGACCGAGGGCGGCGCCGCATTGCACAGTAGCAGGAAGAGCATACCGCCCCAGGCGACCACATTCAGCGAGTAGATGGTGAGGAAAAAGCCGAATCCCGTGTTGTAAAAGGCCCAAAAGTCGATGAGCCCGTGCCGGATCGTCTCCCCCCACGAATACCTCGGCGGGAAGTGGTACCCATTTGCGTATTGTTCGGCGCGCACTATCTGGTCCGCGGCGCCGCCTGCGACAGTCGCCCCGACGCTTTCCTGGGGCTGGCGCTTGTTCGGGCCGGCATCGTCCTCCACCGTGGCCGACGTGGTGCCGGTCGTAACGGCGTCGAGGTCGTCGGGGGCGTCGTTGTCGTGAGGAACCCGTTGGACCGGCATGGAGGTCTCGTCGGACGCCATGGTCTGGCGGGATGGCGCTAACAGGGGCTGGCAAGGAGCCTCTGCGGATAACGCCGACGAGCCCGTCATAAACCTCCGCGGACGGCGGGGGAGGGGAGTGGTGATTCACGATGCAAGCTGGGGCTGCCGTCGCGGTGCCGTGCTGATTATATACCTCCTCCTCTTGTACAAATCGCTGGGTTCGGGGGGAGGGCGTCCCCGTGGGATTGAAGGGGGGGCTCCGTACTTAGTGGAAAGAAAGGTCTAGGCCTGAGCTGGTCGGCGCAGGGGTTCGGTTTGGCTGGTGGAGCTTCCTGCAGGCGCTGGTGCTATGGATCGTCTGTAGAACAGGACCCTGGAGCCGCGAGTGCGCCTCGGAGCAACGGGCAGGTTTGAAGGCGGGAATTGGTGCGCGAACGGCGAAACAGCGCATGAAAAGATGCGAAACGGAAGCGAGAAGAGGAGGGTAGTGATGAATATGATGATAATGGAACAAGACTAGGAAAGAGGAAAAGCTGACATCGGCGGGCGTTGGGGGCGCCTTGGGTCCCAAGCCATGGAGACCAGACCACTTGGATTGGTAGACCGGTTCGCTAAGCGGGATGCCAATGGGGGAGGAGGCAATGCAATTGGGTCAACGGCCTGCCAATACGCGGCGGCTCGCCAAGCGTGGCGTGTCGCTGTACGCCGAGGGAGGAAACCCGCAGGCCAGGCAGGAAGCAGGGCCGCGGTGCGGCAGATGGACTGGATGGACTGGTTTTTGGGCGGCCGGTAGGGTCCTGGGTCCTTGGGTCTAGACTGCGCGGTGGATCGGGAAACACAGGGAAGACGGGGAATTTCCCCTCCCCCCCCCGGTTATGATGCTGCCGTACGCGGGTTAAGTACGTGGTGCCGTTTCAACGATCGAGCATCTGTGGTACGCGAGAAATCTCGGGCGGAGCTGCAGGGTGATGATTTCCCATGCCAACCATGCGTCCGACGGCCCTCTCTGCCCTTCCAAGCCCGCCCTGCAGCGCCGCATGATGTCGTCGACGTCACCCTGGGCTGGACTGCCGAAAGACAGGGTGCGGTTTTGGCTCTGGCTGTGTCCGAGTCCCGTCCCCGGGCAGCCCGCCACGTGCTGTCGTGCTGTTGCCAGCGTCAGGCCTACGTACTTGGTACTACACTAGGAAGCAGGTAGCAGGCGGGGGGGGGGGGGGGGGGGGGGGGGGGATGATGATGATGAGAGCGATAAGAGAGGCAGTGGCAGGTGTATGTATCCCCGATGGGACCTTTGTTGTGGGCGTGTATGGGAACGACCTGACAAGCCTACCTACGGAATCGATCCGTCTCTGTGTGTGTTCCGCGAACGGGGTACCAATACGCGGGACGGCGAAGCCGAGTTACGAGGAATACGCGTATCTTAGGTTTGTTTAAAAGGCGGATGTTGTTCATGCGGGCGCGCGCAGGACCCTAGAAAACCGTTGAGCCGCCGCCCGCCTCTGGGGGCTTTGTATGGCCCACGAGACCGCCAGCGAACGGCAGCAGAAATGCCGGCGGGGCAACAAACAGATGGGATGCGATGCGTGCGCGGCATGGAATTCTTTCAGAGACACACGAGTCGCACAGCCTGCCGAACCCTGCGCCTCTCCAGTAAGCGCAAAGTACTCATCGTCAACGCGCGATTCTGGGCGTGCCGCGATGCCGCTGCCATCGGGAGGGTGAGTAAGTTCAAGTCGCGGAGACTGGATTTCAAGGTTCTCATCTGGAGAGGAATGACCTCAAGACAGACAGCATGTGTAGGGGTTATATTGTTTTCATAGGGGCATGCTTCCAATTCTTTAGGTATGGATATGGGGGGTAGATGGATGAGAAGGAGAGGCAAGGTACCTTCATAAGTAGCCCTACTTATGTAAGAGCCCGTAGGTATCCCATGGGATGTTTTTGGGGCTGAGCAGAGAAGCCGTCCGAGACAGCCCTACTATGGTGGTCGACGCGCCCTCAACTCGTGCTCTCGCCGCGCGATACCGCCTGCCCCAAAACAGAGACGGTGCTGTCCCATAGGAAGAAGTAATTATCATTTAGTAACCACGACTTGAGGGCTCGTGCAGTCCACCACCCACCCACTGCTGCATCTTTACCGCGTGCGACTGAGCAAGACAGAAGAGAAGCTTCCCGCTTCCGCATTCTTCTCCAGTTTGGAAGCTCCTCTTGCAACCTGACAGCCCTCACAACCGCAATCCGGATCCAAACCGACCGGCCCTTGGGGGACCTGTCGTGCCGACCGCCATGGCGCATGCCGAGTACATGATGGACCTGGCCTCCTCGGTCTTCGAGAACCTTGAAAACCAGCATGACTGGAAGTCGCTGCAGACCCGCACGCATTCTTCCGATGGCCAGCTGCTCCCTCGGCCCCTGATCACCGGCGTCGCCCCCAAGCGCCTCTACCTGCATCCTGATGATCAGATCGAGATGGTCAAGACGCACGCCACCTACACCGTCGACGACACGCCAGAGGTCGAATGGGCCCTTCCCCTGCACGTGAGCGAGAAGACCACCGTGAGGTCCCTGGCGGCCATATTCGACTCTATCGAGCCCGTCGAGCCGCTGGCTCCGGGCCGCTGCAAGCGACTCCTGCTGGCCGTAGTGCACAATGATTCGACTATAGTCTACTACTATATGCACGATGGCATTGTCAAGCCGCGCCAGAATTGAGGGACACCCTCACGGCCGCTGTTTATGGTATACAGGCACGCGGTGCTGGGAATGGGCCGCGCGCCGTCAAGGTGTGAACATGACCTTCTGCACCTTCATCTGGTCGAACAGTTCGTACCCCTGGACAGCCTCACTCAAGGGCATGATCTGATCAAACATGAACCCGAACAGTTGTTGGTTCTTGGCCAGCACTGCCAGGGCCTCGGGGAAAATGGAACGGACGGGGCAACGTCCCATCTGGAGCCTCACGTTCTTGTCGTACGCCTCGTTTCCGTCCCACGGGATCTGAAACCGGTCAGTGGTGGAGGCCCACGGGGGTAGCACGAGGCAACCTACCTCGTCGGAGTGCACGCCGATGCTGCTGATGAAGCCAAAGGGCCGGAGGATGTCAAAGGCGGTTCGCAGCGCTGGGCTCAGGCCCACCACCTCGATGACCACGTCAGCACCTCGGCCACCCGTCACCTCCTTGATTCTCGACAGCATGTGCTCCTTGTCCTTCATGAAGTTGAGGGGCTCGGCTCCCAGGGATTTGGCCAGCTCGAGACGGCTGTCGACGCTGTCAATGGCGAAGAGGTGTTTGGGCTTGTACTCGAGCGCAGATATGACGGCACAGAGACCCACGGGACCGCAGCCAATAACAACCGCAGTCGCCTCGGACGGGTCCTGCGAGCCCAAGTTCTTGAAAGCATTCGTTGCCCCGAAGAAGCCAGTGGGGAAAATATCGGCCATCAGAATGAGGGCCTTGTCGTCGATCTCGGCCGGCGCCTTCATCGCCGTGCCATCGGCAAACGGAACGCGCACATACTCGGCCTGCGCACCGTCGAGCTTCTCTGAGCCGAACAGCAGGCTCTCCTCACAGCGAGATGTATGGCCGTTCTTGCAGTAGAAGCACTCGCCACTGTCAAATCATCAGTATTGGCAAGTACGGATAGGTTGGCAGGGTGGAAAAGTAGCCGATTTCAAAGCAAGCCGTTCGCCTCTCGGGGTATGAGCCAACGGGAGCCACCGTAGGTGATTCCAAGATACTATCATGGGAGACACGATACTCCCGGATGAGGGATACGGCGGCAGTGCGGACGTGTGCGATACGATACGCTCCCGACCTCACCTGGGAAAGGGGGCAGCGGGGATAGTGGCTATAGCTTACCAGGACGTCGTGAAAGGCGATACAATCTTGTCACCGACCTTGAAGGACTTGACATCGGGTCCAGTGGCCACAATGTCGCCCGTGAACTCGTGGCCCATGATATACCCCGGCTGGGACACTTCGCGTCCACGATACGCATGCAGCTCACTACACGAGGGGCGAGCTTTAGAACCCGGTCCGCATCACAATGCTCGGGGCGGTGAACTTACGAGCCGCACAGCTATAGCACCGGAATCAGCATGGACCCCCCCCCCCCCAAAAGAAGTGGCTTTCGTCCCTGGAAGCCAGGGAATACGGGGGAAGTACTTACGGCGGTGCGGTTGACTTTGACGATGATGTCTCTGCCGTCCCGAACTAGCAGTACGTCTCATGTCAGCGTCGACGTGCGTATACGGGGTGGGTACCCCGTCGTGAGGGCGGCAGCCGGCTTACTTTGCGGGACCGGCCGCTTCTGCAACGAGACCTTGTACGGGCCGTCGAAGACGACGGCGTTCATGGTGGAAGGCAACGCCATGTTTTTCGTTTCACCGCAATGCGCGCGTATTGACAAGCCCGGGTACGCCTCGCGAGGTTGTCCTCCTGTTTGTGTCGGCACAGCACCATTTTGGTTGGGAAATTTTCCGATTTGAGCAAGCGGGCTCCGAAGGCGGGGGAAGCGACTGAGGCCCAGGTGGGTCAACGGGGCGGCTATCTGTTTACCGGGCAAACTACATACTTACCTGGTAGTTACCTACCTCTACATACACACGCTCTGCCCGTACGTTTTCGTGGAGAAGCCATCATCTACAGCTCAAGTCTTGGGGGGTGGGGGGGCATCGACCATGCACCGAAGGTTTTGTTTGTCCAAGTGGGCAGCAGGAGGATGGAAAAGGAGGGAAGGTTGTGAGAATCGAGTCAACTCTGGCCTCCCCCCCTCCCCCTCGACCCGACGCGTCTCGGGGGCGTCGCGGTGGACGTTCCGACGACGGCTTGTCGGGACTTCGAAAGGCCTCAGAACCAACCAACCCAACCCCACCCAACCACCACATACAACCCGAGAAGCACGTATACTACGTCGGTCGCGTAGGGAAAAAATAGTGTTAGATACGGTTGCAGCCAACCTTCCGAATGTAGCCGCGATGTCACGGTACTGTGCACCGTGGTCCCCTGCCCCATGGTTTGTTTTTCTCTCGGCAACCCCCGCGCTGCTGCAACCCCCGGAGTGCCGTGCTATTATCGCATCTGTTCCTACTGCGCCCCTCTCTTCTTCTTCTTCTGGGGGGGGCCTAGCCCCGGCAGCAGTGTCTTTTTATCGGCTGATGGGCCCAAGGCCAGACGCCCGGGATCAGCACTGCTGAACCTTGGGGGGCCATCGGTACGGCGCCTCGGATGCCATGGAAGTTTGGGCAACTTAAATGCCGCATGGTTTCTAGTGGGCTCTCTGTAAACTTACAGGCGAACCATCAAAAGGGGAGGGCCGGGGGGGGGGAGGAGAGGTTAGGCGACCTCGGCCATGAATCGTGACGTTCGGCCCCGGCAAATGGAGAGGAGAGGAGGAGGAGGCCGCGGGTAAGGGGGGGGGGTCGTCTTCAGAGGGGGATCGACGGCAGTCGACGCCGCGGTAGTGGCACGGCAATCGCCCAGGGGGGGGGGGGAGATAGTGGGAATGGGTAGCGATGGGATGGATCACGGTGGACAAGGCGGGCCACCCTGACCCAAGTGAAAATGACTGCCGACGGGACGGGGATTCCATCACTTGTAATTTGGCGGGGAGCAAGCGCGCGCGTGTGTGCGTGTGTGTGTGCGTGTGTGTGTGTGCGTGTGTGTGTATGTATGTATGTATTGTATTGGGAATGTGTTTATGACGGTACACACAGGTTTGCGCCGCCGTACATTTTCTCAACTATGCAATACCTGTAAGATGAAGGAGCCATGAGCCGCGAGAGCAAGGGCAGTCGGGGATTTGGAATGATAACGCCCTCCCCCCGCCATCGAACCACGCTTCATCATATGCCCCCCCCCCCCCCCCCCCCCGTCCGACCCGAATCCGCGGGAAGCACTTCCCGGACTGGCAATCGAGCGTTATTACCGGAGCGGCTCGCGCATTTTGGGGCTTGGGAGGGGGGGGGGGGCAGGCCGCCCAGGCACGTACGACGCAGACACAGTATGTACTCCGTACCTGACTGGGCACGCACAGAGGGGGGGGGGTAGGAAGAGCGCGCGCACATGGGAGGAAGAGAGAGATAGAGAGAAGGCTGGGTCGCTATCCTGCTGCCACATCGACACCTTTTTGACTTCCAAAAGAAACGAGACCTCCAGCGAGGCGAGACGGACGGGACGGAGCATGCCGTGGGGGGTTTGAAACGGGGCTGTTGGTGGTGGTATCCCTTGTGACGGGGGGGGGGGGGGGTGCGCGTGGGATGACGAGGCGCTGACAGGGTATGTGTGGGTGGTCGGTCCTACTCGAGAGAGAGAGAGAGAGAGAGAGAGAGAGCAGATCGGGGGCGGGCAATATCGCAGACTCGCTGTTCAGGCCACACACACACACACACACTTCGTACAGGATCAAGTCCCCTTCCCTCCTCCCGATAGGCCGGGGAATGGCTGCAAGGAAAGGAGCAAATGCCCCTGCATAGACACAAATCCACACGCATACGAATAACATAAACGCACGCCCGCATCTTCTGACGGCATGATAGATATATATATATATATATATATATAATACATGTACATATAGCAGCAACGTGCGCGCCCCCGGGGGAGGGGAGAGGAGGGATGGTGGTCAAGTAGCCGACGGGGAGGGGAGGGGCCCAACTGGGCTCTCGCCGACATCAAAGAAATCGGATCGAGATACGGAGAGGCTTGTGTGACTCCAACTGATGTGCGGCTCAGCAGAGCAAAGAAGGAGAGGCTTGCTGCGGGGATCCGCCTGCTAGCCGAAGCGGCTGAAGTGACCTCTCTCAACTCTGCTTCTCCCTGCCCTCTCCCTCTCTCTGACTCTCTCTCCCCCCCTACCCTTCCCCTCAACCCCCTGTACTACGATTGCGCCAGCTGTTTGCGTATGTACTCGGGGGGCCCAACTTGTGGTGGCCGGGCATTGTTGAGAGGCCACAGAAGGTTGGCCAAGTGCGACGGCTGTGCCGGATAGATCGGAGAGACCCTCTCCTCCTCCTCCTCGTCCCTCTCCCTCCCTTGCCGATCTGCATTGCGTGTCTTGACGTCTCGACCACGGACCGGATGGGGGTTGGGTGGTAGCTCGTAGGACAAGCACACACACACACACACACATACACACACACACACGCACATACACTTACACACTCACACTCACACACACAACACGCCCGCGTTGTCCCCCAGGAGGCGTGGCTTGGCGGGCTGCTATCATACACGTGTAACAGCGCGCCTGCGCCTGGCCCATCATGGGCCCTGTTTCGTCCGCCCGGTCCCATGGGGGCCCAGCGACTCCCGACGAGTTGGTTGGGTCGACCCGGTCCCCCCGGAGAGAGAGAGAGAGAGAGAAAGAGGGCCAGACCAGCCACCCATCCCCCCCCCCCTTGCGTTGTCCGTTCCGTGGGCTGTTCTGGGAAGGGGGCATTAAGCTTCCGCTGGCAGATTGGCCTGTGGAGGAGCCCATCACGGAAGCTCCCTGGAACCAGGGGGGGGGGGGGGGGGGGGGGGGGGAAGGACGCTGTCATTGTCAGACGATGGGCGACCGAAAAATGCACGTCCGTGGTCGATTTACGGGGGGAGCGGAGGAGGAGGGAGGGGGGAAAGCCTACGGCAGCGCGAAACAAAACAGCAAACAGGCACGGCCGGATATATTCTATCCTAAACGACGCCGCTTCTGACACATTAGTTGGATCTCGCTGATCCCCGATGTGGGGGGAAGGGGAGGCAGAAGGGGCGCGGGCGCGGGCGCGGCTCTGACGGCTCGGCGGTCTCTATTTTTTCTGACAGCTTCAGACAGGCGAAGGGGGGGACAGGCCAACAGTCCGTTGCTCCCTAGCGTCACGTCAAAAAGAAACCCCCCCCCCCCGCGAGCTGTCAAGTCTAAACAGGAAGCTTTGGGCAACCCCGTCCGGCCTGGCCGCCGCCGTCGCCTCCCTCTTTCGTTTCATGCTGAGATTATAGGGCGGTTTAACCCCGATGGCGGGCGTCATTGGGCCAGCGCCGCTGTCGCCGCCGCCGCCGCCGCCGCCGCCGGCCGACGTGGACGTGGGACGTGGGTTGGTCGTGAGCGCGAGACGTGGACGCCGTGACCGGGTTAGGGGGGGAAGGGGAAGGGGGAGAGGACAGACAGACAGAAAGACGAACGGACGGACGGGAAGACAAATCCCAGGGCCGTCCTGGACAGACCACCCACCAGGTGTGTGGGTTGTAGTTGTAACTTTGCGCGAGCAGGATTTCTGGAGCAATTGTTGTCCAACGATTGGAGGAAGGAGGCTGAATGCGCTCCCCCTAGTCGCGCTTTAGGCTCTGCCAGTGAGGCGAAGCTTGAGCGCCGATCATGCTCCTCCCCCCTGGGCGGCCACTCACACCTCGTCATCGTCGGCGTCGTCTTCGTGCCGTCCTGCAGTGTGTGTCGGAGGGGCACACTGATGAGGTCGCTCGGCTCGTCGCACGCAGAGGGAGGAAAGGGGGGGGGGGGGGGGGGGGTCTGGGTCTCCAGCTGGGTCTGAGTCTTCTGTCGGAGAGGGAGTGGATTACCGCCGCCTGTGTACTCGGGACCTTAGCCGTACCAGCCGCCGCGGCGAAAAAAAAAAGGCGACGGGTTCTCTTTCTCGTGGCCACCAAGCGGGCTCCCGTCGTGCGTGCGTGTGCGTGTGTGTGTGCCTCCCCCCCGTCGCCTCTGCCCGTCCTTGCGTCCCCCCCCCCGGGCGACGGCATCCTCCTTCCGCCAGGCGCACACCAGGGCCCGGCAAAACATGCCGCGGTACCAGCGCGGTACCGCTAGCACCGCCCGTCGGTCAGCAGTAGTAAGTAAGTAAGTAGTAGCTGTAGCAGTAGTAGTAGTAGTAGTACTACTACTACTACTACGACTACTACGGAGACGACGACGACGACGACGACGACTACTGCCACGGGTCTGCCTGTATGTACCATGGCCCATGCAGGTGGCCAGCGGGACCGCAGGGCCCAAGGAGGATGAGCCTGGGAGCCAGGGGGAGCCGGCGGCTTGGTCGTCTATGCAAGTGTCGACATGACTTCCTCGCCCATCAACCCTCTCTCTCTCTCTCTCCCTCCGGACGGACCGACCTATGAGTGGCCCCCGTCTCGAACACCAGCGGCAGCAGCCCCAGGGGGGGGGGGGGGGCGGTTACGCCGCAGAGGCACACGTGCGGGCGATAAAGCGCATTTTCGTTTTACCCACCCCTCTGGCCTCCCCCCCTCCCTTCTCGCCCCGTCCGCCAGTTTCCCTCGCCTGGGGGGGGTTGTAGGGTGTAGTTTAGCAACTTGGCATACATCCTTCACCGGTTGCCTTTCCCTGAGGCTAATTGGGGACCAATGGGGGCCCGACGGGGGGGGGATGTCATATGCAGGACCCGGGGCTGTGTTTCCGCGGGGTCCTGGGGGCGGGCCATGGCCCATGGCCCCAAAAAAGAGGAGGGCGAGGGATGGAAGGAAATAAAGAGAGATATGCGCAGCATCCGCCCCAAAGGACCTCCCCGATCTGACAGGAATCGATGAGCCTGACTCTTGGCCCGCATCATTTTTCGGGGTTCTTTTTGGAAGAGAGGGGTGAGGGTGGGCAGCGGGCGGTCGATATACGGCGGCTGCTACTATGTAACATCCCATACATACACGACGGGCCACACACACCTTTTTGGGGGGTGACCGCTGGCCACCGACTACCACACACACGAAGAGCACATTCACGGTTTGGTCGAGTCGCACTCCGCCGCTTTCGCCCACTAAACGAGGGGGGTGGGGGATGACGAGACGGCGGACGGGAACGAGGGACGACGGGTGGAAGGATGGATCTTGGGACAGGCTGGAAGTAAGATGCATGTAAGTAAAGTAAGAGGTAGCTGACAACTAGTTTGCATGCTGTAGTACATGAGTAGGTACTTATGCAACCACGCGCCCCCCTCCAACCTTCCTGGACGGCCCATCCCGCCGGTGAGGTTGGCCGTTAGGCGCGCCTCTCTGGCTGGTCTGGATGCGATGGATGGATGGCGTGCTGGCACCGGATGGTAGCTATGTAGGTAGGTAGGCTGGTAGACAGTGGGGAGAGAGAGGTATGTATGTATGTATGTATGTATGTATGTGATCAATAGACGCGTGTGTGGGGTTCGTGGACCGCCTGGCGTTGCCAGCCCGTCCATCACGTACGCACCCGTGTATACGGGAGCTGCGTAGGGCGGGGGACTCGAGTCTCCCAGGCCAGCGGGTTGCTGATTATCGTGGGCCCCCCCGGTAGCTGAAGTCTGTGTGCCAGACAGAGATGTAAGTACATGAGTAGCCTACGCGGGAATGCATCGAGACCGGTCCAGGGCATCCATACTGGGAGGTAGTAGAGTAGCCTCAGCGGGCAGCGGAAGCCCCCCCGCGGCCCAATGTGCAATGACACGGTCCCGTCGCATCTCTTCGTACGGTTACGTTTTTTTTTTTTTTTGGCCCGGCGGGCGGCAGGGACGGACATCCATGGCTGCTGGGTCGGTCGTTCGTGGCCACGACGGGATGTACATCCGCCGGCCGCTCGAGACGAGCAAACCCCCCTCTTGCCTGGATATGGATCTATCTCTCTGCCTGTCCGCCCGTACAGGGCCCTGCCTCTCCGGCCGAGCCTCCCCCCCATGCACGCATCGTCACGGGCACGCCTCGTAAACTGGGCAAAGCAAAACGACTGCCTGCCGCTCCTGGCATAGCACCCGAAGTGGCTGGCAACGGCGCGGGTAGCAAGGGGGGGAGGGGGAGGCTTAGAAAATCCATTGGGTCCAGCAAAAACCTGGATGGAGGACGAGAAAGAAAAGCCCATGTAACCACCACCCACATTCTCTCGGGGCTCTTTCTCGCTCGGCGGGAGGGGGCGGGGCGAAGGGGGGAAAAGAAGCTGCTTTTTCCGGCAATCTCCCTCCCCTCCCCTCCCCGGGACAGGCGTAAATTTGCTCACTCGCCTAATAAGCCGCCCGCGCACACTTTTAACTTGCTCATCGGGTTGGGTCGTCGTCTTCCCATGGCATGTCTTTTGTGCCGTGTCGTCTGCCCGCCCACTCTGTTTTTTTTCCCTCCTTCTTTGCTTCCCCCCTCCCACGGGGGCTCGCTTGTCGTTTGTGCGAGCAGCCTTGGTCCCCCGGCCGGAGCACAAGTGGTCCAGCGGCCGTCATCCATCGTGGGGGCTGATGCGGGCGTCCCCCCCAACGATAGCCAGTCGTCATGCTCGGTCAGCAATCCAGGCGGCCATTCGGTATGCATGCAGGTAGTCAGCCCCCTCCCCCCTCCCCTTCTCTGCCATTCCCACCCCTCCAACTTGCACGTCTTTCCTCCTCCTCCTCCTCCTTCTCCTCTTGCCTGGGTACCTCTGCAGAAGACGGGGGGGAGCGGACAGGTTGGTTGGACCACGCGCTGGAGGTGCATAGACTCGGCGGCCCCAAAAGACGGGCCAAGCAGAAGGTCTGGAAGGCCGATTCTCAAAGTGCGGCTCTCCCCCCGCTAGGCCGGCCGCCTAGACAGCAGCTGCCAATGGATGGATGTACCGGACGGAGGTTGGTTGGCCAGGCTGGAGATCCCCCGCAAAACGCTCGTCCAAAATGCGCATGACACACGACCCCAAGTCCCGATTGATTGATTTGAGGGACTTGGATTGATTGAATGCGGCGGCCGCGGCCGGCAACCCTGGTCGCGTCCTATCCTATGTACCTAATAAGCCTAGCGGGTTGGGTTTGGGTGTCCACTGCCACTGCTGCCTCGCTGCCCTGTCTGCCCTGTCCTGTCCTGCCCTGCACGTCCTGCCGGCCCTCCAGTTCCCATGTCTCCATCGCGCGCGCGCGCGCACGCTCTCCCCCCTCTCGCACGGCCGGTATCCAGTCGATCATCCTTTCATGGATCCTCGTCACTCGTCATTCTTTTTTTTTTCCCTTTCTTTCGACTTGGGTGGATGGGTCCTCCTCCTTCTCTTTTCCCTCGGAGCACAGGGCCCCCCGTGGCATGCGTCCGTCGTCATGGCTCGGCACCAGGCGTTGCACGGCGTAGCAGAGTACCTGCCTCAATCGGCGGCGGTAGCCTCCTTCAACTACAGTACCGACCTACATACTTGCCTACCACCCAGTACCACGTTCCCACCCCCTCCTCCTGAGCCCCCCGTGCGTACCACCTGGTGGCTCATCAATACGTACGAGACAAACAGCCGCAGCCGCAGTGGCAGCGCAGCGCAGCCGCCAGCATATGGGGCCGCGAGAAGGGGGTGGGGGGGGGAAGGGGGCTTGTACACAGTAGAGACGAGGGCCTAGGAGGATGTAGGTAGAGGTACCCATGCAATGAGCCCTCGAGCAAACGGGCTTAGCAGCCGGCTGGATATTGGCGATGACGGCGGGATGGAGCAGTGGATGAGGCGGATGGATCAAGAGCTGGAGGGTGCTCTGGCTTTGGCGCGAGGGAGCCGACGGAGACCACGTCGTTCGCACACGAGGAGCCCCGGCCCCCCGAGAACATGGGATGCTCGTCTTCACTCTCCCAATCTCCATGCCCGCCGACCACTCACACGAGCCGCTCCACTCCCGGCTAGTAGGATCAGCCGCAATAATTAATCCCACTCGGTCAAAGTAGGGCAACAGCCGGTTTGGGCCGCATGATGATTCAATCTGCGCGTCGCCAGCATCACCAAGACAAGACACGGAAGATGGAAGACAGCGACGGTTTGTGTTGTTTGTCTGGCTGGCTGTCTGGCGTCCGATGCCTGTCCACCACCTATCTCTCTCTCTATCGTCTCCTCTTGTCTCTATCTCGGATGATACCCATGCCAGCCAGCACGGGCTCCACGTCCCGCGTGCGCGTTCTGGTTACGAGGGTGGGTAGGCATTGCGAATCGATGTCAGAGGCAGAAAGGGAGGGAGAGAGTGATAGAGAGAGAGAGAGAGAGGTAATGGCGGGCAGTCCGCGGCCCCGGAAGTACCGGGGTACCCCCAAGTACCGGTTGGTTTCGGGCCAAAGCGAGGGATGGCAACAAGTACCCCGTACAACTCTGGCCCTGGTTCTGGACCGCGGCCGCCGTCCAGCCGCCTGTGAACTGCCCTACCTGTGGGATGGGATGGGATGGGAATGATGGGACGAGATGTTTTGCCAGCCCAGGCCAGACCCCCCCCCGTCGTCGTCGAGCCCCCCCTCCCATAGGCCACCCTACCACACGTCTGGTGCGTGGTCGCATTGCATCTTATCACAGCCGCATCCCATCCAGCATCCCTCCTCGCTCTGCCTGCCTCCTGGGGTCCCGGGGCCGCAGAGACGGTCGGCTGGACAGGACAGGGCAAACAGACAGACAGACAGACGGCCCAGCCGGCCCCGAATCATAGATAGAGGCAAGCATCCATGGGAACAACAGACGAGTAAGAAGTCGTGTATGGAAGTTGCTGGAGCGATGCGCCCGAAAGGAAAAAGAGCTAAGTAAGAAGAATGGGAAGTACCTACCAGGGCATCCAGTAGGTACAAGTACGAAGAGTCAAGGTTAGCAGGTCCCATAAGAGATGGATGTATGGGCCGGGATGCATAGGCGTAGCGGTAGGATGTACGGATGGAAACAACGGGATCTTCCATATGGAGAGGCCAGGCCACCGCTTCTCCCGTCCGCTACTTGCCTACATCCCATATTCTATACAACTTCCTTGCCCGTCTGCCTGCCCCGGTCACCACCACCATCGAAACTTCAAGTTATTACATACACTCTCGAGCACCTTGCTACCCAAAGCCCCTCCTCCCCGTTGGACCGCCAGAGAAAAGGTACCTAGTGGCCGACCCCCCCCCCTTCTCGCTCTTCCTCTCTCTCTCTCTCTCACTCTCTTTCTCCCCCTCCCCCCCCCGGTCGGTCACTCCCCCCAAGCGCTCCGTTGTCGTCGTCGTCGTCACTCGTCACTCGTCACTCGGTCCACTCAAGCCAGAGGAGCCGATCCGCACCGCACGAGCACCACGACAGGCAGATCCCAAACAGGCAGCCCACCAGCCCTGGGGACCCCTTCATTCCAACTTTCGACGACCAGAAACATTGTTTCGCGCTCCATCCCTGTCGCGCCCAGGGATCGCTCGTCTGAATCACCCGACGCATTTCGCTAGCAATTTGGCAGGCCAAGGAAACACCGTCCACGCCTGCAACTCAAAACCCAAATCCACAAAAAGAGGAGCAGCCGACTGAGGCTCCGCGGTCCCCGCCTTACCAATTTACGCCAGACTGAAGGTTCAAGACCCTGCTCTGCCTCTGTCGCCCTCGCTCCCTCTCTTCGTAACCTGCCGTCTTTGCCCAGGCGGTCACGAGGAGTAAGTAGCCTTTGCCAGACTACCTGGATAGGTATTAGCCAGCCCAACGGCTAGTGGGTGGCCCATCTGTCGTCCAACCTTAACCGCCTGCAACGACGACTACTTGTACCGACGAGACGTCTGCCGCCGTCTGGCCACTCCCTTCTCCCGGCCTTCCTCGTTCGTCCCTCTCGCCCAGTACCAGCCCGTCTCCGCCTGTCTGTGCCCGGCTTCACTGGATCGGGATTGCTACCTCGTCTCCTCCTGCTCCTCCTCTTTCTTATACCTCTCTTCCTCCGCCTTCCACTACTTATACACACATATACACACCCACACCCACACCCACCCATACCATACACACACACACACGCGCGCGCACACGCACACAAACTTGCACCACACACCCAACCACCAACTTTCTCCCCTCTTCCCGACTCTGCTCGCCCGCCGTCGGTGGTCTGAGGCTGCTCCCTATTTAACTCGCACTACTACCGTCCTTGGCAAACTTACACGAGACAACAATCCAATATACCGTGCTCGACGGAACCTTGCGCGCCGCTGCGCTGTCACGTCGCGACCAACCTTGTTCCGGAGCCACTCGATCTGCCCAGGCGAGCAGACGTGCGCTTCCAGGCCGGCCCATCCGCCCTCCTGCCGTACGAGAACCGACACCAGCTCGTGTTGCTCCGCTCGAGCGCCGAAAAAGCGTGCGCATCCTGTTCGGCCTGCTATAACCCGCCCGCGCGCCCCTTCGATGGCGTGTCGAGAAGTCGACTGATGCTGCGCGACCATTGGCTCTGATACCCCAATCTACACCTCTCCACAAGAATGACGACGCTTTCCAACTCGCATCCACTCACCCACGACCCGACGCCCAGCAACGTGTACGACCCCGATGAGGTCTGCCCTCAGAACAGTCCTCTGATGAAAGCCTTACGCCCCAAACTCCAGTTGTCGCCTTCGCCCCCGCCAGCCATCCCGTTGCCCAGAGTCAGTTCTTCTCCCCGCACCGGTCGCAAACCCTCTAATCGTCGGCGCAAGGTACCCCCGAGCCAGGGCGATGCTGTATTGATCCACTACCTGGATGATGGGAAGAGGCCGGATATCGCTTACGAGGCGGGAAGCCGACCATTGGCCGCCTACGCCGATGAAGATTACGACGACGAGGACGACAGGAGCGAATCGTCTTCGGGCATCAGCGCAGTCAGCGCCGACGAAGAGAGATACCTCCACAGCCCCGCCATGTCGCCGGATGCGCGGCCAGTTGAGGCGCCTTCGGGCGGATCCATGGATTTGAAACTTCTTGCAGCCGGCGCCGTGGCAAGGCTCACGGCTCAGTCTCCCCCTTCGGACACCGCATCGCGGCACAGCGAAATCGAGAGGCCGCACCGCGTCATGTCGCCGACGTCCCCGAGACAGCACGAGTCGCTGAGGCTGCACCAGCAGTCGCAATCGCACGCGCTCGCCCCGCTGCAACGCTCGACAGCATCGCAGGGCACCAAGCCTGTCCTGGCACCTCCTATGTCGCCCTATACCCCCTCAAACCCGCAGGATGCCTTTTCTCCGCGCCAGCCGCCGCCGGGTCACGGCCTGAGGCATCCCGGTGACGTCAACTCTCCTGTAACAGGCCTGCCGACGCCCAGCCATACCACGCCGGGTCACGGAGAGCTGCCGCCCCTGCAGATGGCCTCGCCCAGGTCCGAGTCGAATGCGCTGCCTCCCATCAGGTCGCAGCTTGGAGACCAACTGAGTGACCACCCCGGCTTTGCCGAAAAAGAGCACGCGATGCGGCTCCCCCCCACCCCCTCGTTTCCGCACTCGCCACCGACTACGGCATCCCACCGTATGTCCATCATCTCGGCCGCGCATAGCTCGCCGCCGATCTCGCCGAATTATTCGTACACAACTCAGGGAATGCCATCGCCAGCTCACACGCTGCCCCTTCTCAGTCCCTATGGGTTCTCCCCGAACAGCAGCAATTTCCAGCGCACAGGTCTGGACTACACAAGCGGCAGTAACAACGAGACGCCGAGCACTGATATGGGCTCAACACCGGCCACGTCGACCTCCATTATGGATCGGATGAGCATCGACAGCATGACGAACCCCCAGACGGGCTCTTTCGTCTGTAAATTCCACGGATGCAATGCTGCACCGTTCCAGACGCAGTACCTGCTCAACTCGCATGCCAATGTCCACTCGTCCGCCCGCCCGCACTATTGCCCAGTCAAGGGATGTCCGAGGAGCGAGGGCGGAAAGGGATTCAAGCGCAAGAACGAGATGATCCGACACGGCCTGGTCCACGACTCGCCGGGATACGTGTGTCCGTTCTGCCCCGATCGCGAACACAAGTATCCCAGGCCCGACAACCTGCAGAGGTGAGTTTTATCCCCATGACACCCCTACTCCCTACACCGAGCCAAGCGCTGACAATCGCCATCGTAGACACGTCCGTGTTCATCACGTCGATAAGGACAAAGATGACCCCATGCTGCGCGACGTTCTCTCCCAAAGACCGGACGGCCCGAACCGGGGACGCCGGCGACGAGGTGCCTAAACAGGCCCTCACCCCTCGTTTTCTCCTCTTTTCGTTTGTCATTCTCATCTCTCATCTCGGAAACGTAGATGTACATATCGAAGATGAAGACCCTCTCCGACAGCGGCGGCGCCAGTGGTGAGGCCGCCCTCATTCATTCGGCGTCGAACTGACCGGAGATTTGTGTTGCAAAACCGTGGAACGGGTTTCGACAGTTTGTTTTTCGCATCCGGGAGTTTTGGGCGCATCATATATACCACCGGCACGGGCGACGAGGGAGAGAGCATGTGTGCATTGACCTGTTTATTTTTCTGCTTTTTCCCCATCATCATGTTCTGGTCTCGCGGAAACATGACCTTCCCTTTCTCTCCCACCGCCGTCGCGGCCCCGCGGCCGCAGCGAGGCGTGGTTCCTGGTTGAGGGAGGCAGGCAGGACGGAAAGGATTGGAGGAACCATCGATATGACGCATACGAGGCGAGCCCGCGGTGATGGGCTACCAAAGCATACCACCCTACCCAAATACCCCTTTTGATTTTTTTTTTCATCCATTTTCTAGCGAGAGGGAGGAAACCCCCCCCTCGCCCCTTCTTCATGTTCATAGTTGCTTCCCCCAGGTGTTTCCGAGGAACCGGATTCCGTTTGTTTACCGGCGTCTCGCTTTTTGATCGGTACGGCTGTTTTATCAGAGACAAGAGCTGGTGCTCCTCCAGGGTGCGATTTTTTTATTCTTACTTTTTTCTTTTTAATTCTTCCATGTCTATTTTCATCACAACGGGAGCAGAAGGAAAGAGATACCCTGTTTGGAATGTGCCATAGCCGTCCCGATAGTTTTTGTGTGCCAGTATACCCTCTTCAACATGATCATGTCATTATTCCCCCCCCCCCCCCCCCCCCCCTCCATACACTTCTTCTGGTTGGGTCTCGCTCTTCTTTTTTCGCATCGTCGTGGTTTCCTTTGGCATTTGAAGGTAAAAAGACATTGCACGATCTATACCCACGTGGCCAAACGGCGGCCACAGAGGGAGAGAGCAAGCGCCCAGGTGATGCGGTTCTGGCGGCGCGAACGAGGTTGTGCCGGCTCTTGTAGGCTATATAAGATATTCGAATGGTTACAATTCTGGACCATGGCTCTCAAGGGGCGTCTCGAACACACCCGTGAATAAAAAAAAACAGCAGATTAAGTGTATGCATGGTTTGGGATTAGTAGATAGAAGCCCTCCTCAAGGACAAAGTGCTATGGAAGTTAACATAAAAAAAAAAAAAGAGAGCCATTTACTCGGGAGCCGGGACGCAGGTGACCAAAGCTCTATTTGGTGAGGGGGGGCTATCGGGTGAGAGGGGGGGGGCTGGGCATAGTCAGTCTTTCAGTATGAATTTCCCTGTCCTTGTATGGCCGGGGAGGGGGGTCGCATGCGATCTCCCATGAGCTGGACCACCAGCAGGCGGCGTCGGCACGCGCTGGTTTTCTCCCGAAGGGATCGGGTTTTCTTTCCCCTGCTAGTATGAGTCCTTTCAACGGCGTCGTCCTCCGACCTGAGTTGCCACAACCCCAACCCCCCCCCCCCCCCCCCCCCCCCTCCGGGGCGTTCTCACGTCACCGACAGAAAGCACCTCCCCTCCAGACTCTGCCAGGAAAGCGTGTGTAAAACTACGGGGGAAAAGCACAGATGAAAGCCCCGGCTGGCATCCGATTGCCGCACAGAATGGATAGGAGTGTATCGTAGGACTGTATATATATATACCCCATCATGACCAGCTTCACACTTGGTCTTCTCGAGCGGCAATGAGGTATCCGCTAGATGGGCAGTTCCTTCCTTCTACACGGTGGTATATGAGATTTACTCACAACGTCTTCCAGGTCGTCTTGTTGGCAGAGGGAAGAGTGTGACTTAACGTGACATTATCGAATTTGTTATGGTATCATCAAAGGCCTATCTAAGGGGCATCAACGTCATGCCACCAAGTTCATTATCCCCGGGTCGTGTTTCCAGGACGCAATGGCTGCGCTTCACGCGAAGTAGCGCATGATTGATTGCTGGCCCTCGGGAGAAAAGTTCTGCATGAGCAAGGCCTGGGCGTTCACGTTGGACGCCTGCGTCAGGGCGTTGGTGGCCTGGACAACCTTCTGGGCAACCTCACCGGTGCCAAGCATGTCGGCCTCCAAGGCCTGGGCAACGTAGACGAAAATCTTATCTGCTTGGCCGGTGACAGCGGGATGTTGTCTGCGCGCGGGTTAGTAGGCCATGACTCGGCATCGACTCTCTGGGACTTACTGGCTGATCAAGGTGGCGAGATAGCCGTAGGCAAAGGGCGCTGCCTCCTCGTCGTTGACGACGGGCAGCGTGTTCACCCACTGGTTGACGACCTCCTGGGGGTTCTGAACCCCAGCGTTGTTGAAATGGAGGATCTTGGCGATGGCGGCGCACGCGTTCTCCGTCGCATACACGGCATCCTCGCCGCGGGCGTCGGGCACCTGCGTCACCTGGAACAGGAAGGGGATGGAGCCACCCAGGAATTGTGACCATGCCTGGCCTCCACGGTGCGCTGCCACGCCGATACCGTAGGCGGCAGCTTGACGGATCGCCGCCGAGGCGTCCTTGCAGCCCTCAATGAGGGGGCTCTGGATGTAGTTCGCGTAGTTTATGCTCTGCGGGCCGCAGTACTCGAGAACATCGTCCATGATGCATAAACCCCACTGGCGTTGGGTTTGGTCTGACGAGTTCAGGAAGCTCTCGTACGTGGGCATCATGGTTTCCCACGCGCGGAGGAAGGCAGTGCCGTGGTTCTTGAAGATGGCATGGAAAGCCTTGTTCATGTCGGACAACAGTGTCTGGTCGTCCTCGATGGCGAGTAGGAGCTCATCAGCCTCGTCCTCAGCATCCTCGGCGGTGGCGCCCTCCTTGTCCTCTTCACGCTGAGCCACGCGGTCCTTGTAGTCTTCAATGGAGGAGTAAACCCCGTCGATGAACTTTTGCATGTGCTGCTGCGTCATGCAATCCCTTCCGATCACCTCGACCGACTCGTAGAAGCACTGGTACATCTCGGCCAGTGCGTCGATAGCAGGTTCCGCCACAAGAACCTCGAGGAGCTTATCAATGGTAGCCGCCCACAGTCCACGCAGCTCGTTTGACGTAGGTCCATAAGCCTTCTTGTACGAGCTGAGTAGTTGCGGTACGAGCTTGGCCGAGATGAAACGGACCGGGTCGTGGAAAAAGAAGGCCAGGCCGGGCAGGGCGATCTTCTCCATGGTGTCCTTGACGTACGGGGCAAAGGCAGCCTCCAGGGTTTGCGCGTAGACAACGAGGAGCTCAATGGCCATGTGCTTGTCGTCCATGGCGCTGGTTCGGATGCCAATCATCCGGCCCTTGAGGGGAACCAGCTCCCACCCTTCTTCCTGTTGCATTTGTTCAACTTGGTCATCGTCGTCCAACAGCTGGATGTCGGCCTTGGCGCTGCCAAGCTCGACCAAAGGCGGCATGACGCTGGGCAAGAAGGGCAAGAAATCGGCGCCCAAGACCCGGCACATGCGTCCCCAGCAGTGCATAAGGTACTGGGCCTGAGGGTCGTCGGCATCCGTGATGCTGGACTGGATAGTTGCGAGGAGTTTCACCAGAGTCATGGCATCATCGCCGAGTCGCTCCTTGCCGACAGCGAGAGCGATGAGGGTGGCACACTCCATGGCCTTGGCGCGGAGAAGGCGGAACTCTTTCTCGTTTTCCCTCTGCAGCACATTCACCAATAACGGCATCAGGGTGTCGTAGTATTTGGAAAAGGCAGCCTCAGCAGCATCAGCGATGGTAGCAATGGTACTCAGGGCTTGCTCCTGCACGTAGCGCTTGTCGTTTTGGAGAAGAGCAAAAAGCTCCGACAGCAGGTTGTCGAGGTACGGCTCGAGAATCGACTTTTCTGACTCCTCGCAGAAGTTGACAAGAGCAGCCGCCGCGTGGGCCTTGACACGGGGCTCGGGCGATTGGAGCACGGGGATGATGGTCGTCAGGATCGTGTCGTAATACTCCTTCTGCATGTTGGGGGCGAAGTCGGTGCTCATCTGGCCCAGGGCCTGGCAGCCGGCCCAGCGGACTCGCGGGTGCTGGTCCTTGAGAGCTGGCACAACCAGGTCGAGCACCTGGCTAAGTTCCCGGATCATGAGATCGCGGCAGCCCTCGGAAATGGCCGAGATGGCCATCAGCGCCGCATGCCGGTCTTTCCAGGACAGCGACTGCATCATCCGCGGCAACCAGTTGAAGGTCGGGGCGAGGATGGTCTCGCCACCCAACTTGTTGGCCAGTCTGTCCATGCACTGCTCGCCGGCAACGTGGTTCAGGTCGCTCTCCTCATTGGCGTCAAAGTCTTCGTTGGCCAGCCATTCAGCGGCATCATCGTCATCCTCGCCGAGGTCCGTCATAAGGCTCAGGCACTGAGTGATCATGTCGTTGGTGTATGAAGAGTCCTTGCGGCACATGGAGGGGGCGTAATCGGCAAACGTGGCCATCAGCTCGAGGGCGTTCTGGCGGGCAACATCGCTGAGCTCCTTGTCCTGGATGACGCCGACGCTAAACATGACCAGATTGTGGAACAGGGGCTTGAACATCCGGGGGCACGACTCTGCAAGATCGATCAGGGCAAGGAGGGCCTTGCTGAGGTCTTCGGAGTCCTGCGAGTCCTTAATCGGGGGGAGGATGTTGAGAACGTCGGGCAGGAGACTAAAGTAGTTTTGCTGCGTCTTCTTGGTCAGGCTGCGGAAGAAAGAGGCAAAGGCCTCCATGGCAGCCAAACGGACCTGTAACGGGCGGCGGTTAGAGCTCGTACCGAGGGCCACCGGGTCGGGGCAGACTTACCGCGACCGCGTCGTCCTTGAAGCCCCTGCCGAAAGCCTCCATCACGTTGACCTCGTGCTGTTTCTCTATTATGCCGGGTGTCGTCGCAAAGACTCGGTAGGCCGTCTCACGCCGGCCAGGGTCGGCAGCCATGCTGAGGTTGAAGAGAACGCCCAGGATCTCAGGCCACGAGTCATCTGCGGAAAGATCAGAAAGGGTTCCTTGCCATGACGGCGGTGTGGGCTGGTGAAAAGAGCAGGGCACTAACTGTTGTCTGCGTATTGTCTTGCCACATCAGCAACGGCATCGCTGATTTTGTTGCGCACGACGCGCTCGGCCTCGTTGGTCAGGCACTCGAGAAGCTTCTGTCGGATAGCACTGGCCTGTTCGGGGCCTAGAGAGACGAAGATCTCGACCGTGTCGCCGCGGTCGTTCTTGCGCGTCTTGGAGGCTATGCGTCGGAAGATGACGGCAGCAAAGGATCGCAGCTGTGGGAGCAGCACATGCGCGTCGGTGTTAGCGGTGCGTCCAGCACTGTGCGGAGAGGGCGGGAGCCATGGGATGGGGGGGGTGGAAGCGGCGTACCGAGACATCTGTAGAGCCCGAAATCTGCTCAGCCAGGCCCATCAACAAAACGTCGGGGCGCGTTGCGGTCCAGTTGGCCTGCAGATGGTCCTCGGCCTGCGAGCGGGTGCCATTGTCGGGGGACTGCAGGGCCAGCAAGAGCTGGTTCAGCTCCGCATGGATTTCTGCCGGCAGCATCGTCATCCTGGCGACGGGTGGTGGTGCGCACGATGACAATGTCGTGCCGTGGTTGGAGAGGCTGGAGAGGCAGGAGGTGTGTGTTGGTGTCTCTCTCGACCTCGGCGAGGAGGTGGCCGGGCAGGTAGTAGGTAGGTAGGGTAGGTGGGGTTGTTTTTTCAAGGCCGCGATTTGGGATTTCAACCGGGCCAAAGAGGAGGGAGGGGGGTTGTTCAAGCGCGGGGCTCCCAGACCAACCTATGCCCTCGATATAAGGTATGTAACTTGGAGGGGAGGAGGGGGGGGCCACACAGGCGGGTGCTCGGGCGATGGCACCGCAGACGAGCAATAATAACCTTATGGGAAGAGAGTAGAGGCAGCTGTCGTCGGGCACGATGGCAGCAGCGACGGCAAAGGTCGTAGTTGGGCACAACTGTGAAATCAACAACAGCAGTCGCCAGTCTTTAAAAATGTTGGTGGGATATTTGACAGCGCGCGCAGCCGCTGGTTGCCGTGTCGGGGATCTGCCTGTTCGCAGTGGGGCACACTCACTTATCTGGGTGGAAGTGCTCTTTTGGTGCGTTGCTAGCTTCCACCACCCACTCTCGCGCTTGAAAGCAAAAACTGCCTATTGGTACATGTAGGCTTACTGTCAGTTGGTGGTAAGTCTTGTACCTATGTGCAGTTTTTGCTTCCAAGCGCGAGCCACTGGCCATTCGTCGGCGGGCAGTGGAGGGATGGATTACTTATTGGAACCTTGGCTTCCCGTCGGCGAAACCACGTGAAAAGTGTTGGTCGACAACAGCCTTGCTTCGATGGTTCCCTGGGGACGGGGGAGGGGGACCGTTCGTTTCAGCTCTTCTTCTGCTGCCGCCGAGACTGGAATCCATCCGCCTGAGTTGCTCGATCCATCCTACCTACATAGGTACCTACATACATACCTACCTACATACATATGTAGGAGGTACTTTGGTAACCAACTGCCTTATGTATCGGGAGTACATACCATTCAGCTTCTGTATTCGGGCCGGCAACACCGAATTGAGCACTTTTATCATGGATATTAGAGTTTCTCCTTCACTCATAGACTGACCCCCCCCCCCCCAAAAAAAATCACCCATAGATCCTTTCGTAGTGCTAATTCTATGGGATACGCATGAAGCACCTGTGGCCAGCTGCCTACCTTAGGTAGATAACATGTACCTCATAACATGGATACATAATGTACATGTAAGTAAGATAGATAGCTCTGTATGTAGAGTACTACTACTACCTATCAGGTATGTATGTACCTAGGTAGGTAGCTTACCAAATTGGGAACAACCTCCTCCCCGTCGACTCTGAAAGCATCCAGGATGGATAGATATGAACACTCCAGCCACACTCAAGGTACCCATCGAGCCATCCCAATACGATTCGAAGCTTCTCGAACATGCGCCCAGATTTATGTTCACCAGCTGACAGCTGCGGCTGTCCGCTCCTGGGGGGATGCCCAGCAGATCGGTGGGGAGAGGGCTCATGCATGGGGTTGGGTTATGAGGTGCATACTTGTACAGGTGTATGTATGTATATGTAGGTATGGAACGGGACGAGTTTAAGCACCCATTGGTTAGGTCTATGTAGTCAGGGCACCCAGGGACCCTGTGGTGTATGGATTCTACCCAAACATTCATGCACACATCCGCAAAACCGCATCCGCAAACCTACATACCAGATGGATAATGAGCTAGTTGCTGCACGTACTGCGCGCGCTCCCTCCCTCGTTTACCAGAGAATGGAGGGAGTGAAACGCATCCCTCAGGCTCTGTGCCTGACCGCCACACAGTGCTCCTCCTCCTTCCCCCGCCTCTTCCTCTACCCATACCTTAGACAGGAAACGATTCGCTTTAGTACAAAGAGGTAGCTACTTACCATGTACTTATATTATAAACTACCTCAGTCGTACTCTCATCAGAGGCACCTTTATGTCGAGCCATGCCAGGGCTTGCCAGATCAGGCTCGGTGTCCCCGTCCACCACCACTTACACGCTTCGTTTCGGGACACGCTGCGTTACGGAAGTGATTGGGTCATTCCGAGGTCTTGACGAGCTATCCAGCTAGCGAGCCTCAGCCCAAGCGTGTGTATTCGTAGCAAATTCGGCTGCCGGTGTGCGTGCATGAGACCAACCATCCCTTCCCTCCAAGCTGCACGAGCTATGTAAGAGGTAAGGGAGAGCCCACCAAGAGCTTCCAGTGCGCCGGGTGCCTTGCAGATCCATACCGTCGTACCTCCTAGCCAGCCGACTTGAAAAAAGGCATGAAGTGCTACGTGGAACAGGTGTCGTGGTCCCTCCACCGTGCTACCTCGGTCCTAATAATAACAATAATAATAATAATAATAGCAAGGGAGACGAAAGGTCGCGCGGTGCGGGGGCCCATTTCTCTCCGAAGGCGAAAACATCCATCATCTGCCGCCAGGAGCTGGATGGCGAGGATCCATCCATGGCTCTGTACTCCAGCCGTCTGTCTATCTGTAATAGCGCCCGAGCTGTCCCGCACGCGATGGCGGCAGGTTCCGGCCTTCCACAATCTAGACGGGGAGACATATGACGGCAGGTGACGTGACGAGCCCGGCCCAGCGGTGCTACTACGACTAAGGAGGGAGAGGATCTATGACAGGCGTGACTGGCAGCTCTTACTAGTACATACCTAGCAGCCGGCGGGCTTGGGGTCGGGATGGGATGATGGAACATGAGGGGAAAGCAGCCGCTTCAACACCAACATCGAGATTGCCGGCCAGGCCGCAGAAGGAGACCCCCTCCCTTACACCCGAGGGCTTGATTCTGTGAGATTGCCGTTGTCGACCGATCCCAATTCTCCAGCAGCTTCTCATCGAGACACCATGACAGCGGTTGACTCAAACCTTGGTTCCCCACCCGAAGCGAAGCCCCAGTAGAGAGAGAGGAGAGGGCACCCCTCCAGAGACCTACTGTTAAGTAGAGAGCTACTAAGAGGAGCCGGATGCGCATACACACACGCACACACGCACAAACCGACCACCTTGGACACACGCGCAGCGCCTGCTCCAGCAACAAGCCGGGATATTCATTCCATCGAGGTTGCCCCGTTTCCAGCTTCCCCCCAGCTTTGACTCGGCCAAGATCGTTGCCACACGCCCGATAAAAAAGGACCAACTCCGCGCCCCGTCGCCGTCAAGAAGCCCACCCATCGGCGCGACGAAGCTTTCCAGCTCCCGTCTTCGCCTTCGCGGCACTTCGACCCTACCGAGCCTACCTGGGCTGGCGCGCGCTGGCTCGACGTCCGTCCCCCAGTCCGCTCGCGCGCTCCCCGTCTCTGACCCGGTTGGATAAGCGCTCACGAGGGACAACGACACGTCCGCGGTCTGTGGGGTCTTCTTGGTATTCCCCGAGGGAAGCGCTTATATCCCCCATCCGTCTGCTGTGTGACTCGGCTCCCCTCCTCCCCTCCTCCCCGTGTCTGCCCCGTCCGTCCGCCTTCCCCCCGCGTCGTGTCGTCTGCCAGCCTGCCTGTCGCCTGCGCGCCCTCCTGCCCACGATGGACCCGTCCCACGCCAACTCGGCCATTGATTCCAAGGAGATGAGCATCTCGCCGCCCTCGGGCCCGTCGCGGAATAACTCGGCCACCAACATTCCCCGGGTCCACGGCCACGCCCATCGCCAGAGCTTCGCCGAGAACTTGCGCGGCCTCCCGCCCTCGCCCCGCGCCCAGCGACACCCTTCCTTCACCCAAGCCGCCCTCCAGGACCTCCTCAACCACCCGCCCGCGCCCCGCGCCCAAAACCCCAAGTTCGCCGGCCGCGACTGGCGCGATGTGGCCGTGTCGGAGCTCGTGTCCCGCGAGGACATGAAGTGGGTGACGATGGACACGAGCGTCGAGGAAGCTACAATGGTGCGTACCGAGGAGGCGGCCCCCGCCGCCGCCGCCGCGATGCCCCTCGGGGACAGGGCGCCACTGACAACCCGCCGCAGGCCCTACTGAAGAACACCTCGAGCAACGTGGTGCTCATCCGGGAGGACGCGTCCTCGACGACGGCCGTGTCGACCTTCGATTACAACGACCTCAACGCCTACCTGCTCGTGGTGGTCGGTCTCGCCCACCCCAACGAGGACCAGGTCGCGCTGTACAACGCCATAGCGCAAAAGGCGCAGGCGCGCGAAAGCATCCCCCTCCGCGACATACAGCCCATCTGCCGCAAGGAGTCGCTCATCACCCTGCAGGCGGACGAGGACCTCGCCAGGGCCATCGAGGTCTTTGGCAGCGGCATTCACCGCTTCCTAGTTGCCAACAACGCGGGCGAAATCATCGGCCTCATCAGCCAGATCAAGCTGACCGAGTTCTTCTGGAACGAGGGCATCAATTTCCGCACCATTGACGAGCTGTACCCCAAGCTTATGAGGGACCTGGGGGTCGGTTCTCAACAGATCATTGCTGTCAAGTGAGTGCCGCGCACCCGCCGTTCCAACCCCCCCCCACACGCCGTATCTAACGTCCTGCGCAGTGCCGACAGCCCCCTCGGCGACGCTCTTACCCTGATGAACAACGAAGGCCTCAGCAGCGTGGCCGTGGTGGATAGTACCTACAACGTCGTCGGCAACATCTCCACGGCCGACGTCCGGCTGCTCACCAACGCCGCCAGCCTCCCGCTGCTGGAGAACAGCTGCTTGCATTTCGTGTCGGTGATCCTGAACGAGCGCGGCATGGAGAAGGGCAAAGACTCGTTCCCCGTCTTCTACGTCAACCCGTACTCGACGCTCGCGCACACGGTGGCCAAGCTGGTGGCCACCAAGTCGCACCGGATGTGGGTGGTCGAGTCGGCCTCGCCGTCCCCGTCGGCCCCGGCCACCCCCCAGCTGGGCCCGACCGTCGTCGTGCCCGAGCCCCGGAGCAACTCGGTCTCGACGCACAACAACCAGCCCCACTTCACCCAGGTCCCGACGAGCTCGTCGCTCTCGGGCGGCCACCTCTCGGGCCGCCTGACCGGCGTCGTGACCCTCACCGACATCCTGAACCTCTTTGCCCGCAGTTCGGGCCTGAACCCCACGGACCCCAACGAGCAGCGCGCCCGGAGGCGCCGGAGCTCGAGCAGCTCCGTGCGCCCGTCCCTCGATGCGTCGCGGTCGAGCGTCGACCTCCGGCGCTAGCTTTTTATACATGGGACCCTCCCCGAAGGGGGAGGAGGGGGTGGTGACGAGGCTGGGAATGATGGACCAGCTCACGCGCATAGCTACTTGGCTCTTGCAATGATACTCATGAGACATGCACCGGCGTTGGGGTTAAACGAATGGCGTATTGTTATTATTATTATTTTTTCCTGGCTCCTGCAAACCAGGACGGAGTTTCTTTTGAGACTGTAGCCCAATATGCTCATGAAGAGGGGCCCCCGCAGTTCACCCCTTATGGTACGCTGCTCGGGGGGGCCATGGGCTGGAATGGGCCAGATAGCACATACGTCACAGTAGTCGAAGAAAGCTATCAGCACAAATTTATTCGCATTCTAGGAAGGCGTACATGTGCGTAAAAAGAAAAAAAAATTGTTGAAACCCAGGAGGAACGCGCCCCTTCCCCCCGCCAATGATTGCTATGGTCCTCGAGTTCTATTGCGGATATATCGAGACCCTATGGCCCCCCGGTCTTCTAAATTCTCTGCCTACATACTTGAGAGGTAGGTACCCATATAGGTAACATTTTCAGGCCTTCACAATGCACGTCATCATCCTTGGGCGCTCCAAAAGGTTCGGCCTCGGGCTGCCAATTGGGTTGGCGGGTGCACCGCTGGCGGCGTTCAGGGGCGCCGCCACTTCGGCAGCATGGAGAGAAAGGTCGTTGGTCGGGGGGGTACGCCTGTCAGCGTTCGTGGGGGTTCATGTCTAGGCGGTCGGGACCTGCATGACCGGGGCTGTTCATGGTTCACAGCCGGGTTGTGTTTGCCCTCTCGATTTTTGGGTTTTATCTGCCCTTCGAGGATATCTGATGCGGGACAAGGCAAGATGGGAAGAAGGTGGAAAGCGTTGTTAAATTCTCTTCTCGGGACCCTTGTCCTCCCTCCGTCGTGGGCGTGTCTATTTACCCGCGTCCTTATCCGAGTCCTTACTCCAGTGAACCGCATTTGTGAGAGAACTGAGAACTTTTCCACTCGCGCGCCCGGAACCCGCGTTCCTTCCTGGCCCCGTTGTGTAAGAGGGCGCCCCCCCCCCCCCCCCTCTCTTGAGTGGTCCGGCATCTGACAGTATTTTCTCCTATTCCTTGCCACCACTCCTTCGGTGTCCGTATGCCTCGGCTGTGCGGCGGTCTGCTCTGGACACTAGACGCCAGCAAAATGCCATCTCTCGCGCCCGAAGCCCGGCTCTCGAGGGCCCGGGAATCCGTCCGGATTCCGCCCCGGTGTGGAGGGGGTGCGAAAAAAAAAACCCCGCCCAGGTTTGCAAGAAGGCGTGGCGAGGATAGGCCTGTCGGCTCTCAAGTGATCCTAGCTCGTGTTTGCCCGGGCCAAAGCGACATTGCGTAGAAGCCCGTACCGGCAAAGAGGGTGGGTGGGTTGTAGGCACCGTGATTTCTTTCGCTCCTCATGCATACGCCGCGACACTCGGCTTGCGTTAAAAAAAAAAAAAAAACCGGGAGATCGAACAACCCCCCGCGGGCTTCTACGCGGAGACCCCGTTTCCCATTTTCCGAAGCCACCCGGCAAGGACGAGCTCATTTCTCGTCGTCGCTGCTACCCCCGCTGCTGCTGCTGCTGCTGCTGCTGCTGCTGGCGGTGGCAGCGTCAGCCATATCGACGTCTTCGTTATCCTGGGACGAAGGCCGCTTGGTGGCGGCGGCGGCGGCGGCGGTGCCACCCCTGGCGGCGACGACGCGCTGCTGGTCGGCGGGCGGGAACAGAGCGGTGCCCTGCTGCAGCGCCCGGATGAGCATGGGCAGCGCGTCGCCCTTGAAGTCCTCGGTCGCGCGCACCTTGTCGAGGTCCTCGCCGAACTCCCGCGTCGCCTGCTGCAGGTAGAACGACGTGAACTCGGGCAGCGCCTCGCCGCCGCCGCCGCCGCTCTTCTTGCCCGCTGCCGACGACATGTCGCCGTGCCCAGAGGGGGAGCCCGTGTAGCTTTGTTTCTTTTTGCGAAACCTGTTTCCGTGGCAAATGCGAGAGGCAACAAGGGGAAGGTTGCCTCTGTAGAGTAAAATAAAAAAAAGGAGCGAGGGTGAGGGGTTGCCGATGTTGGATGAGGTTGTATTGCGACCTGCCTATTATTCTCACAGCACTTCCCTCATGTAGCCCGGATGATGATGGTAGTGGATGAAAGAGATCCTATTGGAAAAATCCAGGGGTCCATTTTCATTTGTCCCCACAAACATTATACTGCACTAGCAGCTCAGCTGCATAATTGTGACATAGTTTTTAATAAGCTTCAAAACACGTATTAAATCACAGGCACGATGGCAGAGTGGTCTAATGCGATGGACTTGAATTGCCTCAGCGCATTCAGATATCCATTCTCTTCGGAGGCGCAGGTTCAAACCCTGCTCGTGTCGGTCCTTTTTTCTTTTTATGTTGTTCGCCCGGATGCGAATATCTTTTTGTTCCGATCGGCATCACTCCCCCTCCCTCCCTCCCTCTCTGTCTCTCTCTCCCTACCACCATTTCTTCTGCTTTTCGGTCCTTCGTCTAACGTGATGATGCTCCGCTGGTCGGTCAAGTACGTTTTGATTCCACGCCCTACAAAGTGGAAGTGACGACTGTGCTTGATGGAAGGTGCGCGGTACTGAGTAAATATTCTAAAACTGGATGTTACTTGCTGCTTTGGAGAAGATAACTCGTTGGGCATGAGCAAGGATCGATCTTCGCAAGTATTTGTCGAGAAGGTGCCTGTGTGGCTGTATTTGGCTTGCAGTTGGCAACGGGTCTTTCGACACTCTGACGATACCGCTCATTACTAAGATTCTTTACCTGTGCCATGAGCAGGCAGGTGAAGTCACATCACTCGCTCTCTTCGTACTGTTTTATCAGTTCCTTCTTTCCCTCTCCATTACTACATTAGTCTACCAGATGTCTAGTAGCCTGACCAACTGCCTCATCACATAAAATCTCCCTCTTACCGCCTCTCTTCTTTCATTAATGGGTATCATTGACGTAACGAAAGTCCAGAAGTCCAAGGGAACTCGTCATGAGTTATGGGGGGTATATCGCGAACCGCCCAATGCAAAGCGCCCGATCCAAAGTGCAAAATCGAGTCGAGCCACCAGTCTCGCTCCGGTCCAGCCAGTAGAATGGCCATTCCATGCCAAGCGCGCGTATTTGTTTGTTTGTTTCCTCTTCTCGTCGCCGTATCATTACGCGCGCGCGCTCCAGGTGTTGCGAGCCTTGCCCGCTTCGCGGCGAACGGCCCAACCCTTCAAAGCCAGGACGATGACAACCCAGGCCATCAGCAGCCCGACAAAGCCCATGGTCACCGTGTAGAAGAACATGGCGTCCAGCTCGTAGTGGATCATCCCGGCGACAGTGTCGCTGCTGCTGGCGCAGAAGATGATGCCGCCCGAGATCAAACCAAAAGCCGTCAGCAGCTCGGTAGGAGGGCGCGAGGGCAGGACCGATCGAGGGGGCTTGAGGTACAGCAGCACGTAAGTAAAGCCACGAGCAAAGGAGGCACCTGTCAACAAGTTGCCCCATTGCTTGTGAACCATGCTGGAGGTCATGGACTGCTGAGTGTGGGAGCTCATCATGATTCCGAGGAGTAGGATGACCAGAGCCGGGATGGGGTTGATGGAGAACTCGTACTGCCTGGGCGGCTGGAGTGCCTCGCGCTCCTCGCCGCTATACGCATGATCCGGGTGCTCCAGCGTGGCTTCCGTCACCGTGGTGTTGAGGAGCTCACGAATCTTGGTGGATTCAATCAGCATTGCCAAGAGACCACCGCCGATGAAGAGGACCGTGATGGAGATGTGCTCCAGATCCTGCGCGCTAAAAGGCTCGTCGGAGTTGCCCAGGTGCTCCAAAAAGATGTTGGTCGATCCGTAGGTAAAGATGAGAGCGCCCTCGACAAATTCGGCAGTCGGTCGCCATCTTTGCGTGGCTTTCTTCGGCCTGACGTTCCACGCCTGCGTGGTTGTTAGTCATGCCGGTTGCACATCCATAACTCTCATTGGTAGTGACCTACCCAGCCGAGCTCGCCGAAGCTCCCGCTCCATCTGCCAAGCGTCAAAAGCCCGTACCAAAAGAATATGCCGCCCTTGATCCAGTGGGCAAGGCCGCTGAAAACCTCGCGTCCCTCCTGCAGACCGACATTAGCAAGTTGCGCATTTGCGGCTCTATACGTCCAGACTTACAAAGAAGCGCGCCCACGTGATGATACCGGTTGCGAGTGCAATGGAGCCAAGGATGAGGATCGTCCTGTCCACGGTGTTGTAGGCCAAGAGAAGCACCTTCCAACCCCGAGTCGAAATCTTGCCTACGGCCTTGGCAAAAGAGGACTGGGCCTTGGGCGGTATCAGTTCAGCCTCCTTGAACTCCAGATCCTCGTAGTCGTATTCCAGATGACGCTCTGACGTCTCGCCAGGTGACTGCTGGCCCGAGGTCGAGAGAGAATTGCTGCGCAGGGATTCGGTATTGGGCTCGGTGCCCTGGCCGCTGTCGTTGGAGTGGCGATAGCCGGGCGGACACAGCTCCTCGTTCGTTCGCTGGTGTTCTGCCATGTTCTCCGTCGAAATGGGGATGAAAGCTTGCCGCTCCACGCTGCTATACTTCGGGCCCTCCTTTTCCCGCGCGAAGACACCAGCCACGCGGCCCGCCATGCTGACGAAAACCTGGGCGCAAACGATCCACGTTGCGATCCAGCCAATTTTGTGGTGTGCGTTGCCGGGGTAGAGGTCGGGGGTGTTGGCATTGTAGCTGATGGCCAGCACGACACCGATCGCGTTGGTCGCGAGGAAGACGAACTGGACGGGGAGCGCATATCGAGACCGAGAGATGGAGAACATAACGGCTAAGGCGCGGGGTCAGCACGGTCTGGAGTTGCGATGCCATGGTCACAGCGCCTGGTACTCACCCACTGGCAGCATAACGACCCAGGCAAGCGACATCAGCGCGACGTGCGCATACATGACGCCCTGGTGCTCGGGATGCGAAAAGTAGGTGTTCGGGTAGGAGTCCAGCTTCTCGTCCTTCATGTCCATGTTCATGCCCGACTCGCCGCCCTCAGGAGGCCCGCCATGCGCCGCGACGGCGGGGGCCAGACTGAGGGCAGCGGCAGCCGCAAGAAGCGACAAGGCCGTCCGCGTCGTCGCCCACGGCATGCTCCGTTATTCTCAAGAGGTGTAGTGCTTTCTGCAAGCGGGTTGGGGAGTGAGGTATGAGGTGGGAACGAGGACAAGCTGCGTTCGGTACGGCTCGACCAAGACTGCCAGACAGGCAGAAAGGCGGTGGCGCGCTGGGAAGGTTCGATGAATAGGATCGCGGCCCGATGTTCGCGGCCAGGTTTGGGCGAGCCAAGACACGGAGGAAATCTCAACGCCGTTTATGATTACGAGTCGCCGAGGATCTTAGGTAGGCTTTATATTCTGATAGGTACGGGGCAATGCTGTGATGCGAAACACCAAGGATGCCGAGCCGCCAAGTAGAGGGGGGGAGAAGGAGCACGAACGGGAGGGAAGGACATATAGTACGGAGAGACGGCGACCAAGGTCCATCTTAGAAGCCGGGGCGCGAGTGGGCATTTAGCTAAGACGGGGTGGTTGTAGGTATATTGGCTTGGAAGCTGCTGGGCGGGTGATGCGGTCGTTCATCGGCCGGGCAGGTGGCTAGAGTAGCAGGCTCGAAATGGAGCCGCAATCCACTTGGGGGGCCCGACATGGCATCCATGATGCAGCTTCCTTCGGGTATTGCGGGAGGTTCCAACAGTGAGTGAATAGGCTGGGCTGGGACTGGAGTGGTAGCGTGTCGGGTGTGAGACGGGGTTTGGGCGAGGGCGCGGGCGCAGCGCACGCAGACGCTGGTGCTGGTACCGGTACACGCTCACGCCAGGGCAGGGAGGGATCGCCCGAGCCTTCCGGACGCGGCGCGAGGGCGAGCACGGGAAGCCCTCGCAACATCGTCGCTTGGCGGGGCCGGTCATCATTCGGCGGGCAGGGCGGTATGAGGCAGTGGAGAGGAAAAAGAGAGCGAGGGAGCTCTTGCGCAGCGACATCATCGCCCACTTGGCCCCAGAAGCCGCTCCACATCTGACGGGCTGCATCCCGGCATGGCCTAGGCGCCAATGGGAACTGCGGGTGACCAGGGTGGTTTTGACCACCGTTGAAGCCATGGATGCAGAATTTGAACAAGACGAAAGAAATCGCCGGTGGCTGGCGACGACCGGATGTGCCAGGCCAGGCTTCCATCCAGTCTCCAGTATTTGCCAGGCTCCAGAGAGCCAGGTTACCAACGGGCTACCTATTCGTACACACCACTGCTCGTCGAGTCACACATTCGCTCGACCTCCTCCTCCTCCCACACTGTAGAACTAACTCCGTGGGCCTCGAAAGCCCAGGTGAAAGCCACACGGCATATGGGTGATGGGCACGTGTGTGTACTTCCTTACTCAAGCAGGCATATTGCTGACTAGATTAAGTACCTCTTAAGCATCTAGCTGAGCCGCCTGATCCGGGGCTTAATCGTCTACTATGATCTGCTCAGCTGGTCTGGCTGGCGCTAACAGAAGCAAACCTTGTTTTCTATCAGTACATTAATACCGAGGCGAGCTATGTAGGTACATACCTAACCGGGTAGTATAGAGGATTGTGGATGTCTCGGTCTCGAGCCTAAGTCCGATTGTGCCCGAGGAGCGACACTCCCTCTCTTTCTCTCTGTATCCACTCGACGAAATCTTTCGAACAAGGCTGAAGCCCCGGTCCCGGAGACCCGGAGACTCGGACATCGTGGTCCAAGCAGGGCAAGGGGTCATGTCACCACGGAGCACCCGCCTCGCCTCGATACCACCCACCATGGGATGGGCCGGTTCTCTCCGTCACGTACTGTAAACTTGATGAGAAGAAACCCGTACAACCCGGCGATGTGAGAAGAAAAAAAAAACATGTCCCCGGCCGGGACCTTTGTCGACATCCATGGCATCTCACCGCGTCGGACATAACATCCAGAAGAAGAATTATTAATCCACCGGCACACCGTCTGTGGTAGTTGCAGCGAAAGCGCCAATAGATGCAGGGATGTCATGCAGTGCGGGCGGTAGCGCGTCCGTGCGAAGTGCCGACCCCATGACGCGATCTGCATTGGATAGAAAGGGCCTCCATTCTCGCTGCAACTCCCGTGAAGGGCGTCGACGGCCTCGCTCACGGCGTGGGAGTGTGGCTCACCTGGGGGGGAAGAGGGGGTTGCTGCTACCTCTTACCCTACTGAAACGTGGAGAATCACTACTGAACATACGATATCGTGCGCGCATGCGCATGCGCCCATGATGTGATGCTGCTCCGTCCGCTCCGTCCAGTCACGGAGGGGATGGAACCGCTCGACGAATGACTCCTCGCCGTGCCGCTGACGGGCGTCCTGCCAGTACACAACCCGTATGCGGCATGTCTAGCTGGCTCGCATTGGCACAGCAGCCGGTGTGCTGGGTGCCCGTGGGTGGGTGAAATGCGTGACTCACCCGAGACATGGTCAAGCAGATCAGCCGTACTATTTTGTAAGCAAGTAGCCCGGCCAATAAATAGGGCACACTCATTCGACACTGGAAGCATATAGTAGAAGCCGAGAGCAAAAGCGTCGTGCCACAGGGGATTCCAGCAGTCGCCCGAGTTGGTGGGCCCGAAACTCCGGCATCGTCGATTTGTCAACCCGGGCTTTAAATACCAGCGGCGCTCCTCGGCGTCTGGACGGACCCCGAAGGGATCCAACTTGGATGTGCCCGACTAAATCTGACCATACCCACCTGACTACGGCGTATTGAGACGCCGTGTAAGGACCTACGCCAGGTACTTCTCCCCTTCAAGTACAGGTACTCGCCAAACCAGCACGCCCACGATTCGGCATGATCTATGGTATGATCGCACCCATAAGGCGATCGTTCCGCCCCCAGTCCGGATCGCTATGACTTGTCGAACAACGTGGCGGGCAGGCATGGTCCTGTCAGGTGCCCAATGGATGGCCCGGGGATCCACGCCTCAGCCTCCGGGTCACCCAGACAAGACAGTTGCATCTCTGGGCAGCTCGTAGCGCCGCGGCGTCGCCAGTGGGAGAAGGAAACAGAAACCGCCCGCCGCCGGTATACCACCTGCGTCAGTGTAGCTGATGGCCGGTTATAGAATCGAGGGAGTCATCGTCGGCTCAACAAACAGCCCGTCAGCCCGTTACCCCCGAGCCCAGCTTATCAGAAACAGCCCCCATGTGACGGACAACTCATCGATGAACGAGGCAAAATGTGGACAACGGCTCTCATCCCGCCGCATTTGGAGTTAGCCCCCATCCACGGACCGGCCGGAGCATCCATCTTATCGAGTTTCCTTTTTTTTTCTTCCTATTTTTCCCTCCCGCAAGCACACACACACACTCTCTCTCTCTCCATATGCATGTATATCATGCTGACAGCTTGACTTCCGAGTTCTCCACTGACCCGCCGCGCACCACCTGAACGTGACTGGCATCCATATTGACCAAAACCTTGACGATGATGGGAAATCCTTGGGACCCATGCCGATGCACGATAGAGAGATATTTGTTTTTTTTTTGTCGCTTTTTGCGTTTGCCCACCTGTCCTAGGGAAGCCGTCGAGCTCCATAAATTTGACTACCATGTGCACCATGTGCTACCTACCTTACCTAACGCATCCATCAACATTGCGTTGCGGGCCGAATTCTCTTGGGCCGCTCCACTCCCACGGCCACTATCCTTCACAGGGCTGTTGGCACCGTAGCCGGCAGCTTGCTGCCAAATTTTCAGTGACTTCTGTGTCACGATTTCGCTTTCTTGCTCCTGTGCAAGCGCCTGCTCTCGAAGAGCACACGGCGGCGCCCAAATGCTCATGGTGGTTCGCGGGAGCAAACTGATGTGGACGAGCAACCGTTGCTATCAGAATGGCGGTTGCCAACGACGCGCTGAAGAATCAACAGGCATACTCTACTGCACCACCTTTTCAAAAGACCAACCGGTCACGTAACCCATCAGAACAGCCGTTGTTACCTGATTTGTACGGAATGCCGCTTTCGGTAAGATAAACAAGCGTACAAAAACGGACTTGCTGATCGTGGCTCCCCCGCACGTCGATACCATTGTTTTCCAGGGGGTGCTTAATAGAGCTAGGGCTCCTCAAGTATACCGATCCCTCTCCCCCAGAGCTTCTGTCCCAAGTGTGAGCCGTCTGGTCCAGATGCCCATTCCAGGACCCAAGATGTGCTTCTGTTGATCAGCCAAGTAAGAGGCTCTCCCTCGCCGTCGCTACAGGGATCCTCATCCCCCCTAGCTGCTTACAGGCTCGAGCGGTTCCTTCAGCCGCCAGGCACCGCCGTCTTCCTGAACTTTATCCTCGGCCTGTAACTTCTGCAATATCTGGGCCACGCCGGCCGCCGCTGGGCCGTGAAGGTTTTCGGGGTAAGCCTGGTAGATGACCTTGACCAGGCCCATCGGTGTCCAAGTACCACATTTGCCCGTGGTCTTTTTGACCAAGCCTAGGGTTTGCAGGACCTGCAGCTCGCGCTCGCGCCTGTGGGATATATACTCTGATATTTTAGCGGGCGCGTCCGGCAACACCGGGCCGTGGCCTGGGTACGCTCGGCCCGCTGCCAGCGTCTCCATCTTGGCCAGGCTCCGCAGATAAACGCCCAGGTCTTCGAACACAGCCGTGCCGTGGCCCAGAACGTTGTCGCCGGTGAAAAGCGCGTCTTCCTCCCGGAGGACAAAGGCCATGTGGTCCGTCGTATGGCCCGGGGTGTGCACGGCGGTCAAGGTGGCGCCTTCGACGGCAAAAACCTGCCCGTCCGTGATGTCCAACCATCCCGGCGACGGATCCCGTTTGTACACCGTCGTTTCGGGAGAGTGCTGCAGCAGGTCGGCCACGCCGTCGACGTGGTCGTGGTGCCAGTGGGTGAGCAAGGCACTCTGGATGGAGATGCTCTCGGCCGCCAGGGTGCGCTTCAATGCGGCGATCCAGGCCGGCCGGCCCTCTCCCGTATCGATGAGGAGCCGGCTGGCGCCGGTGCCGACAATGTAGGTGTTGGTGCCCTGCAGCGTGAACTTGCCGGGGTTGCCGCCGAGGATGCGGAGACAGGCCGGGCTCAATCGCTCGACCTCGGGCAACGGGACGATCTGGGCGGCCATCTTGCTGGCTCTGGCGGGGCTGAAACCGAAGCCTCGCATCAATGCCGGACAACCACGGGGGCTCCTTGCGCCGGATAAGGTAGCACTGTTGGCGGGACAGGGCCGAGTGAGTGGTGGCGGCAGCAGCAGCGGGGAAACCAGTGGCTCCAGACGTAGGAATCACCTTGGCCAGCAGTCAGACCTGGAGAACAGGAAGAAAGGAGCCATGCAATACATATCTATACAAATACATGCAACGGTGTAGGCGCTAGCTACCCCTCTTATCAGCTTGAGCCGTTGGTGGTGGTCAGCCAGCTCGAGCCGACGATAGTCAGCTTGGGAGAGAGGACCCGAGTCTGCCCCAGATTTGCCGAGGTTGCGCAGGACCATGCGACGGACACACGGAATACTGGCAAAGTACTTGGGCCGGACAAAATGGTGACGCGCCGGCGGCCGACCAGCACCGACGTACTCGCCTGTACCACTTATATCAGTCGCGCTCTCAGGGTGCCCATGGGGGGACGGGATGACCGCTAGCGCCTGCCGATTATCGATAAGGATTTCCCAACAGCGTGTGTCGCCAGGGTTGTCGTCGTCCGGACGGGCATGGCGGCGCTTTGGCTACGAGGACGAGGCAATACGCTTCCATGCTCGTGTTGAGAAGTCGCCCCCCGGCTGCCATGTGAGTGTCCCCGTGTTGCGTATAGACGCCTCCCGCCGCGGTCCCGTAGCCATTGTTCGCGTGGGCTGACCGGAACAATCAGAGCTCGGCGATAGCTCCCGTACAATCGCACGCGATTATCCTACCTACTACATACTACATACTACAATCCATCCTCAACCAACTGCGATCTATCAAGCCCCCCCCTGAAGTCGCTGTCGTTTGCTCGAACAAACCACCCGCTCTACGCCTTCTTCGCCATCCAGACTGGACGCGCTGTGTATCGCCTTCCCGTGTCGCTCCCCTCGCCGTCACCGCGGCGCTATTGCGGCCATCCAGTCCGACCTGCCAGCCGCTGCCTCCTTGGCGGCTTGAAACGTCGCCGCCGCCGCCGCCTCTTATCCCCAACACCACACACTCAGCACCCGGCTGTTCCTGTTTTGTACACCTTACCAACAGCTTACCCTGCGGTCGACGGCCGTCGCCATGTCCGCTCAACCTACCAGGCCGGCGTCGCCCAAGAACGTCAAGATAAAACCGGCGGCGCCCGGAACACCCATGTTTGGCTGTGGTGCGTTGAGTTCCGCCCGCTCCCTCCCGCCCCCCATGACGCCCACGCTGACCCCCGACGTCGCAGAACATGTCCAGCTCCTCCTGTCCAACAGCGCCGAGGTCATGAACAGCTCCATACAGTACTACAAGATGATCTTGCGCGTCATCTTCGACGGCAACCCCATCGTGCCCCAGACGTCCAAGAGCCCCGACAACGTCGTATGCACGTCGCTGACGTCCAACTACCTCTGCTTGCAATGCTCCGTCATCGTGTCCGACGAGGACCGCGCCAAGCACGGCCAGAAGAAGAGCCACCGCTTCTACGTCGACTCGCGCACCGGCGCGCTGTTTTGCCAGTTCTGCGAGGACTTCGTGTGGGACCCGACCTTGGAAGAGCTGCGGCTGCGCAAGATGGGGACCGGCTCCTTTTCGAGTAAGTCTGGATGCGCCGCGCGCCTCGTCGGGAGATGCATGGCCCGCTAACTGGGCCAGCTCGCAAACGCAAGCACGAGGAGATGTTCTCGGACGCCGTCAAGGAGGATGCCAAGTACATTGCGGCCAACACGACCGCCGCCTCCTGCAAGGCCGACGGCCTGCGAGGCATCTACAATGCCGGCGCCACCTGCTACCAGAATGTCGTCCTGCAGAGCTTCCTCCACAACCCCATTCTCCGGAACTTCTACCTCAGCGATGGCCACGCAAGCTCCAACTGCCAGCAGTCGTACTGTCTCAGCTGTGCGATGGACGACATGTTTCAGGAGTTCTATGCTTTGGAGAACACCAATGGCTACACGGCATCCAGCATCCTCTCCGGCTTTTGGATAAGTGAGAAGAAGGCGTTTGAAAACTTGGTTACCACCAAGGAACAGGATGCCCACGAGTTCTTCCAGTTCCTGGCCGAGGAGCTGCACGAGCGAAACGGCGACGGCGAGAGGCCTGAGACAGGGAGCGAGCACACCTGCAACTGCATTATCCACCAGACCTTCTACGGAAAACATCAGCGAGCAACAACCTGTCAGAACTGCAATGGTGTCACCAAGGCGGTAGAGTCCTTCCTGGACCTAAGCTTGAGTGTCGACTCACTGGCCCACAAGCGGGGCAAGAAGGCGAGTAAAGGCGTCTCCCTCTCTCTACAAGAGTGTCTCGACGAAGAGTATATCAAGTCGGACAAGTGCGAATACCGGTGCCGGAACTGCGATTCCATGCAGCAGGCCCGAAGAGATAACAGCATAGCCCTGCTGCCCAATGTGCTGTCGATACAGCTCAAGGTTGGTTTTTGTTTTCCATCGGCTTCTCGCCAGCCACTCCAGGGGGGGCATGCTGACGAGGCCACACAGAGGTTCCAATTCAACAATGGCAGGAGAGACAAGGCCTCCAAGATCGACACCCCCGTCCAATTCCCCCTGACTCTCAACATGCTCCCGTACACAACGCGTGGTCGAGGATTGGATGTCCGCGAGACGGAATATGGTCGGTCGTGCACATATGACTTGATGTGCGTGGTGGTTCATGTCGGGGAGCTTGACACGGGTAAGTTGAGCATTGAGCGAGTCTGGAAGACCGCGTGCTGACTCTTTCAGGCCACTACGTATCATATTGTCGTGTCGGTGACCAGGTATGTCGAGGACAGTTCGCGTGGCTTTGTTTTGACGTATTCGCTGACAGTACTCTAGTGGTTTGCTTTCAACGACCACAGGGTAGAAATGGCCAGCCTATCCGAGGTTCTGAGTGCCAAAGCCTATCTTCTGTTTTACATCGTTCGGGCTCTTGTATAGAGCAGTGCTGTGGCAAGTCCGACAGCTGGCCGAGGCACAAGGCGAAATCACCAACGAGTGCTCCTGGATGAGGTGCCCGTGGTGGCAAGGACGAGAAAAGGTCTACTACCCATATTTAACAGCATAGCCTTGGTTTAGAATTGCATCGTGCAGAGCAATCATACACACATCGATGCCCAGTGCCTTAGCACTGACAAATTGTATCTGCCGCTCGCTTTGGTGCCATGAATAGTGAAGAAGGACGGATTGCGCCACATAGTTGTTACTGTGATATGAGGGTGTAAACTAACTATATTGGCAAAGAGGGGGCACGATGTCACGTTTGACCAAAGCAGAGGAGGGCAGAAGGGGATGTCTGGAAGATGTACGCCATGGGTAAGCAGTAGGCGGTCAACCAGAAGGAGAGGGCAATTATGAAGATTGTTTTTGATAGAAGCACAACTGGCCAGACCCTGACCCTAGTCTATCCTAACCCTTTCATCTCTCGTGTCTATAGCCCTCGGTCTCATGACGGAGCAGCTTGTATCCCCAAAAGTATTCCAGCCGATTCCTTCCCAAAAAAAAAAAAAAAATTTCCAAAAACCCCGTACTTTTCTGCCTTTGCAAGTGAGTCTAAAAGGGGCCCATCTAGCCCACGGCGGTCTACCGTCTTGCCTTTTCGCATACCAGCGCCCGTACCCGCCCAAAAATGACTTTTGGTCTAAACTTTTTTTTTGGAAAAAAAAAAAAAAAAAAAAAAAAAACCTTCCTCTGCCCCCCTCTCTGGTGCCATTCACGCGTCCCGGAGCTGCCAGTCGGGCGAGGCGAAGTTGGCGTAGCACATGAACTCATTCTGCAGCTGGTGGTGCTCGGGCTCGTAGGTGGTGGGCCGCAGGTCCAGGAAGCGGTAGAGGCGCGTCACGAGGTCCCGCATGCGCTCGCCCGTGCAGGCCAGGGCCCGGATGCGCCCGGGCGTCTGCGGCGCCGACAGCAGGTACTTGACGGTCAGGGCCACTATGTTTTGGGGGTTAGTGTGGTGTGAGAGTAAAGACGAGCATTTCGGGGGGGGGAGAGAGTGACGGTAGAGGTCGAAAAGTGGGAGAGAGAAGAAGAAAAGGAGGAAGGGCATGGAAGAAAAAAAAAAGCAAGAGAGTGATAACGTACCCTTGGTCTGCGTGTCCGCGTTCAGGAACGGCGGGTCGATGATGAAGCGGTCGACGGTCCCTTTCAGGTCGCCCGCCAGCTTGAGCGGCTGGTTCAGGTCGTAGTAGGTGAACTCGGGGAACACCTCGAAGCGCCGGTCGTGCTCCAGGAGGTGGAGGACAGGCTGCGGGCCGTCGTAGCCCTCGGCATTCTGAGAGCCCCGTGGCTTTGTCAGTCGAGATTGTCGGGCTGCCTGCCTGAAGAAGGGGAGGCCGGTCCCCGGGGGCCCCTCCCCCGGAACCACGGAACCTCGCCGAGACCCCCCTCCTTCCCTGCGGTCCGGTACTCACCAGAATGTTCTTCATGGCCACGAAGACGCTCGGCGCCGAAATGATGGCGATGGTGGTCTCATCCGTCGCGCCGTCCAGCAGTTTCTGGGCCAGGAATGTGGCGCACTTTTCCGAGTACTATTCCTCTCTGGTCAGCATTTCGCGTTGTGTCCTGAAGCCCCCGCCCCCCCTCAGAACCTGGCACTTCGCCGCCCAGTATCACATCCTCCCGGCGATGCGCACAAGACGGTCGACCTGTGGTCCTTTTCTCATGGCCATCCGGGGCATCCGGGTGACGTGTCGGCGTTCAAGAGCCTGATAAGCTCACCGATGCGACCCGCGCCCTCTCGGCGTTATGAGTCGCCGGCCACAGCCCCTGAGCCCCCCTCCCGATCGCTGCTGGCGAAACCTCGCTCGCTGACCCGATCCCTTGGCTTTGCAGCCACGGCGGCTTCGCACCGGGCGGGAAGCTCACCGCTCGCGCCGAGGCGAAAAGAAGGGGAGGGGGGGAAAAAAGAAGAAGAAAAGAAAGCAAGGCCAGTTGAAGCCACACGGCGCTACGTACCCAAAACTGGCTCTCCTGCCAATCCTCCTTGAAGGCGTTCATGGACAGCAGCTCGTGCTGGTCGGCCTCGACCTTGAGCTTCTCGAACTTCTCCGTCTGCGCATCGCGCTCCAGGTAGAACTCCTTGAGGGCGTCGAGAGCGCCGCCGGAGAGCGTCCTGGTGTGCGTGCGACGACGCGGGCGCTGTCAGCGGGTTTGAACCAAGTCGGAAGAGGGAATTCCCACCAAGGCCACCACTACCAACCAACCCGCAATGCCAAAGAGCAAAAAGGCCGGCTTTGGAAAGGGGGCGGGGGGTAAGGGTTGTGTAGGATACCCGACTCGACGAGGGGAGAAAGGGGACGGACGGGGTTGGCAAGACTTACAGAGGCTCGTCGTCGTCGATGTACTCGCCCATCTTTCCAGCGGGCCTTCGTCGCCGGTTTCCGTGCCTATAGGTGCTCGGCAAAGGGGGAGTGGTGGTTCGGTCGGCTAGGTCAGGTACCTATGGGATGTAAGTGGGCTGGATCTTGACTTTCGCAAAACGTACGCCCACGTCCTCCCAGACCAGCTTTCACATCGAATAAACAAACACACGCACACCGGAACAAGCAAGAGAAAGAATGAGAAGAAAAAAAAACACTTGTCCCCCCCGGGCAACTTAAGTAATATAAACCACCTCATGCCCGTTCGTCGACTCGTTTGTTCCAAGCTTTTCTGACACGACCCAGTTTTCTACTTGGCCTGACCACTTTAGTGGCACTCCGTCCCCAATGCACTGACTGTGCAGTGCAGAGACGGCGATGTACACGAACCGATCGATCGGCACCCGCTGACCTCTTACTTAATCGCAAGCCTCGTTGGCACGGTAAGGAGGGGCCAACGGGCCCCCCTCGGCTCCGCGTGCGGGTGACCTGGCTTCGCTTCGCTTCACGGGTTCCGGTGAGTAGTCAGTCAGGACGTTTGTATCCAGCAGAGAAAGGGAACCATTGGTCTAGTTGGTGGTTCAGTAGTGCATATGTACAAGCAAGCTTCGTTCTCTTTTTTTTTTCCCTCTACTGGGGGGGCGGGAGAAAGAAACTTTAGCCGGGTAATCTTCGTCGCGAAGCTCCCTCTACAGCTCGTCGGTCACGTGGATGTACTTCCTGTCCTCCCGCTTCTCCTTCTCTGTCGCCGGCGGCAGGTCGTAGAAGGACGAGCTTCGGTATCCCTGCAGGTAGTGGTATGTGAAGTTGCTGATGTCGCCGGGCTCGATGCCGAGGTCCTTGAACGTCTTGGCGTTCTCGTCCACGACCTGGTCGACGAACTCCATGTCGATGACTTCGGGCGACGAAATGAGTTGCCACCAGAGCACCTTATTGATCACATTGGCGACGGGCTTGAGGATGGCACGGGGCACGTTGATGTGCCTCCGCTTCTTGAAGATCTCACGGTCCACCATCTCGGCAATCTCCTCGGTCGAGTACTCCTTGGGGCCGAAGAGCTCGTACGTCTGGCCGGCCGTGTTGTCGTCGTAGAGCATCTGCTCCAATGCCTTGCCGACGTCGATGGACTGTATACGGCGGTTAGCGTCGCTTCCGTCCGAGAGTGGCACATGTCACGTCTGGCTACGTACGTGTACGGGGCGGTATCTCTCCTGCATGTTGTTCGAGGTGAACAGGTTCGAGGGGGTGGCCAGCTTGATCAGAAGGTTGTCCTCGAAGCCGAAAACGGGGGCGGGCCGGACAATGGTGGTCTCGGGGAAGATGCTCCGCGCGACCTGCTCTCCGACGCCCTTGGTCCGGAAGAATTCGGCGGGCGAGTTCGGGTCGGCGTTGTAGGACGAAACGTGGATGTAACGGTCGACATCGTACTTGGCGACGGCCTCGGCGATGCGGCTGGTGCCCTCGACGTGGACGTCCTCGAGGCTGAAGTTCTTGGTGCTGTAGTTGCGGCCGACTAGGTTGTAGACGACGTCCGAGTGGCGGACGCTGGCCTCAATGGACTCGGTGTTGCGCAGATCGTACTCGATAAAGGCGACACGTCCCAGGTCACCGGTGACCTTGAGATGGCGCTTGGCCATCTCCTCTCGGAAGGGAACCACGACATGGCATCCTTGACGGGCTGTGGCAGAGGTTTCCCCGGTGAGCAAGCAAGCAGGCAGAGAGGGAGGCGCGCGCGGGGAGGCGTACCTAGGCGGTTGACGATGTAGCGACCCAACTGCCCGGTTGCGCCGAAGACGGTAGCCGTGTGGCCTCCCAGAGAGTGGCGTCCGCCCGTCTGTCGCAGGATGGGCTTGCCGGTGCGGGTGATGGTGACGTCGGAAACAGCTCGTCGCTGGGCCGTGTTGAGAGCGAGCAGCTGGAGTTTTCGGGTCGACCGCACGGCGGTCGGGAAGGAGGCCATTGTGAGCGCACAGGAGGCCTCTCTCACTCTCTCTCTCTCTCTCGCCAATTCCCAATTGAATTGGCCGGGTGGTGGTGAAGGAGGGGGGGAGGGCGAGGATATCGGAGCTTGGTGGTGCCAACCGAAGCGACGACTACTATCTATCTACCTCTTCGTATGCTTGCTGGAGCTGCCGTCGCCGTCGCCGTCACTTCGGAGATGGGAGCTTTCGGCCCGCCAATGACCCGTCAGGCCTTGGTCAACTTTCCACTCACTCACTCAATTCCCCATGTAAAAGACATACTTAGGTACCTAGTCGCTGGGGTTGCCCAGGCGCTAGTCTCGAGGTACTATTGGACATGTATCTATGTCCCCTGTCGCCTCCAAACCAGTGCATACAGTACATACATCTACAGTGGGATTGCAGCTATACACGAGCCTAACCCACCCTAGCCACAGGCCTGAACCTCCAACATCTATTAGCTACTCGGGCTGCCACAGTGGCGCAAGCTTGCCTCTCCCCGACCCCCCCAGAGCAGGCAGCGCTAGCTACGTCGTCAACGCATCGGGGGCCCAGCCCAGCCGGTCCAGTCCCATCGCATGCCTGCCCGTCCGTGATAGTAACCACCCTGCGATTCCGAGCTGCAGTGCCATCATCCCGACATCGACTGCACCTCATCCGCCATCCATCCCTTCTCCCGCTCGCCCCCCGAAAGACTCGCTCACCGCATCCACCGGCAGGACCGTCATCCTCCCCCCGCCCACCATGAACGTCGACACCATTGCCGACTTCCTCGCCGAGCAGCGGGACGAGGCTCCCGAGGAGCTCCAGGGCCTCATCATCCAGTTCGAGAACTTCTGGGAGCGGAAATTATGGCACCAGCTCACCGACGCCCTCGTTGAGTTCTTCGACCACCCGGGCAGTGCCAAGCAGCGCCTGCAGTTCTACAAGGTCTTCATCCTCAAGTTCGCCGATAAGATCAACCAGCTCAAGCTGGTCGACCTGGGCCTCAAGGCCGCCACACAATGCCGAGGTGCGTACCGCGCTGGCACCTCCCCGTTGCCGGCTGCTGGGAAACCTTGACCGCTGACAGTGCATGCGTGTGCAGACCACCAGGAGCGCCTCACCTTCCTCGAGGACCTGGCCAAGAAGGTCGACTCGGAAGACTCACAAGACGCTTACGTCTACGCCACCGTCGCCGTCGCCCTGACCAAGCTCAACCTGCAGGACCTCGACGGCGCCCGCAAAGACCTCGACACGGCCGAGAAGATCCTCGATGGGTTCGACAGCGTGGAGACCAAGGTGCACGCCTCCTTCTACCAGACCAACGCTACCTACTACCAGACCAAGCAAGACTTTGCGAGTTACTACCGCAACGCCCTCCTGTACCTCGCCTGCATCGACCTCAGCTCCCTGTCCCCCGAGGAGCGCAAGTCGCGTGCGTGCGACCTGGGCATCGCCGCCCTGGTGTCCGACTCCATCTACAACTTCGGCGAGCTGCTCCAACACCCCATCCTGGCCGCCCTGACGGGTGATGTTGAATGGCTGCGCAACCTGCTCCTGGCCTTCAACCGCGGCGACCTCGCTGCCTACGATGTTTTGTCGGGCCACATCAAGTCCAACTCGCTGTTGGCCGAGCACAACAACGATATCCGACAGAAGATCTACCTGGCGGCCCTGACCGAGGCGGTGTTCCGGCGGCCGCCACACCAGCGCGCCATGAGCTTCGAGGCCATCGAGGCCGAGACCAAGGTGAAGCACGACGAGATCGAGCACCTGGTCATGAAAGCGCTGAGCTTGGGCCTGGTCAAGGGTACCATCGACGAGGTGGACGAGCTGGTCAACTTCACGTGGGTGCAGCCGCGTGTGCTGGACATGACGCAGATCGCCAGCATGAGCCAGCGACTGGGCGAGTGGGGCGAGAACGTGAATAAGCTGGGCAACTGGATCGAGGCAACCGGACAGGATATCTGGGCTCCTTGATTCATGCGTGACGAGAGGCGTTGCAGAAGGAACGGCGTATCTGTGTAATCCAGCGGATGAACAGCTGGACGACTCGACAGGAAAAGGAGTCTGGACGGATCGCGTCTGTACGATAGATACCATAGACGATTTTGTCCCACGGAACGAGCATGGTTATGGGTCCAAGCTACTTACTCTCAAAGCATGCTTGCCTGCCAGAAGCTGTGCGCTTTTCCGGTCTTGCCAGATGATGGATGTTTGAGCAACCCCGCCGGAAGCGGCTGTTGTCTGTACAGGTGAGGCGTCGAAGTTGATATCGTAGGTTTAGTACTTACTGTAGTTACTCTTCGTCGTGGAGTGACGGGCGACCTGCCGCACCTCATGTACTTAAGGAAAGGGAGTAGGTGCTTAGATACTTCACATGACCAGCCCGTTACGTTAAGTACCTCGTCGACTTTCATAGGCCCCCAAGTACATTATTTAGAAGCAAAATCATTGACGCCTCTGTCGTGACTTTCTGTCACTTTACGTGCATGGCACAACTTTCGCTGGGGCTGAACGGAACTTGAGGGCACAAAAGCTCCAGCTGTTCACGTCCATCGGACTGGATGTATGTACACGGGCAGTAATACAGGTGGTGGGGCTGTGCCATCCCATAATCGGGGCCAATTGAGCCAGCCATTGAGCGGGCGGCCCGGTTTCTCGGCTAGCGGTTGACTTGTACACAGTAGGTGTAGGTACCCCATCAAGATCTATCCCATAGAAGCTCAGGGGACCCTGAAGGCGAATCGAGGATTCGCGATCCTCCCCCCTCCAAATGCACACACGCTGTCTTGAAGCTCCCGAGTTCCAGGTTCTTGCTGGTCGGAAGCAACGAGCGACATGCCGCGGCTCATCTGTAAGCGTACCCGATGCCTCCTGACCATTGACCGTGGGCTGAAATTGTGTGTCCGTCGACAGCATCGGCGCTCCTCGCGGGCCGGAACCCCAAGCTGCTGAAGGCCCCTCCTTACGTGTCGCTGCTATGCATCGTGATCGGCGTCGCGTGGCTTTTCATGCTGCCGCTCAACGACTACAGCCGCCGGACTTACATCTCGGAGAATGCGCTTCTGCCCGGTCAGGTACACACATACTTTGGCGGCAGCGACCAGAATATCCTGCGCGCGTACCGGCACGAAGTGGCCGCGCTCGAGAACAGCACGAACACCGAGTACGCCGCTCCCTCTCCGCGCCCCCCTTGGCCGAGGCGCCCAGGCTGACCAAGACGGTGTAACGCAGGGTCAATGACCGGCTCGAGCAGACGTTCCGGTCCATCGGCCTCAAGGTCGGCCGCCAGAACTACACCTACACGACGTCGGGCAACACCGTCGCGGGCGAGAACGTGTACGCCATCCTGCAGGCGCCCCGCGGCGACGCGACCGAGGCCATCGTGCTCGTGGCCGCCTGGCGCAACCTCGAGGGCGAGTTCAACCGCAACGGCCTCGCCCTCGCGCTGGCCTTGACGCGCTACTTCAAGCGCTGGAGCCTGTGGTCCAAGGACATCATCCTGGTGGTGCCGCCCGACAGCCGCGCCGGCACCCAGGCTTGGGTCGACGCCTACCACGATGCCCACGACTCCCGCCACGTTGCCGACCTGCCCCTCAAGTCGGGCGCGCTCCAGGGCGCCATCGCCATCGACTACCCCCAGCTGGAACGCTTCGAGGGCGTGCACATCGTCTACGACGGCGTCAACGGCCAGCTGCCCAACCTCGACCTCATCAACTCCGTCGTCAACATCGCGAGCGGCCAGATGGGCATGGGCGCCTCGATCCAGAGGATGTTTCGCCACAACGACAAGTACCGTGACCGCCTCACGACCATGTTGCGCGGCATGGTCAACCAAGGGCTGGGCCACGCCGCCGGCCCGCACAGCTCCTTCATCCCCTACCACGTGGACGCCATTACCGTCCAGCCCACCGGCCATGGATGGCATGACGAGATGGGCCTCGGGCGGCTGATCGAGGGCACCTTCCGCAGCCTGAACAACCTGCTGGAGCACCTGCACCAGAGCTTCTTCTTCTACTTGCTCATGTACAAGGAGCGGTTCGTCAGCATCGGTACCTATCTGCCTAGCGCCATGCTGATCGCGGCCAACTTCACCATCATGGCCATCGCGCTGTGGATGAAGAGCGGTGCCGTGGAGGAGGCGCCGGCTGCCGGAGAGAAACAGACCTCGGCCAAGGCGGATGCCGCCGCTGGCAAGGAAGGGGACGCCCACGGCAAGCCCCGCGCACCCGTTCCGGACAAGGCAGAGCGAGACTTGTTTCTGCCCCTGGGCTTGGTCGCGGCATGCCAGTTTCTGGGCTTCGTGCCGCTGTTCGTGTTCAACTACGCACCTGCGAGCGTGAGCGAAACCCCCCCGTTCCCGCCGATCCGTAGGCCCCGCTAACCACCGATTTCTCGAGCAGCTACTGACGCCCCTCTTCGGCCTCTTCACTCTCCTCTCCCTGGCGCTCCCGCACGTTCTTTCCCTCTTCCTGACCCGTGCATACAAGCCCACGCCGCAGCAGTACCAGCTGATCTCCTCCTTTTCCCTGCTGCTGCTGGGCATGTTCCTCTCGACCCTGGCGACGCTGAACTTCAGTCTCTCGTTCCTGGTCGGCCTGCTCGCCACCCCGCTCTCCTTCACGCGGCCGTTCCCGACCAGCCCCGCCGCCCGGTACAGCTACTCGGCTCTCCTGACCGCCCTGTGCCCGTGCGTGGTCGTCTTGGCCGGCGCCGTGGCCCTGAACGGGCTGGGCGTGGGCGAGAATGTTATGGAGAGCGTCCAGACCGTGCTTGAGGAGGCGGCCTTCGGCTGGGGTGTCTGGGCCATGTACACGCCCCTGATCATCTGGTGCGTGTGGTGGCCCGCGTGGCTCGTCGGTAGCGTGGTTGTGCTTGGGTCTTAATGATGCCAACGCCTGCCGGCGTAGGGAGTGTACAGTTGTATAGAGGGTAAATCATGGGATACCCATAGAATGTGGCGGGCTCTTAGAACTGTATCCGGCGTCCCTTAACTGCCCTTTTCTTTCTACCAGAACATACTTATGCCTTTGGACCACGTGAAAAGTGGCTACGAACCTTGGGAGACAAGACCTCTCGTTTGAAGTGGTTAGGAACGACATGCTCTCTCATCTTGCCCCTCGAGCAGGTGACGGGTTTCTTAGCCTCCCGGACAACTTGATATCCAGAACCAACCCCCCGCCTTGTGTCATGTAGTAGCCAGCTACTTCAAACCGGCCATCACGACCTAACAATAGCATGTGCAACGTAGCAGACAGACGAAGCGGAGAGGGGGGAGGCTCTCGAAGGAATAGACCCGGGTCGAACGGGCAGAGTAATAGCATCCGTTCACTCCTAAGGTTCCTGGCAAACCTGCAGCGTCCGCGCCTACTTTGGGGACGGGAAGGCCGTCCCAGGGCTCGAGGGAAGCTCGACTGCACTGCCATTGTGTCACAGTACCACCAGGCCAAGTTCCTTGTCGATGAACTGGTCAGTTATTTCGATATAGAAGTCCTCAAAGATCACAGGTAGACAGACACACAGGCTCTAGATGATCATTGGGAGGTAACGGAACTTCCAATGTGGTAATATTGCTTTGCTTGGTCATCAACAAACCATAGCTCCTCGAAAATGAAACGGTAGTCTCAAACGACTATGCCCAGTCCTTCCCATCAGTGTCAGGCTGGGGAGACATCCACCCACGAGAAAGAACCCCAGTGGGGTTCCCGGAAGTCTGGCTGCCTCTGGGCCATAACAAGAGCAAGTCAATAAACAACAAGGCAAACAAACGATTTGGGCTGCCACGTCCCACCTGACCCGGGGCATCCTGCTTGTGGAAGATCATGTCGTGCAAGAGGGGAGAACAGACGATATTTACCCTGCCGTGATGGCTGCTTACGCACACGTACGAACGGAACCACCAAGCGGCATGTGACGGCATGCGCTATCAGGGGCCTTGTTCCACTTCCAGGCTGTGAAGGGGGGACCGCGGCCCTGGCCTGGTGCGGCGCCGGCCATAGTCCCCGTGAGAGCTTATCGCGGTGGACGTTGCCAGGGCAGCCAGCAGGCTCACCAACGAGGTGCCAGGGCGATGGACACCGGTGGTATGGGAGGTCGGTGGTGTAAGGAACAGGGGGGCCCGCACACAAAGCGTGTGGTCGGACAGGCGCTGGGCTTGCCGAAAACCAGAGTGCTTGCTGCTCGCCGTGCGGCCCGGTAGGAAACACCAGAGCATACTAACGGTGAACTCACCGGGACCTGATGGGTCTGTAGTCAACCATGGGCCTCGGGCGACGGTCTTTCATCACATTACCCATTAGCTCCCTCTGTGGCTTCCCCCTGGTTCAGCCCTGCCCGGAGGAACTCGCAGCGCCAGGAAACTACAACGACTGACTGACTATGCCAGGCTATCATGAATCATGATCGGCCGCAGAGCCCCTCGGATAGAAGCTTCTGCTTCTTTTCTTTTTTTCTCCAGAGTAACCATTACCCTAGTGACACGCCGCTTTACACAACCACTCGTCAAGCCTCTCGCGGGATCGCTTGCACGACAAGCCAGCACGAGGCAGGTCTGTCAGGGGCATGAGTAAGCACCCTCCTCTGGGGGGGAGGGGGCCGCTAGGTCCTCGTTATGATGCCGGCTTTGCGAGCCTCCTCCCCGGGGATGGGTGCTCTACGTATACGTGGAGCGAAATGGTCATGCGCCATGAGGTCTCCTGGGCGTCAAGCAGCGGGATCAACACCAGCTGGACAAACAGGTAGTGGCACTGGCTCGGCCACGACGGTCTGCTTCCCCTAACCGCGAGGCGGAAAGCAGGTCACGCGAGCTTCCCGTGGCCCTTTCAGGGCAGTGCTGCCGCTCCGCAGTCCCGAGACGAGGGGACGATTCGTCGTCGAGGACATCGTATCACCCGCCGCTGCCTCCCCCGAACCGATATAGCAGCAGCGTCGCTGGGCCGCGCGACGCGGAAAGGAAGGTCATGTACGGGCCTTGCGGAGCGCAATTTCGGATCGGCGCACACGGCGCAGCCAGGGGGAGTGGAGGTCCTGAGCTGCGGTTGCTCGACGACCAGGGGAAGGGGGGAAAAGGAACCGAAGCGAATCCTGCCCCAACGACGACGCCATCCCATGTACAAGACCTGTTCGCACGGAGGGCGTGGGTTGAGCCCCCTCCCCAGGACCGCGCCCCCGGGGGGGGGGGGCTGGCTACAAGGATGCCCTCGGGTCCTTCATACCTCCTCCTGCTCCCGCAGGGCATAGGGGAGGGGAGGGGGCCCCTAGTGTGTCACGATCTCGCCATAGGACGAGACGAACGCGGACAAGAATAGAAACATAAGACTACCACCCTCCCGCCGCTGAAACCCCGATCCTCCCGGCCTGAACTCCGCCTCCCGTCAAGAATAGGTCGCCCCGCGCGCCCGCCTGGCAGGCTTCCCGATCGTCGCCTCCACCCCTTTCCGTTTGAGCCGGTTGCCCTCCCGCGTCAGATGGGCCGGAGTGCTGAAGCGAGATGGTCGGCGTGGGGCGGGGAGGGAGGAAGGAATGCACAACAAAGGTAACACTGCCCGCGCGAATATGACCAAGGGACCAGCCAGGCAGCAGAAGGCCGGTGACGGGTGACCTGGAGCCAAACCCCCGGCTTTTCTCCCATATGTCTCTCTCTCTCTTTCTCTTGTCCAGTGGGTGTACTTCAAGCCCCCCCCCCCCCCTCTTCCACTCCGCAGAAGCCTTCCGAGGGACCTAATGCACCCGCAGCCACGAGTATGCCTCGGTGATCTGCTACAGGGGGTGGTCGTTCTGGGGCGGGCATCTTCTCGAGGGTATACGGTCGTCCGAAAGAAGGGGAGGAGGGGGTGGGAGGAAAGGGGGCAGTGCACAGAAGGCTCCATCCGGGAACCACTTGGCTTTTCGAGCAACTGAACCCATCCCCCCTCCCCCCCATTCAGAGGGTCTCATCCAAGTACTTGGTCAGAAAGTAGTCACCTAGCTATTGGCTATTGGCACCGACGGAAGCCGGCAGGCTGGACGAGTAGGTGCGGCCCCAAGAGCCCGGAACAGGTAAGCAATCCGTGCCCGAGGGAGAGGGGGGATGGGCCAACCGAGATGGGGGGGGGGGGGGGGGGGGGGGAAGAACAGTGCCGACAAAACACGGCATCAGAACCCGCCGCAGCAGCCTGGGCCCGTCGCCCCGGGTTTCCCGCTCGGGAAGCTCGACGTAGACTAAGCCCCCCTTCGCCCGGGGAAGGGGGGAAAGGGGTGGCCGGAGCGAAGGCACCAGTTGTGTGGACCACGAGGAAAAGGACCCGGCGCCCGTTGGGGGATGCTCACGGCCTCTTTCCCACCAGCAAGCTCTCTCGCTACACGCCCACACATACTATGACATCAAAGAAAGCCAGGGCAAGTATTTAGGCAGCGGGCCTGTATAATGAATGTTCCACCGGCCCAGGGCCCTCTCCCCTTTCGGCAAGCCGTGGCGGCAGCAGGGCCCTCCTGCTGAATATCCGAGTCCCCCAGCCTTCAAGGATAAGAGTTACGTGCCAATCTCGCCCCCCTTCGCCTCCCACGGTGCCGGGTTGGGCCGAGCGTGTTGAAAGTCGGTGTGAGACGACGGGGGGGCAAGATTAAGTCGACGGGCGCGCAGGGTCACGCGAGGGCCGAATGGGGGAAGAGAAAGGGATTCCAAGGGGCGGCAAAAGGGGCTTGCTTGCTGTTGTTCTACCAAGGCGTTCGTTGTTGTGCTTTTTCATTCACGTCCACTTCTAAACCCCCCCCCCCCCCCCCGGCTCTCTCTCTCTCTCTTCTTCTCACGCACTTGTCGTCGCCCCGCCCCAGAACGTCAAACGAGAGAGAGAGTCGAGAGGGAAAAAAAAGTTTAGCTTCCCCTGTCACATGTGGGCTAGCTGGCTCGCATAACGGCCGAGGGGGGGCGGCGCGCGTGGCGTACTTTATCTCTACGTTTGCTGGCGTCATGCAGGGTCGGGGTCCTTTTCGTGGCTTCTTTTTTGGTTTCTATTTTTAGCACGCAGCGCGCGCACCATGGTCTAAGCTGCTACGAAGGGCTTTTTTTTTTTTCATTCCCTCTCATTCGCTGCGCCCCGGGGTGGCAAGGGGGGGGGGGGGGGGGGGGGGGGGGCGGGACAAAACGGAAAGTAGGGTTGCGTTCGGAGATTGGCAACCGCACGAGGGAGCGGATGGGGGGGAGAGGCATGGGTTTGGGGATTAGCGGGAGAGAGAGAAACATGGAAAGTAGATGGTGAGGGGAAAATGGAAAGGGATGAAAGGTTACATACGCGATGTGATGAGGGCGTGACGTGCACAGCCCTCCTCTTCTCTTCCCTTCCGCGTTTTCTCATCCCTTCTTGAAGTACTTACCTCGAGGCCAGCGGGCTGAGGGCCGGGGAGGAGGGGGAGGTGATGGGGAGAGCAGGAGAGACGTGATGATGTGACGTGAACAAGTGTGGGTGGCGGGATGGGCAACCTATAGCTGCAGGAGGCGGCTCATCCCCGTTGCAACCCTGCGAACAATACCAAGGGTCTCTCTCCCCACCCCCCCTACCTGGGTAAGACGGTGGTGTTGCGTATGTATGGACTCGCTTCCCGTCCTAGAGGAGCAGAACATGGTGGCGCGGGTCTGGCCGGGGGTGGTGGTGATGTGATATATTCCTAATGCGGCGGCGTCTCGCCTCTGGCAGGAAAGGAAAAAGGGGGGGGGGGGGGGGGGGGGGGGGAAGGAACCAGGACATGCGAACAGGCGAGAGAGGAGGGGGAGGGGACGTTTCACAACCGATCCTTGTGCGAGTGAGAGGCGCATAGGCAAACTGACTCGGCACACGTGCGAGTGCGAGCGTTGGCGGGCGATCAGCCGTCTCGCGCGGCTACTCTCTCTTGCCAAATGTGTGTGTCCCCCTCCCTCGTCGTCTTCGGCCTGGGGTGTGTGTGATCACGGCTTCCCGCAGTGGGTTCTGCGAAGAAGGGGCCCAGGAGTTGGCGGGGTGGGGGGGGGGGGGGGGGGAAGAGAAGGAAGATAGTAGATATGGTAAGTACTTGGTAGATGTAAGATAGAAGGAAGAACAAAGATTTCGCTTCGCTGTCAGCGCGCGGATGTCGATCGTTGTGTAGATCTACGGGCGCTGCAGCCCCATCCCAGTCGCTCAGTCCGGGCGGCGCGGTTCTAAAAATAGCAGACGGGAAACATGTCAACTTTTTCTTCCTGGGCTTGCGTTTGGCCGAATGCGGGGGGGAGAAAAGGTTGCATCGCCCCATGTTGCCGGTGGGGAGGCTTGTATGTACAGAAAGTATGTAAGTACATGTGGTTTTTTTTTTTTTTTTTTTTTTTTTTGCCTCCACTTCCAACTCTGCGAGCTTCTCTTGGCCCTTCCTTGGCGACGGCTTGAACGAATGGGCATGGGACGAAGACGAGAGAGAGAGAGAGAGAGAGAGAGAGAGAGAGAGAGAGAGAGAGAGAGCGAGCGAGCCTCGTGTGGCCCAGCAGCCTCACGCGCTCGCTGCGCCCTCTCTCTCGCCTCCCCGGCGGCGATTATGCTTCCGCCCGCGGCCCTCCCCCCCCACCAAAAAAAGAGGCAGAAAGCCGGGACGGAAAAGCTCGTCGTTTCACCACCCGACGCCTTTTGGCAAGTACCGGGGGCGGTGGCGGCGCGGCACATGGGAGAGCCGGAAATAACGGGGAAAAGATCAAAAGAACGAACAGCAAAACCGGCGAATCAGATGACGGCATATTGTCTTTTGCCCATCTCGCCCGCCACCCCAGTGGCGCCCCACGCTAGAAGAAAGAGCTGACCGTCTTCTAGAAGATGGGAAGTTTTGTGGGCGTGGAATGGGATTCATTCCGCATTGACCTTTTTTTTTTTTTTTTCTTTTTTTGGGGTCTGGGCGGATTCCCTTTGGTCGGCCCAACGTGCAGTGCAAGCCACCCTCCGCCCACACCCTCTTTTTCACGTACCGAGACGGGTTGCCGAGGGCTGTGGGCGAGATTCGTTTGACTGATCGTCAGCTCGCGGCAGGGGTGGCGGAGGAAGATCGATGGCTCTCTGTTCCATCCATTCCATTCCTTTGGTCCTGGGAGGGGGAGGAGCTCCGTCCCCGGCGCTTTCTCGGGCGGGTACTTGGAGGCGGGGGGGGGAAGGATCGGCTTCCTGGGCCGAGTGTCGCTAGGCAGCCGGGTTCTTTTGTCTCTTGTTTTTTTCTCGAGGCGCGCCCAAGATTGGGCCAAAGCGGACAAGCTGGTAAGGATACGTCTTAGTCGGAAGATCGGGGGAAAGAACCCTTGTTCTTTCCTCGCCGAATCCCCCTTGTTTCAAAACGCCAGCAACTTTGGCCAAGGTACCCTTGAGCGGGCAGCGTGAGAAGGGGGGGGGGGAAGCAGAAAAACAGGGTCCATCTCAACGACTATCCGGCGCGCACACCCAATGGGAACCGAGCCGGACGCCTTGGTGTTGAGACGACGACGACGACGACGACGACGGCACACCATTCGAGAAACTAAGACTTACTAACCGGGGGGGGGGGAGCGCTCTCCTCAGCCGATGCGTGCGCATCTGGTTAGGCAAGGAAGCAGCCCACGCTGCCCCCAGCCTATGTACTATAGTAGGCGCCAACTAAAACTCCATCCATACCTGCCCGTCTGGGGAAGAGGCCGAGCAAAGTGATGCAGGGCTCTTTCGAGCTTTCGTGGGAAGAAAAAGTCCCCGGCGTGCGCCAACGCAGTGCCGTCCACCCGCCATTCCTCCCCCCCCTCCCTGCAAGCTGAACGGCCAGAAAGGGGCAGGGATGGAGACATACTGCTCGCCGAGTGGGCACGCGTCGGCCACTCCGCCTGGGTCCCCGAGGTCCGCGCCAAGGTCCGCGTCTGTCGTTCACGTCCCGAGGCATCAAACGTAACATCCCGGAGGCCCCCCAAAAAGTAACTTTTTCCGTCCTTTCTTACGATGGCCCTGAGTCTGGTATTGTGATCGTGGTTGAAGTCGACGGTCATCGTGGCTGCATTGTGGATCAATTATACACGGCGCCGAAAAGGGGGGCTGGGGGAGGAAGCATGCTACGTATGTACCTACACCACAACATATACACAAGTACACCTGATCTTAATATAGTAATGGCATCAACTGGCTGCCGAAGCAACAAGTGTACCACTATCGGCTTCGCAAACCATAGACGGCAGGTGGTGGTGGCCCTTCCTCAACCGAACAAAGACCCAAGCGATGAGTAATCTAGCGTCCAATAAAGCCACGGCACGGATCCCATGCCCTGCTGTGGACAGAAACCCCGACGTCGGTGCTCCGGCACCCAATAACCCCCCCCCCCCCCCCTGGTCTACGCGCACAACCCGTTCATGCCCCGTGTGTCCAGAAGCGGCAGACTGGACCGACCCCTAGCCAGTGTGTCCCTCCTCCAACCTATCAGGCAGCCGTATTATCAAGTGTCAAGTACCGTACGTACGTATTATACATAAGTCGGTACTTACATGGGGAAGGGGGAACATGGCACTGACCGCCTCTACCCGGGCGTGTATGTATGTATGTGTGTGTGTATGTGTATGAGTGGATGTGGGTGTGCCCGTACTTGTTGCAGACTGGCGGCCAGCACGCGCAAAAAAAAAAAAAGGCGGGTAAGAGAGTAGGAGGTGGTATAACCAGAGGACCGGTGACTTTGACGCGGAAGGGGCGGCTGGTTGTAAAGCCCGCCGCCGCGTACCGGGGTTCCGAAGGGCGGTGCATGCGGACGAGGTGACAATCGTCGTGGGGAGAGGGGGAGGGGAAAGCTGGCTGTGGTCAGCGTAGCCGGTGTAACACGCAATTTTCATGGGGGGGGGCTTTTTTTTTTTTTCTCAAGGTGTGACGAAGACACCTCGGGCATGGGAGGTCGTTGCTGGGTTCCGTACCTCCACGCGGAAAGGCGACCCAGTCTGGCGTGTTACGGCCGTTCGTGCTTGCTTGATCCGCTGGGTCCTCGCAGGTAACCGTCTGTCCTCCTCCCCCGTCACCGCAGCCGAGGAAAAAGGGGAGAGAAAGGAAGAGAGAGAGAGAGACTATAGGGACCAAACGGAATACTGTAGCTGGTAGGGGCACACACACGCCGTGCTGGGCTTTTCCAGCGAGAGCGCACCATGCAGTAGACAAAAACAGGCAAGTTGGTGTCCAAGAGGGAGAGAGTAATAAGGCCTCCATAGGCCTCAAGATATTAAGAGTCTAGCGACTGTAATTTGGGGATCCGCGATCAACTCGAGGTATTCGTTTTTGTTTTACAAGGCATGTGCTCCAAAGCCGGCGGCGACGCGATATCCCATCCCAAACCCCATCCCAATATACACACCCGTACTCCGGATTCCCACCCCCCCAAACGCCGACGCAATGATGTTAACCAAGAGGACGCAAACCGCAACACGAACCCGGCCCGGACGCCGGCTTAATAGAAAAGCTCCTCCGACCGCGTCGTCAGAGACCGGTGAAGGGGCTGGTTGCGCTGGGGGGAGGTGGAAAGAGCCGACATGGGCGAGACCAGGCTGCTGATGGACGGGTCGTCGTCGTCGTCGGGGGTCGCGGGGGCGCGCCAGCCGGGGGCTGCCGAAGGCTCGGGCGCGGCCGTCGAGAGCAGGGCGGCGTCGGCCAGGCTGAAGCGGTCCGGCGAGTCCAGGTCCCGGGGCCACCAGTTGGTGGTCTCCCGGGGGCCCTGGTGCCACCACTGGTTCTCGAAGCCGTTGTCGACCGTCATCATGGCGGCCGAGAGCGACTCGAGCTCCCGCGCGTGGTCGGGGTCCGTACTCCGGGCCCGCCGGGGCGAGATGGGGACCGTGGTCGGCCGGTTGGCGTACGGCGTCTCGCGCTCGTCCTCGTCGCCGTCCTCGTCGCCCGCGGCGTCGTAGGGGTCCATGGGCCACGCCCACGAGGACCACGGGAGCCCGTCCTCCCCCAAGCGGAAGCGGCTGGGGTCTTGGGGCAGGGGCTTCCAGATGCTCGGCTCCGCCGCCATCATCTGTTCGGCCGGCTGGAAAGGCAACGACGACGGGCCCACACCGGCGTCCCAGGGACTGTCGTGAAAGGGGGGCGGCGCCGAGCTACCACGCCCGTGCAAGGACGCCCGGGCCTCGCTCCTCGATGCTCGCCGCGGCTGGACGGTGCTTCGGTCCGGCTCCGGGGCGTAGTACTCTAGCAGCCGTTCCGGTCCCCAGGCCGGGGTATGGCTTCTAGCTTGCTGCTGCTGCTGCTGCTGCTGCTGCTGCTGCTGCTCCTGGCCGTGGCGGGAGGGCTTGGGTGAACGGTGGCCCCATGGCCGTTGCGAGTGATGAACATCGGCGCCCCCCAGAAAATTGGTATGGGATGGTGGTGGTGGTTGACGGGGAAAGGAGCCACGCTCGCGGGCGTCCCGCAGGTTGCGTGACGTGTAAGTGACTTGGTGGGTTCGGGGCGTGTGCCGCTGGGACCATGAGACGCCGAACTCGAGATGCACGAAGATTTGCGGCTTCGAGAGGTGCTGCTGGCGTTCGCTGGGGAGATTCCGGGGGGGGTCCATGTCGTCGGCTGGCTCCGTCTTCAAGAGAAAGGTCATGGGGGGAAGAGGATGAAAGGGTTTCGAGGCCAGACGAACCACTGAAGTAGTAGTGGTTGCGCGCTGGTCAGGAAACAAGCCAAGCCCAAAAGCCCACACACAACCTTTGACGCAGCAGCTGGAGTGGAAGGAAGTACCAAAGTAGCGCTGTGCCCGCTGGATGAGTGGTCCAACGACAACGCCACACACCAATTGCCTGCCTCTCCACTCGCGCTTTTATGCCAGCGGCACTAGATGCACACTAGGGGGCGGGCTGCTGGAAGTATAGACGTATGTAGTAAGACGTCGGACCAGATCAGCTGGGAGCTCCACAGCGCCGTGGTAGACGAACTGCCCCAAGGGCCGGGTTTTGCGTGACGGTCTCGCGGATCCTGTCAGTCGTCTCTCTCTTGTCTCTGTCTCTCTCTCTTTCTCTCCCTCTCTCTCTCTAGCGACGGCCAAGAACGCGGCGGGTGGAGGCGGCCGAAAAGAAACGCAAACGTGACTAAGACGACGACTGACTAAAAAGAGGAGCAGTTTCTCTCCCCCCCGCCCCAGATGGATGCGTCGGGTGTATTTTGGAGGCGGCTTGGTTGATCCCACGGCGTGGCCGCTTCGTATATTCAGATGGATTGAAGTGGGGTTGCCAGTTCACGAATCCGTAATGGGCGGGTCGAAATCACGCATACCAAAAGCGAGAATGACGAGAAGAGGAAAATAAAGGACCGGCGCAAGTAGCAGCAGAAGCAGAAGCAGACGCAGCTTGGGTCATAATATGAGAAGCCCGTCCTGCCCATGTTGGTTCGCCCTGGACCCGACTTTCCGGTTCCAGGGGGAAACTGGAAAGTAAAGAAGATGGTACCCGCCTATGTACCTACATTAGGTACTTACCCGGGCAGGTCTCTACGTGCTTTACCCAGGGAGAGACTTGCCTTATCCCAGCTAGGAGGTACGGTAAGTAGGTAATGTCTGGGTGCTTGGGAGCCTGTGCTCATATCCCATGTCTCTCTGCGAGGGTACGACCGAGGCCGCAGAGGGCGAAACGACAAACGACGGGCTTCTTTCGCTTCCTTGCACTAGACCCGTGCGGAGGACAGCCCGGCTTGGACCAGGACCACCCCCTGGAAGCCGTGTGTCCGTGTGTGTGTGTGTGTGTGTGTGTGCTTGTGTGTGTATGTGCGTGTCTCCGCGTGCGGGTATGTACATACATCCATGTGTGTGCTAACTAAGTACATGCGACGACGGGAGGGGGAGGCGATGGGATGGAAATGGCATCCCATCACATCCCATCACACTGGGTTGGGGCGAACACCTTGAAAAGGCACATCTTACTTGGGCGCAAGCCACGCTAGATACTGCCTAAAGCGGTGCACAGGGCTGGGCAAGCCCGTAGACGAGATCTGCGCCGTAAAGTACTTTACTTAGGTTCATAGGTACCTACTTAGGTACTTAAAGTAGGCAGAGGACCCGTACCGGTGCCTGATTTATCGCAGCCAGCCAGGACTGGCTGTATCGTCCACTGTATAGGAAGCCGGCATGTACTTGGCAATGCGTGCAAAGAGGTACCTCCCATACCAGCATTGACTGGATGCCCCTCCCCCCCGGGTGGCTTGCTAGGCGAAACATTACACGTGCCGCGGTTGGGCGCGACGCTGGACGAAGACGGACCAAGGAATGTGAGAGATAACTAACGGGCAACAGGCGTACATTCGTCAAGCGGGGGGGGGGGGGGACGCGCGCGGCCAGTCCTACAGGACGCCAGCGCGATGAACGAACGCGGCAGCCATCTGCCGGGGCTGGTTTTCTTGGTATCTATCCGGAGTCTGGTGTTGGCGACCAAGCGGGCGGCCTCGGGCCAAACACGACGACGATGGGCGCCGCGGATCCGCATCGCGCTCTCTGGCCTAGCTGGCTTTTCGTCGCCCGTGGGGCTGACGGACGATAAACGAGACGGCTTGGTTTCTGCTGAACCTGTCCCCCCACCCCGGCTCGTGGACCGGATGGGCTCGTACATGGGAAACGTCGGATCTCCCCCCCCCAAAAGGTCCCATTTCCACATGTCGCGGGTGCGAAAAGCCGTTGGCATGAGTAAGAAAGAAAAAGAGTGGCATGGAGCCAGAGGGCGAAGGTTTGAAGCCGTTGGTCCGTCTCCACTGACGCTCGAAATAGAATTCTTACAAAACATCCCATCCACTCCATCCACCCGCACATTCGAGCTGAGGAGAACATCCGCGCCCTAGCTGGGCGACTAGTGAAAGAAAAATAAGTGTCCACCACGGCCAGTGGGCACCGGCGATGCCATGGGATCCAGATGGCATCTATCCCCATTCCTCACCATCCATGCGGAGAGCCATGTTGCCCATATGTAGGTGGATTGGGGGGGGGGGGGGGGGGGGGGGGAAGCTTGGAGGTGCACAAACAGAAGGTTGCCCGCTCCCTCTGCATGGGGTCGTCGCAAACCCGAACGAGCAGGCAAGCCCCGTCTCGGCAGGCCTGATCCCAATCCCTCGGGGCCTGGCAAACACGTCCGCAAAAAAGACGAAGAAAAAAAAAAGACAAACATCATCGGCCCTTCATCAGACGTCCCGTCACGAACCCCAGCCTAGATGGTGTGTGTGAGACCTGGGCGCCAGAGCCCGTCCCCGTAACCCAAAAGTCGGGCCCCCGTATACTGGACACGAGCGATGGATAAGTCGCTGGGCCCGGGCTGTCGATACGATGCGACGTCCGGATCCGGATCTGTTCGTCTTTGTGCCAGAAGGGGGGGGGGGAGGTGACCCCCCCCGTTCTGATGTCATGTTCCTCCACTTCGTCCAGCCCCAAGAAGCAACGATGCGGCTCTTGGAAATGTTCCGTAGCAAATGAATGGGCTTGGGCTCGGCAATAGTCCAGAGGGGACGCCCCCCCCCCCCCCCCGGACCCCCCGGGAATGGAACCGTGGGAAAATCTAATTCAGACCCAACTCTTACTCTCTCTTCTCCATCTCGGTCCCGAGCCAAAAGGCCACTGCATCAATTGATCCCTTTTCCTTCCCCCGCCCGGGACCCAGCGACTAGTCAGGAATGCTGGTAGGGAGGAATCCAGCCAAGCCTGGACAATACCAGACTCGACCCGAATGCATACCTCGGTACCTTAGGTACTTACTTTAGGTATTTTACCTACATAGGTACTTCCCCAGGTAGGTACTTATCTATTAGTCCCGTTCGTGGGTCCTCTCGCTCGCTACGATGCATCGTTTCCTGTCTAGCCTCTCCTCCTCCTCCTCCTCCTTCTCCTTCTCCTTCTCCCCGCCCGCTATCGTGTACCCGTTCCCGAACGCCCCCTTTGCCAACGGCCGCCAGCGCACGCCACCGGGAGGAGGGGGGCGCGCGCGCGCGCGTATTGCTAAATCGGTCGCGCGCGTTTGCACCACTGACTCAGCCAGGGGCCCGGGCGGGACAGAAAAAAAGGCCGACCTGGAGCGCAACCGGGCGGCCGACGGTGAGCGAGGGAAGGCGGCGCATTTGTCTTCGTGTCATCTCACGCCCGTCTGCAAAAGGCGCCATGGAATAGGGTAGGCCAGCCACATAGCCACGGGGGGAGGGGGGGGGGGGGGGGGATTCCACCACCCCTTCCACCACCCCGTAAGAGGGCATACGGGGCCAGGAGCTTGGATCCGTGGCTCTCTCCGTTATCGCCAGCCACACATGCTACTTTTAGGCACCCCAACACCACCCGAATCCACGAAATGGCTTGGTTGGTCTCACGGGTCCGAGAGGCGGAAACGAGCGAAGCCCGCCAAATCAGACGATGGTGAGATACACGGGCGGAGCGCACACGCTCTCTCTCCCTCACTCTCTCTCTCTCTCTTTTTCGTGACCGCTCTTGGCGGGCTGGCCCTCCCGTTGCGATGAGCTGAGCCGCGCGCTTCGTCTTGCCCCTTCCCGCTGGCTTGGTGGTTGTTTTCACCTGCCACAATGGACGTCCACGCCCTCCGTCCCCCCCCCCCTGATCTTCCTGACTGCTATTTCCCCCGGGGGCCATGTGACTGGATGGCGGTGTCGACGCTTTCGCGGGTACCGTCGTCCGCTAGCAGCCCGGGATTCCTTCCTTCGGGCTTGGGCCTCATTTCAGGGCAAGGGGGGGGGGGGGGGGGGGGGGAAGAAGAGGGGGGATCGGTCCGCGGTTTACTATGAAGGCGTGCATCGTAATCAAAAAAGAAGAGGCGCGCGGCGAAGGAATGTCGCGGGCTCCATGCTGCTCAATTTCGTGCTTCCTCGCTAGGCCTTCCTTCGTCCCGTGCCGAGGCCCGAAATAGAAACTACCCAAGGCGGGCTGCTGACAATCCAACTCATAAAATGCCATGCGAAAAAATATCTCGACGGATGCCCATCTGGTCACCACCACGTACCAGTGTATGGATCCTGTTCCTGCCTTTTATACGGTCTCCATAGCCGGCCCTTGCTGACCGCCGGAGCGAGGCCCAGCGTGGCCGGCGGGCGTCTCGGGCGTCTTCTGCTCCCGGCCAGCCGCCTCCCCGTCGTCCCAAAACTGGGTTTGCTTATCCCGCCCCCTGATCAGGCCGTAGACGTCGAAGGGGTCAACCAGGGTCGCGAGGAAGTGGCGCTCCGACCTGTAGCCGGGGCCGAGGACCTCGGTCACGCCGTCGCGCGCGAGGTAGACCTTGGTGCTCGGGGGCAGCCAGCGGCGGGGGTGGCGGGCGTTGAGCAGGACGCCGTTGGCCAGCATCAGGGCGGCCTCGAAGAGGTAGAAGAACCACTCGTGGCGCACGAGCGGGCTCAGAGTCGCCGCGTCGAAGCCCGGCGCCCAGTAGTCGGCCCGCGCCAGGTCGAAGTACTCGGCCACGCGGTAGGCGGTGCGCGCCGCGAGGAGGCCGCTGCTGAGGTACAGCGTCGCCAGGGGCCGCTCGACCCGGGCCGCGCGGACGCCCGCCCGCCGGCACCGCGCGTGGAACGTCCCCGCGAGCCCGACGAGCGCCGCGACCACGGCCAGCTGGAGCACCAGCGCCGCCTTGATCAGCGCCTGCCCCGTCGCCCGCTGCCCCGCCGACAGCGACTGGTTCGCCGTGTACGCCGCGCCGTTGCCGTTCAGCGCCTCGACCACGACCGAGACGGCCGCGAACGTCGTCAGCACCCGCCCCGGGTGCATGGGCGAGTGGTAGGGCACGAAGTACAGGATGCGGCCGAGGATGTAGTAGTTGGCCAGCTCGTACAACGGTCTGGCCCTCCCCCCGCCCTCCCCCCTCCCTCCGTCAGTATTCCGGTGGTGTCGCAAAAAGAAAAATGCGCCGCGCGGGCAGACTCACGGAGCCGCATAAACCAGGCATATGCTGACAATGTACACGATCAGGTCGTCGTAGTGGAACGCCCCGATCTCCCTCGCTATGAAGCCGGCCGTGAACAAGGCGCTGCAGAACACGTACAGCCCCGTGAGACGCCAGCACTTGTACCGCACGGCCTGCCATACGTGGACCAGCCCCGAGGCCATGAAGGCGACAGCGAAGAAGACGGGGGCGCCCTTGTTGGGCGCATAGAACCACACCGAGCCCTCCACGTAGCGGCCGTCGTCCACCATGGCGGAGCCGTTTCAGGGTCCTATGTCGCGGTTTGAAAATATCGGAGGGTGTACCAGGTATGAAATGAGCGTTCGGGGTGCGGGTGTTTTCAGAGTTGTGGTTTTCTGGTGCAAGGTCACATAATAGGTTAAGAAGTAAGGTATACATCTCGGTCAAGCGTTCCTTCCAGAGACAAAAGGCACCCGGCCCGGCTCTTTTATAGAGGCCAACGGCCTATGGGTTGGCACAACATGGCCCGGCTGCGATGCCGCCAGTTGCGGCCAGGTCTTGTCGTTGAGGGGGGAGGGGGCGCCCGCGATGCATGCATACAGCCTCGAACGAAGCCGCGGGGGGTGTTTGCCCGCCGATACGACGAATGCGAGATGACGGGCCGCCGGTCACACGCACACGCACACGCACACGCACACGCACACGCACACGCATCGGCCTTTCGCCCCGGGCCGGCTGCGGCTGAGGGACGGTCTCGGGGCTCCTTGTGTCGATCGTAGAGCCCAAGTTTGTACATTGGCGACTGTAAGTGCCTCCTCCTACATACATACATGGTATAGCTCGGGGCGCCGGATGGACGGTAGTGAGCACTCGCTCGGGTCGCTGACTGGCCGAAACCCGTGTGTATCCAATCCACACTTCGCCCGTCGTATTCCTCGCTTTCGGTGCCTGGTGGTGGCTTGTCGATCTACCTACCCCACAACGCTTGCACCCGGAGGCGGGCATGGAACCAATAGAGGACGAAGGGGATCAGATCGTGACCCATGGAGCTGGGCGGGCGAAGTGCCCTGGTGCCCAGGAGAGACAAGTGCTTACTTGGGCCAACAACGGCTATGTACTGCTCTATTGGTAGAGTGACAGCAGGTGGGATACATGAGTCCTCAGTCACCTCGCGCCCGGAACATCGCTAGCGTGAGGCGTTTCAGGCTCACAGCTCACACCGGGTCCTGACATGCTGTAGACATGGATCCGTGAGCGTGCAGCGCGTGTGCGCCCCGAATTGGGGCTACATACTTTTTACCATGCTCGCGGTTGACATCAAAAACGTCACCTAGGTTTGACAGAGAGAAGTGGCCAATAGGACTTGTTAAATTGACCTACGTCTGTCAATTAGTGGGACAAGCTCTGTGAACTCTTTTCTGGTCTGCGATACGTGACAGGTAGTAAGCCACTCGATCCAATTGGGGATTGCGGCTGTCGCGGTGTTGCCCTGGAGGAGCGTAGAGGTCTCAATAACATCGCCAACCAGTTCAACAGACTGGTTCCTCTGGCTGGGGTCAGGAGCGTTTTATCGAATGGTATAGACCTCTTGGATACTGCTCTGCTCGCTTTTAGTATAAGCATCCAGTATCTCTTCTAGCTGAAGCTGTGCGGGCTCGAAATTCGACGAAATCCTTGTCCGATCAAACATAAGAAAGCTCTAACATTGCATACATACTTATATAATACATAGTGGTATGTACTTATCCATCCATTAAACATTAAGGGAGGACCCCTGGCAGCTGTAGGCGCCTTCCAATAGCCACGATCCGTCTGCTAACCTCGATGGCCTGTGCGTCCAGCTCCAGCTCCTCTAACTCTCCGGTTCTTCTCTCTTCTGTCCATCGAGCAGTCAGAGGAAAACTGAACCCGCCAGGTTTCTTCCGGGGGTGACTTACCAAATATCGCGGCAAGGATCAGGTCCGGTGGTGGCCTGGACACGAACCTTCTCGATGATGCAATACGCACATCGAAGATTTGAGCAGTAAGGGCAGGTTTCGCGCTGGACGGGAATCGACGAATGGCCACATGCGCAGCATTGCCAAAGCCATGCAAACTTCTTTTTCGGCTAAGAGCACGCGCGTGTCAGTACGATCCTCACGGCGAGGTTTTTTTTTTTTTTTTTTTTATCGTGGCCTTCCCACTTACCATTTTTTATTCCAAGATTAAGACGGGGCAATACGCGCATAACCTTGTGGCGGTTTCCCTGACCAGAGCAATGCGTGGTGCCCGTCACTTCGGGACAGCCAAAATGTGGCAGTTGGACTGTGGCATCATGATTTACGATGGACGCTTCTAGTATTTATTCAAAACAATACCACAAAAGGTTCAGGGGTGCGTTCGTGGTCTGTGCAAGGTTGCCATGGGCTACATACCTCCATCCGTCACCCTATGTACTATGGGAGGTAATGATGTGCTGTGGCGGCCTGCCTGGTGTTTGACGACTGGGCCGTTTCTGCGGCCCATCTGTCGTTCCCCCATGTTAACCAATACATTGGTACTGTAAGTTACGCCTGCCACCAACCGTGCTAATATCCGTATCTGTTTTATCATGCCGCGTAGCCAGTACCTAGGATATAACGGATTGGAATGACCTAACAGACTGGCGCCCGACATGCGATGCTGGATTTCCTCTCGAGGATCTACGCATAGAGCGAGAAGGTTTGGAGTGTTCGGTTACGATGCTATGCGGCCATAGCCCACTTACACCAGTTATTGCCGTGTGGTCGTTCATATGTCCAAGCGCGCGCGCCAATGTCAATGGCTTCAATAAACGAGCTGTGTCCAAAACCTTGGTGACCACCGATTCAGTGTGATCTATGGAAACACTGATTCCTTTCTTGTGGTCCTTTCAAATTACTCGATCGCGACTGATGGTTGCTCGAATCCATTTCCAAGTATCACGGGGCCCAAGGGTCCTCAAATACATCCGTATCCCTCAGGCGCGGTTCCAAAGAAATATAGCGTCAGCTGTGGTCTGGGCGGCTACCGCGGCCACATGCGTTAGATATGAGATTGGGACTATATACACGGAATTCCAGCCAGGTCCGCAGAGACGAAACGGCATGGTTACTCCGAATGAAGGGTGCTGGACATGCCTCTTTCTTGTAAGGCTCCGTGCCGCTACCGGGACTTTTCCAACAGCCCCATACCTTACCTAGGTTACCTTAGGAGTACGTGATGAATTGGTCAGGAACCTACCTGCAATCGGTATGTAGGGTCCAGGCGCAGCCCTTCCACGTAGCACCGTATATGACCTGCGCGATTCTAGCCGGTCTTGGGAACGGTGGGAGCATGCGTATGGTTACTGACTAAAGACTCGACTGCCGTGGAACCGTAACAGCACTATATGGAATGACAATGCTGACATCAGGACTCGGAAGGGAAAGAAAAACACGCAGTGCTGGGCGGAGCTTGAGCAATATGCAACACCCAGGTGAGAAGGACACGTGTCTTGACAATTAGGTACTCATGATCCGTAGAGGGACTGCCCAGTCGTACACTGTGAGCTCATAGAAGACAGCAAGGCGCGACGTGTCCAATGTCGAAATCGAGATGAGTGCACCCACTCCTGGCATGTCCAGATCGAACGAGCCACCCAATATGATTCGATACGATGTTGCTCCCAAGCGCATCCCCACCGAGAAGAGGGCAATTAGAAGGACCGAGAGATGTTTGCTACATGTAACTCCTCCCAACGGGAAGCTGTGGGACAAGAATCCCGTGCCCTCTCGATGCCGAGGAAATGCTACCGTCTACGAAGTACAGACACGGCGTCGCCTTCCTCAGGATCGGGCCCTTACGTACGAGGTTACCTCGTTACCCGCCAAGCCGATCTCTTATTCCCGAGGTCGAGGGACTGCTGCGGGTGCGGAAGGATCGAAAATCTGCGGCCACCCGGCTCAGCCTACCAACTGCTATACCATGATGATCGATCACCGGGGGGGCTTGTTCCGCAAAGGCGACGCGGCCAGAAAACCCAACTGTATGACGACATGCGTTATGAGGCAACCGCCATCAACTGGAATAAGCAAGCAAGGTAGATAGATAGGCAGTTAAGGTAGGCGTCCCTCCTGGAGGGACCAACCATCAATCCCTCTTCCTTTCAACTTTCAACTATTGTTGTTCTTGGTTGGCTATCGCCGCCAACACCAGCCTACGCGGTCTGGACGATATCGATGGTCCTGGGTTCCATTTCTCTGCAGGGCCCGCATCCGAGCCCCCAGCAGCCGGGTCCGCAGAGTGCGGCTGTCTTGCAAACTTGTCCTACTCGCCGACCGTTGTCTTGCTTAGGAGGCGGCGGTAATATGCAGCCCGGGGTCCTTGCGATTTACGGTGTACGGTGTAAGTTGGGAGCGAATTACGACTTAGTCTACCGCGTACCACTCGAATGGGCGAGAACGGCCAACACAAACAGCCACCCACCATGGAATCGACACAATAATAACTGCATAAGCCCCTGTCCCCGAGCACCGCGCTTTTGCTACTTCATTTAGAGACTTAAGTAACAATTAATCATTCACAGGGGATGTGGTCTAGTGGTATGACGTTTCCTTAGCATGCTCAGCATGGAAAAGGTTCTGGGTTCGATTCCCAGCTTCTCCACAGCTTTTTGCGGTTTTTGCGATCGCTCTCTCTTTTTTGCCCTTCTTTTCGGCTGGCCTTTTGCCGATGAGGGGCACTGAGCAGGGAGCAGGATGTGCCGTAGTGGCCGCATGCTCCAGACGGCCTTCCTGTGCATAGGGTACAATTACGCGTGTCCGGTTGAAAGTGCCGTTGCTTCTCAGTGAAGAGCAGCCATGGTGGTAAGTCACAGCGAGAGAAGATTCGGTTGAAAAGTATTCAAGACGGCCATTTCCCCCTATCTCAGCCGTGGCGCATCAAGCATGCCAGCGCGAGTATGGTACAAGAAGCGGGAGCACGCCCCCCAGTATAGGATATCTATGAGAAAAGAAAAGGAAAAAAAAAAACAAGGGAGTCATATCATAGCATGCGCATCCTCCAACACCCCTTCCGGGGCCGTGATGTCCCATTTAAGCCAGAGAGAGGGCCAGGGCGGCCCAGCCCAGGGCTACAGCGTAGCCGGCGACGCCGGCCTGCGCCGCGGCGGCCTCCGCCGGGGCGCTCGTGGTCGCGCTGCCGTCGGTGGCGCCCGCCGCCGTGCCCGTGCTGTCCGAGCCGCTGGCCGAGCCGGCGTTGTTGGTGCCCGTGGCCGAGCCGGCGCCCGAGCTGGAGCCCGAGCCGCCGGAAGAAGAGCTCGCGCCATCGGAAGAGCTCGAGCCACCGGCGGAAGAGCCCGAGCCACCCGACGAAGAGTCCGAGCCGCCAGACGAAGAGCCCGCGCCTCCAGAGGAAGAGCCGGAGCCGCCAGAGGAGGAGCCAGAGCCGCCGGCAGAAGAACCGGAGCCCGAGCCGCTGCCGCCCGAGCTGGCGCCGCCGCTCGCCTCGGGCAGGGCCGCCGAGGGGTTGCCGGACACGGGCTCGGCCTCGGCCTTGGACAGGATGGGCCCGCAGGCGGCGGCGGGGGTGGGCTTGGCGGAGAGCAGCTTGGCCTGGCCGTTGAAGTCGCAGGCGGCGGGGGCGGCGCCGTTGTTGGTGTAGTAGGCGTTGAGGACGTGGGCGAGCTGGGCCGTCGAGTTGCACATGGAGAAGGCGCCGTAGGCGCCGCGGGCGCCGTCGGCGGCGATGGCCTCGCAGGCCTTGGGGTCGAGCCCGCAGACGGTGCCGAAGAGGGCGCCCATGTCCTTGGCCTTGAGGTCGGGCGACGGCACGCACTGCGCCGCGCTCATCATGCAGTCGCACGTCGCCGGCTGCGGCGTCGGCGGCAGCGCCTCGGCCGCCTCCCACCGGCCCTTGGCCACCTCGGGGCACGCGCGCGCCTTGTTCTTGGGCTGGTACGCCTTCATCGACACCGTGGCGTTGGGCGACGGGTACCCGAACTGCGCGATCTGCGCCGCCAGCGCCTTGAAGTCCTTGGACTTGACCGCCTTGCCGGCCTTGTCCACCGACACGAGCCCGAAGTCGTTCTGCTCCTGGAAGTACTCGTACGCGAGGCCGCCGCTCCACACGCGGTTCATCAGCTTCGAGTACAGCACCGACGTCTCCTGCCAGGGGCGCGCGGCGCCGCCGCCCGGGTTGTTGCACCCATATTCCGAAAAGAAAGCCGGCACGGAGTAGTCCGAAAAGGCCTTGGTGCGCTCCTCGTAGCCGCTCTCCTCGAAAGTGCTCTTGCCGCACCACTCGTAGATGTTGTAGCCCCAGAAGTCGACGGCCTCCTTGGGGTCGGCGCAGTTGAAGTAGCTGGCCAGCTCGTCGCGCGTCTTGGTGTCGTCGTTGGTGGCGTAGCCGACGCCGATCCAGCGCCCAAAGTCCTTAGACGCGATGTAGGCCTTGCTGTCGCGGACGGCGGCCTTGACGAAGGCTGAGGCCGCCGTATTGGTGTTGTTGTTGGTCACCTCGTTGCCGGCGAAGAAGCCCAGCGTGTTAGTGAACTTGCCCATGCTGTCGATGACGGCCGTGTAGCGGGCCATGAGCTCCGTGTTCCAGTGCGGGTCATCCCGGTTGATGGAGATGTCGGGCTCGCTGAGGTCGGCGATGACGTAGATGCCGGCGTCCTCGAGGGCCTTCATGCACTCGGTGTGGTCCTTGGACGGGTCCACGGCGTAGACGCGGATCGTGTTGGTGCCCAGCTCCTGGAGGAGCGGGATGTCGCGTTGACAGCTCTTGGCATCGGCCAAGGGGTCCGTAAAAGAGGTCTGCCCGGCCGGGGCCGAGCCGCCGACGCCGACGCCTTGCTGGTAGGCCACGCCGCGGATGAAGAACTGCGTGCCGTTGGAGGAATGAAAGAAGTATTGACCCTGGGGCCCAGTGTTAGTGTCGCATTACGTAGGTTTTTGTTGTGAGCCCCCCTCTCCCCCAGTTTTGATGTACGCGGCGTCCGTCTTCCGCTTACCTTGGCGACAATGGGATCGACTTTAGCCACGGCGCCGGATGCCAAAGAGAGCGCGGCCAAGCCGGCAGTGGCGAGCGAGGAAAACATGACTTCACTAGGAAGTCGAAGGGCGAAAAGGGGAAAGAAAGAAACACCTCGGATCAACGAAGGAACGGAAGCTCGTGGGACAGGGCAAAACAACACGACCACGGCGAGACTAGCTCGATAAAGAATGAATGAATGAACGGGAAGGGCGCAAGAAGGAGGAAAAGGGCCAAGAAGGGAAAACAGAGAGCAACCTCACTGAAGAGACAGACAGACAAACAGACAAACAGACAGACACGGAGGTCCTGTTGTTTTGTCGGGACCTCACGGGAGGGAGACCCACGGTGCCGGGCGGCCGGCCTGCACCCCCTTGCCCACACCCTATCGAGCCATCCATATTTCCGGGTGGTAAGGGCTCGCGCGCTGTCAAACGGAACCTGATACATTGGGGCCCAGGAGAGCGTCGAATAGGGGCGGCGCGAACATGGTGTGGTCCAGTAGCCGGTGGGGAGGATCCCGTCCCGCGCCCGCGCCCGTTGTGGGTTCCTCAGCGCAGATGAAACAATGGACGTTGCGGCCTTGCAAGTTCATCGCCCGCGCAGCCGTCATGGGCAATTGCACCGCCCCTCGTGTGCGAGGCCGCCCTACGACCCTGCAAGGGTCCCTCCGAAAAGGGCCTGTCATCAATCCGTCGCAGCGGGCGGACGGGGTGCGGTCTGTCTGCCCGTACTCGGCGGGACAGCCGGTGGCTTCTGCGTCGCGAGGCACCAGTTGGGCCTTCATCAATGCACAACGGCACTACGCTTTCTACCCGAGCTTTCATGCCCGCAATCATTATCATCACCATAATCATCATCGTCACCACGCATTTCGGGCCCATGACAGACATGCTGTATGGGGATGTAGTCTAGTCCAAACGAGCTGTCACGGTGGGGGGTTCGGGGGAGGCGCGCGTGCGGCAATAGTACGGGGCAAAATGGCGCCTTGTTCGCGCCGCGTTAAACTTGATTTAAACCTCGAGGGCCCGGAAGAAGGCCGGGCTCTCGTAGCCCTCGACGACCTTGCCGACGGGGGCGGCAAAGGCGTCGTCGCCGTCGCCCCCGGCCCCGGCAACGAAGCGCTGGACATACTTCTGGGCCACGCGGAGCCAGGCGGCCTTCTCGGCCTGCGAGGCGCCGGAGCCCTGCCAGACCCAGATCTGGGCGCCGGCGTCGAGCAGGAAGACGTCGTTGCTGTCGAGGTCGGCCCGGGTGGCGCCGCCCTCCTTGACCTTGCCGAAGGTCAGCTCGCCCGAGGCGTCCGACAGGCGGTACAGGCTGCGCGGGCGCGACGGCGCCGTGCGGCCGCCCTTGCGCGCCGACCGCATCGGCCGCTCGCAGTGGAACTCGTCGTGCGTCGAGTCGCCGCCCAGCATGTCCACGATGGCGCGCGCGCGCGACTCGCTCTGCGCCACCACCTCGACGTCGTTGTGCTTGGCCACCGTCATGTCGTGCACCACCTGGGCCGCCTTGGCCTTCTCCATGGGGCTGCAGTTCCGGCCCTGCCACACGTAGATCTTCTCGTTGGTCTCGTAGATGAAGACGTCGTCCTCGTCGAGGCTCTCCCACGTGCACGGCACCTCGTGCACCATGACCGAGTCGGCCCGCCCCGCCGACGGGTGCTTGAAGACGCGGAGCAGCATGCGCACCTCGGGGGCCTCCTCGTCGGCGTCGACGTGGGTGAAGCCCGAGGCGACGCCGCCCGCCAGGATGGTGATGCGGGGGAAGAGGGCCACGAAGTCGTCCGAGGGGTCGACCTGGATCTCGCGGTGCTGCGTGGCGGTGCCGTGCAGGAACTCGTCGAGCTCGACCGTCTTGTAGGCGGCGGTGCCCACCTCGTCCTGCGAGCTCTTGCTGCCGAGCCAGAAGAAGACGTCATGGCCGAGCTTCTCCTCGCCCTCCTTGTCGCCGACCTTGTACGAGTGCAGCACGATGTAGCTGTCGCCCTCGTGGAACTTGCCGTACTTCTCCTTGGGCCAGGGCACGACCTCGAAGTTCTCGATGCGCCAGATGTACAGGCCGGCGGCCTCGCCGACCTGGCCGTCGTTCCACGCCGGCTCCGACGCCGCCGACTGGTACTTGACCTTGTGGTCAATGTCCGAGCCGATCAGCTCGACGTTGCTGTCCCGCCAGTCGTACTCCTTGGGGTGTACGAGACCTTCGTGCGGGGCCATGATTGCGGCGGGAAGAGAGAGAGGATGGATGGATGGATGGATGTGGACAGGGATGAAAGATGAAGTAGAAGGTGCGACTGGATATTGCTTGTAGTGACTAAGTACTTAAGCAAGTAGGTAGGTTAGTATGTACCTTTATATATCTTCCAAGCAGCGTTTGTATGCCCGGCTATAGATGACTCGAGGAAGAAACGACACGCTGTTTTATAATACGCCCTTAGTGAGCTCGTCTGCCCACGCCTCGAAGCCAGAGAGAGCCAATTACTTGTCACCGCGCATTGTCAGGTACCGCTGGCGCATTCGGGGGCCCCAGTCGCCGCCCGCCCGGTGACGTCGATCCACTACTAACACGCCTAACTAACCACGTCAGCCGGTGGGCTGTACCATTGGCATTGCCCTGAATCAAGCACTGCTGACTGACTGACTGCCCATGGAACCCATTCATTCCATGGAAGAGCCGAAGCCGACTGGCTGAAGCCAAAAAGAGGGTGGTGCATAAGAAAGTCCTGAGCCGCTGCGAGCCCTGTTTTCGCAGGTCCCTAGTTGCGGGAATGCTATGGGATCCCATATGGCTGGTGTTCGTTGGTTGGTAGGCTCTTATGCGCAGAAGTGAACGCCCGCCATCAATCGGGCCCAACCATAGAATGTGGATGGAAGGCGAATTCAGCCACGATGGGGTAACGGGCATTCATTCCCCCCACGATGGAGCCATAACGACCCCTTTCTACGTACTTACATAAGTACCTAAGTAAGTACGAATACTTGCAAGGTGTATGTATACGTATGTATGTATTTACACAGTCGCAATTTCTACTGCAGTCACCCACTACTGAACTATTGAATTTAAGTACTTCTTTACTAACATCCATGGGATACTTACTTACCTCCTACTTTAGACATCTAAGATGAATGTATGCAAATACCTACGACACTCTAACCTCCACTGCAGGGGCGCAAACTGTGGTCACCTTCCCTTCTGTCCTTCAAGCCGACCCCCGGGATGCGCTCTCGTGCTCACAGGGCTTCCGGCCGTAGACAATGTAGCTGCCAAACTCGTGTGTTACTGAAGTCATTCGTCACGGAGGGGGAAAAACAACAACCTACCCGGGCCAGTAGAAATGAATGTCCCGGTTGTGCACGTCCCGGGCGGCCTGGGCGACGATGGGGTCCAGGACGGCGGGCGGGAGGCCGAGGCCGGCGGGGCCGAGCAGCTTGGCCGAGATGGCGTCGACGACCTCGGCGCCGCTGATCTCGACGTAGCTGCCGATCCGGCGGCCGACGGGGTCGCGGGGCCACGGGTTGCCGGGCAGCCGGAGGCGGCGCTCGACGACGTCGACGAAGCCGGCCGCCCGCATGTAGTCGCGGTACTTGCGCGCGCACTCGAAGTCGCGCCCCGTCGCCGCCGCCCCGGCGTTGGCGAGGTGGCCCCACTGGTGCAGCGCCGTGCCGCGGTGCGAGTCGTCGTCCGAGTCGACGTTCCACATGAAGTCCTGGTACTCGACCCACCCGCCCGGCCGGAGGTGGTCGTACGCCTTCTGCAGCACCCGCCGGTGGCTGGTGTAGCAGCTGAACATCAGACCTGGAGGGGGGTGTGGGTTTCCACCGTCGCCTCGGTCAGTCCCCCCTACTAGTGTTTGTTCCAGTGCGCAGTGGAACGATGGATATTGGGGGAGACGGCACGGCTTACGGGAATGGATAAAGTCAAAGGGTTCGTCGTGAACCCACAGCTCCTCGGCGTCCTCCCGAACAAACTCGACGTTGGGCACCAGGCCGTCCATGTCGGGCTGGATCAGGCTGAGGTCGGTCCCGATGACCCGGGAGCCCGGGTGCTGCCTGGCGAACTCGATGGCCCAGATTCCTACCGCCCGCGGGTTAGTGCGGGTCGTTCGCGGAAAGCCACCCCGAGGCCCGTGGTACCTGTGCCGGTGCCGATGTCGAGAACGCGGGCGGGATCCCCGCGGAAAGGCGCCAGGGCGAGCGCCCCGTCGAGCAGGAGGACAAAGGCCCGGTGGGTGAAGTCGAGCCGGTCCTGCTCGATGGCGTCGTTGGGCAGGTAGTACCGGTCGGGCCGGTAGTTTTGCCACGTCCTCCCGTTCTCCTCGAAGGACCGGGGGTCGGCCACGGTGCTCCCCGGCGGGAACGGCGGATAGTGCGCCCCGGAGCCCGTCCGGGGAAGCTGAGCAGCGTTCCAGAACGCCCGGGGCCCCGTGGTGGAGGCCGTCATGTCCTCGGGTGCCGAATTGGGACCTTGGGTCGGCTCACTGACACCCGTATCTGCATGGTAGGCCTGCGAAGATACGTCAGAATTTCCGGGTACGGCCTGCAGGTGCATACCTAGGTAGGTATGGACGCCTCACATTCGCAGTCCCACCATTGGAGGTGAAGTAAGTGTTAACCATGTCACACTTGTTTTGCGAGAATCGCCCTGGACTTCGGTGGTTTCGTATAGCGATTTAGTCGCGAAGATTTATTGAGTAAGCAGATTTGAGTCCCTCTGAGCGGAAGAGCCGAGGCCTTTTCGTTATGGTTTTCATCCGTGCCGGCGTTCTCAGCCTCACGACGAGGAGAGGGAGGAAATGAGGGGTCTGTCCGTGGGCCCCGCATCGTTTGAACCCAATGGTAGATCTTATCACGCAGTTCCATGGTACAGCCACCGCCATAATGCGCTCCTGTGTAGGACAGTACGGCCACGCAGGGTGTCTGTCAGCTTGCATGGGCGCTTGCGAACACGAACACGCTTGGAGTGGGAACTGTTAACCCCCCGATAGATAGAAACAGCTACTCATTTGACACGACGGGCAGGCAGAGCACGGCTAAACTAGACGCTCTTTGCTCACGGCATCGTTGCTAGCCATGGATGCATGGTGTGTACGTATGTATTTGATACATATATATCTAGGAACCGGCCAAAAGAGAGCTGGGGAGTGGGTGAACAATAGAGAAGAGAGGAAGGAAGGGGTGCAAAAGAAAAGTGCATAGTAGAGAAATAAAGAGCTTTCAACTCGGGCAAAAGTAAATCTTGCAGGTCCGCCTGGGGGTCGAACCCAGAATCTCCTGATAAATCCATGGAAGATCGTAGTCAGACGCCTTGCCATTGGGCCAACGGACCTTGTTTGTTGTTGAAGTGACAAGCTCTTAATTTAGAATATGTAGAAACCCTATCTGCTGCTGCTGGTGCGTAAGAGTTTTTCGCTGTCATGTGGTTGGGACGGGGTGGTTTGGCTGACCCACAAAGCGGCCTCTCCAATCGACCAAAAAACTGGGCAGGGAGGGTTACCTAAAGAGGTACCTACAGCTGCTTGCATGCCTCTAGTGGGTGCCAGCTTACATGCTGCCCTTTTCGCAAGAGCCGTGGGTATGGAAGGTGTCGAATGAAGGCGGTATGAGGTACTTTACTTTATTTGGCCCAGAATCCACGATACTGATTGACGTCTTGATACGATCAAACGTCCCCCAAGCCGTCTGTATTCCTTGGCTCCGCTCCTTGTTCCTGAAGCCTGTGGGGTATTAACACTGTTGTCATCCTTGTTCCCAGAACCTGCGACGCCTCCCCGAGCTTTTTCGAACACCATCGCTTCCCCATACTGTCAAATGCCAGCCAAACCACAAGCTCAAGCACGATGAAGAGGATGAGCGCTGCCCATGGGCTCACAGGGATGGGGATGAAGCCGCTTTGGGTGCTCAGAAGGCTGGCGGTCAAGGCGACGGGCAGGGAGATCTGGATGATCCATCAGCGTTGTATACTTTGAGTACTTCGGTTCGCATTCACCGCGCAGCTTACAAATGCGATGTAAGTCAACATGTTGACGTCTTTCGTCGAATTCTGCTGCAAAACAGCCGACTCATGGTTCTCGCGGGCCAGCTGAAGGGTCATCTGTAATTGTCAGCCGACGTCCAAGATCGTGCGGACGTCGCATTGAAACTCACGTCCCGAGGAATGTCCTCGCTTATTTCCTTGGTGATGTTCTTCAGCTCCGTACTCCGTAATCTCATTTTCCTGAATGCCTTGTGTATGGCGGTAATGGAATGGTTGGTAGGGTCTGGCATGCTGGTCGCTCGGTCCTGGGCAATGAAATAGTGCATGTCTCCCTCGAGGAATAGCTCCCAGGCATCGAGTGTCGAGTCGATGCATTTCGAGAGGTCCCTTAGCAGGAAAACTGTGTCGCTCACCCAGCTGCTCAAATCCGAAGCCCTGCTGGATCTCTGCTCCGTTCTGGCTTTTGAGTCTCCGGCGTAGCTTTCGAAGCGGCTGAGAATCTCTGGCGGTTGGAATAGGTGCTTCTTTTTCTACATGCCTTGTCAGCGGGCCATGATCAAGGGAAGCGGGGAGATTTACGTAGTCCTCGATCTTCTGCGCAATCATTTCCACTGTATTGTTCCATTCTTCGCTGAATTGACGAACTCTAGCGTCCAGAACCGTTAGGAAGTAGGCTCGAGGATCCCAGATTGGCTTCATTCGGTCCCGGCTCTTCTTTCCTGCCGTGAGAGGATCAACCGCGACGAACCCGTTGTCTTCGTAATCGTCAATATTCTCGCCTTCTCCGAGTTCTGGGTCTTCATGGTACGTGTCGATGAATGCATATGCTGTCCAGGTCCAGTGGTCGTGTCCAGTGATCATGCATGACAGTTGTACCGGGTACAAGTAGTCTTCGTCCTCGTTGGCGCAGGGGTTGGATCCGGTGGGTTGGCTGAGGAATGCGACAGATCGGGGGGTTCGTAGCTGGGTGCCGTCGCTGTGGGCTCGGCTGTCTTTTCGGGGAAATCTTGATCGTCTCAGCGCGAAGAATGGAAGGTGGAAAGCCATTGTGAAAGAGACGGGACCCTCAGGCTGGGCATTTTAGTACCAAAACACAGTATAAGTGCTTAGCAGAAGAACTTACAGGGATGCTGACTTCAATGCCCGGCTTGAAATCTAGATGGTGAAAGATTGCATCTCGAAGGGGGTGGACCTGGTGGACGGATGCCGTGGCCGCTATCGCCAAAATAGAGGACTGGCCCAGGTTGGCGATGAAGCTATAACATATTAGTGCCTGAACTAGGATCAAAGTTGCGAGGCTGTTGTCACCCATGGTGGACACACAGTAAGCGTCTCGAGGCATCAGGTCTCTCGGCGGCGGAATCGTCGTTTCGCGTATTTGTTGTTGTTTCGCCGGTGACCTTTTTCACTCTGAACCTCTGCAAAGAGCGTAAGAGCTTAGATGGTGCTTTTAGGTGCACTTTACTTTCATTGAGCATATACTAACCTGTTCCCTCAATGCCTGGTACAGCGCATGGCTGGTAAGTATGGCAGGATAGGGCCTGATCCCGCCGTCGATATCACGGTCCTCCAGTACGGCAACTTCCGCCAGATCCGTTTCCATCAATCTGAGGGTGGCTTTTGAGCAGAAGGGGAGCACTTTGTTAGCCTTATAGGGGCAGGGATCTTGGTCGTTGGCGCCCTTCATGAACCTCTTCATGATATCTGTCTCGGTTCTCAAGGCAGAGTTGCTTTCGACAAAAGGCATGTTCTCTTCTTGCCGATCAACATCTCTCCTTTGGAAAAACTCTGGATCCCAGCGTATGAAAGGAGTCAACGGTCCTTGGCCTTGGAAAATTGGCGGCGAGCTCATCTTGACGTCGGGTCTGTAGGCTGGGCGCGATCTGTCACGAGATAGCACTTGATAGCGCCCGTAGTCCGGAATTGGAACTGGGTGCCCGTCTCGCTCCTCCTTACAAAAACCTTCAGTGGTTGGTAGGGCTATTATACCATGATACTGACCAGATTCGCCCGGGATACCGTGTGGTCAAGTTTTACTGGTCGCCAATACACCATTGGTCTTTTCATCATGCCCAACAGTACAGTCTCGATATGTTGGGAGTCGGTTGGGCCCCGAGGAGTGTGGTAGCCTTCTCTGCGTCGCTGTTCGTAGCGAATGGCATCGTATCGGGCAAACCGATATCATCCTATACACCGGGCGTTCGAGATGATGTCCAATCTCATTCGATGTGCCCCGCGTGAGTTTGGCCGCCTTGTACCACAACTTGCAGATGCGGCCTTGATGTAGCAGGGCAAAACAATTCGGCAATTTGATGAACGAGGATTTGGAAATAGGTTTTACGTCTGATGAGTATAACTACGGGGCTGTTCGAACAGAAATAACGGTGTGAAACTGAGGCAACAACACGCACGCGCTGGAGGGGCTTCGGCTACATCTATGTAAGTTTTGGTCGCCGGCTGAACACTTCGATGCTTCCAGGCAGCTCGAGCCATATAGAAATTACCAGGTTGAGGTTACCATTGCACAGCGCGGTTGCCAAAGACGGTACCGCCCTGGATATCTTTCTCCTCAATACTCTGGAGACAAAGTGAGAGGCTGTCCGGTCATTGCGACCCTCTCACCGCCGACCCCCAGGTCCAATCGGTGTCCACCAGGATCCGACACAGTCGGGCGATTCACTCAGCATTTCCGATCACTTCGAAAGGAATGATACGAGGCTTGCAGACAGGTGTAGCTGATACAATATTACTGGCCTTGAGAATGGGTTGGGCTGAGAGGCCTACGGGATCAGGGGTGCTTAAACACGGTAAGGGGTTGGTCAGCTGGTTCTACGACCTTGCACCAGGTGACAAGGAAGAGGCTTTGGCTGGCTACCCGTGTTGCTTCGATACACTGATACCACGCTACAGACTCGCTCGTGCTACAAATTCACCTAGGATGACGCTGTGCGTCAAGGCTGGTGATGCCCAACGACTGAAGGGGTTCGCCTCGTTTTGAAAATCAGAAGATGATGGGGGGATGGAATCGAGGCATCCGTCATGGGACATTTTTCATCTAACGCCCGGGAATACGCGAGGTAATTGGTCAGTGGACTTCCGCGGTGAAAACTTCACTCGCCCAGGTATAAAGGAGAAAGCGTGGCATCTGGGTATCCAGTCGATCGTGGCAGCTGAAGGAGGGCATTGCTGGCCTTGGCTGAAGTAACTCGGGTCAATAGAGGCCTCTCGAGGTCCCACGGCCCTGCACCGCTTCCGAGGCAACGAGAAGCTACCCGGGGGATGGAGGGGCAGTGATGGTAAGGTGTGTATGCAGCAGGGCTGCCGGTCTTGTCGGCTGGTTGGCTGCCTCGGCAGCTCCAGCGAAACAGAAGATGCTGGTCTATTCCGGTATTTCCCTATGAAAGCGCCTCTAACTTGGCCTTTCTTCCTGACCGCATATCTACCTCTAGACGACCAGCATGGCCGTGGCCCAATCGCGGCGGCCGCGGCGAGGCCTTTTCCCGATAGCACAGTATGTCTGATGCTTGATAGCCCTAGGGTGTACAGCCAAATACCCAAGTAAGTAGCTGTCCTTGTTGAACACGAGAGCCAACAGGTTGGCCTTTCCAGAGACCAGGCTCGAGGCCGAGGCAAAACTTGATCTCACGGTCCCATCTCTACAGACGGGCGACATGGAGTCACTGGTGATCCACCGGGATCCGACTTGACGCTGCGGGTGTGGAACAAGCCGACGATGCTTACAGAAAATGTGACAGCTCATGGCTATCGACACCGGTCAGTAGGTAGGCTGCTTCTGGATCGGACTACTTGGCTGGGCCATACAGCAGCAGTAACCCTGTAAGTGTGGTAGCCGATTCAACTGTACATGAATGGGCTGCCCCCGTTAACGGGTTCGGCTCGGCTAGCGATGGGTGACCGGGTCACTGGTTCGGCACAAGTTCTATGCGCCACAGGACGAGCAGTATCTGGGGGGGGGGGGGGGGGGGGGGGGTGGCTTGTCCCAGGGGGTGGTAGCGATTCGGGAGTGCGGGTGTCATTGCATGCTGACAACATATGTATGTAAAGTACTTTACCTATAGGCATGTACATAGGTACTTCTCCTGTCGCCAGCCCCTCGGTGTTAGTCTCAACACTTCCGCTCTGCAATGCCCGATCCCTATCCAAGTATGTACATACATGAAGTATTCCCTATGTCGCTGGGACATAAGTCAGGGAGAGAAAATGTGCTGGATTGCACAAATGTTGTGAACATCCAAGTACACCATAACTAGGTACTTAACTTACCTAAGTAATTAGCATACAAGTAAATGGACCTGGGTAAAGAAAGACGTTAATCAAGAGGCTCCCCCAGCAAGCACGTCATTTTTGGGCGCTTCGGAGTTCTCTCCATCTGCCTTGACCCTTGCAGCGCAACCGCACCAAAGGCCCCACCAAAATTTCCCCGGCCGTTGATAAGGCCTTGGCTCTGGGATAGTCATTCCTACATCGGCGCGCAACACGACGATCAGGTGAAGAAGAGACCAATTTTTGCGAATCTCCGAGGACGCCTCTCCGCCGACCGAAGTTCCCTCCTTGTCTTGTTGTTCCGCCGAGACTCGATCCACCGAATCCCGCCGCTGCTGCTGTTGCCGCCGCCGCACGCCCGCCCGCCGACGACGACGACAAAAGCCCGACCAAGCGCATTCACTCGTCCCTACCGACCGGTCGTTAACGACAGCGGGGCACAACACCATGGCCGACGCCGCAGCCGATATCGAGGAGAGGGGCGCCTCGCTCGACACAGTCAAGGACCTGTTCTCCGGTGCCGCCGGTGGCATCGCGCAGGTTCTCCTCGGTGAGTACTTAGGCTTCCGGCTGGTCAATTGTTGATTTGGGGGGGGCTTTGTAATCCTCGCGTTACGGCCATCCGAGGGGTTCTGGAGATAAGCCGCCGGGGGCGCAAACACCGAGAGAAGCAGCAACGACGAGTCGGTTTCGCGGACTTTCCCAGCACCTTCTCTCTCTTTCTCTCTCTCTCCCCCTCTCTCTCTGCTCCTACTCTGCCGTTATGCCGGGTCTGCACCACCCCCACCCTCAAGTGACGTGCTAACACTGCCTTCCTTTCCCCCCTCGCCCAGGCCAGCCCTTCGACATCGTCAAAGTCCGCCTCCAGACCACGACGCAGTACAAGGGCGCGCTCGACGCCGCGACGTCCATCTACAAGAAGGAGGGCGCGCTGGCCTTCTACAAGGGCACGCTGACGCCGCTGCTGGGCATCGGCGCGTGCGTGTCGGTGCAGTTCGGCGCGTTCGGCGCGGCGAAGCGGTACTTCGAGGCGGCCAACGCGGCGGGGGCGGCGGCTGCGGGGCCGCGGCCGGAGCTCTCGTACGCGCAGTACTACGCCGCGGGCGCCTTCGCGGGCGTGGCCAACTCGGTCATCTCGGGCCCCATCGAGCACGTGCGCATCCGCCTGCAGACGCAGCCGCACGGCGCCGGCCGCCTCTACGCCGGCCCCGTCGACTGCGTGCGCAAGCTCGCCGGCCACCAGGGCGTCCTGCGCGGCCTCTACCGCGGCGAGGCCGTCACCGTCCTGCGCGAGGCCCAGGCCTACGGCCTCTGGTTCCTCAGCTTCGAGTACATGATGAACGCCCACGCCGCCCGCAACCGCGTCCAGCGCGCCGACATCCCCAGCTACATGGTCGCCTTCTACGGCGGCCTCGCCGGCGAAGCCCTCTGGCTCGGCAGCTACCCCATGGACGTGGTCAAGAGCAAGATGCAGACCGACGGCTTCGGCGACAAGCAAAAGTACAAGACCATGCGCGACTGCGTCGCCCAGACCTGGCGCGCCGAGGGCATGGCCGGCTTCTGGAAGGGCCTCGGCCCGACCATGCTGAGGGCCATGCCCGTGAGCGCCGGCACCTTTGCCGTCGTGGAGATGACGATGCGCGCCATCAGCTAGAGGGGGGGAGAGCGGGTAACAGCAATCTCCCAGCCTATGGGGAACGCATGATAGATACACTAGGCAGCGAGCGGCCTGTCGCTTTGGACTTGAGCGCCATTGTTCTATAGACTTGATCTTTTGGCGGGTATCAACACCCCTGGGAACTGGAATGCGTACTGATTCAACGACCCTTACTCGCTGTTCTCGACGCGTCTCTGCAATATCCTGCGTGCGCTGGCAGGATCCAACGAGTGGATGCCCAGCTCCTCGAGCGCCTTTCTCGCTTCCGCGTTGTCGGTGAACATGCGATCGCTCGCTTCCTTCAGCGTCACGCCGCCTTGCTCGGCCTCCATCGGTAAGCTCAACAATCGCGCGCCCTCTTCCAGCTGTAGCATGGCCGCGGACCCTTCGGGAATGTAACGATCTACCAGGGACAGGAGAGCCTGGACATCGCGCATGAATTGCGCCGCGCCTAACATGCTGAAATTTTGTCTCAGCAGCACGCCGGACCACAGCGTCTCCTGCAGGCTGTCCAGAGCCTCGCGCCATATCCTCTGGCAGACGGCTGTGCTCAGGGCTGCGGTTAAGAACGTCAAATTCCGCTTCATTATCTAGTATGGTTAGTATCAAGCGAGCGAAGCATACAATAGAGCTTGGATAGACTCACTCTCAGGGGTTCATCAAGCTCCGCCGTTACGGCAAGTTGTGATGGGTCCACTGTGTTCGGTCAGCCACAGCGCACATTGGGTTGCCGCGGATAGTACTCACCAGAAGCTTCGTTGTGGACAATACTCCACTGGGGCTTGGAAAGATAGGAACGGAACGCGGTTTGGTGCGACTCGATCAGAGCTTCCCTCAGGAAAATCTGGGCGCTTTCTTTCCGCTTGCTGTAAAATTTAATGGTCTCGTCGAAAATGGTACCTTCACCGTCAGTGCCGATGTCGGACGAGGTACGGTCCTTCACATGTTCATAGCTCATGCCGCCCACAAGGTTGGCTTGGTCGTCCGCCTGCTTGGCTCGGGCCTTGAGGTCCTCCCAGAGCTCAATGAAGAACTGCACACACCTGTCAGCGATCCGTCTTCGCCTTGCCAGGACTAGCACCTTACCTCCTCGTTGCCCCAGTCGCTCAAGGCCGACACGATGTGATCGGAGCTGCCCACGACTCTGCACAAGATTTCGAATTTGCCTGTGCCCTCCAGCGCGGCCAGCTGCTCTTTCGAGACGCCCTGCAGGGTCCGCGCGACAGTGGACGTCAGCGTTGAATACGCCTCCAGGGATTCAAGTAGTCGGCTATGGTACTGGTCCAGAATCTCCTGCTGAATGTCGATCAGGAAGCGCAGTTTGTGCGGCAGCCTTCGAGCCCGCGCGTACAGGGTCGTGACGGACCGCAGCAGATCCGTGACGCGTACGGCGCCAAAAGTAGGCTTCATCTTGCCAGGGGCACTGTAATCGTAGTCAATGTTGCGGGCATCCGGGGCGTTCATGATGGTCTGATAGCGCTCCAATGCAAAGTCCTTCTCAAACTTAAGCCATTGGCGAAAGTATTTGTCCAGCACCTCGGACGTAAGGCCAGGCCAACCGTCCTCGGCATCGCCACCGTCATAGCTGAACTTGGACCTAATGTCGTCATCAAAGTTCATGAGTTGAACCATGAGGCTACTCAGGAACTGCGGGTTCTTCAGGCCGTGCTGAACGACCTGCTCGACCTTTTGCTTCAAGACGGGCAACAGGGAGGTTATCAGGGCGCAGGCGGGATCCGTGTAGGCAGTCTTCTCCGCCGCCTGTGTGCCTTGGAACCTAGGTGCCAGTACATGGTCGAAGTTCGCGCGGAAAAAGTCTTCCCACTTGTCAATAAGTGAAATGAACTCGGGCAGGCAAAGCGTCGAAAAAGCCTGGGGGGCACTGGTGGCATTGTCTCCCATGAACTGGTAGCGAAACCACAGCACGAACGGCTTGGCCATGACGTCGACCGGCCATAGACTGACGAGACGCTCGGAGTAGACGAGCTCGGGGATCTGCAGGTCGATCGACTTCTCGAAGCTCTCCAACAACTCGGCGTCGACCCTGGAGCCGCGGTCGACACCCTCGGGCCAGTTGCGGGCCTTCAGAATGGCGTCGAGCTCCTCGGACATGATGGTCTTCATCTCGTTCCAGAGGCTCTCGGTGATGGTCTCGACGTATCTGACCAGGTGGCCAGCAGCCTCGTCGGCTGGGCCCTGGAGCTCCCGGAGGCGCACGGCGAGCTGCTTGAGCCTGGTATACGGCTGCAATGCGGCCTTGGGGCTCTGCGGAAGGTGCGACTTGGTTTCGAGGCGCATGTCCTCGACATCGCGGAGCATGGCGACGTAGTTGTACGCCAGCTCGATCTTGTGGAGCTGCTTCATGGGACCCTCGAGACGCTGGATCGCTTCGTCGGGGGCGTCGGACGCGACGGCGATCTGCAGACGCACGTCTATGCTCTGCTGGAGGGCCTCGAACTCCTCGATCTGCTTTGCAAGGCCGCCCTGGCGGTCCTGGGCGGACTGGCGCACATCCTGGAGTTCTTGGGTGGCATCGTCGAGCTGGGCCTGAAGCTGGCTGCGCTGGACCTCGACGCTGGCAAGGAGGCTGTCGAGATGTTCAAGGTCTGTCGTCGATTGCAACTTGTCGTCCAAGTAGTCCTCAAGCCGGATGTCGGGCTCCAGCGAGTGGGAGCGCCCTATTGTCGCGGAAGCCATTTGTGGTGATGGTGGTGGTGGTGTTGACGTGGTCTCTGCCAGAGCCCATCATGCGCGCGCCCTATTCCGTGTACTAATTCCGTGCTACCTCCGCGATAGGTGGTACATGGTGGGTAGGGTACATGGATGCTGGGGAAGCGAAGGGGCCTATTCGAAGACCGCCAGCTCAGGGGATCAAGGGTTGTTCCGGGCTGGAAAGCTACCCCGCTACCCCGCTAAACGAACTGAACTCCAGGGCGGCTCACGGGCACTTACTATGTACCTACATAGGCCTCTCCTGGAGGGGCATGGATGGCCGTAAGGAGTACATGCATCGGAGACGCCTTGCTCGTCGCTACCGAGTGTAGGACATGACAGCAGATGGACACATGTAGTGCATGTGAATCAATATGTGCTGCATGTGATACAAGAGTGACGGCGCCGACTATCTGCTACCGGCGCTTGTGGGGAAGCAACGGGTTCTACGACCACTGTTGTGGTCAGGACACAGGCAGTCGTGAGTCTTTTCCCTGCAACCGCCATCCTATCCCATGGGATACGAGCCGTGGACCGAAGGCAGTTTGTGAACATCCATGCTTCCAGCAGTCATGGCTTCGCCGGTACCGCCGACTTTCGCCCCGCGGCCGACCTACGAATCGGGATCTGAAGGCACTGACTTTGAAATGTTGGATGGTATCTGTCGTGGCTTCCCATGTCGTCCGTTCTCTGTCTCGCTGGTGGCATTGGAACCTGGGAATTCACAGTTCGATCGACTAGGGCATCGGGAAGATGTTTTTCGACCCGAAAGAGTTGACGTAACAAAGCGCCCCGGCGACTCCGCGTAGGATCATGTCCGAACGTCTAGAACCATCCCGTCTCGCCAGCGTCCCGATGGAGCGTGGAACTAGCCAGGCAAGCTTTCGCGGGCTGTCTGGAAGAAAAGTATCCAGGCCCGCCACTGGCATCTATTAGTATGGGGGTTAAAGAGAGGTGAGGCACGGCTTAAGAGAACTCGCGACGCACTGTATTGATGTGAAGGCCAATTCAGATGGACACCTCTTCTCAAGTGAGAGTATTTTGACTTGCTGCCCCCTCAGCACCCTCCCTCTATTGTCCACGCACCTGCGTTGTTCGTCACCGACGGTTTGCCTGATAGTTACCTTTTTACCTGGGACCCTGACCCAGCTCTCATGGTCAGGGATATATATACATCATTCACGGGAGCTGGAAGACGGGATACGGCATTTGTACTCTTCTTCACCAACAGCTGCGCGATCAAGTATGACATCGCTGGACAATTCTCCAAATCGCCGCAGATCATTTGGTATTGGTGGGGCAGGTAACATCAGTCAGTATCCCGCGTTTTGGAACCAGTCCCGTCTTTGACAGAAACAAAACACCATAGGGACGGAAGCCGAAGCTACAGTCGACGAATTTCTGCCCGCACAAGATCAGGGATCGCGCCGTAGACGGCCTGTGTTCAGCTCCAATTCTCACGCCGAGGGTGGGAGAAGGCATCCTAGGCTCATTGACAGCGTCAAGGGCATTGTCACCAGATGGATGCCAAATAAGAGCGCTACGGAAGACGGCAAGTAACGGTCTCGACCATCCGGGTTGACCGAGAAGAGCATTGTAAAAGCCAGAGTTACACAGCCACATTTGCGCAACTGTACGCGATGAGCTGGTACACGGATGTCGGACGGGCTGGGTATACTATGCGTGGCACAGCATCAAAAACCCCAACGGCACAGAAGGGTTCGTAGGAATGGGGGCTGGGGTGTGTCCTTTGTCACGCCATAGGCTTCGTGATGATGACACCTCGCGTACCTACCTACGCATTCGGTGTGTCGGTCAACGGGTCTGAAGGCACGACGCCAACTATCAACCTTCCACTACCTAGTACTGTAGCACCTGAGCATCAAGAAATAGGTATCAATCCAACGTGGGTTAGGTACCCCGACCACAGTACGTAAAGCAAGTACTTTTCTAAGGGGGGTACATCCTTAAGGCCCCCCCCCCCAATTAACCTACATGGATGGGCCTGCCTACCTGCACACAAGAGACTTCCAGGAACTCCTAAGACAAAGGCAATGACGACATGCTGGTTCCAAGCGGATCTACTAATCATCGCTGCCAGCGCTAACACATGGACTACGAAGAAGGGTGACTTGTGTGACGAAATCGGATGATGAGCGGGGTGGCCGCTTAGCTGTAAGAAAGGCTATGCACTATGACCAAGAATAAACCCCCCACTTACATCCAAAAACAGGTGTCTTAGTATAGTGGTCAGTACATCACGTTGTGGTTAATATCTTGAATGGGTTCTGAACTCACATCATGATATATGATTACGCGTGCCCCGTGAAGACCCCGGTTCGATTCCGGGAGACGCCACGTTTCCTTTTTTGCGGTTTCTTTGTCACTTTGCCTTTTTTTTCCCCTTTTGCCAGTAGCGAATGAGGGAGGTGTGCAAATGAAAACTGTGGTTCATTCCTCTCTTGTAACGGGCAGAAAACATGCCCATCCACTTTTTTCTGCCCGGTCAGAATGTCGGACAGGGCCGTCGGTCTGTTCGCCAGTCGTTTCCATGCTACTCTTAAGAAGAAGTCTACGGAGCATGTATTTCGCCTATTGATTAGTTATCATCGCCGTAGGTACATCGAAATACGCTGTCACGGTCGCGATACGGGGGGCTTGGTATTTTCTTTTTGCCCCCTCTTTTCCTCCTTGTCTTCGGGCAGCTCGGAAGCACCGGCCGTGCGGGCGAGTGCACCCCTTCCTTGGCCTTTTACTCCCTCGACGCTGAGACTTTTGTCTGAGAGCCACACAGCGCCGGCGGGATACACTGTCACATGCAGTCGTCAAGCAGCCGGCGACAAACAACATTTCCACCTGAATGTTATATAGTCTGACCGGTTTCCCGGTTTTCCGGATGGGATCCCGCCCCGGCTCGGTTCTAATTCCGACGAACGGCAAGGCGATAGGGCGAACAACACGGGACCCCTGGGAGCCAAGATACCAGCGAAGTCTTGTCCTATTTTGCTCTTGTGAATTGACCAAGCCGTATACCATCCATGGCTCCGTCCGGCGGTAGTAGTTCCGAAGATTCTCCAAATCCAGAGATGGCTGAGTCAGAATATAGCGAAATCGAGAAGCTACCTAGCTAGCATCAAGGGACGGAACAAAGAAAAAAAAAAGAGCTACTGGGAAGGCCCGCGCAAATTTCGCATGGTTACAATGCATGGGAGAGGTATGGAGAAGGCCGGCCGCAAGATTGCATGGGGTAACGAAATATACGGGCCCGTTCTTTGCAGGCTCGGCAGGGTGGAGAGCAGCGATGGCATCCCAATACACGATCGCTCGCAACAGTGCCAGTGACGCGCATCCAAAACTGTACGTTCCCGATCGCCCCTTATTAGCCAAGTGTCAAACCCGTGCGTCGGCGGGCAGTGAGGGATATCCACGGGGCTGCGGTCCCGTGCATCTGGAAGCGGGCGGGACACGACCAGCAAAGTGGCCCTTTGGGCAGGGCTCGCAGGGGTGATACCTGCACCATCGCAAATGTGCCGACCTGAGTCACCACGCGCGATGGGCTATGGAGTCGTAGGGAGCGCCCGCTCCCCCTCCCAATAGCCCAGGGCCGCGGCATTGCTTTCTCAACTTGGGCCCTCTCCGACCAACGGGTCGATGGGTGCCGCGTATCAGCCCTCCTCAAGCAGCATAGTGCAAACTCTATGCTCCATGCCCAGACCGGCCGGCTGACTGCGAGATACTATTGCCGGCCAGTGACGCTCGCGCCGCGGAGGGAGGGGGATTGCGCCCTTCAGCCCGGCCGCCGAAAGTAATTATGGGCGGGCAAGGGAACGCGCCCCCGGAGGAGCTCTGGGCGACTGAAATACACTCGAGGAATGAAGAGAGCGCGGCGGCTGAGTCGGAACGTGTCTGGCGCCCGCCACCGCTGACGCAATGTGTACCTACCTAGGTATGGAAATAAGGTACCTAAGAAGAGTTCCGGAATAGCCATCGTAAACGGGGCGGGCAGGAGAGCTGCTATATGCGTTAGTACTTACGGGAGGATGGAAGCTTTGGGAGACAGAGAGAGACAGGTGATGGTGAGTACCTACCTACATAGTGCTGGAGACATTAGGGAATGTCCCACTACGGAGACAAGGCCGGTCGAACAAAGGACCTAATCGGTACATGCACGAGCACATAGTCGTATGCAGCATGTAAGTACGGGCGCAAGCAACTACTTAGCAGCTGGAGCGCCGTTTTGCGTAAACCATCCCGGGCAGTCCCTGCTGCGGCACGCTGCCCGAGGCCTTGGGCACCAGTCAGGCTATCTGCTAATTGACACGCTTGGCCTGAAAGTACAGATCTGTCCCCCCGCTCCCCCCAATGATCGAAGAAAAAAAAAAAGGAAAAAAAAAAAAAAGGGACTGCGCGCGAGCCTGGTGTCCGTCCATACACTCACTCCTTTGTTTGGTGCGGCGTGCGGACGGGCGGACGGACGGGCGGACACACACACACACACACACACAAACACATCTCCCCAAATGAAGACGGGCAGACAGACCACACAACGCCACACACCACACCACCCAACTCGCCCGTCAGTCACAAGACCGCAAGGACGAACTACAAAGCAGAGTACATGCAGGCATCCCCACGACCTTCTATATGTAGGGAGATGACGATAAGGACAAGGGACGAACGACACCGGGAGCCGACTTCCGGCCGTCTTGTTGGACGAACGGGCCAAGGATCAATACCCATGCTGACCCGGATGGGCATTGCGCAAAATGCCATGGGATTCCTCCAAAGTCCCGTTTGATCAATCTTCAGGGTGCCGACCCGAGGCCACCCGCCCCGACAGCACCCACCCACTCACACAACAGCCCTCCATTCTTTACGCAATCCAGGTTGTTTTCGCCCGCACAGCATGGGTTTTCCAAGTTCCAGTCCCGTGCTGGTATGGGAAACCACGAAAAGAGATGACGAATGCCCACCGCCAGCGCGCGCGAGCTGTCACAGCAATCCGGATCCATGCCCAGTAGGTATGTACTGTGATGGACAGGAGGTACCTAAGTAGGTACCTATCCGTACCTACCGACGGGGACTGAGAGGGCTGATTCGCGTGCCTCTGGCCATGACTTGGAATGTTTAGCAATGACGTAGGCGGGCTGGCCCGCTGGAGCTTTGGGGGGGCGCGCCGCCGCCGCAGCATGCGCGAGTGGAAAGCCGACGGACGCGCGGGCGTCCCGTCCCCCCAAAAGCCGCCAAGTAGCGGGCGTCCATGTGCTTCAAATAATGTAGCACCCGCAAAACCCCCATGTCGATAGTCGCCTTTTGTGCGCCTTCGTGGGGCTGTTCATGCTCGCCAGACGGCCTGGCCAGACCACCACCAGACAGCAGCGAGACGGTGCCGCACGCCGTCGCCCTCACACAGTAGGACGGGCTGCGGCCGTCTCGAGGTCTTTTCTTGGGCGGACGAGTGGACGGGCAGACGGGATAGAGCGCCGGGGGGGAGGAGAATGAATGAATACTTCCAATTACCACCAAAGGGAGCAACCGCCAGACGAGCCAACCACGACGGGGGGCTGATCCTGCCCACCATCATGGAAGCCTTGTCTTATATTCCGACCGAAGAAACGTTTGTCGGCCAGCAATGCAGTCCGTCTCCTCGGGTCCTCGCGATCCCGAATCCTCGCGCGGTGGAGCCTGAACTGGGATGCCCACAAACGGAAGCGCCTACAAGTACGACTAGCAAAGAGGTACCTGACGCAAGTGATAGATCCGTCCCGTAGTGGGAGGAGCCCTGAGGTCACCTAGGGAGGTAGGATAGGCACTACATGACAGCCCGCTCGAGTCCGTGACCGTACGGGCTGCTACGTGTAGACAGACGCGCCACGACTGGAGGGCTCGTAGGTGAGATAGGTACAAGTAGGTAGGTATGGGATGCGATCAGGGGAGGAGGAGGTACCTCTCACACTGCATAGGTAGGTACATAAGTACCTTACCTCCTCTCTCACCAGGTACATGGATGGATGGTCAGGCAGTCTCCAGTGCGCTACTTTGCATACCTGTTGCTGGTCGGCAAGGACGCACATTGACGGGACCTCCTTCTAGGAAGTCGAAACGGGTTCATCCCAGACGGCCCGCGATAGATGATGGATGGGGAACCGAACTTGCATGCTGCGAACAATAGCTTTATTACCTGTATGTTGTAGGCAAGTATGGAAGTACGTACTTGCATACTTCTAAGGTTGATCAGGACACCCCAGCCCAACATCTCTCTATCTTTTGGAACCCTAGAGGCTGGATGGAAGAGGTAAGGTAGGTAACATTTCTCCTCTCCACCATTGCGTCCCTCGGCTTCTCCCCCCGATACCCGCGCCCGCCCCCCAACCCTATGGACGTGTGGCCCTATCGACAAAAAGTCCCCTATAAGGCGCAATTGGGGGTCCTCCAGCTCGAGGCAGCCCTGCCCGAGGGAAGAAGCCCGGTCACTCGCAACCCGTGTTGCCTGTGGTACCAGGGCGGCGTAGTATGTACCTTGGCCTGCCCAAGCAAGTACATCCCATCCCATTACTTGGTTTTGTAAGCGCATGGGGGGGGATCCATTACCGGCGGGCGAATTGCAGACGGAAGGGGACCCAGACCGTACTCCACACTGTACAGAACCTTGAGGAAATCCCTAGGAAGCGCTGGGATCGCCAGCATATATCCCGTCATGGTTAGGCTGCTTTCGCTCGACTCGACCGGAAAGTCATCTGTCTACCTGGTCCTCCCCCGTCCAGCTCGCCATCATCCCAGTGCATCCACGACGGCACATCGGAGCCAGCCAACAGCTCGTCCTTTCTCTCTCGCATCGACCTCCCCCGCGAGGGCACGACACGACCCGACCCGATCACGAACGACGCCGCCGCCGCCGCCGACGACGACAACGACAACGACGCAGACGACGAGGCCCGCAGCCGCAGCCGCCGCTTCCGTCCATTTCCAGGCTATTTTGGTACCCACTCCCGGCACCTGCACCTGCGTCTGCACCGTTCGGACAGGTACATACCTTCTTCCACCGTTGCCGGTCGCTACTCTGGTCCGCGTAAACCGTACCTCCCGCCTGGCTTCTTTCACCTGCAATACCGCCGACTGTCGCCCACTCCCGCGCTGCAAACGGCACCTGCGCCCATCCCGAAGCTCGTGACGGCACGCCCTTCGTCTCTCGACGCTTTTGCCCTCCGGATCCGCGCCTCGCCCCCGTCCGTCATACCGGCACGGCGCCTCGATGCCAAGACAGCCGGCCGCTGGAGACCCGACCGTATTATCACGAGCGCCCGGCTTGGAGCTTCATCGACCCCACCACGAATTACCCGATAAGCAGCAGCGCAACACAACCGCAGCGACGCTCATCAGTGCCCCTCCAACAACTTGAGACTCTTAAACTACCACCCCACGCCGCCGCGCCCATCGCTTCGTCGCACTGCGCATGCTGCCACCGTCACCGCCACCGCGTCTTTCGACGACATCTCCTCCGGATTTGCCATTCTGACGCGAGCGTCTCCCATCTTGCCGTTTCCATCCGTCTCGGCCCTCGGCGCCGCATCCTCCTACCGCTTGCTTTCCCCCCCTCCTTCGAACCCGCGCGCACGTCGCCAACTTTGCCCGCCGGCTACCGTTGGCATCCCCAGTCCGATTTCTCCAAGTGTCTGAGAGGTGAGGTCAAAAAACAGATTACTGTTTTTAAAATCTCTTCAACTCGCAGATGTGGTCGAAATGGACAGCTTCTTCGGCACCCGGCTCTCCCAGACAGAGCTACAACGTCGTCATGCGCACCAACGCAACCAAAGGCGGGCAGCTAACACCCGGATGAACTCAGGTTCGCAGAATCCGTTGTCGACCCCGTTGTCGAATCCAATGTCGAACCCAATGGCGAACCAGATGCCGCTGCCGCAGGACACTCCCATGATGGGCGCCGATTCCCTCGACGAAATCATCCAGAGCAATCACCAGGAGATGCAGCGACGCCGGAGCCTCCCCCCCTCGCCATACTCCAACCAGATGCCGACGCCGTCGGAAGCCGATCGCAGGTTGTCTATGATGGATTACGGCGTGAATGCCGGCAATTTCCGCGACTATCATCTAGGGGGCATGGAAACATCGCCAACCGAAAGCATCTCCGGTGGCTTCCCTAACATGAATTCCAACATGACGATGCCCGGAACCTCGGGCAGCTTCTCTCCCCAGAACATGATGGTCGATGACTTTTCGACGGCATCGCCCGACATGATGAACAGCATGCTCGCCTTCTCCAACATGAACGTGGGCCAGATGGGGAGCAGTCATTCGACCATGAACTTCTTCCAGCCCCCGCCTCTGCCTACCGGCTTCTCCGCCTCATCGATGGACAACTTCACCATGGATATGCCAGACCCAGACAACAGCAATAACGTAGGAGGCAAACAGAACAACCTGGTGAACGGCGGTATGGACATCGGCGGTAATGATGCAGGCTTTACAAACAACACTTCACCATCGCAATACCCGGCTGCCAACCAAACACAGCAATCTCAGTCAAATATGGGCATGGGCGATACCGTGCAGAACTTTCAGAATGGAGTCTCTCAACCAACGCCTTCAACGGCACAGTCACCCACGTCCCACAATCCTAACAGCTTCCAATCGCCCAATGGCACCGACTCTATCGTCTTGCCCGAACAGAATCTCCAAGAAGAGCTTCAGCCTTCAATGCCACCAGTCCCGCTTTTCCCCCCCAAGGAACAAAAGACCATCTATTCCAAGAGTGGGTTTGACATGCTGAAAGTCCTCTGGCAGGTGGCCACGCGCAAGAACGCCCAGGTAAATCTGGGAGCCGTGGACATGTCTTGCGCATTCGTGGTCTGCGATGTGACCATGAACGACTGTCCTATTGTGTACGTGTCAGACAATTTCCAAAATCTCACAGGCTACAGTCGGCACGAAATTGTTGGGCAGAACTGCCGCTTTCTCCAAGCGCCCGATGGCGCTGTCGAGGCAGGTACCAAACGCGAGTTTGTCGATAACCGCGCCGTGTACAATCTCAAGCAGAAGATTGCCGAGGGCAAGGAGGTCCAGCAGAGCCTCATTAACTACAGGAAAGGGGGCAAGCCGTTTTTGAACCTCCTGACCATGATTCCGATTCCTTGGGATACCCCCGAGATCAGATACATTGTGGGGTTTCAAATCGATCTTGTCGAATGTCCCGATGCCATCGCTTCGGGCCAGATGCCTGGGGTGATGAAAGTCAATTACAAACACAGCGACATCGGCCAGTATATCTGGACACCGCCAGCCTCGTCCCAGTGGGAGCCCGAAGCCGGCCAGACCCTTGGCGTCGACGATGTATCGACCCTGCTACAGCAGTTTACACCCAAGAGCGCTGTCTCCGACTGGCACCGCCAGTCATGGGACAAGATGCTGCTAGAAAACGCCGACGATGTCGTCCACGTCCTCTCCCTCAAGGGCCTCTTCCTCTACGTATCGCCGTCCTGCAAGCGTGTGCTCGAATACGACGGGCCGGGGCTAGTAGGGACCTCACTGTCATCTATCTGCCACCCGTCCGACATCGTTCCCGTCACTCGCGAACTCAAAGACACGACCACAGGTACCACCGTCAACATCGTGTTCCGCATCAGGAGGAAAGAGAGCGGGTACACATGGTTCGAGAGCCACGGCGGGCTCTTCGTCGAGGCTGGCAAAGGCCGCAAATGCATCATCTTGGTGGGTCGCAAGCGGCCCGTCTTCGCGCTTCAGCGTCGCGATTTGGAGGCCAATGGAGGCATTGGCGACAGCGAGCTGTGGACCAAATTGTCGACCTCGGGCATGTTTTTGTTCGTATCATCCAACGTGCGGTCGTTGCTGGACTTGCAACCAGACAATCTCGTGGGCACCAGCATTCAGGACCTGATGCGCAAAGAATCGCGGCCGGACTTTGGGCGTGCTATCGAGAAAGCCCGTCGGGGTAGGATCGTCACGTGCAAACATGAGGTCCAGAATCGCCGCGGCCAAGTCCTTCAGGCTCTTACTACCATGTATCCAGGCGACGCTTCGGAGGGCCATAAACCGATTTTCCTCCTGGCTCAGACCAAGTTGCTCAAGGCGTCGTCGCGCTCCATCGCGCCCAGTCCCGCGCAGCTGGCAAAGCAGAATGCCGCCCAGAACGCCTCCTTGAATACCAGCACAATCCCACCGACGGATCCGAGGGCCGGCGGCCTTGGTTTGGGACAGAGCCACAACAATGGCAAAAGCACCCATGGACAAGCGGAAGAGGGAGGCGTTGTGTCGACGGCGGGCGGCGGAATCCCACTGGGTTCCCAAGACAGCGCGCTGGCTTCGGACGACAACATTTTTGACGAGCTGAAGACGACGCGGTGCACCAGCTGGCAGTACGAGTTGCGGCAGATGGAGAAGGTCAACCGCATATTGGCCGAGGAGCTGCATGGGCTTCTTTCAAACAAGAAGAAGCGGAAGCGTAGAAAGGGCGTTGGAAATGTGGTGCGGGACTGCGCCAACTGCCACACTCGCAACACACCCGAGTGGCGGAGAGGACCGAGCGGTCAGCGGGATCTTTGTAACAGCTGCGGTCTTAGGTGGGCTAAGCAGGTATGTGTTGACGTTCCCCAGCAGGACTTGCTGCACAGGCAGTGGCTAACTCGGTGTGAACAGACGGGCAGGGTATCCCCGCGGAACTCGTCACGCGGTGGTGCCGAAAGCATCAGCAAGAAGTCGACGTCGCCAGTTCAGTCGTCTCCACTTCACCGCGAGGTCTCCAATAGTGAACAGAGCGAGCAACCCTCGGACGCCGACTCGCTCAACCGAAGCCGATCCATGAGTTCCAGCGGCGGGCCGAGCACTGCCACCACGCCCAATGCGCCGAGCGCTCTCAAGGGCTTCAACAAGCCGCCGCTGAGCCAGCCCCTGCTCGAAGGCGGTGCCGAAGGGGGCCAGATGGCCGCCATCCAAGAGGAACGCGAAGCAAGTTCCGGCGGATGACGGTAGCGCCGAACCCTCCCGGCGCGTGTATTTCTTCCGAATTGTTTTTCTGTCAGCTACGACTCGGCACCAAGATACCACAACTCCATTTCCTACCTGCTTGGACTTTTATGTCGACTAACAAAAGGCCGCGGCCTTGCTGAATTTCGGTTTTCTTCTTAGACAAGCGTGGGATGGGTCCATGCACGAGATACCTCCGCCCTCGATGGGCCAAAGTTGGGAATGGTGCATTTGTGTGGTGCGCGGCGTCATGGCCAAATCTGCTTATACTGCAGGGGACTGTCTCTGGCAGCTTGAGGGCAGAGTCGGAGCAGTGCTTGCTTGTTCTTCGTTATCGGGGGCGGGTGGTGGATAGGCCTTGACGGTTGTGCTTCCACTGACGCAGGCGAGGAGGGCCTCATTGTGGGAAAAAGGCCGCGGTATGATTTGGTTCTTTGGGGAATTGTGACGAAAAATCGAAATTGTTCTCGGGCGTTTGTATGTGGGAAATGAAGCACACGTACGTACATGGATACCTTTTGCTAGCGAATACGATTTTGCGGACCAGCACCGTCGCTTTGGCGATTACCTACCCGGGCGTTTTCGGCCTTCTTCACTTGGACCTCGCAGTGCGATACTTGAAAATACTGACTTTTACACCCTCTTCCCCCCCCTACTTCAGTATGGATGTACTGGCGCACATGGCAGACTGCTCCATGAGAAAACGTCGGTGGCTCCGCCACGTGTCTCTCTGTCTGCCTTGCAAGATGGTGGGCGGCGGCAGTAGGGTAAGGAATGCTTCAATCAAAAAGCCCGCAGAGCAAATGTCTATTCTATGGCTGCTGATTGCTAAGCACACAGGTACGAGATACTCATCATGTACACAGACGACGACGCATCCCATATCAGTTGGGCGTCACTGCTTGGTGGTGCCCGCAAGACGCATCGCTCAGCCTCGCCGACTGAAGTAGGGGACCCTACCTGTAAGTACCTTATCAAGGGCAGCCTCGAAATCGGGCATCAGGTCATCGTTTCTTCCCACTAATCCCCTCCGACGCCTTGCCAACTTACACCTTCTCTTTTCATGAGCAGTCTCGAGATCGGGCATCAGCTTCATCGTTCAGCTCACTGACAACCCCCCCCCCCCCCCTTCTCCAAGCGAACCCAGCGCGCGAATGGAGGCAGCCGGGCTTGCGGTTGAAGCTATTGGTCTTGCTGGCCTATTCTCTGCCTGCATCGAATGCTTTGAACTGATTGAGCGTGGCCGTTGCCTTGGTCGTGATTATCATCTGCTCGAGACCCAATTTGACAACCAGCGGATGCGGCTTCTCGCCTGGGGACAGACCTACCTCTTGAACGACACAAACGATTACGACGGGCGGCTGGTCCAGGACGAAGACGTCACGAAGTGTCTGGAATCAACCCTCCTTCAACTGGCACGTCTCCTACAGGATGGTGACGCTTTGCAGCGCAAGTACGGTGTGCGTGCTGCGAGCCAGAGCGCGGTCTTGCCTTCGACTACCCTCAACCCCGGGGCCGCCACGAGACTCTCCGTCAGGTTGGCCCTGGGCCACGGTCTCGCCCACCTCAGCCGCAAGATCAGCCTCACCCAAAGGGAGGCAACGATCGGCACAAAGGTCCGGTGGGCCATCCGGCACAAGGAGAAGTTTGGAATCCTCGTCCAAGATGTTCGGGCCCTCGTCGACGACCTCGAGAAACTAGTCCCGGCGTAGGCCTAAGAGAGCGCCAGAAGCAGGGGGTTCAGATGGAGGTCGGTTTCACTCGGGATATGCATACGCTTGAGTCGACCGAGACACTCGACCCAGTCTCGGACGTGGTGACTCGCCAGGCCTGCTATATTGACGGTCAGGTTGGGCCTATAGGGGACGGGGCCTTGTCCTCCCGCCATGCCTCACCCGGGCCTTCAGCGAGAGAAACGGTTGTCCACAAGGAGCAGGAATCCGCCGCCGAGATGCCGCAAAACCCAGCGACTGAAGAAACAAGTCTCCATTTCCTGAATCTTCACAGGGTCCATTGCGAATTTTTCCACCACGACCGTTTCCCTGGAAGAGCCAAACTACTGCACGCGCCGGAACATCGACTCCCAATGGGTCGTGATCGAGGAGCCCCGCCTGCTCGAGGAGCCCAGATGCCTTCACCTTCGTGGCAAAACTGTGATTCCCAATTTGGAGTTCTTCTTGGTTCAAAACACGCAGCTTGACTTTGTTGTGTTCCACGACTACCAATGCACGCACGGTACACTCGGTGGCGAATTACTCGAGTGCCAGTCAATAGGCCAGTCGATCCGTGTGATATCAACAGAACTGTCCTCGGCATTGCAGAATCTCCCGGCAATCTCATGCGAGCAGCCAGCTTTGCAGTTGAACGCAGAGACCCGTTTCCCCTACAGCTGGGTCCATCATGCAAGACGCTCGCTCGACTCACATATCTTAGGCCATTGCGAAAGCAGGAACACCAGGCTGAGAAATTTCCTGGACTTCCTTGAGTATGCCGCAGTCGATGATCAGCTAAAGAACAAACAAAAACAAGACCCGAGAGAGTATTTCCTGGGAGCTCTTCGGATCCGCAGCGACCAGGCAGAAAAGGAGTGGCACAGAACGGTCACTCATGTCACCAAGTATTTCAGGCAATGGGTAAGCTGGCCCTGGTTTATTCATCACGCAGCGAGGGGGGCCTTACTTGAGATATAGCTCGACCAAAACTTCCCAGTTACGGGAGGGTCTGATCGCTGGATCAGCAGCGCATCTGATATCCACGCCAGGTCCGCATTGAGCCGATACATTACATGGACAACCCGGGTAACCCGCCTCCTGGGGTCGCTTCGTACATCTTTGGCCGAATCTCTCGATGCTTGGGATACGTTTGCCTCAGCTGGCCTAGTGAGGCTCACCACGCCTTGTGGCCAAGCGATAATCAGGAACTTTGAGGGGCTGGCACGGCTGCTGAGGCGTCTGGAGGCAGTGAGCACAGAGCTCAGAGATTTGGTTGGATGTGTAAGCGGTCTTGTGCCATCATTTCTTGTCACCTCCGGGTAAGAACAGTCTAACCAACCGTTTTCCACAGCTTACCCTTCGCTCGTTGCACGAAAGCAACCAATACGCCGTAATACAGCAAGAAACCGCGAACAACAGGAAGCTGCTAACGTGGGCGACTTTTGTAAGTCTTCGCGTCTGGCAAAAGATTCAGCTCACAGTTATCAGCATTCAATCCCGTTCAGTCTTGTCGCTGCCTCCCTTGGCACCCGCGATGGATTTCTTCGCCTTCCTGCAAGCGTCGCCTCTTTGATCTGGGTAGAGGTCATTGTATGGCTAGGTTTCGATGTGCTGTCGGGGATGACACACTGTCGAGCAGCCATCGCTTGGATGAAGAACAAGCAGCATGCACGGTCAGAGAAGGCAAAAGAAAAAGAGCGGTGTAAGTGACTATGCAAAGACACGAGAAGCCGGGCAGCCTATGTAGATTTACTAGATTGTTAGCCACCGAGTAAGCGAGCCAGTCGCTCAGCTCGCACGATTTCAGGCGGTGCCTTTTCGTCACATCAATCCGAGTCGCTTCATCAGATTGGGGACTCCAGACATGACAGCCACGTGACTTGTTGGCCCTCCTCATCCGCTCGTCCCGTACTTGAGGAATTGTACTCACCCGGCACGGGAATCTTTTTCCAGCCAATGCCGCGAGGTCCAGATGGGTGTCCTGCGATAGGCTAAGCACCAGACGGGCCAATACGTCGTTGAGCAAGTGAGGCGGCAGTACTCTCGTGTGACACGGGATCATACCCTCCCACACTTCGCCCGAGCCGAGTAGCTCAGAGCCTTGTGCCAGTTCACGTCCCTTCGCTGTCTGCCGCCACCTTACTCTACGTCAGGAAGCGCCGCGCCCAGACAAAGTCACAATAGGTTATCGGAACCGGCCTATCGTCGGAAATGCGTCGAACATGTTGGCTCGGTGGAGCTCTTGCGCTCATGTTTTCACACCGAGAGAATATGAGGATCGGAGAGGACTTTCCTTGGCTTGCATCAGCCGCATCTCCCACATTGGTCGACTTTGTCTCGGAAATCGCCGGGGCAAAGCAGTCTGGGGGGTGTGGCCAACACGTGGCAGCAGGGAGACTGGTGATCAGATACAGTCTGCTGATCCATGCAAGGACGGATATGTGGCTTCACCACTTTCCAGCCTTGTGTCCTACTTCGCATTTGCGCTTCAGCCAGTCGAAAGAGGATTCTAGTTATTGCAAAGTCAGAGCGGCCAGCTAGGAGCAAGACTTGGACCTATGAAAGATCATTCACCGAGATCAAAATCAATGATGGCTTCCCCTCTACCCGGCCACGGGTCTGGTAGGGGAAGCATACGAGAAGTACATACAGTTTCATGGATACTTGGTCGCTTCCTATGGCCTTATTGACCGTTTTTGGTCTCGGATCCGTGCCGACCTCCCATGCCTTTGAGATACCATGGACACATATATCATCCGCCCAGGTGATCGGGCTGCTATGAAGCAGGCTGCTATGGACTGGAAGCCCGCGACTCAGCCCAACCCAGTACGCTTGAGATGTGGTCGTTCGTCGGGCCGCAAAGCATTCCACCTGCATCTCTAACAGGCCGAACGGTACCGAGATCGATCCTACAACAGCTGCTTTCCTCGCTCAAGGGGGGGGCCTTCTGGGAAGGCAACTGCCACCCTGAGTGAAAGGCAATGGAGCCAACGCATACCGCAAGGCGGCCGAATACACCGGGCAACGGGAGCCCTTGGCTTTGACAGTCCTATTGGTACGATGAGCAAGGATCTCCGAGAGGAGATTCGATCCTATCGTTTCGGGCAGCCCTGGACGAGGACGCCGCCGCTACTACTCACCCTGCGCGATATATCCCCGTACTATACGCCCTTTGTCGGCATCCACCCACCACACAATCAGATCATGGATTCCGCGGTAGATGTTGGCGCCACGGAAACCTCACCTTTCTCCGCCCAAGATAAGCCCGATAATCTTGGATGATGGGGCCTTTTGCTGATGACAACTTCCATCTGCCCTTCTTACATCAATGGCACGAATCTTTCAACACGCGCCGAGACCTGCCCGTCGCCGAGAGCAAGCCGTACATCGACGTCCAGCGGGCCATAAACCCCGGACAGTCCGTTCTCTCACTCTTTACCGAGCCAGATGATTGTTTCGGGTCGTACGAAGAGGAAGCAGAGAGACTCAACGAGTTCTGCCGTGAGACGAGGCTCTTGCAGGCCTTTCAAACCACGGGGTCGTACGCGGCGAAGCCCGTGGCGCTCCTAGACGATACCGACTCAGAAGGAAAGCATCGCGTATACCCCAAGGCTCTGACGGCGGAAACGCTTTTCGAGGCTTTGCGCACCCCGGTAGGTCCAACCTCGCTTCACCAACCCCAAGGACTCGCCGTGCAGTGCTGACATTACCAAGAGGTTTCAAGGCGCCGTAGGTGCTTCGAATCTGGACCGGAAAGATGCGGCCAATGAGTCGCCAGTGTCCCATACACACGATGCGGAAGATCATGGATCTAAGCCTGCAAGCATCAAAGACTCGGTGGAGACCGAGGTTTCCTCGACTCGCAGTGATGACTGTGAAGCTCGCAGGAGGTATCACGAAACCCCTGACGCTGAAAGGCGCCTGCTGTAAGGACGCACCATCCAAGCAACCAAGCCAAATTATTGAGCCAAAAATCTGATAGTTACATCGTCGACCTTGACCAGTGGACTCTATTGGCGCTGGCCGCAACAGTGTCGGTGCACCAAGTCGCCATGCTTCGGAAGTTCATCTGCGACCACCTTGCCTTGAAGGCGGCCATAGATGTCAGCATATTTGTACGTCCCGCTCCCGCTCCTCCAAGCTTACCTACCCCCGGCCGACACTCACACATCATCACACCTCATGATGCCGCGGTAAAAAGACGGGCCATTTGCATACATTCGCTTTGACGTTCCACCTGCCCGTGTACGCGCTCAGGAAGTCGCAAAGCAGGCTCCCGGGGCGGGACGCGAGAGACCTCCGGGACGTCGTGGACGTGACCTTCCTGCGCGAATCCGGGCTCTCCAGGGAGGCGCCCGAGGCCGGGTTCGACTACGTGCACCAGGTCGGGCTGTCGTGCGTCGTGGCGGGCCAGGACCAGCACGTGTGGATGGCGTACCTGTTCGTCGACCGCTACCACGAGGGGGACGGGGGCGACGACATGGAGGACAAGGAGTCCCAGATCGCCCAGCTGGGCCGCGGCTTCGACATCGAGGACCCCCTGCTCGGCAAGCCCACGGGCGGCCCCCTGCGCAAGCCCCGGGAGTACTACCTCGAGCTCCTGGCCGGCCGGAGCTCCCAGGCCCGCCGGGAGTGGCAGCGGACGGTCAACCACGTCCAGAAGTACTTCGACAAGACGGTGAGAGACGAAAAAAAAAAAAAACCGGCGGCGGCGGTTCCCTCCCCATCTCGTCATCGGGCTTGCGTTTCTTTCGGCTGACGTCGGTGGTAGGTCGAGTTTTACCACGCGGGCCTGCGGAGGGCTCCCTCCACCGCCGCCGCCGAGGAGCCGTGCGTCGAGGCCATCCAGGAGCAGCGCCGGAAGCGGGAGAGGTTCCTCTACTGGACGACCTTCGCCAGCGAGCTGATCGGCAAGCTGACGGCGAGCCTCGACGAGAGCCTCCAGGCCTGGCGGACCTTCACCTCGGGGGGCTACCGGTGCTTTTGCGCGCCCGACCGTCCCCTCGACGTCCCCGAGCAGCACCGCCGGACCTTGTTGACTGTGGAAAAGAACTTCGACGAGCTCGTCAAGCTCCTGAGGCGTCTCGAACGTGTCAATAAAAAGCTAAATGGCTACATTCATAAGGTGAAGTGACTTCCCTCCCCTGGTTGCCTGCTTCGGCCGCCCCCCCTTCGATATGCACGCCAAACACCCCCCCCCCCCCCTCCTTTTCCATTGCTGATACTCGGGGATCGTATAGCTGCAACTTCAGTTTGACCACGAGAACAACGAGTCCGCCTTCATGCAGAAGAAGACGGCTGAAGAAGTCAGTGTGTTAACCTGGGCAACCTTTGTAAGACCCATCCCCCCCCCCCCCCACCCATGCCCGGAGGGCTCGGCTTTCAGCCAAACTGACGTACAACTAATCAAAGTATTCCCTCCCTTTCGCACTGGTCGCGGCCTTCCTCGGGATGAACGACGGGTTCTTCCCGATTCCGGCGAACTACAAATCCCTGGTCGTCTGCGTCGTCATTGCGGAAATCTTGTTATGGGGGTTGTTGCTGAAGGGGAGAGACAAGGCAAGATGGGTGCGTGCTTTTCTCGGAGACGCCGTCCGCGCGCTCCGGGCGAAGCCCTTACAGCCCTTGCCCGATGCCGAAAGAACGGAATAGGGGGGGATTTCTCGTCTCGTCCCGGGGTCACACAGCCAAGATGATGATTACCCCCCCCCACCTGAAAGGGCGGCACCGCTTCACCACAACTGGCCCACTTCTCATCAGTTCCTCGCCCAAGGTCGGCTCGGAGGAGGGGCTGGGGGGTTTGCAAGATGGGAATGGCCGCAAGTTCTAGTATATTAATATGTTATCCTCGTCCAGCGTCGGGGGTGGCGGTGGAAGATGCGGGCGGTTCGAGAGGGGGGGGGGGGGCGGAGGGGAACTGGCCCGGGATGGACGCTTCGGGGTCGTTAAGACGTGAAGCCTGGGCCGTGGTCTGGCGACGGACACGCTTGCCCGTGACTGATTTTCACGCTTCCCTCCGACCTGCATACCAACCCCCACCCCTTTGGTGGTCGTTTCCGCGAAGGCGGGGTGGGATGGCCGTCCCCCCCCCCCGAGCCGGATAGCGGGACGGCCAGTCTGGGCTTGAGCATCTGGTGGCGGCGGCGGCGGCGGCGGTGGTGGTGTCCCGCACGAGAGACGGATGGGCTTACCCTCGGACCTGGACTTTTTGTACGGTGCAGTAGGCGCATCTAGACGCCGCGCACGTCGGACAGTACTCGGTGGTGATGTTGATGCCGGGGTGGCCGCACCGGCAGCAGTACCAAATCCAAGCCCATCTCTTCTTTGCCTACAGCTGACGTGTGAGAAGATGTATAGACCTCTTTCTTCTTCTTCTTCTTCTTCTCTCTCTTTTCCCCACTGATGCCGAGCCTCCTTTCCCCTCCCCCTCCCCCTCCCCGCGGGGTATGTAAAGTAAGTACCCACCATTATACATCCAGCTCGATGGGTACGGCGCCCCCCCCTGACCCGATCCGAATGCCCGGGACGAAGTCCTTCTTCCCTCGGGATGGGTCTCGTGCCGCGTACGGTCGTGGGCGTCCGTCGGCGAAGTGCTCGCGAGTCGCTCGGCTGGTGAAGGTATGTCAGGGATGGGCTGCGAAAAATCCGTCTTTGCTTTTTTTCCCGAGTGGCGAGCGCGTTCAATTGGACAGGGAAGGCCCCGCAGCAGCTCTTTTTGCGTACCAATGGGGCCATCGTTGGCCTGGTGTTTATTATATGCCGAATGGGAAAGAAAAGCTTCGCGACAAGACGGACCACTGGGGGGGGGGGGGGGGGGCTTGAAACAATCGCAATTGTTGCAGCTCTCGGACCGTGTGGTCCAGGGGTGGTTAAGGGCTCACCTGCGAACAAATTGGCTTCGCCACGAAAGCTGGCTCGCGATGTCTGGTTTGTTATCGAAGTGCATAGGCACGAGGCCGGGTCACGAACGCGAAGAAGCCACGCGGAGGAGGGGTAACCAACCCTCACTGCAGGTTGTCTCGATGATATATAGACCGCACGCTCGCCCAACGTCCGCACCCCCCCGACGGGCTTGTCCACTCCCACCCTCACGCCAAAAAGCACCAATATGGTACCACGTACCGGCACGTCCTGCACAGCGGAAAGCCAGGGATGCACCGCCCTTTCCCGGCTTGGGTTACGCTCCCTGTGGGGGGGTATTGGCCCGTTGGGGCAAACAAGAAAAGACGTGCCTTTCGGCACTGAAATAAGTATTGGCCGCCACATCGAGGCCCCAGGTAGGTTTCTCGTCGGTCCAGACGGGGGGCCCCGGCAGGAGTCTGCGACGGGACGAATATCCTCTGCAATCTGAACGCACAGCATGCGGCTCTCGGCCTTCTTCTGCCCGAGCAACGGTTGAGCGATCCAAGCGAGCCCGGGTCCTATTATGTGATGTTGATGACACGCAGCAAGAAAGCTATCGGCCTCCCATCCAGGCCAACCGACTCACAAGCCTGCTTCTTGAGACACCCCGGGAGAAAACAAAAAAAAGGAAATGAAAATAATCAAACCAGTGAAGGAACATAGGGTTTTGGACCAGGAGGCCCATGTCCTCAACTCCCCGTCCGCAAAGATGACAGCTCATACTGGACCATCCTTTTAGGGACAATGGAAACAACACTTCTCGGCCCCGTACCGTCCAAACCAGACAAGGCTTATTACCAATTCAGCAATGCTCGACATTGTGGAATGGGGAGAATATTACCCCCTGGCGCCCAGAGCGGCGAGGCGCAGACGGGAGAGCCGCAGGTGCAGAGCTGAAATAGCCAGCCAGCCTAGCCAGCCAACTAGCCGGCCAGGCCCCCCTCGGAATGCTTCGACAATGCCTTCATCTAAGTACGCGGAAGACGTCGTGCTTGGAAGCCGAGCCAACCCCCCACGCCGGATAAGCGAGCCCAGCGAGCCCAGGTGACGGGCAGTACAACCACCGCCACGGCACCAAAGCGCACGAGAGGACAGGCGATCGCGACGACCTATCTGCCCCGTGGCACCTGAGCGCATCGTGTTCGACCCGCGCGAAAAAAGGAAAGACTCGGCAGCCGGCATGCGACGCCCTGGCCATTGGCTCTCCTCGTCTTCACCGTGCCACAGACGATAGACTTGGCCGTCGGGGGCCCTCGGGTAGCGTCCCCGGCGCATCTTGGGCTTCTTTCCCCCCCTTCACCCATGGAAAAAGGGTTATTATAGGATGGCCGAGGGGAGAGGGCAATGGAAAAGAACGCCTCCTCATCTGTCTCCCACCCATCACCACCCAACCCGGCGCGGGCGAACCACGGAAGCGTCGTGTACGAGGCCGACCCCCAACGCGACCGCCCGTCCGCGTCCCCCCCCCCCCCCCCAAAGCGGCTTAACGGCCGGCCGCAGCAACGACGCGACACGACGCGATTGCTCGACCAGACATGACCGGGGCTGCCAAGTGTCTGTGTGTGTGTGTGTGTGTGTGTGTGGCCTCTGGCGTTCTCGTGTCGGCCGCGAGGTTCCCTCCCCGGCGACATCGAGGGAGGGGGGAAAAGCGCGACGACGCGCGCAAAACCGCGACATTATACCAAGCGACCAAACCCCAACCAGCGCATCGGGAAGAGATATATATATATCGGGAGACGGCAACGGCGTCGCAGAGCCGTGCTATGGGGGGGAAGGGGTCAGGGCGGGCGCGGGGGTACGATCCGGGGCTGGGGGTCGGGATCGGACTATGACGGGGTTGGCACACCCGGACGACCGAGAACACCCCCGTCGTCGTTTTGACGGCGACGGCCTCGCATCCCATGACCATTCGCGGCCGCCCGTCGAAGCGAGGAGGCGGTGCGGTTCGCCGGGGGGTGGGACAGGTATTCCGGGACGAGGGCCCGGATCGGACTATTTTCCGGCGGCACCCGGGTAACCCAGGGAGGGCCCTTTGTCCGTCGTCGTCATCGTCGTCCTTATCGCCGGCCGGAGGGCCATAAGCCGAAACGACCGGCGCGCGCGAGTGGATGCGCAAGGGAGCGGGCGGAACGCCGTCTTCGGGAGAGTCCACATCCATCCATAATAATTTGGAGGGGGCCCGGGGGGGGGGGGGGGGGGGACCGGGAGAATGAACCCGCCAACCCGCAAGAAAAACAACAACAACCCCACCTCTGGGAACTTTTCTCCCACCATGTAGAACATTAGAGAACATTAGCAAGCAGCCCGGGAAATGGATACCCCGAAAACAGCTGACCCGGCTCGCGGCGCCGTCGCGCCCTTCCATGAGTAATGGGGTTTCCGGCCATGACCCGAGAAGGCGGGGGTGATGTTCGCCCAGCGCGGGTAGGCGACGAGTTTTTTTAATTTCCCGACACTAGACTTTAGGCGTCGTTGGCGAACCGGCCGACACCTCCAACCGCGCCAACAGGCCCAGTTCTGACTCCCCCCCCCCCCCCCCCCCCCCAGCGGCAGAAAACCACGCTCGTTCACCACCACCACCACCACCACCACCACCATCACCTCGGGCTTGGTGGATTCGGGGGCGCTCGGGTAAGGGATGGCAGTTGCGGAGGGGACACGGGTCGACTCGGGCTCTCGGGTTCGCGCAACGGTGGGGAGACACCAGAGGAGGTTTCGGGGGGCCGAATAGGGGTCCCAGGCAGCCAGGGACCCCCCCTGGCGAGAGCTGACCCTAGCCTTGAGTTTATGTCCTCGGGATGAAGTGCAATGCGTCGTGGGCCGGGGCGTCGGATACGCCCGGCGGCACGTCGATCACTGACTACTTCCATCACCGAGGCGCAAGCACAATGTGCCTGTAGGGAAGGACCTTGGCTTGGCCGCCGAGACCCCTTTCTCCAAGCTCGTTACCGCGTGCATTTGGCCTTGTTCAGCGCCATGTCACTACACTAGCTGGCAGACGGCCTTCACGAGCATTCAGCATCGGGCAGACCCGAGTAGGTGATCGTCATATAATAATATTCATACCGAGTTTATCGCCCGGTCTCTCCCAGCTGCCTTCAAAATTGCAGGCTCTAGCTAAACCAAAAGGTATTCCAAAAGCAACCGTAACATCCTATTTAGATGCCCGTATGCGCCTTATCCACACGCCGAAACGCCGTCCTGTGCTATTCGCAAAGTAGAATGCAGAGGCAAACGCAAGTCCTCGAGTGGTATCGTATCGCTGGGGGGAAAGCGATACCATGGCTGAAAATGCCATGAAATGCTTGCTGGCAAGTAAACAGGACCAAATCCAAATCAAGAGCTTTTTTGGATAGTCGAATTGCAGACAACACCTCAGTCTCACCATGCGGTGAGGGAATCACCACCATCCCGACGCCGCCGTGTTGCGTCAACGTCATTCAGCGGGAAGCCTGATCGAGGCTGCTGTAGTCACTGGCCATCCCACCGGCCGTCGCCACGGAACTGCCCGTCGTCATCTTCGGAAGGTCTCCAAGCACGGCAGTGTCGCCTTGACCCTGAAGACCAATTCCGAGCTCGCCGACACCGAGGGCCACCTTGCCCATCGGATCCGTCGACGACTTGTCCTCTTCATCGAGGCTGCCGTCGTCTTCCAGTACTTCGTCATCGTCTTCCTCACCAGACATGATGGCGTCTTCGTCGTGCATAACCGCTCGAGGTTGCATCACTACCAGACGGCGGTTGCCAGGAGCAGGCTCATCTGAAACGTCGTCTTCCGATCCAAAATCCGACTCGTCGTCTTCCGACAGAGACTCGGACGGGAGGAAGAAGAAGGTAGGCGGAGGAAGCGGTGCGGGCGGCAGGCGGCGGATCTTGCCTGCAACGTACTCGATGCCAATCTGAGGCGGCTTCTGCGACCGAATCTCGGTCGGCGGGGATGATGCAGTGGGCATCTTGGCAAACCGCGACACCATGGAATCGGGCGACCGAACCGACTCCTCACCGCCGGCCCCCGTCGTTTGCGGGCAACCCGCATCGGAGCCCGGGGGCGACTTCTGCCGACGGGTAGATACGACGACGACAAAGTGATCGTCGGGAGTGACACCGCCGAGACCGCTAGCTTCGAGATTCGTCAAACGCGTGGCCGAGCTTTCTTGCGAGTCCGACCAGGGAAAGTCGGCATCCAGGTCCTCCGAGCTGTCGCTGCTAGTTTCCGGTGACAATTCGGGCGGAGCGAAATCCAGGTCCATCATTGCGTGGTGTGACGCAAGATTGCTGAGCGGCTTGAATGGGATCGACGATCCCGATGCCGTGCGCTTGAATTCTGGGCCCGTGATGTCAACCCGGCGGGAAGCCTCCTCGTCACACGCATACGACTCCGGTGAAAGATCACCCCAATCACCCGACAGATCGGTGCAAAAAGGCGCGCCCGTGTAGTAAATAATGGCCCCGTCGCGGCGCCGTTTGCGCTGCGACAGACCGGAAAAGCCGCTGTTATTCCACCGGGAATTGACGCCCAGATGGCTTTCCTCGAGCTGGCCGCAAGACGACGGACTCTCTTCTCCGGTCGACGGTTGCTCGTCCGAAGACGAGGTTTGCTGATGCACAAACATGGGTTTGTAATGGAAGCATTCTGCCGGCGAGGTGGATGGTAGCGGGCCAGCCGTAGGGTATACCGAGCCGTCACCGCCTTGCACGGCGGCGTCACGGGTTTTCCGCTTTTTCCGTTGGTAGAGGTCGTTGGACCCATCTGTGTCTTCGCTAGTGGTTTCGCGCTGGGAGCTGGCGCCACTGCTGTCGCTGCTGAACTTGGAACCCTCCGCACCGCCCTTCCAGCGGATCTTGTGGCCGTCGGACGACAGTTGGAACTTCTGGCTCCTCTTGGCGACGGCATTTCGGATGAAAGAAGGCGTGACGTTGAGCATGTGAAGCTGCGCCAGGTTGGAGAGCAGGTTCAGGTAGACCCAGCCGTCAGCGTCCAGCAACCCGTTCATGGCGGGGTTGTGCTGCTCGGAACCGGTGTCGCTCAGGTGGCGAATGTACTGCATGTTCTCGGCGGGGACCTGGGGACGATCAGGGTCCAAGTCGCGGGGCCTGGTTGGGCGCTGTTCCGATTGGGACTCGCTTGGCGGTGACACTTCGTTGGACCCGCCGCTGCCACTGCCGCTACCACTCGTGTTGCCTTGGTCGCGCGAATCAGTCTGATCCTCAGTGGAATTCGAGGCCGACCCGTTGTCGCGCGAGTGGCTCGCCTTCCTTTGCGAATGCGGCAGGATTGTCGCCTGCCTAGTCGCCTGCTTGGCGGAGGGGTTCTGGTCCTCCAGGGTGGTCATTTCTACCTCCTCGCTGATGGCTGGTGGGACCAGCGGCAGGTGTGGTTGCTGCTGAGAGGATCCGAGACCCTTGCCGGTAAAGATTTGCTCCAGGCGGCGAACCACCAACTTTTGCTTCTCCGCCTCGGTCAGGGCGAACTGACGTGGCCAAAGTCCCTCTGGAACGTCGGGGAGTGACTGCGCCACAGGCTGATCGGACGGCTGTCTGCTCAACTTGCCGGGCAGAAAGGGGTCTGACGAGCTCTGGTTCGTCGAGTTGGAGGCGTAGGCCGAGTCGGGTGGTGCCGCAACCGCGCGGTCGTTAGAGCCCGAAGTGGACGAGGCGTGCTTAGACGAGTGCAAGCCTTGGAGTTTGGACTTGTTCTTGCGCTGCGAGCCTCCGCCGGGACTCGAGCCGTCGAGACTCGTGGTGAAATCTCTCAGGGCAGCCTCGAGTTCCCTTTTTCTCCGGCTCGGAAGACCGTGAACTTTAACTTCAAACAGCTTCTCCCGGCGCAGAGAATCAGGGCCCATTTGTTTATATTTCTTCAGCTCATCGCGTAGTCGTTTGTTCTCGACAGTCAAATCGTCAATGATGCCGCGGAACCCGTCGCCACTGCTAGCCTTGTGTTCGAGACTGGGCCGGATTTGGCTGCTACTCCGGTTGGGGCCAAGATAATTGACGCCCTCCTCGTTCGAGGACTCGCTCGCCCTCTGGAAAAAGGGCGGGTCGACGTCCATGGTTGAGTCGAAGACGGCATTGTGGTGCTCGTTGGACTGATCAAACCACCGTGTGGGGTCGCTGACGGCCGTGTTTTGGCTTTCCTTGGATGAGTTGCGTCGGGGTGATTTAGTAATGGAGATCTGAGGCGCGGCAGCGGCCATGGATGCATTGCGTCGTGAGGCTTCCCGCGCCATGCGGTGGTGGCGGAGGGTGATGGAGTTCTCGGGCGATGTTCGTCTGGGGTTCTTATATGTTACAGCGGGCGTTGCGGGCGGGTCCTTCAGGCCCGTGGTCTGAGTGGTGGTGTCGGCCATGTCGAAGTAAACATTCGAGCTCAGCCTCGTGTGGTGATGATGTGTGTGGTGTTTGACGGTTCAGCCCGCAGGGATGCGGGCAAACATAACAAGGCTGGGTGGATCGGGGGAGAGTGGGTTGGATGTTGAGTATACTAATTACCGGCGGCGATGCTCGACGGGACGCCGGGTGCGTATGGGTTCGGGGTGGTGCGGCAGACGTGTGGTGGTGGTGAGGGTGTGTAGCAGGTCAGGACCAGCCGAGCGTTGCGGCCCACGATGGGCGCGATGTGTTAATGAGGTCTAAGGGAAGACGAGGGTTTGCTGGATGACGATGCCGCAAGCATCGGGCGATGGCATCGAGATGGTGGTGAGATTAATGCACCAACTGCTGAACATCAAGGCCGCGAGCAACAGGGCCAGGTCATTTTGATCCTGGCCCTTTTGCAGGTTGTCCAGATCTGTGCAGGAGCGCTGGTGAGGGTGGCCGATCTCGAGGTCGGTGGAGAATTCCTGAGGATCGAGGGCCTCGCACTCAATCATCGCTGATCCAGGGTCCTTCCCCACAAATTGATGGCTTGGGCCCAGAACCGGTAGGGTCGAAAGCGCAAGCCTGGGGTGAGTGTAGAGTGCGTTCGACCAATCAACAGCCGCATACTGCCCGAGAGTTCCGGTTTTGGGGGCAAATAGTAGCGGCTCATGGTGGGGGTGTAGCCGAGAAGCAGCGAGGAACTAAACCTCAGGTTCCCGGTACCGGCAGCCCGACGATCGTACCGCCAGTCACTGCGGCCTTAGAAGTAGCTCTACATGTGCGGCGGGTCACCCGCGTGCCTGCCCCTGGGTGTCTGCGTAAAGAGGGGTCGGCGGCATCGACGATTGAAGGTCCCGGCAAACCCTTCTGAGTGGCTGTCAAGGCCCGGGCCTCGTCCGAAGCCTTGGCCGGTGTTGACGGGCAACTGGTCTGCATCGTCACCCGTCTGGATTATCGAGATGCCGGGCAGCGGACAGGATGATTCCCAACCATCCCGCGACGTCGCCCATCCGGCGGCCCATCGAGGCAGTTGCGGCCGGCCGGCCAACCCGCGGAGCAGTCCAGAGAGACCTGGAGGATTGCGAGTTTGGTGTCGCCCTGCCCCCTCGCGCCCGCGCCAACCTGTCCCCAAACAGTAGGTAATTTGCCACACCCACCAGCCAGTCATGAGCCCGGCCATCGGCGTTTTGAGCGCGACGCGCAACACGAGACCCCTTATCGCACCACGTGCCAGAAGGCCGGGCGAGTTCGCTGTAGGCACGAAGGGTATGAACGAGCCCTCCTCGCCTTCTAGCCCCGACGGCCGCAAGCGTACGTGTCCCCGTCCCAGGCAGACAGCGAGCGCCCTATTCACAGCCCGACAGCTACACCGTTCCACGTTACCAGCAGGTCACAACAGGGGCTGGAGGTGTATCCCCACGGTCGCGGCCCTTGGATTAGGGGTCCGTCGAATTGCTGCTCGGCACCCGGGATGCGCCTCCTGCGCTGGGTGCGGGATTGTGGGTGAGGCTCTGTTGCGGGAAGGCGGGCTGCAGTGTGTGGCGCATCGCCAACCCCACGTGTCGGGCCCTGGCTTCCTGAGCAACACCATCCAGGCCGGATCTACATACTATACCTACGGAAGGGCCCAAATCGCATCGGACATGCATGGGACATCCATCTACCCCCGAGAATGGCCTTTTTGCCGCTTCAACAACGCCATTTCCCAGCCGACGGTCGCGCTCCACATCGGCACGTTGTCTGTCGTGCAGGGACGGCAATGGATGGGAGGGCCTTGTCTCCAGTGGAGCTTATGGCACCCACGCCGCTCGCTCGCTTCGTACATCAATCACACGGTTGCCCGCGCGAAAACTACAGGGCGTGGATGGCAGATTGGCGGCCTGCGAGACCAGAGTCTTACGGGGACAACCACTGACAGCCCACGGGAAAGACTCCGGCACAGCGGCCAAGTGCGGGCGCTGCGGGACGCCGATCTACGTCTTGCCCACCGGCCTACGGCTACCGGGATGTGGCCACCACGCTAGCCCGTCTGCAATGGCTACTTAAGCCAGCCCCCTCCCACGCTCCCGATCCTCAGAACCCCAGGCTTGTCCGAGGATCGAGAGCACTCACGCCGCGCCCCGACACGCCTATTCAGCTGAGCACGCTGGGAGGCTGGCACGGCTCGCGCTTAGCCCCGCCCCGGCGGTCCCCAAGCCGCACCGTCAGCATACAGCCGCACTCGAACCGTCGATCCAGGCCTCCATCAGGCATTGCTCCCAACCCACCGGCTCGAAGCATTGCCACCGCCCGCCCCTTGTCCCCCAGTTTCACCCAAGAAGTCGGTATGCATCTGAGAATCCGATCTCGCTTCTGGATCCGAGGATGGGATTTTTCACGGATCTGTTGCTCCGCTCCCCCCCACATCTGGGCGGATGGGACCCTACATGCCGTCGAGCCTTGAGCACCCAAGCACCTATCAACTCAACCGGCTCGCCCCCCTTTGCGTGCTATGTACTAGGGCCAGGGGGCAGGGGCAAGCTCGGACTTCCAGGGGGAGGCGAGGACAGCTGGACAAGCAAGCAGCACGGCAAGCGCTGCAGAACCGGAGCTACCCAGCCTTCAGATCGGACCCTGGGAGTTCGAGACGGCCGTCGAAACGACCAGTGAAGGCAACTCTGCCAACCAGCCGCGCGACACAGTTCGCCACCGTTCCTACGGAGGACCTGCCGCCAATGGCGTCGGATCTGGCCGACACAGCTCGCCCGGCGCGCGTCACGATACGCCCACCCGCGTCGCACCCGTTTTCCTTGGCTTCCCGTTTGGTGAACTGTCAGAAACCAGGAGGGAAAGGTGGTCTCGCCACACAATCGAGGGGCTAGGCCTTCTAGGCCCAGCAAGCCCTGTTGTGCTGAAAACCATGTCCAACGTCCCGATGCGACACTGTCGACTCTGCGTGACTGAACGCCTGCAGGACACTGCTTCTATTACATCGGTACTCGAAAATCGCAGGCCGACTGCTATGAATTCGCTGCTACAAGCCACACGACCGCTTTCAAGGTGGTACTGGTATAAAACGGTGCGTGAGTGAGTGGTGTGCTGATGCTTCATTGAAATCTCGACGTGATGACGACTGCCAAGTGACTCCCGAGCATCGTGTGTCGATTTCAGACCAACAAGGTCGTCGACTTCCCTTGACACTGCGCTTTTTTTTCGCACAGCAAAGGAGGCGCCGTGCGCATCCCAATAGTTATGTACAGAAATCCCAAACATTGATAGCACAAATAATATACATTCGCATCCTTTCGACCCCATCGCCCGGTCTCGTCGGGTGCGTCTCACGTGCTCGAGTAAACCGCACTGACGAATCGGCCGCATTCAACCTTCTGTTCCATGGTGACCTTCCGGCCTTTGCCATCGGGGCCGATGCGTGCGGTGGCGCGCGGAGTGATCTGAAACCGGTGTTCCTCGCCTTTGCGGCCCTTCTCGGCATCGCCGCGGCCCCCGTCGAGAGGGCCGATGTAGATGGGGCTGTTGACGTTGTTCCGTTTGCCGGTGCCGAGCTGGTAGAACTCGTTGCCGCCCCAGAACAGGACGTCGGCGCCCCAGTTCGTGTCGTTCTCGGAGGAGCGGGCCGAGGCGTCGACGTACGTCTCGTTGGCCATGACGGCGGCGGCGTGGGTGGAGCCCACGCTCAGGCGCGCGAGCCGGATGGGGACGACGGAGCGGCTGCGCTCGTCCCACTCGTAGAGGCCGGAGAGCGGCTTGATGCGCGAGGGGCCCAGCGACAGGTGGGTCCACCGCCCGTTGCCCAGGCTGCCGACGATGCCGGAGCCGGCGGCCCACGTGTCGGCCGTCACGCGCCCGAGGTCCCGCGCCGGCGCCGCGGGCAGCTCCGCCGGCGCGCCCGGCGGGCCGGCGATGCGCGTGGCGTCGATGGTGAAGAAGGAGTTGGCGCCGCCGGCGGCGATCGAAGTCACCTTGGGGCTCTGCGCCGTGCCGCCGTAGAGCTTGTTGAACGGCAGCGGGACGGGGGCGTCGATGAAGGGGATCTCGCGTTCGGGCTCGAAGCCGAGCTGGCCCGACGTGTTTTCGCCGAAGACGAAGACCCGGCCGTCCTGGTCGAGGGCCAACGAGTGGAAATCGCCGGCGGCGATCTGGGAGATCTTGAAGCCCCTGAGGCCCGCGACCTCGTGGGGGCGGTCGTAGGGTCCCGGGGGGCGGGTGGCCCACGTCAGGCCGGGCACGCCCAGCTGGCCCTTGGACGGGAAATCGGAGGTCGAGGAGGCGGCGGAGAAGACGCGGCCCTTGGAGGTGAGAAGGAGGGCGTGTTCCAGGCCGCACTGGATGTCGGTCACGCGCTCGCCCCACGACAGGGAGGGCACGTCGACCTTTCGGTAGGGCGCGGCCGCGGGCGAGGACCAGAGGCTCGTCCACGACGAAGACTGTGGCTTGGCGCTGGAGGCCTGGTCGGAGCCGCTTACAGGAATCGAATAGACAGCGCCGTTCTTTGCAAGCGCCAGGATACGATCACGGGAAATGGCCAACTTGGCCAGGTCCTTTCCTTTCAGCGTAGGCTTGGGCGTGGGGTCTTCCTTGGAGAAGCCGGTCCCCCACTGGACCAAGTCACCGTTTTCGGTGAGCGCGGCGCCGAATTCGCGGTCGAGCTTGATATCTCGCAGCAGCTGGCCGTCGAAGTAGGTTATCCGTCGCGGCGTCTTAATCACGCTCTCTGTTGAGTCGGGGGCCGCCACACGGCCGGCATTGCAGCCCCAGGCGTACACGCCGGGGTTTTCCCAGCTTTGCTTGACCTGCAAGTGCTGGCTGCTGATCAAGTCGCGGTTGGCCTCTTTCGACTGCGGGTGCGGGCGTGCCTTCTCGTAGTTGATGACGGCCTGTGCCGGCTTCGCGGGCTCGCTGAGATAGACGGGCAGGAGGAGCACGGCGGCGCCGGCCCCCACCATGGCCACCGTCATGCCGGCCAGGAACTTGCCCATGCTGCCCTTGGCCGGGCCGCCGCGGCCTCCTGGCTGGGAACTCGCATGCCGAATGGACACGGGTCGGGGAAGCGCACGGGACCGAACCGCCGGGACCGCCGGTCGCAGGGAGCGGGAAACGAGGGGCGTGCCCCGCACTGCGCGGTGGAAAGAAGCCATGCTGGGAAGGCGATTGCCGATGTCTGGTTTTCAAAAGGTCTCCTCCGCAACGGAGGATCTGCGGGAGCAGGCGGGTGTAGAGGCAGGCAGTCGATCGGACAGGGCAAGGTGTGCAACCGGGATGCTACAGCATCCTACAACTTGTAACTTGTTGTTGTCAAAGGACACAGAGCTGGGTGGCGTGCTTGATCGACGCGAAGTTCAGCGGAATGGTGAGGTCATCCAGCCGGGTATCGCATGTGGTATGGGATTGGGCCTCAGGATTTAGCTTCACCTAATAACGGGCAGCTTTTGCAGCACCGAGCCTGGCAGCAAAACCTGGAGCTTCAAGCTCTTCCCCACCCGCCCAAAAGAGCAGTCAACCGGGCCGGGGGCATCGAGACTTTTGGCGATTGGGTCGGGTCCGCTGCAGGGTCTCTCTCTCTCTCTCTCTCTCTCTCTCTCTGCTTAGCGGCTTCGCCCTCTTACAGGGCTCGCAGGGCTCACTTGGGGAGGTTTTGGGGCGGAATTGGGGGGTATGGGATAGGATCTCTCCCATGCGATCTCATGCAGGTGTAGATAGTGGAGGATAGAGGTCCCTCCAGCTACTTAGGGCCACCGCTCTTACGAATAGCTACCCCCAGTGCCGCTGGGCGGATTAGAAACCTGGAGGGCCGGAATGGCGGGCTACGTAGCGGGATCCCATCATGGAACCTAGCCAAGCCCATCTACGAGCATCCATCCATGTAGGTACCTACAAGACCTGATATCCATACCTGTTCATGTCCACTATCCATGGGCGCCATAGGATGGATAGATTCCGATGCGACGGGTTGTCGAGTGGCCCGGCACAGGCGCCCCCGCTGGCACGGCTGACGGTCAAAGTCAAAGTCCGGCGCAACGTGGGCACCTATCAAATCCCATGGGATCCATTGGAAGCTGGAGCGTCACTTCCCAATCCCGGTGGGTCGGCGTCGCTCAGGCTGAACTAGCCCTGGTGGCATCAACTCTATGTATGTACATATGTACGCATGGGGAGTCGGCCTACTAACCTCCAATTGAACCTGGCTGGAACGCTGTCTGCTACCACACCCGCATACATACTATATGTATGTATGTACTCGACGACGAGCAAGAGCATCATATAGAGACTCAAGCTCGAAAGTCGCGTCACGCCCGCTCCCAACCTACCGCCGCAGAAGATGTACGAGGACTCCTGGTACAGCTTTGTACCGGAACACACTCACAAGAAGAATCCCTCCGTCTCCCAGACCGGGCGCAAGAGAGGAGAGTCGCTTCTCCAACAACCCAATGTTCGTCTCCCCCGGACCCCTCGCCCTGCGCTGCTCGCAACATGCTGACTCTCTCCCCAGGGCGCCAATCCCAACGAAATAGCAGCGCCTCTCGACGGGCTTCTCGAAGAACCCGAAGCATCCAACGATCCGCCTGCGCCCACGCTGAGCCGGCGGGCCAAATCCTACTCCGACTTCTACCATGTCGTGCGCGCCCAATTGTCCAAGGATGCTGCCAAGAAGCGCCCCAAGAAGAAGACCAAGAAGAGAGAGATATGTATCGAGGCGTTGATGATCGCCAAGCCCGAAGACGACCTCCCCTCTCGCGCCGCTCCGCCAGGGGACCCCTTGGACGAGCAACTGCTACAGGCCAGCCAGCACGACTTTCTGCTCTATCGCGACCAGCTTGCCTTGACCGAGCGCCACCTCGACACCTTGATCCAGGACACCAACAGCGCCCTCAAGCTTCTCGAGACGCTTGCCGGCTCGTTCCGTGCCGTGGAGGCCCAGACATCGACCTTCCAGGCCCAATGCGACGACCTGCTTTCCGAGGAGAAACGCCTGCAGAAGCTCGCCGACGAGGTTGGCACCGACTTGCATTATTACGCATACCTGGATGGAGTGACCAGACGTCTGAATGCCCCAGGGGCAAGCCGGCTGGTGGACCACCAGAACTTTGCGGAGATACTGACAAATACGGATGCTTGCATTGTCTTTATGGCCGATCATGTGAGTCGCCGACCCCCTCGCCCACCTGTATGTTGCGTGATGCCGTTTCTAACCGCTTCTACCATAGCCCACGTATCGCGATGCCGAATCATACTTGGCCCGATATCAATCCTCACTTACGAAGGCTCTCCATCTCCTCGAGGCTGGGCTCACAAATCATCTAGAAAGAATCTCCACCGAACTCTGCAAGCAGATCGCGTCAACGCAGTCGGAGGCCGCCCGCCATGCGCTTGCTTACGGTCGCTTCGAAGAGCTTGTTCTTGATGCCGATGGCCTGCTCTTCAACGTTCAGAAGGTCATGCGTTGCTGCTACGATCCGCTGGGGTACCCAGTTCCTGGACCCAACTTCGACTATTACTCTAATACTGCCATCAACATATTTGCCACATACTCTACCATTCGAGATCGCGACCTCAAACCCATTACGCAGCATGATCTAGAAGTTTTCAGGAAGGAGGCGAAGGAGATCAGTGCCGAGACGGCCTCGCGGAATTTCATCAAGCAGTGCTATGAGAGATCGTTTGACGAAGCGGCACTGTTCGCCAAGGTCTTTGCCATTGAGCCACAGTTCAGCACCGACAGCAACTCGGCCTATGCCGCCCTGAAGACGCACCAGAACGGATTGGTCAATGCCGCCAATATCGCCCCGATTGCCACCACACTCCAGCCTGTATTGCAGTCAAGCGACCTCTCGACCATATGCGGCTTCCTCGGGTGGATCACCAACGAATACCTCATTCTGGAATATGACGAAGAGGAATCGCGGTACACGCAGCATTGCCAGGAGCTTACGGCCCGTCTGCTGATGGAGCACCTGTGGCCCGTTACAGACACTGCTTTCGAAAACGAAATCACCAAGTCCATCTCCAGGCATGTTATCACGCCGGAGAGCCTGAAAATTACACCCGTCGTGAACGGCAGCGCGACTTCGAATGCACACCCCATCGCCAAAAGAGCGCTCGAACTGCTGGGCATGTACGATCAAGCCATGCCCAAGGAGCGGAGTGTAAGTTTTTATTCACGTCACTCTACGTTCTCTTGCTAACTTGATATAGCAAAAGTCCAGCCCTGTCGTCTTCCGCATCGTCCATGAAACGATCTTGGCGTTGCAGCGCGTCGAGACTCGTCTCAAAGCTAACAAGTCGGCCAATCCCGATCCCGATCCGGATCTGTTCATGATCAAAAACTTGTTGATATTGAAGAACGAACTCATGTCACTCGAGATTGGAGACATCCGGTCCCAGGATGCTGCGATGCAGCACTTTGGTCAGATATGGGACACACTCAGCCCGCAGAATTGGATGGGCTTGTTCCGCGGGATCCTAGGGGGGACACTGTCACTGGGTCTCTGGTCCGGCTCTGCGGCTACGGACGCGAAACCGGCTACCAACGGCGCGGCAAAGGAGCAGGTGCAGGATGCAAGCGAGAAGTTGGATGAGCTGCTGAGGCAGAGCATTTATGCTTTCACGCAGCGCTGGGGCACTCTGATCAACTCGGTCAAAGGTGGAAAGAAAGGCGGCAGCAGCTTGGAAGCTGTCGGGAAGGAGCTCGACGAGAAACTGCTGACGGCCTTCGGAGCACAGCCCGAGGTCATCGGGAAGCTGAAGGAGGCCATCGAGATCAACGCGCAGGCGCAGAAGGAGGTGGGTGGAGTAAAGGGAGGTTCAAGATGAGCCCTCGTCGCATCAGTTAGCGGTAGTTGCCCTCGGCGGCGAATCAAAAAAACCAAAACCTCATTCCAGACCCCTCATACACGCATATACCAGACAAAATTCTATTCTCACGCAGGTGGCAAAGGGCCCCGTACAATCTGAGGCACGCCCAAATATGTATACCTATGTAATTGCATCGCCACGTCGAGATTGGGCAGCAATATAGGTAGGACCTCGGAAGCCTTGAGAGCCCCGAAATGAGTTCCAGGCCTTCCAAGAGACTCAGCTGACCAGAGCGAAGAAATATCATAGGATTAGGTGTTCCTGGTGTCGGATAATTATACAGACCCTCGCATGGGAGGTAACACTGACTGTTGAGTTCTTCACTTCGCGGCCGCCCTTCTTCCATGGTGTGACTTTTGTTATTCACTTGACTTGTAACCAACCTTGATTAGGTATCCTCATGTTACAGGCTATCCAGAAGATGTACGTTGCCTCTATGCCATGTTTCAAGCAGTGAATAATGTAAAGCAGTGATTAGGTAAATAGGGACATGCACTACGGGGCTCCTTCCTCACGCGCAGCCCATCGTTAAGGACCATAAGTACTTTATTTAAGTAACGCCTGCCCTGAATGATCTTTGTTATTAACTAGAGCAAAATTCAAATCAAGCGAAGCAACCTTCAATTGCCCTCTTTCCTGCAACTTCTTCAATGGTTAAAGTACCGACCTCGTAAGGGGTACATGATATAAGGGCAGACAAATCGTAACATATACATGCATGTTCCCAACGGGCTGCCAGTACGAACAACTGGACCATCACCACCGTCACTAACACAGCCCTCCTGCCTGAAATCCCCTTCTCAACCACTCCGGCTAGGTATCTAATCTACGATCCATGGCCAGCTCATCCGTTGCCCAGGGGGCTTGGACTCCGCCGGTCTTGGAGACCATGGAGGCCAAACGTGAATGGGTCAACCATCTTCACCGCGAGGCGGCCCTTATGAGCGCGCAGGCCGACTTCCACCTCCGCTGCGACCTCGCCGGCTACCATTCCAACTACCACGCGCTCCTTGCCCGGCTGGCCCAAGGCTTGCCTCTGAGCCAGGAGGACGGCGCCCGACTGGTCGAGCAGTTCAAGGTAAGCCCGCGCCTCTGTCCGCCGCTTCCCGACGCCGACGGAGGGGGGGGGAAGGTTGGTTGGGGAGAGGGGAAGAGCAGTCCCCCGGCTATGGAACCCGCTAACTCGCCGTCGCCGCCCCCGCCCCAGGGCCTCTCTCTCTCCTACCCGCAGTACCCGGTGGTCGAGCTGACGCCGCGCGCGCTGTTCCGGCTCTCGCGCACGCTCCGGTGCTGCGGCGTGACCGTCGAGGCGTGCTACGTCTACCTGACGGCCTGCGGCTTCGCCGCCGCCACGGCCCGGCTCGCGCGCCGCGCCGCCGACGCCGCCTACGTCGCGGCGGCCCGCGCGGCCTACGAGGCGGCGCGCCTCGAGGTCGGCCCGCCGCCCGCGCGCCCCGGCTCGCCCTTCGACCGCGCCGCCTTCGCCCGCCTCATCCCCCAGGTCCGCGTCCTGCGCGCCCGCGCCCAGCTCTGGGCCCACGAGCTCGCCAGGCTGGAAAAGGAGCAGTAGACGGCGGCAATGACGATGACGGCGCCGGAGCGCGCTTGAAGGGCCGGAGTAGACGGGTTCGGGCCAACTTCTCTGTCGTTCTTCGCAGATGGGGACGCGGCCGGGGACACGGTTACGATGCACTTGTATTTGGCGGGAGCGATGCCGATGCCACCCACGCAAGCATACTATTCTGTGTCTGGACAGAGACAGGAGACAGATTCGTAAAACGAAGGCGATATTCTTTAACTTCATGGGCGTATGAGTTTCAGCATCTGGTTTCATAGTAGAAGCAGCTATTACCCACGCTTTCAAGGTGACCGTGCCTTGAGTTGAGCAACCTGACGTACTAACCAACACGTCCATTGTGTTGACTTCGCAAAGCGGATACGAGGTATTTCTCTCTAGTTTTACACCCGCTCTAGGTTCTGGCCTCTATTTGTAAGTCAATAGCCGGTTGGCGCGAGGTAATTTGCCATGGCTGGTTGGCGTGAGTTTGTTAAGAGGTAAGATGTAAGATGTATGCATGAGTGTAGAACCCCTTTGGCAGATATGAGGTCAAATCAGAGAGGACAGGGACATTCCTTCTCTTCGGCGAGGGTTCTACTAGGAAGTACAAGGTTCCAGTTTCACGACTGGCAAGTAAGTGGTATTAGGGAACCGATGGGCGTCATGGCCGGTATCTTGTGAAGATTGGGTATGCCTTCTCAGCAAGTCCAATTCCCACCAGGCTCATAAACTCGGGCACTGATGCAGTAGTGCAGGGGTACATCATGTAGCTTTCTGCCCGTCATGGAGTACTAATAGCGGGTGTGTGACCCCTGGGCATGGACTTTAGTGGGTAACACTTTAGTGGGCTAAGGGGCCTTCAGCCTCTCTCCATTCGCATCCCATCTCTCTCGTTCGCAGCCCTCCTCAGGACACGCCCTCTCTGACAGCCACGTATATGCATGGACACAGATGATCACGATGACCGCGTGGGATCCCATTGCCTCGCGGCGTCGGCTTGAACCTCGCAACCACTCTTTCCTGTCCCTCCTTACCGTTCCACCCGAACTCTAGCCTCCTAGATACCTATCTATTATAGCCTACATAGGTACACGGGATAAACCCTTGTCCCATCCAGTCCGTCCGAAACCCACTCACGCCTGCGGCTTTGTTGCAAGTCTCCGCCTCCATCCCATTGAACAGCGTGGTTTTCCACTTGGATCCCCGTGCCGCGCAGTGTTGCTACTCACTCTGGCCCCCCTCGCCTCCCCTGTGCTCCCAGACATCTCGCCTTTCCGCTCCCTCCCTACAGCCCCGTCCGCGATAGCGTGGCAGCGTCTCACCATGCCCCTCAAGATTCGCTACGCGCTGCCCACGGGCGCCGGTGACGTCACCGTCGACGATGATGCGACCGTCCGCCAGGTTGTCGCCGCCATCGAGAAGGAGGCCGGCGGCAGCGTCGCGGCCGTCAAGTGCGGCTGGCCCCTGAAGAACCTCGAGGTCGACCAGATTGCCGACCAGAGCGTCAAATCGCTGGGCTTGCAGCGCGAGCGCTTGACCGTCGTGCTTGCCGAGGCGCCTCCCGCGACCGAGAGGGATGTGTCCCAGCTCAAGCTTCAAGCGCCCAGCGCAGGCCCTTCGAAGCTGAGCAAGGACGATGTGCCCGTGTTGAGCATGCCAGAGACGGGCTCTTTCCTCAGTAAGTCCCCCGGTCCGACGGTTTCGCTTTGCCATCCCTCCCCCCGGCAAGTCGTCACGGTGGCTGACGACGTGTCGTGCGACAGCCATGCGCGTGATGGAGGACGACAACTCGTGCATGTTCCGCGCCGTCCTCCCCACGATCCGCGACGCCGCCGCGCGGCAGGGCATAGACGTCTCGACGCCCGCGAAGCTGCGGCTGGCCATCGCCGGCTACATCACGACGCACCCGGACGAGTACAACGAGGTGGTGCTCGAGAAGACGCCCAACGCGTACATCAACAACCTGCTGGACGAGGACACGTGGGGCGGCAGCATCGAGCTCGGCATCATCAGCGCGCTCTTCGACATCGAGGTGTGCGTCATCAACGTCGGCACCGGGCGCGCCATGCACATGGGCGAGGACAAGGCCAGCCGCTGCGTCATCGTCTGGTCCGGCATCCACTACGACCGCATCGTCGAGGTCTACGACGAGCACGCCGCCGCCGCCGACGCCGACTTCGAGTCCTGCGTCTGGGACGCCACCGCCAGCGACCACATCGTCGAGACGGCCCAGAAGCTGTGCATGACCCTGAAGCAGCGCGGCTACTTCACCGACATGACGGCCGCCGTCTTCCGCTGCAACGCCTGCATGGACACCCTCATCGGCGAGAAGGCCGTCGCCGCCCACTTCGAGAAGACCGGCCACACCAACATGGAGGAGATTCCCGACCACGGAAACTGAAAGGGGCCGAGAAGGGTGGGATGGGGCGGTTTGCAATAACCGAGACTTGGGTCGGGCCGCCGCCGTGTCGCTCAGGAGGGGATGGGATGGATGCCTGTACGACCCAGCTCAAGGCCCAGAAGCGCAGACCGACCATCGCCCGCGATTGGAGCCACGTGAAGAAGGCACCGAATCTGACGACAAAGTATCACGAAGGGAACGAGACAATGACACTAAATGTGGCCTACCGCCTTTCGCTTTTCGAGGCAGGGCTGGGGGTGCACGTGCGTAAGGGAAAAACGCATAATACGGCATGACATGGCGAGCGCAATACCCCCCAGGACAGTCTTCGGCGAAAGAATCACGACTGGGTAAAATAGTTTGGTGCTTAGCTGCGCTATATAGAAGGACGGCGCTCTTGGCCCACACGCCGAAGGGCAGGGGCGGGGGGGAAACCCAATAAGAGGAATGAAGCACCGGGGCGGCTCTCCGCTACGAAGACGAAACAGTCTCCTTGACCTTGTCCACCACGGACGGCTCCTTGTACGTGAGGCCGCCGCCGAAGCTGTGCTCGCTGTTGCGGCCGCCGGCGGTGACGCGGCCCTCGCGGGCGCCGGCGGCGAAGGCGCAGGCGCCCATGTCGCGCGCCGCGGCCGCGCCGGCGCCCGGGCTGATGTCGAAGTCGAAGATGTCCATGGGCAGGCCCAGCGTCGTGCACGCGTTGGGGATGTCGACGATGCCCGCCACGTGGCCCTGCACCGGCGCGCACGAGAGCAGCAGGTAGATCTGGTAGTCGCTGTAGCCAAAGCGCCGGAGGTACTCGATGCAGCCTGAATAGGATGAGTTGTTCGCTTTCGTCAGCCCGTAGCACACTACCCCTCGGGCCGTCGCTGGGGGTGGGAGGGGGGTAAAGGGGGGGTAAAGGATCTCCTTCGTTCACCCAAAAAAGGGGGAAGGGGGAGGGGAAGAAGGGGGGAAAAGAGGGGGGGGGGGAAAGGGCAGGCGAGCGAAAGCAACTTACGCAGAATGGTCTGGCGGTACGCGACGGTGACGTCCATGTAGTGCTGCTTGCCGTGCTGGTCGACGGAGAAGCCCTCAAAGTAGATCATGCGGCCGGGGCCGAACTGCGGCTCCACGGGCCCCGGGATGTAGATGGGCGACTTGAGCCCGCCCAGCTCGGCCACGCCGTTCTTGACCACCTGGAACTTGATGGTGATGACGCCCGCCATCTCGATGGCCCCGCAGAAGGAGATTTCCCCGTCGCCCTCTGTAGGTAAAAGGGGTCAAGTCAGCTCCGCGTCCCTTCTTCTTCTTCTTCTTCTTCTTCTTCTTCTTCTTCTTCTTCTTCTTCTTCTTCCCCCCCCGCCAACGAGACAAACCCGGGGCGTGGATAGAGAAAGAAGAAAAAAAAAGGGGGGGGGGGGGGGGCTCCGGACGTACGTGAAAAGTGCAGGTCGCCCACGGAGAACTTGGCCCCCGGTACGTGGACGGGCAGGTAGACTTTGCTCCCGCGGCTCAGGTTCTTGATGCTGTGGTGGTTGTCACCGCCGTGGTTAGCCTCGTTCTTCTCGTCGTATTTCTTTCTCAACATCTCAACCCTTTGCCCCTCAAACTTCGGATACACGAGAGAAACGCCGCCCCCCTTGTTTTGGGGGGAGAGCGCACATCCAGAATACCACCCAACCCCTCCTTTGTTCGGCCATGGACAACGGTTGACCCGATTCGAGACTTTCCGGGCCGCGGCCAAATAACAAAGGACGGGGACACGGGGGAGATGGGTTGGGGGGGGGGGGGGGGGGGGGGAACTTACTCGCAATTCCCGCCGTGCTCAGGCCGGCCGGGGATGGTACGGGCGCCCTCGGCGCCGACGCGCTCCCGCAGGCCCGCGTCGTCGGCGCCGGCGCCGGCGTGGGCGTTGACGGGGTTGGGGGGCTGGGCGACGACGCGGCCGTCGGCGAGGCGGTTGGCGGCGATGAGCTCGCCCTCGCGCGCGTTCCACGCCGCCAGCACCTCGGCCGACGGCGCGCAGCCCAGGATGCCCGGGTGGATCAGCCCCGCGAACTTGACGTGCGGGATGTGCCGCGACGTCGCGTAGATACCCTCGAAGTCCCAGATCGCCTTGGCCCTGGGGCACCGCATGGGGGGGGGTCAGTCGCGGTTCAGGGGGGGGAAAAGGGGGGGGGGCGGGGGGACTTACGGGGAGGGATAAATCTCGTCCAGGAACCCGCCGCCGTTGTCCTTATCGAAGACGCCCGTGAATCCCCACTGGATAGCAATATAGTCAGCCCCGGTCGTTTCGTCCCCGGTATCCTTTCCATCACCCCGCCTCCCCCCCCCCACCCCACGCGTTTCCTCATCTTTGCTGCTCACGGGCAAACATGGATCACATCCGCTCCCGCGTCACCCCGGGCTGGCGACCCCAGAGTTCGACAACGGCACGACGGACGATGGTGGCACGCACCATGCCATCCTAACCCCACCCCCCTTTGAGAAAACCAGAGCGGTTAGGTCAAGCCCACGTACCGGGTGGTCCTCGAACGGCTGGACGTCCATGATCTCGACGAGCAGCAGGTCGCCGGGGGCCGCCCCCTCGATCTCGAAGGGCCCGGTGAGGTAGTGGATCTTGGTCAGGTCGACGTCGCGCACGTCGTCGGCGCTGTCGTTGTTGCCGATCTGGCCGCCGGTCCTTTTTCCGGGGAGAAAGGGCCGAGGCATCTTCTTGTCAGCCCGGCTTACTCCTCATAGCAACACACCCCCTCCCAGTCTCCCCCATACAACTTCCTTTCCGTCTTGGCCCCCGCGTGAGGGTTCTCCTCGAGGTGGAAATCCATCCACGGATCCGTGCCCAGGCGGAGGGCGGGAAGGGATCCTTACCAGTCAACGCATTCTATCTTGACCGTCTCGCCGTCCTTGATGGTGCCCGCGAAAGGAACTACCCCGGGGATAGTGCGTTAGCGAGTTGGGGGGGAAACCTCCCCCTCTCCTCCCCAATTCTTGCCGCGCCGTCCAACTTCGGCAGCGGGGGGAAAGTAAGGCGTACTATCTGGGTGCCATCGATTCTATTGTCTTGATGAGTCGCCGGGACGGGACCGCCGATACATGGGAGGCATCTTACGTGGAGAACTTTCTGTTCGGCCGCCGGGGTGTCGAGGCTGACCTTGGCCACTGTGCGAATCCCGCTTTTGCCCATGGTCACTTGTGGGAGATTCTTGGTTTGAAGGAGCCGGTAAGCATGAAAGGTGATGATTTTTTTTCACAAGGATTGCGCGCAAGACCGTGAGGTATACGAAGTTAGGCTAACGTGGCGTCCGCCGGCGTATCGTGAACACATAGCACCTGCGCATGTGTTCGCTACCCCGCATCTCCTCCATGCACCCATTGACCAGAACGGGATCGACAGGCGTCATGATTTGCCATGTAATAGTGAACTTCATTGTCCTCCAAATCGGGCTACGGTATGTGTGTCCTCCAACACCCGGCAGATAGGAGAAGTTTGGGCCCAACAGGCTTATCTCCTTGGCCAGTTCCAAGCGAGTGGACCATCATCGGAGTCTGCCGTTGCTGTCATGGTCTACTGATAAGACCTACTTCATCTCTCTCGACTCAGCCACTTGGGAACCAGAAACACGATGTGAAACGTAATCTATTATCCGCAAAGTAGCAACGGTAAATGTACGTTTGGAGATATCACGGGTTATCTGTGGCTCCCTATGCTGACGTCACCCCCGTCCCTGGCGGGGAAACGGGGCTGACGGCGAAAACGACGAAGACCCCTACTTATACTGGCCCCGCCGAACCAAGAGGGCAGGGGGACGTATGAATGGCCATTTTTGTTGTCAGGCCATGAGCGGAAAGGGCCGACGGACCCAACCGCACGGGGTTGGCCAATGGATATCCTGGGCTAAGGAGAATGGCTTTATCCTCGACCAAGCTATTTCAGCACGCCGTCCTGCAGTGTCTGTACACGATGCCGAATGATCCTTACAGCTCCTTCTTTTGTACGGGCTCGGTTGCTTCCTCGTAGGTGGGCGGATCGTTGGGGGCGCTTGAAGCCGATCCCGGCCCAGCCTGTGCCGGGTCGGAGTGGGTGTCAAGTTCGAACAGGGACAGGCTGAGGAACTCGTGCTTGTTTGTCCATTCCTGCTGTTTTTCAACGTATTCGGCGGCTTGCGAGGGAGGTGGCGGCGGGTCGGTGATCTTGGTAATGAGATAGGCCGTCGAGGCCTCGGCAATGCCGTAGATCAGGACGCCGAGAAGAGGCACGCGCAGAAGCGTGTAGAAGCCGATTCCGAAGCCGAAGAGCAAGCCCTCACGGCTGTGGAACCAGTTCTTCTTCTGTTTCTTGGTCATGTGCACACGGGCAAAGTACGGCTCCAGAAGCTCTCGCATCAAGCTGCGCGAGGAGAAATACGTCTGCAAGAAGATGACCAGGTACTTCTTAGGCAGGACAATGCCCGTCCCGAAGATTATGGCGGCTGGGCCAAGCCCGACGGCCTTGTTGAAGGTGTAGAAACTGGCGGCAGGAAGAACGAAGCGGCCCACGTAGGGAACATAAGACAGGGCGAATATGGCCAGCGAGATGGCGGCCCGGCGGCCGAACCGGTAGAGGAACATGCTGATGGCCTCGGCTGTGCTCGTCGTGTGGGTGCTGCCGTCCTTGACCTTGTACTGGCGAAGGTTGGGATAGTACATATCGCGCAGGTCGTCGGGGTTCTCGCCCTTGTGCTTCTGCACGTACGTCATGTCGACCCATCGGAGCGAGTCCATGAACATGTTGTCGAGAGTGGGGGTGACATATCGCATCAGGGTCATCAGGAAGAAGGGGACTTGAAGGACGTGGTTGGCGAGCAGGTCGAGGCTGCTGACGATGGTGTCGTCCCACGAGGTCTGGTCGAGGTCCCAGAAGAGGGAGAGGGATCGAATGAAGAGTTTGAGGCCCAGAATCTGGGGGAGGAGCGGTTAGGTCAGACCAGGTCGCGGAACTTGTCTGGGGCGGCGCCCGATGGGGCAACGAACCGGGATCTGAATGACCAGGCGAATGGCGATACCGGCGACCACGGCGATGGCCGCCTGCCTGTAGTGCTCATTGTTGAAGATGGCGGGATTCTGCAGTGCTCGATGGGCTGTTATTCAGGGTCAGTCAAGCCAGAGGTCGCGTGTGACCTGGGGGTCGCTACCTCCCACGAGGGTCAGCTGGATACCCCGCAGTATCGCGTTCAGGTCGAAGTGCGACGTGTCAAAGGCCTTCTTCACCTCGTCCTTGTCGAGCTGGGAGGCGATTTTGGACTCGAGTTTCGAGGCGGCCATGATGGGCGGTGCCAACGGGGGGGTCAGCAGCGAGAACTGACGAGTCGGTGGGTTGCAGACGGGAGTGCAAAGGGCGACTGGAGGTGTGGTCAACCGAGAGTTGCAGCTTTCGCGTAGCGGAGGAGCTACAAGCAATGACGACACTTTCGCCAAGGACCTAGTCCAGGCACTGGGGGGGAGGCTTGTGCTCTTTTGCTTGTCGGATTGATCGCGGGCAAGGTTGGCACGCGCTGGCGTGTGGCTTCTGCAAGCAACCTCCAGCCTCTCCTCTACATCCATACCTTACCTTACCTTTCCACTACTTCTCCGTACATACAACGGCATCCCAACAAAGGGCCCGGCCAGACCTGACGAGCGATGATGCACGGCCAGGGTCACGAACCGTCACGATGGCATCCCAGATGCCTGTCCCGCACTTGGATGATGGTATTCTCACGAAGCGGGTGCTTGTGTCATGCCCCCCGACAGCATCCCCTCATCGTCGCATACTGGCCTGTCCCTTGCTGCGTGGCCGGCAGGTCATGCGAGAATCCAATCAGAGCCAGCAGGTGTCCCACCCTGTTGCCTGCATAGGCCGCACTCTACCTCAGGAAGTACATAAGTAATGTAGTTATGTACTTGAGGCTGTCGTTTATCTGTCTGCGTTTCCTCGTAGCGCCCTGGATCGAAGGATCCTGCCGCCAGACGGACCATGTATGCACATGCCCACCAACAGCGTTGGAAGCCGTCGCGGGCGGTGTCGGCGGAGCAGCCGCCAGGCTCCGGCTGCAAGTGAGACGGGAGGCTCTAGCTCATCACGAGCCATCAGATCATGCGACCCTTGCCGACGCGCACTCGAGCCCGCCCGGGTGGCCTGGCTGGCGAACGGGGCGAGTCCCAGGCGGTCGGAGCCACTAGAACGCCATCTTTGAAACCGGCAATCGAACGAGCATATGTCCAGAGCCCGCCAACTCGAACGATGCCATACTGGCTCGAGACTGGATACTGAGATTCCCCGGGCACGACTGGGCAGACTGGGACTTGCCGAGACGAGCTGACGAGTCCACGAGCCGGCCAATGAGGGCGCCGGGGCGCGCAGATGCTGCTAAAGGCAATAATTTAGGAGAACCCGCCCGAGCGCGTACGGACTAACTAAACTGGCCATTCTGTACCAACATCCCGTATCCATCCGTTCCTGCTTCTGGTGCTGATCCGGCTCCAGCGAGCGCAAAAGCACCTGCACCGGCATCTGCACCCCATTGGAACGTCCCCACCAGCGTTTAATCTGCCATCCACCACCCCATACATACGGTGCCTGGCTTCCCGTCCGTCCATGGCGACGACCCTGCCATTGAGTGCGACCTTTTTCGTGACACTTGCGACCTGTCCGGCATCCATTCCTTCCTTCGTTCTCTCCCTCATTCCGCGAACATTCCCAGCCCTCCTCGCCCTCCGCTGGAGACCCTTCCCCCCAACCATCATTAATCTCCTTGGTCTTGTCCGGCTGGCCGGCTGCTCCTCCGGTCCCCTAGCCCTTACGCATTGCTCGCCCGTTGGCAGGGTTCTTGGCTGGTGTAAGACCGTCGCAAACTGCCGACCTGCGATCGGCCTGCAAGACAGACAACCCCTCCGTCTCGCCCTCGACAGTTATCGTCATCCGCGCAACCCGCCCCGCGCCCTTGATTCCAGCAGTGTGAACCGGCGCATCCCATCCCTAGCCCACGGGGCCAGGAAGACGAGACCCTCTGCGCTGAACCGTCATGCTTCAAGCGACCGACTTCCGACCTTGGTCGACCGAATAAAGCGCTTACTCCCCGCATTTCCACATTCTTGCCCACCCTCCTCCACAAGCCATGGAGCCTCCAGTCGACTCTCGAGTTCAGGTGCCACGGCGCGTGGTCACGGCCCCTGGCGCTTACGAACCTCGGGGGAGGTCCGTCTCCGTCTCGTCGACTTCGTCGCGCCTGTCCTTCTCCGGCGGATCAAGAGGCCCCGAAGACCTGGTCGAAACCCTATACAACCACCCCGCGGTGAAAATCGTATCCTTCACGTCGAGCCTGCGCAACTCCCCAGGCTCGTCAGATTTCCTGGACGAACCTCCACCCGGATCCCTTCCGGCGTCCTCCCGGCTGGAACGGACAATCGCGATCGGTTCGTCCCGTCCTCAGAAAACCGCCGGCGATCGATGCTTTGCTAACCTTGAGTCTGCCAGGGTCGTTTCGTATTTATCGGGCGCCTGGGTCTGTCGCCTTCCTTAATTGTGGAAACGCGCTCCAGCCCATCCTACCCAAGAGCCAGTGTTGGTGCATTGCCGAAGACAGCAGCCAGTTTGTACTCCAGATTCGACGGCCGCAATACTGGAGGATCGAGGTTCCAGTACAGAATCAGGACGACCTTGAAAACGCCCTGGTGTTGAAGGAGGTGTTCGACAAGATCCTCTTGTTCGAGAAAACGGAATGCCCTTTCCAGCGAAGCTTCACTGTCGAGCTGCCGGCGAAACCGACGACGCCCGTCAAGAAGAGGCCCTGGACACCAGTCGGCAAGAACCTCATCCCTTCAGTTTTCACATCCGACCTCTCGCCCCCCGCACCCCCGCCAAAGATCGTTATCGAGAAAAGGCGACCGAGGAGTCCTTTGGAGGAAAAGATGGCACTGCAAAAAGCACAACAGGAAGCCACCGTTGATGGCCCGGAAGCGTCGCTTGGCGTGGACAAGCAACAAGACGCTCCCCTTACAAACGAGAATGTTCAGGAGCTGGCGAGAAAAGAGGATGAAGCACGAGAAGTTGTACTCGCGAAGGGAAATCGGGAAACCATCGTGGAAGAAGACGTGGCCCTTCCGGATAGAGTTCAGGGGTCGCCCACTGCAAGTAAGGAAAACGCCACCGAGACGACGGAGCTGGAAAATACGGCGAGCTTTGCAGCATCATCCCCGCCATCCGAAGTTGAAGCGACATCTGAGCCAGAACCAACGCCAGACTACGAAACTCCTGCTACATCATTTGGTGACCCAATAGCTGAGTGTTATCACGGACATAACGAGCCTCAAGTGCAGGAGCCTGGGCAGGCGGGTCTGGTAAAAGCTCAAGCATCGACGTCCAATGTCGGTGTGGACACTGCGGCCCATCGGGACCAGCCAGTTTTGCAGGCAGCCGAGATGTCTGGTCCTCCTACTACGATAACATCGACAACAAAGTCAAGGCCGTATCAGCGCAGCAACAATGAGGCAGATCAAGGGGCTATACCGGAAATACTTCCTTCTGTGCAACCTGCCGAGGATCCGATACCCAAGCGTTCGACTTCCAAAGCAACGCAGGCGACGGAAAACACCAAGGGCGGCACGCTTGCTGACGACGCCGAGGCTCCCCCATCTTCATGGGAAGGATCTGGCAAGGTCGGCACAGTTAATCTCAAAAAGAAGCGAATCAGCCGGATCCTGGCTGGCCGTACGGTTTCGATGCCGCCGCATTTGAGTGTGGTTACATCGAGGCCGTCGGAGCCCACGCAGGAACTTTGCGGGCCAACCCCTCGTGCGACACAATTGCCACCTCCTGAACCGCTGGCTCCATCACAAGACTCGGGAGAGGTTTCGGATGTCGAGTCTACAGATTCATTCCACAGCATACAGTCGTGGCACGGCCCGAGCAACCCACTTGTACAGTTGCCACTAGCAGCCGAGACTGAAGTCCCTCAAGTCCACACCTTTCCTTATCCTCATGACAACATTGTCATGCAGAGGGCTCGCCCCTATGTCCGGGATGACATGGGTCCAATGCTCACGCCCATCACGGACTCAACATTGGTCCCAAGCCCAGCCCGCGCGACACACGAGGCCGATGTGCCGAGTACCCAGTCTATCACCAAGGACTGGAAGCCCACAAGCCCCCAAGGCCATGAGTCCATTCAGACCATCGGCCAGTCATCGGCTCTTGCTGGCCGGCCCAGAATGCGCCAGCGACGTAGCAGCACTAACAACCTATCGATCAGCAGCCGTCGCGGGTTGTCGCCTTTGCCTCCGGCAGCGAATCTATTCACGCCCCCCAAACCCCGGCGAGCTTCCAGCGCGTTAGGACTTGTGCGTACGTTGCCGGGTGCCCTCATCAATAAGACGGTAGAGATCCTTCTTTCGCCGCCGGGCCACCTCGTCAACCTCATGCTGAAGGTGGCCGCTAAGATCGCCGCCGGCGAGTGGCGAGGCATCGTCATGGGCTTCAATGAGGGCGGCGATCAGATTCCCGTCGAGTGGGACTACTCGGATGGCGAGCTCAGCAACTGGAGCGATGAAGAGGACGATTACCCTTTTTCTGTCAGCAGGTTTGCGGCAATGAATGGGTTCCACGAGAACGTATCGCGCGCCTCGACTTCCAACTACAATAGCTCTAGCGAAGACAACGACGGCGGCTGGGAGGTAGACTAGAGGGCTGACCCCTCGTCCGCTGGCGAAGTGGCGCGCTCATGACTTGCTTTTCTCGGTCGTCGCATATCCCTGCCATATGCTTACTGTTGTATGCATCAGAGTAGGATTCACCGGGTAGGACGACAGTCTCTATTCAGCGCATCATTAGGTAGGGATGCTGGACTTGGCTCTTGCTGTTGGATGGGACTGCGTCTGGGTGCGTCGGCATGCCTCGGAGAGCATGTTTTGGGGGGTGCCCGCGCACGCGTGTCTTTCTTCAAAGTGGGTAGACGAGAAGAATTCGGCTGCATTGTAGGAGAGCTGGCATATGGTGTGGTCACCTGGCGAGGCTTGTATGTGTAGGACGGGATATATACCCTTGTAATGATATTAATGAACTTCAGATGAACCGCAAACCACGATATCACACTCCGACAAGAGCGGAGTAATGAGTTGATGTATGAATCTTCAGGATAGCGGATACTTCTCCGTCCATGTCAAATATATTGACCCTAATGAGGTGCTGTTGCAGATCCATGGAGGCCTTCATTTACTAGCAACTACCCATGCGAGCAACTACTACCAATGCGGATATTGGGTTAAACGACCTGCGGAATGGGGGTTCCAATGCGTGAGCGACCCCGCCGGCCCTCTTTGCCTCATCCGTACCTACGTTTACAGATACCAGCTAAATCGTAGCTGCTCGTTTCTTTAGCTCATCCTTTCCTACCTGCCTGCTAACACGATCGGGCAGTACCATGCACCCCTTATTCCTGGCGCCGATCGGGCCGTCTAAAAGAGGACTCAAAGTCCCCAGGGAGGAAGAAACGCATCGGTATAACTGCGATGAAGTACCCGCCTATTATCTCCCGGGGGGAGGGGGGGGGGGCCCTTCCGAAGGGGGTGAAACGACGCAATCTCGCCGACGGCAACCCGGGGCGGGTCATATTATGACGTCGCCGACGGCGGCGAGGGGGCGTCGTACTGTGGGGGTTGGGTGAGCAATGGCGGAGAGCAAGTGGATAGGTACGTTCGCTTCCGGGGCTCCAGCTGCCAGCCCGACTGTCAGAGTCGGCGAGGAGCAGGAACACGAGGGGGGAGAGACGTGGGGGGAGGGGGAAAGACCGGGGTAAGGAAGACCCGGGAGGGGGGAGTCTTAATGCCGCCGGCAGGCACGGCACCTCACGACATGTACGCGCGTGGGGATTCCTTTCTGGGCCGCTGCCGCGGCGATCAGCCTCGTGGGCGCCGTTTTCCGGTGGACAGCGGCGGGGGGGGAAAGGGGTGGGGGGAAGGGCGGATCAGATGAATCACGACGGACAGGAAGGGATTTGGGTGCATGGCACACACTGCCTTGACATTGCATTCATTAAATATTCCGAGAAATTCGACAGGGCTCGTCGCCTACTACCAAACAAACTGGTCTCGCTAGGGTATATATATGTGTATATATCACCAAGGGCATCGTACAACGGGAATCCCATGGCGGGGGGAACCAGGGGGTGGGTTTACCACAGCTTCTCCCAGCAGCGGCGGGCAAAGCCCATCTGGGCGAGGCGCTGCCTCTCGACCTCCTCGACGCCGCCCTCCTCCCAGTGGCGGCACTCGTCGTCGACCTCCTTCTTGCCCGAGACGAGGTCGGCGTCGGCGGGGCGGACGAGGGCGGTGCGCTTGAAGAGCTTCCAGAAGACGTACATGAAGACGCCGAAGGCGAAGCCGAAGTAGGAGGTGATGAAGCTGCGCACGTCGAAGGGCACGAAGGAGGCGTAGCCGACGAAGACGAGGGCCAGGACGCCGAGCAGCAGGGCGAGCCAGGCGCTGTAGGGCGCCAGCGGGGCCACGTAGGGCATGGCGGCGTCGGCGAGCCCCTGGGCGCGGCGGGCGCGGTGGAAGCCGAGGAAGGCGACGAGCATGAGCACGTACGTCATGATGAGGGCCGTGGTGGTCAGGTCGACGAACCAGTAGAAGACCTCGACGGCGCCGTTGGAGGAGACGAGGAAGGTGATGCACGAGATGAGGGAGACGGCGCAGACGGCGTAGATGGGCACGCCGTCCTTGGTGCAGCGGGCGAAGAGGCGGGGGGCCTGGCCGTCCTTGGCGAGGCCGTAGAGGGTGCGCGAGGAGGAGTAGAGGTAGGCGTTGCCGCAGGACCAGCCCGAGAGCAGGATGAAGGCGTTGATGATGTCGGGCAGGACGGGGATGCGCAGGTTCTTGACGCCGACGACCCAGGGCGAGGCGGCGGCGCCCGGCTCGGCGCTGGCGATGGCGCCGAGCAGCAGGGGGTCGCGCGACGAGCAGATGATGCCGACGCAGAGCACGCCGACGATGTAGAAGCCGACGAGGCGGTAGAAGATGAGCTTGGCCACGCGCGGGATCGTGCGCCGCGGATTCTGGATCTCGCCCGCCGCCAGCGCGATCATGTCGGGCCCGGCGATGGTGAAGGCGGCGTAGGTGACCACCTTGAACCAGCCCAGGAAGCGGCCCAGCGCCCCCGGCGCGTTGTACTCGTGCATGGCCTCGCCGGCGCCCCAGTTGCGGAAGCCGTAGGCGTCGTGGTCGGGGTTGCCGCCGGCCATGGTGATGAGGGTCAGGAGGCAGAGCACGAACAGCAGGATGACCTTGGTCGAGGCCATGATGAACTCGGACTCGCCGTACCACTTGACGGCCACGACGTTGAGCAGGAAGCAGATGACGAGCGTCATGGCGATCCAGGCGGCCGGGTTGATGGCGGGCACCCAGTACTGCATGACGGTGGCCACGGCCGAGTACTCGGTGCAGACCAGCATGAGGCCGGCGAAGAAGTAGGTCCAGCCCATGGCGAAGCCGAGGGCCGGGTCGAAGAAGCGCGCCGCCAGCTCGAAGATGGAGCCGCGGATGGGCAGGTAGGCGCACATCTCGGCCACGCAGAGGTTCAGCGGCCAGATGAAGAGGAGGCCCCAGAAGGCGTACCCCAGGATCAGGGACAAGGGGCCGGCCGCGCTGAGGGTGCCGCCGATACCGACCTGTCATGGCGCGAAAAGGCCGACGTGTAAGCAAAAAGTGACCCTCTCTTTCTGTGTGTGTGTGTGTGTGTGCCCCGGGCTGAAGGGAGGACGAGGGGAAGAGACAAAAAAAAAAAGGAAAGAGGGACGCATACCCAGAGTCCGGTCCCGATGGAGCCGCCGATGGCCATGAGCTGGACATGACGAGGGCTCAGGCCGCGCTGGGTCTCGCCATATTGCGCCGCGGAGCCCACGTGGACGTCGTCGCCCGAGTTGTTGCTGGAGGTCGGGACGGTGCTGAGGCCCACCTTCTTTTCGGAGTCCATGGTGTTTGGGTTGGGAGGGGATGAGGAAGGACGTCGTCGTCGTCGTCGTCGGCGCTTGACTTCTTCTTCTTCTTCTCTCTCTCTCTCTCTCTTTCTCTCTTTCGCGCGCGCGGTCTCCTCGCCTCAGACCCCGGGGAAGGGGAGGGAGGGAGGGCGGCCTGGATGATATAACCTCCTCGGCGCCCCGTGCATTATTCGTGCCTGGCCTTCTCGCCCCGGGGGGTTTTTCGAACAGCTGAGTGGGGGCAAAGGTTGAACTGGATCCACGATGGGCACGACTGGGGTTGTAATGGGGGAGGGGAGCCTAGAAGTTGGAGACCTAGTTAGGTAACTAGTATACTTCCCCGGTTCTCTCGAAAGCGGCTCCACCCAAGATAAGCCCAGAACGTCCGTCCGGCTCCGGGTGGCCAGTGATACGGGTTAGTCAGAGTCGCTATCGTGCTTGGCGGCCGCGAGGAACGTATCAACGACTCCCGCCAAGACGGTTAGCCCGACCAGGTCGACCATGATAACGGCAATTCCTCCCTCCCTCCCTCTCTCTCTCTCTCTCTCCCCCCAGCCCGAGTTCGGGGTTCAAGGGGGGGGCATGTAAGTACATACATACATACCTACACCTACACAGTACATATCATGGCTCGCATGAGCGGCAGAGGGCTTCGTTTCCTCCTTGGCACTCGCATGGACATGCCCCTTTGCGATTAAGTCCCGTCAGCAACCCCGGGCCCGGCACGCGTGGGCTTCCTTGTTCCTGTCGGGCCACCTGCATCTTCTTCAGCTTGGCCCGCCCAGCCGGGCTGTCGTCTGCCAAGGGGGCGCGCAACCGCTGCTGCCCTTTCCACGCCCGCTTGCCGGTTATCGCCGTCCCGCCAAACGTCCGCCTTACTCGTCGCCATCACGTCAGAACCTCGAGCCGAGCCATCAGGCCCATCGCGAGATAAGGCGCCGCCGCCCGGGCGCACTGCTCGGTCCGATTCACGCATCTCATTCTACTTGTCTATCTACCTAGAAACAGATACAGGCCCCCTCCCAGATATCTACCTATCCTCCTCGGCCAGCGCATCCAGCGTGCCCAGTTATCCGATATCCGATACCCGCCCTGCCTTGTCGACTGCGGCTACGTCGTGGTCAGGGCTGCCTGCCCCCCCCATGGCGCAGGTGTGGCCATATGGGCGACGCGCCCCGGCGGGTATGCGCCACTATCTCCCCGTCCGTCTGCACCACCGGGGGAGAAGCTCTGGCCCATCCCCCACCGCGTGGGCCGCGCGCGTGTGGCCCAGATATCGCCGCCGGTCGCCAACCTCGGCAGCAGCCGGGTCGGGGAACCAATTCGGCGAGGAAGCCGCCATCTTTGCGATCGTGATGAGGAACGCGTTTCCACGTGAGGAACATGCCGGCATCCGCGACTGTCGCGGCGTCCCACGGTGGTGACGTTACGTGTCCCCCAGAGCTGTGAACGATGTATTCGATCTCGGGCCGATGGTCGGGATACTCGCAAAGGCTCTGCCTTGTATCTTGGGCCAACCCTCTCCTCGCCACGCCGGGGATCCGGCTGGCGGCGGGGTCGCCCGCTTTCGAGCTGAAGGGACTGGAAGCATGGACAAGGCACGGCTGAATGAGCTGAGGTGTCAGCATGGGAGCGGCCGTGGGACTCTGACCGCTGGATGTTCTTATCAGGAAGGACATGGCAACCTGAAAGGGGCGGGCCAAATGCCGGCCCATGCCCCGCAAGTGTTTAACGACCATAATCGCTTGCGACTCCAGCTTCATTGTCAACTGGACGCCTACTCCAGACTGAGCTCGAGCCTGGTCAACCGAGGATAGGGGAACAGCTTGCCTGGCACCATCAATGGCTGAGGCGAGCGGAATGTGCCCGCGATTGGTGAATTTCAAACAGATGAAATATTCTATCACGTGGCTATGAGTATACACCATCAGCCCCTGGTTAGTGTCGCTGCGTAGGGCCGTCCGGAGGAAACTGCTGTCGGCGGACGGGCGATGGGCGCGGTGGCGGTGGAGCGCGGAGAACACCCAGGCAGCCAGGCAGCCCAGGCTCGCCAGGCTCACCAGGCGCCGTAGCCGGCGAGTTCGCCACTGCTGAAGCTCTTGGGGAGGGCTTGGGGGGCTAGGGCCCAGGCCAGTCCGTTAGACCGGCTCTCGCTAGCCATCTATTGTCAGACTAGAGTCGACCCCAGTTGTTCCCACGAGACCTGCCAAAGAGGCCGCCGTCCCGCCTCGAACACCGACGGATCGCAGGCTACCGCCGCCCTGGCGGCGTTGCGCTTGGCCAGATCTCGCCGCCGTGGGCTGGCACGACTCTTTTTTTAAGATAGGGCAGGACATTTGTCAAAGGCCCGCATCCGCCAGCCCTCTGCTAGGAGCCTCGCCTCGTCCCCCCGCAGATAGGACATGGTGCCAATGGCGGACGAGCCGCTCAGGGTCCTCCCCCCTGGGCATAGCGTGCGCGCCGGCCGACCGCCCCCTTGATTCGGCTCCGACATCAGCCCCCCCCCCCCCCCCTCCCCCGGCCCGTCAGGGGCTGCGTGGGAAAGGAGTCGGACGCGTTGAGGAATGCCATGCTCCCATGATGCCCGCCAGCGCCCAGGAGAGGAATCGCGGGCCTGCTGGCGCCGCTTCGGCCCCGACGGCTCGTCGCCGTGTCGGTCGGGGGCTGGCAGAGCACGGCGTCGCTCGCGGCGTCCTGTATATACCCGAGTCGTCGTACGTCGCATTGACGTCCGGGTCCCCAAAGGCACCCAGCGAATGACGATTCCTTCACGATTTGCGCCAGGGCATAACAAAGCCATCTCGAGTGCTGCGAAGGTGGCTACAGTATAGGGGAAGATTGCGGCTCTTGAGCAAAGCCTGGAGAGCCTTGAGGGGTAACAATCTCTCAATAGTCACCCTGCCATTGATCCAATATCGGTCGGTTAGTTAGAAGTCCTGGCTGGTCCATCTTTGTGAGCGAGTGGTCTGTTACCATTTTATGTCGTGCCAAACATGCGGGGTGTTCACTGTCCTACCGCTGGTTTGCATAGCCGCATCAGCGATGTGAGGTGCAGGTGCAATTGACAGGTAGAGAGAGAGAGAGAGAGAGAGAGTATCGACGCCAGCAGGGTCGGGGATGACGAAGGCGCAACACTGATCGTGACGATTGAGTTCTATAGGGATGCATTTCCCACGCGCCGCAGTGATGTTCGCTCGAAGAAGAACCATGATCACATAGCTCCTCTGCCTGTGGTCAGCCAATGTTGGGTCCGTTCTCACCCAAGGGACCCAGGCCGATCAGGTTTTAAACAGGCCGGAGCCCGAGGGGAAAAGTGCCCGAAAGGGACCAGCCAAGCCAAAGCATCTGGGGTTCGCAACAAGGGCATGCTTCGCCCGAGAAGGCGGAAGCACGCTGGTAATGATGCCCCGGTTCACCAGCGTGCCTGCCTTGCCGACGAGCGTCGCGGGTGGAATTCAAAGTGGAATCCATCGCCACCGCCGAACCGGCTTCGACTCGCTCATACCACGAGGCCGGAAAACCTGGGCGTATGCTCTCCGTGTGGGCACCGCCGCGAACCCCCCCCCCCCCCTCGGGGGGAGCCAGAGCGCACCACAGCACAACCGACAGGGACAAAGCAGAAGGTCACGGCGAGACGACGGGTTAGGGGGGCTGTGTTATGCGATGCTTTCATAGAGCCGCGCCCGCCCGCGTCACGAACCCACGGCAGACCGGAGCGGGGGGGCGAGGGGAGCCCAGCGGCTCCTTCGTACTTGGTCAGGAAACAATGTACTTGGCGAGCTACCAGTCCCCGGCTCGACTATTCGATGCAAACCGTACCGACGAGGGAAGGGCCAAGGGCCGCCTCCCCGCCGCGCGCCGCGCGCCGCGCGCCGAAGAAGCCCCTGGCGGACTCGGCTCCGTCGGGCATGCCACCCCTCGGCACCGACGTGTCCCACTGCTTGGCCCCCACTTCATGGGCCATACCCAGCCGGGGCCTGGGCGGACTCGTCAATGTGGCCCGTCATGCAGAGCGTGGCGTCCCTCTGCACCGACACGTCCCACCGTCTGGCCCGCTGCGTGGGCGCGCCTGCCTCATCCTTGGCTTCGGGAGGCTTCACCCAGCCCCCCGCGGCCTGGATGCTGTACTCGTCGCCCGCGTAAAGGGGCGACCAGGCCCGGTACCCGATCCGGCCGGGGGACCGGCCGACCGGGCCGCCGTCGCCGCCGCAGGCGTCGCGCCAGTAGTCCAGCATGCCTATCAGGTTCAGCGGGCCGTGCACGACGGGCGCCGGGTGCCGCTCGACGCGCCGCGCCCACCCGCCGTCGTAGTGGATCCGGTGCCCGTTGAACGTCAGCGCCGAGAAGCGGAACAGCCCGACCGGCGACCACCGCACCCGCCGCTCCGGGTAGATCGTCGCTAACACCGGGGGTCAGCGTTGGGGGGGAGGCACCATCGGGGTGGTGGGCCGTATCACATTCCCTTGCCTTCGTCGGAACCGCAAGAAGGGGGGGGACTCACGTTCTTTGTCGCCGGCGTTTTGGCTCGCTATGGGCGACCACTTGCGAAGGGGCTCGCATATACGACCGGTGGCCACGTCGGCGCATGTGGACTGTCCATGCATTACCGTGTCCGGCGCGGGCTCAGCGGGGGCATCGGTCGCTATGGGCACCTCGGGACGGAAAATCCAGTCTCTTTGTCACCGCCACGACCATCAGGTCAGCTCCAGCCCGTGGGTTGGCGTGGACGAGGGGAACTGCAGAGTTACCTCTTGTCCGTGACTATGGGGGCACGGCCGCCGAGGACCGAGAATTCCTTCAAAACCTCGACCAGAATCATCTCGCTACCGTCGCGGCTCTTTTTTGCGACGGCGCCCCTCAAGGTCGTGCGCTCCTCGACGGCCTGGCCGACTCTCAGCAGCTTACCCGGAGCCCAGGATATGCTGCCACCGGCCCCTACGACGGCCCCATGTCAGTATTTGCCTGACTGAGTGAAACAAGATTGCCTTGACGCATCCTCTCTGTCCAGGGAACTCGCAGCACATAGGAGTACCACGTGTCGAGCAGCAAAGGAGCCACGAAGGGGCACATACACATGCGACGCGTGAAGGGCGGCGGGGGGTTGAAGGATTTGTCGGTCCCATCCAGTCCCAGGTCGCCTTCGACAAAAGCGGGCGTGAAGTACTACATTATCCGGAGTCAGTAATTCCCAAGAACAGGAAGTTGGTGGAGCGCTCTCAGGCCCGCACGCCACAAACAAAGTGCAGCGAGAGCACAATCGGGGGTTATATCGTGCTATAAGGGGCAATAAAGAACACCGGATGTTGCGTACGACCAAGTGGTAGCCTGGAGGCACGGCGGTGCCGGCCGGGGGCGGGGCTTTCGACACGTCGAGGCCGGGCCACAACTCCCGGCGCCCGAGGGTCAGGCTGAGCTTCTGCAACTGGATGCCATCCAGGATCTCTGTTCGACGGATGACCACCTCCCCCCGAGAGGCGAACAGCTGGCGGGCGGCATCCTGGGCACTCGTGGACTGCCAACGCGTCTGGACGGCTCTGCCGTCGGGTTTGCGGAGGGGGCGGCGGGCGACGAACACTTGGCGGCGCAGAGCCGAGGCAGGCACGCGCAGCGTCATGATGGCAGCAGGACTGTGTCTCTCTCTCTCTCTCTCTGGCTGGTCTGATGGTCACACACAGGCACACACAATCCGGAATCTGACTCGGGCCCCGGTCATGAAATCGAGCCTAGCTTGCCAGTGGGAGGGGGGGCACAGGGCGACGTTGATGCCGGATCGCAACCTCGGGAAACTAGTCGGGTCAGTGGAGGTGCGCATTCAAACCGAAGAGGGGCATGACCGGCAAAGTGACCGGCTCAGCGCCCGCCCGTCCCAACCGCGGCCGAAAAAAAAAACCATCGGCTTCCACCGCCATGGGCTCGGCTGACGGCCGAAAAGGGCGACTCGTCCGTAGAGCAGGTGAGCTCCCATATTAGCCAGGTACTTTTTCCATACCACGATGCAAGGACACTGGGGGGCGGCAGCGAAAACCGGGGGCGCTTGCAGCCACCACTTCCTTCGCGCGCCTCGGTCCCCAAATGACCGAATGAAGCCGCGCCTTTGGGTCCGCCGACTATAGATAGTACGATTATACTCGGCCACCTCTTTGAGTGGGTTGCAGTCATCCCAAGTGGCGTCCTCTGCTTTGCGCTTGCTTTTCACGAGCGGCTGCTCGTATCCAGGCGACGGGAAAAACAGCCCTGGCTTGAAGAATCCAGGATATTTGGGCGTCGTGCGGGGTGGAACCCGTGGGACCGCGCCCAAGCAACCAATCTTGGCTTTCCAGGGCATGGATGCCAGCCAAACCTCGCCATGGCCGAGGGGCCAACTGGGGCTTTGAGTTCCAAGAAAGCTGGAAAATATGGGGGATGGTATGTAATGCTATTTGCAGGCGTGCACGCACAGCCCTCATCCGTCGTCGTCGTGGTTGACGATGCGTGCGCGCGCGGTGCAGCATTTGCCGGCATGCCGAAAGACATGTCGTCGGAACTACCACGGCGCATTGTTGATCCCAGGGTCTCAGGGACCGTAGTTCGGTGGCAACTGATCTGACAGTGCTTCTAGCGTTTTGCGGAGAGACAACGATCGGAGGAGTTTGGCCCACGGTTTTCGGTGGACTTGGGGTTTTCGAACGCGGAGAGAATGGGTCTGGAGTCTGGAGATGGGCTGGCTCTCCAGCTCTCGCTCTCTCTCCACGGCCCGGGGCAATGGGCCACTCTTCTTTCTCCCCCTCAAAATTGTGGCTTGGCAGCAGCAGCAGCAACAGCAGCAAAACTCCATCACATCGTGAGCAAAAAAGAGTGCTTGCGCAACACCGCACAAGAACAATTTCCCGCACAAGCGTCATCATACGATTTTTCCTGCCGGTCGCAGGGCCGCGGTCGGCTTACCGCTTCGAGTAGGCCGAGAACCAGGGGGTTGTGCGCGCACGCACGCGGCGTGCGCCAAGGGCGGCGAGCCTCGCCGCCCGGACAAAACCCCCGTCCCGGTCAAGATGGAGGCGCGGCTGACAGGACGAAGCAGCCAACCCGAGACCCCCATGATACCCAAGTGGCTGCCAAACTTCGAACTCGCCCTTCCCGTGGTTGCTGCTGGCCGCACGCGGCACGATCGGCACAGGAGCCCCCTTCCTCGTCGGCCGCAAAGCAGGGCCAGTAGATAACCAAACCCACCGCCGGCGCCCGAATCCTGTGGGTTGCGGAGCGTTTCTCCAGTCTTTTGCTCCATCGAGATGCGACTGTGGTGTATTGCAGCTTGGCACCAGGACGGCCAGGAAGCCGACTAGACGACTAGTGCGTGTCGGTGTATGGCGATCAGCGCCCTTTCTTCCCTCTTTTCCTCGCCTTCTGTGCCCGTCTCACGCGTCCGACGGGCGGGACGACGAAGGGGCGGGCGAGCCGGAAAGGGGGCCATCCATACATGTGTGCATATTACTTACGGGATGCCTGCTCGCGGGCTGCCTGGTCCAGCCGAGGGGCGACGAGAAGGTGAGATGGCTGATGCCAATGCGCCCAGATAGAGTTCCAGGGCCCGAGAGTTCCCGCGCCGCCGCGGCTAAACAAGCTTAAGACGCCCGCCATCTCTACATACGTGGCTAGGTCGCTTACGGCCCTAGCCTGCGGCATCCTTCGCGGGATGTCACACGGGATGCGTGCGCATGGGAAGGGGAGAGGCCACGCCCGCCCCGCGGGCTGACAGCCCGCCCGGCAAGGCTGGCGAAGAGGGCCGCGATGGGATGGATGCACGATGGACGGGCGTCGGCTTCGGCCCACTGGGGTCGCAAGGCGACAAGTGCCCCCTGGGGGCCACGGGCGATGGCTGCGGGTGCACAGCAGCAGGGCCGTTTCGTCGGCTCCGCGACCCGGCGTGGTACTTACTGTCCAAGTACGTACATACTTGATGTTGTGTCGGAAATAGCACATCGTAGTTTGGTTATGGGCTGGGCTGGATGTATGTATGCAGCTCCTTTCTTCTCCGGCGTGGCCACTTCTTTCGTTTTCCCCGGACGCCCCCCCTTTGGCCTCCAGTGTTTTCTGCGGTTCTGGCTTACCTAGCTGAGTAGGTCAGCGGTAGGGGCGTGTGGAGAGTTGGACGGCGAGCGAGATGGCATCGTACCTTGAGATGAGAAAGAATCTAAACGGTTCCATCAGCAATAACATGCTGCCAGGTAAGCACATAGTAAGCAAAGGGTAGCCGACTCGTCGCCACTCACTACCTCTGCTTGCCTCCCCGCACTGGCCGCCGTCGTGGGTGTCGCCAGCGTTCCATTGCGGCGGGAATCACCTCCGGTTTTCGTACCCTCCATCAAGACCGGCAGCCGGCCGGTCGTCCGTTGGGTAGGAGTCGTAGGGGCAGGCCGGTTCCGACTTTTCCGCCGTGCGCGCGAAGGGTCCTGGGGAAATAAATCACTGGCCCAACTATGTATCTCCAGCATCGGGGACAAGAAAAGCGACCGAGGCAGGTCCGAGTGGGATTGGTCAACGGGCGGGAGTATCTCTCGCCAGCTTCAGTAGGTACGATGGATAAGTACTTGCTAACATGGATCCCTGGATCCATGGGTACTTAAGTACCCCATCCATCCATGCGTCTATGCCCCCGGTCACTAGCTCGACTAGGCAGGCACGACCCCACGCCTCCAGGTTGGGGTTTTGTTCCTCCTCTTTCTCCCCATGTCACGCTTGCCACGCTCCCTGGATCCGCCTCCACCCCCCGCGAAAAACGGTTTAGTCGTCCTCACAGGTTCTCTTACCGCCGATCCCCTTCACCCCCCCGCCAACCACTCATAACACAGTGACCACGTCCCTTGTGGTTCTCGTGGCGGACCCGTCCCGGCGCGGCGTGAAAACGACAAGCAAAGTCAAGCCTCTGCTCAGGCCGGCCGTCTCGTCTTGGAAGTCTTGACCGAGCTTGACTTTTGGGGCTTGCTTCCACTTGGCTCCGCTGCTAGGTATCAGCCTTCCTCCTTTCCAATAGCAACTTAAACTGGGGCCAGGAGTTCGAGGTGGACAGAAGCTCGTGCTGGTCGTCGCCCGCGTCCTCGCCAACACCATCTTCTGGCGCATTGCTGCGCGCGTCCTGGCTATCGCATGCCGAGGGAGAGTCCCTGGTCCCCGGCCGCCGCCCCTACTCGTCCACGGCGCCCTCGACGTCATCTTGACTGCAGGAGCCGGCCGTCAGCGCACATGCTCGCGACGAGGGCCGCACCTCAGCACGGCAGGTGACGCTGACCTATAAGGGACGGTTGCGCGACCGATCGGCACCCGGTGGCCCACTGTATGCCTGGGAACATAGCTCGGCTATCTCCATCCTGGGCCCTGCCAGGCGGGCGAATGGGTGACTCGCGCCGAAAATGCGACGGCGCCGACCATTACCGCTTTGGACCTCCAAGGTTTTTCTCCGGCTGGGGGCTGGACGCTGCAGGCGACGGTCGTTTCTCTTTGTCATTCCCCATCTCGCCGGGGTGACAGGGTCGCGAGAGGAGAAGAACCCCCCCCCCCCCCCCCCCTCGGCTTACACAGACAAGCAAGGGCCAGGAGTGAGAGGGTTATGTACGACGCGGTGAGGAGGCCGAAGACAGACATGCAGCTATAAGTATGTACCATGTCCGCACCCAACCGTGCCTACCCTTCTGCCCCCTCTCTGGTTTAGACTTTAAGCCTCTGCGTGCCGCCCTCGCCTCGCTTGCCCGGAGCCGTAGTCGTCTCTGCTTGTCTTTTCCCAGCTTTGCTTTCTTCTTGTCCCTCGTCTCAAGTTTCGACTTGCCAGCAAGCAAGCTGTGGTAACCAACCGTCGTCTACCTCCCCGCCGCCAGGCCCCCTTCCGCCGCCATGGGCTCCCCCAAGTTCATGGGCCTGACCGGCAAGCCCTTGTCGCTAGCCGTGTCGACCATCGCAACATGCGGTTTCCTTCTCTTCGGATACGACCAGGGTGTCATGTCGGGCATCATCAGTGCCAAACCCTTCAACGACATGTTCGAGGCCACGAAAGACAATGCTACCATGCAGGGTTTCGTGACGGCTATCTACGGTTCGTCACTCGCCCACCTGGCCTTCCCGGGACCCGTTCCGAACTGACCACGTGCCCACAGAAATCGGTTGTCTCGCTGGTGCTGTCTTCATGCTGGCTTTTGGTGATCTCCTCGGCCGAAGAAAGGGTGAGTTTCGATCCCATCCCGAGAGTGACTGCCGACTGGTCTAACCCGTACTGCGCCCTAGGAATCATCCTCGGCGGTATTGTCATGATTATCGGAGTCATCATCCAGGTCACTTGCTACTACAACGCCAACCCCTTGGCCCAGTTCATCGTCGGTCGTGTCATCACGGGTGTGGGCAACGGCCTGAACACGGCCACCATTCCCACATACCAGGCCGAGTGCAGCAAGACCACCAACCGAGGTCTCCTCATCTGCATCGAGGGCGGTGTCATCGCCTTCGGTACCCTGATCGCCTACTGGGTGGACTACGGAAGCACCTTCTCGACGAACCCTGATTTCGTCTGGCGGTTCCCCATCGCCTTCCAGATTGTCTTTGGTCTCATCCTGTCTGGTTGCATGTGGTTCCTGCCTGAGTCGCCGCGATGGCTCCTTACGCACGAGCGCCACGAGGAAGCCGAGACTGTCATTGCTGCCCTCCGTGGCTACGAGCCCGGCAGTGAACAGTGCCTGATGGAGCGCGATGTCATTCTTGACTCGATTCGCGCCTCGGGTTTCTCGGGCCAGAAGTCCACGCCCGTCAAGGCTCTCTTCACTGGTGGCAAGACGCAGCACTTCCGCCGCATGATGCTTGGCGCTTCCTCCCAGTTGATGCAGCAGGTTGGTGGCTGCAACGCTGTCATCTACTACTTCCCCATTCTCTTCGAGACGTCCATTACCCCCAACGACCACAACATGGCTCTGCTGATGGGTGGCGTGAACATGATCATCTACTCCATCTTTGCTACGGTTTCCTGGTTCATCATTGAGCGGGTCGGTCGCCGCAAGCTCTTCCTCTACGGTACCGTTGGCCAGTGCTTGTCCATGGTTATTACTTTCACCTGCCTGATCAAGCCGTCGCCCAGCAACGCGCGCGGTGCTGCCGTCGGTCTCTTCACCTACATTGCCTCCTTCGGTGCCACCTGGCTGCCTCTGCCTTGGCTGTACCCTGCCGAGATCAACCCCATCAAGACCCGAGCGAAGGCCAACGCCGTCTCCACTTGTACCAACTGGTAAGCCCCCATAACCATGTCGCTGGACTCGGTGACGGTGGTGACTAACTGTATCTAGGCTCTTCAACTTCTTGATTGTCATGGTTACCCCTATCATGGTTGCCAACATCGGCTGGGGCACCTACCTCTTCTTTGCGGCCATCAACGCCACCTTCCTGCCCATCATCTACTTCTTCTACCCCGAGACGGCCAACCGATCCCTGGAGGAGATTGATATCATCTTCGCCAAGGGCCACGCCGAAGGCAAGTCGTACGTCACGGCCGCCAAGGAGCTGCCTTACCTCTCGGACAACGAGGTGGAGCAGGAGGCCATCCGCTACGGCCTCATCAACGCCGACTCGCAGGACGCCGCCTTCAGCAGGGGCGCTCACGCGCAGGGCGACAATGTCGACGAGGAGAAGAAGGGAGAGCGCAGCAGCGGAGATGTCGTTGTCCAGGAAAACCGTGCGGATTCCATCGGCGACGACCGCGCTTAAGCGGCACGCACTTAGCGTGGTGGTGGTGGTGGTGGTTGAGTTGATTTGAGGTGAAACCTGGGATGAACTGCTCAGCAGCAGTATATTATTATTATATGGTGTCCATGGGACTTTCCGTATAGAATTAGATACCACATAGAGAAGGGGGCGTTGCTCGTCATGAAAAGAGCGTAATGTCCTTCATGATACGACCAATTGACAAAAGAGTTTCACAAATATGGATCCTATTGCGTGTTGACCCGAATCCTGTGTACAGCACTGCATATCGCCATGGTGAGGAGAGATAGCTTAGTAACCACACGGCGTCGTTCGGTGCATGTGCATTCAGGATTCCTGCCGAGACCATGGTGGAGGAGAACTGGACCAATGGGAGCAGCCGCACACCGAAGTTTGAGGTAATGGCATTATATCATAGGCAAGCAAGAGAATATTCTCGCCCATCTGCCGTATTACAATTCCTGTCAGCTTACCAAGCCTCGCGCCTGGTTGCTCGTGCGACCCGAAGCCGGGGGTGAGCTCATAACGTCAGTTTGTCATACACAAGTGCCTCATCATCGGCGCGGTATAAGGGGGGAGGGGGCGCCATCATGCCCTCAACACATGGCACGGGTCACGCACGCAGCAGATTGCGCCCGAACCGACGCCGCCAGTGCAGAGCTGCAAACACGGTGGTGCCCTCGGTAAACCCATCATCGCTCACCATTGAAGTTTTAAAAAAAAAGGGAAAGGGCCCCTTAGCACGGAGTCCCTCCACGGCCATGGCCCCCGCGACCCACGCGGCCCTCGTCTTCGCGGGGGCGCGGAAGCCGTACGAGGTGCAGCAGCGCCCGACGGCGGCGCCCGTCGGGGACGAGATCCTCATCCGCTCCCAGTTCACGGCCTCGACGCCCCTGGACCTCCACCGGGCTGACGGCGGCCTGCTGATCGAGCCCGGCGACCTCATGGGCTCGGTGACGGCGGGCGTGGTGCAGCAGGTCGGCCCCGACGCCGCGCGGCTGCGGGTCGGCGACCGCGTCTTCGGCTGGGCCTTCCAGGAGCCCAAGTACCAGGCGCACCAGGAGTTCGTGACGGCGCCCGAGTGGTTGTTCGGCAAGGTAATATATGACCTTTTTCCCTCTTGTCCTTCTCGCCCGTGGGACCGCGGGTCACAGGTTAACACGTTTCCCCTCCCTTTCCTCCCCACCACCAGGTCCCCGAGAACATCCCGATGGAGGAGGCGGCCACGGTGCCCGAGAACCTCATCACGGCCTTCAACACCCTGGCGACGGACCTCGGCCTGCCGACGCCGTGGCCCCGGCCCGCGGGGTACGTGCCGGCGGCGGCGGACGAGCCGGTCCTGCTCTGGGGCGCCGGCTCCTCCGTCGGCCAGTCGTGCCTGCAGCTGCTGCGGTACTACGGCTACCGCCAGGTCTTCGCCACGGCGGCGCCCGCGCACCACGAGCGCCTGCGCGCCCTCGGCGCCGCCCGCTGCTTCGACTACCGGGACCCCGACGTCGCGGCGCGCCTGCTCGAGGCCGCCGCCGCCGCCGCCGCCCGGGGCCAGGAGCGGGCCGCCGGCCAGCCCCCGCCGCCGGCCTTCCCCCGCATCGTCGACTGCATCGGCTCCCTCCGTGGCACCCTCGAGCCCCTCCTCGCCGTCGCCCAGCCCGGCGCCACCGTCGCCGTCATGCTGCCCGTCATCGTCCGCCACGCCGCCGCCGACGTCGCCCCCGAGTACGCCATGGACGTCCAGAACTGCGGTCTGGCCTGGCCCGCCGGCGTGCACGTCCGGGGCGTTCGGACGTTTTTCGTCTTTCAGGTAAGGAAGGGATTCCCTTTCTTTTTTTTCGTTTCCTCCCTTTTGTGCTTCGTTCTTCGTCGCCATACAATATTGGTCTACAATTTGTCGGGCTTTTTCGTACGACGCGCGCGCGCGCGCGCGAGAGAGAGAGAGAGCGTGAGAGGAGAAAACCATGACTGACCCAATTTCCCCTACCGCCATGTTCCCCCCCCGGCTTGCAGAACGCCTTCTTCAAAGAAAAGCTCCCCTCGGAGATCATACCGACCCTGCTGGCCGAGGGCGTCTTCACGCCCCAGAAATACCGCCTGGTCCCCGGCGAGACGCTGCTGGAGCGCGCCACCAACGCCCTGAACCTGCTGCGCGAGGGCGTCAGCGGCGAGAAGCTGGTTTGGCGCACGAGCAATGCGTGAGGAGGCCGCCGGGGCCTGGCCATGCCCGTGGGCCAAAAAAAAAAAAAAACGCGCTGAAGGCGCGCCCGCGTCCCCGACGATGGCTCGACCTCTCATCGTCGCCCCTCCTGGCTCTTGGCTCCAGCCCACCCTGACGAACATTGTCCCTTCTTTTTTCTGGGGGTCGTGAGGGTCGTGAGGGCCGGGGGGGGGGGGGGGATCCAGGCCGCACCAGCTGCCAACGGGTTTCCGCGGCTTAAAGCATCTATGTAGTACGTATCTTGATCGCCAAGGCGGGAATACCATAGGAACCAGTTGTGACAGCTCATCGTGCCGACAAAACTCTTGTGTGTCCAGACCGTTCCATATCTCGGCTCCCCCCGCGGACGGCGTGCATGGCGAAAGTAAGTAGCACCCCCAATGCAACGATTCCCCACAGGCCAAGCGGTGGGCGTGAAGTGAAGCGGGGTCAACAACCACCTACTCCGCATTCTTCTTCAACGGTCAAAAAGGGCGATATGATGGGGTATAGCGCGGCACGTCACGTCACGTCACCGAGAAGCCGGGCGGTTCTCCGCTGCGTGTGCCTCCCCCCGCCTTCTCTACTGTAGTGTAGGCAGTTTGCTTCGCGCGGGATTTCTTTCTTTCCAATGGCAAACCACCTTCCCCCGATGGCTTGGTGAACATCTTTCTAGTGAGACCACTTGCTTTTGTATCAAACCCGACTCAGCTGTTGTCCGCTTGATATCCCCCCCCCCCCCCTTTTTCTTTTCTTGGTGTCTGTATACCAATCCAAAAAAAACCAAAAAACAAGCACACGTGATCGCGTGAGACCCCCTCCTTGTCCACCATGGCCGCGCTCGCCAACCCCATCGCGGGCCTGCCCAACCCGGGCCTGCATCTGCCGGTGCCGGGGCTCTCATTCGATTTCCGCATGTCGGTGTAAGCAGCCCTTTTTCTATTTTTTTTATTTTCTTTTTTCGACTTGAATATCCCCTTTCCCCGCTATCCTCCTCTGGGGCCCCTCGGTTTCGGGCCCAAGGAGGAGGCGCAGGAGGAGGAGGAGGAGGAGGAGGAGGGAGTACTTTTCACTACCAATTTTGTTTCTGAATAAGAAGATGCATATGCTGACCCGGGTGTGATGCGGGGGGAGAGAAGGGACCTGAACCCCAAGATCGCCGTGGGCGTCGTGCCGCTGGTCGGCGGCACGCGCAACTGGATTTCCTTCAGCGGCGGGAACTGGGCCGCGCCCTGGGGCCACGGCACGGTCGAGCCGGGCGGGCAGGACTCGCAGGTCGTCGACGTCGACACCTTCAAGGTCAAGATGGAGACGGCCTACCTGCTCAAGACGGACGACGACCCGCCCGCTTAGTAAGGCTTCCTTTCCCTACCCTCGCCCCCTCGCCCCCCCCCCCCCTTTTTTTTCCCTACCCGGGCTCCTGCAAACTAAAGCCTCTCTCTCTCTTTCTCTCTCACAGCATCGAGGTCCGGACGCGCGGCTTCCGCACCGGCCCCAAGGACGTGCTCGAGAAACTACAGGACCCCGTGCTGGCCGACGGCGTCGACCCCGCCGAGTACCTGTTCCGGCTCTACGTCTTCATGGAGACGGGCGACGCCCGCTACGCCGACCACGTCAACCACGCCATGTGGGTGGGCAGCGGCATGCGCAAGGGCAGCCAGGTCATCTACGAGTAAGTCCCTCTCCCCCTTCCCCCTTCCCCTCTTTTCGCTTTTGTCTTTCTCGCGGGCTACAATATTTCCGCAGCGCGTACCGCATCTCGTAGAGGCCGCCCCCCCCCCCCCCCCCCCCCGGCTCTCTGAGGGAGAAGAAAAGGGAACGTGGTGGAAGTTTGTCACTGCCGCCGGATAACTTTCATGGAGATGAGCAAGCGTCATGACTTGCTGCCGCTCGCGGTTACGGAAGTTGGTGTCGGCTTGCCCTTTTCTTGCCCCCTTCTCCATTGACGCCCGAGATATCGAAGCCCGGTGAAGGTGCAAACCCTTCTCTTCAGCTAGTATATATTGAATGATATTTATGAGCATGCTCACATGTGTCCTGAGAAGCTGGTATGCCTACGTAATGTGAGCGTATCGTCTCTCCCGAGTCATGGTGATGCCAGGTACTTAAGCTTTTATTGACCCCCCGGGGGCAAGCTGATGGCCATCAACCGCCCACCACCCGCTGGAGGATTCGGAGGCCTTAGATACAAAGTTCGTTGGCCAGAGGGGGGGGGGGGGGGGGGGGGGCTCGTACTTTTTGGCGCTCTTCTTCGAGCGATAATAGGAGCCGCGTGTCGTCCTCAGGCCAAAGAGGGACGGAACAAACCCATTTGCTTATTGACGTACATCCCAACTGATATTATAACGCTGATGAGAGAAGCTGGGATTGGGTGCAGAGAATGAGTGAAGACGGGCAGATGGATGCATTGCCTTATGTGGCCAGTCCTAGAGGATGGAACTGATATATCTCTGTAGGTCATTATCATTCTTCTCCGAAGTACTTGAATTCCTACTCATAGAGGTCCCGTATCGACCAAGTCCCATGTAGGGTACACCCACCTACATGCACTCAAGATTCAGGTTCCTGTCAACGTACAATGAAGGATCGAGCCACCTTCACAGGCCCCGTGGTCTTCAATCCACAAAGCCCCCAAGGTTTCCAACCACCGGCTTTGTCAGAAGGTCCGCATCGTATACGCGGCAATGGGATATCACTTCGGGTCCTTGGCTGTGTGGACCTTGGTCCTCAGGACCATTTCCTATCCCCCTTCCCGTTCTATACCCCAAGCTACCTGTCTCCTTATGAGGCGGCGGCGGCATCCAGCTGCGCCTTCTCGAGGCGGATGTACTCAGGCACGGCCTCGGCGTAGCCTTCGGCAACGGGGACGTAGCGGGGGGCCCAGCCGAGGCGGCGCATGCGCGAGGCGCGGACGCGCAGGTTGGCGCCGAAGCCGTAGGCGATGTGCATGGCCCACGAGTCGGCGGGCGGGGGCGGGGCGTCGGGGTCGTAGGCGTCGCCGGCGATGGCGCGGCGCGCGATGTCGGACACGGTCGCCGAGGCCACGTCGGCCGAGGCCACGACGCCGTGCTGCGCCAGCAGCGGCGCCAGCGTCGCTTGCACCGACGCCCACGACACCGAGTCTTCGGCTGCTCCGAAGTAGTAAGCCTGCGGGCCCCAGAGCGGGAAGGGCGGCGGTGCCAGCGACGACACTCCGCCGCCGAGCGTAGCCACGGCATCGTCTAGCAGGATCCGGTACATGCGCGCCAGGTCCCGCGTGTCGACCATGCCAATGCAGTTGGCGCCTGCGCCCACCTGGAAGCCCGAACCGAAGGCCCGCGCCGTCGAGAAGATGGCCGGCATCGAAATGGGCACCGGATGCGAGACCGAGGGACTCATGCCGCCGACGCCGCCGGGTGCAATGATGGCCACGTTGACCTCCGGGGCAGCGGCGCGGACGAGCTGTGGGTAGGGGGAAACTCAAGTGTCAGCCCAAGCTCGCTTTCATCGACGGCCCACGAACGACCGCAACGTGGGAAAAGAAGAAGTGGAAGACCAGTTACCTTGTCGGTGACGGCGTGCGTGGCCGAGTCGGGCATCGAGATCAGCTGCTCGATGTCGTCGATGTCGTCCCAGACGCGCTCCTCGAGCTCGCCGCAGGGGCTGTTCAGGTCGCAGATCAGGTACGCGCCGGACGTGTGAAGGTAGTAGGGCCGGGGTCCGGGACGGTCCCGCAACGCGTTCAGTACGGTCTGGATGCCTTCGTCGTGCGTGATGTCGGGCCCGCAGTTGATGACAATGTCGGCCTCGCTGCTGGCACTGGCGAGCAGTTCGAAACTCTCGAGGTCGCCCACGAGGCACCGGACTTCACTGTACTTGGCGCCCACCAGCTTGGCTTGCTTCGGGGTCCGGACCAGCGCCGTAAGCGTCGCGCTGGGCATCTCCCGGACGATCAGGTCCAGGACGGCGCCGCCGACATGGCCTGTCCCCCCGATCCTACTAAGCGTCAGTTTGGGTGCTCGGGGAACTGTCGGCAACGAGGCCCCTTACATGAATATGTTGACCATGTTGAAGAATCTGCGGTGCCTAGGCTAAGCAATGCTCTCCGCTGCTTTAGAATACTCTCGAGCAGTGTTTCGAGCACAGCCAGAGCCCGGGGAAACCCGTCATTTAAGTAGGCGACATTACTCGCTTCCCAGCCTCTCGTGGTTCTGCCTTGTGACCCGGTGGTTTGGTAACATGGTGGAACGCCGATGCTCGTAAAGCTCAGTGAAGTAATTTCTGGGCCTTGTGGCAGTAGTATGTCCGTGGTCGCGCTCGGTGGACTTCTTGTTGCGGCCGGGCCCGCCATTAACCTCGGCGGCGGAATCGTAGCCCCGGGCCCGGAAGTGGAGAGGGCGACAGGGGTTGCTGGAGATTGCAACCTTAAGGCTCTAGCGACTTGCTCTTTTCGGGGGCCTTGGCCGAAAGACTTGACGGGCCTCTCCCCCGGGCAGCGGGCCGTTGTGGGGAGCATCTCTGATTTTGACGGAGGCCCGGACCAGTTAGGATCCGGTGATCGGGACTGTTGTTGCCGAAAACGCTTGCTCTGCTACGCCCGCCGGTCCAACGGCTCCCCAGGATTCACACGGGGCGCATACACAACCGTCTTTCAGTATGTGAGCAATGACTGGCGGAGGCGTTACAGCTTTGAGTTGTTCCTTTAAGCCAGCAAACCTGGAGCAGACGGTCGCCGCGACTTTGCGCGCTGGCGACTTCGGCAACCTCACGTCATACCCCTCAGTGCCCGCAAGACGCACTTGTGTGGTATCTTCCGAGGTACTCGATCGTCTTTTGTCCGAGCACGTCCCCTGTCGATACCGATGGTAGCTGAATCGCACCCCGTCGTCCGAAGGACATCTCGACGATACACACGGACGCGAGTCAGGCAAAGAGAGAGACCCAGAGCCAAAGGGGCAAGCATCTGGAGGACAGGGCACCAAAATAGAACGCTCGTAAGCTGCTGCGTCGGCGGCCATTAGCAACCCCCCACCACCCCCAGGTTGGCGCCATTGGTCATACACGAGCGCCTCAGTTTGTGTGGCGTTCAGGCAGCCATTACGATCTGCTCCACCGGCAATGCGAGCGAAGTACATAAGTACTTACCTTACGTATCCGGACCCGAAGGCCTGCTGATACTGGGGGGATCGAGGTTGAATAAGTGGCAGCAAGTATGTATAGTATGTAAGGTAGGTAAGTAGTCATCGACGTGGGTTCGGTGTATGTACCTGGGTCGCGTGCCCCCCCATTTCTTTTTCGTATCGTTCGCAGCGCGCGCCAGGGATGTTGGGCGGGCGGTCCTTGAGTGCCGCTTGCCGCCTCCAACGGCTGGCGAGTTAGCGTAGGACCACGGGACGGGCGAAACCGGGGCGCGCGAAACCAGGAGGATGCAGACCCGTGAGGAGGGCGCGGTGGACCATGATGGCGATGGTGGTGGTGCTGGCTTGGGGTTGAGGACCCTCTCCTCCTCCAGCCCTAGACGATGGATGCCTTGCAGGCGCGCGCCACGGGTCGCCCGACTAGGCCGGTTGCGGAGCACGGTGAGGGAACAGGAGAGGCGAAGAGTTTCTCCCGCATTGGACGAGAGATGGGAGAGGAACACGCCGGCCACCCGAGGGTGTCGATAGCCAGAATGGAGGGTGGGTTATAGCGGAAGCCTGGGCGAACAGTGGGTGGGACATGGGCCCAGGCAATCATCAACGAGGGCGGACGTAGGCAGCAACGGTGGGGGAGGGGGAGGGAGGAAACGACGATCAAACCCGTTCGCACCGGCGCACCAATCACATGGTCGGCGCCCCGCCATCGTGGGGGGTGGGAATTGGCAAATGGCAAATGGCAACGACGACCTCGACGGCCAATGCAAGTGCCCGTCATGAGGGAGGGCATGGATGGAAGGCGTCGTGACAGGCAGAAGTTGGAGGGGAGGAGGGCCAGTCGGTAGGTATCCCTCTCGGCCAGGGGTCTTTTTTTCGAGGCAGGGATCCATGAATGTTGGCATCTCGGCACGCTTCCTATCCCCCCCCCCCCCCCCCCCCCATCTTCTGCATGCACACATCGAGTGTGTGACTCAAAGTCTGCGAGGGATGGGTGCAGGTGACAGGCCCTCGAGCAGACTCCGGCGACTTCTTCATGCTGTTGTCACCCGCCGGGTGGAGAGGGGCCCACGCAACGCAGAGTCCGGCGGCCACGCCTACCGAATGTTTCCCGGGCTGCCCTCCCTCCTCTCCCGCCGCCCGTCGTCGTCTCGTCCCGCCGCCCGTCGGTGGTGGTCTCGTCGAGGGGACTGAGTGCAGCAAGTCTCGTTGTGTTGGTAAAGGCGGTCAGGCCGACCGGTGTCCAAGACAGCGTTGGAGGAACCGAGACATGTTGATGGTCGTTGGCACGGCGTGACAGGAATGGACTTCAGTCCGACTGATTTTGACCAATAGTGTGTTTTTGATCCCTATCTAAATGGCCTGCTTAATCCTGGCTATCAAAGTTGGCTTCCTTTGCCGCTATCCCAACTCAAGGAAATCCGCCATCCAATCCCCAAGGTGAAGCGTAAAGACAATAAATTCAAAACCCAGACTCGCTCTCGCGCGGATACCGCGCCCCTGTTTATGGTATACCGAAAACGCCTTCCCCAATTACGCCAAGTCATTCACAACGCTTTCCCACCTCCCCCTTCTTCCCCTTCTTCAGTATCCGTAGCCGTGAGCTGGGCGCTCCATGCGCGCCCTCAGCCGCTCCCGCTGCGCCTCGTCCACGGCCTCTTGCGTGTCAAAGTGAACCCGGCGCATGTCGGTGGCCGGGATGGAGACGGACCCGCGTCGGTAGCGCACAGGCTGGGGGGCGGGCGGCGCGGGCGGGAGCCAGGTCATGGGGGGTCGGCTCGCAATGATCTCGTTCTGTTTGGCGATCTTGCTCTGCACCTTCTCCTGCTGGCGCAGGCTCTCCTTCGCCTCCTCCACGTCCCGGCGCAGGCGCCGCAACTCCTCCGAGTTGTGGCGGCTGTGGCTTTGGCTGCGCCGGCGCGGGCGCGTCACGTTGGACTCGTAGTGTACCTCGGTGCTCGGGGGGTAGTAGCGCGAAGGCCGTTCGTAGTACGTCGGGCTGGGCGGCGCCGTCGGCTGGACCACGTAGGGCCGCGGCGGGGAGTGCGGTGGTGTGGTGCGCGGGACGTTGTAAGTGGTGGGAACCTCGAGGGTGCTGTTTCGCCTCGGGCGGTGGTGGTGGCTCACCACCACTCTGGTGCCGTTGATGTACTGGTAAGACCTGTCGCTGCCCGAGTGCCCGTGGAGGGAGACGTCCGACAGTGGCGGCGAAGGTGGCATCCTGGACGAGGCGTGCGTAGGGAAGGGAGCCTCGTTGTGGGGGTGTCTGTACTCCTGGGTCCTCGTGCACGTCTTGCCGTGCGCCGCATGAGAGCAGAGCTTGCGGTCCGTGTACTTCTCGACGCCGTTGGGCGAGTCGTACGTGTAGAGGTGCTTCTCGCACATGGTGCCGGTGTTGAACGTAGATGAGCGCGGGAGGCGCGGTGGGGTGGGTTGGACGACTTGGGCTCGAGGGCGGGACGGCCTCTCGCGATGCGTGTAAGTGTTGGCGGGTTGTGGTTCACGGCCGTGCCGGGACTTAGAGATGGTGTTGTTGATGATGATGATGGCTTCGGGTACTGCTGCCACAGCTGCGTCGTCAATCGGCCGAGTCACAGATGAGGTTGTAATATTTTCGTGGTTTCTCGTGGTTCCTTAAAGGCATGACATCTGGAAGGGAGATGTCGTGGTGCAAAGAGATGAGAGTAGATATATGTACCTGAGTGTGGAGGGGGTGAGGGATGCGTGTGCTGAAAGAGGCACTCGACGGATTTATATGTTTGTGTGGAATCTGTGGAGGGGTGTGTGAGGCACATCGTAAAACAACAAAGGGGGAGGGCGGGCGTTTAAGTACTTTGGAGCTTGACACGGAGCGAGGCTCAAGGACGGGCCTGCATGATATCGCCGGTGACGATATGAGAGACGCGGCGGCGGGTGGTGGAGGAGCAGCAGCGTGGCTGTACCGTGGCCGATGTACTCCCCCCCCGTACATCCACACCCCTCCCTGTCGCACATCCAATTGTCGCCAGCACCCCCTGTCAAGCTGCGGCAGCCTGGAATGCCTTACCAACTAACCCCGAAAGGGGTGACCGAAGGAACAATGATTCACACCTCCAGGGACTACACAGTACCTACCTAAGCGGACCCTGAGGCCCCTGGCCGGCCTGCCAGGCTGGTGCTGCTTGGGCCGGAGAGAGAGAGAGTGAGGTACGAATCGGTAGGCCTTTGAATAGATGGGGGCGGAGCTGGGGGTCAGGACCGCAACGGGTAATCCCCCCCCCCCCCCCCCCAAGGACGAGCAAATCCTTCCGGTCCAGGTCCAGTCCGGTGCCCGTCCCTCAGCCTCATATTGGAGGGAGCCAGCCAGGGGGCGCGAGGAGGCCAAGGTCTGTCGAGCGCTGGCCCGTGGAGGGTGTGGAGGGTGTTGCGAGAAAGGGCCAGCGATTCTTCGAAACATGGAAACGGGCCATGGCCTGCGCGACCGTCCCCGTCCATTGCAACACCCCACAGTCCCGGTAAACTGGGTGTCCTCGGTGCCAATAGCCAGCCCGAGGCACGAGCCCAAGACAAGAATAGCAAACGGCGCTTGCGAGTTAATGCGTTTTTTGGTCGCTCATTGCCATGGTTGGCCCGAGAAGTGCAGTCCGAGACGGCGAGGGCGCGCGCGCGCGCGCGCAGCCCTTTCAAAAGCCATCCATCCCATAAAAGCGTCGTCGAAAGGGTCGGACGGGAATCCATGGAATGGGGGGTGGGCAAACGACGCGCCGTGCGGGCTACGGGACGCGAAACCTAGGTGAGATGTGGTCTCGATGGGGAAGCCTAGCGGAATGGGGCAGTTGCTGGTGGGTTTCCATACAGCGCCCGCTAACATTCTGGCCAGGGCTCTCTCGCTCATTGAGTCACTGGCCGTATTCCACCCCATCCCATCCCACTGCACTAGTCCTGGTAGGTAGCCCGTCTGATAGGTAATGGAGGGCTGGCTGCTCAAGGCCCTCGGTTCCGAGTGGTTCGCCCATTCCATGCAAGCTCTGCTCTCCGACCAAAGCAGATGGCGGATGGGTTGGCGATGGATGGATGGATGCATGTAGGTCATTCATTGCCCGGGCTGTCGACATGCAATCCATGCCGTCCAACTAGGAGTTTCGGTGCGGCAGTGCTGGAGAGGGGCAGTCCCGTTCCCGAACCCACGATCATGGATCAATTATGACATGCTTGCCGCAGAAGCTAGTCACGAGTAGTTTGCCGTATGCAGTCAGTCGGCTGGATTCCGGGTAGCTCCAGCTTCACCCGTCTGGTCCTCGCGGGCCACGGGCGCCTCCATCGCCCCAACTATTGTCTGCTTCGCCTCCCCCAGGGCACCGGGGCTGCTACCTACCTCATGTCTGGCAACTTTAGCGGAAGCTGGAATCTAGACAAGCAACGACGGGTCAGGTTGCATCCAGCAATCGCTCGCATTGGCAGCCCGTGTGTGGAATTGCTGCAGCCCGCCGTGGCCAAGATGGGGGTGACCGAGGGCGATTGCAGCAAAAATGCAGCAAGCATCCATGGACCTATGATACTTGGAAACCTCCAATATCTATAGGTACATCCATACTTACACTATGCACCACCAACAAACAGCCTCTGGACGAGCCTCCAAGACCAACAGCTGACGACCTCACTTCCATCGGATGCCCGTACACTCAGTCGCTCTGGGGGGCTCCCAGTCCTCATCGTCCGCCCCACCTGTAAAAGCAGCCCTGACGACGTCCACTCCACGGCGTGCGAGTGCCTGTCCACGTGCCGCATTGGGTGCAAGAAATGCTGCCTGCAGGCAACAAAGTGGAAATACTATGACTCCCCTCGACGGGCATGGTCTCGCTTGCATGCTGTCTCATGCCAGTCCGACGCCGACGAAACGCAGCATGGGCGGCGCGGATCCCATGACAGCCGTCTTTTCCCGGCATCTCTCTGGGGTTGGCAGCGTCGCAAGCGGGCGTGATGCCGATGGAAGAGGCAACGCAATAACGGTCATCGCCAGAGCCTTGTCGCATCAGCAGCAGCCACGCATGCACCCAGTTACACAAGACCCTCACCCTCCCTCTCCCTCCTTCCCTCTCAACGCTTGCCACTCTGCATGCCTGCCGACGGGACCTGTCGACGTCAATCCATTTCTCTGCCCCCCCTCTCATGTCCGCCGCCGCGCCCGCCGTCATCCCCCTTTCCGTCGTCTCTGCGACGATTGCGACTGTCTCCATAACCTGCCCTGTCCGTCGGCCGCCAGGCCTGGTCAGTTGATGACGCTTAAATCTGACAGGCTGCAGGAGGATCCAGTCTGCGGCCCCCAAAGAGGCCGCCACAGAATCTGCCTTGGAGGCAACCCGTCCCGGCCGGACATTTCAGGTACCACGCAAACGTGCTTCGCGTTGTACGCTATCTTGTCCTGGCCACGGATCGAAGAAGGCGACGACGACGAACACGGCCGATACCCATTTGACGGGGCAACCATGGTTCCGCAGTATCTATCGCCATGAAAGGTGTCAATGCGCAACTCGACCGATCAGCCCTATCCGTACCGCATGATCCCTGACGGCTCCCCCGTAAGGCAGACAGATATTGGCCACGAACCATCGGTCCGTCCATTGACCAGTCCAATCAATCAATTGTCATCTTGGTCGACCCGCTGTTTGAAACAAATTCCAGGCACAGGGCCAAGGTCCTCGGGTTCCCGCTGCTCGGGGCTCTTTGTGTGGCTGAGCTCCTGTCCGACATGGGCTCCTCGGGGCCCCGTGTCGTTGAATGCCCGCGTGCGTTCGACCGCGAGGCTTAGCGGCGAACCCACCGCTCCCGACGTCCTATTTCTCGGGCCACAGCCACACATCATAACAATATTCCCAAGCATTATAAGGCTGTGCCCCGCTTGACCCTGTTCGCTGACGGAAAAGTGCACGAGGTCTGCTTCTGACATGGTGCTCCCCGGTATCCATGCACGCCGAGCCATGACGTTGCAAAGATGATTATACAACCTGCGCAGAGACGGCCTTGAGCCGCATTACGACCCATTTTGGAGAAGCAGCGTATGCTGCGCGTCGTATGGACAATGGAGTCCAGCCCCCAATAACTTGGCGCAAAACATTTGTCGGCCCTGGGTGCCAAAAGACTCGAGATAAGTCGGAAAACTGGATGAGGCCTGCATCAGCTCTGGTAGCCGCGCCGTGGCAGGTTGTGTGGTCAGGAATTTGGTGTGGTGTGCTGGGGCCGCATGGCCATGAGGCCTCTTTTTCAGCTGGCTACCGCCAAGCCGAGTTCGCAATAGTGGGTGTGCGATAGCGCGTCTGGCCGATACCCTCCATCAAGCTCCTGACTGCTATCTCACAGGTGTTAAGTCACAGGCCGGACAACCGCTGCGTCTCAGCCCATCTATTGTCGGGAGGTTCGGGGACCTGCTGGCCAGCGTGTGACCCCTGAGGTCGGGAAAATGGCCGGAAATCATCCCAGCGCTAAAAGATCGTCATGCCAGGCACCCTCTCCTGACCCCTGATCTTACCGAAGGAGAATCCGCGATCGGAGGTTGTGCGGTTCTAACGCGGCCTTTGTACGCGTGAAGACGTCGCTGCAGCCTACTTCGTTCTCACGTGTCCAGGCCAGTCTTGTACCGCGAATCACTGGCGAGGGTGAGACGATCTGGAAAATCCACCGTGTCTTGCCTGCCCCGGCGTTCTACCCTGGTCCAAGACCTTCCGGCTTTCACTGAATCCTGAAGAAGGCCTCCCGCTTTTGGACCACCCCTAGGGCCCCAAAAACCTGATCGCGGTCTTGTGACACATGCGAGGACGAGGTTTTTGACTGGTCCATGACGAACTGTTCGGCGATTTCTGTATGTTCTCCGAGGTACCATACGCGTCAATGGCTCGATCACTCGGTGGCTAAAGAATTCTATTCTAGACACTTCCATTCTGCGTTTTGAGCTGCGAAGTGTGTGTTTGTCACACCAACGATCTACGGTCGTACAGATGGAGGTATCCTCTGTGGCACACTCCAGCCCGACTAGGGTTGGATGGATGCAATGGCCATGCCCTTTGCTTAGAGAGCCTGCCTATTATTGTCACCTTTTGACGACGGCGTGACAAATTCGTAATCACGATCCCGACGTGGCCTTTCGCGGCCCCTCCCGGGAATTGGGGTTGGCCAACCAGGCAGCCATGATATGGCGTGGTTGTGGGCGTGTGTCTGAAAGCGAGGCTCGCAGCACGCCATGGATCCGGAACCCCCCGTCGCTGCCAAAGAGGCGCGGGTGCCTGGAGGTCTCTCCCAAGGACAGCCAGCTCGTTTTCAGCCCGGCAGGCCAAAGGGCGCTCGCTTGGTGGCTCCGACTAGGTCTTCGCGTGCGGCATGGGCCAAACACGCTGTCCAAGCAGGTATCCATGCCTAGCCACTCTTTCCAGCCTGATTGAAAGGCTCGTCTCGGTCATCCGCTCGTAGGCCTGATACCTAGCCTATTGTGGCCGTCAGTATGGGCCGACGCCCCGGGGGCCGGTTTCCGGCCTGTCATCCACTCAACCTTCTCAATTGCAGTCCCAGACAGCTACGTACAGGCATGACGGTATACGGGCAGATATAAGCCGACTCCTCTCAAGCTCAACTACTAAGGAAAGCCACGGAGTCCTGCGGTTCAGCTGATTCGGCCAGGATCAACCACTGGGTTGGGGGGGGGGGGGATGCCGTGCGCCCACCTCAAGCCCGTCAGCGCCTAGGCAACGAAGACAAGGGGCTACCCGCTGACAGCTGAATGCCAGAGGCCCCCCCCTGTTTTGGTGGATGAGGGTTGTCGTAGTGTTCGAGCTTCTTTTTCGGAAAACCTAGTCCCTTGTTTCACCGCAGAATGTAGTAAAACGTGGTTCGATACCTGTGGTCGACCACGAGTTTCGATTCGGCACTTCAGAGCCCATCCCCAGGGACTACGCAATCAGTGGCGTAGCGGACATAGACTGTCATCTAGCTGCAAGCATACTATATCCAGACTTTAGCAAATGAGTTCTTGGGGGTTCTGGCTTTGGTACTGGGGTACACCACCTCAGAGATTTGCATCCCTCTCCCCAGGTGTAAGTCCCCCCGGAGCTCGGAACCAAGAAGTTGTGTCGTTACATGATCACGGGCAAAGATAAGCACAATCCAATGTTGAGGGCCTCAAGCATCTGAGGTCTGGGTACGGGACGGGGTTGCGCGACTCGGGGGCCATCATCGGTTTTTGGTTCGACCAACCCCTCGCGGCCCACGTCGCCGAGGCCGGCTCACAGCAGCGGCGCCTTCCGAGAAGAAACTCCGCAGCGATCCTTCCCCCCCCCCCTTGAAATATCCCCTCCGGAGGGGGGGGGGGGGGGGCGTAAAGAACGGCTCCTTCGCGGCCCCCCGTGGCCACCGGGTGGCGACCACGGCGGCGCCAAGACCCGGGCGCGAGCGGTCCGGCAAGGCCGCCGTAATGGAATAGATAAAGTAAAGGCCCCGGACCCGACCGGCCTCGAAGCTGTCGGCGGGACCTTTTCAACTTTGCCAGCCGGGGCGCTTCCGAGACACCCGTGGTAAAAGCAAGCGGCTTGCCTGGCGCCGCGGGCTCACGAGGGCACGGGTCTGGGGTGCGGCACCGACCCAAAAAATGCATTCCCGGACTTGCAGGTCCGGATGGGTGCCAATTGGAGATGGGCGTGAAACCCCTCCCGACGGCCGGGCAGGGCCATGGACGTACAGGGGCAGAAACCCTTTTTTTCACTGCGTGGTTTCCGCCGGTTCCATGGTTAAAGAGAGAGCCGTGGTAATCAAATTCGCACCATCTTGGCTGATAATAGCCCCCTTTCAGCGTCCTGCGTAAAAAGTCAGGTCGGGTGCTACATTGGCCCCAAGGAAAGGGGCCTTCCCGGACGTGCTGGTCATGCCACGACCGTTGCCGAGGAGTCGTCCCACGTGTCTCCAGGCAGCCCGCAACGGGACTCGCGGTTTTGACCCGAGAGATGGATCCCTGGAAGCGAGGAGGGGGGAGCCGAAATGATTGATCCTTGAGCGGATCCAACAGCCCTTCTGTATGCAACGGGTGGGTTGCTACCCAAGCCCATTGTACCGGCCCGAGAGCCATTATGTGATTGTGTGGCATATCAACAGCGGGCGGAAGGTCGGTGATGAGGCCGGCCAGCCAGCCGATAGTAAAGGGGGGGGAGGGGAGGAGCATGGCCGCTGAGGCGTCTGCCCCGGCCCTCCCGCTCACTGCGGACTGGACCAACGGACAGAGAGCAAGGTAGTAGAAGCCGTTCATGGGAAAGCACAGCTTACTCGTTTTGGTGCCCCGAACAACGCGTCCGAGCCGACTGCCTCTCCGGCTCCGGTTGCCGTCTTTCCACCAGCACGACGACACGACCTGTTTATGCTGCGGTTAGGATCTTTCATAGTGGCGGTTCCCGGGGGGGGGGGGGGGGGGCACAAATGCCACCTATTGAAGTCATGATGGCATATGGAGACGTTGTTTCCTTCGTCGTCTAGAAGACCGGAATGGCGCGCTGGTGCTTACCGAAATAAATTAGAGAGGCGTTGTTAGGTCTTATTGTCAACCGATTCAACCTCGTACCAAAACCTTCTCGTAATTAACAACACAAATACATCACGGGCGAAACTTCGGACCAGTAGCGATTCGACGATGGCCGGACACATGCTTCACGTAAATTTTCACCAAATTGGTATCGCAAGACTTATCTACCTTGGACTCATTATGCGCTCGTAGAAGGAAAGTCTTGTCCTTATCCCACGCTTCCGTATTCTAGCCTACGGGGGGAGGGAGGGGTGTCCCCGATTACGTGTCGCAAGCCTTACCACATCAGCTCCCGCAGGCGCTGCTTCTCCTCCTCGCCCCCGAAGATGACCTCGATGCCCTTGCGCGCGAGGCGGAGAATCTCGTCCCTCCCGAGGTGAAAGTGCTGCTGGATCAGCCGCCACTCGTTCGAGACGGGGCTTCCGAAGACGCCCACGTCGTCCGTCTACGCGCCGCCGCCGTGCTCGTCAGCTCATCGTCGTATGCACCAATGAATGCTCTCTTTCTCTTGCAGGGTTGCGGGTCCGGACGGAGCCTCGAGAAAAGAATTCGGGGGCGCTGGGGATTTTGGGTTGGGGTGGAGGGGGGGGAGCGGAACTTACGCAAGGCACAACCACGACGCCCTCGACGCGCCACCACTCCCCGAAATGGTGAGCCTCGAAGCCGCCGACGATCATCTTGGCGTGGACGTTGCAGCTGAGGCACAGCTCGAGGCCGATGCCGGGCGTGGCGGCGATGCGGCGGCGCACGCGCTCGGGCACGTGGATGACGTGGCCGAGGCGGTCGGGGGCCCAGCCGAGGAGGGTGTCGAGCTCGGGCTCGGCGGCGCTGCAGGGGGCCTCGGCGAAGTGCACGGTGAGGCCGAGGCCGGCGGCGCGGGCGGCCCGCGCGGCGGGCGTGAAGAGGGCGACGTCGCCACGCGCCGGGTCGCCGCAGAGGTCGACGCCGACGACGCCGCGGGCGCGGAAGCGCGCCGCCAGCGCCACCGCCTCGGCCGCCTCGGCCGCCGTGTCGCGCCGGTCCATCGAGAGCAGCAGCCGGACCACGAGGCCCGGGTGCTCCGCCTGCGCCGCCGCGAGCGCGTCCAGCACCGCCCCCACGTAGCCCGCCTTGTCGAGGCCCGCCCCCGGCAGCGGGCGCGGTGTCGTCCGCAGCTCCAGGTACACGACGCCGTCGCGGGCGAAGTCGGCCACGACGGCCTTGGTCGTGTACTCGAGCGAGGCCGCGTCGTTGACCAGTTGGTAGATGTACGATGAGAACAGGGGGAAGAAGCTATCCCATCGCCCTCTCAGCCGGGGTTCGGATAAAGGGGCGGGAAGGGGGACCAAGACGGCAGGGTATCCTCACGTGTTTAGATCGTAGTCATGCTTGTCCGGGGGCATGACCACGAGGGGATCCTCGAGGTCCGTAGCCCCGGCCGTCCTCTTTTTGGCCCAGACCTCATGGAGGCATTGCCGACTGATGCTGCCCGATAGGTGCGCGTGTAGCTGTGATTTCGAAAGACGTCAGTGTCAAAGGCGAGATCCCGCAGATGAAGGATCACCCGAAAGAAACAAGCAATGCGAGAGGCCCCCTGCCCGCGCCCCTGTACAAGTATGTGCGGCCTAGGAAAAGCAATGAGGGCATTTGTCGCTCGGTATGTACGCAGTATACAATTGACTTGGACCATCAGCACCAGTATTGCCCCGGAACGGGGTACCAGAGCCGCAGGGGGTTCCATGGTTGGTGAACATCAGTAATGGGGGGGGGGAGGGCCGTGAAGACAGGGCAAGACAGTGGGCTGGTTGGTGGCTGGCCGGCCGGCCCTCAGATAATCCATTGCCTCACCCAAGACAAAGCGGGCGTGGGACCGCCTTCACTCGAAGGGAACCCGCCGCGACTCAGTTACGGATCACCAGCGGTCGTGCCACTTGTGGTACGCTCCCACGGACGGTTGGACGGTCCGGTCCGCGCGGCGGGGACAAGGCAAGAAAGAGACGTGGTCGAGGAGATACAAGGGCGGAGCTTGTGGCTGGTTACCTCGATCTTGGGCATGGCTGTGAAGTCCAGGCTGGCCCCCGAGGCCGTCGCCGGCGCTGCCGCCGCCGCCGCCGTCGCCATGGAGGAGGAGTGAAGCCCGACGGGACCTCCTGCGGTTCTAGGCGCAAGGGCACGCTGCTGCTGGCGGGCAAAACGATCGGGGCGACCAGGGCAAGCCGGGCTTCCCTGCGCCTTCTAGAAGGCTTCGACGCTGCCCTCTGGGTGGGGTTCACAAGGCCAAACCAAGGCCTGCTGGACGGGCAACGGACTCGTTGAGCGCGCCGGTCAGGAGATGGGCGAGCAGCTACTGACGGGGAAAAAGGGCTGGATGGGCCGTGAGTGTGAAGTAGCCCAGGCGCCGTCGGCCCGGGGGAGGGCTTCGACGCTCTCGCTCTTGGAGCCAGGCCACGTCTCCCCGCACAACGTGCCCAACTGTTTTCAACCCCCCCCTTGCCGCTGGCAGAAAACATGCCTAGGGCCGAGTGGCGTCAGGTGAAGCGTCCGCCTATTGCTGTTAGCCGGGGCGCAGGACCTGCTGATAGTCTGCCGCGGCTGACTCGGAGCAGCGGAGGCAAGCATCGGAATCGGAGGGGGAGGGTGGAGGCCCACCGACAGGGAGAGAACGAGACTGAAGTTCTGGAAGTGTGCCACGACTAGTTAGTCGCTCGTCGTCGACTAGGCCCCTTGCAGGGCACCGAAGAGATTGAACAGGGCCGTGCCAAAATCTCCGTTGCAGGTTGTAGAATCGGCCACCGGCGCAACCGCCTGATGTGTCTGGCGTGGCGGGCAGCCCTCGATGACCGAGCGAGCACGAACCGAAAGGAGGACGCGGGCGGGCCAAGAACGGCGTCCGTTTCGGGGCGTGGTAATCGAGGTAATCTCCGCCCGCCCTGTGCGCCGCACCGTGTGTTCCGCGAGACGCTGCCCCAGCTTGTCGAGTCGGAACGTGCGATGGTCATTGTGCACCTACTGTGTCCATCTCATTCGGGCTCACGGGGCTCCAGTGTGTTACATTACCAGGTAAGTATGTAGGTTTCCATGGATGTAAGAGCCCTGTAAGTGCATACGTATAGGCAGGTACTTGGCCAGGTGGCTAATATATCCAAGGTGACGGCGGGCCGACAGACAAGGCCTTCTCGAAGAGCCCCGACGCAGCGGGCAGATAAGCGATCGACGGATTACATAGCCGTCTGTCAGCTACCGTCCTGGCCTCATCTAGACTTAGTATAAGGAAGTAGGTAGGCTCGTAGGAAGGTAGGTAGGTACTGGGGTACCTATTCTAGAGACGCCTTGGTCGTAAATTACATACTAGTTCGCTGCTTAATTGTCCCTCGGCTGCACAAGATATCGTTGCCTCGCGTCTCTCGTATCGTTCGTTGTATTCATTCTCCTGGCTCGGCACCAGCAGCCTCAGCCTTCGATTGGTAGGGGCTTGAAGGGGGGGGGGGGGGGGCGATGCGTCTTGGCGGGCCCCGGTGATCGTCGCTGCGCTGGATGAACCGTCGCCACATTTCATCCCAGCCGTCGTTACGAGTAGCCTACCTGCCTGCCTGCCTGCCAGCGGTGCAGTTCGATGGCTTCGAGACGTTACCGCTAAGCAGAACGAGGTCCAGCTGTTTGCATAGTATCTTTGCCCAGGGTGGCCTGGCCAGTCGAGCAGTGTCAATCAGGCAAACACAGACAGACAGACAGATAGACAGACCGCCCACCTGGAGTCGTGGCCGATGGGCAGTCCGGAGAAGTGTCCGAAGGCCCGGCTGCCTCCGCAGGCCGTGTTGGTATGCAATTCCACCAGGCGTCATGCGGTGCCGTTCGTCCTGCCGTGGCGGTTGAAGGCGCCCACTGCTCCTCCAGGTTTGCTGGCTGGACTGCCCGCAACTGGTCAGCATTGAGACCATGGAAAACCAGCCCCTCCCACCGACTTTGTGGAACAAAACATCCACACCAGCCCTGGCATCCATCAAGAGGACCCGATGTGAGTGGACCTGCATCGCCGACGGTTAGGTCGGGTTCCATGGCAGAAGTACCGGCCCTCTCTCCCTTCGCCGGTCTTGTTAAGGGGATACTTTGACCAGCTCTCGGGAAACCCCCCCTTTACGGACCTTTTCTTTGCCGGCAGCCTGGGTACCGCTCTATCGTGCAGGGAAATGGAGAGGGGGGCCGTCGGTCAGTAAGTACATCATCCTGCAAGGGGACATTAGTATTAGGTAGCATCCATGGGCCCCATGCAATCAGTACCTGCTTGCGCGGGGCCGTCCATCGAGACACATTATCCACCATCCCTCCCGCGCGCAGCTGATCCTTCGTACCGTGTACAGTACGGGTGTGCGATGATTGACTGGGCTGGAGAACGGAGACGCCATCTCCAGGACGCGGCAAACCGGGACGTCCACTGATAGGGCGTCCAGGGGGGGGGGGGGGGGGGGGGGGGGGGGGGGGGGGGCACTGGCGGACTGTCTCCTGTCTTGCAACGGCAGGGGACGGGGGCTTCGGACGACGGCCGAGTGGGATAGACGGTCGCTCCTCATTGTTTGCTGGTTCCTCCGGCCCTCTCTCTCCAGACGGACGCTGCCTGCCAAGTGAGTGCCCTTTGCGGCTTAGGCGTCGTTTTGCTTTTGTCGCGAACGCGCTCGGCCGCCCAGCCCCGGTCTAACAGGGCTCGTTGTCTGCCAGAGGTCCCAGCGCCGGCCACAGGTCTCAGCGCCTCCCGCAGAAGCGTGACGGGGTGAGACTGGATGAAGGGGCTTTTTTCGCCATAAGAAGCAACGCTCATCAGACACCCGTATCTAGATGGGGTGCATGATGCAGATTGACGAGCCGGCGGGACTCGTGCTTTGGTCGTATTTGCTATGTACGATCAAGTACGGAGGTCCCATAACACCGACCTTTTTCTCGGCTGACCTGAGGCCAGTGGTCAAGGGGGGGCCGAGGCGCTGGAGATGAGCGTGCATTGCATACAAGCACATCCCATATACCTTCCCATATTACATTATAGTGCAGGTAGCTCCTGGGGGGAGGAGGGACGGGGACGGGGCTCTGTGGTTAGCGACCAGCCCGCAGCTCGTCGCAATGTTCTCAGCGCTCGGCATACCCACGGGAGCTGTGCTGGCTGGGCTGCGGGCAGCTGTTCCTTGTGGAGGTTGCCAATGGCTGGCTGGCTATGATGAGACCAGCGCCCTCTTAGCCCGCTGCGCCGGGCCTTTGGCAACGACACCGGTCCTCGGAAGCAGGAAAACCGTGCGTGGCACTCGTTCGACTGGTATTTAGTCGACGACGGACGTACAGACCCAGACACGGGTAGACGAGCAGCCGATTGGATGTATGCAAGGTATGCAAGCCGGTAGGGCGGGTGGGCACCCGAGGCAACCCAAAAACTCCATACCTGAGGTCTGGAGGTCGGACGGGAGGCCGGTCCTGAGATGGGGCCACGAAGGAGGTAGGCAAGTAAGTACCTACTTACATATGTACTTACCATACATCCATCCAGGCTTTCATCCTCATCGCACCGGGAGTTCCAATCCCGGCAACAAAAGCGTCTCCCGGGCGACTTCCCAACTCCCGCTCGTCTCGCGACATGTCCCGGACACATGACGTAGGGCGATCGGATGACTGTAATCCTCTCGGCCAGCGCCCATCCATCCATCTCATTCACAAGCTTTCCTGCTCCAGGCAAAGAGAGTGCGATGAACTGAAGCTTGCCCGCTGCCAAAGCCGCTAACCGGGCGAGGAAACCTTAACAAACCCATCTTGCATGGCGTCCGGCGTCGACGAAAGCACATCGTCGACATTTTCACGGCAGCTCGCTGCCTGCCGCTGGCGGGACGCGCTGGCGGGACGACGAGGGGCCATGCCCATGAGTACATCCATGTATACTGGTCTCGGACCGTGTATGATGATGATGATGCGATGCAAAAAAGGGTGTGTGGCCCCCCTTCTGCCCCTGGGGATCTTCTTCTGCCCACTGGGGGGCACTACTGCGACATACCAGGTCGAGGTAGGTACTTTCTATACTTGTCACCCATCCCCAGCTCAGACGCGGCGCGGAACGATAGCCAGGCAGGGAGCAGGGGAGGTTTGCGAGAGGAAGGAAAAAAAAAAAACCAGGGGGGGAAGGGTAGAAGGAGGAGCACGGGGGGATAGAGATGGGACGGAAATCCTGCAGCTGCAGCTCCAGCTACGACTAGTGCCCCCGTCGACGTTCCCTACTTGTCCCGGATGGGTATAGGGCCGGTTGCAGGTTTTGGCTGGCAGACCCGGCCGGCAGGGGTAGGGGCACGAGAAACATAGGAGATCTACGAAAGACTGCCTCAGGCTCATCAGACTTGGCGGCAGCAACAGCAACAGACGCAGCAGCAGCAGCAGCACAAAGAGCAGCATGAGTGACGGGAGGCGGAGGTGCGGGTACTAACACTAATAGGACGAAGGGGACGAAAGGAAGCAGAGACGGCCGAGGAGATGACAATTATAAATCGCCATGCCGGTCATGGGGCAAAGTCTATTGCATTGCTTTTTCTGGGCTGCGGCGTCTTCAGCCTTCTGGACCAGACTGGAGACTGGCTGGTGTCCGAACTGTCCCCGTCTAGCTCCCTCAGGCGAACGCTACCCAATTTCCTGGCGACGCGGGCAGCGCAATCCCTACGCCACCGTGGCTGCCGGGCCGCGACGGTGAACCAGGGCAATCTCTCCGAGGGCATCGGGATGGAGAGGGCTTCCGTAAGTAGGCAAGGCAACTAACTGCCCGGACGGAGAAGCAGGAGAAACAAGCCGAATTGTGTGCACCAACACCTACTACCACAACTACTACGTACACTCACTCACTCTCTCCCTCTCTCTCTCTCTTTACGCAGCTACGCATGGCGAACCGCTGCCGACGATTCCCCGGGTCCATTTCTCCAGACGCAGGCCCGTCCGTCCCACGCAGGACCTGCGGTCAAGATGATGATGATGATGATGATAATGGATGCGGGTTGGCTGCATCCCTGGTGGGTGCGTATCCTTGCTGCTGCTGCTGCTGCTGCTGCCGCCGCCGCCGCTGCTGCTATCGCTGCCGTTGCCCCATGACACCCCATGGCATAGCATAGCATTCATAGCATGGCATGCCATGGCGTGGGCATGGTAGAGATGGATGGGATGTATATCACGAGAAAAAAAAAAGGGCCTTGGTTCACTGGCGGGCCATCGCGCCAACGGCTTCTGGGGACAAGGTCTCGCTCGAGTCCCCCAACAGCGTCAGAAAGCGGTTGACGGGCTGTCAATGCAACCTGGTCGCGCGGTTTCCGGAGTGAGCGAAAGGCGTCATCCGTCACCCGTCTCCCGTGCACGTTCCCCCCCCTCTCTCTTCTCTTCTCTGTCTCTCTCTCTCTCTCTTTCATATTACCTACCTACCCATCGCCATCGAGGGTCGACGCGGTTCGGGCCTACGCTCGAGTATGTAGCAAGGCCGGGACTGGGAACCGGAAGCGGACAGGAGGAGATGCGTCGTCGCGTCTTCTTTGCCCACCCCGGGCGGCGTGAAATGAGGGAGAAAGCTACCTAATGTAGTCTGGTCCACCTTTCCTTCCCACTACGACCTCACGGCTCGAGTGCCTGCCAATCGCACCCCGACCAAATCTCGCTCCGTCTTTCTCGGCGGCCGCCTTGGGTGCTGGACTAGCCGCTTCAGACCATCCTTTCCTACCCCTGGAGCCCTGGGAGGCCATAATAAATTATTAACACTGTCAATCGCTCGCCCGCGTCTCCTGAAATCAATCTCGCGGCAGCTCCACCCGCGCAGGGCCAGGTCGGGGGGGGGGGGGGGGGGCGGGGGCCCTCTTCGTCTCGAGCCAGGCCAGGTTTTTTTTTTTTTTTTTTTCTTGGGGCTGCCCGTGACGGCCGCCGGATGGAGGAGAGAAGAAGGCCAACGGGACGACGAGCTGCCTCTAAGGTTGCTGGAATGGAAGGCGGTACGGTGTTGGTGACACGGTGCGGGCGCCCGTTCGTCCTCGGCGGTTGTTGTCGTTTTCAACCGGTCCCTAACTGCCTTGGGGCGGCCCCCCCGAGCTGCCTCCAGATTCGTCGCATGGGATATATGTACTTCCGCCGTATGCAGAGTCGGGAAAATCCATGGAAGCGAGGGCACATCCACAGCTCATGGGATGCCGGCCGAGGCACCTGCACCTACCGGATTGCACAGCTGCACCTGGCCTGGACTCGCAGCATCGCCTGCCAGCGCCCATACTCAGAAAGCACCGAGGCAAGACCTACCTTACCATACCATCCCATTCTCCTGCCCACATGAGTCGTACCTAGGTACCTCTGTTATCGAAGCTCTATAGTGCATCCATCCATGCCTGTCTACTGGGTCGGGGGGAGTAGGAGGCGGACGACGAAGGGCGCGATGGAATACCGAGAAGTCGAGGGCGTAGAACCTGGATGTTGGCCTATTTCTTAGAGGCTCCAGGGCTGGATCCAGCTGGTGGTGGTAGTGCTGTTGCTGTTGCTGCTGGGACTGCTACTGCTGCTGCTTTGCTCATCCATCCGATCCATACCCACTACCTATTGCCTCCCAGTCCGAGTGTCCAGTCCAGTGCCACTGGTCCGTCGAGCTAAGTAGGTATCTACCCTAGCGCCTCTCTGTCTCCTGCGAACGCCCCCCCTGTCAGGGCTGTCCTGCGTAAGGTTGCTTGTTCTGCCTGCTTGCAACATGCAAAGCGAGGGCAGCATAAGAGACGGGAGAAAAGAGCCGAGAGAAAGAGAGAGATGGATAGATTACATACCTGTAGAGAGTAACACAGTAACAGAGATCCATAGACCTGCCTACCTACATACTTACTTACCTAGAGCTAGGTAGACAGAGACAGATAGAGAGAGCGTCCGTATCCATCGATCTCGTCCCATCCACCCATTCCCACCCTTCCCACACCCCCCCCCCCAGCCCATCCGTCCCATCCCATCCCATCCTGTCCTGGATCCCAGATACCTGCTGGGTTTAACGGTAGCTACGGAGTACTGCTACCTACCACCCAAATTGCACGCACCCACACCCACGCCAGCGCCCATGCCCACGCAGCCACCGAACCGCCCGTCCGTCTGCCTACCCTGTCCTGCCACTGGGTACCCCAACTCCTACTCGTCTTGATTGATCCAAACCTCACCTACCATTCTCTTTTCCCCCCTTCCCCCCCCCTTCCTGTCGTCGTGCTGTTGTTGCTGCTGCTGCCGCTGGTGTGTGTCGTCCCCCAAACTCCACACCCACGATTGATTGTTGTTGACTGAGGTCGATTCCAATCACAGTCAATCACGACGTTCCGTTTCCGCTTCCATCTCGTCGTTCCTATCGTCGTCGCTGCCGACCTCCAGCCACCCACCACCCACCACCCAATCAATCAACCCAAGAACCAACCTTCAGCCAACCAACCAAACAACCAACCACACCAACCTCGTTCTCTCTCTTCCCCTTCCTGTCCTCCACCCCCCCGGTCGCGTCCGCCTTTGCGCCTGTATTCTCTTCGACGACCGCTCTGTCACCCTCGCCAGACGGACACCACTCACCTTTCACACACACACACATACACACACACACTTCGCCGCCAATGGATTCGCAGCGGCCAAACGATGTGTCGCCCGAGGCGATGCAGGCGCGCATCCAGCAGGCGCGCCGCGAGGCCGAGACGCTGAAGGACAGAATCAAGCGCAAGAAGGATGAACTCGCAGACACCACCCGTACGTGATCGCCCCCTGACTCTCCCATTCCTCCCCCTTTCAATTGAATCCGCCCTCCCCGCCGGCCGGCCCATCGCCATCGTCGTCCTGCTATCACCGCCGCTGCTGCCCCCTGATGGTGCCTGGTCGCGGCTGCAGGAGGCGCGGTTTTGCTATATGAGACAGTTTCTGTCTGAAACACTTGCACTAACATGGCCGGCTTCCAGTGCGCACCGTCGCCCAGCAATCACACGACGCCATCCCCAAGAACCAGCTGATGAAGACGAAGCGGACTTTGAAGGGCCACCTGGCCAAGATCTACGCCATGCACTGGTCGACGGACCGGAGGCATCTGGTATCGGCCTCGCAGGACGGAAAGCTCATCATTTGGGACGCCTACACAACCAACAAGGTCCACGCTATCCCGCTGCGGTCATCTTGGGTTATGACATGCGCCTACGCCCCGAGCGGCAACTACGTGGCCTGCGGTGGTCTCGACAACATCTGCTCCATTTACAACCTCAACCAGAACCGCGACGGGCCGACGCGGGTCGCGCGCGAGCTGTCGGGCCACGCCGGCTACTTGTCGTGCTGTCGCTTCATCAACGACCGCAGCATTTTGACGTCTTCAGGAGACATGACTTGTATGAAGTGGGATATCGAGACGGGCACCAAGACGATGGAATTTGCCGACCATCTGGGCGACGTCATGAGCATCAGTCTGAACCCGACCAACCAGAACACCTTCATCTCGGGTGCCTGCGATGCTTTCGCCAAACTGTGGGATATCCGCGCCGGCAAGGCCGTCCAGACTTTCGCTGGCCACGAGTCCGACATCAACGCTATCCAGTTCTTCCCCGACGGCCACTCGTTTGTGACCGGCTCCGACGATGCCACTTGCAGACTGTTTGACATCCGCGCTGACAGAGAACTGAACCTCTACGGGGTAAGTTGGACCACGGCCGCCTCGGCTTTGCGAGAAAAGCCTGCTGACTGATTGCCTTGCAGTCTGAATCTATTTTGTGTGGTATTACCTCGGTTGCCACGTCTGTCTCGGGTCGTCTTCTGTTTGCCGGCTACGACGACTTTGAGTGCAAGGTAAGAATTTCCGACCGCCGGCGTGTGGATCTCCTGGTTGCTAACGAGACGCGTTTGCAGGTGTGGGATATCACTCGGGGCGAGAAGGTCGGCTCGCTCGTGGGCCACGAGAACCGGGTCAGCTGTCTGGGAGTTAGCAACGACGGCATCAGCCTGTGCACAGGTTCTTGGGACTCAGTGGTATGTTCCCCTTCGGCTCCTGGCGACTAGTCCCCCTGGACGAGCTAACACATGGACAGCTTAAAATCTGGGCCTACTAATTTCGGTAATGACCACGATGGCGATGGGTTCGACCGTGGTGACGGCGGTGTCACTGTCTGGACCATCAAGTTCCTGGAGCGCCTCATCATACCCCTTTTCGAGTGGTTATTTTGAAACAAAAAGAACACTAATTTCTACCTGATACGCCCATTTTAATCTCGCAAGATCTGGCGTATCCAGGACGAAGTCACGACAGCCATTTCTCCAATACCGAATTTCCTTTGACCGACACCCCGACTCGCCGAAACTCACGCGCCGGCTTATCATCAAACTGCCGCCCTCCTCGCCTTCCCCCGGCACACGGCAGCTGTACTATTCTATACGGCCGGATCTCTATATCGCCCTCCATCAGCCCGGCCGCGGCGAACCCCGTCGAACGACACGTCGGTTCGCGAGCACACAGCGGCCCGCAACATCCCACGCACGATATTTAGACGACCGGCAGGCGTTTTTCGTGGCGCTTGGATTTCGCCTGTGGCTCAGAGCCTGCTCCGGCAGTACATGGGAAACCCGCTCTGTCTTTTCCAAGGAATCTGTCTATACCAAAAAGGCCCTTTGCACTGAAAATGTTTTTTCTTGCGTTAGCTTGTTGCTGCTTCATGTTGTTGCGTTTACTTGACACCCCCAATCTCGTTACGGTAGATGGAATGGAGGACTGCGTTTTTTTTGTGGTGGTGGCGGCGGCGGCAGTCAGCGTGGAAAACACGCAGGGAGACGAGGCGGCCACGGGCGGCAGCCGGCCCCGGGGAAGACGGAGGCGAGAAGAAGAGCGGCGCGGCGGTTCAGCATATTTGAGGCGTGGGCGATGGCTTTGACACTTTCACGAATTTCCCTCTGGTCTCTCTATTCTTATTTGTGGTCTTTCATGGCGCGGAATGAGTTGCGGAGGCGTGTTCTGGGGCCGGGGGCCCCAAGGTGTAGGGATACAGAGCCAGAGAGGTGTTGAAAGTAACGCGGGCGTAATCACTTATCTTGTGCTCGCCATCCCGCGTTCTCTGTACTATACTGATCCGAAATACTCATACCACCGTTTGCTCTATCTTAGGCTGGCTGCGGGCCTGTCTTGTGATATTATTCTTGACTCGGCAGTGTTGTGCACATGCGACATCAGGCAGACCGAGACTAGGCGTATGCTTGCACCCCGACTTGATGTCTGGCCCGTTCCTTTTACTGTACGGATGAACGAAAAGAGCCAGCGAAAAGCTTGGCATGATAGTTTCCGGGAGGCCACGTGAAGGGGAGGGGGCTTGCCTCCTTGCTACGGACTCCGCCGGCCACACGCACCCGGAGCACGGAGGACATGATTGTTACCCTTACGCCAGCTACGTTACCGATTCGCGATGCTGCCCGAAGGCTCGGAAGATGCCAGGGCAAGCCCACTCCTTGTACCCCATTCGCCGTCCGTCCCCTTCTCCCCCCCCCCTTTTCCCCAGGTATTCGGAGAACCAATCTTTCCTCCTCCCTCCCCCCTTCTGATGGGAGATGGATCTGAGGTGTACTTATCCGTAAGTAGGCGCACTTTGGTACGTTACTCGAGGAGGGGGGGGTGGGGGACGGGGGCTGGGGGGAGTGCGGCAGATAGGCCGAGAGTTTGTTACACCAAACTTTACGTCGGGATGACATCAGGGTGACTGACCGTGGGGGGGAGGGGGGGGAAAAGGGCTGACGGCGATCCTCTCTTGGTTTCCCTCTCCCTCACCTTTTGGCTGGGCCAGACTGGGGCGGGGAAGGAGGAGGAGGAGTAGGAGGAGTGCCGATGACTATTTGCTGGAAAATCGCCTAAAAACCAAAGATCTCCGTTCGCTAGCCAACTGGGGTTCCCCGAAGCCGAGGCAGGCCTCGCTGCAAGATGGGGGAGAGTGAGTGCTGGGCCTGGCGGAGAAGGGGTTTTCCCACTGGGCCTTTCGAGCTCGGCAGGGGGGAAAACGGGTGGAGGGAGGGGGGCGAGGAGGAAGGAAGGAGACGACGTTGGAGGCCAAAAGAAACAAGACCCGGCCGCCGGCGGTTGCGGTTTCGTTGGCCCCGCCCCGCGGCGCTGAACGGGGGTGGCTCCGGCTCTACGTCCCTCCCAGGGCTCCGTTTGTCCCTCTGGAGATGCCCCCCCCCCCCGGGCCGCTTCCTGGCCGTTCACTTGTCTGTTTCCCATCCAACCCCCCCTCCCGCCGTGGAAGGATGGCCTTGCGATGGGCATAACGGGCTTCGAGGGAGAGATGCACCCCACCGGTGGGCGCAAATGTCCAGACACCACCGTAACTCTTACCGTACTCTTCTATCCTCCGAACGGTGGAAGGGTGGAATATGGTCCAGAAGGCGAGGGGCTGTTTGATAGGGGTCGCGTCTGGTCTCTTTTCGCCCGACGCCCCCTCCCCCGGCTTTCCCCCCTCCATCCCGGCCTCGGTCGGCGCTTTCACGACGAAGTCTTTGCTGCCGTGGGCGGAGGAGGGTAGCGGCTATGGGGAGAAAACTTCAGACGGATGGAGAAGGTAAGTAAGGGGGGAAAAAAAGGTCGAATGATTTGTTTAGAGAAGGGGGCGGACGTCCTTTCCCACCCCCCTTTCCTGCGTCTTTCTAGGGAGTTCTCTCGCCTCTCTACCAGGAAAAGGCGAAAAAAAAAATGAAGGGGGGAAAGTTCCGCCCGGCCGCGTCGTCGTCGCCGTCGTTGTCGGGCCTGCGCGCTTACTTGAGTTCCATTTGCGCTTGGCCAACCCACCCCCCCCCCCTCTCTCCCCCCCTTCTTCTCGGAGCCGCGGTTCCCAGCCTTGTCCCATCCAGTTGCGCGCGCGCGCGGCCCGCCCCGCGCATGCCACCCGCCCGGGGTAAGGAGGGGACACCGCGGTTTGGAAGAACTGCCGCGGCTTGGTGGGTTGGTTGGGAGGGGGGAGGGGGAAGAAGCCGGGCGACATGGGACGAAAAAAAGGCAGGAGGGGGGGAGGGGGTTCGCTCTGTGTCGGACAACTAAACCCCCGCGCGAATCATCTCTTACCACCCCCAAAAGCATATGAGATGAGACGAGACGAAATAGACCCTTCATCCCTTTCATCCCCTCCCCCCTCCGTCCAAGGCCCAGAGAGACCCAGAGAGCACTGCTCCCCTTCCCCCAGAGCTTCCTCCACTATCGTCTGGATCTCTCCGGGCGTGAGGACCATGATGCCGGAAGGGGAAACATGGGCCGGCGCACGCGATCCTGGTGCCCCCCTCGGGCACCCGGCGATCGGTCTGGCACTTTTGAGGGGGGAGGGGCAGCTCGTCGTTGTTTGTTTTCAAGCTTGTCCCTCTCTAACCCAACAACCGCCCCCCCCCCCCCCCCTCCCCCTCTTTCACACCCTTAAACAGCGAGACACGCGGGGCACTCGCCAACCTTACAGTGAGAACGATTACGAGCGACGTCTGCCCCCCCCCCCCCCCAACCCCAACCCCACGACGAACGGCCGGTCCGTCCTCGTTCCCTAAATTAAGGGGAGGGACATTCCCAGATAGAAGGGCATCGCGGTACCGTCGGAACGGAGGCAAAGAGAAAATCTCGGGTGGTTGGGCGGGGAGCGCATATGGCACTCCAACGCGTTCACGAGGAGTGGCGCTGTGATATGGTTGGGCACTTTCTAGTCGCAGAGGGAACGAACCCGCCGCAGGCTCTAGGGGCAGGGAAGCCATTCAGACAGGACCGATGGGATCAAGCTCTCCGGACGGCCTTTTCTGTTTTATTGGCACGCGGCGTGAACATCCTATCCCAGACGGCACGGCAAATCGTGCGTATCTGGGCACATCTAAATTCTGTGTACAGCCCTGTCTTCTTACACTATCTGGTTTCTCCAGGGCTCCAAGCCGTTCCGTGAGGGCGCATGTGTTCGTACATTCTAGTAACCGTGAATCCATTCTTCTGAAGACAGGCCGCTCGTAGTCGTACTAGGGGACCGGCCATATGCCTTTCCCGGTCTATTCGTGAGCCGCGGCCCATTCCTTGAACCATTCCAATGCCTCCGGGTTCGCCACGCTGGCGTTCGTCTTAATCGTCATACCCGAGAGGATTTGCTTAACGGCCACCTCGATCCTAGACAAACCAAGGTTAGCAGGTTTCTGTATGCGACCAGCAGTGTGGCTGGCGAGGGGACCCGGGGAGAAGAAGAAGAAGAAGAAGAAAAAAACACGCACTTCTTCCCGTTCCCCGTCTTGGGGATGCCGGCGCCGCACTCCTCGACGACGGCGGGCACGTGGCGGGGGCTCAGCTCCGTCTTGATGACGGCGCGGACGCGGTCGCGCAGCGCGGGCCCGAAGGGCTTGCCGGCGCACATAACGACGAAGAGGCAGACCGTCTCGTCGCGGTCCGTCTCGCGGCGGCGGCCGACGCAGACGGCGTCCTCGATCTCGCCGCCGAAGAAGCGCGTCAGGACGTTGTAGATCTCGGCGCTGCCGAACCGCACGCCCGACGGCTTGAGCACGCCGTCGCTGCGGCCCAGCATCGTCAGCCCGCCCGTGCGCTCGTCGATGCGTACAAAGTCGCCGTGGTGCCAGATGCCATCGAACCGCTCAAAGTAGCTGCTGCGGTACTTGGCGTCGCCGCCGGGGCCCCAGAAGGTGAGGGGCTGGCAGGGAAAGGGCTTGAGGCACCTATGGTTTGTGGTGTCAGTACTCTACTGAAAAAGGAAGAAAAGGGTATGTAAAAGCCGGACGACGGGAATAGAAAAGTGCCAAGGGTCACGCAAGAACAGCTGGGGGTCTGGGGAGACCTACACAAGCTCGCCGTCCTCACCGGGCGTGGGCTCGCCGGTGATGGAGTCGGCGACACCGAGAGCCATTCCCAGCCCGGCACACTGGATCTCGCCCACATACACGGGCAGCAGGGGGCAGGGGGCCCCAAAGAGCGAAATGATGTCTGTGCCGCCCGTGATGGAAGCCAGGTTAACCTGCGCCGGAAAGGCCTTGTAGACGAACGCGAAGGTCGAGGGCGGCAGCGGAGATGCCGTCGAGTATATGGCCTCGAGACGCGAGAGGTCCACGGATTGGTTCGGGTACACGTCGTTGGTCTCGAGCGTCGTGAGGTATGACGCCGAGGTGCCGAAATGGGTAACCTCGTACTTTTCCAACAGCTTGGGAATCGACAGGTAGCCCTGGGGCTTGAAGGGCGAACCCGTGTAGAGCACGAGGGAAGTGCCCGAGGCTAGTGCCGACACGCTCCAGTGCCACATCATCCACGAGGTCGTGGTATAGTAGAGCATCCTCGAAGCTGGGCCCATGGAGCCATGGAGGAAGTGCTCCTTGACGTGCTGGATCAGAGTTCCCAGGGCCGTATGGACAATGGCTTTGGGAAGCCCAGTGGTACCACTGGAGTACAGCACGTACAGCGGGTGAGATGGGGGCAGTTGCTCAAACTGGAGAGGGGCATCCGAGGAGCTGATGGCATGTCAGTGTACAGGGTCGTCGGGCTGGTGCTATACCAAATGTCGGTACCGTACCTCTTCAGAAAGCTCTCATACTCTACCGCCTTGACCCCTTTGGCCTTCAGGTCCTCCAGGCCGAGACCGACATCGATGTTGTTGATCACGACAACCAGCTCCAACCCCTTGCTCTTCAGTTCATCAACCACCTGGGCTGTCTTGTCAACGCTGGACCAGGACTTGCCGTTGTAGAGCATGCCGTTGTCGGCAAAGAGGACCTTGGGCTCAATCTGGGCCAGACGATCCAACACGGCGCTGACGCCGTTGTCGGGACTGATGCCCGTCCAGACGGCCCCGAGGGAGGCCGCGCCCAGCATGGCGACAATGGCGTGGACATGGTTCGAGACGAAGCCGGCGACCACGTCTTTGGGCTGCACGCCTGCCGCCCGCAACGCATTGGAGCACTGCCGCACGGCCTCACGCAGCTCGGCCCAGGTCGTCGTCAGCGCCTGGCCGTCCACCTCGGTCAAGGTGATGCAGGCCGGCTGGGTCTCCTGGACCCCGTCGGGGAAAAGAAGGTTCTCGGCAAAATTGAGCAGGGAGCCGGAGAAGAAGTCCGGGCGCGGGAACATGGGGGCATTTTCGGGCAGCACCTGCGGGAAGGGACAGGTTAACGGCCGCGTGGGTTCTCGCGAGCCCGGAAAAAGCCATGACTTCAGAAGGACAAGCAGCCCCGAGCAACGCATGTGGTCTCATTCCCATTCCGCAGGGAGGGGTTGTGCTGCTCGGGGCGGCCGGCGGGCGATCTGAGATAGGCGAGAAATAGCCGCGAATTGCCGGAGAGACGGGGTGGGGGGCTTGTAAGTGAGTTTTTGCTCTACGTACCTCTCGATACGGCCGCGAGGCCTTGATGCCGCAGAAATGCCAGACTTCGCCCCAGAAGTCGGCGACGTGCTCGACGGACCACTGGTAGAGGCCGGGGTAGTCGTCGATGTCGAGCCGGTACTTGGCCCTGACCCGCTCGAGGAACTTGTGCATCTGCGTCGACGCCGGGTCCGGATGTCGCCACAACTCGGCCGGCGGAGGAAGAGGGTCGGCGGTCATTTTGAGGGGCGGATCACAGGCAAGCAAAGACGGCGTCGTCGGTGGTTCTTGGGGGGGCGAATCACAGAGATTTGGAGGGGGGGGCAGATGAATTGTCCGGGTGGTACGGTGGTCTTGCGAACCGAGGGTGATGGGCGCAAAGGAAATTGGACGATCGTGGAGGTCCGGTCCACCTTCCGATCGTCGGATTCCGAGTTTCCGACTGAAAGGGGCTAGTCGGGGGAGTTTGCCCACGGGGTCACGACGGTCGGACTACGGAGTGGGCGGGTAGTGGAGGTGGTATGGGATGGGACGCGACGCCTGGAAGTATGGGAAGTTGGTATGGAGGTAAAGTACCTACTGACACGCCCACACTAGGATCCCTAACCATGAGGTTTGTCCCATCCTGAATCCCATGGAAACATACATCTGCATGAGTACATACGGATAGACACTCCCATCTTCTCTCCATTGTAGGGATCTCTCCCTCTCTTATGTAGGTACCTCATCCTCTGCTAGCCGCCAATAGCCTGCCTGGACGACCGATGGGGAATTTCAAGTCAACATCCCATCCCATCCCCTGTGGCTTTCGCCTGTCCGGCCAAGCACCGACTACGTTAGGTACCCGACGTCAGGTACGATGGGCAGAACAGAGCAATGCCAATTTCCCTCCTATTTTCCGGTTGCTGCAATCCATTGGATGCCTCTCGTGGTCGGCTGGTGCTGACGGGCTCTACATTAATTACTTACCTCTTAGGCCTGGACCATGGGGATCATAGCTGTGGCCCTGGCGGCATGCATCTTAGTAGTCGTTATGGGATGGCATCCATTGCTGCGTACCTGAGTGATGCCGTTTATACCTAATAGATATTTGTAGCAGCTGCCGAGAATCCCGCTGGCGCCAACAAATGGTCCATGGCAATTGGGCCCTGGAAGCTCGCGTCTATCTCCCAAGAGCAATGATTCCTGTGTCACGGGGGGCACGGCTAAGGTTGCGCTGTATCGCGTGCGCTGGGATTGGCCGCAGGACCTGACCGCTCTCAATCGATAGCGTTTCGGGGTATTGGAAGCAACCAAAGTACCCCTGGGTAATTACTTCTTCTTCTCTCCCTCTCTACTGCCCGCTCATTACCCTCCCAGTACCTACATCTTACTCACCTGATACTATGGGAGGTATGTACAGGTTACTTAGGTACCTAGTGTCCCAAGCAACGGGAGCGCGCTAACTCGTTTGCATCGATGCTTGGCCTGCACAAGGCTCGTTCCAGCCCAGAGGCGTTCTTTCCTAGCACAACCGCAGCACTGATTAGGCAGGTGCGAATGCTATCAACCCAACTGCATATGCCAGGCGCCTTCCCAGGGTTGCAATTGCTGATATGGGACGGCAGGTTAGAATTAGAAGTTAATAGAGGCGTGTCGCCAGTCCTCGTGCCGGTTTCCCTTGTTTCATCACGTATGCAAAGAGGTCAGAAGAACCTGTGCGACCACGATGAATTCTACGGTGCTGAGTACTTGTGGCGACGACCAGTTTGGGCCCGGCATCGTCAACTCGCCCAACTGCCGTGGTGGTTTTGACCTGACAAGTGAGCTTTCCTGCCCACACACTACTCAGCACCCGCTCACTTACCACATGTCGGTGACGGACAGTTCTCTTTGAAGAGAGCATTCTGGTCATCCTCCCAACGGCTCTCTTCCTTCTCGCCTCCCCCCTCCGCGTGTGGTACCTGGTACGCCGCAAGGCCCTGCGCGTCACCAAAAATGTCGTCTATGTCGCCAAGTTGCTAGTCGTGGGTGCTTCGCTTGTTCTACAGGTGGCCATCTTGGCCTCCTCGCTTCATTCTGGCCCCCAGACCCGGGCTACTGTTGCCGCCGCCGTGCTCTCCGTGCTGTCTCTACTGGCCCTCGGACCGCTGTCCCACCTCGAGCACACCAAGTCGCCACGGCCTTCTTTCCTAGTCAATGGCTTTCTCTTACTGACCATCTTGTTCGACATCGCCCGTGTCCGCACCCAATGGCTACTGGGCCAGAGTGCGGCCTTGGCTGCGATACTGACTGTGTCCCTCGGCTTCAAATGCGCACTGCTGGCATTGGAAGCTGCGGGAAAGCGGTCTCTGTTAGTGGGCCTCCATGGCCTGTCGAAGGAGGCGACGAGCGGTCTTTTCAGTCACGGATCCTTCTGGTGGCTCAACTCCTTGCTGGTGGCCGGGTCGAGACGTACACTCCTCTTGGAACACCTCCCTGCCATCCACGAGAAACTCGACTCTGGACGGCTGGGAACAACCTTCCAGACTGCGTGGAATGGCTGTAAGTACCTGATACCGGAGCCTTCGTCGATAACCCTGGCTGACGCTCCATACTCAGGCAATCGCAAAAGACGGCATGCATTGGCGATGACTTGCACTTGGGCTCTGCGATGGGAGCTCCTGGCAATTGCCATTCCGAAATTCTGTCACGTCGCGCTGAGTCTAAGCCAGGCCTATCTTGTTCAGTATACGGTGAACTGGTTCACCGAGGTGCAAGGCCCGTCTCGTGACAGCAATGCTGGATACGGTCTGATCGGCGCTTTTGCGTTTGCGTACCTTGGATTGGCAGTAAGTATCCTAAGGGCCAGGAACTCGTGTCTATCCTCACGTCATGGCAGATAACTACCGGCTGGTCGTCCTATCTCACTTATCGCCTCATGACAATGATGCGTGGCGGTCTCATCGCCATGATTTACGCCAAGCTACTGGAGTCACCAGCATCGGAGTCTGATCATTCTGCCAGCACATCATGTGAGCGACCATCCTAGATCTGCACGGCTTTGCTCACACAGAAGTCGCAATACTGATCTGGGTTGCTTAGTGATGGGCACTGATGTTCCGCGGATTGCCGAGACCTTCCACTTCCTCTTGATAGAGGTTCCTCCCGCCGTCGTGCAGCTTGGAGTCGCTTTCTATCTGCTCTACGCTCAACTTGGTGTGGTCAGCGTGGCTCCCATCATCGTAACTTTATGTACGAACTGATCTGCACGAGATTTACTATTCTGCGACTGACCTCGAACACAGTGGCCACCGGATTATCAGCTCAAGTCGCCCGCCTCATCAGTCCCAGACAGAAAGCTTGGGTACAAGCGATACAAAAGCGAATCAACTATACGTCCAAAACTCTTAGTTCTATGAAGGACATCAAGATTCTTGGCTTGTCCCAACCGATGACTTCCAAGATGCAAGTTCTGCGGGAAGAGGAAATGAGGATTTCCAAGCGGTACCGAATCGTCCAGAGTTTGGACATAGTCTTAGGTAAGTACCACGAGCATGAATGCAGAGTTGTGCATACTTACTAATGATGAATCAGTCAATATCCCCGCAAGCTTCAACAGGTTCCTGCTCTTTGCAGCTTATTCTTTGGCCGCCCGTGCCCAAAACACAGGAGAGCTGTCTGTAACACAGGCAATTACGGCATTGGCCGCCCTCCAGCTTCTCGACGGCCCTCTATCGGAACTTCTCAGCTCCATTCCTACAGGATGGGCTGCCTTGGGCTGTTTCGAAAGGGTGCAAGAGTTCTTGATGGGGCCTGGCCACCCAGCAAGGCGCTCTGAAGCGACGCCCGACTCCACGGTTCAGTGTCTGAAACCACAACCGGAGATTGAGATGCGTTCGGTTTCGGAAATTGATACTACGATAACAGTCTGCGTCGAGAAGGCCACCCTTGGCTGGTCCGAATCCTATGTGGTAAACCTGGGGGATGTTTCGTTCAGCGGCAAAGCGCTGCTTGTGGCTATCGTCGGCCCCGTTGGCTGCGGAAAATCTACCTTTCTACAAGCCCTTCTCGGCGAGGCCAACGTTCTGCAGGGGTCGATCCTAGTTTCACCGTCTGAAATTGCCTACGGCGGCCAGAGTCCATGGGTCTTCGAAGGGTCCATCCGCGACAATGTACTGGCGGGCTCCGATGTGGACGAGTCGTGGTACGCCGCCGTGGTCCACGCCTGCGCGCTTGATATCGACATCGAAAACATGCCAGAGGGCGATGCAGCCACGGTTGGCAGCAAAGGAATGAAGCTCAGCGGCGGGCAGAAGCAGCGTTTGGTACGTACTGCGTCTTCGCACATTCATCCACAGGACGCCAACACCCAACTAACGGGTCGGAAATAGTCTATTGCACGGGCGCTGTACTCGAGGAAGAAGTTGGCTATCTTGGACGACGTGCTCAGTGGCTTGGACTCCACCACCGAGAAAATAGTATTCCAGCGTGTATTTGGGCCTGACGGCCTCTTCAAGAAAACGGGCATCACAGTCATACTGGCCACTCACTCAGGTAAGTCAACACCGCAATATTGCCAGGCGCCGAGAGTGTTAAGTCCTTGAATCAGTAAAACACCTCCCGCAATCCGACTTGATTATTGCATTGGATAATCAAGGCAAGGTGGTTGAGAAGGGAAGCTTCGCGGAGCTGAATCACCCAGGAACATATATCCATACCCTGAAAGTCCAGCCAGATGACAACACGAGCCCGGAGGAAAACACTGAGAGGGGAAAAGATGGCTCGTCTGCCTCGACACCCTCTAATTCAGGCTCGAAGTCGAAGGACTCCGACGACAGCCGGAGAACCGGGAACTGGTCCGTATACAAGTACTATGTGCTGGCGCTGGGACCATGGAAACTGCTACTTTTTATTCTACTCACCGCGGGTCACGTAGCGTCATCCGGACTGGGAGGTAAGCATGGCACTCAAAGACTTGCTTCTGATGCTTTACTGAAAGCTTCTAGGCATCTGGGTCAATTGGTGGGCCGCCAGTTACGAGGAGTACGAGGACACTCCTGGGCTGGGCTATTGGCTTGGGATACTGGCTTCCATCAGCTTCCTCGATGGGTTCCTTCTGGCGGCCGCCATTGCGTGAGTGATCGATCCAGTTCGGTGTAGCTTTGGAGCGCTACCTGATCGTCGCTGACAGAGAACATTCAGGTTCCTCTGGGTCATCATAGTCCCGCGGTGTGGAAGCCGCTTGCACAGTTCAATGCTTCGAGTTGCAAACCGGTGCGGCCAGATGTGCTCCTATTGATGGTATTTGAGCTGACAAGCCATGCCACAGGGCGACTTTTGGCTTCTTTACCAGGACGGAGACTGGAGTTCTGGTTAACAGGCATGTAGTCGACCATCGACATCATTGACTCCGCCCCCAGAAGCTGACATACACCAGGTTCAGCCAGGATCTGCGCCTTGCTGATATGGCACTGCCAGGCTCGATCATAAACGTCACGTTTCGTATGCTTTTACCACTCGTGCACAAGTGGATTGACAGCTGATTGTGCTTTTAGAGCTTGGGGGCTGTGTTGTCGTCTTAGCTTTGGCTGTCACCGCCGTTGGCTATTTCGCTGTCGTCCTGCCCCCCGTTATTGCGGCCTTGTATCTTGTCCAGCGATTTTATCTTCGCACATCTCGACAACTCAGACTTCTTGAGTAGGGCATCTTTTCACGTTCCGCGTCTGAAGATACATGAATAACTAAATGGCATTCCAGGATCGAAGCAGCCGCGCCACTCTTTTCCCACTTCTTGGAGTCTCTGGATGGTCTCGTCACCATTCGGTCCTTTGGGTGGACCGAAAGACACCGAGCTAAGAACCGCCACCTCCTCGATGCCTCCCAGCGGCCCTACTATCTACTCCTGTGCGTTCAGCGGTGGCTGGTGCTGGTGCTCGACCTCGTGGTGGCGGCACTTGCGGTCCTGCTCGTGAGCATCGCCGTCGCGCGTCGTGGCGCCCAGCTCAGCCCTGGGTTCTTGGGCTTGGCGCTGGTCCACATGATGAGCCTGTCGCACGCCCTCACGGATCTCGTACAGCACTGGGCCGGTCTCGAAACCTCCATGGGGGCCATCGTGCGCATCCGGGACTTTACGGAAAATACCCCCGTCGATAAGCCGGCTCTGACGCCGGGGCGTGAGCCACCGTCCGAGGATTGGCCAGCGCACGGCGCGGTGAGGTTTGAGAATCTCTCTGCCACTTATGAGTACGTTGTCTTTTAGGCGGTGACAGCGACCTCGCGACCCTTGACTCTATCGTTAACCGTGTTGTCTCCTAGCAGCCAAGACACAGCGCCCGTCCTTAAAGATGTCAGCTTTTCCATTGCGGGTGGCCAGAAGCTTGGTTTGGTTGGAAGGTCCGGAAGGTTCGCGAGCTTGTGTTCCTATCTTGTCATCATTTACCTTTAACTTTCCACGATCCGGTGCTATTTCTGACTTGGCGGATACAGCGGCAAAAGCTCTACTGTTCTAGCATTGATGCGGCTCATCGATGTGACAGACGGCCGGATCCTTCTCGACGATGTCGATCTATCGAACGTTGACGGATCCATCGTCCGTGACCGCCTGATTTGCTTGACCCAGGATCCATTGATCTTTCCCGGGACCATCCGGGAGAACTTGAGCCCTGCAGGTCACGCTACGGAAGATACGATGGCGAAAGCCCTCGAGCGGGTCGGTCTGTGGGATGCACTGAAGCAGAAAGCCGGGGAACCGACCTTGTGTGTAGCCGCCCTGTTGGATACACCAATGGATCTTGACACGCTGTCGCATGGCCAACGACAACTGTTCTGTCTCGCCCGGGCTATGCTGAAGCCTGGGAGGGTTTTGATCCTAGACGAACCCACCAGCAGGTAGGAACCGTTCGTCTGTTATACTCTTGTCATGCTCCTCTGACCACTGCCCCCCACCCCCGACTTCTATGTCATATATCGTATCTCTGCGAAGAGGTACCAGGGGTATACGGCAATCAATTCGAGACTGCAAAGGCTAATCACCTATTACAGCGTGGATGCACACACCGATGCCAAAGTGCAAGAGATAATCCGTTCCGAATTTGCGTCGCACACGATCATCATGATTGCGCACCGACTTTCCAGCTTGCTCGACTTCGACTACGTTGCCGTGCTTGATGCCGGTTGCGTGATAGAACTGGGCAAGGTTGATGACCTTGTGCACAATGCCGAAAGCGCCTTCTACAAGTTATGGCGGGACTCGAAACGCGTGCACGAGAAGCCGGGCGATCATTGCCTCACACAAGAGGAGATCGGACAGAGAGCCGAAGGTTCGATCCGGTAGCAACCGCATGGTGTGCGGCGGTGCGGTTAGGAATTGGCATGAGATCGATGACTGAGCAGCCAGCAGTAAACAGTAGGGCAACGCCGCCAAACGGATCCGCGGGAGTTCAGGCCAGCGCTCCCCACGACAGCACCATCCGACCGGCACTCGTTATGGAGATTTGGCCAAGGCATAACTCGCCACGGGCCCGGGGTCATGGCCGTTTGCAGGCCACGCGAGTGAGGCTGCTCTGCAACAGTCCTGCCGCCATCCTGTAATCAGGCCGCATAATGGGTAATCTTCGACGGCGGCAGCGCGGGCCTTCCGCGGCCCTCAAGGCTGGCATCGCTCGCAGCGCACTCGGCACGCACGGACAGGCGGACAACAGTTTGTGCCCGAAGGCTGGAACGCGTCCCTGGTTTCTTGGGAGCAATTTGACTAGACAGGGGCCCGCGTGGGAGCTAAAGAGCGCGAAAGCCCACGCTCGTTCTTGGGCTGTGGTTGGCCTAGGCGCCTGTTCCCATGCAGTTAGTGGCCAGTTGCGCGACTTGGCTGGTCCTTGCCTGGCATCTCGATAATCAATCATGTTGTCGGCGATGACGATGTGCGACTGGGACCGGAGAAAAGGGCTGGCTGGCTCTCTGGGCGGCTCGGGGTGTCGGCGTGTCGGTCGGCGTTGGCTTCAGCCCCCTCCCCAGGCACATGCATGCACACACACGCAGGCGCACAAACGGCTCTCTTGTGCCCCCCGACCTGATACACTCACTGCTGGCTGCTGTCCCACCGCCGGACATAACGGAGGCCGCCGGGCGTGCATAAGCACACCCGAAAAATCTTGCCCCCCTGACCTGCGTGGCTCCTGGGTGCTGGGCTGCTGGACCTATAACTAGGCCCGGTTGCCGGGGCTGGGCAGGGTTGAGAGGACCGAACTTACGATCTTCTTCGGCTGGAGGCAGATCGCGGTCGCCCTTGGGCCCTCTGTTCCAAAAGCCGAAATAGCGGGCTCCAGTGCAGCGCACGCTCTGGTTCGCCGGAGACGGGCGGAGCGGCCACTTCGCACTTCTCGCGCGTGGCTGGTGGGGGGAGGGTACGGATCATCCGGAATTGTTAGTGACAGGTCGGGAGACGGGCAGAGGAAGAAGAAAAGGTACGGGGTACCTCTCTCGTGCTATGTATCTTGTTCCCTGTCAGACAGGGCGGAGAGACAAAGTGGGGGGAGAGAGAGAGAGAGAGGCAGAGAGAGAGGAAAAAGCGCGGCGGCAAAGGGGGCAGGGGGCTAACGAGCCAGGGTTCCCATATGGGCCCCTTGGTGGACATCCCAGCAAACCCCAACACCAGCAGCAGCTCGTTTGCTTCCAGGTCGGTACATAGGCCTACACAGTACGGTACAGTAATAGCCACCCTGTGGGATGGCATGGGATGGCGTGGGGAGCGGGATGGAGAGAGAGAGAGAGAGAGACACACACACACAGAGAGAGAGAGAAAGAGAGAGAGAAAGAAAGAAAGACAGACGGGGGCAGGTCATAGTTGCATAGCCGAGTCCAGTCTGCATGCATGGACGCATGCAGAACAGCAGCAGCAGTAGCAGCAGTGCAGGCGGCCAGCACAACCGCCCCAACTAACGAATAAGTGGATGGGACTATGGAAAAGGTAAGCAAAAGAAGTCGGGTGCGGTGTGTGTATCGTACCTAATGTACATGCAGCTCTGTCAGCATACCCGTGAAGGGAATGGGGCGGTGGGCGTCCCAAAAATGTACCCAACTTGCCCAACTCGCATCCCATCCGATGTACCTAAACATTACCTAGGAGCGGTGCAGAGTGTGTGTGTGTGCAGAGCCGTGGGCAATTAAAATAAGCCGCCGCTCGCTCTCCCCGTCGGCGGCTCTTCTCGTTGGAATTTCTTTCCTGCTTGTTGGTTCGTTACCTCCCCGCTGCTTCCGGTTGCTTTCCATATTACTTTGCTCTGCTCTGTTCTGCTGCCCGTGTCGCCTCGTCACCGACGCAGAACACCAAGCGAAAGTAATATCCCATCGGATTGCTGCTTCGTCGGGTTGGCCCCAACTAATTAATACCTCGCTTCCCCTCTCTCTATCTTAACCTTCCCATCCATCTCTTCCTCTCTCTCAACCCCCCGTACCCCTTATAATAATTCAGTTGGCTCCTCTCTCGCTCGATTCGTCGACCTGAGACCCAACGGGACTCGTTGTTCCCGCCACCCTCCTTTTTACCCCCCCTCACATTTTCCCTCCCTTTTGGGTGTGAAACCTCCCGCGCCCGTCGTCTTCTATCTGTCTGTCTGTCTTGCCTGCGACTGCAACTGCGACTGCCTGCAGTGTTGAGCCCAAAGCTCAGAAGAAGTTTAATTCCTCCACCCCCTCCTTCGCCAGACGCCTGCCGCTTCGAGTCTTTTCCAAGACACGGAGCAAACCGCGCCCGCGACCGCTGCCGGCGTCGAAAAGAAACAACGATTCGCACCCGCTCGGATCGATTGGAAGCTTCGGCCGTCCCTTCCCTCGCCTGCCCTGTGCGTGCGTGCGTTCCGCTCTGCTCTGCTTGATCGTGAGGTGAGTGGTGATCGCGTCCTTTCACGCCCATTCCCCTGCCCTCCCATGTCCGCTCTCTTTCTTCCCTGTCCCTGTGTCCCCCGTCTGTTCCAGCCAAGCCACCCCGAGCTAGCCCTGGGAGCTCCGGCACCATCTCGCTCGTCCACGTCATTCGTCCCGTTTCCCCCCCAAGCCACGAACCGCCGCGTCTTCTTCCATCGGCTCTATTTGCGCTTCTGGTTGCCGTGGCCGCCCGCGCGATTCCTATCTTCCCCCAACCCCACGATATTGTCATTTCCTTGTCATCGCCACACCACCAGCCTCCCCCCCGTCCACCATGTCCTCGATTGCTCTCTGAAGCGTTCCCGCTGACCGTAATTCCCTACCAGCCGCTCGAGTTGTCTTGTCTCGCTCGACTGCCTCCGGTGTCCTCGACACCCATACCGTGGCACATCGCATTCGACGACAAATCCTCAGAAATGCCCCGAATCGCCATCCCCTTCACCAATTCTTCCTCCAACATGCCTCAGACGGAGAAGGCTGCCGAGAGGCGGCAATCGACGTCCAAGGGCAACCGCCTGACGCAATTCTTCACGAGCTCGCCGAAACCCAAGGACCAGATGTCGGCCCAGCAGGCCCTGTCGGGTCTGCAGAGCGCGACCTCGCCTCCCATTACCGCCGCCGGTATCTCGCTGCCCTCCATCTCGCTCTCCACCGCTACGGCTGGCGAGACCAACGTCGATGAGCCCACCACTCTCTTCCAGCCCCCCTCGTCGGAGGAGGTCCAGCAGAAGAAGCGTTTCGATTCCCAGTTCGGACCTCTGCTTGATCCCAGCCACCGCCATGTGAGCCAGCACCACGGCGAGCCTCTGCGGGCCCCCGTCATCGACGAGCCTCCCTACTACTTCGTCCTCACCACCTATATCAGCTACCTCCTGCTCATCCTGCTGGGCCACACGCGTGATTTCTTCGGCAAGCGCTTCAGCAAGAAGCCCATGTACAAGGGAATTCAGCCGCAAAACGGCTTCGCGCCTCTGACCGACGATTTTGATAGTTTCTACACTCGCAGACTCAAGATGAGAATCGACGATTGCTTTGCCCGCACCAGCACCGGTGTCCCCGGGCGCTACATCTCTCTCATGGACCGCGTGAGCGACGACTTCAACGCCTCGTACACCTACACCGGCGGCAGCACCGAGACCCTGAACATGAGCTCCTACAACTACCTGGGTTTTGCCCAGTCCGAGGGCCCCTGCGCCAACGCCGTTGAGGAGTGTGTGCGCAAGTTTGGCCTGAGCTTCTGCAGCCCCCGGGGCGACATCGGTTCGTCTGATCTGGTCCACGAGGTCGAGCGTGAAATCGCCGCCTTTGTCGGCAAGCCGTCGGCCATGGTCTTCTCGATGGGTTTCGTCACCAACGCCAGCTCCTTCCCCGCCCTCGTTTCCAAGGGCTGCCTGATCATCTCCGACGAGCTCAACCACGCCTCCATCCGCATCGGAGCCAGATTGTCCGGCGCCGCCATCCGATCCTTCAAGCACAATGACATGGCCGACCTGGAGAAGAAACTGCGTGAGGCCATCGCCCAGGGTCAGCCCCGCACCCACCGCCCCTGGAAGAAGATCCTCATTGCTGTCGAGGGCCTGTACTCGATGGAAGGTACCATGTGCGACCTGCCCGGCCTGTTGGAACTCAAGGATCGGTACAAGTTCTTCCTGTTTGTCGACGAGGCCCACAGTGTCGGCGCTGTTGGACCCAACGGACGTGGTGTCTGCGACTACTTCGGAGTCGACCCGTCCAGGGTGGACGTGCTCATGGGTACCCTGACCAAGTCCTTTGGTGCCAACGGTGGCTACGTCGCCGCTGAGCCGCACATCATCGCTAAGCTTAAGGCCACCAACGCCGCGACACAGCTGGGAGAGTGCCCCGCCCCCTCGGTTCTTATGCAGATTCTCGCCTCCCTCAAGATCATCTCGGGTGAATTGGTTCCCGGGCAGGGCGAGGAGCGTCTCCAGCGCATTGCCTTCAACTCCCGTTACCTGCGCCTCGGACTCAAGCGTCTCGGCTTCATTGTCTACGGCCACGACGACTCTCCCATCATTCCGGTGCCCCTGTACAACCCCGCCAAGATGTCGGCCTTCAGCCACGAGATGTTGAAGCGCAAGATCTCGGTCGTTATCGTTGGATATCCCGCTACCCCGCTTATCAGCTCTCGTGTGCGCTTCTGTATCTCGGCCGCCCACAACAAGGACGATCTCGACCGTCTGTTGGAGGCCTGCGTCGAGGTCGGCGACATCCTCCAGCTTCGCTTTTCTACCGGCGTTGCCGGTGGCCAGAAACTGCCCCCCGGCGTCCTGCCCGAGACAGAAGACCAGTGGCTCAAGGAGAACGGTCTGGAGAAGGACCTGTCGCCTCCTCGCTGGTCCCTGGAAGAGGTCATTGCCAACGGCGCCGTCGACTGCAAGCGTCGCCTGCGATAAATGAGAATAGGGAGGGATTTACATGTTTCATACTGCAACGAAATTATTACGGCGTTCTGTCACGGCGATACGAAGATGGGTTACACACCAGGGCGCCCCGGAGTTGTGGTTTAAAGTGCATTGGTTGGTTCTTTGGGGATGGTTTGAGGGCACGCCCGCGCTCGCTTTACAACTCTTCACTTCTCTCATCGTCGACCCTCATCCGACTTCAGGGAGCCGCCGCCCATCTTCGCGCGCGAGCCGGGCCCATCTCATTTTGAGCAACGCATCATCAAGCACGAGATACCCAATACGCTGTAATTGTCACTGCTGCCCGCCGTGTAGGGTTAATGGTCAACGAGTTTTGTCCTTGGCCTCACCGAGGAGCTCTTTCGTCTGCCACCCGTTTTGGCAACCCATAAGGGGTGGTCGACCCTGGGGGACAACGAGACGGCCGGCAGGTTTCTTAATCAGAGAATAACCCTTGATTGAAGACATGGGTATATAGACACTTAAGACATCAAATCAATGAATCGGCAGTCGTCGTTTACATCTATACATGACCAAGTCTTGTCAAATCACTGGAGTTCCCAACAGAACGACAGGAGAGCCCACTACCCGTATGCGACCCATTCTCTTGGCGCAGTCGTCGGTGCTGTGTTTCAATGTGGCGACATCCCATCCGAGAAATCGGAGGGTCATACACGGTACGGAGCACATACACTCGCCGACATAATGCAAGCATATGGGGGGAGTGAAGGCCCTTCCCTATCCACAGCACCGGACACCAGACGACACGTGGCACGACTTCTAGGTTCCTGCGGCGCGGGTGTGCGTGCGCCTTTGTGCAAAAAATGCAACGACTACATCTGTAACACATTGCGCATGGGATACCTATTACCCACCTCGCGGTCACAACGGGAGGACTCACGAAGTTGCCCGGGGGGGGGGGGGGGGATGAAGGGAGGGGGAAGAAAACCCGGCCTTTGATCCATTCCGGGCCTAGAACGGGATGCGACATCCTTCTCGTCCCCCCTCGGCCCCGCTTGCCCGGCCCCCCCCTGAACTGGCGGGTGCTATGCGAAACGTGGGATTTTGCCACCCCCTGAGAACAATCACTTTCCATGCTGCCACACATACACACACACACACACAGAAAGAGAGGGGGGGAGAGAGAGAAAGGAGCACAAACACATTCGCGGGTGGGCTTTAACAAAACCCGATTTATGTAAATTCGCCTCTTGGCTGGATATATTGGCTGGGCTTCCCCCCCACTCATACTTCCTCCCCCCCAGGTCCTCCCCCACCCCCCTTCCCCCGGTCAAGAATCATTGACCCTTCCAGGGCTCTGCTCTTTTCCTCTCTCTCTCCACAGCCCCCAAGCTCGGGTTCGCAATCGGTGGACTTCCCTGGGTAGCTGCCGGTACATACCTACGTGACGGCGGGGGGAGAGAGGGGGGAAAGGGCGTTCGGTTCGCCGGGCGCGCACGGTCAGGTTGTTGCGCGCTCGACGGAAACGAACGGGCGGGCTGTGGGGGGTATGTGTGTGTGTGTGACATCAGGTCCACGGCCGGGGGGGGGGGGGGGGGGGGAAGGTAGGCTTGGTTGCATTCCCTCTTCCCTGCACGGGTTGCTTGCTGGTGGGAGGTCAGTGGGAACAGCGTGGCCCAAGAGAGAGGGAGGGAGAGGGAGTGTGTGTGTGCGCCGGGGGCGGTGCACGTGGTTCGAGCGGCCGCCGTGGCGCGTCGGTGATCCGTCACCCCCGTCCGGGAGACCCGTAGGTCGGTTCGTGATTCCGTAGGTAAAGTACCTTAGCTAGGGCGGTGCCGACTGCCCGTCCAAGGGTTCGGTCTTGTCTCCGTCCCCATTCACCTCCCTCTGGTGGTGCTGCCCATCTTATCTTCTCTGTATCGTAATATACAACAAGCTTAATGCTGGGCCATTCCTCTGTTCAACTAACTGAGTGCCATAATACAACTATCCAATGACATACCAGTCTTTGGTCGGTAATGACTGCAAAGGGCTGCAAGTAATTGGCAAGGGCCAGAAACCTACGAGCCTCACGAGCCATTGGCGTGAGATGTGTACTTCGATGAGCTCTAAGCCATATGGAAGGGTCCCTGCGGCTATACTAGCTTTTTCGTTTGCGTTCTGGAGTCGGTTTTGCAATTTATATATTCTGGCATTTATTCGGAAACAATAGTCTTCTAAGGCCAATTGAAAGTATAATTAGTTGGAAAATCTAAAACTCGAACCCAAATCCCTGACTACCTAATTTCAAAGCCAGGCAAGTGCCAAGCCTATATCCGACTAAGACTTCAACACAGATAATAGAAAACACCCCAAAACATATAAGGTATAAAGAAGAACAGCCTTAAGGAACGGAAAAACGGGAACTCTGAATAGAACCAGAACCCCCTGCTCCTGAGGGAGAATATACTCAGTAGACAAGATTGATGTTCCACAGCAGGCCATATATATAACAAGGCATGAACAAAAAAGTATTAGACGCCTTAAGAAGACTTGTGGTTGGGCCGGGGTTGGCGTGCTTAGACGCAACGCGACTAACACTGTTCCGGTGCAGGCGACCGGAAGGTCGAAAAGGACAACATAGAGAAACCCGCCTGCCCCTACCCAGAATTCGGAAAGTGTAGCTAATGGTTTTGGTGCAGGGAAGGAGTAAATGGACAAAAAAAGAAGAAACGTGAACAGCAAGGCCACAAGGCAAGGCATGGCTGAGCAGACAGCAATCCAGGGGTGTGCCATGGAACATTCGGAGTCGAGCCAGAACTTTAGGTCTTTGTTTGATGACGGCATTGGAAAATTGTAAGGTGACTGACCGATCCTTGGTATGCCCGATTCCTGGGAGGTTGCTTCTGTACGGACGATAGGGGCTGTGTCGTTGGCATCGATTTGCTCTGATTCCCTGTCTCTCTCCGCCGGAGGGGGAGTGTTGAGATTGTGAAGGGGTGAGGACTCCGACGTGCTTCGCACCGCACATTGAGTCGAGGATCTTGTTTTGTAGAAGTCGGACGCAATAGTACTTGATATTGCGATGAACGGGCCAACTAGAAGGAGGACTGGTAAGATCTGGCCAAATGTCCACTTATTTTCTTCTTCCAAGATATCTTCATCAACGGAGGCCCTGGTGCTAATGAGCTTCACGGTGCCCCATAGGACAACGAAGAGAATCCAGTACACCTGAAATAGTACAACATAACGTTAACAAAGACCCGAGGCGGGCAGAATGGGGCAGATAATTTACAAACCTCAGCTAGCATTGAGCTGGTCAAGTTAACCGCTATTCGCAACATAATCAACACCGCCAAAGCGGGCTGTTGCACAGCGATATCCCACAACCCGAAGGGCCATGTCGACTGGCGGGAGGTAACTTTGCCCACGAGACTCTTGCCCAATGAAGATAGCGGGTTTCTGATGAGAGAGTTGGAAAACTGGGACAAGACGCCAAAAAGTTTGACCAAGCGAGTACTGAAGCCAAAGCCCAGAAGAAACATTGAAAAGATGGCCGCTTGGTATTGATGTGTGGACTGCAAAGGAGTTTGGGTAAGGTACGCGTCGTTTTCCTGGACCTCGCGGTAACGCTGTGCTCCGTAATCCAAATCTAGGAAACAAATGGATGTCGAATTCGCCATTGCTGCGCTGGCCTGGAAGTTGGCCTGGAAGTACCAAGAGGAGCCACTCGCCCAGTTGAAGAATATGGTTGGAACAATAGCGACCAGGAGAATGGTAAGGAGGGAAAGCATGATCCCAACGCGGGTATACTTCGGCCAGCGAGTTTTGGCCATGCTATTCCGGAGAGCGAACAATCCAGACAGGTGAGTGACCACCGAAAACCAAGCGAGATGGACGATCATCTGCCAGTGGTAGGCATCGAGCTCGCATTGGGAGCCTAATATGAAAGCGCATGTGAGAATCCCCAAGCCGGTGACAAGTTGGACGTCACACAGGGCCAGGATGGACTGAGGAGGCCTCTTGGTCAGTTGGTGAACTTTTTGTTTTTCAGTCAGTATTGGGGGGTGCGGTATTACCTTGTCGATGGACTGCTGAAGACACTGGAAGGCAGGACCCCGGAACGGATGGGGGTCGGTAGGTTTGATGCGACGGATCCATCTGAGAAACAACACATCAATGGGGTTGGGACGCCATTTGTATGCTCCGCGTTGGTCAGCGTCCTGCCTTGCTGGATGGGGCGATGGGGCGGGGGCGTGGCAGTTGTCCTCTTGTTCGTCCCAAGGATCTTGCGTAGGGTCGTAGGATACGAGGTAACCGAGGATCATGAGGAACAGTACGAAGTACCCTGTTCCTACGAAGCCGATGATGACCTGTAGTGGTGAGAGGTTGACTATGCTTGCGAGGCGGCCGACTACTAACCCCAATCCCGGAGATGTCTCCGTAAGGCTTGAGTTCCGATGACTCCGCCCCCGAGCCTGAGCAACAGGCACGAGATGCGAGTTGTCCCATTGGGGCTTTTATGCTTCCTACGTTTCGTCGCGGGGAATTCAAGGGGCGGGAGGGAGATGTGTGAGCCAAGCAGAATGAACAGAGAGCTGATGGAAGCATCGAAGGGAACAACATGGCTTTTAACTGCAGATTGGGACGAGGCTCCGCCGTACGACGTGAGGCTTCTGCGGTGTATTTTCATCTTAAGCGAGCCCACCCACCAGCGGTCAGTTGCCATGGCATGCATGGCAGATGCAAGAATAATGAGCGTCAGGCTGTGGCTCTGACGTAACAACGGGACTGATACGCAACCCCCGAGCCCCCCCTCTTCAGGTGTTCAGCGAATTTAGACGGGGGCTTGGCTTCTGGGCTCGGCGTTCAGTTCCTACTCGTAGAAAGCCAAGCACTCGCTGGCAGGCGTTGTTTCCGTCGCCCGTCAATCGGGAGAGTTCATCACGGGTTTCTCCGCGGGCGCCATTGAACCGAGATACCCACGATTAGGGTCGAAATGGCCAAGACGTTCACTTGAACATACAAGCCGTTTGAGCTACATGTGCTGGCCACAACCCGGGCTTCCGTGGGCGCCGTGGTACGCCGAGACGGCTCTGCGGCTACGGTTTGGGGAAGTACCGGGCAGCCTCGCAGCCGTCGCGGAGCTGCGCGGGGGGTAAAAGTACGTGCCAAGGCAGACGCGGCCATCACCTGATGACCAGCGCCAAGAACTTCCCGCGCGCCACCACCTCGGTCGCCTGGTTCTAGCTGAGGTAAGGCGGCTGTGGTGGCGCCCCCGGACAATTCGGGGAGGGGGATGCTGGTTATGGCCGGCGCCACCAGGCCGTCCGTCGCCTTATGGGCGAGACACACGGCCGGAAAAGGCTCTTACCGCAGACAGGCCTCGAAGACGGGGCGGCTTTCGGAGGGGCGGCTGTGTACTTCGGGTCAGCATCCGGTGCTGCCTCACGAGACCCAGACGTCGCCGCTCGTTGCGGCCTGCATGCTGCCGACCAGCCAGGCCTCGCGGGGCGTGTCCGGATCATGGTGCTCGGCGACCCCTGAGGCTGGACGCCGTTCTCGCCGGCGGAGAGTGTGCGTCCCGTTTGCCCGTCATCCCAAATGCCGAATGTGAGTAGGCTCGTATCAAGACTGCGAAGACGTGTGTGGGGATGAAAAGAAAACTAATCGTCAGTCTCGGTGCCGCGCGAGATCGGTTGACGCCCCTTGGTCTCGGCCCTCATACGGACTTGAATGTTGTAGGTGAAGAGGTAGTTGGTGAGGCTGGACCACTAGGAAGCAACGCCGAGAAAAGGAGTCATGGAACGGGGCACTCACTGCCACAACTACTTACTTTAGCAGGCGTCCATGGATCCATGTTGGAGACGACAGGACCCAGACAACCAAAGCGTCGGTACCATGGGGAAGGTAAGTAACCAATGATATTTACTGTTTTACTGACGGCCCCGTTAGTTCCGAGGCTGCGTTGGCGAGGTCGGCAGCTGGGCTTGTCAGAAATGCGGGGGATAGGGATGGATAGGTGGTTCGAGTGTGAGAGCGGACGTTTAACGGTCGCGCCGGATTTCTCTCACTCACCCGACAACAACCCTAGGGCCTGCATCGCCAGTCTCGGCGCAACTTCAGTGCTTATCCTATCAACATGCTTCTTTGCAGTATCTGCATTCCTCGCCCAACATGTCAACCCCATGCATCCGGGTTGAGCTCTCCCTCAACCCCCCAACCTATTCCTTCGCCAGTCCCGACGCGCCCATCATGAATATGAGGATCACGCTGGCGCCGGGGAACTCCGGTACGCCGCCCGAGTCCGAGCCGCGCGCTGTCACGCTCTACATTGAACGGAGCCCCCTGGATCGCAGGTGGGCCCTCGTCAACCGTGGCTTCGTGATCGTCGACCGCGCGACCGGCCGGGAAGTCCCATCCGGAAGAGTCTCCAACTGCCGGGGGCCGACCCCGCGGCTTCGCGTACGCGGCTCCCACGAGGAACAGTTTTTCTTGACTCTGAGGCCCGGAACGCCCGTCCATCTCGCCTTTGCGTTTAGCCGCGGCCGGCGGCCCTTGCCGTGGTCCATCGTCCAGCTCGGCAAGCGGGTGGACGACCAAGGCTGGCTCCTCGAGAACACGCGGAGCCCGGCCAGCGTCATGGGCGTCGACGGCCTCATGCCCAACCACGAATACGACGTCGCCTTGAACACGGAGCGCCTGAAGGAAATCATGTGGGCGCCGGTGCCGGAAGAAGACATCCTGCTCGATAGCCTGGGACCCGGGCCGCAGCCGTGCTCGGAGGACTTCCGGGCGGACGGGGCGAGGTTGTCCGACTACCCGTGGGAGACGAAACCTCTGGACTTCCAGGTCGTCGGCACGTGGCTGAGGGTCCTGGAGGGGGACTTGGAGTAGAGGTTCCACGGTGTAGCAAAATGAAACAAGACGAATTTATCAGAATGCTCCTCCCCGCATGCAAAAAGGGATACTGAGGAAGATCGCTCAGAAACTAAGAATAATGGATGGTATATAACCAGCCGCGACGTAAGAGTTGAAGTGAGGCTATTGCTTCTGTAGAGATTGGGCCCCATGACGCAAATTATGGTGGGTAGGGTGACCTACCCCGTTGGTCCGCAAGTGCTTCCTACCCATAGCTGTACAACAGCGAAGTTCTTCTTTACAAATGAATACCGCTTTTACTCCTGGACTAAGGTATAATATAAAGCAGTTTAAATCTAACAGCTTACATATTTTACAAAACAACATGAGCCGTCGTAATAGTGTATCAGAAAGCCAAGCATATACCAGATAGTAACATGGCTCACCCATTCTCATCCTTCACGAGAGCTTCTGTGAGCACTTAGTGTACTCTTTCTTATCTTAACATATCACGCAGAAATATGAATAGAGACGGGGACTTTGTCTAATGTATCGGCCTGGGCCCAGGCACCCCTACTAGGTACTTGTCTACCGTAGAGGGCCGTCATCGTTCCGCCGAGTACCACGTCGCCCATTTGGTCGGAAATGCCGCATTTCTTGCGTTTCGATTAGATTTATCATAGCGTGATTTACGTAGTACTGGCAGATATGCAGTGAGTGGCGTTTCAAAAGCCCTAAATTACAAAGCCAGCGTGGAAGATAGAATTAGAAACAAGGGACTCAGCAAATACACGGCTCTAAGATTCTCAAAAACAAAAACATCAAACTATCTCGAGCAGATCGTCTGTGATATATCAGAGGACGAGGCGTAGGAAAACGGAGCTTTGGTGAACAGCCTATGAGTACTTAAAAAAGAAAGTACTGGATTGTATGGGAGGTCACTGCCTGGTTTCACCGGTAAACTAGACCTCTTCCATCGACTGTGCCGCACAACACGTTTGGCACCAGGCCAGTCGTTCTCCTTCGCTACCGATGGGCCGAACAAGTGCTTATCTTGTGGAATGCCGAGTTTCCGAGAGATACCAGGTTCGAAGGATACCCAAAAGACGCTTTACTTTACCATGCAGCGAGGCTTGGGGCCGACCTCCGTGCCAACAGCTCGGATATCGGTATTGTCGGTCCGGCCAGCCGCGACTTGAGCTTGGGGCTCTTCATTTGCTGGAATTTCGCCGTTACTTGCCCATGGGCCGCTATAGGGCAAGTATGTGTGTCTTTTTACCACAAAATGCGCAATCATGTTTCGTCCGTAGAATCGTAGGATCGAAGGTGCATTGCAGCGTGCGTTAAGGGCGAGGGATCCCTCAAATCACACCAAGCTATCTATTGACGAGCTCGTGTCCGACATCTTCCGCCCGACAAAAGCGTCAGTCAGATTTGAGCCTCGGCGCAGCGCGCGACCGAAGACCGCTCGCGATATCGAAAACTACATCTTATTTCCGCTGTGCCCGGTGTAAAGTATTGCCGGAAATAGCTACAAATATGCAATGCCATTTATCCATGATTGCGCTTTGGTGCAAGAGACTGCCCAGAATCAATAAGAGTATCTAATCGGTGCCTGAACCACAAATCAATCTTGGATTACCAGCTTTGCAGTGACAAGGCAAGCCCAATACACATCGTGGACACTTCCGGTTTCAGGGCGTACCTTGCCCAAAAAAAGCATCTGCCCGTTATCCTTGGCGTGTCTCTCGGCGCGCTTCCCGTCTTGGCCTATGCCATTACTCAGCTACAGCGCGTGGTACAACCCCGGCCCGGGAGGCATCCCTCATAACGTGGTGGGCCGGCTGGCCAACGTGCTCATATAGCCGCTGACGCGCTCCGACACGCGTGCCCGTGGTGCCGTACATCATGGGGTCGCAGCACGCGCTGTGCGGCAACGCCGGGTCCCAAACCTTCTTCGCCGCCGACGAGGACCCGGTGCCGGCGCGGCGTACCTGGGGGCCCTGGCGGCGGCGAACCCCGGGACCCCCTTTCAGCTGCAGCCGTCGGGGCTCGAGAAACCCCGGCCACGGGGCCCTGTTCCCCGTCGACGCGCTGCCGCTCCCGCCCGTTGCTGCGCCGCACCCGCGCGGCCGAGTTCCTCCCCATTCCACGACGAGGGCAGCGCCCGCGCCCTCTTCAGCCTCACCGACGCCGCGCGCCTGATGGCGAGCGGCTAGTCCGAGCGCCATAAGCTGACGGGCGTCCGCGGGCTTCTACAAGTGGAGCTATACGTTATGGTCTACGCGCTACGCGACGACGCCGAGTTCGCGCCGTGGACGAGCATGGTCGTGGCCGCGGCCCGCTTCATTGCGGCGGCAGCGGGGGGTACAGGCTATCCAAGTACCTTAAGAAACCCCCCCAAAATTCAACAGATATGGTCTTAGGCTGTAGGGAGTAGTAGGTTTGTAGTTGGGAGGTTTTCAGCTACCATGATGGTTCGAAGCCGGTTAATACCTGAAGTACCTAGTTACACTGGAGAGGGCGTTTCAAGCAGGGGTTCGAAGTATCGTATCAGACTGTAGTTCGATCAAACGGCTACCCTCGGGGCTGAGACAAATCCTCAGTCAGGCCCATGAAGCTCTCTGTGAACGTAATCCAATAAACATCCCGAACACCCGTCATCATACGGAGTTCGGCTGTGTTCTTGTTATCAACAGGTGGCGGTGTTCCTAATTGCTGCACCCTATAAGCTGTCGTTTGAATCGGTAAAATGGGCTGGCTGGGCACCTGTTCCAGGTGTCGTCGAGGTGGAGGAGGCCATGGTCAAATTCCCAAATCCGCACTTTATCTGACTCCAAGTGTAACCCCGACGGCCCAAGGCAGTAGAAGTATTTTGTAACCAGCCTAATGAAAGGAAGGAAGCGTCTATTACGCAGTGATACAATTCCTTTCGCGGCTCTCTGCTACACAAAAACGAGGCTCATTCAAAAGCATAAGAAGACATTATGTGGTAAAAACAAATGCTGCAATACTGAATGGGGGAAAACTATAATCCGCCGCAATAATTGCCACCTAATGCAGAGAGTTTTGCCTAGTGATTGGTTTTTGAAGGATAATTCGACGTGTTACAGTCAGCACTTTAACATCTTTGTATTGAACCCTGTTGCTAGCACCGCAAAATGCCTTGTAGCCAGCGCCGATGTGGCTTTCTGCCACAAACAGTGTAAAGTTAGGTCCAGCAAGAGATAAGTGAGGGCTGCCTGGGTAACTAGGTACTTACTGGATACTGACCTCACACCTCGTATCAAACGGAATACCAAAGAAAGTCCTCACAGGATGTGCTTTGTCAGGATTTGTGCCTTGCTTACTTCAAGTAGGTACTTACTTAAGTAGGTGAGTACCTCTTCTTCTTCTCAAGAGGTTGGTGGGAGGCAGGAACGTATGGATGGCAGGCGTGGGTCCCGGTCCAGCCGGGACCAATAATTAAGTAGCTCAAGACCCGTTAGCTGGAGGGGAACCTCCTCAATATACACATCTCGTCCTGGTGCAATCAGTTCATCTCCCAAGGTCCAGGGACTCTGCTGGTCTGGTTGGGAGGGAGCACACCATCCAACTACTTCAAATATCCCCAACCCACAACTTCTTTTCCAGTTTACTTTACTATATGTAGCGTCACAAGTACTTAATTACTTGCTGAAACATAGGTACTTACTCGCCTAAGTAGGTCCTTATGTAGAGTACTTAAGTAGGTAATATATGATACTGTATCTATGTACTTGTACATGTACTTTACTTAGGGTAGGTTAGGTACCTACTTCTTTGCGTCATCCTAGTGGCCCAAACACAGGATGTGTGTGCACGGAAGTGAAAATAGGGCTGTTTGTCTGCAACCGCACGACTGAGGCACCTCCCATCGCACACCATCTTCTCCCCTCCAACGTCTAGTCATCACCCTCAAATTCTTGGCTTTTTGGTCAAACAGCCCTCCGAGTCATCGAAAAACAGGCATTCATCCATCCATCCATCCATCCATCCACCTTTGCCATCCTATGGTGAAGAAGGTCGATTGCGAGTTTGCCACATCACTCCCAGCCGACTCACGCGGTCCCTGTGGGAAGGCACTCAAACAACCTTAACCCCGAATTTTTGTATGGCGACGCGGACCGAGGTTTAATCCCCCTTTCCACCGGATTCCATTCTGCAAACAGGCATTCTTGGACACCGTCCCCCATCTCGATTTCCCCGCAAACCCACCCGTGTTTCCAGCCGGAGGCAACGCACCTCCTACCTCACATGCATCCCTACCCGATCCGCCTACCATAACCGCGCATTCGTCCACTCCGAGTTTTGTTGTGACCAAAGTGTTGATTGGTTGTAGTTGCAACAAACCTGCGATGTCCGACGCGTCGGCTGATGACGAGGGGCGTGAAGCTCGCGACAAGCTTCAGCGTGCCTTATTTAACCACCTGGCATTCCCCCCTAGATTGCCTCAGCAACATGACTCCCACACTGAGGCCATCGAGGGGCTCCTCCTTGAGCATCTTCAAGCTGCTTCTACCGTCATGTTGGACCTCCAAGGCCCCAACCAGCGCGCAATTCACGCCTGGGGCAAGATCCGCAATGCCTTGCAGACCGCCACAGAGACCAATGTCGGCGGCAGGCTGGATCGAGAGAAGGTACGCTCGCAGCTGCGCGCGCTCAAGACGACCTCTGACTTTCTCGTCCTCCACATTGCGTCGCAAAATGCCGCCATTCTGGTCCACCGTCTCCAGTAGGTACACCCCTCGGCCAGTGGCCAGTGCGATTCAAACTCTTGACACCTTGGAACAGCCTGGAAGGTCAGGCGTCTGTGATGTTCGAGATGTTTGAAACCTCGGCAAAGCGCGATGATGTCATGGCCACGAAGGGTGCCCTTGTGTGGGATTTCCCCGGCATTGCCATCAAGCTGCCCTTGGATAGCCTCTTTGAAGATGCCTTTTTGGAGAAGCTGTCGACGTTTCTTGAGCAAGCCTCAATTGAGGTTACCAAAAGCCACGAGTGTGCTATCAAAGCGGGAACACCGGTGTGGGAGAAACGCGACACTCGAGACCCATCAGTCATCACCACACTCCTCGCCGCCATCCTCGAGGCCAACGGCACGCGTGTGTCACCAAAGCTGCTCCGAAAACGGGTCAAAGACGATGTCTTGTGGTGCAACGCCGATCTTCCCTTCCGGCGTCTGCCCTACTGGTTGGTGCTTCGAGTATCCCTTGCCCGCTACCTTGCGATGGCACTTGGTGACCACGCCGGCAGAATTCAGTACAAACTTTTCATCAGCACCGTCCTCGATATCCTCCTTTACAAATCGAAGTCCTGTCTCTGTCTAGAGAACCAGCTCTTTATCAAGACCAAGCTATGTCGCCGCATGTTCAAGCTCCAGGGAGATATCGTGGAGGTGCCTCGCCCTGTACAACTCGATTTGGATGGTCTCTTTAAGGTCCTGGCTGGCCGTTTCCGTAATTCGACCGCGGAATTATCGTCACGGATAGAACAAGAGTGGAACAAAGAAAAGGATCTGCGCATGCGAAAGGAAATACCGAAGCTTCCTCAGAGAGCTGGCATCGAGCACCAAACCTTGAAGCTTTCAGCGAGTCGAAAGTATCTTTTGGCCGCGAAAGGCAGGTTCTCCCACAATCAGGGAACCAGGAGAGACCCGAGCCATCCGGAAATGCCAAGCTCGAAAGCACACGTGCATGACTTCCTCAACGGGCACCTGGGCACCTTTGAACTGGAAAAAGAGACAAGACACGCAATCGATATGGCGGCGGTCCGAGCGGCCAACGCAGACGAGAACTGCACCACATTACGCGATGCCATCATGAAGTACATCGAACACGTTGGCCACCGGTATGAAGCCGATGCTGAATCAAGATCCTATATGCTTTTGTTAATAATGGAGGCGTGGAGGGAGTTGGATGCCAATGCCTGTGTTCGGTTCCCCCAACTCCTCGATTTTCGCCCCTTATTTCACCCTCAAATGCTGGAGGTCCTGCATCTTCCCCGACACGAAGACATGCGAAAATCAAGAAAGATCCAAGGTTGGCTGCGGTTTCGGGCAGACCGTTGTAGCAGCCAGATGACAATCTTTGACAACCCAAGCAAAGGTTGTTTCGCCGAGAAATACTTCGACGAGTCCAAAGATGCGAGGGACCTCCAATCCCTCGAGTGCGACATTCAAGCGGCTGCTGCCGAACAGCGGCGATTGAAGGAACAAGAATGGGATGAAAAAACCGCCGATTACAATCGCCTCAGCCGGGAGATCGAGGCGAGTACCTGTGACTGCATTCAACCCACGAACATGACCTCCCGTCCACCTTACGATCGCATGTGCCACAAGTGTCAGCTTGATCACGAAAGGAAACGAATCAGTATCCGCGTCTTTGAGGATCCACTGCCTTCTTCGGATATTGTGAGCAAGGCGGTCGTTTTCGAGTTGGCTTGCCCCGAAGCTTTTTCAAGCTACCGAGACGCCACCTGGGCTATTGCCTTCACATTCGGAAGAGAGCTACAGGACGTTGTTACTGAGCCGAAAGTCCGGCTTCCTGAATACTTTAGCAACGACGCAGGACTTTCTCGTTTCCAATCCTCTGTGGGATCTCTTTCACTAGCGTCCACGTCGAAACCCTGTAAGTAAAATAATGCTCAACCCTGTGGCAGATTTCGAAACTAACAAACCATTAGTCTTGATGACACACTACGCCAAACAGACCTTCCCGGTAGACTTGTCTCAAGTCTGTCGCCCGAATGCGCTAACTCTCTTGTATTACGATGCCTTCACCCAGTCATGGCCGGGGCTGCTTCGAATGAAGCCCAGTTTCACACATCACTGTGGTATGGGGTTCGCGGCTTCGTCTCCCTTCGCATCAATTGTCAAGGCGCCAAACCATTCCGTGGATGGCAATGGACCAACATCGTATGAGATTGTGGCAAGCCAACTGTCTTGTCCTCGGGGCCTGAGAAATCACGAATTCATGGCCTTTGAAGACCTCGTCTCAGGCAAGAGCCGCAGGTGGTTGACGCTGTTGAGGGAGATGGCATCCTCCAACCTGAACTTTTCAACCGAGTCGGCAGTCATTTGGATCAACCACCTCACTTCGCAACTTGGCCCTTCGGAAGAAAGACACGAAGTATTAGGTGTTGTCCATGCAGCTTTGACTGATTCAGCATTCTGTCAAGCCCTTCTTGCCCAGCTCGAGCGAATGCTCGAATCTGTTGCGTCCAATTGGAGAGAGTCACATTTGATGAATGTCGTCATCACCATCTGTTGGCGAGTGTTCGATATCACTAAAGCTCAAGGGGAGATGGGCGAGCAGACTGAAGCTGCCGAGTCGCTCCTCGATAAAGCAAGAGAGATTACCTGGCAATGGATGCGAAAGCTTCAGGGGGAGGCGCACAAAGCTCCCGATCCAAACGCAGCCCGAAACACACAACTCTGTCTACTCAATGTGGCGCTTCTGTGCAAATGGGCTTGTTTTGCACGCATCAACTCGGCTAAGCAGACAACCCTGAGCAACTTCGTTGAGGCATGCATCGCGGTTCATGACAACATCCCGGAGAAGGTTGAAGAGCTTCCTATGCTGACAAGGAATGCCATCGTACGCGATCTCCGCATGGTAGCGGATATAAAAGACCTTCTGCCGAGAATCCTCTTATGCAACAAAGCCCAGGAGTTTCTCGCTGCTTTGCGCTCCGTTTGGCCTTCTTCGCGGGAGATGGTGGCCGAGGTCATCGGTAAGCAGGCCTACCCTTGGATGCGACTCAAACTACGCAGACCCGGCGCAACACGGTTCCAAAGCGTGGAATACCACTACATGCATGGGCTTTTGCTGCTTGATGGCCAGCCCATGGGAGTAAGTCTTGGCGGTTCTCTGGGCGAGTTCTACTTCACGTGGAATGGCAACGCTAACTCTTTGCGTAGCGGTTACCCACAGACAATCGCAGCTTTGCTATCCTGACCGAGCTTTTTGGTAACCAGAACCTCAGGCAGTTTCCCTCGGATATGCAGGGGATGTCTTACGGTAAGCATTATGAACTTGGACTCACCTATGCATTAGTCGCGCTGACTGGAGGCCCTAGTCTTGACTGTCGTGGTGAACGACTGGCAGACACACGTTGGCTATGATGGGGATACCACGGTGATACGCCGAAGGAAAGGACCCGTGGTGCAGGAACTTATTCCAAGGGGTGTTTTCGGTGTTGATTTGCCCATCTCATTGCTAGAAGGATGTTTCCATTGGCTGTATGTCACCACGCCACTTTCGAAATGCAGGACTGACGACTCCTAGGAACATCAGGACCAACAAGTTGGATATACTTCCTTCTGGAACTATGTGGTCCAGTAAAAACACGGGGTGGGTGCTGGACATGAACAAGTCCACCTGTACCCGTCGCACCACCAGAGGGCCTGGAGATGCTCTCATAGACCCATACAGCCCTCTTTTCGGTCGTGTGAACCGCATTCTTGGACAATTCGAACAGCGGGAATATTTGACAGTATACCAACCCCGGGAATATCCAGTTAATGTCGAACTCAAACGGATGGGTCTTCGATTTTACGTCAACAAGAGCGGATACCTTCAATCGCTGTCTTCGCGAGTTGAGATTGATCCTGAACAGGACGCTGGCACCTGGTAAGTTCAATGTCCTACCGAAGCATGACGGTACTCATTAGACCCCTTACAGGTATGGATTCCAAAGCAAGCTTGTGCTCAGGGACCCCGAAGAGCCGACTGAGAGAACGATCCTGGTACCGATCGGAGAGCTAGAGACTCGGCCGTGGCATCGCCACGTCCAGGTCCAAGTCAAGCCTAGCTTGGGAAGCAGCATTGATTATGTCACGTACACGATCAACGATACTCTGGGGCGTCTTGACTGCGCCGCGGAACCTCTTGCGATATACAAGAAGGCCCAAATCCATGCAGTCACATCATCTGCGCTACAGCCCGATATTCTCACGGGAAGAACAGGGACTGAAGAGGCACTGGATTTACTGGCTTCACCCATCAGTCAACGTGAGTAGCCCCGGTCCTAGTCCTTCACCATGTGGGCCAGGATAGCCATCATGTACTCAGGACGTCTTGTGCGAAACGAATACTAACCTTGAGAGCTATAGCATGGACTCCACTCAGTCCACGCGCTGTTTTAGTACTTTTATCCATCGCTAGGCTCACGCCACACCGCGAGTGGTATCCCGAAGACAAACGGACCATGAAGAGGGAACGTTGGGACTGTCACCACCGTACTTCCAACCAGCATGATGCTTTCTGGCCATTGGTCAAGAAAATTCTATGGAAATCAGAGAAACTGGCCGATTTCACGCCCAATAGTCCGGATGTTGAAACTCTCCCCCAATCAGGTGACGCACATCTTCAAATGAGGTCGCTAACTAGACGACAACTTCACCAACGTTTGGTGGACTCGGCTACGCGACCCCCGGGAAGCGATAACATCTACAAAGCTCGAGATCGTCCAAAATCTTCAGACATGAAGTACAGAAACGTGTTTGAGGTTACTGATCTCATACGCCACAAGCCTTCCAAGATAACTACGGTGCAAGATCTCGCCCACACCATCTCGCAGTCCGCATCAATACAAGGATACACACAATCTTTCGACCACTCGACACTGAGCGACCGCTTTGAAGTTGAGGTGTCCAAACAATGGGGTCCTTTGGTCAATCACGTCCGGAAGACGGACTGCCCCTACGACCTGATGTTCTTAATTGCTCCTATGGCCTTTAAGAACAAGACACCAATGGATCTACTCCGTACGGTTGTTGCGATCTTCCTCTATGACGAGCTGAGAGCCGTGGAGCCCCCACCGGCTCTCGAGTACTTGAGATTACGTCCAGGTGAGACCCCAGTGGTTGACAAACTAATTGCATCTTTCGACCCATTTCGGGCCCCGGAGCCTGCAGATTTGATCATGGGAGCCATGGCTAGCTCAAAGGAGAAAAGCAAGCTTTTCTCGTCTCGCCAGGCACATCGTCGAACTGCGGATCGCGATTGTCGAATGCTTGCGGAGCATTTGGTGAAACAATGGCCGTGTCCCCAGCCAACCCTAGACGGCCTTGCAGGTACTCTCCTCATCGACTTGACCCCGGCTCACGACGCCATATTGCCAGAATGGGGAAGGTTATTCGACAACCACACGTTCTTCGAGCATCTGCAGTCGATCCAAAAGCTTCTGGCACCAAGGTTTTCTAGGTTTGAGAAGCCTAAACCCGATTGCGTCAGCTCTGACGAGACATTACCCAATCCAATGCCAACCTACCACGTGCCATCTCTCACTCGCCATCTGATGAGGATGCCTAACACGGCGGCTATAATAAAATGCCCCGACTCAGCTTCCACAACCCAGCCATGTCGCCCGATCCAGAAGGCAGAAGACGAATCGGAGGAGCAGGATGTCTCGACCACCGCTGAGAGAGGAAACGCAGTCGATACCGGCATCACGGACGAGCTAGAGCGAATCATAGACCAGGTGGTTGATGATCGATCAGCGATTTCGCAAAAGTACGTCGCCGACCTACGTGGAAGTATCACGGCGCTGCGTCAGCGTCAGCAACAACAAAAGGGGAAAACCGGTAGGATTGAGTTGGAGTCGCTTCCTCCAATGACAGCGGTCGAATCCGCCATCCGCCAGCAGGCCGCAGCCATCGAAAATGCTATCAGTCAGCCAAGCCACACGACTTCGGCTGAGCAAATTTGGTGGTTGAAAGAAGGTTGCCTGTGGCCGACTATCACGCGAGTAACCATGCTGGAGCAACTTCGTTCCACAAAGGCAATTGAGTTCGGAACAGGCATGAAGGAATCGCTAGTCAACATGGGTCTCCTGATCACGACTCTGCAGCGGGGAAGGCGGGTAGCGAAGTATAAACGTACTGCGCAATTATCGCGCTTAGAGGTCAGTCAGCTGCGTCCACCCGCACAATCAATCTTCGCTTGCTGACAGGCTTCGTGCAAAAACAGGAAGAAAGACAAAATATTGGGCACACCAATTGGAGTCCACACGAACACCCTGACTGGCTCCTTCTAGAAATCGAGTCTTCTATTCTGATTCGCGAAATACAGGTGGACGTGGCGCGCTCGATTGCTTCGTCGCAGTCTGGCCGCAACAGCGTGCTACAAATGAACATGGGCCAGGGCAAATCCTCAGTTATACTACCCATGGTAGCGGCGCTGCTTGCTGATAGCAGAAATCTGGTCCGCATTGTTGTGCCCAAGCCTCTCCTCCAGCAGACAGCCCAGCTGTTGCAGACCAACATCGGCCAGCTTCTCGGGCGGCAGGTACGACATGTCCCGTTCTCGCGGAGGACGAGAACCCAGGAAGACACCGTGAAGCTTTACAAGCGGCTTCACCGCGACATCCAGGAGCAAAGCGGCGTCATGTTATGCATTCCGGAGCATAATCTGTCCTTCATGCTGAGTGGCCAGCAGTGTCTCCTAGACAAGAAAATCCCCGAGGCCGGTGTCATGGTGCGCACGCAGTCTTGGTTGAACGAGGTGTCGCGCGACATACTGGACGAGAGTGACCACATCTTGGCCGTACGTACACAGCTGATCTACCCCTCAGGAAGTCTTTGCGCTGTGGACGGCCATCCCACTCGTTGGCGGGTAACCGAGGCGGTGCTTGCGATGGTCGATCGTCATCTCTACGATCTTGCCCAGACCTTTCCCGACTCGGTGGAGGTGGAGAGGCGGCCAGATGGCGAATTTCCACGATTGATATACCTACTACGGACAGATGTGGAAGATGAGCTGTTGAACCGTTTACGACACGACATCTGTCAGGGTGGTTCGGGCCTCATACCTATGGAGTTCCTTGACGTGGCTGATCGCGTGGCTGTGAGAGATTTTCTGTCACCTGGTACAATGCGGCAGTCGACCTTGGAGCGCATCAACGAACTTTGCCCTGATCAGATACATATCAGGCAGACTGTTTTTCTTCTGCGGGGCCTACTATGCCAGCGGATCCTGATCACATTGTTGAAGAAGCGATGGAATGTGCAGTATGGACTGCATCCGACGAGAGACCCAATCGCAGTCCCTTTCCATGCAAAGGGCGTGCCAAGCGAGCAGTCTGAATTTGGGCATTCCGATGTTGCGATTCTGTTGACCTGCTTGTCGTTCTATCATGGAGGCTTGACTGAACAGCAGATCCGAGAAGCGCTTGAGCAGATACTCAAATCGGATGACCCAGCCAGCCTGTACGAGAACTGGCTGGACGATCGCCTTCCGCAGTATTTGAGAAACTGGCAGAGCATCAACGTGGACGACCCACAGCAAGTCAAAAAGATATGGTCATGCGTTCGCCATCGTGTGTCTGTCATTGATTATTACCTCAACACTTTCGTGTTCCCAAGGCATGCCAGGCAGTTCAAAGTCAAGATCCAGTCCAATGCGTGGGACATTCCCTTGGCAGGCGAATCCGACGCGGAACACAATCAAGGCAGTCGAAAGGTGAAAAAAGCCCGAACGACGGGTTTCTCGGGCACAAACGACAACAAGACGCTTCTTCCGTTGAATATCAACCAGGATGACTTGGAACCTCTGTCTCATACCAATGCGGAGGTACTTACCTACCTTCTTCAGCCCAGGTCCCGCAGGTATAATACTATCACGGACCATGATGGGAAACGTTTGGGCGAAATTGGATTTTTGTCTTTGTTGCAAAAAAAGGGAATCCGCATTCTCATTGACGCTGGAGCAAGTATCCTCGAGATGGACAACAGGACACTTGCAACGGCGTGGTTGACCATCGACGACTCAGCGGACGCAGCGCTCTATTTTGAGGAGGACAAACCGTGGATACTGTCCAAACAGGGTAGGCGCTTGCCTTTGCTCGCCTCTTCATTTGCCGACAACCTCAACCGGGTGCTTGTGTACCTCGACGAGGCGCATACCCGAGGAACGGATCTGCACTTCGCTCCCTTGGCCCGTGGGGCTTTGACACTTGGAATTGGGCAGACCAAGGACCATACAGTGCAAGCTGCTATGAGGCTTCGTCAACTTGGCACCACGCAGTCGATACAATTCTTTGCGCCGCCCGAGGTCGATCGTAGCATACGACAACTTGTGGGGGGAAAGGACTCCAAGTCAATCGGCTCGCCAGAGGTTCTGCACTGGCTTATGAAGAATACATGCGATAGTATAGAGGCGCTGGAGCCTTTGTACTACGCGCAGGGGACCGACTACTGCCGTCGCAAGCAAGCGGCGCTCGACTTTCCCCGGTATCTCAAAGACGACGATGAAAGGTGTCAGTACGTGGATTCCATCAAGCAAAACGAACGTCAGACCCTCCAAAAGCTTTACGGGCCTCAGACAAGATCCAAAAAGGCGAAGGAACTTCCGGAGGGAAAATCGACTCTTTCGGCCCATACGCGAGAACTCGAAGCCAGAAGGAAGGCATTCCGGGATACGGGCTCCGCTGTCCATGCTTCTGCTCTTCAAGAGGTAGAACAGGAGAGGGAGATCGAGTTTGAGGTAGAGTCGGTGCGGCAACCGAAGCGCCCGCCGCCCTACCCTGCACACAAATTCCCGGGAATCCATAAAGACTTGGAGAGTTTTGCTCTCACCGGACGAAAACCTGGCGGATCTGACTGGTTCGTGCCCATGTTCCAGGCTCTGTCTCGGACGGGCATTGGACGCAAGTACAAGGTCGGCTACAACACTCAGGGTTACCCGTTGTTCGTGTCGCGTGAATTTGAGAAGACGGTCAAACCGACAACGGAATCCAATCACGACCAGTACCTGCGGCATGTGCAGTGGGTTCTCTATTCGCCCTCGCCGGAACTTGCTGTTGTTGTGATTCCCGAGGAGGCGGAGCATCTAATCCCACTCTTGCGCAACAGCGCCGAGGATGGAGACAAGCCGACGACCTACCTTATAACGTACGCAGCGCCAACCACGAGGCGAATGATGATGGCCTTTGACAAACTCGATTTCTACACCATTCCTCGGCTACCCAGCAATTGGAATCCGCCCAAACGACTTGTCGCCGAATTGGGGCTGTTTGCTGGAAGACTGTACTTCGAGTGGCCCGAGTACCCGCTAGTCTGCGAGATTCTAGGCATTGACGAGTCCACGTCGCACAAAGACGAAGTCGACTTTTCGGGAAGCGACAGTGCGGAGCACGACGCCGGCTCAGCTACTGACGGCAGCGACAGCGACTCCATCCCGGAACTCATCTGGGTCGGGCCAGGCGAAAGGCCAGCCGAAGAGCCAGCCGAAGAGCCAGCCAAAGAGCGACTCAGAACTACGACGAGGCCGGCGATACGACACGCCAGATTCACGCCCAGGCCCTTTTCCTTCTTGCAGGAGTGGCTGTCGGTCCGGCGACGCGGCCAGGACTTCCAGCACAGCCCCATGGGTTTCCTGTGCCAAGCGAAGCCGCTGCACGCGGCGCTGCCCTTCTTCCAGAGCGAGGGCCCGGGCGCGGCGGCCACCGTCGTATCGGCCGACACGCTCGCGCCCGTGGCCGCCACGGCCCAGGCCGACGGGCCCGACGATGCGGCCGTGGGCGACGAGATGGACTCGGGTGACTTCTTCTACTCCCAGGCCAAAATCCAGGAGGGCGAGCAGGGGGAGACGATCGAGTACGACAAGGAGGACGAGTTTGAACCACGCGCCGCCGCCCCCCATGCCCAAAAGGCCGAGGCCGCCCCCCACGCCAGAAAGGCCGAGGCCGCCCGGCCGCCCTGGCACCGTCATGGCCACCACAGGCGCGGGTGAAGGATAGCCCCGGACCCGGGCTCTTTTCTGCCCTTTTCGCTGTTTGGGGCGGGGGGAGGGGAAGGTTGATGAAATGTAGAATTAGTGGTACAGCATTGCATGGGGTCATGTGTTGTCTTGTCAGTATATCTAGCCAACCAGTTTTCCGAAGCGTAGCTGGAATGATGTGATGATGTCTTGTAATCGGAGTACGGAACCGAAATGTTCGTGTGATGGATGAACAGGCGATGGTAGCACGCCTAGAGTGAGATTGGTTTGGTTCTCCTGGGCCATTGTGTTCACAGCTGCCAAGATCTCATTGCCTTGCCTGCTTTCATAAGAAGGCCCGGAGTTTCCTCCACGAAGACCGGCACTTGCTTGAATAGGCACGGAGGGCGTCCGTGGAGATTAGCCTCGCGCGCTGAAAACCAGACGGACCGGTTACACCCCCACCCACACACAACAAGTTCCGGGCGGAGCGTAAGACGGACGAATGAGCATCCGCACCAGGAGCAGCGAAGACGTATAGATAGGCTCGGTACTCGGTAAGCACGTCTGTTTTCACCATCCGCAGCCCTCGATCTGGCGTACATTGGCACGCGAGATTGATCCCCACGATATCAACCGGCTCATACTGTGTACCAATAAGACATTCCCACTCCCTCATCCGCTTCTACCTCATCAAGACACCCTCGGCCTTTCTCCATCTTCATTACGAGAATTCCAAACATGTCCAGCGTCTCCTTCGTCCTCGTTGCCGGCGCCTGGCACACAGCGCAGTACTGGGACGCCGTGGCGTCGCTCCTACGGTCGGCGGGCCATGAGGCCGTGGCCGTGGCGCTGCCGTCGGCGTCGGCGAACCGAGACGCCGATTTTGCGGGGGACCTGTCGGCCGTGCGAAACGCCATTACGGCCGAGACGGAGCGGGGCCGGGACGTGGTCGTGGTCGCGCATTCGTTCGGGGGCGTCGTGGGGAGCAGCGCCATCAAGGGCTTGGTGGCGCCCGTCGCGGGCGGTGGAGGCATCGTCGGGCTGGTGCTGGTCGCCAGCGGCTTCATGCCCTCGGGCATAAGCTTTTTGGATGCGCTGGGCGGCAGTCCGCCACCGTTCTGGCGTATCGCCGACGGGTTCGCCGAATTCGTCGACGGCGTAGGGTCGGCTGAGCTGCGCGCCATGTTTTACCACGACTTGCCCGCCGAGGAGGGCGAGGCCTGGGTCCAGAGGCTGACGAAGCAGTCGGTCAAGACCATGGCTGAGGGTGGGGAGCATGTGTACGCCGGCTGGCGGGATGTGCCGTGCGGCTTCCTGGCGACGACGGAGGACAGGTCGCATCCGATCGAAATGCAGAGACTGGCGGTGCAGATGGCCCGGGATGCGGGCGCCGAGGTGATGGTGGAGGAAATCGCAAGCAGTCATTCACCCATGCTGAGCCGGCCGCAACAAACGACGGATTTCCTGCTTAGGGCCGCCGTTTCATTTGCGGGCAACAAGTAAAATGGGTAGGGAGCGCCGACAATGGGGTATCTGTATTACTATCGTCTCACATCACCTCCGCTGTGCTGTGTGCCAACGGATTTGTCGCCGGCATCACCCGGCCATCATCCACCGTCACGGGCCATCATTAGGTCGCGCCGTGAAGTCCATGGGCGTCGTAACATCCATCGGGAAGAAGTTGAACAGGTCTGTCGTCATGACGTCCAAGTTAAAGTAGGCCGACGGGTCGATCAGCGGCATCTCGTGTTCCATCGCCGTCGTTGATACCATCGGGGCGTGTTGTGGCGCGTACATGGGCTGCTGGTAGTTCCGTTCGCTGAGGAAGATCATCTGCTCCCCCGTGCCGGGGGGTGGGGCGTAGTGCTCAAGCGATGGGAACTGGATGCTCGAGTGGTGGCCCTGATCGCCCGGGCTTTGGCCCGACGCCACTGTCGCGGGCGAATAGCCACTACCTGGTGTCCTCACGCCGTTTTCCATGGTGCCAGGAGGAATCTGCGAGGCAATCGTCTTCTCCACGGCCTTGAGGATCCGTCGTATCGAGTTTTCCGCCGTTGTGACAGGCTCGTCCGCAACCATGGTACTTAGCGTGTTCAGGGCTGTGTGGATATACTCAATGTTGTACGTGTACTTGGCCGGCTGGCACAGTATGTCGTAGAGGAGCACTGCGCACTTGCTCTCCAGGAAAAAAGATTGGTAACGGTTGTTCTGCCGTTATTGATTAGAAACAAGACAACGTCCCACGGGCTACGGAATCGGGTACTCACTCGGCAAACTTCCACCTTGCGCAGCACGTTGCTGGTGAAAACGATTGAGTCTTGCGCGGCATCCACGGCGTACCGGCAGGCCTGGCGCAACCACATCTCGCTGTTCTCGTGCACTCGAGTGTCCGACCGCATGGCGCAGCTGGCGACCAGGAAGGGGCGGAAAATAAGGACTACGGCGAGATAGTAGCCTGAAAAAGTCAGTTTCAAGACGTATTGTAGTCGGCCTTAGTGGTGGGCAGCTTACAGGTGTGCAGGACCAGTGCCTCCACAGCATCAGCCGTATCCTTGAGTCGGTCCACATTGGTAGAGCCAATACCATGGGCTTCGGCGAATTGCCGAAGTTGCCCGTGCAGTTTCTCGGCCGTGAGGTAGAGCTGCCTCAATGATTCGGCCTTCTTGGAATAGATGGTCTCGTTTGCGGCCTCCATGATTTTCGCAATTTGGAAAAGACTGACGATGACGCCCGGCTCAGTCGGGGGAGGGCAGGATATGTCGCTCAACTTCATGGAGCTGGTTCTGCCCATGGTCAAGGCCTGGCACGTTTCATAGAAGTAAAGAAGCCATAGCGTGGTGCGATGTTTCCTCAGGCTATTCTCACTCATACGAGATGAAGGCCCTTCCTTGTGCAGGCCCAGGGCGAAGGCCTTTCGGCAGGCAACACCAAGGTGCAGGTAGGTCGAATTGGGACGACCCATGTTGATCTGATAATCGGCCATGAGCATGGAGAACTGGAGCATCTGCAGTGTGACAACATCGTCAAAAACGATGGCCTCTCGTTTGGCCTGGGTGCACAAGGCCTCGGCCAGTTCCGTATGAATGGTTCCTAGGGCACCCAGGGCCAAGATGGCCAAGAACAAGGCTTTGGTTTGAGGGGGGATACGGTTGGCGTCGCCTGGGCTGTACAGGCTGTGGAGAAGGTCGTCCAACTCGGACGCGGTGTAAAAGGGGTGGCGGTAGTAGGAATTGGCCTTGAACATGTCGAGGAACAGTCGAGCCTGCGACAGGGTGACGGACGGCAAATGAATGCCTGAGGTGCGGACGGCCTCGATGTCGATGCGCGAGGTGGTGCCGAAGAAGTTGGACCTCTGCATGAAGGTGTCCAAGCCGGAGCGCGTCTCCCGGCGGCTGGGGTGGCCGTCGCCGGCATTGGAGAGGATGCCGCGGTGGACCTGCTGGAGGAAGGCGAAGTTGGAGGAGGGGCCATAGAAAAGCTGGGAACTATCGGTGGCCTTGGGAAAGGGGTGCGTTTCGGTGACGCTGTGATAGACCTCGGGCTGAGTGGTGGAGGTGTCGGGCTCGGCGGCCGAGCTGCGAGCCAGATGCAGTGGGAGGGCAGCCGGGTTGCTGCTCACGGGGAGAAGACCAGGACCGGGGCCGGGGCCGGGGGCGGGCTCCGGGGTCGGCGTGGTGGTGACGGCGGTGGCAGAGCGTATCAGCGACTTGCGCACGCGGGCCTTCTGGCGATAGATGCATCCCTGCGGGTCTTTCTGACAGTCCCGGTGCGCGCAGGGCTGGGCGCCATTGCAGCGGACCTTGCGATGGCGACAGGGTTCACAGGCCTTGGGAACTTTGCCCGCCGTGCTCTTCTCCTGGTCCATCCAGGGCCCGAAGGTACCGGGTACACTGGGGGGGCAGGAAGGGCGAGAACAGATGGGCTGGCGCGTCGTGGGCGCGCGGCAGCGATCGGGGGGGGTGATGGTTGGACGGCGAACCGGTCAAGGCAGACCCGGGAATCCGGCGTAATGTCGCGTGGAAGGGAGGGATTCCGGGCGTTGTTCCCTCTGGCCAGCCGATCCGCGCCGGGCTGGGACTCAATTCAGCGTGGGCGTGCGAACAAGACGGCGAGTGTCTGCACGAGACGGAATTGGAGCTGCGGAATTACAAGGGAAAATTCTCCTTTTCTGTCGTACGTCCCGAGCACCCCGACGCTTTCGGGCATCCGGCCCACATGGTGTCGCCGGACGTCATGAGTGCGCAGTCAGTGAGGAGACTGGGGCCAATGGCGCCTGTGGGATGCCCTGTCGCCGGCCGAGCTGGGAAAGACGGGTGTTCCTAATGCCATGGCCTCCCCGCCGGGGCTCCAAACCGCGCAAATCCGGGGCAGGCCATTTAAATCCGGGCGTGCGAACAAGGCAGGTCGACATGCTGGGCTGCTGACATATCATGTCCTGCCCACGCGACGCGACAAAGGGCGAAGCCGTGAAGAGAGGGAGGGAGGGTAGGGATGGGGTTTCGACGATGCGCTTTACGGGACGGCCAGGATGGGTGGGATGAATGAACGAGGGGAGGGGAGGAGAGGAGAGGGGGTAGTAGATCCCTCATGCCTGCCCAACACACAACACATACACACATTGGACACTACACACACAGAGAGTCGCGGTTTCCAGGGGAATTGCCATCGGCACACGCGACCCACACAGCGCCAGGCGTTGTGTGGAAGCAACGCGGTCCAAATCGCACTTGCCTGTTCTCCTGTGCCCAGTCGTGTCGCGAATCGTCGCTTCCCTCAGCTGCCGAACCAACTCCCGCGATCATTGCAGGGTTTACCGCCCACCCACGGCAACGACCGCCCAGCCCGGGTGGAGTAGAGGGATGCCATTCCAGAAGAAACGACAACCCTAAACACGGGGCTAGGCAAGTACTTATGTAACCTGTTAGGTAGTTTAGTAGGTTAGTACTTCTCAAGGTCATGTAGTTATGTAACACGGTGCTGTTATAGGATATCTATGGGGGCACGGGAAACCCATCCCCTCCCCTCCACCTCTGCCATCCCATGCTGCCTAGAATCTACATACCGTAAATCCTACCTATGCGCCTAGATAGAACGTAGTCAATGCGCTACACAGTACGGAAGGGGGATGATCCTACTGAAACTCTTGGCCGGGTCGAGCCCGGCTTCATCTGACAAAGCCAAACCGGCGCAGACCTATGTATCCTGCTCAGCGTGTTTGGCGAGGTCGCTCCGTGAAGGAGGTCGCTGACAGGACGCCTGACACCCAAGAGCCAACCCCGCATGGATGGTGCTGTCTGTCTGTCTGTCTGTCTGTCTGCTGACGACGGGCCAACTAAAAGGGCAGGGCGAAGGCGCAGATCGGCTCGCTCGTGTATGGCGCAAGAAGGCAACGGACAACCCGACCGGGTCGACGACGGCCATCCGTCATTCCCACACACACATACACATCTATAGTTTACGCAGCAAATGGCGACTTCATTTGCGCTGCGCATCCACGTGCCGGCCGAGCCTCAGCAGCTCCTCCTGCACTTCCAGGGCACCCCCCTGAGGCTCGACACGGTCGCCTCGTCGTCGTCGGGCCCGACGCGAGCGGTGGGGCCCCGTCGCTCCACCACCTGGACCTCACCCACCAGCTCCAGTAGCACCCACGGTAACGACGGCACCTTCGCTCCCACCCAGCGTGACCAGCCGACATCCGGGTGCACCGCGGGTGTGTTTTATTGCACGCCTTTGCCCTCGATGCCGCCGTCATCATCGTCGTCGTCGTCCGAAACCCGCCGTGAGTCGCTTTCTGCTAGCCCGAGGAAATCTCGCCGCGAGTTGCGGCAGCAGGCCCGCCAGGAGCTGGAAGCGAGCCGCTTTCCCGCATCTCCCATACGCGTACTCGACGTCGGCCTAACCCCCCCCGCGCGGGCGGCCCCCACCACACTGGCGGACTCTGGCCCTATCGCCCTGGACCCAGCGATCGGCGGCTTCAGGGGCCGGCGTGACACGGCAGGCAGCAGGGAGGAGGAGGAGGAGAATGTGACCCCAGACGTCCCGGCCGGCCAGGGGAATGCCACCAAGAAGGCCCCGGGGACACCACCGCCGCCGTCAACACCACTCGCGCCCCCTCGCCCAGGATCGCCGCCCATGGCCGAAGAAGACAGGCGACCGTCGCTCGCCTCGGCCGAAGCGCCTCCTCCCGGTGGCAACGGCGGGACGACGGCGGCGCTCCCCGTGCGCTGCCAATGCGGCAGCGTCAGCTTCTCCACCCCGAACGCGCCGCCCGCGGCCCTGTACCACTGCCACTGCACCGAGTGCCGGAAGCAGTCGGCCTCGGCCTTTGGCACGTCGGCGCTGTACCCGGCCGACGCCCTCTTCCCGCTCGCCGCCGCCCTGGCCGGCGTCCTCGGCTGCTGGACGCGCCCGACGGACGCCGGCGGCCGCATGCACTGCTACTTCTGCCCCCGCTGCGGGTCGCGCCTCTTCCACCGCATCGTCGAGCCCGACGGCACCCCGCGCGCCACCGTGAGCATCAAGGCCGGCTGCATCGAGGGCCTCGACTGGCGCGGCGGCCGCCACATCTACACGCGCTCCGCCGTCGTCGACATCCCCGACGGCGCCGAGAAGTACGACACCCTGCCGGGCGAGATGCGCCGGCAGGACCCAGAGCCTCCGAACTTGACCTAGGACTGGCAGGCCGAGGTGCTGCCCTAGTGGGATCCGGGAAGGGGGGGGGAGGGGGAGGGGGATGCATGAGTCGGTCCCCGGCCCCAACCAACTCAATGTTGCCCCCTTTCTGTCCCGCCCGGAACGGCAAGCCGCAGCATCGCGGGGCATACTCATCCGACGCGTCAGAACCGTCGAAGCGACGGATTCGTCAACTTACTAGTGCCAGAATTAGGGGGCTGGATATGAGGAGATTCTGTCCTAACTACTTGTTGCCCAAATCAAGCTGCTTATAAGCGCGGGCGCTAGCCAACGCGCCAATTCATGCAGGGAAGCAAAAAGACAAGACGGTAACCGCGTCGTTTGTCTTTGTAAGCGATTTGTCCCTGCCGCCGTCGTAGATCAAGCCGCAAGTCTTGACGCCAGGGAAGAAAATGGAGGGGGGCGTGGAGTTCTCCACGTCGCCCTTGGGGAATGGCAACACGCCGTCTCTTTGGACACCATCCCTCGCAATGCTGCCCCCCTGGAATATGTCGACCGATGTCGATTTGGGTCAAGGCCTTCCTTAGAGCCTCCAGGTCTCTCGTGGGGGGGGGGGGCAACACCAAAAAACATGTTTCGGAGGGGGCTGGGGAGCTATCGAACGCATCGGCGAATTCCTATCGAACTGATATCACAATTCCTCAAGGGCGAGTCATGGCGCCCCCTCAGCTGCGCGGGTCTTGTCTCCGTACGCAGCAAGCAGACAAGGGCCGTATGGCTGAATCCCCATTAAACAATGCCCAGCTAGCAAATAAAAAAAAAATCCTACAGGAACGCCGTCGCAGCCGTCGCCCCCGGGCTATTGGAGCCGTAGCTTCACTAGGACAAACACGCGTTGTCGAATCTGCAAAATGCCAGCCCCTTTTCCGGGGGGAGGGAGGGGGGCCCAGACCCATTTATTTGAACTTGTTGGTAATGCTGCCAAACAGCATGTTCCTCTTCTGCTTGTTGGCCCACTTGGCGGCGTCGTCGGCCCAGCGGGCGCTGGACTCGGCGGCGTTGTCCATGCTGTCGCTCACGAGGTTCAGCTTCTCGGTGCGCTCGTTGAGCTGGCGCGTGAGGTAGTCGCCCCAGCCCTCGGCCTCGCGCGCGGCGGCGCCGGGGCTCTGGGGCGGCGCCGCCTCGCCCGTCCGCTCGGCCTCGGCGGCCGCCATCATGCGCTTGCTGGGCGGGCGGTCCGGGCCGCCGACCAGCAGGTCCAGGTCCGTCGGCGACACGTACTGGGTGCCCGAGAGCCACTGCACGTTGGAGATGGTGGGACGCGTCGGGGTGCGCAGCGTCGGGTTGATGAGGACGTCGGCCGTGTTCTCAATGTCGCGCCCGACGCCCCACGCGGCCAGCACGGCGATTTCCGACGGACCTGTCCAGCAGAACATGGTGCCATCCTGGTCCACGATGGACTCGCTGCTGCGGCTGCCATCCATCATCCGGAGCGGTGCAGCACTGATTTCCTTGAGACCGGGGAGCGAGAACGCCCGCGCCTGGCGATCACCAAAGATACCGACGAGGGCCACGCCGTGGATGTCGACTTCAGTCACCGCTGCAGACTCGCAGAGGTAGTCATCAAACGACTTGGATGCGCCCTTGGCTGTGGCGGGCTTGAAGATGCGTATTTCCGTGTGCGATACTGTCTTCCGTTAGGACCTCGAGAAGTGCATTTCAGGGTGAACCCGGAAGAACTTACCAGCAACTAGCAACCCGTGGACCTGCTTGCCCTCTCGAAGGCCAGCGACAGCAGGGCCGGTCGCGTAGGCCGATTTCCCCGTGTCCGCCTCAATGGGACAAAGAGACACAATCCTAGAATCCATTTGCACGAAGCCAGCGGGCTTCGCCTCGTAGCCACCCCCTTGGGGTACAATAACGAAAGTGACGACCTTCCCGCTGCTTGTGCCCACAAAACAGCAGATGCTCGAAAACTTGTCGCCTTCGAGCGTCATGACCCCGAATTCGATGGCGACCGGCCAATCCTTGGAAGCACTGGCGCTGGAGGAGCCACGGAGGAACGAGGATCGCTTCTCCTGCTTGGCAAACTCAGCCACTGACCCCTGGTAGATGACCGAAGGACCCCGCATATCGATGAGGCTGAAGAACCCGTTCTCGGAGCCCACGCCAATGAAGCCCACATTGGACACCTTGACGGCCGTTACAGGACCCTGCATCATTTCATACAGGCGCAGCGGCTGAAGGCCCTGCTTCAGTGATGGCTCGGTGCGGGAACTAATATCTGTGAGGCCACCAGGATTGGGCGCCAGCTGCTGGTTCTGCTCGCGGCCAAGGAACCGATTGCCATCCCAGCGGTAAATGACAAGCTCGCCGGCGCTTGTACCGACCGCGAACTCACCCGTATCGGAAGCCATACTCATGGCAGTAATGGTCACATCGTCGTATCGATTCACAGCGCGTGCCAGGTCGACTTGCAGCTGGGTGGGGTTCTCGATCTCGTCACCATGGCCCACATCCCAGATGCGAATAGTGCCGTCGGCATGAGCGACCTGGATGATACTTCGTTCCCGGGCGTGACGGCGCTCTTTGGGCGCCTGTTTGCCACCCTTTAGAAGAGGTTCACCTTGATTCCGTGTTTCCATCATACCCAGCCACTTTGTGCGCTCTACCGAGGCCACCTCGAATTTGACGGCAAAAGGGTGGACGAAGGAGATGGAGGGATGAAGCTGGTTCGTGGGTGAGATTGGATAGCCGCTGGGAAAGCTCATGGTGACCAACTCGCCAGAAGACAAGAGGGTTATGACAGCAATAGGATCCTGGGCACCGTTAAAGTGCGGCGAGTACCGGGGTATCAAGAAGAAGTCGCGGATCTCAGCACCCGGCGGAGTCTCGAGCATGTTCTCTTTCTTACCCTTGCAGTATTCCGCCAGCGCCGGCCAGGTCGAGGTGGCATACACTGGAGTGACCCCCATTTCAATAAAGGTCAATCCGTTGGCGGGGCTCTCCATCGATTGGCCGCCGGCTATGAGGAGGCCGCTATCCTCGGGGTTTTCCTTGCAGCACCAGGCGATGCGGAGAAAAGGTTGCTTGGGGCTAGACGGCCCCGGGTTCGGAATGGGCTGGTCGATGGCCATGTCGGTGAGTGTCCGTGCCATGACGAGGCGGCCGTCCTTCATCGAGTCCCAGAAGACCAGACTACCATCGTCGTAAGCAATCAGAACGAAGGTGCCCGTGGGATGCCACAAAGCTTGGGTGATGCGCGGCTTGCGTATGGTCTCGGTGGCGTAACAGCTCCCCCCAGGCGCCCCAGCCGGTATCTCGTATTCAAAGAACATGGTGGGCTTGTTCTGCTTGAAGGAGTAGACGACAGCGCCGTGGGTGTAGGCAATCAGAAGCTTGCCGATATCGCGCGGGTGCAACTGCATGCACACCAGGCCTACCGCCCTGGACTTGTCGTCGCGTTGCAGCCAGAAGTTGGGCAGGCGCAAGGGCGAGAGACGCTCACGGTCGAGGTCGTAGGCGAAGACCTCGCCGGTCTGGGTGCCGAGGAAACACCAGTCCAGCATGGGGTCGGTTACCATGCTGGTCGCGATGCCCGGGCAGTGCATGCTGTTGACGCGCTTGCCCGTGTCGAGGTCCCAGATGGTGACCTCGTTCTTGGTGCTCAGGCTGATGAGGCGGTTGGCGCAAAACTGCAGGTCGGAGAAGGAGCATGGTTTCGGGGGCACGAGGAACTTGTGGACGCGCGACTGGCCGTAGACGTCGATGCGGCCGGTGCCGAACTTGGACTCGGTGGTGCCGACGGCGAGGAGGGACTGGATAGGGTCGTAGGCGATGCAACTGCGGTCACGAATGCGGCGGTCAGCCTGGCGGTCGGCAGCACGGGAAGGGCGGGCGACACGGGGGCGCACCTGATCTGCGAGTTGACGCCGTAGCGCGCGCGGTCGTCGGGCGCAAAGAGCTCGGGCATGATGCTGGCCGACAGGTCATTCTGCATGCCGGCCTGCTTGCCGCGGAGGAAGCTCGCCATGGCGGTGGGCGGTGGAGGGCGTCGCGAGCGTCGTGGGCGTCGTGGGCGTTTGGGAGGCTCCTCGGAATGCGGCGCGCATGCGGTGTCGGGCGGGCGAAGGCTTCTCTCGCATGGGCGCAGAGACTGGGGGTGGATGGGAGTCCGGAGACGAGGGATGTGTAAGGAGAAGACATCGTGGGCTTGGCCGTGGATTGAATGCCCAGATGGGATGCCCTTCAGGTTTGGACCCTGAACTAGTGAGCAAGTCGCGGGTGCCGTGGAGGGGTGCAACGTCATCCTCGAGGCTTGGCGGTGGTGGGATGGGCCGCTTTTGCCGTGCCGCTTTTCCCCATCACATCCCATCCCATCTCCAATATCCCCAGAGGCACTTCTGTCACAACCAACGGCCCGACGGAAACGTGTCGCAGGGAGACACCCAACTACATGAAATGTTCACCATCGGATGACACAGCCAATCGGGAGAGACTTGGATACCTCGGTTTCAAGTGTGTACGACGTTGGGTCAATTCTGTGAGTCTAAATCTAAGTACCTAATGTAAACTGTTTGGTACGTTTGGGGGCATCTCATCTTCTGCCTCCCTGGCGGGGTCCTGTTTACCCTCCGCCTTCCGCGAGGAGTCTGAAGTCTATATTGTACATGATTAATCCAACACCGCGGAAACAAGCAGGGCGTCCTGGTACGGTATCCGGCCCGGCTGCCGAGCCCAAGCCGCCCGTTTACTGAGGGTTGGACGCGGAGCGACGCTTGTGGTCCTTGCCCTGCGGCTTGGTCTCGCCGGTCACGGAGCGGCGCTTGTGGTCCTTGCCCTGGGTGGTCGCGATATCCTCAGTGGCGGAGCGGCGTCTGTGATCTTTGCCCTCAGGCTCAAGCTCGTCGGTCACAGATCGGCGCTTGTGGTCCTTGCCCTGGGGCTCAAGCTCGTCGGTCACGGAGCGACGCTTGTAGTCCTTGCCCTGCGGCTCAAGCTCGTCGGTCACGGAGCGACGCTTGTGGTCCTTGCCCTGCGGCTTAGTCTCGCCGGTGACGGAGCGGCGCTTGTGGTCTTTGCCCTGGGTGGTCGCGATATCCTCAGTGGCAGAGCGGCGTCTGTGATCCTTGCCCTCGGGCTCAAGCTCATTGGTCACAGATCGGCGCCTGTGGTCCTTGCCTTGAGGCTCGATTTCGTCGGTAACCGATCGGCGCTTGTGGTCCTTGCCCTGAGGCTGGAGCTCATCGGTAACGGACTGGCGTTTGTGGTCTTTGCCTTGGATGGTAATGTCGTCGGTTGCAGACCGGCGCTTGTGGTCCTTTCCTTGGACCGTCACGATATCCTCGGTGGCGGAGCGACGCCTGTGGTCCTTGCCCTGGACGGTGATGGTGTCATCGGTGGCAGAGCGGCGCTTGTGATCTTTGCCCTGGGGCTTGATCTCGTCGATTACGGAGCGACGCTTGTGGTCCTTCCCCTGGACAGTGACGATGTCGTCGGTGGCAGAGCGGCGCTTGTGGTCCTTGCCCTGGATGGACATTACATCCTCGACGACGGAGCGGCGGGAGTGGTCCTTAGACCGCACCACAAACGAGGGCTTCACTCCACCGTCAGCACATGGCTCTCTGGGTAGTGTACGGGAAAGGTGAGAACATACCGTGCTGGCACCGGGCGTGTTGATGACTGCTCCTAGGGCAGTGCCGAGGCTCAGAGCCACGAGGGGAAGCGTGAACTTCATCTTGCAGGTGGCGATGGAGAGATGAGTGAGCGAAGATAGCGAGAACGACGATGTGAGAGAGGACAGAGTCTGGTGAGTCTATCGAGTGTGGTGAGTGTGGTGTGTGAGAAGCTCTCCTCATCACAGTCAGACATCCCTCGTACTTATACCTCACGGCCTCAGGTTGGGATATCATGGCCGGTCTCACGAGAGCGCGGCCCGGCACAGCCCTACGCCTTCGGTTACAGCCTGGGGAGTGTGTCAGTCGCCCTCCGGTGGGATAGTACATGTCGGCGAATGTGTCATGGGGCTCGACTTGTTGCCTGGACACGCTGCCGGCCCTTGGGGGCGGAGAGCTGCGAGAGCCTCCTCAAGTCCGGGTTTGGCATCACCTGCGCCAGGATCCAGGAGTAGCGTCTCCGGTGAAGCGATAAGAACCACAGGCAAATTCGTCGCCCGTGCAATTGTCTGCCTTGCGATTCTGGCCACACACCGAAGCTTTTCGTCATCGGCGGGTACCGCTAGCCCTACGACAGGCGCCTGCCCTACCAGGCACACTCCCCCCCCCGGAGGGGGGTTCTTACACGCGGGTGGCAGAGAGGCCTGGACTCATGAGGAGGCACTGCCAGGCGACCATTTCATGTCCGAGTCACACCCCAGGCGCGCGCCGATTGGCGGAAAGCCGCGAGTGGTGGTCCAGCGTATGAGTGAGACGCGGCCGGCACAGCAGGCCATTGGCCAGCCCTACCGAACATTGCGCGCAGCCACCGAGCGGAGCCGGAGAGGGGGGGGGGAGGGCAGGGGGAAGAGGGAAAAGTCTAGTATGGATTCCCGAAAGACCGGCGGGACTGGGTCGTCAGATACGGACGCCGAGAGCCTCACAGCCGAGACGTTGACAGGTGGGAAAACAGGGACGCTAGTAATCATGGGGACCTATCGCGACGGAGGGGGGGCTATGGTAGTGGGGGACTTTGGTGCTAAGAGGCTATCGTCGCCCTCGGGGGGGGGGGGGGGGGGGGGGAGAAGAGAATCCACCGTAAGACGCGCTGCCTGGAATAGATGGGGTGACGGGGGGGGCTTGGCGACACCGCTGCCTGAGATTATGTCAGACTCAGCCCTACATGCGGTGACATGCGCAGTTGGGGGTGTCGTGATGCTCAGGGATCCGCCGGCCCGTCGCCAACGGCGTCGCCCGCCATTCGTTCGTATGCACCGTCTCGCGGTTTGAAGAAAGTCCCCTACTTCTTCTTATGTCTGCGCACGCCCGTTTAGGTAGGTACTTTAGGTTGGTAGGTACTTACGGTTGACAGGCGAGAGCCGGTAGGATTCGATGCGCCTCCCTGGCACCTCGGCTCGACCGAACCTGCAGTCAGCATCACCTTTTCCCACCTCTGACTCTCCTCGCCTTCTCGCACGCGCGCGTACACACACACACTCTCTCTCTCTCTCACTCTCTCACTCACGCATGCACACGCAGCGTCGCATTTTGTTGCTGCTCCCACTTCCCTATCTCCCTCTCACGTACTTCAGTCAGCAATTGGCGTGGGGGGAAGGGGGGGAGACCTACGCACCTGACCAGCTCCTGACCGACTTTGGTTGCCATTGTCAAGCGCACACACACACACATCGCATGCCAGTTGGTTCTTTCTTCGGTGACCGGACCGACGATTGGATTGGGCGGCGTCGCCCCTCGGGTCGCGCTGCTCCGGTTTTCTTTCTTGGGGACAAGGGTAAGTAGGTTATGAATCTCTACCCAGCACTCTCGCGCAGGCTCTTGACGTCGGTCCTGCGCTGCGAGTGGTGGGCTATCCGTGTGACTTCCCATCGCAGGTGGGCCATTATTGCCCTCCATCCGTATGCCCCCCTTCGTCGGGACACGGCCGTATCCCGCGTATAACCAACCTGTAAGCTCGCAACATGTTACTCAAGAGAGCCCTAAGCTTCGGTTGCCTGAGCTCCACCCATCTCAGCCTCTGGAGCAGGGTTTGAGTCATTAGCGCGCTTTGGGGGCCTTAAAACAAGGCCCCCCCTCCCTCAAGGCATTCCCCAAGGCGTTCCCTACGGTCCAATCCAGTATTAATACGTCCCAGCATCTAAAATTATATCCTAAAAGGGAAGGTTACCTTGAAACATTACTCAGAAACGTGAAGTGGCACCATCGATCCAAGAGGCAGTCTTATATCCTTTTCATGACGTTTCTCCCTCCCTTTATGATCTCTTGACCTTGCCGTCTCCTCCCCTGAGGGCACTTCTGCTTGCAGTCTTCCCAAGACTCTGTTCTCACGGTATCAGGGCTACTAATAGAGGGCATCCGGCCTGTACTCTGGTAACATCAACCTTCGTCATGTACTTAGGCGTAAACCCATCACTCTACCCGAGCTGGTACCCATGTCGCAGTGCTGAGCGTGGAAAACAGCCCTGCAGCCTGTTTCTCTCATTGATGCATAGAGACTTGAAGGCAATGTTGCTTACGAAGTTCACCATCGTGTCGTTACTACCAGTTACCTTACGATTGTTGTCACTTGAGAAATAGCCGAGCTGTCGTAGCCGCTTCCGACTACTCCTTCATGGACTGGGACACTGACTGGGCCCAGACTGAGGCGCGAGGTAAAGCCGCAAAGTACAAAAGACCCGAGCCTGAACTTCCTCTAGAATAAACTCAGGAAGAGGGCTGCAGCTGATTCTTCCAGCGAAGGTCATGTTCCCCCATTTATCAACGTAGAAAATTAATCCAGCTCGGATTAGCAACTGGAACGAAGCGACGGACCTACCCGATTCTATCGGACGCCTGGGGTTCCCGCGCAGCGAGAGGAGCGATGGGCCCCTAGTCCTCGGACACGCGCGCCGCTGGAGGTACCCGGACGGTATTGGCTGATGAGTCAGTGACTATGGTCGCCTGCTATTCTGCAGGTGGGTGGGAGGCTCAATATGAAGCTGGTAGTGTACTACATCTTAACCTGGAGGGGGTGGTTGAGCGGCGGCAGGAGTGGTAACGCCAACGGACAGGCTGAAATTTCGCACCCGCTTTCGCATAAACCTTCATACTTAACCTAAAATTGAGCGACTCGGGGATTCTCATATATATACGCCTTCTCTCCCGTTCCCGAATAATCAAAGTCTAGGAGATTTTTGACCCCTTTCGTAATCATACAAATAACAGGCTTCAAAAAGTAGTATAAAACAAACTGGTAAACCGCTTTTAGGTAATCTAGTTGAGTGATAGAGTCAAATACGAGATGAACTAGCCAAACCGTTTTGGTATATCACCACGGTATATGAATTTCTGGCTGGGGAACAGGTACCTGGGCCATGCATCAATCACTGTCTGAGTCAACGGTTCCTCGACGGTGAAATGATCCAGTTTTCTAAATTTTATGCCTCATATACTTTCGGGGCCGTCATGGTAGACTACAAGCTTTGTTAAACCCGAATGCGTAATCAACCGAAAGGGACAGATTTTGAGTCTACGCAGCCCGGCTCCCTTACGACCCCAAGCTTTACACGATTTTCCGTCTCAGGATGTGGCCCGGGAGGCAGCCTGGCTGCTGACTAGCTCGTCAAACTTCTCCTTGGCGCCCATGAAGGAGATTCTGCCATCCTCACGTGCATACTTGACCTCCTCGACATCACGAAAGTATCTTGCGTGTTCCTGGGTGACGTGGCCGCTGGCCACTTCGGAAAGGAAATCCGCGATCTCCTTCAAAAAGACTTCTGCGTCAACGGAGCGGGTTACGTGGCCGCAGGCCATCTGCACTCGTTTCCTCGGGCCCTGACCAGAATCAGGGCGCTCGGACGGGCTCTTTTCATCGGCCAGGTCTGGAGGGTTTTGTTAGTATTCAGACAATGCCACCAACAGAGAGGAGGAGGGGGGGGGGGGGGGGGGGTCCTTTTCGTAGTTTGCATCCATCATAAGTACTTACCTTGGACAGAGGCGTTCCACTCGTGCACAAGGGCCCTCATCTTGGCCAAGGAGTCGGCGTACAGGCGGACGTCTCCCTCGAGCGGGAAGATTATGGCCGCCCACTCGTAGGCGGTATCGCCCACGAACAAGACCCTTTCGGAGGGGTCCCAGATGGCCAGTTCGTCGGGGGTGTGGCCCGGGGTCTGGTAGGCGACGAGACCCAGGTCGCGGCCGGCGTACGAGAGGCGTTCGCCGTCGGCCGCCCAGTGCGCGACCTGGTACCGGGGCGTGTCGACGCCGACGAAGCGGCACAGCGAGCTCGTCGGCAGCCGCCCGGCGCCCGCGATGAAGTCGCGGTCGAAGCCGCTGGCCCAGACGGCCGACTTGGGCCCGTCCCCGAACTGCTCGACGCCGCCGATGTGGTCGAAGTGGCAGTGCGTGCAGACGACGAGGTACCCGCGCGCCGACCCGGCGTTGAGCGGGCGGTGGCCGTTGTCGGCGACGGGGTAGGTCTCGAGGAACTGGCGCAGCGACGTCAACTCGACGGTCGGGTCCCGGGCGGCGCCTCCGCAGCCCGTGTCCATCAGCACCACGACGGCGGGGTAGATCTTGACGTAGATGAAGGGCACCTCGCGGTACTCGTCATCCTCGACGATGACGAAGGTGGTCTCGTTGAGCCGCGTGCAGGTGAAGCATGTTGACGGCGGCTGGTTTTCCTCGGGCATGGCTGGTCGTCGGGGGTCGGGGGAGGGCTTCTTGGTGATTCGGAAGCTGGTGATATGACGGCTTACGGGCTGGACAATATCACCACGGTGTTCATCCGGGCGGTTTCCATGGCAAGCGTCGTACGAACCCCGCTATCGTGGAGCTCGGGGGTGAGGGCTGTCAGCGCTACATACATCAATTGGGACCTCGATGGCCAATCGGTTCCGGCTGCGAGAGGGCAGCAATCCCTCTTCCGGGATAGGCATGGTCGCCAGGCCGCGCGCACAAACGCATCGCAGCGGCCACGCGAACAGCAAGCCGTCCGCATGCCGGTGTACTTAGCGCATTGCTTCTAAAGGAACGATGCCGATAGGCATGGGGTGCGATGGCGAATTCCGCGTCGTGACGGGGACCCATGTCGCCCTGATCGGCATTGGGGCGGTAGAAATCCCGTCCACGTCGGAGCCTCCGCATCTCGGGGCCGGCCGTTTTTTGTCAGCGAGGCACCGAGAGCTATGGGTAAGGTAGGTAAGTAGGTGGGGAGGTCCGGCTGCTTTAATACGTATGAACATATGTACATACATACCTAGGTAAGTAGTCTCGGATCCGTGAATTCGGGTTATCATGAACCTGGTGCAAGGACGTCCACATCGAAGCCAGTAGGACATAGCTCATATCGTCGCTGTCTGATTTGATTCGCGATGTTGCGGGGGCTCCCAAGGTGACGTCCGATAAGGTTTCAGGCCTGCAGGTTCCCTAAGTGGAAGGTCCACACGCCCTATCTTTCACCCTATCTTTTTCAGCTGCCGGGCCGAATCTGGGGAAAAAACAAGTGCTTATCTCCATGGAAGACTGCGAACCCCGTCGTCATCCCCAGTAAGTATTCATTAGTGATGGGCCCTGCTAAGCCTGATTTCATGACGGTGGCACATGTGTGCCGCGCCCAAGCCCCGGCGATGCGATAAGTATCTCTTAGAGACCCAGGCGACGCCACCCCTCCTCTCTCTCTCTCTCCGCTTAGGGGGGCTGTGGTTACATACTTAGGTATTTATCCCGAGGCACGCCTGCGCCCGGCGCGTCGCTACTCTTCCCCGTGCCATCGACCGCGCCTCCCCCGCCGCCGCCGCCCAAGGAAACCCCGACCTGCTGTCGTCCGACCCCCTCACCGTCGCACCCGCGCCCCGGATGGACGCCGAGAAATCGCTTCGGCCTGGCGTCGACCAGGATGCCCTCGACCTCGCCACTTTCGGCCACGACCAGGCGCTGACCCGCAAGTTCAGCACCTGGAGCCTGCTTTCCCTGGCCGTCTGCATCCTGGGCACGTGGTCGACCCTCGCCCAGGGGCTGGCCAGCGGTTTCACCAACGGCGGCCCCGTCACCATCCTCTGGGGCCTCGTCGTGTGCCTGCTCTGCAACATCTGCGTCGCCGTCTCGCTCGGCGAGCTTTGCAGCGCCATGCCCACCACGCTCGGCCAGGCCTACTGGGTCTCGCGGCTGTGGCCCACGCCGCTGGGCCGCTTCGTGAGCTACATGTGCGCCTGGATCAACACCTTTGGCTGGTGGACCCTGACCGCCTCGCAAAACGCCTTCATGACCGAGTTCCTGCTGGGCCTCAAGCTGCTGTACGACCCCGAATGGCCGGGGGGCGGTGTGGGCTGGGTACAGTTTCTGGTCTACCTTGGCGTCACCCTCCTCATGACCGTCTTCAACCTGGTCGCCTGCCGCAAGGATGCCATTCTGCCCATGTTCAACAACGCCATGGGCATCCTCTTCGTCGGCCTGTTCTTTGTCATCTCCTTGGCTCTCCTCATCTCCGTCGGAACCCATTCCAACCTTGAGTTTCAGCCGGCTTCCTTCGTCTTCGGCACCTGGATCAACCAAACAGGATGGAGCGACGGCGTCACTTGGTTCATGGGCCTTGTGCAAGGCGCCTACGGTCTCACCGCTTTCGACTCGGCTATTCACCTGGTAGAGGAGATCCCCAACCCCAGAAAGAACGTTCCCTTCGCCATGTGGCTGGCTGTCATGTCTGGCGCGGCCTCGGGTTTCATCTTTATGCTCGTCTGCCTCTTCAGCGTGCAATCACCGGACGACTTGCTGGACCCCGTCACTGGGATCCCTTTCATGGATCTTGTGTGGAAGACGGTCGGGCTCGACGGCGGTTGCGTCCTCCTGGCCCTGTTCATTGTGCTCGGCATGGGAGCCGGCATCAGCATTATGACCACGTCATCCCGTCTCACGTGGGGCTTCGCCCGTGACGGCGGTCTCCCCTGGAGTCAGTACCTCGCACAGGTGGACGGCACATGGAACGTCCCGTTACAAGCGACCTGGGTTCAGGGTGCAATAATCGCTCTCGTCGGCGTGCTTTACACCTTTGCAGACACGGTGCTGCAGGCCATCTTGAGTGTGAGCACCATAGCGCTCACAACCTCCTACGCTCTTCCCATCTTTGCACTCCTACTGGCTGGGCGAGACAAGCTCTCTCCAGGTCCCTTTCGACTCGGTCGGTGGGGTCCTCTTTGCAACTACGTGGCTCTGATTTACTGCTGCATCACAACTGTATTTTTCTTCTTCCCTGGCAGCCCGAGTCCCGCACCGAGCGACATGAACTACGCCATCGCCGTCTTCGGTGTCATGATTTGCGTGTCTGTGGGTTTCTGGTTCCTCAAGGGGCGCTCCACCTATATCATGGCGGACGCCTCGGGCATGGACGTCTTGGCGGCCGTCGGTGCCGATGATATTGATTCTTCCGAAACTTGCAAAGGGGCATTGCCAGTATTTAAGAGCTAAGGGACAATGTATCTATCTGTCGATAATCCAATCGATTTTCAATGGTCAAAAGAGCGCGGGGCAAAAAGACATGTGGCCGCAGGAGGAGTCGAACTACTTATTTCAAAGAGTAAAAAATCAAAGTAACCCCTTGTGGTTGTACGATAAGTGATAACTGTTGAACTGAGGTGGTTTGAAATGTGTTAATTGGTGTATTAGAGTGAAGAGTTCTAGTCTAAGGACGTCTGCTCCAGCCCTTCTTATACATACCCTTCAAGGGCATCACATGACTGGATTACGTGATCGTCGTCCCTTTCCAACAGGTAGCGCCCGCTCGACGCCACAAAGTAGTCGAAGGGCTGCTGTGAGACTTTGCACATGTACTCGTAGTCCCGTACAGCCTGGGCTGATGGTAATGGTCAGATCCGAAATATTGACCTTAGTGTTGAAAGAGGCGTGTCTTATGTGTGTGTGTGTGTGTGTGTGTGTGTGTGTGTAGGAGCTATGTTCCATACTCACTATCTCAATGGTCTCTAAGGGGCAAGGAGGAGACCCCCTTTACATACACGTGTAGGTATCATCTTGACGAGATACCATTGTCTTTGGACGTGTGTCAGATTGGATATTCAACACTTACGTGCAGGCCAAAGCAAGAGACTCACTGTGTTCCCCCAACAGAAGCTTCATGTTGTTCCTGTGGCTGGCGACGTCCGTCCAGCTCAAATCATCCCCCACGTGGAGATCTACAGCTGTCTGCACCAGGTCGTACTGTAACGCACGTAGCTCTGCACCTCTGCAATGTTGACGTGGTAGCCAGTTATTGGACTTTCCGAGTGGCCCCGAAGACTGCGGAACAGACGGAGATAGATGGGGACATTCTGTTCTACCACGGTCACGAAGTTGCCCCGATGGAGATCATGAGCCATGCTCCACGTTATCTGCGAGGGGAGCTCGGTAGAAGCGTTACTATTTCCTTGAAGATCAGTCATGATCACAGAATGGATGTCCGGTGTGAGGTAGTAGTAGTCCAAATACAAGTGGATCTGGGGTCACATAAAAGGGATGTATGTATACACGATGTCTTTCCGCCTTGAGCTGCTTGGGTTGCATCACCCTCAACAATAAAATCTTAATCGAATAAACCTGATGGACGGTGTTATCGTCGGGCATTTTAGCCAGGACTTATAAGAAAGAAAGAAAGAAAGAAAGAAAAAACCACGTCCAAGGTTAGCCTAAATGTTAGGCAAAAGGTGCATTAGCTTACTATCCACGTCAGATGTGGGCTGGCCGTTCCGCATCTCATTGGCTGCTCAACACACAAGCAGCTCGTATATGCAGCAGCGCTGACCACCGTGTGCTATGGATACATGACATATTTAGCGCCGCTTTCGAGGAGGCTGAGGTGGCTGAGATTGTACCAAGATTGCAACAGCCAGAGGCCCGTCTTCTGAGTCCCATCCAAATCCACAACATATAATTGGACTTCTGTGACAGTTCGGTTGTGGTCATCTTCATGACAGGAATGGTTCCTCAAATTTCCAACCGACCCAACATTACCAGTTGGAATTTCATGACAACACGAGCGGACATTCCAAGGTAGCCAATGCTCTTTAGGTAATCCTCCACGATGATGCTAAGACTTTGGCCTCTGAGAATTGCAGAGCTTTTGACCGATGCGTTTTTAGATCGCAATGTCGGAACTAGAGAGGAAGCGGATTGCTTTCGAAGAAGACGCTTCTTTTGCCAAAAACGGCACCTTCATCATACGGCACTACTCGAAGGCCTATTGCAACGACCACCTCGGATACTTAAAGGGCCGCCGCACGAAAGCCCGCATGTCAAGAAAGCCGGAAATCGTCCAGGGCCAAGAGACATGGGCCATCACGGTGGCCATGGGGGACGTGAGTGTGCTGGGTATAGTGGAAGTCCCCTCGGAGTCGGCCCATAAGCCCCGGGCTTACCGCTTCCGGCTGGAGAGCTATTTCCAAGCGGCAAGCTTCAAGGACCAGCTGTGCCTCTCGCGCTCGGAGTTTTGTCCGGCGGAGGAGGGCGTAGAGGTGGAAGTCGCGGCCGATCTTGGGCCTTTTGATTTCGTGGCGGAGACGGCGACGAAATCAGAGTAACACGCCTCAAGCTCGCTTCATGGCGGCCAAGGTGACGACTACTTGGGATAGCACGCCTCCCGCTTCTTCTATTGCGAAAAGACGAGGTCCCAAGGTACAACGGACCGCTATTCCCAGTGGCTTGGAGTGATGTCCCGTTTCTCCCGTCGTGTCAAGTCGTTCAGGCGGAAAAGCAATTAGAGGGTGTGGGGGATGAGGGCCAGAGCGATTAGGAATTAGGTTACGGAAGGGTAAGGAAACTGTCAATAGTAAACCGTCTAAGTAGCAGTCATCTGCAATAGATCTTCATCCCGTGGGGTCCTCGGGTATCAGGACTTGGAAAAATGCCCCCGGTCGAATATTCACTAACAGGGGGGGTGCTATTTTAAAATAATATGAATCTGGGAACCCACGCTCCATCTATTCGACCGACTGTTTACAGCTCATTTTTTGGCGCCAGCCAGTATCTGTTTTTCAACTCCATAGATTCAGACTCTTATGATGCGGTGGTGTTTCAGACCCATGAACAGCCCTTAGTTTTAGCCATCTAGGCCTTCGTAGTCTTCACTTAGCGAAGGTGCACTAGCCATTTTCTTTTATTCTTTTACTCTGCTAGCCCCCTTACATCCTAAGGGATCTGTTCGAGGGATCTGGACGACAATGGCAGCGAAGGCGGCGGTTGCGGCGATTGCGGGAATCGAGACGAATCAAGGACAGACATGGAGATAGGAACAGACAAGGGACGGAGGCGGAGATAAAGACAGACTCCTCCGGTGACCCTGGAGGGCCCTGACAGAGAAAAGACATAAGAAGCCGAGTTCGGCCGCTCGTGTCACGTGAGATCAGCACTATATCGTGAGTATAAGATGTGGGCGTAAGCCGCCGTTGCGCAGCTGAATGTCAGGCCGGCCCCCTCACACCTACCTGCCGCTACCCCTCCTCCGACGCACCTCCTGCGAGTAGAACCCGCAACGGCCACGGTCACGGTTCCTCCGGCTCCTCGTTTTGCCTCGCCGCCAAGTTCGCCGCGACCATGGCGCCGAACACGCGCTCCGACCTCCTCGCGAACCTCGGCCTCGGCCTGGGCCTGCTGCCCGCCGTCTTCGGGACCGGCATGCTGCTGCACCCGCAGATGGCACTCGACACGTTCGGGCTGGCGCCGACGACGGCCGCGGACGCGGCGGCGTTCCGCGGCTTCGTCCGCATCCACGCGGCGCGCAACGTCGTCGTCAGCCTCCTGCTCGCCGGCCTGCGCTACCGCGACGACCGCCGCCTGTTGGGCCTCGGCCTGCTGGGCTGCTGCCTCATGGCCGGCGTCGACGGCCTCGTCAGCCGCCAGCTCACCGGCCAGGGCGAGTGGCAGCACTGGGGCTTCCTCCCCGTCATCTTGGGCGTCGGCGGCTCGCTGGCGTGGCAGGGGTGAAAGCCACGGACGCGTGGTTCCCCGGAGGCGGGCTACGTCAGTACCAGGGCTGAGAAGGGGGTATTCGAGGAGGGCCGCTCTTGTAAGCCGGGTACGTAGACTCTCTGGTAGCCGGGATAAATTCCGTTGACGAACATGATTCAGCGGCTTGAATTTATTAATAGGAAACTGCATTTGGTGGCCCCGACAGTAGCCAATGACCCTCTTTTTCTAAAACCGCTATGAGTGGGGAAGTCAAATAAAAGGGGAGGCGACCAAAGCGACTATAAACACAAAAGATTCGATTATACAGTGATTTTGAAATCTACTTAGAGACTTAAACGCCTAGCCGCGTTTTGTGAATATACGCCTTGAGCTAAATTTACTACGGAAAACCCCGTGAGTTGTACCTGTAACCTCGCCCAAGACCCCAGTCATATCAGAGCCCGCCTAAGAAACCTCCGGCTCAGCAGCTCGATACACCCCTGTACAAATAGCCATACAGAGGGTAAGAAAACATGCCCCCACGTTCTAAGCGACAGCCCAGTCCCCGTAAACGAGCCACCCCAGTGTGACAGAGATGGCGAGCGTTGAACCAGCGATCGACGACAGCACCATCCAGGGCCTAGTCAAAAGCCATCCTTCTTGAATGAGAAGGCCGGTGAAGGACAAGTCCCCAATCGTTGGGCAGTACGACGCCGACATGTAACCCAGAAGTTTCCTGGAGATTGGCACGAAGCCGTTAGTCAGACCACACCCGCTGGAATGCGGCATCCGTCCATAATTACGTACCGTTGAGGGATCAAAAGCTGGAGTCCTGTATCGTCCATGGGCTCGCTGAATTCGGCTAGCTCAGGGTTACAGAACAGCATTTTCAGGAACGGTCGCCTTCGCAGTCGTCTCAGATCGGCCCAATTCTTTTGGTGCTCTTCGTAGGGACAGAAGCCGTAGGACACATATTCTTCTGTATAGGCGGGACATTGCATGTCGTGGTTCCACCTATCGATTGATGGTTCGTATTCACACCCGAAATCTTCCTTCGGGAACTCTTGCTCCAGACTCTGCAAGAAGGCGGCCTTTTCATCCAGCGTGTCTCTGCGGTATATACCAAGGAATGCATCTGGCGCTTGCGGCAGCGGACCAGCAATGTTTATCTGGGTGGAAGTTTGGCCAAGGCCTTGCTTGCGTCTTGGGGCAGGTTTGGAACTCACCTCAACAACCCGCACATCTTTTAACCCATACCATGGAAGCCAGGATTTCCAGCAGCGTCTGGTTGTATCTCAGACCCTCCGCGCTTCTTTCCACTGGTCTGTCGGTCCCCAGCCATCTCTGATCAGAGTCGATACGATATGGCAGTGACCTGGAGGCCCCCAGCATATTAGGAGGGCGGACGCATCCGGGGCTCCTACTGCTCGTAGCGCAACAAGGAGTGCCGCCTTGGATTGCTCATTCTTCTGGGACTTTTCAACAAGCCGGGGATCCTCCCCCCTACTCTCCCTCATGCGTGAACGCGCAGACTGTCCGTAGTTGTCAACAAAGGGACCGATACGTGTCCTGACGCGATTTGTCACTCACAAAATAAGAAGCCGTGGAAAGCGGGGAAGGTTGCGGTGGCTCTTGGGATTCTTGCGCTGGCGGCTCTTGCGGCAGTGGTTCTTGTACTTGTGGTTCTCCCCCTTGTGAGGCTTGTGCCGGAAAGGCCGGCGATGCTCGACCTTCTTCCGCCTCGCGGTCTACGTTGGCGGAGGGCCCGAGTCTTGCTCTGATTGACGGCATATTGTAACCAGAGAATGCGTGCGGGATACTTAAGGAAACAAAGAAGTAAATGGGCTCATCTTGTCCCTTACTCACTGGATGACTCGAGCGGGGATGTAATTTACCCGCGTAGATGCCACTGGTCCATGTCGCTTGTGGAACAACAAGGTGGGGTTTGGAATTGGATAAAGTCACATCCGTCCTACCCTGCCATGTACTGTTAGGCACTATTGATTGCTCCGATAAGGAGAATTCATACAAGGAGGGGAAGGGGGGGCAGGAGTTTTATCGCCATCCCCTCTCTCCCAAACGCGGATCAAAAAAAGGGGTTTGAGACTGGACGAGTTCATCAGGGATAAGAAAAGTCACATTCTCGAAATAAGATCCTAAAATACACGAATCGGTCCGCCTAAATTTCCAACTTCTAGAATTCGTCTCCATGGTAGTCTACAACATGGCGAAACCCTCGTAGTCGGTTTCTGCCACTTCAGAGAGAATCTTGTAGTACGCGGGCACGCCACCCAGGAAAACCAAGGGCTCCCTCGGCTTGCCGGGGATGTTGTCGCCCATGTACCACTGGCCAGCCCAGGTCAGACGAGAACATTCTTGAAGTGGGACTCTCGATGGGAAAGGGGGGAGAGGGAGGGGGAGGGGGAAAGGAGGGAGACGTACCGACTTGGTGCCCGGTAGCAGCGAGCGGTTGGCGAGGGTGAAGATCTTTTCGCGCCAGGCCTCCTCGCTGTCGCGGTCGGCGGCGACGACGCGGAGGCCGGCGTCGCGCATGCGGTTCATGACGGCGATGATCCAGTCGCCCTGCAGCTGGGCGCAGGTCGGCCCGTTGCAAAAGGTCGTCGGCGCCTGCGGCCCGTACGTGAAGAAGAGGTTGGGGAAGCCGGCCGCCGCCATGCCGAGGTACGTGCGCGCGCCCGCGCGCCAGTGGTCCGCCCTGGCGGATGTCTCGAGTTAGCATTGCGTTAAAAATAAGGAAAGGGGAGAAAAGGGGGGGGGGGGGGGGGGGGGTGGATATGCCGAAAAGGGGTAAACAAAAAGAAAACAGACGGGATTGCTACTTACAGCGCCTCCCCTCCGCGCCCGCGGATGTCCATCTGCGCGAGCCCGCCTGTCACCGCGTCGTAGCCCGTCGCGCTGATGATGATATCGAACTCCATCTCCTCCGCCGAGGTCTTGATGCCTCGCTCCGTCAACCGCTCGATCGGCGTCTCGTTGACGTCCACGAGGCGCACGTTCTCCCGCTCGAACAGCTCGTAGAAGCCGTCCTCGAGCGGTATGCGCTTGCACCCGAACGAGTAGGGTTTCTTGCGCGGCGCCCTGAAACCAGTCAGGGGTCAGTATAAGTACGCTGGGATAAACAGGTGGCCAGGCAGGTCTGCCGATGTACTCGTGGGATAGTGACCCGGAGTATATATACGACGCTACTCCCGAGACGAAACAAAAAAGAAAAAGGGGGGCGTAAGGGGCAGGATGAGGTATGCCTACAGCAAGTCGCGCAGGCGCGGGTCGCGGATGCGGGCGCGCGTCTTGTCGCGCCAGAAGTTGTAGGCCTCGGTGTTGGCGGCCTCGTCGAAGAGCATGTCGTGGTAGGTGGCGAGCCAGAACTTGAAGTCGCCCTCGGCCCAGAGGGCCTCGTAGGTGGCGCGGCGGGCGGCGGCGTCGTCGTCGAAGGTGCCGCGGGCCAGGAAGTTGTAGCTGAAGCCGCCGAAGCTCTCGCGGCGGCGCGCGAAGAGGTCGGGGTAGCCCGCGCGCGGGACCGCGCCCTCGCCCGGCGCGTACCGCGCCTGGCGCATCGGCAGGCACGTGTTGGGCGTCCGCTGGAAGACGACGAGCCGGCCCGCCGCCGGCGCCAGCGCCTGCGCCAGCTGGATCCCCGTCGCCCCCGTGCCGACGACGGCGATCCGCTTGCCCGCCAGCTCCGGCCCCTCGTGCGGCCAGTACGACGGGTGCACGAGGAGCCCCCGGACCGCGTCGACGCCCTTCCACGCCGGGATGTGCCGCTTGGCCGCGAAGCCGACGTTGGGCAGCAGGAACTTGACCTTGTAGGTGTCCCCCCCGGTGGTGCGGACAACCCACCGGGCTTCCTCCTCGGACCAGTCGGCCGACCGCACCGTGGTGTTGAAGGAGCAGTCCTTTCTCAGGTCCCAGACCTTGGCGATGTGCTCGAAGTAGGCCCTCAGCTCCGCCGAGTCGGGGAAGCGCTCTGTCCAGTGCCATGTCTTCCACAGAGCCGGATCGCTGAACTCGTAGTGCGGCGTGGTCGAGTCCACCCGGGCCCCGGGGTAGCGGTTCCAGTACCAGGTGCCGCCGAAGTCGCTGCCGCTCTCGACGAGCTTGACAGTGTATCCATTATCGCGGAGGTGCTTGAGCTGGTATGTGCCGCCAAAGCCAGCACCTACGACCAGAGCATCAAGCTCCTGCACCCCGTTGACGTGAAGATTTTCCAAGTCTTTGTCAATGGAACCCATGCTGAAGGGAGAGAAGGTCTGAAAACACGAGAGTATCGAGAGTTGGGCAATGTAGAAAAAGCCGCTATTTTGCAAAAACTGGGGGTAAGCGAGCTGAATATCCGTGGAAGCCGCAGTGGCACAGCATATCACCGGCGTCTTTTATGAAGCCGTGAGGGGCCCCGGCTATCTTTCGTTTACCCCGACTGTACTCCCTGAATTCCACACGAACCTCTTATCTCTCGAATCACGTCTCCGCCGCCGTCATCTAGGGATGAGTTACGCGGTTAAGGGTTGGGGTCAGGGGCCCCCGTCCCCGGACAACACGACCAAAGGTCACGAGCGAGACGATCGGCGCAGTTCCGCTCATCCGGTGGCCCCGTCCGGGAACACTGCCTCCACACCGTCTTCCTGCACCAGTAGTACCGGCAAGGGATGCTTCTGTCGTAGTCTGCAAAGGAGGGCTATATTTTGCGACGCCCCCTGACCAGCCGGATACTTCGCGTACAACACCAGTCTCACGTTCAAAAGAGGGGGGAGGGGGGATAAAAGTCAAGCCTGGCGGGCTCTATGCCATCGGGTGCCGGAAATAAGATTCCGTTCCCGGCTTATGCAGCCGGGCATGCAGCTGTGTCTTTTTATCCTTCCAGTAAGCACAGCACTTCGGCTAGTGGCGAGCGAGGAAATATTACGCAACCTTGCAGTGCATCATGCCACTACAAGGGCGTGTCTCGCAAGCCGCACTCCAATGGAGCAGCTGTGAGCCCCCAAGTCCCCGGGATCCCCCACGTGGTTCTCGAAGAGAGAGGTCGTCGTCGTGTGCACATGCGCCATGTGCATTACCCAAGTCCCGAGACGCTCGCTGATTGGTCAGGTGGCCTCTCAGCTATAAGGCCGTGAGCGGTTGCATCTGCACACCTCAATACATACCATATCCCTGTCCGCCAAACCTCTATCTTTTGTATCCCTCTAGGAGCCCAAAAGTCCTGCCCCTTAGGGCCTTCTGCAACCCTCCAGGGCTCTGGGGAACAGGACCTCCACGGCCCTCTGCAGACCTCTAGAGCCCTCCAGGACCTCCAAGGCCATGGAGGTCCTGAAGTTCCTGGAGGTCCTGGAGGTCCTGGAGGTCCTGGAGGGTCCTGGAGGGTCCTGGAGGGTCCAGGAGGGCCCTGGAAGTCCTGTCCCCTGGTGGCAGCACTGCAAGTCTTGGCAGCGTTTTACCCCTTACAGCAAAGATCTGCAGCCCTAAAAATCGAATCGTAAGGTTAACCGGCGCGGTATACGCTAGACACGGTCCAGCTGCTCTTTGTACCGCTGTACTGTAGCGCGCCTTTGACTCTCCCATATACCGGAACGAGAAAAACGCCCATGGCGTGAGGCGAATAACAGAGGCGTGGATTCACCTCAAGTGCGGAAAGAAGATTCCGCGGCGACGCCGATGCAACCGACCACGGCCTGATACCGGGATAGCAGCGCCACGAGCCAGCAAAGATCTCGTCACAACCGGGCGGCTGCATTGCGTGTTGACGAAAGTTGCCCCCCTGTCCATGGTACTTATGTAACATGGGATTGGGACAACCCCGACTCCCGAGAGAAGTACCCCAAATCGAGGGAGGGGGGAGGACGTGTTTGCCTCGAGCAAACATCCCGAGGATTGGCACGCCATCCCATTGGGCCCCTATTCACATTTCCCAGCCACAACCAACCCTGCATGCTACGCACGTCCTTTCGCCGAGCTCTCCCGCCCGAGACTGCGGGGAAAGGGAAATCGACCGGGGGGCTCACAAACCGACTTTGGGACCAGATCCTGTCGGGATTCTGCAGCAAAGGATTCTTTATTACCGGAAACGCTTTATATATATCGTCCCATCGCGATATAGCCAACACGAGCTGTGATTAAGTCTGCATTCACCTCGGCCTGAGGGGCTCGGGTTTGGAGAACGGCATACAGGGCCGCTTTCAACAGGAAATTTCACGTGCAACAGGGAAAAATGAGAGCATTACCCTTCGCATGTTCGAACGCTGCCTAGTCTCAGCGGGGCCAGGGAGACACAGCACCAAGGGATGGACAGACTGGCGGGCATCAATGTCTCTTGCTAGGGATAGACGGGTCAGTCTCCAGATGCACTAGCTGGCCGATTTCTCGGGATAATCACCTGGATGTTTGCTACCGTGCCAGCAGCCCTCCCTCTCCGAGGGTATATGGTTCCTGTCCCTGGCCCGGTGAGAGGCTTATCAGAAGAGCTGCCATACTCCCTAGGAGCATCCGGCACATGACTGGCTCTCCAACGCCGGTACTTGGATCTTGGTGCCTCGTCCTAGCTCGGAACGTTTTGTGCGCCTAGTGTCCCTGACGAACAACATCCCTTGCAGGTGGCTGAATGGACGGATTCACTATCACCAACGCTTCCCCAGAAAGCTCACACGCGCGAAAGCTCCTCGTGGATGCCATGTGGGGTCTCTAAGATATTTGCGCCCTGGCATCGTTCAAATAGACGGGCAAAGCCGAAAGAAGAAAAACAAAACGTGGTATTCCTGCTAAGGCTCTGTCTCAGGACGCCATTCCGCTGATTTCTGCACGGGCTGGAGAGCAGTGGAGCTTTGGTTTGAGTTAAGTAGAAATAAGCCTCTATCAAAGCAGATCAGCAAACAACGGAGCCTGTTCCGAGTGGACATGGATGGCGTGGTCTCGATTTCAGCCCTCCCTACCAACTCGGCCCCCCTGGGTTCCGTGGGAACTCAAGTCCCGGTGCGAGGGGCAGGGCGTGCAGGATCGGTGATCACGTCCCCAGGTTGCATGGGCCATCGATTGGGCGTGTGTTCAGGGCTGTTGTTTGCTTGGCGGCTAGTTCTCCCTTGGTTCACGGAGTTTGCCGGCAGCAGGGCGGGCGAATATCCACGCCAGGAACAAGCAGAGGAAGAAAGAGAACGGTCTGGGCAACCGTCGAAGAAAGAAAGCACTACGCAGTTAACACTTCATGAAAGAAAACAGTCTAAGAGGATCATATCGTGGCGCTCATTTTATTTAATTCGTCAATACGGACCTCTAGGAGGAACATTTCTTGTCCGGCTTACACCGTTCAGGAAACGTTTTACAGCCCCTGGCACTCAAGCAAGTGCAGTTTAGGTCTTCTGGGAAGCACCAAACTCCCTGCCGGAAAGAGGATATACACCCCGTTGGCTCTGGGTACTTTCTAGAGACACGTCGCCCTGGTAACGAAGCGGCGATGATCACAGTGTAGTACGAGTTATCTCCCCCGGCCCCTCAGCTTTCCCCTACGAGTGGCGTTCTTGGGACGCCAGGGGAGGAAACAATGCAAGGGAACGTCATGCATTGGGGTGGCCTTCATGTCGAAAGGGAGGTAGGAACAGAGAATTATTGTACATCTAGACCTGTGAAATCCGCACTTGTATCAACCTGATGGTGGAATAGGATGGACGTCTGTATGTCCTGTGATCTGCCAACGTATGTTCCCCTCACCGTCAATCCACCCCTCGATATGATGAGGGGTTCCGCCACTATCAGGGAAAGCATCAGATCATCTCCTCCCTGCGTACATACCGTAAAAAGACAGGCAAGGCCGCGGGGGGAAGAGGGAAGGGGGGGTTTATGAAAGCAAGGTGTGTAACAACGGCAGGGTGGTTGTGAGCAGGAGGAAAGGGGGGCTGCCATGAAATATGATACGGGCCCGACATTCGAAACGCGATGAGAAAGCACCCGGTACAAACCTCGGCGGTAAAGTAGTGCAGGTGGTAAAGTGACCTAGCGTCGACCTGCGTTCTGATCCGGTATTAGGATCCGAGGGCGAAGCAGGAGTCCTTGGGGCCTTTAGGGCGGAATGCGCCGCCCCGAGGGACTCAAGGGGGAACTGCCTGGCATACTGGCTCTTGCTTCCAAATGGCCATGGGTAGCGAGTCGAATACCTGGCCGGCGAGGCCGCAACGCAAGGACCTCGGCCATCACCATGAGAGGACTCCCCCGCGCTGCCGGTGCTAGTTTAACTAGTACTGCGGTGAATTGCCCTCAGAAGTTCATGGTTGTCATCCATACGTGGGGTACGGGCAAGACAGCACAGTGAGAGGTGTTTCCTCACCGGTTTCGCCGTGGCGACCGGCGCCGCCACCCTCGGCCACAAGATAGCGCCGGGCTGGCGATTACACACCCCTTACTTTTTTATCCCCCTCAATATATCTATTAATAACTGAGGCGTGGCTACTCCCGCACCCCAAAGGGCGTGAAGAAGCGTGGAGGGAGTGGCTGCGAGGTACGAAGAAGTTCAAGGCCGGGCAAGCGTAACAGAGTAAGACACATCACGCTGTCGTCAGAACACATGTAACTCTGACAAGGCTGGCTTGTTTACTTTGCTGTCTCGAAAAAAGGGCAGATGACAGTTTCCCGTAAATACATAACCTTACACTCACTTCGCTGGCCGGCCTCCATTTGTGAACACAACCCCATCCCCTCTACCAACCGCTGCAGCATTGCTGATATGAACTTCAAAAGTGTTGCAAGTCTCCCAACCGGTGGATTCCCACGCCAGGAGATGGTATCATCGAAGGAATTGTACGTAATGCCCAAATCAAGCCACATGCAGTTTCCCTCCATGCATTTGTTATTATGCCACAGCGTCCACAAAGTCCGCGGTTACATAACAAGCTGTTGCACTATGTTAGTTGCTGTCAAGGGGTGATGTGAACGTGGTAGACTTACGCAGTCGGCATTGTCCTTTGCTTGCGGGATGCCCATCTCTTCGAAGGTGGCGGGGCCGTTTGATGGCTTTGGCCTGGCCGCTGGTGCCGTAGCCGCCGAGTTGGCGGTACTCGTGCTCGTGGTTGGCGACGGCAATCCAGGTCGGTCCTGACTGGGCGGCGCGCTTGCGCGGCCTTCCATTGCTGGATCTTGAAGCGGGATGCCGGGCCGAGCGCCGCTCATGCGAGGTCCAGGAGGGGGCAACCCACCGCTCATGACCGGCGAGTTCATACCTGGTGAGTTCATGCCCGGAGCACCAGACCCGCGGCCGTAGGGATCTTGGCTCCCCATGCGCGGGGGGACACCCGACCCACGGCCCCCGTAGGGATCCTGGCTTCCCGCGTTGGGCCGTGGGGCACCCCGGCCATACGGCGCACCGGGTGGTCCGTAGCCTCCTCCCGCACCGTATTGTCCTGGAGGCGGCGTCGGGGTAGCATTGTTTATGGGGACACGGTTGTAGGCGGCATTAGGAGCCGGGCCGCCTTGCAAACGCGGGTCGTAACTGCCACGGGGGTCACGGCCCTGCGAGCCCGGCCTCGGCTGTCCGTAGTCAGCGGGTCCTTGAGGACCTCCCCAGCCAGCCGAGCCGGGCCGGCCCCGGTTCGGATCAGCACCAGCCGGAAGAGGCAGGCCGCCGGCCGACTGAGACGGGCGCATGCCAGGGCCAGGCTGTGGCCTCCCATAGCCAGGGTTCGGGCGATCGAGCGAAGTGCGGATGTTGGGGTTGTAGTGGGGGGAAAGCTGGGGCTTGCCAGCCATGTCGTCTTCGGGGTAGGGGGCCACCGAGGAGGACCGCGGAGGACCGTAAGGCCCCGGTCTGTCGTCCTCGGGATACGGGGCAGCAGACTTGGACCGAGCGGCGAGGTTGACGCCAAAGGCGGGAGGTCGGCCATCCGTCAGTCCCGTGTTGGCCCGCACCGGTTCAGGCATGCCGCCTTCAGCGTCGTACGGTGCCACTCTCGGCGAGGGGTGCGGCGACACCCGTGGCGAGTTCCCCTCCGTCACGGTAGGCATGGCCTTGGGTGTCTTGAATCTGTCGGGCCGCTGGCCACGCTGAGAACCATGCTGCGACTTTATCCGGGTCAAGGTTGTCGTCTCGTGGTCTTGCTTGGACAGAGTCTGGGCGTGTGACAGCCCGTCGATGCGGCCCAGGGCATCCTTGTTTCCGTGTTCGGCTGCCAGCTCATACCACCTCCTGGCTTCCCTGAGGTCCTTCTCTACGTGGATGCCGATCTCGTGGTAGTAACCCATGGCAAACTCGCCAGTGGCCAGCTTGGCCTTGGCGGCCAGCAAGGCATACTTGTATGCCAATTGCTCGTTCTTGGCGAACATGTTCTCGTAGCCAAACAGGAACCACCGACTGACGCCCAGGCAGGCCTCTGGCTGGCCTTGCCGTGCGGCCAAACCGTAGTAGTGCAGAGAGAGCGCGGGGTTGAATTCGCATCCGAGTTGGCAGAGCTCGTAGGCTTGGCCCATCTTCAGCTGCGCTTTGGCAAAGCCCAGGTAGGCGGCCATCTCGATGTACTGCCTTGCCACGCCCAGGTCCATCGGGAGCATGGACTCGGGAATGTTGGTATCGGGCAGATCCCGGGCGACAATCATGCCGTACACAAACGCTCCCTGGGGCGCGTCCTCGTCAGCCTTGTCGGCAGCACTCTGAATCAAGGCCAGACCCCTCTTGAGGTCTCTCGGCTGGCCATGCTGGCCCATGAGGCAGATCATTCCAAGCCGGTAGGACGCTGCCGAGTCGCCGCCCTGCAACCCCGCGTTGTAGTGAGCCATGGCCTTGACCGAGTCGTTGGCGTTCTCGAAGAGCATGCCGATGCGGTACTCGGCTCGTGCCCATCCTTGTTCGGCCGCTAGGGCGTAGTCGCTGTAGGCCTGCTTCTTGTCCTGCCGGTAGCCGAACTTGCCGAATTCGTACCATTTGCCCTGTATGAAAACAGCCTCGGGGTGGCCCTGACCAGCAAGGTAGTTGACAATGTTCAGGGCGTCCACCCGCAGCTCGTGCTCAATCTTGGGGGTGACGGGCCGGCCCAAGTCGCGGTCGCCGGGCTTGCGGAAGGCATCCCGTTCGCGTTCGGCCGCTTCCGAGGCGATTTCGACATAGGCCAGAACGTCGCGGGCCCAGCAAATTTGCATGTCGGGGTCGTTGGAGTGCAAGACATGCTTTCGGCTTTCGGCCAGGACTGTCTCTTTCTCATCGTCGCTCGGCGGAATGTGCTCGCCCGACACCTTGGGGAAGTGCGAGAAGGAAGGGAGGTCGCGCGCGTCCATGGTCGGTTTGCGGCTCACGGGGCTGTACTCGGACTGGCTGTAGCCCGAGGCCGGACTGTAGGCTTCTTCGATGGGTGGTTGCTGTGGCTGTTGCTGGTACTGTTGGCCGTAGCCACCGACGCGGGTGTTCAGGACGGTGGACAAAGAGGGTTCGCGGCCGTGACGAGGGTGCGTGGCGTTGGTAGGTGATGTCTGCGCGCTGCTGCCTCTCGAGTCGGCGGATCGGGCTTGTAGTTCCATGCGTTGGAGGTCCTGCTGCATGTTCTGGGGGACCTCGGGCATCACCCTGTCGTAATGGGCCAGCATGTCAGCCGTGTTTTCCCACTCTCGCAACTCTCGGCCTGACGTATGGATGGAGGATACAGGGGAGGGGGACAAGCAGGCGCGGGAACGGGGCACAACTGGGCTCTCTCCCATGGATACATACCTCTGAGGCGAGGGGGCGTAGACTTGGGGCATATAGAAATCGTCGGTGCCTCCGGGGGTGAAGGTGGCTCCGAACTGAGGCATGTCGGTAATATCGTGGTTTTGCGGCTGATCCGAGCCTGCATAAGAGAGAAACAGTCAAACGGTCAGCGCAGCGGTCCTCAACCAATCGTCCGGCCGAGTGTCAGCACTTGCAGCCCGAGATAATAATCTGGCACGGAAAAGGCTGCCTGCGCTGGCGAAGCACCTCTCCCCCCGCTGTTTCTGACCCTCCGTCACAGGTGCGTCCGGGCAGGCGGGCTTGGGCAGGCTGGGCGCTGGCTGGCTGGCTGGGTAATTACGTTGTAGGGGGGGCGGTGGCGGGGTCTCGTCCACTCTGCACGGGGGCTCTGGGTTGTGTGGGTTCCGTTGGGCGCATGTACGGACGGCCTCCCCTCCTTGTCGTTGTGTCGTCAGCTCGGTCCCCTTGGGGATGCAGGTCAGCGCAGATGGGCAAGCCGATACCCGAGGGAAGGCTCCAGAGGTCCAGGGGACGTGTCCGGGATGGCCCAGCGTCCGTCAGTCACGGGCAGGGCAACACAGCCCAGTCGAGCCAGGGCAGGGCGTTTGCTTGCGGAAGCTTGGCCGCGCCGTGCCGTCTGGACGTCGCAGAACGGCGAGACAGACAGTTCAGAGAATCCGTGTTCGGCGCGCAGTCGCCCACGCTTGTGCCATGGCGTCTTCTTTGCTCTCTGTCTCAGATGGCGCGATCCGGGTGAAGCATTCAGGCCAGGTCCAATCACTAGTCGCAGCCGCTAAGGACAGAGACGACCCTCATCTCTTGCATGATTCCAGCCCGCCCAGCACGGCCAGGCCTGTTAACTGGGGCTCTTTGTACGGAGCACGCATCTGTACGTAGGATGTAGGGGCAAGGAGATCAACGATGAGGTGGAGCAGAGCAGAGCAGCAGGGCTCAATCAAGGCTATCGGTTCGGCAAGCCGTTAGGCACAAGCCCCCCTCCCAAGCGGACGGACAGTGGGTTTGCTGGTGACGGATCTGTTTTGGGCCCAAGGAACATAACGGAGCTGACTGATAGGCAGGCTGAGCTGTGAAGCGAGAAGACAGCACGACCGATTGTCTCATGTGGATGCGATGCGAGGCGCTGCAGGAAGCCATCGCATCCTATCCAGTGGCCGGGTCGACGGGGGGGGAGGCGAAGTCCAGGTCCGGGAGGCGCCTCCTGGTTGCCTCTGCCCTGGCCGCAATCAATTTCCAGGCCGGCGGCATTGCTTGGATCAATATTGCGAATTTTCTGGGTCGGTAGTTCCTGGCGGTGGTTTGGTAATCCATGCTCGGGACGGCAGAGATCCTGGGCGATACTGCCGAAGGCTGTGGGACCCGCGCGACTATTTGTTATAGGTGGCATGAGGTATGTAGTATTTTTGCGAGGACGGGTTGGCGAAGAGCGCTGCCGTTGGAGTGTCGACGACAAGGGGCGTATGCCTGTCATCCAGGCCACAATCGTGGAGGGACGAGAGAGACCGAGGCCGCGCGACTGAGACTGCGCACCGCAACCCACCTGCCCAATACCCGGAATGCCTTTACCAGAACCCCGTCGTCATCTAACTATGGAAACTTACCTATTGCTGCTCCATTTCCGTTGCCCTTTCTGGGCCCACGACGCGCGTCAGACGTACTGGGAACCTGGGCCGTGGCCATGGTATAGGGTTAAAAAGCGAATATCTGTCGGGACTGTACCCCAGCAGGGCGACGGCGGACCGATGGGGGTTCCTCCGTTTTCGACGGTGGCGGAACGAACAGGCGGATCAGGCCCGTCGGAATGGTGGGCTGTGGTTGTTAAGCTAGTAGCGGAGGCGCGGGGGGTTGAACGAGATGTGCGAGAACGTCATCCGAACGCTTGCGGAGGCCGAGGCGTGCGTGCATGCGATGCGCCGGTGGTGATTGTACTTTGCGGGTGCGCGGAACGAAGAACAAGCAAGCGGCTGTGACTGCCTCCTCCCCCTCCTCTTAAGATTTGAACCGGATGGGGTCTTGGGAGTTGTTTGATCACAGCGACGAAGACACGCGCAATCCAGGGGGGCCAACGACGACCTCGGACGCCCACGCATCTGGGCAGGTACTAATCAGTTCGCTAGTGCCACCGACTGACTGGGCACGGGTCCTCTGGATCTTGACGATGGATGGCGACTAATGCAGACTAAGCAAGTACAATCAACCTTAGACTTGGAGGGGCATCTTTCTACGGGCTGTCTAACCGTAGGGAATAGTTTCAAAGGTCAGCGCCAGATTATTCACTCCCCGTCCCATCTCCTCCATCTCATCTCCGGGGCGCCTTCACGGTGTGTCCTTGGCGTTTGTTGCTTTCCCATACCGTCGTCCATCCACCCAAGGGATAACCCGATGCGTTGGCACGGGATGCCGCGATTGCATCTGCCACCAAAGGGTTTCCATCCACTAATAACAGCAAGCTCTCATGTGCGCGGCCAATCTCCTGGCCGAGGCTTCGCTCGCGCGAATGGTTTGGGCAACCCCCACACACAGGCTCAGGCCGCTTCTCTGCAACCGCCACCCGGCACCATTGTGACCGGAACTGTATTGGCTGCTGTTACATGCCTCGTGGCAGCCGGCGGAGTGTTGGTTGCAACCGCAAAGCCCGGTGTCCGGGTACGCCAGGGATAGAATCACAATCCCGGGGAGGGGAAAACAGAAAGGATCGCCAGAAGTCGTTGGCTAGCGTTGGGCTCAGCCTCGACCATGCTTCTATTTCGAGCATATTTCCGGCTTCCTTCGCGCCTGTTGGAACCGATTTCCCCCACGAATTGCCAGCTCCTGCTCCATAGTGTATTGGCCGATCTCCTTCCTGTCTTTTGGCAGTGAAATGTTTGTTGGCAGCCATCCGCGCTTGTGTTCTGTGGCAGTGCATTGCAATCCAGGGACCAACACCAAGCTTTCCTTGCTGCTGTCTAAAAATACATTGGGTCGTGCCGCTCTGTAGGAACACATCTGAAGCTGCCGGATCCCCGGCCAAGAAGGCGAAGCTAGACAGGAGCGACCAACAGAAATCCTTCATGCTTGTTGTCCGTACCTACCTAAGTATATAAGCGCCCAGACGGACTGACGGGGAACCGGATGGATGGATGGATGGATGGACGGATGGACGGATGGCAGTTTGAAATGCACCAAGCGGGAATGCGGGAAGACCCGCAAATCCCGACGATCTGCCATCCATCCATCCATTCTACCATCCGTGGAATGGATCTTTTTGAGAACTTGGACCCGTTCCAGCCCTCAACGAATGCAGGTGGTGCTGATCTGGGCTCATACATGCCGCAGGGATATCATTATGGCCTCTCCCACCGGCTTGTGCATCCATTCATTGCAAGGCTTCGGAGATGGGTAGAGGGGGAAGGGGGGCTCACTTGACGGTGTCGGACACCATTATTCGCTCATGTGATCAGATGGGCTGGCCCTCGTGGGAGCCCATATGACTTGCCCGATTACGAATCAAGCACAGCTGACAGAGGGCACGATGCAGCAGATGAAGGCCTCAATTGCACGCCCGCTATCTGTGTACAAATGAAATAGCCAACCCGGGCTGCGGTGTTTCCCAGGTGTCGTAAGAACAGGTCCGCTGGTACTGGACGGTGATGCGTTTGCCTCTTGCACAGTTGTAAGCTGAGGTCCGGTCCGGCCGTCCACTGTTCCAAGACGCCCCATCGGCTCCGGGGGCAGGAAACCGGGGATATGGCGGGTACATGTAGCGTGTGGCGCACCGGCACCGGCACCAGCAGCACCATCCACAGCACTGTGGCTGTCAGTACCAGCCCTGCGAGCCTCACTAACACCCGCCGCAGAGGGACTGCTGTTACTGTTACAAACGATAGCGCGGGCCCACACAAGGCCAGAGCCACTGGGGCCAGCACCACCATCAGCAGGCTGAGAGCTCGATTGCGTCGTCTCGGCCTATCTGGAAGGCGGCCACCGGTGCAGCAGCAGCAGCAGCAGCAGCTATCATCATCGCCAACAACACCTTCACGAATCCCTATCTCTGCACCCGCTTCGTCTGCGGCCCCCCGGAAACCGGCCGAATCAGCATTGCCATTGAGCACTTTCCACACCGCACCACCCCATCGATCCCCATCGTCCCGACCGCCAGAGGAGGCACCGTCGTCGCCTGCAGCACCCCCCGTGGACTCGGGCATCATCGCAGCCACCGCTCCGACACCACCACCAACACCCCCCGGCACGACACATCCGTCCGCTTCGCCGGCCCCCCAACCGCCCGCCATGGCCGCCGAACGCACCCTCCAGCAGATCACCGGCCAGCTCCAGGCGAACCCGGCGATGCCGTACGCCGAGGCCAGCGCCCTGCTGTCCAAGGCCAAGCTGGCGCTGCTGCAGGCGGGCGCCCTCACGCCGGCGGCCGCGACGCCGCCGCGGCTGCTGCCGCTCGCGCGCGCCGTCTACGAGCAGGGCGCCCTCGCCTCGATCCGCGCGCGCATCCCCGACGCCTTCACGCGCTACGTCGCCCAGCTGCAGCCCTTCTACGAGCTGCCCGCCGCCCAGCTGGCCCCCGACCCCGAGGCCCGCAACAAGGTCACCGGCCTCTACCTGCTGCTGCTGCTGACCCAGGGCCGCTACGCCGAGTTCCACAGCGAGCTCGAGAGCCTCGGCACCCGCGAGGGCGTCGACGGCCCCGACCGCATCGAGTCGGACAAGTTCCTCGGCTACCCCGTCAAGCTGGAGAGATGGCTGATGGAGGGGAGTTACGACCGCGTCTGGAAGGCCATGAAGAAGGGCGAGGTCCCCAGTGAGGAGTACGGTGCTTTCTCCGAGGTAGGCGGCCCCTGCGTTACTGACTCTTTGCTTTCCCCGTCTTGCCTCTTCCTTCACCCCCGCCGGCCGCTCTTACGTCGTCCATGTAGCTAACGCCGCCACCCCCGCAGATTCTCACTTCGCAGATCCGCTCCGAGATCGCCTCGTCCTCCGAGCGTGCCTATCCCTTCCTCCCGCTTAGTAGCACTAAGTCTCTCCTGTTCCTCGACTCGGAAGGCGCCGTCGTCGACTTCGCCCGGCAACGCGGTTGGACCATCCGCGACGGTAACATCTTCTTCCCCACCGCCGCCGAGGCCGGCGAGGACGACGAGAAGGAGCTGTCCCAGATGGTCATCGAGAACACCCTCGGGTACGCCCGGGAGCTCGAGACCATTGTCTAAAGCGTCGGAACGGGCAGCAGCAAGGGGAGAGAGCGGTGGCGGCAAGCAGCAACACAGTGTGTCCACACACCCGGCCGGGCCTCCCGACGGGGGAAAGAGGAAAGAAGAGGCGATTGCTCGCGTGTATTAGTAATGGGAACCCCCAAAAACGGATTCTACTAGAGCCGGCTTGACGCTTTGCACCGTTGGGGGGTGCAGACGCAGCAAGCATCCTTGAGAATAGAGCCATGCCCGTTGAACCACACACACCCACCCGCCCTGATGCTCCCCACCCCTAACCCCACGGACAGAACGGCTTGGGCGCGCCAAGCCTGCCCACATGGTCTTGGTGATATCTGTTCCCTTGAGACCAGTTCGTGTCGGCATCAATAATCGTATGACTTGCCGTCAAGGCCCGCGGGGACTGCTTCACTTGCATGACACGAGTCAAGCTCGGGCACTCTGGAAACTCTTTTCACCCGCAACACACAAACACAGGGATACAGACGCGAACACAAACACCTACCGCACTACTCGGCTGTAACTCCCTTCAAGAGCGTGCCGAGATGAACATGGCCAAGGGACGACGATCTCGCTGGCAGGCCGGGAGTCTCTAGCGATCCTCTTATCCAAATCGAGGGGAAACCCATCTATAACTCGTCGCAGTACTGCATCCAAACGCCATGGTCGGCAACGTTGGGGAAGAAGCAGGGTGCTGCCCCCTCACAAACAGGTTCCAAAACTTACCTTGAGCAATGCAAATACACCAAACACCGTAACCCAATTTTAGATTCCGCACGGTAGTAGGGTTTGTCAAGGCATAAGCACGTCATCATGTAGAACGGCGCTCCATTCCCGAGCCCCGTGTCGATATCCTCACTGCCCTATCTATTTTTTGGATCTGGCTGGATATCCCATCCACCACTTCTCTACTCAGGTTTCGTCCATGACAGAAGACGGGCCTATAGACCCATGCTCATTTATTCATTACCCAGCTGCCCCCAAGCTTCCTTCTGGTCACCTTGACCATTTAGGCAAAGAGCTTCAGGCCGCTGCCGTGCTTTCCAACCTCGCACACCTCGCAGACAACACAAACGGTGCCCTTGTACTTCGAGTGGTACTTCGAACCGTCGAAAGCACACTCTTCGAATGCTGTACCGCTGTAAATGGGCGTTTGCGAGGCGGCGCAGATCTCAAACTCGGCAAACTGGTCGTACTCGATCTCAACCGAGTCGTGGGGGTTCCGCTCACACACAGCCTTGACCTTCTTGGCCTGTAGTATTTTCATGTCAGCCGCGCTCACGCTATACTTGGAATGGGGGCTTACGTTTTCGGTGATTCGGCCAGCGCCAGCACCATTAGCCAGGATCCGGTTGGCGAAGCTGAGCGCCGAGCTGTAGTTCTTGCTTCGGTTCGCCAGGTTCATGGCGTTAAACAGAGCCAATTGACGATGCGGCACCTCAATCTTGGGAATGGTGAAGTAGGCCGACAACTCCAAGCTCCGCTTCAACAGTGCAGGGTTGGCGTTGACCTCATCCGGCGAGCCTAGTCGGCGGCGAGACAGTTCAACGAGCATGGCGGTAACATACTCGCTGGCCGAAGTGATCAGCTTCTTGGCCTCCTCCACCTCGGCTTCCGAGGTGACTGCGTTGACAAATATCGTCTGCAGGATCCGCCTGAAGATTACCAAGCCGTCTTCAAGCTTGTTGCCTCTCATGGCGTCGTAGCCGCGTTGGAGATCACTCGAGGCTAGGTACTCCAGATCCCTCGGGATGATGGGTAGCACCTTGCGGGGATCCGTCTCATCCGGCGTGCGTCGAACATAGTTGACCAGCGGCGGCAGGCCAGCCGTTGCGGGCAGGTATGTTTTTGAGGCCGAGTAGATCTCGAGGAAGCGAGGCTTGAGGGGCGCGAAGTTGACGGCTCCAACTTGCCGGTTAAGTAGGTTCATGGCACTCTCGAAAGACCCGGCCGCAACGTGATCGGCGGCCAATGGTGAGTTGCGAGCCCACAAGTCTGCCTCACTGCTGCCAGCACCGCCGGCATCGGTGCTCTCGACGTTTACGAAGTCGCTATCGGCCTCGACACCGACATCGTCGCCCATGTCCCAGCCAGCAACGTCCTCATCATCGTCGACATCCATGGCGCCGTTTTCTTTCGCAGCGTTGTCCACGCCGCCCATCTCGTCGTCGAAGCCATTCGCCTCAGCAGCAGGCTCATCCTCCAGGTTCATGCCCTCGAGTTGGCCGGCCAGTGCCTTCTCGAAGAAGGACTGCGACGTGGCCTTAGTGGGCCAGTTCGCTTGATGCGTGGGAACGACGGGCGTGGGCAGTTCCAGTGCTTCTCCGAACTCCGGAAGGGAGAGCTGGTCCTCTTCCAGACCAGTGACCTCTAGGATGGACTGGCACTCTTCCTCCAGCCCGTGGGCCTTTGCAATCATGTAGGCAAGCGGGTCTAGCAGGATTAGCATCGCGTGCGCGAGGGAGTAGTGTGGATGCACTCACATTGGTCAATTTCCTTGAACAGCTGTATCCTGTCTTCAACCTCTCCGAGGTACAGGGCATTCTGGAACCGGGCTGTGAAGTCACCACGGTGCTCGGCAATTTTAGCCATTCTCGCCAGCTTGCCCTGGTCACCCGTGGTGAGATACAGGAACGACAGCTTGTCGAACTGCTTCTGTTTCTGATAGGCCATCTCGACGACCTGGTGGTTACCGTGCGCCAAGGCCTCGTCGCCGAGCCTCTTCCAGAGCGCCGGTCGGTCCAACTCCTTGGCCATTTCCACCGCGACATCAAGATTGCCACACTCGATGGCCAGCTCGAAGCGCGTGGCGGGGTCCTGGACGAATTGCAGGGCAATTTCTGGGTAGCCCTTCTTCTGCAGGTACGAGATGATGGACTGGCCCACGAGACTCGAGGTGCGGATGATGTGCAGCATTTCCTCGTAGTTGCGCTTGACCAGGGACAACTTGAAGCGGTACTCGGTGGGGTCGATCAAAAGAAGCTTGGGCTTGGCGCTGCGATCCAAGCAGTACAGGTTTCGGCCCTTGACGCGAACGAGGTAGACAGTCTGGTCCAGAGTGCGCACAATGCCATTGTCACCGTTCATAAGCGTGTACTTGACGTGGTTGAGGGTCGAGTAGAGCAGAACACCAGCATCGTCCCATGTGGCACTCTTGATCCGGATAGTCTCATGGAGACTGCTGACTTGCTCAAGGGTCTTGGTCACAATGGTGACGTTGTGTTTGCTCAGCAGAGCGGCATGGAGACCGTCGTTCGACCACACAACGTATTTGACACCATTTACAGCCAGCTCGGCGACGCTTTTCTTTTGCTGGATATCGTAAAGGTGGACGGCGGTAGGGGTGATGATGAGTAGGTTGCCGGTACCTCCGAAGTAGATGTCGGTGGTGCCGACCGGGGGCTTGAAGGATCGAGCGGTGTTGTTGGAGAGGTCCTTAATGTCGATTGTTTGGGAGGCCGTGTTGAGAACAGCGAAGCGGTTGCGTGCGACAAAAATGGCAGAGTTGCCCTGGCCGCGCTTCGAGTCATTTGTATCAAGAGCCCCTGAGCCATCCCGAGGGAGGTTGATAAGCTCATACGAGCCGCCGTCCGAGGGAGATGTGACCAGGACAGATCGCTCTGCTGGGTTGTAGGACAGGGTCCGAGGAGGTACCCAGGCGTTGCCGAGTCTCTTCAGAGAGAGCAGTGTAGGGCTCTCTTGGTTCTTCTGGAAGTCGTAGGATCGAACGTGCTTCTCCTTGGTGATGAAGAACAGCGAGTTTTGGTGCACGGTTGACGCCGGCCTCTCCCGTTCGAGCTTGAACACCATGACGCCATTATCGTGGCCGGCGGCAAACAAGTTAATCTCGGGATGGGCGGCAATCACCCAGAACCGGTCGTTTTCTCGCTTGAAAGACTGGACGGCCGTGCGCTTTTGCGAGTCCCAAACACGAATCGTCTTGTCCTCGCCGCAAGACAGAATCAAGTCCTGGTGAGGGTGGAACAAGCACCCTGACGAGTTCTGGAAGTGTCCTCTGCATGTATCGACCTCCCATGCCTTCGTCTCGCTGAAGCGCCACAGCTTGATCAACCGGTCATCGCCGGCGGATACGATGTGGGGGGCGGTCGGGTGGAAGGCGACCCAGTTGACACCGCGATCGTGGCCCTCGAGGACGAACTTGACCATGGCATCGGTGTTGCCAAACATGTCGGTCTGCTGGGCGTTGTTTCGCGCGACCTGGTCCTCGAAGGACATGGATGTAGGAGCCGAGTGCTTCTTTCGGAGTCCGGAGATATCCCACACGCGAACCGACTGATCCAGCGAAGCCGACACGACAAGGTCATCCTTGGGGTGGAACTGAGCGCACATGACGTAGTGGTTGTGGCCCGTCATGGTGCAGATGAGGGAGCGGTTCTGCCAGTTCCATATCCGAATGGTCTGGTCATCGGACGAGGAGATGATCCACGGCAGCTCGTGGTGGAAGAAGACGGTTCGCACGTAGTCAAGGTGACCGTTCAGGGTGAAGAGGCACCTTCTGGTCTGGTAGGACCAGACCTTGATCTTGTAGTCGTCGCCTCCTGAGACGAAGAGGGGCTGGGTCTTGTGGAAATCGATACCGCGAACGGGGCCATCGTGCTCTTCAAAACGGTCGATCAGGGTGCCCATGCGGTAATCCCACAGCTGGATGGTGGAGGAGTGGAGGGAGACGAGAATCCAGGGTCTAGAAGGGGAGGAGGTATCAGCATGCCGTCGCGAGGACATGGGGGGCGACGGTTCGGTCGGGGGCGAGGCTTACCGCTTGGGGTGGAAGGCGATACCTTTAGCCCGCGAGGACTTGGACTCGAACTGCGTAGAGGATCAGTCGTCTGCGGGAGGGGCGCAGGGCCGGGCACGCGATCGCATTGATCGCATTGGGGGGACGCACCTTGGTCAGCATGCCTGAGGTAGCCATCTTCGCGATAGTAGGCGGGAGAGGCCCCTAAGCTCAGGTCATGAAGGGGGACGAAGGCGCAGATGGGAGGGCCGGACGGCAGCGGCGATTGGGTCCCAAGGTAAGCAGTGGGATGGGGGGCAAGGCAATGCGCGTAGAAAGAGAGGTTCGAGGGAGATCACGACGATGTTTGGCAGCTCGGCTGGGCTGACCTGCAAGCTGTCCAGACTTGGGGATTGTCGGGTCGACGAGACGTCGGTTCCAGGATGGCGTCCGACTGTCTCTCAGCCCATGGACACGGCATCCACAATTCTCAAGTCGGATTCGTGGCCCCAAATGACGGACGGCGCTGCAGTAGGAGCAGGCTGACTGGCTGGCAGGGGTAAGTGGGGTCGACGAAGGTGAAATGGGACAGCGGGATTGGATCAGACGGGAGAACTGGTTGTTCCAGCCGACCTAGTGATCCAGGTGGTGCAAAGCCTGGAAGCAATGCAATGTACCTTGTGTTCTGTGTGCTGCAAATACATGCGCCGTAGGGCAGTCCATGAGGATTTCATGTGTCTGCAGGATTCTTATCATTAGATTCAATGGAGTCCACGTATTACATCCATACTTTCAATGTCACGTACACGAGGTGTATTGACTCTCCCGCGCTGGGCCATAGGGCCTACAAAAGACGTACCTACATACATCATCCTAGGAGGCATGGGATGGGGTGCGACACAATTAGACCCCTGAGCTTCAGGCCTGGGCCCCAGCATCAAACGGTATGGGACATACTACGGAGTACATGTAGGCTGGACTCCTGGAGGCACGCGGGCAGGCCGGCAACGCCCCAGGGCAGGAGCGGCCGCTAAGTAGCGCGTGTGTTGCTTTGATTGGTCCTTCTGCAACTGCGTCCCGATTGCCCCCCATCCTGGCAGTCGGGGGCCACTAAACTCTATTGGTAGAGCTCCCTGTCCCTCTTCCACTCCATCGCTCAATTGTGCATTCCCGCAAGGTGTCAAGTGTGTCTGACTTACACATGGACATCAGAGCTTCAACTGCAGTATCTATCCCGAGTCCTATGGAAGGGTGAATATTGTCCTGCCATAGGACCCCTTCGTTCTCCGTCTGGTGTTGGCCTGGACCCAGTGCAGCTTCTATCAGAGTTAGGGTTCCCTATCATCACTGCTTTACTGCCACCGCGCTCGCTGTGACGTGACAGCCGCCCCTCCACTCACTCCACGCCCATGTCTGCCGGCGGACACGACCATTCCTACCGTCTGCACAATTCCGATCCCACCTCTGCTTGTACGCTTACAGCAGTATTAAGCCACAGTTTACGCGTCGCACTACGCCCTACGCCTTGCTGATCTCGGCGCGATCGCAGACGTCCTGCGACCATGCTGCGACTCTCCAGGCTGCCATGCGGCCTGGTGGCTGCTCTATGGGCCACCGTCAGCCTCAATGCTGGCAGCTCAGCCGCCAATCCGTCGGTGAATGTGGCCATGAAGGCCGCATTCTCCTCGCCTCCCTATATACTCGAGCTCTTGTAAGTCGGATCATGGGCCTCGATTTTGTGCAATCGCGGTCCTGACTAAATGCCCACAGAGAGTCAGCAGCCGGCGAGGACCCGAGCTCCTACTTCCCCCTTCTTGACCGAATCGCCGGCGGCCACTTCGCGACAGCGTCAACGGACAAGGACCTTTATGAAAAATTCCTCGAGGTTCTTGAAGAAGACGGCCTCATCACAAGCCCAGAGACTCTTTCGACTTTCAAGCTGGCTCTCTCCATGCGATCAGCAGCCCCGAAGATTGAAGCTCATTACCAATACTACGATACTGCCGTCGAGCCGACATTGGACCACACGAAGCAGAAATGCGAACATTGGGCTTTGGCCGACGGCAAACAATATTGCTCGCCCACGTTTTCGACCCCCGATGCCACGATCAACGGAGATGCGCAGCTTCGGTCTCTCCCATTCGACCGTGTATTGGGCAGCGGACAGGACGTTATCCTTTATGCCGACATCACCAAGCCTGACTTCGGCAAGTTCCACACGACTCTTGCAAGCAGGGCCCGAAAGGGGGAGATCGCGTACCGCCTGAGATATCGAGCGGCGGAGAGGATTCAGGCGGAGCCACTACCGGTAAATGGCTACGGCGTCGAGCTACAGCTGAAGAGAACCGACTATATCGTCATTGATGATCGAGAGGCCAAGTCCCGCACAGAAACCCCGGCAAGCTCACAGGTTGTTCTCGATGCCGAAGAGGAGGTGGCCGATCTGAAGCCTCTCTCCAATTCCGAGCTCGCTAATCTTGGCGTCAAAGCCGCGTCCTTCATCATGCAGAGCGAGGACCCATTCGCGACTCTGCTAAAACTGACACAAGATTTCCCAAAGTATTCGGCTCCGATCGCTATGCATAACGAGTCTGAAGAGTTCCTGGCCGAACACTACTTCAACAGGGGGCAGATGGTTCCGCCCGGCACCAACGTGCTCTGGATGAATGGCGTTCAGCTCATTGAGAGACAGATGTCGCCCTACACTTTGGTGGACATGCTCCGCAGAGAACGGAAGCTCATTCAGGGTGTCACCAACTTGGGCCTCACCGGCAAAGAGGCAATTTCACTCCTTGGCAACCAAGAGGTCACGGCTGCTAAGTCTGGGGACGAGACACGGCGTTTCGATTGGAGAGACGAAGCCGAAGAGGGCAGAGTCATCATCTGGCTTAACAACATCGAAAAGGACAAGAGATATGCTGAATTCCCGACGGGCCTCATGTCTGTAAGTTGTGGCTCGGCCTACTCATATTGGAGCCGCCTTGATTGACCAACTTTCCAGTTGATGCAACGCACTTACCCTGGACAAATTCCCGCAATCAAGAGAGACCTGTTCAACATCATCGTACCCGTCGACTTCACGAAGGTGCAAGACTTGTCAATCGTTGTCGAGCAGCTGAAAGGTTTCGTCACGAGGCTCCTGCCTGTTCGCTTCGGTCTTGTACCCCTGACGCCTACCCCGGAGGCCAGGGAACAGGCCCGCGTGGTGTATTATCTTCTGGAAAACTATGGTTTGGCTGCCATGATATCTTACTTGGAGCTAGCACAGGCTGGCAAAGCTGTCAAAGCGGACGCCTCGCTATTCGAGAAGGCCATCAAGGAGCGAGCTCTTCGGGAAGAAGCCACCGCGCTGCCTTTCGCCGACGTCGTCACGTCAGAGCTCTATGATCAGCAAGTTGGGCTTGCGCAGCACTGGGTTAAACGTCTGAGCGCCGACAGTGCCACCCCACCAATTTTTGTCAATGGGCAGGTCATTCCGCGCGAGAAGAGCTGGCTTCAGTCAATGAGCATGGCCGTCGGAACAGACCTGCAGATGGTCCAGCAAGGCATCTACATGGGCACTATCGACGAGGATACGTGGATTCCCGGTTTGTTCATCGACGGTGCACCAAGCCGAAGAAACGCCTACATTATTCCCGAGGGCCAAAACGATCTCACGATCCTGGACGTCAATAAGATCCATGTGGAGCACGACGACCTGTTCAGCATTATTCCCGTGGTAGAAGCCAATGCGGACTCTACCAAAGAGACGTGGGCAGTGCTCACGGTTATTGCCGACTTCACCAACCAGTCTGGAATGCAACTACTCCTGTCTGCGCTCGACTTCCGCCGCAACAACCCCGGCGTACGGTTGGACATTATTCACAGCACTCCAGACACCAAAGACGCTGCTAAGGTCAACGCGATCCTGAAGGATAGCGTTGAGAAGCTGCTGGGAATTGAAGACATCGACTCGCTCAAAAGCTTGATCTCTGGAGAGTCCACCAGTACGACTGGCGACGATAACTATGGGACTGCTCTCCTCCGATTCCTTTCTGCGACAGGCCATACTACTGGACAGCAACTCCTGTTGCTGAATGGGAGGGTGATTGGCCCTATCGGTCTCGGGGATTCCTTCGGGGCCGATGACTTCCAGAGCCTCTTGGAGTTCGAGCAGGACAGCAGAATCCTCCCCGTCTTCAAGGCGGTCGACGCACTCAACCTGACGGAGAAGATTGCGGGGCCGCTCGACGCCGCCAAGATCACGTCAATCACCGCTCTGTCGACCATCTCTGATCTACCAGAGGGCATTTTTGAATCCGCCCCGACGCTGCGTACAACGATCTATGATACCTGGGAATCTGAGCACACCATGATTCAAGTTGGGGATGCTGAAAAGGCCACCATCCATCTTGTTGCCGTGCTCAATCCTGCAAGCGAGCAAGGTCAGAAGTGGGCATCGATCTTAAAGGTCCTCTCTGAACTCGATGGCGTCTACCTCCGCATTTTCCTCAACCCAAGAGAGAAGATAAACGAGCTCCCGGTCAAGCGATTCTACCGATATGTTCTCGATTCCTCGCCGACGTTTGACGACGCTGGCAAGGTCCGCGCTTTGGGGGCCACCTTCAAGGGGATTCCCTCTGAGGCTCTTCTGAACCTGGGCATGGACGTGCCTCCGGCTTGGCTAGTTGCTGCTAAAGATTCCGTTCATGATTTGGATAACCTTAAGCTGAGCTCCATCAAGTCCAACGTTGAGGCCACCTACGAGCTAGAGCATATCCTGATTGAGGGACATTCGAAGGAGCCCCAAGGCAGCCCACCAAGAGGTGTCCAGTTGGTTCTCGGCACCGAAAAGGAACCGCATTTCGCCGACACCATCATCATGTCCAACCTTGGCTACTTCCAGTTCAAGGCGAACCCAGGCTACTACAATATCCAGCTCAAAGACGGTCGCAGCTCTGAGATCTACACGATTGAGAGCGTCGGTGCTAAGGGCTTTGGCACCGTTCCGGGAGATGAAGGCACCGAAGTCTCTCTTGTGGACTTCCAGGGCACCACGCTATACCCACGCCTGCCCCGCAAAGCCGGAATGGAACAAGAGGATGTGCTCGAAGAGTCGAGCTCGGGTGGGGACCTGCTTTCGCGAGGCCTCAAGTTCGCCGAAGGCATCTTGGGCGGGTCCAAATCGAAGGGCAAGTCGGTGTCAGCCGAGGCGCACGCGGAGATTAACATTTTCTCGGTCGCCAGCGGTCATCTTTACGAGCGCATGCTGAACATCATGATGGTGTCTGTCATGAAGAACACCAAGCACTCCGTAAAGTTTTGGTTCATCGAGCAGTTCCTCTCGCCGTCTTTTAAGGAGTCTATCCCTCACCTTGCGGCGGAATACGGGTTCAAATACGAAATGGTCACGTACAAGTGGCCGCACTGGCTGCGGCAGCAGAAGGAGAAGCAACGGGAGATCTGGGGCTACAAGATCCTCTTCCTCGACGTGCTCTTCCCGCTCTCTCTCGATAAGGTCATCTTCGTGGACGCAGACCAGATCGTGCGCACTGACATGATCGATCTTGTCAACTTCGACTTGGAGGGGGCGCCCTACGGCTTTACACCTATGTGTGACAGCCGTGTGGAGATGGAGGGCTTCCGCTTCTGGAAGCAAGGCTACTGGGCCAACTACCTTCGTGGACAGCCGTACCACATTTCGGCGCTGTATGTGGTCGACTTGCGGCGTTTCCGCCAGCTTGCAGCGGGCGATAGGCTTCGACAGCACTATCATCAACTGTCGGCCGACCCGAACTCGCTAAGCAACCTCGACCAGGACTTGCCCAATCACATGCAGTTCCAGATTCCGATCCACAGCCTGCCGCAGGAGTGGCTCTGGTGTGAAACGTGGTGCAGTGACGAGAGCCAGAAGGAGGCACGTACCATTGACCTATGCAACAACCCCCAGACGAAGGAGCCCAAGCTGGACCGCGCGAAAAGACAGGTGCCCGAGTGGACTCTTTACGACAACGAGATCGCCGAGGTCCTGAGCAAGCACAAGAAGTCGGGTGATGTGGCAACAGGGGACGATGCCTCTCAGAAGGTGGTAGGTGGCGATGAGACGGTGCAGAAGAACCCAAAGAGCCGGAACTGGGAAGAGAAGTCGGAGACGAGAACAAAGGACGAACTGTAGACATGATAAGGGATCCCATCTACTTGGTGTACAATCATAGGTAGGTATTTAAGTAGGAAATTTACAGCGAGTTTGCGCTCTTCTCCAAAATCCTCTTGGTCCACCGGATACTCATTCCCCTCTGCCTCCCTACAGCCGCGCCTCTCCCTCCCTCTCTCTATCTCTCTCTCTCTGCCTCTCTCTCTGCCTCTCTCTCTGCCTCTCTCTCTGCCTCTCTCTCTGCCTCTCTCTCTGCCTCTCTCTCTGCCTCTCTACACCCATGTCCATAAGCACATATGCACATCGTTTCCTCTGGCTTCCAAGGCAGCCAGTCACTGCCCAGTGGCAGCCTTGCTGGTCAACACAGCCATGCTCACTTTTGCCCCAGTATAGTAAGGATTGGCCGCCCTGCCAGCCACTACGCCACATATGGACAGCAGGATCGAGGCGGCCTGCTCAGCGCTACGTCACCTGCTGGTCCGCTAACGGCAGCCACTAACGCCATCAATCGTATGGGATCCCATCGTTCCTGCATTTGAAAGGCAGCAGCGCCTGTCTGTCCGTCGACCTAGGTACTTAACCAGACTCTTGCATTTCCATCATCTTTTCTTTCTTCTATAGAGAGTGGCAAGTGTGTCAAGCGCAGAATCTACATCCCCGCGATTCACTAATTCCCGTCCTGCGTCCTTTCCGTCTGCCTTACTCGGCCCACGGCTCGCATCCTCGCCTCTGCCCCCCAGTCCTTAGCCAAGGGCCCATCCCGAATAACACCCTTCTCCCTTCCCTTGGCTCTGGTTGCCGGCAGACCCGGGCGCCCACGACTCGCCATGGGGCTTTTCAAGAGCTCCGGCGACCACCAGCACCGATCCCAGGCCTCGGTAGGCTCCGCCGTTTCCTCCTGCCCCTCGTCCTCGTCGTCTGCGTCATCCGCCGCGGCACCGGCACGCGACCGCGCCACGGCCGTTCGGACCCCGGCCCCCCAGTTCGTCAACTCGTTAGTAACGTGGGAGAAGCAGAACGAGCAAAAGCAGCCGCCGCCGCCGCAGCCGTCGAAGCCCACCCGGGGCGAGCGCGCCCAGTACGCCCACGCCGGCACCGACTGGGAGGCGCGGAACAACCCGGACGCGCGGGCCGGCGGCAAGGAGGCGCCCAAGAAGCCGTCGTGGACCAAGCGGCTCTTCAAGGGCCCCGGGTTGGGCGTTTACGGCTCGTGAGCGCGCCGCCTCGCTGGCAAGGGCCCGCGGTCGTGCCGGCAGGAAAAAGGAAAACCCTGACCGACCCGCCGCCCGTGGGGTTGCCAGGCCAGAGAAGCCGGCCCTAGCTCTGTTGCGACTCGCTGTCACTTCGCTCATCGGCTGCAGGACGGATCGGGACTAGAATCCCATCGACGGCCGCCTGGGTGCAAGCGTTAGTGCCGCGCGCCGGGCGGGCGGGCGATGGTTTTAGCCCGGCTCGGCACCGCAAGCATTTCAACTCTATGGTAACCGACGCTTAGATCCGAGTAAATTATCATTTTCGTCGCTGCAGTTAACCGATGTAGTTTAAATAGGAACGAAAATTGGAGAGTTACCCGAATCCCTTTCGTAAAACCTGATATGGACCTCGTATGAGCTACCGTTCGCACCGAGTAGCTCAAACGGGCGGTCTGGTCGGCCAGCCTCACAAATCGGCCAGCTAACTGGCCCTTAGCTCTACAAAACCATTATCATACCTCCCTGCCCCTGTATCCTGCTGGTAGGATCTAGGTATATTTTCGTTCTTTTCCTTATGAATCCATCATAGCATCGCTGGATCGTCACTCAGTCCCACCCCCTTTCGTTCGCTATGGATGTTTCACTTATGAAAAGGCACATTAGACCGGGCAAGTAAAGTCAGCCCAGGAAAGCAGGCAACACCAAGGTTAATCACCCTGTTCTCGCGGCCAGTCGATCTTCTGGGATGTTAGTTCTGGGCACGGGAGGTTGGTTCAGTTCTCAAGCAAGCTGTTGTCGGGTATTACAGGCATGCCACGTCCTCTTTCCAATATGATCTGGAATCTACGAGAGTTCAGAGATAGAGAAACCCCGTGAATTTCGACGACCTGCTGGGGCCGGGGTCGCTGGATCAAGTGTCCGTTTGTATATGAACGTACCCGAGTTTGGTCACCCAGATAGCCTGCAGGAATTGCCGGGCTCAGCTACACGCCCCTAGCCTGGCGCATACCAGGGTCTACACGTATTGAAAGCGACCGTTATCGGCCGGCTCTAGTTAAGTGACTTTAGTTAAAAAGGTATAGACGACCCGGATTCCCATAATATCAGAATCCGTATAGAGCCGTTCAGTTTTGCCTCTGGCGGCTTTAGATTATTCAGCAGAACTCGACTTATTAAGACTATTTATGTGCATCAGGTGGGAAAGCAAAATATTGAGCCAAGTTATATATAAGGCCTAGTGGCCAGTGAACGTCCATTGAATGGAACACTGGCAGTATAGGGAAACCTTTCAAAAGGACCAATGTCCTTTTATTTCTTGGCTTGTATGTTTCTGTCGAGAAGGCTTACTTAGTCGAGTTGCCCCTTGCCAGGATTTAAAAACGTTGTACCTGCAATACTCGATGTAGCACGTCTGTATTGGCTACAGAAACCCATCACATCCCCCGAGCCGCCCACGCATCCGTATTTTAGCGGTGTCTAGAAATTGAGGATGTGCTAAAGGGGTTCATCAAGTTTCGGTGTTGGGGGGATTAAGGTGCGGAAATATTAGAAAATCTTCTCCCCATTATATGGGCGCGGCTTTCCAAAGAGGCCCAGTGATTCCTACCTCGTTCTCGCTTTCAGGGCTTCTAATGCCACAAATGTACCTATCCAACCCCTGTAGCTCGCCCCTTTTCGGAACTCCGGGAAGGTCGCACGCATCTATGACACAGAGCAAAGATGCAGGAAGCCACTGATCAAACCAGTGGATACGGTTTTCCCAGACTTTCATTGATGCAATGAGACGTACCCCGTACATTGCAGAGATACCTCTCTTACGGACAGCTAGTCTACGTCGAGTACTTTCAACACAAGCACTGGCCGGTAGGCGGTAGGGTTTTCTTCTATACGCAGGTTCCAAATCGACGATCCCTCCTTCTCCACCAGAGCTTCTAGCCATATGGACGTCCCTCCCTGTACCCACGCCCCTGTTAACATTGCATCATATTGCATTATTTCAGGAGTCGTACGGCATTCTGTTGCCGGCCCCGGGGAGGACACACGCAAGGAACTGTGATACTGCTCCCCTGGTGCCGGTACTCCTTACCGATCTACTAATCGAGACAGTACCCGCCCCGATGTTGCAAATCCTTTACCTCGGGCGGCTCGGGAGGGCATGCACGGCACTTTCTGGATTTACCCATAACAGCTACCCAACGGGCCGGTAGCTGGGGTACCCCGACGTATCACATGCTCTGGTCTCGATGAGGAAGCGAGATTTGCCAAGTACGGAACTCGGCTGTGTAAGTCAGCGACAGAGTGGGAACACGAAGCTCTCGCATGGTTTCTCAAGGCGGCTGAGCCGCCAGCGGTACTGCAGAGATATCTCGCTCATGCCGCTGCAGACTCCCAAAGAGAAGCGAATGTTACCAAAACGGCCGCTGGCTGACTCGTACGCCGGATTTTGGCTCCGGATTTGGGCGCTGGAATCGCATAGCCGGCGGATGATGAAAGCCAGGTGCGCCTTCCCCGAACGATCAAGCCGGGTGGGCTTGCGTCGCATTGCGGTGCTGTGCTGAAGACGGGCCAAGGGGTGCCGTCGAACCCTCCCCCCCGGCTGAGCGGGCGCTCGCGAGTCGTGCCCATCGCCCACGTGCGGGCGGTGGGTGTGCCGTAGATAACGAAATCTCTGTAGGGCCCTGCGCGCCGTGGTTCGCTCACGACCTTATCGCGAAGCCCCCCCCGCGCGCGCGCGCGCATGACGGCGGTCGGTTTCTCGGCCGAGATGAGAGGGTGACATCCGGCGGGCGGTGGGTGTCAGGCAAGCAGCAGCTCGGCGGCGCCTGTCCCGCGCGTGCTTTTTCCGCGACGGTGGCAGCGGGAGTGGGGGAACCCGACCGCAGCGAGGGCCCAAAACAGCCGGGCCAAGAGCAGGCGCTATCGAATTGCAGAGAGTCTATGACTCGTGTATCTGGTTGTCGAGGTCAACCGCCAAGGAGGGGAGGGGGGGGCAACGGTCGGGCGGCCATTTTGGGTCGGAGGGGGGAGGAGGAGGGGGAGTGTTGAAGCTCGTGGGCGGCCGACGATGCGATTGCGGTCAATCCCGCCCAGGCCAAAGCCATGGGGATGGGACAGTTGCCGGCCGGTGCGTTCGTTCGTCCCCCTGTTCGCACGTCTTGAGATGCGATCCTCGTCAGGGCTGCTCGGCTTGGCAAACGGTCCCAGCGTCGCTACTGGTTTGCCGTAGTTCCGAAATGCATCGTGATTGAGTTAGCGTCAATACCTCACCTCACTCACATCCTGGGATGGAAGCTCCTCCTCCCATTTGGCCATTGGGACAGCAAAGAGCCTGACGAGTTACCTGCAGCAGCTGCAGCTCGGTCGTGCCTGCCAGCTTGTGTGTAGTAGTATGTGTCCCATGCGACTGCGCCCTTTCCCGGAATGTCCATCGGCTGGTGTTGGGACTGCATTTGTACTTACCTTACCACCTAAACCTCCAGTTGGACCGACTTCTAACTCCAGTCGAGGGCCCGTCAATATGGCAAAGGCGGCCTCTTTTTGCTGTCCAGTCCAACAATTGGCCGTGGGTGAAACGGGAACAGCTGGGTCTTGGCTTGTTTCCACAACTTCAGTGGCCCGAAAGAGAACCACTTCAATTTTAGCATCGCAACCCCGGAGTGGAAAACCGCCAACGACGTCCCCGTTCGAGCTACGACATTGGGTAACAGACAAGGCGACTCATCAGACCTGTCAACCACTCAGCGCGGAGCAGCATCACGGCAATGCATCATCCCCCTGGGCGAAACCCCTCCTCCCCCTTGCAGCTGTAGTGGGTGTCGGTCGCCCTGCCGTTCGTCCCAAGGGGCCATGTCACTCTCACACCATGGTGGGGGATGCGACCGACGCCATGGATGCTCTCCACGCTCTCTCGCCCTCCCCAGGGAGCTTCCCTCCCGGAGCCCGACACGTTCGGGCCCAATACCGAGTGCACATCATGGTGAACCCCCCGAACGATATGCCTATATTTACCCATCCTATACCCAGCACTGTCGCATACGCTCCCCCCCTGGAGCATGCGAGCGGCTCAGGGCCACGGCCCCACCTGCCTCATCCGTCTACCGTCAATCTGATCCGACCTGGCCTGGGGATGGGATGAGTGAAGGGCACATGGCAGACCGGACGCCGGCACGGTTGCGATATGCTGAGGCTCCCTACCCCGTGTGCCCGTCGTCGAATGACAGCGTCGCATAGCCGCATCCCTATCGCCATGCTCCATGGCCTTGCCGTGGGTACAAGAACAGCCGTCGACCCCGTGGGAATGAGCTTGTCCCGGGGTTCTGCTCGTCACGGCTCGGCTTGTTCTACATTCCCTTCGTCTCCTCATAGACTCTGAACAGCTCGCGACCCTCTTATTCGAGATCTTCCGGGCGTCATTGTCGTAACATTCGTTCTTTACCCGCCTCTCGCTCACTACTCAACTCTTCATCACCATGGGTCTCAGCCAAGTCGGAGCCGCCGCGCTCCTTTTTGCCGCCGCTGGTCGAGCTCACGACACGGGCGCCTCGGAGTCTTGCAACTGCGACAAGCCCAGTGTGACCTACCTAGTCGTGGATATGCCTCCCCAGTCCTCTGGTACCCCGGTTCCTTCGCCGCCCGTGGCTGAGAACCTCTATGTCGCTGCGGAGGCCGACACCCCCACCAGTTCCGCCCCGGCCACCGCCGAAGCCCCATCTTCCGTGCCCGCGCGCAACATCACGACCACGTACTATCCCGTGGCCGCCCCCAACGTCGACCGCTCGAGGCCCGAGAACTTCATCCCGTCCAAGAACATCAACCTGTACTATGGCGCCGGATCCAGAATGAGCACCATGGACAACACTGTCCCCAACCCCAGCTCCCAGGGCATGATCAACATGACGCTGGCTTTGAACAGCGCCGCTGTGGCTCTCGAGTACATCGACTCCATCACCAAGGTCGACTGCGACGATGACCTCATGACCGTCACCTTCAACGGCACTCAGACCTTTGACAATGCCTTGAGCGCCTGGACAGATTCGCTCGAGGACGAGTTGTTCATGATCACCAACCACGTGGGCAACTGCAACGACGAGTTCGAGCGTGGCTTTTTCAAGGTGGCCAAGATCACGTCGGATGCCGACAGCAACACCGTCTCGTGCAGCGCCGCCAAGCAGCAGGTAGCCTCGATTTCTGGTAAGTCTACAACAGCAACGCCCACGCCCGTCCGCGAGGCGCCTCGACTGACCACCGTGCAGAGTCCTGCGAGATGGACTTCTCGTCCATGCCCGCCGCCACCCTCACCAAACGTATTAGCGCCAACCCCGTGGTGCCGCTCGTCTTTGGCCACAGCATTGAGGACCAGACGCTCTTCGAGGTGGACCCGTACGTCAAGGTTAACGCCGACGAGGCCGCTTTCCACACCAACATCACTTTCTCGGGCAAGCTCAAGTACGACTTCTGGACTGCTAAGCTGAAGGAGCTCTGGTTTGATATCGACACGAGCTTCTCCGCCGATCTGCAGATGTCGGCCTATGTGCAGTCCGAGAACGAATTCAGCCAAACCTTCAACTACGCGCCCAACGACCTCGAGTTCAACCTGGTCGACGTGCCGGGCGTCGTGTCCCTGGGGCCGGGCGTAGCCTTTGGCATCGGCCTCGATCTCGCCACGTCGGGCAGGGTCAATGTAACGGCGGGAGCTGGCATCGAGCTGGCGGGCGGCAACGTGCACCTGGACTTTGTCGGCGGCGCCAAGGCCGACACCAGCGGCTGGGAGCCCGTTTACCACAGCTTCGCCAACGTCTCGGAGAGAGCCGAGGTTGGCGCCAACGTGACGACGAACATCAACGTCCAGCTGGCCCTCAAGTTCCTCGGTGGCCTCGTCGACCTCACGAGCGGTATCGCCGCTACCCCGGGCTTCAACAACCACTTCTCCCTCTCCGGCGCGCAGAACGTCGACCTCGAGAACGGCGTCGTCATTCCCAACAATACCGACGCTTGCGAAAATGGCTTTGGCCTCAAGTCCGACTTTGTCTTTGGCGTTGAGGCCTTCATCACCAAGCACTTCAGCACAGACCTGTACAACGTCACCGTGCCGCTCGCGGACAAGTGCTACAGCTTTGAGTAGGGGAGGCTCCTTTCTTGAAGGTACATGATCAGTTCCAGTACCAGTGGGTGGCGATAAGGGAGGATACATGTCGCTCTGTATGGTTAGCTGGGAGCCAATTAATTGATAATGTGATCCCGTTCTCTTATTTTCTCACGGAGGTCCACGACGTTTCTTGCCTTTAAGCCGACCAGAATTGTGTCTTTCCTAATCATCTACAGCAAGGATCGGTTCTCGTATCCGAGTCGGAAATGTACCTTATCCGTCGAGGTGGGTTGCCCCCAGTATGGCCCCCCCACGGAGTATACCCACGGAATGCCCTCGCACCCCCCCTTTTCAGAGACGAGGGGCGCTCAAGTGGCTTCAATCAGGACGACACGCGCGTGACACGTCGCCACGCCTATGGTAACAAAGTATTTATTCTCCCATATCGCCGTAGCCTGTCCCCTCCGTATGGCACCATCGCGGCTGTGCGCAGTCAGGCGGCCGCCTCGATGCGGCCCGCGGCCCAACGGTCTTTGGTACCCCTGCAACCGCCACAAACCCATTGGCCGCCACCCGCATCACGGGCGCCTATCGAAACGTGGGAACAAACCAACTCGCATGTGTTATCAGTGTTGGCTACACAACACTGGGGGAAGGGGTGGGGGCCGCCCGGTCCAGAGGCCGATGATTCCTTGAGGGCACACACACACACAGCATGACGCCCGGCCAGCGCGCATTCGTTGCCGTCGGGCTGCCTCCCCCTCGCCGTCCCCTCAAAACCCGGGGTCTGAGCCAGAGATCGGCTGGGTGTCAATCAAGTCGGTTCCCCCGTCGCATATCTGGTGTTTCTCTGCCTTTCTCCTCTCGCCTTCGAAATACGCACCTGTTGCAGTGTGTAAGGCGTAGTTTCCGCAGTGCATCCTACGGATTCGATTTTGTGCGTCCACGCCCTCCCTTTCCCGAACCATCTCCCCCAGCGGCCATGTCCCACTCCACCGGCCGCGCCCTCGTCGACGGCTTCGTTCAGCACGTCGCCGGGGCCGTCCAGCGGGCGGCCGAGGCCATGCCCGCGGCGCCCGCCGCCGCCGCCGTGCCCGCCGCCGCCCTCGCCGCTGGCGCCGCCGGCGCCTTTCTGGCCAGCGGCGTGCTCCTGGCGCCCGCGTTGGCCGTCCTCGGCTTCAGCAGCGTCGGCCCCGTCGCCGGTAAGTCTCTCGTCCACCCTCGGCCCCCCCCTCCCCCCGGGCCCACGAGGGCGTCTCCCCGTAAGCACGTTGACGGGAAACCAGGATCCATCGCCGCTGGGGTCCAGTCGGCCGGCGCCGCCGGTGCCGTCTTCAGCACCCTGCAGAGCGCCGCCATGGGCGGCTACGGCGTCGCGGCCGTGGCGCCGGCCCTGGGCGGGGCGGGCGCCGTGGTCGGCGGGTTGACGGGCGCCGGCGCCGCGGCCGTGGCCACGCGCGGGCGGCCGGGCGGGAAGGCGGAGGAGGGAAAGGCGGAGGAGGGAAAGGCGGAGGAGGGAAAGGCGGAGGAGGGAAAGGCGGAGGAGGGAAAGGCGGAGGAGGGAAAGGCGGAGGAGGGAAAGGCGGAGGAGGGAAAGGCGGAGGAGGGAAAGGCGGAGGAGGGAAAGGCGGAGGAGGGAAAGGCGGAGGAGGGAAAGGCGGAGGAGGGAAAGGCGGAGGAGGGGAAAGCACTGGTCGAGAAGAAGGGAGACGCCGAGGGGCAGGCGCCGGGGGCAGGCCCCGTGAAGTCGAAGCTGTAGCTGCGGAAGCGCCTGCGCTCGGTACGTTGCGCTCCCATGATGGCAACACCGGCTGGATTCGAGCTGCTCAAATGGGGGTTGGGCTTCCCGAAGTAACCACGACCCATTCACAGTCGGAGGGGTTTCAAGGGAAGCTAGAAGCTGTATTACTTGCGCCAGGGGTTCAGCGAAACCCACGAGACATGAAATGCAAACTTAAGGTAACTCGTAGTGACTCCGGAGTATGAGACCACTTCACTGCTCTTCTGGGGAACCGCTGCTGCTCGAAGATGCCCAACTCTGTTACTCCCAGATCTGACCTTTCCACAATTCCTTTTGACCAGATCGAAACGCGGACGCCCTTGGTACCAGGGGGTTTTCGTCCTGGTAATAGCTTGGACGCAATTGCCGATCTCTCCATTTCACCGACTCCCGTGTACCCCATCGAAAAGGGTTTTCACCGATCGCGTGAGTGGTCCGTTCTTCTGACTGGGGCTGTAGATGCCACCTGACTCCCATCGCCTCAGAACCCTCTCTCTCCTTTTCTTTCAGATGGCTGCCGCTCAGTTCTTCCATTTCTTCCCTCACCCTGGGCGCCCATATGTCTGTCCAAAACTCGACAAGTGACGATGTTGCAGCATAGATGATCTGTGCAGCCTCTTGAAGCTCTCCCACCATCATCTCAAACATCTCCAGCACTTCAGGATTTTCTCCTTCCAGTGACAGATCGTCTGTTTCGTTACCAGTGTGAGAATTCCCGGGACTCAGAACTTCCTCTGGGCTGCAGCAGGTGTGTGTGAGTCCTAAGGCTTCGAATGTGATCCATCGAATGGATAGTAGCTGGAGTTGCATGTTCAGGGCGTCCTCGAGTGGCTCGAAATGTTGCAGGATGAATTCGGCAACATCTTCGAAGGTGTCGGGACGCGGTTGTACATGATAACGATCGTTACCAAGTCGGATACCTTTCAAAAGATAAACAAATGGGGTGCAGCCGTTCTCTAAGCAAGCACAGTTGCAACCATCTTGCAAACTTGAGGGCAACACCCGCAAGATGATGTTTCCGACGTTGTCTGCCCAATCAGCGTCTTGTCTGCTGAAGCGAAATTCGAAGGCTACCAAGCACCCTATACGGTAGAGAACTGAATGTCCAGTAAATGTTCCCCGGGTTTGAGTTGAATCAGGGGACTGGCGATTGGGGACAATGAGCCGACAAATATCCGCCCCCTGATCCATTAGCCATCGGGTGAATCTTGCATGTATTTGCCGGGCTTCCAAGGGTGTTAGACCATTAAAAGGGAAATCAATGTCTTTGAAGCCCCTTTGAAAGAACACATTTGCGCTGCTCACGTCGGTCAGGAGGTGATAAATAGGTCTGAACATGTCCCTGGGCGCTGACACACCCAGTGCTGGTGGAATAGTGATGTTGCTAGCGCGTAGAAGGTCAATAATCAGAGGCGCGTCAGCGTCAGGCAGTTCATCAGCTCCAAGCAACAAGTTGTCTGTGTCGATGACTGAACGGTTGGACTGCGCGAGCTGAAAAAGTCTCTGTCGTCTGTTCCTGAAATGCGAAACAAAGCGGCGGCGTGCCCTCTCGGAAGCGTCTTTGAAAAATTGATAATGTGAGTCGCTGTAAAAAAGCACTTCGCAGTCGGCCTTCAGCAGTATCACAACGCATTCCGCGCAGTGGCAGTGGGAACACTTGCGGCGGACATAAGCATCACCGTGGACACAGTACTTGGAACTCATCATCATGGCGTACTCCAGTGGTGCCCTTTCTTTCTCATCACGTTGGTTTAGGAGCGAAGGGGTCGAAGCTGCGACCAAGAGTTGGAGGCACGAAGGTTTGTCGGCTGCAAGATGGAGGGGGGTCTGGCCGATCGAATTTTGCTCTAGCACGCTATTGGGGTGGCTCCGCAATAGATGCTCGACTTCTTCCGGGTCGTTGGCCAAGACTGCCAGGCTCAGCGGGCCGCAGTCGTAGACTATATGAATATTGTCAGCATTGCCCAGTTTAAGGCCAGAGACAGGGGTTATCACCTTTAGCCAGTGTAGGCGACAGGCCAAGAAGTGGAAGAAAATAAGTCAAGTCCCAAGAGCTCAAGGATTCTGGGTTCAAGGGAATTCCAGCAAATTCAGATTGGATAATAGTGGAAAGAGCGAGGGCCGGCTGGTAATTGTATCCGTGTATCCATGCAAGCCGAGGTAGATTTGACAACCAGGTCCGTCCTGTTTGATGTTAACGCAATTTCTTTCAAATCATACTGATTACTGAAATCCTTCATGAATAGCGCCAAGAGTGCTTACCCGCGAGGTTGTATGACGTAGTAGGTACCCCAAGTGAGCGTAGTGCCTTGTAAATCATCTCCCAGCTCCGCGTCTCAAACGCTTCGTCCGTATTCTATGGAACTATGTTAGTAATTAAAGGGCTTCGTTAGTATTAGTATCATAGAAAGTGGCTCACTTCATAGAAAAAGTAGTGAAGGGGCGTGTTGTTTCGTGAATCAACTGCGTTAGGTGTTGATCTGCCCTCGGTATAAATTTGCTTTATTTCTTCGAGAAGCTCCTTTATGCCTTCGTTGTTTCCGGAGTGATACTTTGAAGCAAGAAAAACAAGCCTCCCCAATGCTTGGAACACTGGGTCAGTCCTTCTGTCCACAGTAGGACAGTATGTGAAGCTTTGGCTCAGACTCCAACCACCGGCGCCTGAGCTGAGGGTGAAGGACACATCGATGGCGACCTTCAGAACCTCCGTGAGGCCAAAGAAGCCGAAGCCGAACTTCTGTGACTTTATGGACCAGGGGCAGTGGGATTCGTGTGCACCGGATAATTGTTCGCGGTAGAGTTGAAGAAAGCCCCAGTGAGTGCTACCCCGTTTGGCCTTTCGGCCCCTGCCAGCACAGAGGCAAACCAAATTGTCAGTTTCGCTCGAAGCAAGGCTGATGCTTTCGCGGCCTCCCAGGTCATCACACAGCTTCCTGAGCTGCGACGGTGGTGATGTCGCAACACGGAACACAGCTTGAGCTGATGTGACCTAGGTACACAGTTAGGCAAGTCTAGACTCGAGGTCGGTGTTTTGAACGCACCCGTGACAGAGCTTGTGAAGACAACCCTCCGTCTTGAGACGCAATGAGCTTGCGGAGATTTCCAATCTCTGCAATGAGTTCAGAGTTTTGGGCGATGAGGGCGGTATTGTGATTCTGGGTGGCGGAGACGATTGTGGACAGTGTAGTTTTGAACATCGTCAAGTGATTCTCTACTCGGTCGTAGTGATCGCGCTGCAAGGTATTGCTCTTCTCGGAGAACTGACGGATTGACATCACATCGGATCTGACTGAGTGAAACTCGGCAGAAAAGCCGTGGATGCTGGTTGCAACCTCCTCAAGTGTTTTCTCGCTGCGCTGAGCAATGTGTCTGCACACAGTGTTAGAGTTGGCCAGTAAACGACGGGATACCAACGTACAGTCCCAGTCCTTCCAGGGCGATTTGCAGTGTCTCATTCGCCTGATCTAGCCGCTGGGACAGCTGCTGGACCTTGGACTGCTTGAATGGATAGCTCAACTTTTTCGACCGGTCTTGCAGCTTTTCTTTCCACGTTTGAGCGTTTTTGTATCCGGCCAGCTGGGCAACGAGGGTCTCGAGGCCTGCGAGCTCATCTTCGCAAATCTTTATGCAGTCCGCAACGGCCCCCTGGGGATGGTTCAGCGGTTGCGGAGAGGAGACGGTCGACTTGACGGAATCAATGATGTGCCGTAGAGCGTCATTCTTTCGATGGACGGCATCCAAGTCCTCTTGGCGGCCTTTCAAGGCATCGACGTATGTGCTGATACCCTGTGTTACTTCGATGCCCAGAGACAACAGCCCGGCCACAGAAGCGGCCAGAGACAAAGGGTCAGCCATGATGACCAATGCAAGACATGTTAAGTCAAGTGATGAGGATGGGAAAAGTCTCGAAGAGTGCCGCTCGATGCACTTCTGACTTGGGCGCCTCGGGAGGGGATGATGGTAATTGATTTGGGTCAGTTCAGGAGAGGCTGGGAAAATGTGATAATGTTGGGCTGACCCCGCGCGCGAGATCTCTCTCAGCCCCTCCAGAAACACTGCCGCAAAGACACGTCACATGATGCGACCAGGCTGGTATCTATGCCTATTGATTGGGCAGATAAGCCTCCAAAAAGTGCCTTGCCTGCCCTCGCTCATATGCGTGCCAAGGCCTCTGTTGCATAGTGCCTAGCCTGTCATATCGAGGGCTGTGGAGCCTTCAACTGCGAAGGCTTTCAGCTAGGCTTCATTTCCGTCTCTACAAAACGTGAAAGTGTCCGTTTCACAGTTTCGTAATGATGAATTTATCGGGGTTCCCAGTCACAGGATTCGTTTCTAATTAGGTAATCAGTCCCAGCCGATTTTACACGCTGTGAGTGAAAGCGCGAGTGGGCCCGAATATTGAGCGGAAGAAGGGCGCGGGACCAGGGGAAAGAATCATAGAAGACAGGGGTCTCAATAGGAAAACAGCGAGGGCAACGGGCGGGTGGAAACTGGTTATAAAGGGGAGGGGACCCAAACTAGAATGGAGTGAAGGGGAAGGATTAAGTGTATTCAACCTCCACTTCTGCCCTCGGTCTCCCTGGAGCTTCTACAGTATCTATGTGCCCCTTCTTGCCTACACTTTAAGGAACCCCTTCAGTAGTAGCTGGGAACACCGCATGGAGTTTTCCTTTAGGAGAAGCACCCTGCTCTCTCGTTTCCCAGCCGTCGAGAGCACAGTAAGGGCCATGCTCATTAGCTAGCATTACTAGCCGCCGAAGATTTGCTGGGGAGGGGGAGGGGAGAATGCGAAGTTAATAGAGCAAAATTACTAACCTCTGTAGGCGTTGGCATTCGAAACCTGCTTGACTCATTGGGGTAGTGGTGAACCTTAACTCCACTACACTCGTTCTCATTTAGCACCATTTATTTTGACACTGCAAATACAGGCAGGCGTCACTCCGGGAAAGAAAGCATAATTACGCTGCGAGATACAGGAAACGGCCTCTCAATCAACGAGGGTGATACAAATGGATCGAAAACAAACTTCGGCCTGCTCGCATCCGGAGCAACATTCTATTTTGCTCGTAGGTACAGGAAAACGGCTATCGGACGTAATAGCCGGGGGAATCATCCAACATGCTCAAGGGGAGGTCGTCGTCAAAGCGTTCACAACATGGCCGCCACGGCGGCGGCAGCGCCCAACATGCCCAGGCCAACCCCACCGGCGCCGGCGCCGCTGATGCCGGTCTGGGTGGCCACGGCCTGGGCCACGACGCTGGAGGCGGCCTCGACCTCGCTCTTGTTGGGCTTGTCGGTCATACGCTCGCAGATGTCGGCGAGGGCGTTGTCGGCACCTGGTGATGGCCGGGGGCCGTGTGTGTCAGCGAGGGGAGAGTGGGGGGAGGGCTCGTTTCCTTTCTTCTTTCCGGGGTCCGTTTCCACGTGGAAAGGGAGGGAGGGAAATAAAAGGAGAGGGGGGCTCTCTTTGCTTACCGGGGGCTTTGCAGTCCTCGCGCGCCAGGCAGGCGCCCATGCGGAAGGGGGTCTTGACGAGGCTCTTGCAGAGGCAGTCGAAGTCCTCGGGCTTGCAGCCGGCCTTCTGGGCCGCCTCGTTGTAGCAGCGCATGGCGCAGTCGGGCATGTCCTTGACGATCTTGTCGAGCGTGTCGTCGTCGCCGGCCACGCTGGCGGCGGCGCCGGCGGCGAGGATGGCGACGGAGAGGATCTGGAAGCGCATGATGGATGAAAGGTGGTCAGGCGTTTTATGAGCTTAGGTGAATAATAAGTAAGATGATTCAGATGGTTTAGATAATTCGATAGTTGATAGTTGTGGGCTTCGAGGATAGATAGGAATGAAAAGTAATATGATCAATCCATCCATTGGGGGCCGTCCCTCTCTCTCTCTTTTGTAGTCCCGCGGGGTTGAAGATCGTTACTCTCGCCGTCTCACATAGGCACGCCGTCACCCAGAGGCAGCCGTGTAGAAAATACCAGCATTACGTCGCGTCGGGGCCGTGTTGGTCGGGGGGGGCCCACGTTCGAGCCCGGGATCTCATAGGCGCCGCGATGGCCAACCCGCAAGTACCGCGCATGCGCGGGTCCGCCGATCCGGTAAGCTTAACAGTATACTCTGACCAACTCAACGCCCCCTGGGACCGGGGGGCTCGCCGGGAAATCGGCACTCACGGCGGTCGAGGGCCGGCGGTAATTGGTCAGGGCCGAAAGGGGGGGCATTGAAAGCGTGCGGGCCGGTTGGACTCAGCCCGACTTTCCTTACGGCAGGGAATAGTAATAAAATGGGGGGGAGCCTGGCGATCTTCTCAAACGCCACTAAAACACCGCCGCTTGCCCACATTTAAATTGACGTCAATCCACACCCCCACGGGTATTTTGGGACCGCCAGGGTTTTCCCAGATCTCTACTTATACTTAAGATGCAGGGTACCTATGTTTTAACTTGTGTGCGACGGTGACGGCAGTGCTTGAACAAGACTTTATAGGTATGTTTTGCTGCAGGCAGTAAATGGTACAGAACAATCTCATGTCCAAGACGATGTAGAGTCTTCATGCCTCTCTATCTCCACTCGATCGGCGGGTGCCGTAAGCTGTTGGTTGTCCGTGTTGTTGCCTGGTGCCGCACAGCCGGGTCCTGAACCGTGGAGGCCAAGGCCGTTGGTTCTCATGGCGCCCATCACAGCCCGTTTTGACGTACTATGATCAGCCGTGCTTACTTCCAACCCCAATAAGTACTTCAGCCATAGATGTCCAATGGGGAGGGGCAGTATACACCCGTACAGCACAATGAGATAGCCCCCAGACACGCGTGATTGTGGCAATAGTTGGCGAGTTGCAGTCAACAGATGTCCCGGCAAGGTCAAGGCTTAGCAGTGACTGCCAGCCGCTCTCTACCTTCCATGATTCCAGAAACCGGGGAGGACGTGCATCATAGGAAGAGACACCGTCACATAAGTATCAAATGTTCGTGCCAAGAATGAGGCGGTTGGTCCTCGACGAACGGCCACACGAAGCTGGAAGACGGGGACTGTTCAGCTTGTATGCCCGTCGTGCCAGATACGGAACGATCTTCCAGACCTGAATGAAATGCCACCCTCCTAGTTACAACAAGTGCGATGTGGTGGGTTTTCTCAGTCTTACCGGCCCCATGGTTCTGCACTTCGCTGCTGTCACAAAGGGTGTACAAAGGCATCACGCCCAGCTACTGTACATAGGCGCATGGCCTGGGACTCGGTTACTATTCCAGCCTTCCCTTATCAAATCACCGTAGGAGCTCGGTGAGCCTCATACGCAGTCACCATCACGGGGGCCTCATGTGCACCACACAGTCAGCGCCGCTTTTAACGCCCCAGCGTTCGGATGCACCGTCTTCCCAAACCGTTGTATCCTGACCAACATACGATGAGAATTGGGGTCGATGGCATCACGAACAGTTTGTTTACCTCGGTAATGCCTCAAACCTCTTCTCAGCGTAGTGGGTGAGGGGGCTATCACGATGCACCAGCTGACAAGAGGCAAGAGGGCCATACGAGAAGCCCTTACATTCGGTAGAACACAGAATTCTCATGCTGAGTTGGGGGCGTGAATAGAGTCACCCAGCGAGTATAAGAGACCCGATGTCATCGTGTTTTCCTCTGGTCCGTTTGTCTCTTCAGCATCACTCCCATAGCCATAAACAGCCCGCCGCCTCTTCGCAACCAACCCACTACTCTTTCTTTCCACAGACTTTCGAGCCTCCGCTTTCTCAATTTACCAAACGCCATCGAGATGCAGTTCTCCGCCATCGCCCTCGTCGCCCTCGTCGCCGGCCACGGCCTGGCGGGCCCGGCGCTGTCGCCCCGGGCGCGCGAGGTGGCCGGGACGCCCGACGACGTCCTGATCGAGGACTCGATCAAGCTGGCCCTGGCGGCGGACTGCAGCGCCCTCGCCTGCGCCGGCGTCATCGCCAACGCCGCCTGCATCGCCGGCGGCATCGCCATCCGCAAGCCCGCCACCGTCGTCAAGTGCATCTCGGGCGGCGCCTCCAAGGTAAGAAAGAAAGGGAGAGAGAAAGCGAGAGGGAATTTTCCTTCGAAACGTAACAACCGCCGAGACCGGGGCTAACGCCATGCACTACTGCTACAGGCCTGCGAGTGCGCCGGCTGCGTGCCCGAGCTCGGCGACTTCCTCGAGGAGCACGGCGTCTGCTAAACGCCTTGACCATTGGGTATGCAGACTTGGTTACTCTGGTTGCTCAGGGGGCGCCAATAAAGGGTGAGGGCCGGTCAGAGGGGGAAAGGTGCATACTGGGCCATTCCAGTATGGCACCGGTGGGAGACTTACAAGTGGTTCACAAGGGCAGACTGGCAGTTTTTTGTTTGTTTTAGAAATTTCGTACCTAGGTCACCACGTTCACTTGAATTCAGCATTTCTTTCCTCTTCTCATTACAAGGACAGCAAGCACTTCCGATGTTGATATAAGGCCCGCATATGCTAGAATATCTCAAAAGATCACAATAAAGTTTCATATGAAGGGACTTCTTAGAAGACAGTGGAGCGACTGAGAACCTCTTGAATCTAACACATCTGTGTGAATATCCTGTAGCTTTTATCGTAATACCTTTTCGTCCACTATTCTGTTTCTGTTTAAATCCCCGGCTCCATAGCGCTAAGTTCACTTCTGCACCGGGTATCACATGCTGCTAAACCTCTAAATAGAAACAGCAACTTGGCTGCAAGGATGCCAACACTCTTGCCGCGCCAGGACTACACGAGGGGGGAGGGTTTTGGGACGGATAGGGCCCGGCGACTTCCGACTAGGGCTATGTGTGGCGTAGCACCGAGACGGGAAAGAAAAAGCTTACTTATCCGGACATGGGTGTCTGAGTCGTGCGAAGGCTATTTATCCGGGACCCCGGGGGATGGGGTGGGTGGCAGTCTCGATGTTGGCCTCCCGCCCGGCGCATCCCAATGGTCCATCCCGGAAGTTTCTTCAGTTGCTATTGAACGATAGGCGGGGGAAAATCCGCGGTCGCGTAGCTGCTGCGACCCGCCACGGGTAAAGCCCCGGAGAGGCAACGTCTTGAGAGGTGATCCTGGCTCTCTTGATACTCCACTACCTATGTCCTGCGAGGAAAGATCACGCCACTAGCATGAGACGGATATCAAGCAGGTGCGTCCGAATCGACGTTTTTGGGTTGGCGCGCGCTAGCCCTCCAGTTATGTAGAGAATAATACAAGAGCCGAATCGACGCTCATAAGGAGTGCCGATGTTCAGAAAGAGTGCCGACGCCCGGCTATCGACTGGCACTTTGGACACTTCGGATATGTTGCCCGGTTCCACCCAGGTGAGGTCTGACTACTTACACCATTCCACAACCGACTCATCTTTCACCCGCTGTTCATCAGCAGCTGGCTACTTATCCAGATATGGGCAGAGGGGTAAATGGGAATATCGGACGTTCTGGCCGTCCAACGGGCCCATCGCCGCCGTTGCAAGGCCATATAGTACCCCGACATCATGTGTGCCTGCTCAGGGTGACCTGGACTAGCGGTATGCGCGGGTGAGTCCGCGGTTTTTAAGTTTACGGGGGCTCGTCTACCAGTACCAACTCAATTCACGGTTCCATCAATGAACCTCCATGAGGCCCACGGGTTGCTTAAAACTCGGCAGCAGTTGGTCCTTACGCATGCTCGGGCCTCTTCGATTTGGGCCCTCTTTTTCCAGGGTCTATTACAAATCCATCAGCCTTTTGGAAACAGCCAGCTTGGAGTGTTATCCCTTCGCCATGTCCGACACCGAGCTCGAACGCGACTCGTCGGTACGTCGTCGTATCTCTTCTCCAGGGTCCAGGAGACAGCTCCAGTCGTCTCCCTTCGGGCAACAGCGATAAGCGGGTGGATGCTAACCCGCCCACCCTTCAGTTTCTCCTCGAGGAATGGATTCTCTATGACATCGTCGTGGCCGTCCTGGCCTTGCGGTTCGCCGTGCGCTTCAAGACGGTCGGCTTCCGGGGCCTGCAGATGGACGATCTCTTCGCCTTCTTCGTTTTCATCACCTACACCTACGACGCCATGACGGTACACATATCGTGTAGGCCCCCCCTCCCCCGGCGTTAAGCCTCCGTATATGCGCACCGCTAACCGGCGGAAAGTTGAACTGGGAACCAACGTGGAGGCGGCAGCCTTTCAACTTCAGCGACGTATGTTCGTTCGACTGGGGGACAGCCGGCGTCGGACACCGTGTATATAAGCGGCTAGCAACCGGAGGCCTCGTCACAGCACTCACCCCTCAAGAGATCGAGCAGTACAGACTTGGATCCCAACTGGAGTTTTCGTCATGGTACACCTACACGACCCTTCTATGGTCTTTGAAAGGCACCATGTTGTTCTTCTTCAAGCGCATAACCACTGGCCTGTGGCAGGCCCGGCTGGTCTGGTGGCTGCTCTGGGTCTGTCTCGGTTCCTACCTGTTGGTCCTGCTCACAGTCCGCTACTCCTCGCCGTCGATCCCCCACGAATCCCGGCTCACCCGAACTGCAGGTTACCTTTGGGTGCTACCCCATCCACAAGAACTGGCAGTGAGTAATGCCCCCTGGGCTCCTGAAACCTCCTCGCGCTAATATATACACCTTTTCAGGGTTCTTCCAAGTCCTGGAAGTGAGTTTTCACACCCATACTTAAGAACGGGCCACTGCCGGTCGCCTGAGGCTGATGGTCGGTGGCCTCTGAAGTAGAGTGCACCGTCAAGATTCAGAACATTCTAGTCACAGCGGTGCTGAATATCATGTAAGTGCATGGTGCCACAAGCCCCTGGCCGGACCAGAACCTCGGGTAACTGATCTCCAAAGCACCGACGCCGCTATTCTATGCGTCCCCCTGCGCCTGCTGCGGACACTGCAGGTACCCTGGAGGAAGTAAGCCCCCCATCCCCTTTTCTATCCCCCGCGAGGGTGATCGCTTCAGATCCGATTCCTATTGCATCCCCAGCTATCCGCGGCGTCCTATCCCTAACAAGGGATGCATTTCGCCACAGGAAGATGATGGTAGGCCTCCTCATCTGTTCGGGCTTCTTCCTCATCGCCGCCACCATCGTGCGCGTGATCCTGACCCTCGGGGCGCGCCCGAGCGTCGTCAACATCAACCGGTGGGGCGTGCGCGAGACCATCGTGGGCATCTTCTGCGTCAACCTCGCGATCCTGCGGCCCATGTTCCGGGCCGCCTTCTGGACCGGCAGGGAGCCCGCCGTCTCGTCGTTGTCGTCGACGGCGTCGCCCTACCCCCCCGGCGGCGGCGGCCGCCGCGCCCGGCCCCGCACCCGCACCCCTGCCGCCGCCGCCCTCGGCCCCTACGAGATGACGAACGGCAGCCGGGACGGCCTCCGGGGGACCGCGAGCCACGACTGCATTCTCGGCGCCGACAAGCCCCTCGGGAACGACATCTACGTCGAGACCGTCTACCGCATCCAGACCGAGGCCTCGCACCGGGACCCTGGCCCCGAAGGGTGGGACACGGGCGGCCAGGGGTCGAGAGTCGACATCTACGGCGCTGCAGATGCGGTATGACCACCGGCACGACGCCGAGAGACCACCACCTTGGGGAATTACTTAAAGTGGGGCAACTCGGCCGTTTCTTTTCGCAGGGCGTGCATACATCACGACACAAAAGTTCCTGGAGAAGTGGGCATGGCTTCAAGAAGGAGCATCTCAGGGGGTACCAACCAAACCTAGCAAAGCTGCAGTGGCCCCCTAACATCAATCACTTGTAAGATACTGTTTTCTTAAGAGGCACTTCAAGCCTTGTCTCCCAAGGGACAAGGGCGGGGACTTACAAGGTCACACGCACTCACAATGGGTCACGGGCCAGGACTTTGAGAATGGTGGGGGAACGACTATGATGAACGTATTACCACACGCTGTCACCTGGCTTCCGTCTGCTGTCCCCCTACGTTCCTACTTCTTTTGTCAGCAACGCGGCGTGCCCGCAGTAGTGTGGCTTTTCGGCAGACACGACACGAAGACTCCATGCCGTCATTTCCCGGCCGGTAAGCTATCTATACCTGGCCCACGGCGCCGCGCCTTGGAGCGGAGTCAACCACACCGACAACCATCACCATTGACAAGGGACATATCAAGGGATAGCCCTCCCCGTGTACAATAGAGGGTGGGTTGGGTTGGGTTGGGTTGGGTTGAAGCCAACCCCATGGGGCTGTGTTAGTATTGCCGATGGGCCGGTTGAGACTTCGGGTGTAGACAGGCAGTTGGCAGGTCCCGGTAGGGCAACTAGACCGGCAGCTCTCAGTCCGGCGACCCGGGGGAAAGAACGGATCGAGGAAACCGGGCGGAGGGCAAATGCTTTTAGTCAAGTGGTATGTTGCCGTGACGGCTTTCCTGTTTGAACCAAGGAGAATAATCCCCGGCGCCCGTGATAGTCGCCCTTCGGCTATAGGCGGCCCCACATGCCGTTATAGTCCCCCATCCCAACCCCCCCCCCCCCCTGGGAGTGCGACTTTTTAGGAAAAGGTTAATCCGACTACACAATTAGCGGACGGCGTTTCCGTTGGGCCCCCCAAGCGTCACCGGAGAGCCCTGCACGCGGCTCCCAGTGCCGGACGGGGAAAGTCGCCACAAGTCTGTCTCGTCTGTACTCCCGAGGGACGGGCGAGCGGGCGTCAAGTCCGCGTTACCCAGGCCCTTCAGAGGCGTTAAAACACCTGTACTACTTCCGTCGCCCGTGACGCGGAAAGGGGAGGGGGGGCCGGTGCCTGCGCCGGATTCGCTGACCGGTTGGCGGACTCGAGCCGGTACCAAGATAGAACGGGGCCTCGGTCGAAGGTTGCTTTGCGTTCCCGACTGGCTAGTAATAATAGATAGGGCTTAGCGTCGTCCGATACATTGGGTTGGATCTTGCCCGGCGAGTCGCCGGCGCTCTGGATGGAAGTAATAACCATGCAGGTGGATGGGGAAACGGGCTTTCGGGATGGGGAATCCTTATTCCCGGCGGGGTCGGAGGGCAAGGCTCGATCCAGGGGCTCGGATAGAGAACGAGGAGCCTCCCCCCCTCCCTCTCCCTAGCCCTGACACCAGATCGATGTGATAATTGTCCCGTGCTTAGGAGAGTGATACCTCAATCGGCCGGACCGGCCTGCGTGCGGCCTTATCCCGGCTCCCTACATCTTGCTCAAGAGCCTCACCGCCACGGGGGCCAAGAGGGCCTAGTCGTCGGGGGGCTTCCAGCTGGGATTGGCCGTGCAATTTATTGTGCTGACGGGCGTGTAGCCAGACCCGTCGCTTCGCTCGGGAACCCTTGTAGGGCTTTGTCCAACCCCTGTCGGGGCCATCGACGGCGGGAAAGGGTAAAAAAAAAAAAACTCTGCCTCCCGGCGACCCGAGCCGACGGGCCGGGAAACGCCAAGAGGCTGGTTTTTATACCACCGCGCTACTCGTCTTTCTTTTTTTTTTTTTCTGCACGGCAATCGGTCATCCCCGGTGGAGCCCGGATGCTGGCCCCCGGCCGTCGTCGATCCTGGTCGTCCTCGTCGTCGTCGTCCCCTCCTCCTTCTCCTCCCTCTGCCCCTCCTCCGCGAATCCGGAGGCCGGGTATGGAGCCGAGGGGAACGAATCGGGGTTGCATTCTACGCACCCCAATACCGGTGCAATATTCGGGGAATACGTCGTACCGATAGAGCCGTTCCCGCGAGGTCCCTTTTCCGAGAAGAGGCTAGACGCCGAGGCGGCCACCGGTCCGCTGTCCTGCCGCCCCCCAATTGGCTCAAAACTGTCATCAGTCGTATAGTACATAATCAAAACCCGGCCTCCCAGCCCAAAAAAAAAAAAAAGCCCCCTCCTGCGTGCGGGGAGTGTTGGTCTGCGCCGCAGCGCCGCGTTGTTCTGAATGCGACGCTCCATGCGCCGAGGACTCCAATCCGCACCCGGCCCCGACTCTACGCTACCCTGAACTCCTCCTCCCTGCATTGGCTTTTGCGGCATTAGGTGGCTGCTGTACGCAGGGGGTTGACTCTGAACCGACCTGGACCCCAGTTCCGTGAGGGCCCAGATAGGTCGATCCCGCAGGGCTAGAGAGAGTATCGCACGATGAACATGGATGGTTCCCAACGGTTGCGGTGTCGTGGTGGCCGGTTCCGTGGTTTTTAAAAAAAGAATCGATACCCCCCGGCGCGCCCTTGGTCCCTTCCGCCCACGCATTGGTTCTCCAGTCGATCCGCGACTTTGTTTGTGACTTCTCGAGAAGTCTTGCGGGTATTTCCTGGCGATGCGTTTCTCAACCCTTTTCTCGCTGGCCTTCGCCTGCGGCCCGCTCGCCGCGGCAGTAGCACTGGACGCGTCCCAGGACGCCACGGCGGTGCTCGCCGAGCTGCAGAACCAAACCATGGCGGCGCTCGAGGCGGCGGCGGCGGCGGCGCCACCTCCGGTAGAGGAAAGAAAGCGATGTTCACTGGCGCGGGCCGGCGTGCGGCAAGACTGGTAGGCCTCCCCCTCCGGTGCCCACACCAAACCTCGGCGCGTACCTGGGGCGGACCTGGTCGCTGACGACAACCGCCAGGGAACACTTGTCCAAGCCGCAGAGGAAGGACTACATCCGCGCCGTCCAGTGCCTGCTCGACGCGCCGCCCCGGCTGACGCGGTACGGCTGGGCCAACAAGAACCGCTACGACGACTTCGTGGGCGTGCATATCAACATGACCCTGTCCATCCACGGCACCGCCAACTTCCTCACCTGGCACCGCTACTTCGTCTACCTCTGGGAGCAGGCCCTGCGCGACGAGTGCGGGTACCGCGGCTACCAGCCCGTAAGCCATCCCTCCTCCACCTGCAGAGGGGCCGACCACCCGGTGAAAGTGCGCGGCGATGCAAGATACCACCCTTTGCTGACTGGCCTTTCCCCCTCGGGACCGTGCAGTACTGGAACTGGTTCAAATACCAAGACGACCTGGCCAAGTCGCCCATCTTCGACGGTAGCGACACCAGCCTGAGCGGCGACGGCGAGTTCTTCTTGCACAACGGCAGCATGGCCGCCAACCGCACCATCTACTTGCCCTCGGGCAAGGGGGGCGGTTGTGTCAAGTCGGGGCCGTTCAAAAAGTTGGTGCCCCCTTTTTCTTCTTCTCCGGCCCTTGTCCATGTTCTAGTCCCCCCTGAGGAACCTTCGGCTAAGCATGGGCCACACTGCAGCATGACGCTCAACCTGGGGCCCATCCGGCCGGGCATGGACGGGCTCCCGTCGGTGGGGAGCATCGCGGACTGGAACCCGCGGTGCCTGCGGCGGGACCTGACGATGGCGTCGTCGGCGCGGTTCCTGACGACGGCGGGCCTGCTCAACCTCACGGTGGGGCGGGCGTCGGGCAGCATCGCGGCCTTCCAGGACGAGCTCCAGGCGGCGCGCACGGCGCCCGACTTCCAGGGCCTGCACGGCGCGGGCCACTACTCCATGGGCGCCGACGGCACCGACGTCTACGCCTCTCTCAACGACCCGGCCTTCTGGCTGCACCACGCCATGCTCGACCGCGCCTACTGGCTCTGGCAGGCCCTGCACCCGCACGAGGCCGCCACCATCGCCGGCGGCACCGTCATGCGCGACCCCGCCTCCCCGCCCGGCACCCTCGACGACCCCCTCGACGTGCGCGACCTGGCCGACCACCTCCCCCTGAGGGACCTGCTGGATACGCTCGGCGGCTCGCCGCTGTGTTATATCTATGCGTAGTGAGCGGACTGGACAGGAAAGGAAACAGCGCCGGGAATAGGGGGCCAGTCAGGGAGGGGATGGCAACAAATCCCTCATTCCTTTTGGTAGACGGCGACCGTTGCCATGCAGTGAAATCCCTCGGTGCTACACAAAGGCTCCGTCGACGTAGGTAGATATCCAAACCGAGGGTTGAGTGTGATGTTGTTCTATTGAAAATCGAGAAGAGCTCCATCCGCCCCAACGCCGTGCCGCTCTACTTAATATGCAGTTGGTACAAGATGCCGAATCCGGCCGTTTGCTGTGCTCGGCCCGTCTAGAAGCGGGAGATATGGCGACCGAACAGCCAGGTGATGGCCCAGTGCACGGGCACCATGATCTTGTTGCGGATGGTCATGCTTTTGGTGAGGTATGCGGTGCGCCAGAGGACCCAGGCGGCCCAGCCCTTGAGGTCGTCGGCGCTGCTCTGGTGGATGGCCTTCCAGCCGCCCAGGTACGTCATGGTGCCCCAGTTCTTGAACTTGAAGGGGGCGGCGCCGACGTCGCCCTTGTTGAGCCGCTTGGCCAGGTGCGTCGCCTTCTGGCTCGCCACCTGCGCCGTCGCCGGCAGCGCCAGGTCCGCGAAGCTCGCGCAGTCGCCGATGGCGAAGACGTCGGCCATGGCGGTCGCGCTGGCCTCGCGGCACTTGTCCGCCGCCGTCTCGCCCGGCACCACGTGCACCCGCAGGTGGTGGTCGGTGAAGATGGACCCCGTCTTGGGGTCCCGCTGCAGGCGGACGGAGCCGCCGGCCGGCTTCTCGGTCCCGACCACGGGGGGCAGGTCGAACGTCTTCTGCGTCAGCTTGTCGACCAGCGGGTTCTGCATGAGGCCGGTGGACCACACCACCATGCCCGCGTTCACCTCCTCGTCGCCGTACTCTTTGATCTTCATCTTCATGCAGCCTTCGCACTCCTCGTCGGGCCGGATGCGCTCGAGGTGGTGTTCCGTCTTCACGTGGATTCCCTCGCGGTGGAAGGTGTTCATGGCGTACGCCGCCAGAGTCTTGTCGAACATGGGGAGGACCTTGGGGGCCACGTCGTAGACGGTGATGTTGACGAACTTGATCAGCGCCGGGTAGACCTTGGTCAAGTCCTCGTTGATCAGGTCGTGCAGCTCGGCCGCGTACTCGATGCCGGTGGGGCCACCGCCGACGATGGCAAAGTGCAGCAGCTTCTTCCGCTCCTCGTCCGTCGTCGTGGGGAGGGCCGCCTTCTCGAAGTTCTGCAGAGCCTTGTGCCGGATCTTACGGGCATCGCTGACGTCGCGCAGAAAGAAGGCGTGCTCCCGGACGCCCTCGATGCCGAAAGTCTGGCTGTAGGACCCGCAGGCGATGACCAGCTTGTCGTAGGGGACTTCGAACATGTCCCCTTTCTTCGGCTCCTTGCCGGCAGCCGGGAGCAGCCGGGTCCGGGCCGCCAGGTCGTCCGAGACGTTGGCCTCGACCCGGATGACCTTGCGATTGAAGTCGATGTCATCGCCCCAACCCTGGACGTCTGTCAGCCAAACCGGCCGTCGGCACTTCGGGCCCGGCACTACGCCGGCCAAATTTGCGGTGGGCCTGCCCAGTTCCCGGGTACTTAAGTACATAGGTAAGGTACTTAGGTAGGTTAGGTACTTACCTGGTGGAAATCGTCGAGCCGGAGCCTCCTGACGGACTCCAGAATGGCTCTGAACTCGAGCGTGCCCACTGCGGACCCGGCAAGCAGCGGTGTGAAGACAAAGTAGGAGCGCGGCGAGATCATGATGCGCTCGTACTTGTTCGGGTCCAGCGTCCGCGCAAAGCCGTACCCGGCCCACCCGGAGCCGAGGATCACCACGCGCTCTTTCTGGTCTGGAGGGCGGGAAAGCCATGTCAGTACCGGGCTGCGCAAGTCGTCCAGAATGACGCACCAGCACACCGAGGCCCAAACTTACTCTGCGTCTTCTCGACCACCGGCACGGTGCTCGCGAGGCGGACGCCACCCGCGACATGTACGAGGTCGCATGCCGGCGTCCAGAACGAAGCTCTCGCGGCCGGTCTTGCCCTCGTCAAGAGGCTCCGACCAGCCACAGCTGCGCAACGGCTCGGGGTGGAGGACATGGTGTGCGTTCGTTGGCAACGATACTTGAGTGTCGACAGGACGAGCCGGAAGCGGCTCTCCTATAAGTAGACCTCAGCAAAGACGGCGATACCAAGGTACAGAGGGCATCATTGTAGGCCCTGCCCCAATGATGTCAAGCTGATGGGTGCTCGATAAAGGTCTTGTGGTAATTGGACGAAGCGGCCCCAGCTTGTCAAGCCTGCATGTTAACGTGGGGCCGAACGGTCCGGGTGGTTTTGGTGGTTTTGGTGGTTTTGGTACGTGCGACCGATATAACCCGGCAACTGGCCCTCCCATGTCATGCACGCATCCATAATAGATGATGAGGTCGTCTACTGTTACCCGATTTACATACCTAGTGCCACGTTCCATCCATGTTAATGGACCGGAGGACCAGCTGAAAGACTAAATTTCCGCCCTGCATTTCAGCTGTTACTTGCATGGCCGTATCAGCCCTACCAACCAACCCCGAAATGCCCAATGGCTCCTTACGCGGTCGCAACGCGTGGCTCTGGTGAACCGGGTCGAGACGGACGCCGCCACGAAAAGTCCCGACAGCGGGACCTCCTCTGTTGGCACCAGCGGGCAAAACCGCTTGCGCAAACTCCCGGATCTCTCTGTCGGACCTGCTTACCCGGTGGCATCCGAGCGTACTGTGTAAAAGGAGACGGGCGATCAAGTCGGCGTGTAGAATGCGCTGCGCTATCTACTAGGAGATGGCCCTCGGAATCTCGGAATCTCCTTACAAAGTCACGCTAACGCGCCAACGGTGGGCTGCACTGCAATCTCCGACATCCAACGAGTCTCTTCATTCACATTCCATCCCCGGCCTATTCACAGACAACACAGGGCTGGGGGTTGTCTGGCCTCGGACGACAAGATACGTCCCTATCTGCTAAGTAGCGTGCACATGCCCGCCCACGGGTATCTCGACCCGTCTCTTGCTGATCCAGTTTCGGATCGAGCTGGTCTTCCGACAGGTATGTTCCGCACCTTTGCCGATATACACGGGGAGCCCGCCTTTCGAGTAAAAGGGAGAGGGGCTAAAGTCTCCCCCGCACTGAATGGACTGCCGGATGAGATCCATACAATGCTCCAGATGGTCCTGCTCGGAAACAAGGGTGCTGTTGGCCATATACTCACTCGGGTGCTCGGCGCCCGGGTAAAGTATCGGCGTCAGCGCTTTGCGGATGCTGTTCACGCAGTGAAGCGTGTGGAACATGTACAACCTGAAGGTTTTTCGCAAGGGTCAGAAACGCAATCCGTCGTTCAGGCAGAGAGGGTAGGCGACGGACTCGACAATCGTTTGCCCGGTGCTGGGCAGGGGGGTCAGCTCCGGAGCGAAAGGCGCAGCCTCCTCGGGAGTCATGACGAAGAGATGCTCTGGCCGCCATTAGCACAGCTTCTCCCGTAGCGAAGGAAGCCGGGGAAAGACGTACTGTCCAGAAGTGCGGACCAGGCAGCATCGATTTCCGGACTGGGCGGGCCAAAATACTCGACCTCGGCATCGTGGACCCGATATACGCGCGGCGCATCCTCGTCAAAGGTCAGGGCTCCGGTAAACCGGACCTGCTCGTACTCAATGAAGTCGCGAGCGTCGGCCATGTCGGTCGGGAAGTACCGAGCCCGCCCGTTCCAAGCCCTCTCAAAGAGCAACGCTCCCGTGACCAAGCACAGCAGCCCCGTAAGCCCCCACGAAAGCACCAACGAAAAGGCCCGATGATTTCGGTAAACACAGCGTACATCACTGGCTCTGCCGTGACTGGAAGTATCTGCCTTCCAAGGAAGGTCGGGTCCGGCGGATAAGCTCTCATCCGACGTGGAAACTTGCCTATACATGAAACCCATGATGCCAAAGAAATAGAAGAAAATGGAAGAACAAGGAGGTAGAGGCTTAGAATGGAATGACTAGAAAAAAAGAAAAATTAGTATCTACGGCATCTGAACACCCGTCCGCCCCATTATATAGGTAGATAGAAAAAGCCCGCTGTGCGATCAGGTCTATGTAAGACCTTTCCAACTGTCTTGGGCAATATGGTGAACCAACCACTTTGGGAGGATGCGCTCGGATACACATGACACTCTTTCGGCGCCGCTCTCACCGATTTTCAAGCTATGATTGGCGCCTTAACGCAAGACATCATCTACTAATCAACTCATGCTTGTTACGGCACCTACGTAGTAGGCTGGCGGTGTGCACAACCTTGTACAGAGGCTAAGTGCCTGTTAAACCGCACAAACTTCAACATCAACTATCACCCATCGGCTCAACGGCATCGACCACGCATTTAACCTGTGCAGAAGGGATGGCCCGTGCGCTAGGGTGCTTACCTGCGCGCGCCGATGGCGACTGTATTTGGATACTCCTTCCTTGGTTCAGATCCTCTCAACCATATTTACCTAAATAACCATTCTGGCCTTCGTTGCCTTGGTTACACGCACCGTGACAGTGTTTATGGCAAATTCTAACGTCTATTAGCATTGTTCCATCCAGTGTACTTCCCTTCATGATCAATACCTTTGCAAGCCACTGGAAACACCTACAGTACTCCCCGATGTCATAGACGCCCCATTAAGATGTGTTCCGGAAAGGGGTTGCATGCAGTTAAGCTCCTATAGGATCACTGGCCCAAGTCAACGTTGACGCTGTCGGAACCGACTACCCGGGCCGCGAATTCGTAGAGAGCTGTTCAACAAGTTCTGAAGCTGGCATCGAGTATTAAAGGGTCCGGTACGGCGCAGGACTATACGATTGACCAGCATCACTACCATCTTCATTTCTTCTACCGCTCCCACGACATCTTCACTTCTGCTTCCTCTACCAAGAGTCATCTGCTGGCCACTAGTCTTCTCTACACCTTTTCCCGTTGCACGGTTCCATTCCGCTCCATCCACAACTTTCTAGCCAAGATGTACACCATCCTCCCCCTCGTCCTGGCTCTGACGGCGGCGGCTGCGCCGATGGGATCGAACGGCGGCCGTATTCACGCGAGAGGCCTTGCCGGCGGTGCCGACGAGCTTCAGGCCTGGCACGCCCACAACGGCGCTGCCCAGCCTCACGTCCCGCACGTCCACGAGAGAGGCACGGCTTCAGTCGATGCCACCGCTGCCGGCGCCGACGCCAGCACGGCCGAGAAGAGAGGTTTGGCTGTGAACCTCGAGGCCACCGCTGCCGGCGCCGACGTCAGCACGGCCCTGAAGAGAGGCACGGCTTCAGTCGATGCCACCGCTGCCGGCGCCGACGCCAGCACGGCCGAGAAGAGAGGTTTGGCTGTGAACCTCGAGTTCAATTCTGCCGACACCGAGGAATAAATACAATGATGCGCAGGGTCAACAAAGAGGCACTTCATCGGGATGCGACGCATGATACTCTGAGCGCCACCGGCGTGGGTGCTTCCAGATGATGACTGGCAGCTTTGACTTGGGAGAGGTTGAACTGACGGGCAGGCCTATCAGATCTTGAATTTGGGGGTATGTGCTGGTCGTGGGAAGCGGTATCGTTTCATGAGAGGCTTGTTTAGTCGGGGCGGTAACCCGTTTCTGTTTCTTTTCCCTCCAATGTATACTACCTACCTCTGTATCTGCTACGCCGTGTTTGATCGGAATCGTGTCTTCCAACATCGTTATAAGACAGGCTGCCACATGCTGTGTGTAGAAGTGCCAGGCAAGTGACAGTGAGTATTGAAGGACCTAGATATTGAGGTCATTTTAAAGTTGGGGGGCGGCTTGTTTGCATGCCGATCCCATAACCCCGATGCCATCCAATCCAATGTGATCCCATAACCTCGAGCCCCCAAAAACCATTGGCCCTCCCGCCCGATAAGCCCCGACAGCGCGATAACAAATTTCAGGCCCCGCTGAGAAATGACCCAGTCAGTACGACTACCCGCCTGGCGTGCGCAAACAGCAGTAGCGGCAGCAGCAGCAGCAGCAGCAGCAGCAGTAGTTGGAAGGCGAGAGGGTCACGGCACGACATCATATCCCCCGTCCCCGGCAAAACTTCACCTCCCCCGAGTCGCATTCGAGCACCAGCCCTGCGACTGACTGCCCCGTTCACGATGCTGCGGTCCCACGTCTCCCGCCCCCTCACCCGGGCCCTCACCACATCGACGCGCTCCGGCAAACCATGCACACCATGGCCGGCCCGCGCCCCCGCCAGGACGCTGGCCACGGTGCAGGTCCCCCAGGCGCAGGTACGGCGCATCGCATGACCCGTCGGCCCCGAGGCGCGTACACTGACAGCCGCCGCCGCAGGAACCCACCCAGCTGGATAGGATAACCACGCTCCCGAACGGCGTGCGCGTCGCCTCCGAGGCGCTGCCGGGCTCCTTCTCGGGCGTCGGCGTCTACATCGAGGGCGGCTCGCGCTTCGAGAACGGCCACCTGAGCGGCGTCAGCCACATCGTCGACCGCCTGGCCTTCAAGTCCACGACGAAGCGCAGCATGGACCAGATCCAAGAGACGGTCGAGTCCCTGGGCGGCAACATACAATGCGTCTCGTCCCGCGAGTCCATGATGTACCAGGCCGCCACCTTCAACTCGGCCGTGCCCGCCGCCACCGAGCTCCTGGCCGAGACCATCCGCCACCCCCAGATCACCGAGGACGAGATGGCCGGCGAGCTGGCCACGGCGCAATACGAGATCGAGGAAATCTGGAAGAAGCCCGAGCTCATCATCCCCGAGCTGGTGCACATGGCCGCCTTCAAGGACAACACGCTCGGAAACCCGCTGCTGTGCCCGGCCGAGCGGCTGCCCCAGATCACCAGGAGCACCGTCGAGGCGTACCGCCAGGCTTTCTACCGCCCCGAGCGGACCGTCGTCGCTTTTGCCGGAGTACCACACGACGAGGCTGTCCAGCTGGCGACGCAGTTCTTTGGGGACATGGAGGCCGCCCCCCAGCCGAAGCTGGCGCGGACCGGCTCCGAAACCTCGGTGGGTTCGCTGTCCTCGGAAAGCAGCGACAGCTCGCAAGCCTCGTCGGCCTCCTCCTCGGCCTCGCAGCAGCAGCAGCAGCAGTCGTCCGGAATACTTTCCCGGATACCACTTTTCAAGAACATCTCTACTTCCGCCTCCCAGAACGCCGCTGCCGCGGACCCCAGCACCATCCTTCCGACGCAGGAAGAGCTGAAAGCCCCTGCCCGGTACACGGGCGGCTTTGTGGCCCTCCCCCCTCCCCCGCCGTCGACCAACCCCATGCAGCCCAACTTCACGCACCTCCACGTCGCCTTCGAGGGCCTGCCGATTGCCTCCCCCGACATCTACGCCCTGGCGACCCTGAACACGCTGCTCGGCGGCGGCGGCTCTTTCTCGGCGGGCGGTCCCGGCAAGGGAATGTACTCGCGGCTTTACACCAACGTCCTGAACCAGTACGCCTGGGTTGAGCAGTGCATCGCGTTCAACCACGCCTACACCGACTCGGGCCTGTTTGGCATCTCGGCGCTCTGCATCCCGGGCCGGACCCTGCCGATGCTGGACGTCATCTGCCAGGAGCTCCGCGGCCTGACGGTCAAGACGGGCTTCGCGGCGCTGGGCGAGGTCGAGGTGAAGCGGGCCAAGAACCAGCTGCGGTCCAGCCTGCTGATGAACCTCGAGAGCCGCATGGTGGAGCTCGAGGACCTCGGCCGGCAGGTCCAGGTCCACGGCCGCAAGGTGCCGGTGCAGGAGATGTGCCACCAGATCGAGAAGCTGACGGTCGAGGACCTGCGGCGCGTCGCCAACAACGTCGTCGCCGGGGGCGTGCGCAACGTCGGCGGCGGCAGCGGCTCCCCGACCGTCGTGCTGCAGGAAGCCTTCGACCACATGCCGTCGGCCAAGGCCATGACCTGGGAGGAGATCCAAGACAGAATTCACCGATGGGGCTTGGGCGGACAGTAAAGGTCCCATGCGGGGAGGGAGAGGGAGTAGCTCTCGCCTCCCCGCTTCAAAAACCACCGTTGTTATTTAAGCCCTTGCCGTCTTGTCATGGACACCAGGACCTGTACCATAGAAGAAAGAAGTGTAAAATATTGTCTTATAGACGAATGATAGCCCTAATGCTGGCTAAACGACTATTGGCGATAGCGATACCTGATCACGGGAGCCGACGCCTCGCGCCTAGCATGGCGGGAACTCCCACTTTTTTTTTCTACGGTGGAAATAAGAAGTACCTACTACCTGCCTACCTACATCTTGTTAGTGCCCCACCTTCTCTCTCATCGACTTTCTGTGAGCCTTCAGGCCTTCCTGAGTCAACTGCACGAGTGAGAACCTCAATATCCTCATCGCATTACAGCTCATACTTTGAACACGGGTAACCGGCTTCAATATCACGGGAACGGGGCCCAAATACCGAGGAGGACAAGACAAGACTCGTGCAAATCAGCTTGTTAGGAAGCCGGCCCAGCAGCCGCCTGCCTGCCCGCCATGGCAGACGCCTCGGCCACAACGACAACCACACCACCGCCGCGGCCGTGCAACCGGTGTAAAGAGAAGCCGGCCGTCCATGACCTGCGAGGTGCTGAGAGAGTGTGTCCGTATGTTCCAGCTCCCTTGCCGCCACACCCCCCCCCTTCCTTCATAGCAAACCCCAACCATCCCATATGCATGACTACTTGGGGTTCCCTCTTCCTTTCCTCCCCAAACCAGCCAGAAAACCCACAGGCCGCAAGCCAGGAAAAGAGAAGAAGAAAAAAAAAACCAAATCCGGATATGAAACTGACTGCTATTTTTCCTCCGGGCGCAGCGGCTGCTTCGCGGCCTTCGTGGCGCAGAAGAACATGAAGCGGATCGAGGTGATGCAGCGCGAGACGCGCGACGCGCGGGCGCGGCCCGCCGGCCCCGGTGCCGGCGCCGCCGCCGCGGGGGGCCGCGGGCCGCCGCCGCCCCAGCGCTACCTGCTGGCCCTCTCGGGCGGGCCGGCCTCGGCCGCCCTGCTGCACCTGCTGGCCGCGAACCTGGCCCAGCAGCGCCGCGCCAAGGGCGGCCGCCAGCGGCCCCGCTTCGAGCTCGTCGTCGTGCACGTCGACGACACGGAGGAGAAGGGGGAGGAGGAGGAGGAGGAGGAGGAGCAGGAGCAGGAGGAGGAGCAGGAGCAGGGGGGTGACGACGACGACGATGATGCCGCCCCCGCCCCCCGGGATCCCCTCCTCGACCCCTACCGCGCCCGCTTCCCCGACCTGACCTTCCTGCGCGTGCCCCTCGCCGACGCCCTGACCCTGCGCACCGTCGACTGGGCCGCGCTGTTCCCGAACGCGCCGGTCCCGGCGGAGGAGGAGGAGGAGGCCGAATCCGCCGCTTCCGCCGAACCCGCGTCGGGAACCCCCCCACGACGACAACGACAACGACAACGACGTCAACGACGGGCGGCGCGGCTCGCGCACCTCCTGACGCACGGCCTCGCGACGCCGTCGTCGCGCGCCGACGTGCGCCGGCTGCTGGTGCGGCACGTGCTGCTGGCGACGGCGGCGTCGGCGCGCGCGCGCTGCGACGTGGTCCTGCTCGGCTGCACCACGACGGCCCTGGCCGAGCTGACGCTGGCCGAGACGGCCAAGGGCCGCGGCTTCGCCCTGCCGTGGCTCGTCAACGACGGCGCCGCCCCCGTGCCCGCCTCCCTATCGTCGTCGTTAACGTCGTCGTCGTCGTCGTCGTCGTCGGAAAAACCCCAAGACCCGCCGCCGGTGACCACCACCATTCCCGTCTACTCGCCCCTCCGCGAGCTCCTCCGCGCCGAGATCGCCACCTACCACACGACGCTGGACCCGCCCCTCACCGACCTGTTCTTCGGCGCCCATGCCCCCCCCTCGTCATCATCCATCACCACCAGCACCACCACCACCACCACCACGGCCGCCCCCGCCGTCGTTTCCCACAAGGACCTCTCCATCGACGACGTGATGCGCCGCTACTTTGCCGACGTCGAGCGCGCCTACCCGTCCGTCGTCGCCAACGTGGTGCGGACGACGGACAAGCTGGTGCGCGCCGACGGCGACGCCGGCGACGGCGCCGTCCGCCTCTGCGGCCTCTGCGGCGTGGGCCGCGACGAGGCCGGCGACGCCCGGTGGCGCGGCGAGCTGGGCGAGCCGGCCCGCCACCACGCCGCCGCCGCCGCCGCCGCCGAGACGGCCCCCGCGCCGCGCTTGTGTTATGGCTGCGAGCGCTCCGTGTACGGGTGATCGTCACGGTTCCCCGTGCGCGGGGGAGGGGGGTACGCAGAGACGCACACACAGGGGGCCAATGTGAAAGATGTAAATACAAAGCCAGGGAAATCAGCGTTGTCTATCCGCCCATCTCCGCCGTACCAGTATGCCATATACGATGCCACCGGCGTGGCGAGAATCGCTCGTGCTATGCCGCTTCGTACAGGCCCCCGGCGCGTATTGCATCAATAAACCTGAGGTTGTTTGCATCTATGTCCACCTTGTGTGTTCATCATCTTCCCGTCATCGTCCATATATACAAGACATGGTCCCCCCTTTCGGCCCTACCACCACCGCCGCTGTTACCAGCAGCAGCTCTATGTGAAGCAAAGCCCACCAGCGCCGCCCTTTTACCCAAACTGAAGAATCCATATTTTCCTGCTATGCATGGTATCAGGTATTTTATCTATGCACTGGCGCCGTTTTGTCGCACGGCGCACCGTATTCCGACGTTGTATTCCGTTCGGCATCTTCCGTTCGGTCGTGTCCCAAAATGACGACCCCTCGGTGGGGTATGCTCGCTGCACGTATGCGCCCATCTTCTCTCCTTGGGGTATGACACAGTATTATGATTACTGCGTGCCCCCCTGGCTGATCCTCATGCAGGGCTATCCAACTCTTCCGCATTGCGGCTCTCCGCGCCGCGTCGTTTTTCCTTAACCCCCGCGCTCGGTTGCGGAAAGGAAGCACGCGCCTACGCCTTCGTGGATACAGCGTTGGGCAGGATGGCGGCTTCGAACTTACGCATGAGCTTGTTGGTTTGCTCGGCCAAGCTCAGCGTCAGAATGGTGTGCGGGAGGATGCGGGCCAGATGCGGCAGGAAGCCCTTGTACATGGCCAGCACGCCCTCGGTCTTGATGGTCTTGCCTAAGCAGTCGAAAACGCCCTTGTACAGATTACCGTTCTGGTTGTACAGACGCGACATGATGGTGTCTAGGAGGCGGTCCGTGTCAGCGCTGGTCCCGTGCGCAGCGGCAAGGCTCCAGGGGACATAAGTGATAAGAGCCACGTGGTAGCGGAGCGCCCAGGGGGCCCGACGGCGGAAACTTACCAGGAGGGTGCATGAAAACGCACACGACAAATCCACTGATGGTGCTGCTGGCCAGGTGCAACGGAGCGCCCTCCTCCATGCCCAAATGTTTGACGAGCCTCCTCTTGGCGAAAAAGTACGTGGGCAGCTGCACGCTGCTGCCGAAGCCCGTGCGGATCATGGCGGCGCCCACGCCGCGGTAGAGGCCCCGGATGCCCTCGGCGCCGTAGATCTGGCGCATGCCGTCGAGGGCGTTGCGGTAGTTGTGCTGGGTGCCGACGGGGCGGAAGGGGCTGAAGCTCTGCAGGCGCGTCTTGACGAGGAAGAAGGGCGAGCCGGCGGCGGCGCCGATGATGCCCGACGAGGCGCCACAAAACATGTTGATGCCGAGGTTCTGGCTGTTGGGGTCGCGCAGCAGCAGCGAAGCCAAACCGGCGCGCATGGGCTCGTAGAAGCCCAGGCGGCAGCCGTTGAGCAGGACCTGGTAGATGTAGGCGCAGCCGATGCCGCGGTAGATGCCGCGCACGCCCTCGTTCCGCACGATGACGGACACGCCATGGAAGGGGCCGCGGTAGTGGTGCGGCTGGTGGCCCTTGGCTTGCAACTCGCCCTGCAGTTGCATCCGGATCTTGACCGTCTCGAAGGGGTGCGTGGCCGTCACGGCGCCGCACGCCGCGATGCCGCCCGCTATGAAGGCGCTGTAGGAGTCGGGGAGCGACACGTTAGCTTGCTACTGCCACCGCTACTCCTGCCGCTACTCGCTGGGGACTCTGCACCGCGGGGCGCATGGCGGCTCATATGTGTAGTAGACTTGCGTCCGGCCGTGGATACGGACATGGGAAAAGCCGAAAACAGGACGCCGGTGGGGGTCTGGGGTGCGCGCGCGCGCGGGAAGGGCGCGAGGGGGGACAAAGTCGCAGCTTACCCGGCGGTTGTAGACATCTCTTGTTCTCTCTTTGTCGGCCTGTCTCGATCTCTTCCTCTTGTCTCAAGTGGGAGCGGCTGGTCACGGGCCGTCGTCACAGGATAAGCTCTGGCTCCTCCCGTCTGGCGGTGGCGGCGCCGCGATCAGAGAACAATTGGTTTCTGGCCGGCGGGTTCGCTCGAGCTTCCTCCGATATAGGCAAGGCCGCGGGGGCGGTCGCGTCACTTGCGACGTAGGAGTTGGGTGGGTAAGCAGCAGCAAAAGCCGACAGACGGAAAGCGAGGCGGCGACGTGGTCGGCGGGCGAAGGCGGATGGGGGGGAGGGTATGAGGTAAGGTGAGCAAGTGGTTTTGTGTGGAAATAGAGGATATGTTTCCGAGCCGGCCGAGGCGGAAGGATGCCCGGCTATTGTACAACGCAGAGCAATGGAGAGGGAGAAGGCCGGGGGGGGGAGAGGAAAGGAGAAGAGGGAAGCGAGACAACGAGACGTGGCCGGTCGTGATGGGATCCCAAGCTAATCAATCACCACGTCTGTCTCTCTGTCTCTCTCCCTCTCCTTCTCTCTCTCTCGCTACTACAAAATCGTCGAGATTTGGTCCGAACTCGGTGTTGGCGACTCGGGGCGAGTGGGACCGCGTTGTTGCGCGGCTGGAGCTTCGCCCCAGACCGTCGCTGCCCGTCCAGCTCTCTTTCTCTCTCTCTGCCCCATCGCGCCTGCCGTTCTAGGGGCTGGATAAGTACTCCGTACATGTAGTACATATACATCATACCTGTACTTATGGGCTGGATAGGGTCTGGAGGGTACATATATGGATCCCATCATATCCGGAGCCGGATGACCCACGCTGACGGATCACCCACTTTCGTCACCCGCAGTGCTCCAGCTGCCCATGAAAACCACCAAAAAGCGTCAGCCAGTCCCAATAGGGTCCGTTGATAGCCGAGAGAGATGGGAGAGACAGCTTGAAGTGGATCCACGGAATGTCCTCCTCATGCCTTCAATCGCTACGTAGTACTGTTACAGAGCCGAAGTGAGGGCCCCCTAGCATGTATCCCTCCATCACTTTGTCCGCCTACTGTCCAACTCAAATACTCGCGGCAATACCCTCACTTCGACTCCCCATGAGTATACCTACCCATTCGAACCGAATATCTCCATGATGCAGGTCGGTATTAGTAAATAACTAGCCCTCAGAGGGGCAGGTCAGGCCTAACAGACCCCGATAGACAGGCAATAGGGTCTGTGCCAGTGTGCGTTCAGCATCCCATACCTAGATCACCTAGTATTCTCAGGTATTCAGAATAGACCCATCCACGGACATAGTAGTAGATAGATGCAAATTAGTATCCATTGATTGGATGTTAGTGCGTACATAAATAAGTACATGGGATACTTAATCCACCTCATCTATTTGATCAGTCCCACCACCGCCGCCGAATGACGGAGCATATCATCAGACGGGCCACTACCGATCGGGGTAAATAGAAGCACGACAGACCGGCCCGTCCACCTTACCAGACCCTACCCGAACCCAGCAATTGGCGACTCTTCTTTCCGCTGGCAGTTAGCAGAAGAAAGTAGTGTGTAATTGAGACATATGTATAGCAGCCGTACTTGTGTATTGAAACGCCTCACTCCCCGCGGCCGCTGCCAATTATTCGTCCTCGTCCCGTAGTGTGCCGTGACATCGAACTCCCGTCCCTCCCGATGCATTGATTTGTATTTCCACCCTTCCAATATACTCCGAGTCGCTATTATGCTTCCGTGGGCCCCGGCAGAGCCATTGTGTGAAATCAATCCCCCAAACGCCGGTTAGTGTAGGCACGACGCGAGCCCCTGAATCCTGCGCACGCCTGATCTTCGAAAAGCCAAGGGCGTGGACCGAGAGGCAAGACGGGCGGTGCTCGCATTCCTGCCCAACTCCCAAGTGGGAGGCCGTCCAGAACCAGAGAATACAAGCCATCTACTGAACACCTCGTCGAGACGGCCAGATTGACTAATGGCGGTAGACATCTTGTTCCTAGGCTCGACTGACCACACTACTGCCCCGCAGGGCTAACATGTCCCAGTCTGTTTGTGCCTATGGGCCACGTTGAAGGTTGAACTTGGACATTGCTGAAAACCCGGTGTCACATCCCCCGGTTCCCAGGGGCCGGTCCTCTGAACAAGTTGCAGTCTGGCCTCCGATAACACCTCCTTTGCCCCAAGAGGTGGACATATATGCAGTTTTTGCACCTTGGCGACTGCCGTCACTCTCAGCAAGCTGCGTTGTGATGCTCAGGTGGTATTAGTTTCCGCTCGTGAAGCCGTCGCATCGAGGCTATTCATAGCGCCGGGCCGAGAGATGTCCTGCGAGGCCCGTCCCGCATCGCCATCGAACACCCAGGGGCCTGCGTCGTTGCGGGGTGTCAAGGGTCCTTCGTGTGGCGCGTTCCCGTTGCTATGAGGGCTTGGTGTTCGTGTAGGACGCGGGGACGCTGGTCCACTGTGTGGTCGACTTGAAGCATTCGGGATGCCCACGGGACTCGAAGTTGCATTCGCCGAGGGAGTGCGTCCCGCTGGGCTCGTGTGACTGTCCAGCAGAACCGTGGCCTCGGCCATGTCCACGTCCGGATCCGATGATTCTGACGGTGCCGGGGCAGTCGGGACCGGCTGGGCATCGTTCTGCGTGCTTTCACGTGTCGCCTCGGGCGTGGCGTCGGCAAATGGGTTTTCGTTCTCGCTCGCCTCGTCAGCACCCGAGTCCAGCTGCTGCCAGTCTTCGGTTGGCTCGTCCACGTCTGCATCTAAATCCGCGGCCGCGCGGCAGTTGGGGCACGTGAAGATGGGCCACGATGGACCCGTCAGCAACTCGCGGATGCATTTGTAATGCCAGGTATGGCTGCAAGGTGCCACAAAGAGCGATTGGCACGGCTGGAAATTGGCACGGTTAGCATCCGTGGCTCATCCAGATTTGGCCACTTTACAAAGTGACCGTGCCAACCCATCAGAAGGACCGCAGGCCAAAGCAATGACCCAGCGTTTCCCGGCACCGGGGGTGACCTGGGCCCAGGGGCCTGGGTCACACGACACGGCACCACCATCCGGGCGAAGCTGGACGAATGATAACAAGGAGCGGGGGGGAGGACGTGGAAACGGGGTTGTACTTACAGCAATCGCGTTGAGACATATCGAGCAGTCCTGTGCGTGCGAGGCCGTCGAGGATGCCGACGTCAAATTCCGGAGTCGCTTGTGCGTGGCCATGTTGAACGTGTTGGGCTTGGCTTGCCAGCCGCGATTGAGCTCGATTCGCATCTTGACGCATCGGAAAATCATCTCTTCTCCGCCCCGAAAGTCGATGCCCAACTGCACGATGTCGCCATCGTTGATGGAGTAGGGCTTGGATTCGGTACCAGGAGGACTGAGCCGGATGTGGTTGAGGAAGGTTCCGCTTGAACTCTTGACGTCCCGAATAAACCACTTGCCGTTTTCGTGCCAGAACTCGCAGTGTCTCCTGCTGACGACCTTGCTCTTAAATCCCACCGGCGCAGAAGACGGAGCGTTGGCTGGCACCGGTGCATGGTTCTCCCTCTCGGAATACCGGCCGACTTTGATCACCTCCTTGCCCGTCGGGAGTGTGCGGGAGATGGGAGTGAAAGACAGCGACTGCCGGGTCGACCGGGCATCGTAGTGGGCGGAGAAGCGAATGGTGGGGAGAGCCTCTGCGGGCAGGTCACCCGTGGTGGCCGAGCGGGACCGTGTCATGTCTAAACCTTCGCCTTCGGGCCCGTCTTTATCTGCCAAATTCCGGTTGCCTCGGAGGCTCTGGTTGGAGCTCGACTCGGCCAAGGACGGATCGGCACTGCTCGCCTCGGGCAGCACGCGGTCGGGGGGCAGCAATGAGCTCGAGGGAGGCTGGAGGGACTGGACGACGGCGGGTGCGGAGTCAGCGCTGGAGGCGGCCTCGAGGGGTCGTGCCGATCGCCGTCTCGATGATGAAGCGGCAGCGGCGGAAGCGGTGCCGCTGACGGTGCGTGCGAGGGGGGGTGAGCGGGCGGCTGGAGAAGAGGCTGTGGCAGAGGTCGGACTAGAGGTATCGCGCGATAGAATATGGTTTTGGGTGTAGGTGCGCAGATAACTCAAACCTCGCAGTCGACTGCTCCTGGAGGTGGTGGCTGTGTGAGTGGAAGATGACGTGGGGGGGGAGGACGTCGCAGTGCCAGGCGTTATTAAGCCCGGCGATGGAGGCGCAGGCTGTGTGAACATTTCCAAGCGACCTATTGATGGTCTGGCGTAAAACTGGGTCGGGGGGGGCAGGCGGGAGTCGAGGGCGGATCTGCGAGGGCCGTAGGCTGGCGACGATCGGGGGCGCGGAAGTCAGTCCAGTCAGGTCAGACCACCGGCTTGCGGATGGTGCCAGGAGGGAAAAAGAAAGGCGGCGTGCTTTGGGGAGGGCGCCTGGGAACCGGCAAATGACCTCGAAGACGGAGACGAAACGGGGGTCGGTCCAATCCAATCCAGTGCCAATGCCCGTCAACGTAGCGGCCGAAAACCCGCTGGAAAGGGGTGTTCGTGCTGTCGGCTGACCACCCCGTTTCAGCGTACGTCTATGGTCGCGACGACGAGGGCGCGGGTACCGATGAATTCGGGGGACGCTGGCGACGGCACGGCGGCAACGGTGCCTAGCATGTGAGCACCCCCGAGGGCATGGGACCGTGGCGTAAATAGTTGGTGCCGAGAAGGAGGCAAGCCTGTAAGGCGTCCACTGGCTGGGTAATAGTGGTGGTGGTTGTGGTGGTTGTGGTGCTAATAGATGGATCAAGCAGCTGCAGTAGCAGTTGGTGGTAAGCAGCAGCAACAGCGGCGACGAGCGACACACACTGGACGCGACGGCGGTCGTGGTGGGGAACAGGTGGTTGGTACGGATAAGCAAACAGATCGGTTTCGGTAAGACGGCCAGAGGCGTGGGAGTAACCTCAAGAAGAGAGACTGTAAAGTTGCGAAATAAGCCAAGGCAGACACACACTTCAATAGTAGGTAGGCGGCCAGCGGGCAGGCAGTTAGACGCGTTGGAATGAACGGTCTGGATTTTCCGAGAATTATGGAAACGAGCTGTTGTTGACGACGATATTATTTCGCGGGTGGCCGGGCTGGTCGTTCAGGGCCACGGGCTGCACGCTAGCTAATGGGGTGAACCTTGGAAATGATTTCATTGATCAAGCCAAGCGACATGGGCGGCGAGCGCAGCGGCCGAAGGATGGAAGAAGGGAAGCCCGAAGCGGAGCGGGTTCGAGAGGACTCGGGCGCAGCCGATGAATCGCTCTTTTTTTCTTTCTCCCTTCTCTTTTTCTCTCTCTATCCCTCTCTCTTTCTCTCTCTCTCTCGCTTACGCTAGGCAACAATGTCTTATTCGTCCCAGGGAAAGAGAGAAGAGAAGAAGAAGAAGAAGAAGTGGAAGAAGAAGAACAAGACGGGGACGACGACGCCAACGACAACGGACTTGGAAGCTGAGGGCGACGGACCGGGGAGCGACTGACTTGCCAACCTCTGTCGACTCGAGTTAAACCGCCTCGATTCGTTGAAAGCATGCGTGGATGCCGGCCGACGCCTCACCATCGGCCAGGCCATCCGGGTTCCTGCCTGCTGCCACAGTTCAGGCTGACACCGGGCTAGTACACTCGCCGGCTGGGATGAAATGGGAACGGGATGGGATGGGATGGGATGGGATGTGGATAGGTACATGGGATGGATGGATGGGCTTCCAGTCTTTTGTCGCGTCGCCCTGCCGTGCCGTGCCCGGGTTGCCGTGCCTTCATGTGTCGGGTATCCGGTTTGGGCGAGAGAGGCGCGTTTGGGGCGAGTTGATGGACGCCACTCTTTTGCGGCAAACCCTTGGCCTCCAGCTTTTGGGCACTGGGAACTTGGGGTTTGCAGGGCCGAGCGGGGCGTGTCAGCGATGGCGTTTTCCCTGATTTGGTGCTACATAGCTCTCCAGCCAGTCAGTCCCACGGGTAAGAGAGAATGGATCTCATGGGTTCCAACTCTCTGACCAGAATTGGGGGGGGGGGGGGGGGGGTCTAGACTTTGGGGCTGCTGGGCCGGCGGCACCCCTTACTGCTGCTGCTGCTGCTGTTGCTATTTACTGCTGCTACTTACTGCTACTGCTACTGCTACTGCTATTGACCGTTACTGCTGCTACTGCTGCTACTGCTGCTACTGCTGCCGCTGCTGCAACCGTTGCTGCAACCGCTGCATTTGTGCAACCTCACTGTATGTCGTACGTCCGCCTACATCACGCAGGATGGATTCCAGTCCTCGATCGGAGGGGGCTGGTTTTGGCTTGGTTTGGCGAGCGCGGCTCATGGGGGATATCGAACGAGGCGTTCGATCCACGTTGGACTATTGGATGCATATTCCGTTGAGACCGGTGGCTTTCCCAGATAGGTTTGTTCTCTCTCTCTTTCTCTCTCTCTCACCTTCGCTATCCCAGTATTCTCCATTCTCAGTCTCTCTCAGAGGGTCAAGTATCACTTCCGCACCAAGCACGTCGTCCAACGAGTGACCTTCCATTCCATGGTCATCTCCATCCAGGGGGTGTGGTGGTCGCCCCCCCCCCCCCCCCAATGCGCACACCTACACGCAAACACGCCGCGCCGCTGAGTAACCCCCCCTCCAACATCGCAACCTTCCCAGTCCACATGGCAGCACCAGGGAAGGTTTTCGGTGCTTCTATTCTTAGCGCCAATCCTGGGCTGGCCGCCGCCGCAGACCAGTTTGCAGTCCGCCCCAGCAACGACGCCTGTCTTCGCTCTCCCACCAACTTCAGCGGCCGCGTCCTGCAACGAGTGCTGTGTGTGACGGGTTGACCTCCCTTCGCACCGCCGGCCTCGCCGTTTGTACCGTCGTAAGGGTCCTTTCGGCCCCCAAACCCTCTCTCTCTTTCTCTCCCTCCCTTCCCCGAGACAGTCCGGCGTGGGAGGGACCAGCATTCCCCATCCTCCCTCGCTGACTTGATCGGGGCCAATCCGGTCGGTCACACGTGGGTGCTGAAACCTCCCTCCCCCGGGACAGCCAGGGTCACTATCCTAATCCGAAAGTCTTCGCTTCCGTCTGATGAGGGCCATGCAGTTTGCGTGGTTGGATGTGCTCACTTCTCGTCAAAGTTGCCCTTGGCACCCCTTGGTTTTTAGGGGGCTTGTCTGCAAAGCAGGGATCATGATGCATCGTCGTCCATCCACCATCTCTTTCCATCTCTTCCCCCACCCCCATCTTCCCCAGCTTCTATTAGTATTAGTATTCTCCAAGACAGGTACTACGTAGTCACTCAAGTGACCCGGCTCGCTCAAGCTGTTACAGATCCAGCTCCGGCTCACCGCCGCCGCAAACTGGGTTCGTTGCTGCGTGCAGCCGCGACTCGCGTCTCTGGCTGCCCTGGGCCCATCACGAGCAAACGGCGGCATTACCCAGCTCCCCCTCCCGAGCTTAAAATGTCATGCTGGTCACATCGGCTCAAGCTTGTGAGACGGGAATCCTGCGCGTCGCCGGTACGATGGCTCACGGATGCCGCCCACGAGCATCGCACCTTCCTATCCAGAAAAGCAGTGCGTACTCCATACCTCCGTGCTGCAAACGCATGCGAGGTATTCTCCTGTGTGCACTCGAGGCCGCTCGTGCTCTTCGTGGATCGTTTCAGCATGATATCGAGCAAGGCCCTGGACACCCAACTGCTTGCCTTGGCTTTCGATTGCTCCATTCATTCTGACGGCATGTCATTGCGGCGCTCTTTTGGCGCGCGTGGGTATGGATGGCATTCTTGGCTGCTTACACGCTCCTAATCTAGAGGGTCTCCGTCTGAGATGGCTGTGGACTATTCTCCTCCCTCTAGTCCTCCCGTGACAGTAGGAAGACGGCCGCTCCCCCGAGATTCTTCAAGCAATTGCAGGGTTCACTTCGGCCGTTTTACTTGTATGTAAACCCCGGAGTCAACCCTTTGCGTAGCGAGCGCCGTTTAGATACGTGTCAACGATAGTCCCTGTCATCGCCAGAATATGCCTTGCTCGACGGACCAGATGTTGGCGAGACATCTTCTTCGTCGTCCTTCCCAGAAGTCGCTCTGCCTTGTTAGTAATCTGTTACTGTGGCCGCGAACATGCTTCGCCCGCCTTCCTGGCGCTCCTGCGTGGGTGCCTGTCCGGAAGAGGCGGCAGGCGGCGTGCTGACACCCGGTAGTGGTTGTGACATAGTCGATGGTGGCCTCGGCGTACTGGCTTCGTTCCGTGGCGGGGGTGCGCCACGTGCTGATGGTTCACCAAGCTCGCCTTTGGGCCCGGGGCTTTCATCCTCTTCGTCCTTGAATGAGGGCCGCGGGGGGTTCGCAGGACGCTTTTGTGACCCCAATCTTTGCCAAACCAACCTATTCAATTCCCGGCCTATTCCAGAGCAGCTCTCTGCCAAGGCTTTGTCTCGATCGCCATCGCCTTCCTCGGCCGCAGTGCGCCGTTTCTCCTTCAATACTGAAATCGTCCGGCTCAACAACTCCTCCTCGGAACATAAATCGGCTATTGATGGAAGATGAGGCTGATTGGCTCGTGATTGCTCCGGAAGGAGGTTGCCCAAGTTGCGGGCCCTGGGAGGTGCTGCGCGCTTCCACTCATCGCTGTGATAGAGACTGGGTTCTTGCCGTTCTCCCGCCAGCATCTTGCCCTTTCCTGCATCGTTAGAGCCATTATATGGAGGCGTCGGTGACCTGGTGAAACTTTGACGAAGTTGGCTCGGTTGTCTCAAGGACACGGGGGGTATCGTACTATTTTCCGGGACCGCTTCGAAGCCCCTCCCCGTGTGGCCATGAACAGACTTGGGGTCGTTCTTGGGGCCCGTGGCAATAAACTGCCGATAAGTCGAAGACCTTTGGCTTGTTTGATCGTTCGTGCTGTTGTATGGCTGGCTTTTCGACTCGATAGTCCCAGCATCCGCTGGGCGACGATGGATGTTCTCTTCCATGAAAACAGATTTCGTAGCGATGCGATGTTCCAATTCCTTGGACAGACGGCCCTCAGTCTGTAGGGCGCGTGCGTCACCAAGCGGTCCTCGTGAAAGCAGACTGTCTGGACCTTCCAGCCTGACGTAAAGCATTGTAACCATCCATGCAATATCGGGGCTCAAGGCTCTCAACGGGCCGGGCGTCGAAAGAAGTGTGGCCACTTCCTGCTTGAGCTTATTTCGTAGCTCAGGCGTCGTCGATATGAGGTACTTAGAGATGAGAAGCTGCGTATAGGCCGCGTTGTCCCCTACCGATTGGAGCAAGGTACCGAGCTCCTCGAATTTATCTGCTGGGTCGCTTGAAATCCAGATGAGGCTCGTCAGCGCCGCCCCCTGGATAACGCAATCTCCTATTTCTCGGGATATTCTGAGGGCCATCTGAAAAGCTTCCTTGAACTCTGGCTTTGAATCACGGACCTTCCACCCTGGGTTTTCGTTTTGGCGTGGGATATACATGGGCAAAAATCCCTCATTCATTAGAAGTCCAGGTGACATGCGCAGTGTGGTGGTGAAATCCACTGCATCTTTTTCCCCTTGGACATCTGTGTGTGCGGCTTTGCACAGAACCCAAGCCAGGTACGGCCTGCTCCTTAGGGCTTCAGGGTGGTGTAGGAGAACGGAGTGTGCGAGAGGGGTGAATTCATCCAGGTAATCGGCGTCATGGAGCACAGCCTTTTTCGGTACGTGTGTACACTCGCTCAGTAGTGCCAGTTTGGCGGAAAGGTTGTCCTCGGGCGACACGCTGGTCCAGTCAGTAATGAGCCTTTTGGTAGCCAGTCGAGCTTCAGTCGTGGTGGATGTTGGCATGCCAAGGATGCTTGAAAGCGTATTCTCATAGCCCGCTGCGCGACAAAGGCCGCAGAAGAGATCGCGAAAGTCCCAAATCCTCCCTTGTCTGAGAAGGCAGTCGTAGAAACCGCCCCAGCCTTCGAAGGACTCCAGCGCGTGGAGAAAGGGGTTGAGGTCGAGGCCCCTTTCGGTGAAAATAAAGGGGAAATCTTCATGGAGGTGAATCAGCAAGAAGAGAATGCGGACCTGCGGTATCGTGATCAGTATAGCAGCCATATTCCCGAGTCGTCGTTACCAACCTCGTTTGAGCTGATAGCTTTGTCTGGTTGCTGCAGCACTTTTCCCATGGCGCGAACTGCCGCATGAAGTTCCTTTCGGTCTGTTTCTGTCAACTGGGCAATGTCATGGACGGCAAGTGTGTAAGTCCTTAGCAGAGACCAGCGTTGATGCAAAGCGTAGTATTTCTCCGCGTCCGTACGTTCATCCCGATACGGACCAACATCCAGGTGCATGTCAACTTGCGGACGCAGACCGTCGTCCTCAGGACCTCTCAATGGTTGAGCAACAAGGCGGGCAAGAGATTTGAAGTCTCTCTGTCGCCAGAGCATATCAGCGTACTCCACCCGGACCCAGGGATAGTGTAAATGAGACTCCAGGTGCTCTGCGAACTGTTTTTTCGCGGCGTGAAATCGCCCAAGCTGGATAAGAAATCGCCACTGCTCAAACTCGTCTGTGAGATCGTCGCAAAGCTCCAAATCCAGTTGCACTGTCATGTTGTTGGCATCGCCTGCTTGACAGACTCCATCAACCATCTGTATTGGGGCCTTTTCTGTGCTCTCTTCGATTTTCTCGGCATCAACGGAACTGGGGGGTCCGGAACGTGAATCAGTTGAGTACTCGCTGTCTGAAACATCTACGACGACCTCCACAAGAGGTTTTTGCCCTGGCAGTACTTCTTCTGTACTATATGTATCTGATGTATCTGACGTATCATGATATGGGAAAGGGGCGTAGGTGCGAAAACCGGTTGGGTATGCTCCGCCCGGATGCCAATGTACCGACTTTGAAGGTGGGCGATCTTGCGACCGACCTTGAGATGAGGCGGATATTTCGCTGTTCCGATTATGGTACGATTCCCCCGGTGCTGGAGGAACAGAATTGACTTGTTGGCTTGAGATAGATATCCCGCTGTCTCTGTCGCTTCGTCCAACTGGTTTTCGGTGGCGCATTTCAGGTATATAATGCGCCATGGCGACAAATCGGGATTGGGAAGAGTGATTCTGTCGTGAGGAAAACGCAGCAACATAGGTAAGTAGGGTAAGCTGTGACTCGAGGCCGGACTTTATTCTGGGATTCAGTCAAAGAGGTGGCGGATTGTCGAAGAAAGAGGGGTCAGGCTGCCGGAAGAGATAAGACCGTACCTATGTACCTATATTCGCCGGCACACCATCCAATCGTCAACAATCTCGCGTATGCAGCAGGCGTCGTACAATGGAGGCAATATTGCGTATGGTCATTGGCCCTGGTCCTACAAATGGACAAGGCGGCCGCTACCCCTCCTACATGTCAGCCGATTCCTCAGCCATTGATGGCACGGCTGCGCTTCCACAGGCTTTCCCTCGACAGCCTGATTCTGCGTTCTCAACACCACGGCACGCCTTCAAACAACACACTGCTGCACATCGTTATGACTACTACGCTGCCTCACCTAAGCAGGTGGTCTGCGAGGGATAAAAGATTGAGTCGATTTGACGATCATAGCGAGGCAGAACGCGCTCTAGTTGGCCCCCAGCCATGTGGACATATACGCGTTGACTGCCACTTCCTTTTCCGGCAATCGAAATGGGGCACCCTGACCAAGGCAAAACATCCCGGCGGCATCGTCTATATAGATCTGGATTTCCACCAACCACTGAACTGTCGTCTGAAGAGCGCTACGGTGAGGCTGACCCTGGATGATGGGGATCCAGCATTAGCCAGCTTCGCGGGTGGGAAAAGGGCGACCGGCCTGCCCAACTCGGCAGTGCACATTCTGCACCACGGCCCGGAGCAGTTCTGCGGTCCGATGAGTCGGGCCTACAAGACCACACGGCACAGCGGCATTCCCCGGTTTGACGTTGGAGGTTTCGCCGGCGCTGGAGGCGTGGGGCGCGAGTCGGAGCGACACACCGTTGAAGAATCTCGCTGGCATTTTGCCAGTCATCGGACATGCAGCGACCGTTTGGGGTCCAAATCAATCCGCCAGACGTCATGGGCTTCCAATCAACTCATCTGGACGTTGACGGAAAATGAACTTGCGGGACGGCCCGTCCACAACAGCACCGTCCACACGGGCTTTGCCTTTGCCCATGGCGGCCAGCCCTTCTTCATGAAGGTCGAGGTCAGTGGCCGCCTCGAGAGCCGGCTCTCCAATGCGTACACAAGTTTCCGGCAGGCTTTTGGGTCCAGCTCTCGCAGAGACTCGTTCGCGACCACGCTGATCGACTTCGGCGATGTAACCCGGTTTCCCAAGCCACTCGACCAAATCGCGGACCGTTTAGCAAGTACAAGTGAGCTTTCGTCCTTCACCTGCTCGAGCAGGCATTTCAGGGTGCTCCGGTATGGCTTCCGTGCCACTAACCCTTTCTGCCAGTGACGGAGAAGAACATCTTGTCGACTCTGTACGAGGTTCCCAACACCAAATTAGCCACCTCACGCGAGAATCAGGTGAGCAGCGGGCCCTCTGAGCTTGATCCGGAGCCGACTTTCCCGGCTCACCCGGTCCAGGATTCTTCCAGGGATACTTTATGCGATCTCGTGAGCGAAGATGACGAGCTGGCTCTGACCTCAGACGGCCTGGAGGAGCAAAAACGCATTTTTGATTTCCTGACACAACCCCCGCGAAGCCCACCCAACTACGGGGTTACGTTGACGACGCGGGCCCCGTCGCCGTCCCCCGGGGAGGACGGGGACATGCTCGGGCCTGCGAAAGCCTCGGCGCGGGGTGCGTCTCTGGTCTCCGACGTCTCGGACGTGACGCTGGTAGACGAGGCGCCGCCGTCGACGGTGGGGCCGGACGCGGAAGACAAAAGGAAGGCGGGCGGGGAGGCCGACGGGGCGGATGCGGAGGCCGTCCTGCGCGTCCTCAAGCTCTGCGGCGTATTTGCCGTGACGCAGGCCATCCTCGGCCTGTTGGCGTACTTCCGTGCGTTTGCTGCCCCCCGGCGCAATCGTCCCGCCATCGCGGCCAAGAAGGTCTCCATAGACGAGGAGACCACGCCGGAGGGACGGCCGGCAGTGCGGGAGGGACGTAAGAGGACGAGAATGCCGGTGGATAGTGCGGCGTCTGGCTGAGCAGGAACCTGGGATGTTGAAGGAGCGAGGTGCTTGGGTCTTGAGTCCATAGATGAGGAGCTATATAAGTACATGTTAAACACTGGGCACTTAGGTCCTGTCGAAGAAGGAAGGCGCGGGAGTCTTGAACCCACAGTGGTTAGGCCACTGGCCCGTTTATGTATTTGTTTCGCTTTCCAGACCCAGGATCAAAGATAACTGGTTCTATCAAAATCAACAATGGAACTTCGTCACTGATAGCCTTCTGTTGGAAGGAGAAATCCGGCGGGCTATAGCCGCAACCTTTCAACTTGACAGAGCCCCAACTACAGCAAGACTGATAATGATACGAATCGATGAAACGTACTGGACAGGTACCTTCTTAAGTAGGCAGCTCGACAGACGAAAGAGTGTTTCACAAGCACACAGAAGCAGGAAGAGTTTGGTGATTCATAATGGCATTATGCATTAAGTGCTTAATCACCAGCCGCCATCCAGCCCCCTTATAACGGGGCCGGGAAGCGGCTGGTAGAAGGGGAAAAAAAGCTTCGTTCTAAAATAACGCGGTTGTAAAAGGGTATACAAAACTCATTCCCTCCCCGGTCGGCCCTCGCGGGCAGCCCCGTCTCTTTATATATGTTTGTATATTTTCCACCGGGAGGTCAGAGAGGAAGGAGGAGGGGGTGGCGAAGAAGGGGTTATGCTTAGGCGAGGTCGTAGCGGTCCAGGTTCATGACCTTGTCGAAGACGGCGACGAAGTCCTTGGCGAAGCGCTCCTGGCCGTCGGCGCTGGCGTAGACCTCGGCGATGGCGCGGAGCTCGGCGTGGGAGGCGAAGACGAGGTCAGCGCGCGTGGCGGTGAAGCGCTCCTCGCCCGTCTTGCGGTCCTTGGCCGTGAAGGTCTCGGCGTCGTCGTCGGCGGCGGTCCAGACGTTGGCGATAGACAGCAGGTTGACAAAGTAGTCGTTGCTCAGCTGGCCGGCCTTGCTCGTAAGCACGCCCGTCTTGGAGCCATCAAAGGTGGCACCGAGCGCCCGCAGGCCGCCCACGGCCGCCGCCAGCTCGGGCGGCGAGAGCGTCAGCTGCGCCGCCTTGTCCACCAGGATCTGCTCCGTGCGCGAGCTCTTGGTGCCCTTGCCGTAGTTGAGGAAGCCGTCCGCCGGGTAACGCAGGTGGTTGATGGCCTCCTTGTCCGTCTCGTTCTGCAGAGCGTCAACGCGGCCCGCGGCGAAGGGGACCTTGATCGAGGTGAAACCAGCGTCCTGGACAGCCTTCTCGACGGCAGCGACGCCGCCCAGTACAATCATGTCGGCGAGCGAGACCGGGCAGTCCGCGTTGGCCTTGTTGTAAGCATCACGAATGGCCGAGAGCGACTTGATGACGGGGCCGGCCTGGGCGTTGATGGGCCACGAGTTTTGCGGCTCCAGGGCGATACGCGCGCCGTTGGCGCCGCCGCGCTTGTCCGAGTGGCGGTACGTGTCGGCCGACGACCAGGCGGTGGCAACCAGCTTGCCCGTGTCAATACCAGCGTCGAGGATCTGCTTCTTCAGCGTGGCAATGTTGTCGTCGCTAAGCTTGTTGGCCGGAGGGGCGGGGAGAGGGTCTTGCCAGATGAAGTCCTCCTTGGGGACCTCGGGGCCGAGGTAGCGGGTCTTGGGGCCCATGTCGCGGTGCAGCAGCTTGAACCAGGCCTTGGCAAACGTCTCCTCGAGCTCCTTGGGGTTCTCGAGCCAGCGTTTGGTGATCTTAGCGTAGACGGGGTCCTCACGCAGCGTGATGTCGGTGACAAGCATCGTGGCGTGGCGGAACTTGGTCTTGTCAAAGGGGTCCGGGTAGTCGAGAGTGCCGTTCATGGCCTCAAACTGCCAGGCACCGGCGGGGCTCTTGGTCAACGTCCATTCATTGTGCCACAGACTCTTAAGGAAGCCCGACGAGTCCCACTTGGTGGGCGTCTTGGTCCAGATGACCTCGAGGCCGGAAGTGATGGTGTCATCTGCGTTGCCGCTGCCGAACTTGTTGGCCCAACCCAGGCCAACCTGCTCGAGGCTGGCGGCCTCGGGGACGGCGCCCACGTTGGCTAGAAAATCCGTGTTAGTCGCTGCCCGCACGATCAAGGCTTGCGACCAATGGGGGGTTGCCACTTACATTCAGGGGCAGCACCGTGTGTCTTGCCGAATGAGTGGCCGCCGATGATGAGAGCAGCAGTCTCCTCGTCGTTCATACCCATGCGCCCGAAGGTCTCACGGGTGTCCTTAGCAGCCAGCAGAGGGTCGGGCTTGCCGTCAGGGCCCTGGGGGTTGACGTAGATGAGACCCATGACAGCAGCACCAAGGGGCTCCTCGAGAGTACGGTTCTCGATGTCCTTGCTGCCGCCGTAGCGTTCGTCGTTGGTCATCCACTCGGTCTCGGCACCCCAGTAGACCGAATCATCAGACTGCCAGGTGTCGGGGCGGCCACCAGCGAAGCCAATGGTGGGGAAGCCCATATCCTCCAGACCCACGTTGCCGGCCATGAGGATCAGATCGGCCCAGGAGATCTTGGAGCCATACTTCAGCTTGATCGGCTCTGCGAGGTGGTTAGATAATCGCTCATGGTGATAAAAGGGACGGAGGGTCAGGTTTACCAAGAAGACGGCGCGCCTTGTCGAGGTTTCCGTTGTCCGGCCAGCTGTTGAGAGGCGCAAAGCGTTGTTGGCCCTGGTAGCGTGTTAGTCGTCGCATTGCAATGGTCGTTTACGGCTGGGAAAAGCATACCATGCCACCACCGCCACGGCCATCGAAGGCGCGGTAGGTACCGGCACTGTGCCATGTCATACGCATGAAGAAGCCACCATAGTGGCCGAAGTCAGCCGGCCAGAATTCTTGGGACTCGGTCAACAGGGCGCGGATATCCTTCTTGAGAGCATCGTCTGGCTACATGTCAGTACATCCCAGCGTCCAGAGGCTATGTGAGACAAGCATCACCCAACAGGGCATACATACAGTCGAGGCTCTCAAAGGCGGCCTTGTAGTCGAAGTCGCCACCCAGGGGGTTGGACTCGACGCTGGACTGCCGCAGAACGTCCAGCCTCAGCTGGCAGGGCCACCAGTCCGTGTTCCGGGTACCACCGCCGGCATACTTGCTGACACCGTTGGGGCACCCGCCCTTGGCAGGCTCCGTGGCCCTCTTGAGGAGGAGGTCCTCAGGGTGGACAGCGGCGGGCGGAACAGCCCTCCGGCCGGCAGCGAACGGACACTCGGAAGGGGCGCCGGCAGCGAGGGACAGGGCGCTGAGAAGCGCCCCCAGGGTCAAGAGGGACGATGGCTGGGGCATGGTGGGGAAAAAGAACGATCTCGAACCAGACTCGGCGAAGGTTGGGATAGACAAGTCTGTCTGTCGAAGAGTGAAGCCCTTGGGAGACAAAAGAAGACGGGCCAGGCAGAGGGAGGGCAGGAAGGGTATTTATGATTTTGCCCGGGTTCAGACGCCGAGCGAACGTGGGGACCCGCAGCCGTTGGCGGCGATCTGCTGGAGTATCTGGTTGCGTTAAGGCGTTCTGCACGAGAGATATTGGATGACCATATCCTTGAAACCAGCCGTTGCCGTGCCCCACGGACAAGGCGGGCTGGTGCTCGTACTAAGCCCATGTGGGGGTGTCCATCCCAAGGTCGAGTTGAGGCGTGGAGTTGTGATGGCTGCGTTGCTTGGTGCTGGGCTGCATGTGACTGCTAAATTTACACACAGAGGTCAGCTTCCTATACTGGGCATATCGTCCGCGGTCCAATCATGGGCCGGTGAGGTCGGCGTTGCAGTCGGGGGAGGGCGGACGGCGTGGCAGACCGGGGACACGACGAGGACCCCTTGCGTGGCCATGGTCGAGGTTCCCTTCAGGTACATCGTCCCTTGCCGTGCGAGGCGGCGGGAGACGAAAGGAGGAGAAACCGGGGACAGACGAAAGCAGTAAATGCCAGCAGGGCACAAAAGAGAGTGGCATCCGTCCACCAGTCGCGTGAGAGCTGACTGACTTGCTGACCAGGCGAAGCACCGCCGACTTGGGGCTTGCTTGCTGGTCGGCGGCAGGGAGGATCAGCGTAATTGGGATCCGATATGGGTCCCCGGTCGGGCTCGGCGGGCCCTTGGGAGGCGAATGGCTTGGCTTGCAGTTAGGCGGGGCCTTAAAGAAGCAAGTCGTATGTATGTAGTTGAGGTTTGTGTGTACGATGCAGTACAGAGGCTCGGCGTGGCATGTACGATGGTTGCGGACGAAAGGGAGCGGACCCCTTCCAAGTACCGTTTCTCCCGTCCTACGCAAGCGTAAGTCGCCCTCTTCGAGTTTCGGTTAGATATAGAACGTATGCATATTCCGGGTGTACCGTGTGAACGATCGGCTTCCTGTTCAAGTCATGAGGATTTCATAAGCACTTTAGGCAGATTTACTCCAAACCGGAGCAGCCATGCGCAACGAGCGGTACCTACCCGGGGGGCCCTCACTTTCAATGGGTTTCAAGCCGTCCTTACCATCATGTTTACTTGCAGGGGCCGACGTTCGGGGAGCGAAACGGCCGGGCCAGCCTTGCGCCCGTTCGCCTTCTCGTCCAGGGCGTGGTGCGGCGCTGGGCTTGTCCATCACAATCGGACGATGCAGCAGAGCTTGGCGGAGGACGGGCCAATGGCCAAAGGAGCCGGTGCCCAGCGCAAGGCCGGCCAAGTCGCCGTTTGCCGCCCGGGAGCTGTTGACGGTAGTAGTCGAGATTGTGCTACCACGCTCCCACGCTTCACACGCGTGCTGTCACGCCGCCCGGGCTCTGGGCAAAGGCGTGGCGTTGGGCGGGCTCGCACATGGATGGGGGCAAATGAGGCGACGCAGGAACCCTCAAGCGGGTGCGGGCATGGATGGATGGATGGATGGAGTGTGGGAGTACCTGACATCCCATCCCACTTGGGGCAGCAGTTAAGCCGTCAACGACAGCAGCAGCAGCAGCAGCAGCAGCACCAGCAGCACCAGCAGCAGCCCGCACGGGTGATTTGCCCCAGCGTGTGGGCGTGCGTACCTCATTGGTATCCATCTGCCCACTTCTGACCGCTCCGCTTCGCGAGTCACAGTCGCAATGGTCAGGGCTTGACAGCCAAACAACCATGGCGTCCCGTGTCGATATCGATGGGGACGTCTGTGAGGGAGGGGGGCCAAGAAGCTGTCAATATTCCGAGCGCCGCCTTGGCCCAACCAAGCACCAGTCCGTGCAAGAAGGGCTGTGAAGGGGATGAATCCATTCCCCGATTCCAACCTGGAGTCGGGGGAGAGCCACCCAGAGCAGAGGTACCTAGCCAGGTACATCTTGTAGTCCGTTTTGGGAAAAGTGTAAGCCTCTCGTGGGAGCGTGGCTGCGTGGTTACCCTGCGTGGTTACCCTACTTGCATCCCCTCCCACACTAGAAGGAAAGTAAATAGGCGAGGAAGGCACGTACTATACTAGCCCCGGCATGTACCTCCCTCCTGCCAATACAATGGATGCACTCTCGCTGTCATCCACCAGTTGGGCGGCCAGAAAAGCAGACCCAGGGTCCTACGGCGGCGTCCCGTCTCTATTCGCGCCATATTTGCATAAGTAGAGCATTGGAGCTCGCCCCCAATTTCTCTCATTTGCCGCATACGGAATCATTAGAGTTGGGTCCATCGTCGGCGGGCTGATAGAGTTTGGCAACGACATGGGCAGCCCCTGTTGGCAGGTCCCGGACTGGCATTTAGAGCCATCCATGCCCGCCCCGTGTGGCATTTCCCCAGATTGCCCACTCACGGAGGTGGCGATGGCTTCCACCTCGTCCCGCGCATGCCAATGGAGAATAATTCTCCGCTCGCCCCCTTCTTCGCCGGGCTCGGCACTATATCGCACGGCTGTTGCCGTCACGCTCGCCGCCGTTCCTCGGGGCCGCTCGTTCCTTGACCTCCGCGGTCCGCGAGGGAAAAGCGAAAGGAAAAGGGGTTTTGCTGGCACCAGGGATCATCGCAGGTGCTTTGCCCGACGCTTCTTCCGCGATCCTGTCTCCCTGTTTTTCCTTACGCGATCCTCTGATAGCAGCCCCCGCGGCACCACTCCATGCCACGGTCCCCACACGCGCTGGACGGGACGGCGGACGGCCTGCCCAAGACAGAGGAACGCATATGCGCGGCGTCGGCCCTCCAGCTCCCAGACGGGACAATGAGACGAAGATCCAAGGACGGACGCCTTCTCGAGAGCCCAGGGGTGCGCAGGCCGATAGGGTCAAGCGAAGGCGAGGGGGGCCCACCCTCTCCATCCGTGCCCATCTCGCCCGTCCCCTCTCGATGCTACGCCGAATCGATGCTTATGGTTGCAGTCGCTCGCCGACTTCGTGATCGGCCGAGAGAGAGCCTTCCATTGCCCAGGCCTCGGCCCTCTGCCTTGCCGGGCCAGCCGGAGCTTGGTCAGCGCTTGCAAAGTCGCATCCGCCCGCGGAACCTCCCACTCGGCAGTGCAGCAGTCTTATGCAACCGGCCTCCACGAAACGCTTCATCTCGGCCTCGATGCCAAACAGAAGAGAGGCGCCGATTGCGAACCTGCTTGGCTGCGGCACGGCATGCGGCACCTCGAGGCCCGCTGAAGAACCGGGACAAGACCCTGGGAGAATTACCCGCTCGCCCCGGACATGCATAGAGGTGCGGACAATGCGCACGCGGCCGCCCCCACTGTAGGAAAGATGCTCATTTTATCGTACTGTGTACTGCTTAGGGGATCTGACGTAAGGCCCCCCCTTGACAGCGGATGCCATTGCCGCAGCCACGCAGGAGGTTAGGACGATCTACTGCCCATGACTGGTTCTCTACCTCAGCTTCCACTCCCGGTGACCGCCAGATAGTCCTTGGGCTTAGATTGGCTTGGCGGCCAGGAAGCCTCTTGGTTTCCCGCCTGCCTGACCGGGGACTCCAGGCAGGGCTGGCGCCATGGAAGCAAGCATGGATGCATCTCAACCATCAGCTCACCAGCTCACCAGCTCCGTACGATGGGAGCAGGCTCCCAGCCACACGGGAGCTGGCTGACAGGCGACGACGAGTCGGTCACCCGTCCATGGATGCCGGAACTAAGCCTCTCTGGTCACGCCATTTTTCATAATGCCTTGAGCGATGGCACGTTTCCAACAAAGGCCGCTCCCGCACATGACTAGAAGCCTACCCCCTCGACAGCCTATCCAGGTCGCCGTGATGGTCAGCCTTTGCCCGTTAGTCACATACTCTCCCAGAATACGACGGCCCGGCTGCTTCGGGGGAGCTGCTCCGTACCACATGCCCTCCTGAAATACAACGGCCCGGCTGCTTCGGAGGAGCTACTTCATACCACGACCACCACCTCTCGGGTCATATGCCCACGCGCCTCCGATGGCTTCTCGCTTAGAGAAGGCCGATGAATCAGTCGAACCTCGCGGTTCACGTTTCACTGCTCAACTCTATCTCGCTCACTTGCCCCGCGCCGTCAAGTCCCGTGAACCCTCCACGCCTATGGGAAAACCTAGCTTGCCCGTAAGGATGGGTGCGAAGGTTTTACGAGAGTGCTGATGGGAGATGAGCATGTCCTACGTGTTCACCCCACGTTTACCGGTAATCACAACACCCATCTCGACGCTCGTCTCCTGTCAGCTTTCTTTTGTTTGGCCCACCGGACGCCGACTCTGTTGGTCCCTACTCGTTGCCCTTTTTTTAAACCCCAGGGTCTCTCGTGGCCAGGCCTCTCGTCGTCGAGGGAGGGTGTCAGCACTACCAACAGCCACCTGCGCCGCACTGCCGACCTGGCCATATACGTGGCTGGCGCTCAGGGTATCCAGGGCCCGCTTTACACGTGGCTACGGCCCCTATTCTCAGCTTGATATCCATAAAGTGGCAGACTGCGCCTTCCTTTTCGTAGGAGCGCAAGCGCCACGCAACTTGACCGCCTCGCGGGGTTGCGCAGTGCGCGCCTTGCACCTCTCGGTGGACTGGCACAAGACGGGACGAAGAGCTTCTCCCCCTCATCCGGCAGGTTCCTCGTCTCTGTCCAGATCATCGTCCCTTCACCCAGCGCCTTATTCATTGCGCGGTGCTCTGCCGGCTCCGGCGGGAGGGCACTCGGGAACGGGACGCTCGGGGACCTCCCGAGGTTATCTTTTTTTTTCCTCCTTCCGTCGAAACGATACTGACGCACCCCCTCCCGGGCTGCTGCGCCCACCAACGGGCGGGACGGAGGGGCCGAGGGGACGGAAAAGCCAAGTAGGCAGCAGCAGCTACAGCATGGCAGGGTTACCGCCTGTCTGATCAGGCCAGCACCGTCTGAATGCCGGGGTGGACGCTGCTGTGCGGTTTCTTCCCAGGGGTTGGGCGTCGCGGGGCCGCACGACGGGCGTCCCGGGCTTTCGGGCGGGTGAGCACAGACGGCCAGAGCGTGGGTTTTGCGGCCGGGCGATGCTTGAATCTAAAACCACGTCGTCTGGGTTCTGGAAGCCTTGTCTCTGTCCGTTTCCCGCGCGGTGGCTATCACCCGTTGGTCAGGTCACAGCTTCCCTTTCGCGGCCGGCCCGTCCAAAATTGAAAGCGGCGACGGGGGATAGTCATGTTGTCACCAATGGCTTTCCCCCTGCCCTCTGGCCAGGGCGTATGCGCCGGCGCTGCTGCCCACCTTGCCGAGCTTTGCCCGTGTGCGCATCCCGGATCCCGAGGGACGGGCAGCACGCAACTCCTGGGATTTCCTCCTTTCATGAAAACTCGTCGGATCGGCGTCTGAACCGAGCGCGGGGCGCCTCATCTGTGTGGCGGCTGACGGGTTTTCTTGCCATCGTCTGGGGCGAGCCCGATTTGCTCGGTTGTTCTGGACCGAAAGACACCCCTGCGCCGGTGGGTGTTTCTGGCCCGAATATGATGGATTGTCTCGTGCAACGTGACAAGTTCAGGCCATCTGAAACCCCTGGCGAGTCTTTCTTGAAGCTTGTGTAGTCCCGCAAGCGAATGGCCCTCTGGACCGGCCAAGACCAGTGCTGCCAGCAGCAGGATTGGCGCCCAACGACCGCGTGCCTCTTGCAGTGACGGTCTTGAGATCACACCATCGCCTGCTTTGCTCAGTAGGGACCGTAGGGCACTGGCCGCCTTTCGCGTCGGGGAAGCTCGGGTTCGTCGTGCACGGTCGAAAGAAACCGCTGATGTCATGAATAGGCATTTCCCACTGGCAACTATCCCACGGCACCCCTGTAGGAGGAATATTGGTGGCGCACTACCTAAGGTAGGTACATATATATGTACTTCAGACGGCAAAAGCTCACACTGAACTGCCTGTCGAAATTTGTGTGGAAACCGTGCCCCAGCTCCCACGGCGAGCTGACAGGTCACTCGTGGTACCGATTGGCCTAGGGTCGCCGGTCGGAATGGAGGGCAAGGGATTTCGGCGACGGTCCGGCTCGCATCACCAAAGCCCTGCTCTCCCCGGGGTCACCTCGCCAGGGGGGGAAGGGGGGGCGGCCAGCGGCGCCGAGGCTGACTAGCAGCAGGGCGCGGGTTTCCCTCGATAACGAAAGGAATCTGGGATTTCGTCTATTGGCAATCCTTCTGTTCACTTAGGAAAAGAATCTTTTGGGGGAAATTCGCGTGTCTGTGTGGAAAGCGGTGGGAGGGGGTGCAGGGGGGGCTTAGCCGCGGACGAAGCGCCATCGGCGTGAAGCAGAGGCTCCATGGTGGCGGCGTCCGAACTATCCCCTGGCTTCCACTACGACGGGCTTCCAATTGAAGCCCCGGCTGGAACCCGAAGGACATCGAGAGCATCTTGCCCTATTGTGGCAGGTCCGGAACGGTTCACCCCCGGGGAGCATCCGAGGTTCAATCTGAGCAGTAGCAGTGCCCATCACGGCCCCTGCCCGCGTAACTGGTTGGTGTACCTGCTGGTCCTGTCACCATGACCATGCCCCCCAAGTGGGGAATTTTGCTCGGGTGACAAGAAGGGCACGCATTTTCGACTCTTGAATCCTCTTCTTTTCAATAGTTTCGCCCAGGCTCTTCCGTGTTACTACCCCCTCCTAGCCACAAAAACCTCTGGGAAGTACCAGTATAGTGCCGCTTCTACTTGCTGAGCCGGTCTACCACGTGACAGCCATGAGGCTCTACTGTATATGATGATCATCAATCGTGCGGATACAAGAGTGAAGCACTTGGAACGGCGATTTGGGCATTGGGCATTGGTGCGTTGGTTCGAGTGGCGCATGGCCAAGGGTATATTGAATTTCATGCCTCTGTTCCGAGTTCCTCCCATTATTATTCGGTGACGCCGTCACCTTCGTTTCATCATCGTTATTAAGTAGGTAGGTATCCCGCCGTGACGTTTCTCGTCTCCCCGTTTTTCTTCCCCCCTCCGCATTCCCCCGGACAAGCGTTTAGTCCAGGCCCCGGGTCTGGACGATGGACTGCTTGACGGTGATCTGCCAGGGGTTGGCGGCGGCGGCGGCGCCGCTGCCGCCGCCGCTGCCGCGCTGGTTGGAGCCGCCGCGGCCGTAGGAGATGCTCGACTGGTTGCTGTGGCGGTCCCAGGCGTCGTCGCCGCTGGTTTCGGAGGCGGCGCTGCCCTTGCGGCGGTGCTGCTGGTTCTCGAGGTCGAGGGCGGTCTCGTCCTCGTCCTTGCCGTAGTCGATGATGGTGGTGACGCCGAGGTTGCTGGTGCGCGTCGCCGACGCCGACGCCGACGCCGACGCGCCGCCGTGGTGGTGGTGCCGCCCGCTGCGGTGGCCCATCGAAAAGGCCTCGCCCTTGCCCGACCCGTGGTTGCCCGACCCCGTCCGGTGCCACTGCCGCGCCGACGTGCCGTGCCCCGGCGCCGACGACCCGCCCCCGAAGAAGGTCCGCATCAGCGGCCGCAGCGTCGCCACCGACGCCGTCGTGATGCCGATGCCCGTCTCCACCGTCGACCAGATGGCCACGTCCGAGGTCGAGTACAGGAAGTCGTCGATGTCGGTGAGCGACCAGAGGTAGGGGAATCGAACAATGGTGGCGCTGGAAGCACTGAAGGAGAAGAAGGGGTCAGCTATTGTACGACAGAGTGGAGGAGAATGGGCTGGGCAGCAGACAACGGGAAAGGGGGCAAGGATGTGGAGTGGGGGTTTTGCCTATCGTTGCCCTGCCGGAAGTAACTTACATGGCACCAGCAGCCAAGATCATACAGACGGAAATCTTGACACGAGAGCTCATCTGCAGGCCCGAGACAAGGACTATGGGCAGCAGACTGTATGTCCAGTCGGTAAGGCAGCTGATAGCCGCGTAGCCGTAGAAGGTCTTGGAAATGATAGTGGCGTCGAGGCAATAGCCGTCCGGGGGGTTGGCGCCGTACCGCTCCCAGAAGAGCGACGTAGGCCGGCACTGCAAGACGAAGAGCAGGAAGAAGAAGAAGCTGTAGACCTGGGTCAAGATCAGGGTGGACCAGACGATGATCTTGTGCAGTTTCTCGGTGAAAATTCGCAGCAAGAAGATGGCAATACTGGCTTTGATGGCCATGTTAGTCAGGACGTATGTCGGCTCGCAGGTCCACCACATCTATAAAATCCCGTTAGTACCGCGACAGGAAACTGGGCATCGCCCCCCCTCCCTCCTGGGGCTCCGCGTCACTGACCTGCATGGCCTTGGGGATGCGCTCAGGAGGGATGTCCTTGAAGTGCTGCCCCGTGCCCCAATAGACACCGGTGATTTCGTATGCACAAAACACGGTGAAGAGACCCTGCCCACCGTCACGATTAGTCAAGGGCCTGTAGACACAAGCCGGGTTCGGTGTTGGAGACCGCGTACCTGGGCTATCACGGCAAGCCAGTCATCTGTCGAGAACGCCTTCGTCACCCAGCCCCGGCAGTATATCCGCAGCAGGGTGGCGACGGACGAGAGGGCCAAGCACGCCCACGTCACGGCCCTGATCTGCGGTCCCCGAGTGTCGGTCATGGCGGCGTTGCGGAGGAGCAGCGGGAACGGGGGGGAAAAGGCCAGGCGAATAGCGGGCGGGTATCGAGAGAACAATCGGTAGCCCAGACGGTCCCGTCAGTTTCTCGTGGGGGGGTGCCAGGAACGGTGGGCTCTATCTCCGGAGGAAGGCAAAGACCTCGAGCCCTCGCCAGAAAACGGGGACGACGGCCTTTAACCACCACGCTGGGCCCAAACTGCCCGGCCATGAAGGGGCGATGGGCTGACGCGCTCCCGATGGGATATCCGGGCCCGGGAACCCCCCCCCGTCAACGAGGGCCACGACCAGGAGCCGCTGTACCTGCGTCGTTATTAGCGATGGGTATCCGCTCCAGCCTGGCGGTTCGAATATCCTGTATGGCTCGCTAACAGCCAAAAAGAGGCGGTTCGCTATAGCGTCGGCTCTAGGCCGGCCCCAAGCTGAAGGAATTCGCCACGCCGGCCAATCAACCCCATACCGAGCTGAGAACCAGAGAGGGGTCGCTAATAGAAGCAGACCAATCCCGACAAATCTGGTGCCGGCTCCTGAATGCTAGCACGTACTGGCGCCGTCGACCGGGCCGCCGGTGCTCCAGTTGGCTAGGTAGCTTAGCCAGGGACTCGACCGGGCGTGGGAAGGACGAAACTGCCCCAAGCTAAGCTGAAATCTCTTCCAGTCCTTTTCTTGACTTATACCAGTCAGGGCATAACACGGAATATTACACACCTTCTAGCATCGGCTCGCCCTCGGGACGGGTGCACAGAAGCGTCAGCTAAGACAGCCACTTCGCGTGGCAGGCCGTTGGGGCTTGCATAGACTTTCGGCATTGACAAAGTGACAGCGGGAGAAGCCATCCCCCGTCCATCTACCTGCGACAGCGCCTAGACGTCGCTGGTTTGCTGTGAGAACCCAGCAGTCGCAGTCGCGAACCGCCAGGCTTGGGACGATTGCGCGCTCTGGTTTGCCATTGAGAACAAGATCCCGGGCGATTTGGATCGACAGCGCCAGCAATGGGCTACGAGCCCCGTCCCCCAGCTGCCCTGGTGCGAATCCACTCACTCAGATGTTTGTGTGCATTCCTAGGAGATGGGGGGGTGCCCGCTCGGCCCCTCAGGCTGTGTTGGGACTGGCCGACTCAGCGCGCTCCATACCGCGGATCTTGCGCTGGCGATCTTGCCTCTGCCCTTCGGCTCGCCCTTCCCGCCGGGCTCCCAATCGCTCCAGCCGCAGCCGCATCGGAGTCAGCTGGGGGGAATGCGTGCCTGGTGACGAGTCGCTAGTTGCGCTCCGTACTGCTTATACGCCCACGGGATCGAGGCTGGCCTCAAGCCATTCCGCAGCGTAGGCCCAGGTTCTCCTATCTCCGCCAAGTATTGTTAAGTGCCCATATGCCTGTCGTCGGGACTTTGTTGCCGCAACGGCAGGAACTAACCGGTTGTTAGAGATGCCAGTCTTGGAATGGACGGCAGCCAACAGGTCCACAGGCCCGCCCTGCCCGCCCTTTACTCGTACTATCTCACTATGCAGTAAGGGGTTCAGTAGTTCCTGGAGCCTGGCAAGAATGGGGAGAGGGGGGAATTGCCAAGTTGTTGGGGCCGTGGAGCACTGGTACAGCTGGTCCTCCATAGCTTTCAAGAAAACACGACATCTCATTCGGGGGGAGGGTCACGAGATGGGGGGGTTTATGGAGCAGCGAAAACAGCTTCCGCCGCTCCGCAAATTGCCACAGGCGGGATGGGATTCTGGGGAGTACCCAGTGAACAATGGGGCCGCATAGGTGCCTGACTTTCCGAGACCTGGTACTATGTAAGAGGCAAAGGTTAGAAGGGGCAAACACGGGAGGCCACCTCGGCCTGCTGGGCATCTGGTAAAAGAGATCATAAACTCAAGTAAGCCATCGATCGACCTTGGTCCGGAAGGGGAGGAGGTGTTTAGATCTATCCCAGCGCACGGAACATTACCCGACTTGGGTTCGTCGGAGCGCGCGCGCGCGCGGTAATGTTGTCGATCGTTGCGCCCGTCGCTCTCTCGCTTAGTCGATCGAGGGTTGCGATCCGCTGGCCGTGCGTCCGGAGATGCCCCAACGACTCGGAGGGGTTGTGTGACTTTTCGGCGCCAAGATCGGCGGGGAGGCCATTCAGCCGGCGGTCGCTTGTGATACACGACGTTCGGGGGCGCGGGTATCCCGGGGGGTGTCCTCAGTCGGGAGCAGGCTCACCGGTATGCATGCGGTCCATGACGGGGGGCATGGCGGGCTATCAGGCTTCTTTAGACCACTTGGTCACGTCATGGCCTGCTTCGCGCGCATTCTTACTCCCCTAGGTAGTCAGGCCGTCAAGCAGTCGAACAAGCCGGCGACGGAGTAGACAGAGGCAAGTTAGTCAATGGTGCCTGGCCACGCACGCATGAGGCCCGTCGCTCCTCCTGAGCCCTGTGCCGGCCACAGCCGGCCACTCCCTTGCCTTCTGCCCTCTGGGCGGCGGGGGGGAGCCTCTGACGCCCCCCTCCCCCAATGCCGCTAGCAAAGATCGGTGACCAAGTCGCTTTCTGCGGGCGGGCAAGCAAGATCCTGGCGCAATCTGGGCTGCAGAGTCGCAACCGGCGCCCCTCATGACAAATCGCTGCTTTGGTGGTGTTTCTCCGCACGAGGCCCAAGCCGTGCGAAAATCACGGCGCCCTGGGCCTCGTTCTTGCTCGGAGCCGGGCTATCGTCCGCCGTCGTATCCGGGCGGGACAGCTGCATCTTGCCTGCTGCGGTCGCATCGGCCGCCCCCTGCTATTGCCGGTTGCGTGGGCCTGAAACCGGGCCATAGACATGCAGGTCGCCGAGTTGACCTGTCATTCTACGTGGGATGCGGGTTCGATGGAAGGGGTTATTCGTCCGGCCGGCCCCCCCGGTGGCCCCGGAAGTTATTGTAAAGCACCCCCTGTCAAGGCCTGCCGGCGTCTGCCCCGGGGAAGATGCCGCCACGCAAGCCGGGCCGTATTTGTACCGACATCTGTCCCTGGAGTGCTAGTCCAGCCTGCCATCCGGAAAGAGCCAATCGCTGGTGGCTGTTGGTATTCGTATGTCTACATACTGTAGTTGTGATAGCAGGTTGATACGGGTAGAGACCGGGGCGCTGTAGATGAGCCCCCGATGATGCCATGTCGCTCCAAGACGTGCCCATTGATCATCAGCCTCATCTACCGCTTCTTGAAGAAGCCCTTGCTTTTCCCCGTCGCGACACCGGGGCGGTCCCGTCGCAGTAGCTGTTCTTTGAGGAGCCTCGAGTTTTTGTGCGCCCGCGGCGCCTGGTTCTTCTCGCCCAGATCCGCCACAACCCGGTACGCGGTTGACCCCACAACCTCATCCCTGGGCCGTCGGCCCTCCTTGCGCAGCTCCTGCTCGACTTCCTCGAAGTTGATCTTCTTGGGTTTCTTGACAACCTTGAGAGCCCTCTCGTCTTCGTCGCCGCTCTCCGAGTCCGTCAGGAACTCGGCAGGCAGCGTCTCCGGCACATTGTACTTGTTTCGCCGCCGGCCGCTGCGCTCGTATTCGTCCGCAGGCTCTTCCTCCTCGCCGATAACAGCCAGGCTTCTCTTGAGTTTCTCTGCCTTCTGACTGTCTCGCTTCCTCTTGCCTGCTTGTTGTTTTAGGAGCTTGTCCCTCTCCTGGCGTTTTTGCTTCAGCTCCGCGGCTTGTCTGTTACATGTATTAGCATGCGCAGTCGTGCGACGTCCCCAGAGGGCGCATACTTCTCTGCGGCGTCGGCCGCATCCTGCGCAGACTTCATAGCCACCTTGGCGGCTGCCTGTGTCGACACGGCTTCGGGGGCCTCATCATCACTATCCTCCTGGTCTTCGTCCTCCTGGTCGTCCTTGGATGCTTCCGGCGCCTTGGCTTCCGCAGTCGCGGCAGTTGCAACGTAGCTCTCGACATCGGCGTCGTCTCCGAACGTAATGTGTGTGCTCTTGCCCTTGGCTTTGGGTGCAGGTGTAGACTCGGAGCCCTGAGCATCAAGTTGCTGCTGGAAGCTCAACCGGTGGTTCGCCTCGGCTTCCAGTTGCATATTAAGCATGGACGGCGTGAAAGGAGTCAAGGCCTCCTTATCCTCTTCTGTCGCGTCCATGGCCTCCCCGGTTTCGGCTTTGGATTGGCTTTTTGGCTCTTCGTTTTGCACCCCTTCCACGATGGCCGCGGGCTCGTCTTTGGACTGCTGGTCTCCAGAGGACACGGTGTGCGCCTCGACGCTGATGTGCTGCGTGCCTCCTTCCTCGTTTTCCTGGCTGTGAACGCGCACCGCCAGCTTCTGGCGACTGGGGGTTGATGCGCTTGGCAGCAGCTGGTTCGGCTCCTCCGCCTCGCCGTCCGGTTTCGTCTGGTCGGCAACTTCCTGGGGCCGCGGTGTCTCACTAGTGGGCGACGCTTTGCGCCTCGATTTGCGGGCGGACATGGGGATCTCGGTAAAGGTCGGCTCGGGTGACGTCTGTCTGGAAGTCTGCGTCGAGTCGGCGACTTCCGAGGCCTGCGAGAGCCTCGCGCGTCTTCGAGTCAATGGGGCCATATTTGCGGTTTCCTCGTTGGACGCGATGGCTGTTGCTTCCTTTGATGCGTGATGGCGAGTGCTTTGTCCAACGGAGGGAACTTTTGAAAAAGTTTTAGTGGGGCGCCAGGATAAGATAAGAAGACCCCGGCCCGGCTCCAGTTGGTGCAAGTGGGATGGGATGGGAAGGGATGGGATATCTCGCCAACAACCCATCTCACGTTGGATTGTATTGCTCTTACTGAGAACCCGGCATTCTTCGTAAAAATCAATCTGAAACAGGCCGAGGTTGATATATCAAGTATTCGAGATTCATTTTGGTGCGGTGGTCACTGCTGGGAGCCTTGGCACACCGAAACTCCCTCGCTTCCTGGAGCGTCCCCGATGGCCTACTAGGCGTCAGGAGCTGTCCCTATCCGCACTCATAGCAACGCGCACTTCACGTCTCACTCGTACACCGCGCCGAGCGCCCACCATGTTCAGAACTGCGCGGCTTGGCCGCTTCGTTAGAGCTCCGGCCCCATCTAACCCCGTCAAGAAACGCTCCCCGAAGGAGGTCGATGGGGAGCTCGGGTTCAAGCGTAGCCTCATGCAGAGCCCGGCACCGTACACCTTGCAGGATGTGCCCCTGCGCGTCGACCTCGAGGCCATGCTCCGGCACCCGGCCGCGCCCGCGTACCTGAAGGGCATGACGGGCGCGCAGGCCCACGGCGTGCTCACCGAGTTCGCGCGGCGCCAGCTCGAGCGCCTCGAGGCGCGGCGCGCGCGGCCGCAGAGCCCGGTCCCGCAACGCGCCCCGTCGCACCACCGCGCCGAGGCGATGGACTGGCCGTGGGTGCTGCAGGGCTTGCTGCGGGACGACCCGGCCAACAAGCCGGCGGTGCTCGCGACCCTGCACAGCGTGGCCTGCGTGCTGCTGTTCACGCCCGGCGGCCGGCAGTGGAACCTCGCCCTGGGCATCCTGAGCGACCTGGGCCACTTCGAGAGGTACGCGCCCAGCGACCTGACCCTGGTGCGCCTGGCGCAGACGGGCAACCGGATGGGCCACGCCGCCTTCGCCCCGGCCGTCGAACGCGTGACCACGGGCCGCGTCCAGTGCGACACCGACAGCGACCGCGCCAACTACGAGACCCTGCGCGGCCTCATCTGCGCGTCCAGCTCGGCCAAGGAGCCGGCCGCCCGGGACGCGCTGTGGTGGTTCCAGCTGGCGCTCGACCCGCAGAAGGGGCGCCGCGCCCCCGGCGCCTTCGACTGGCAGGCCGCGGCCATGGTGGAGATGGGCCGCTGCTACCAGCGCGTGGGCGACACCAAGAAGGCCGTCCGGCTGTGGGAGACGGCCGCCCGGGAGCTGGACAACCCGCACGCCGCCAGCCTGTTCGCCGCCGCGGCCATGGACGTGCGGGACCCCAAGACGGAGGAGTGGCTGACGAGGGCGGCCCTGGGCGGCGACCGGGCTGCGCAGTCGGGGCTGGCCAGGATCCAGAAGGCGAGGTGGGAGGACGCCGAGGCGAACGGGGCCAAGGGCTGGGAGCTCACGTTCCGGAAGCTCATGAAGGATGAATGGGCTTTGCTTGCAAACGGCATGCCGTAGCCCCGTTGAGTGAGAGCGCACCAGCTAAATCTACGCAATGCCCTGGCGGAAGAGCAGAAGCCCCCCTTTTGATTGTGACCTTCGTCTTCAACCTTCTACCCACTGCGCCCGATTGGGGCCGAGGAGGCTCCAGCGCGTGCTGTCATCACAGATCTGGCCAGAAATGGCTTGAGCCGGACAGTTTTCTCGACAGTGTTTTCCCTCTCTGATACACGTCTCCTTAGACGGTGTCTCCTGGTGCCGTCGCCGTGCCGTCGCCGTTTAAAGCGGTGGGTGGGACGAGAAGGGGTTGTTGGGCCGACTGCAAAGGCCGCTCGGGACCGCGTCTGATACATCCCAGGATCCGGCGACGGGCTACTTGCGGGTAGCTCGGCTCAGGCCGTTAGGGGGGGGGGGGGGGGAAGGGGATCACGCGGGTCTGTGGCCCGGCCGTCCAGCTGACCCCCAACCCGAAGTCCGGGACGAGGAGAACATGGCATTCGCCCAAGTCCAAGCGGGCTTCGCACCCGTACCATGTCGCTGACCAACGGCAAGCAGAGGCTATTGGCCCCAGAGGCTATTGGCCCCAGAGGCTATTGGCCCCAGAGGCGAGAAGCCAAGGTATCCGTCTCCGGAAAAGGCCTACGCTTCTTTCATCGCTGCCTATAGGAAGCAGCACCGTCGAGTTCCGGACCAGCGAGACCCCGTCAGTGCCGAAGACGAGCACTAGGTCGAACTGGTGGCACGGGGGGGGGGGGGGGGGGTGCATTGGAGCAGTCAGGCTTGGGTCGGGTCGTGATGCTCGGTATATTTCTTGACACTGTATCGACGCTTATTCCATTAAACATGTCCCAGATCGTTGAGCCATCCTAGCGTATACACATGAACAAGGTGGCCTAGTGTCCCTTGATGAGTACACTTCGGCTCCGTTGGGAAGAAAACCTGCAGTCCGGGACAATCCTTTGCGCCCGCAAAGGTGCCTGACCTCCTAATGCTTGTGAATGCGAGCCCCATGCCTAATCCCAATTACCAACGCCTAATTATGCAATCTCTTTGTGACTGGAACATCATGTGCCCCAGCTCTATCGAGTGTTCAAGAAGCGAGGGATGCGCCCCCCCCCCCCCCCCCCCCCCCCCGGATGAACGAGCCCTGGCAGTCCACCCTTATACCATAATCGGACAGCTAGTCATCGTGAAAGAAGGTCGTGTTATTGGAAGGAGCCGCGGAAGGACCGGCCTCTCCCATGTCGATATCTTCGCTGCTCGAATCCTCCGCTGGTGTGGACGTCGGTATGCCGAGAGTGGACCGTCGGTAATCAGAGCTGGGCGCACCCATAACCTGCTTCTCCAGACGCTGAGGTAGTGACAGTGGCCTTTCGTTGTAGGCTTCTTCCGGCGGCGAGAAAGACCAGACCTAGCCACGTTAGCCAATGCCCCCCCCCCCCCCCCCCCCCCAGGGGTTGCATTGGGGACAGGACTTACCTCCATCATGACACGGCTGCCCCGGTTGGCAACCGCAACGCATTTCTCGTCTTCAAAAACGACACGCCATACAGACTCGGCTGTAGATGGATTTGGTAAGAACGAAGTAGAGGCCAGAGGGATGAGGTTACCAGACGTACCAGTGATGAGCTCGCGCACGAGATGGCCGGTCTTGACGTCCCAGACCTTGACGCGACCATCACTGCCTCCGCTGACCACGCGGGTATCGTCGAATTGGAGGCTCGTCACGCTGTTGTCGTGGGCTGCCAGTCGGTGAATGGGGCACATCTTCTCCAATGACCAAACCCTAACCGAGCCATCCGAGCCGCCCGTGACAAGGGTATTCCCCCGTAGCTGCAATTGACCGACTAGTGAGGTATGCCCCTGCAGGACAGCGATGGCTTCGCCGGTATGGGCGTCCCAGACACGGACGCTCGTATCGAGACTGCCTGTGACGACACGCTGGCCGTCAAACGCGATGGCATAGATCTGACTGAAATGACCACTCAGGGTGTGCAGGCACCGGCCCTCGGAGATGCTCCATATTTTGGCGGTCGCATCGTAGCTTCCAGACACGACAATGTCGCCTTTGATTTCGAGGCACCGGACGCTGGCCTGGTGGCCCACGAGGACATTCCGGCACACGCCTTGCCTGATATCCCATACGCGCAGCGTAGTGTCTCGCGAACCCGAGATGGCCGTGTTCGAGTCGGACATTTTGAGGCAGCGGACCGTCGAAGTGTGGCCACGGAGAGTGTGCATGCACGCGCCCGTCGTCATGTCCCAGACGCGGACATCGCGGTCGCAGCCGCCGCTAACGAGGATGTCTTCCCATGGTACCATAGCCCATACCCCCATTACATGGCCCTGCAGCGTGCGCAGCGCATTGCCTTCCCTGTCGAAAATGTGTATCCTGGCGTTGTCAAGGGCCACCACAATGTATTTCGGCGTCAGATGGAGACTGGTGACGACGCGGCCATCCTGGGTGATGGTTCTCGTCGTGTTGCGTCCTCCGGTCCTCCAGGCCGACTCCACCAGATACCTCTGCTTGAAGTGCGATTTGTACGACCTGAGCTTGGGTCGCGAACTCGATACAACTGACGTCGTCTCAGAGTCGTCTAGGCTTTTGGGCGGCAGTGGGGCCTGGATCGTCGGAAGTGCGCCCGGGAAGCTGTGGTTGGCAAAATCAGGATCGGTGACGGGCAGGGCACTCGGTCGGCTCGACGCGTAGGCTGGCATGCTGTACGCGACATCGGACATTCTGCGCCCGTAGTCATGTTTGACGCAGAGGTTCCTCCATGTTACGTCGTCGCTGAGGAGATCCCGCCACCTACGGGACACCTGCGAGGAGCGGGCCAGCACCTGCGGGTCGTCGATGAAGGAGAGAATGCGCAGGCAGAGCTCGTCGGGCAAACTCGTAAACGGGTCTTTCTTGAGCAGAGGACTGACAAACTGGTGCACGAAGCTCAACTGCTGCGTCGTGCACATGTTCAAGAGGTCGGCAAGCAACCGATTCCTTTGGGGGCCGGAGCAGGTCTGGAAGTGTCGGCGAACGTTGGCAAGGTAGTAGTCCTCGTCTTCGGTGGCATCGCTCCAGTCGGGCTGGGGGTGGTTTGGGCCGGGCGAGGCAGCCGGGGTTGGCGGCGGCGGCGGCGAACCCGTAAGCTGCTGGTCGAAATCCGGAGCAGGCGTGCTCATGCTGGGCGTCGGGGGCCCTCTTGGCCTCGGTTGTGCCATCTTGTCCATCCTCTGGTTCACCAAGACCGGCCCTTGCACGGTACTCAACGCCAACTCTTCACTCATGATGCTCCCTCGCCTTTCGGAAAAGCTAAGCGGCCTGGTGTAGCCGGCCATGGCGGACGGGTCGAAAGAGACCCGGGAAGGTATGCGGTCGACGTAATGCGAGCGCACGTCAGCAGCTCATTGGTCGGGCCGCGAGGATGTAGGCCAGTCGGACAACGGATCTCGTGGGGAGAAAGGGAAGCGCTGTCTAGATGTACATCAGTAACCGCCCGGGAAGATCAGATGAAACTCGCGGCGAGGGTCGCGAGTGTTGGAGGGAACGCAAGGGGGAAAAAGGAAAGGGGCGGCGGCCGACAGACGAGTGAGCGCCCCCCAGAGGCGCCCTTGTCTTGTGATGATGAAGGCGACGGCCAGGGAGGTTGGAGTGTCTTGGAACAAGGCATCATACCGTAAGATGGCTGAGCGCCCCGAAAGGAGAGAAGACGGCGGGAACAAGCGGCAGGGCAGACGGGCGACGGCGGGAAAAGAGGCAAGGAAGACGGCCAGCCAGGTAGACGGCAAGAAGGCTGGAATTACGAGACGAGGCAGTCACGGTGGCAATCCAAGGCTACGAAGTAGATGGTTGCACGTCGGCGAAGGGGGCGACGGATGCAAGAAAAGAGAATCGCGCAATGCCGAGTGGTCGTGGATCGTCGGTCGGCGGTCCCGTGGCGGTTGGACGTACTGAACGGACCTTGGGACCAGTAAAAGACCGGGGCGGACGGTTGGAAAGCCTGGGGGGGGGGGGGGGGGGGGGGGGGATGGAGCTGGAGACTTCAAAGTTTTAGAGTTCGAGACGCGGGTGCTAATCCCTTGAAGCGACCTTGCGAGGCGAAGTTTGAGGTCGGTCGGTCGGTCGGCCGGTCTTGGGGGATCGGGGGCGGGCGGTAGGTACGTGAGGGTATGTATGTAGGAAGAGGAGGTAATGAAGTAAGTAGCACGCAGATACTAATGTAACGAGTGAATGAATAGATGGATGCCCGCGGGTATGCGTGTGTCTGTGTGTGTGCGTGTGTGTGGGCGGGTGTGGGCGTGTGCAGGGGCAGGTCAGGCGGTTAGGAGAACCGACGGGACAGTCGAGTCGCAGATGGGCGCCCAGGCTAACCAAAGAGGGGGAAGGTGCCGGTACTGGCTGAGGGGTGGGCTGTGTGTCCCTCGCTTTCTTCTAGAGGTCTATGTATATTGGATTCGTGGGATCCGATGGGGGGTGGTGGGAGGAGATGCCAGTCGAGACTGGGCTGGCTCACGGACTGTAGGTCTCACAGATTGTTCCAGAGTGTAAAGAGATTGATGGGCTTTTTCGGCTTTGAGAACGTGGGTTATCGAGAGGGATGGAGGGAGAAGGGGGGCGAGTGTGCAGTTGTTCAGTAAGTATCAATTGTACGGTACCTCACCTACTGACTTCCATACTTACCTCTACTACGGGTCGGGTACGGTACATAATGCAAGTATGTACTTACATACACGTTGGATGTATATGCCTATGTAGGTACATTATCTAACGGTACAGCGCCAGGGACAGCCAGCCAGCCAGCCAGCCAGCCGCTCAACTCTCGCTCGTATATACATACATTAGTCTGTATGCATGGGATTGCTGTTCGGGGTTTGCGGATTCGACTCAGGTGGTCGAATGACATGACAACCAAGGACAGGACAGCAGTGGAGGGATTGTGTGAACGAGCGAGGAACGGGCCCATGAGGCTTGGACGCGAGGACGGGCACCTGCAGTACCAAAAAGGCGGGGGTCCACCCCCATCCCATCCATCCATCCTGGATTTCGCCCATCCACCCATCCATTTGCGACGGATGCCAGGATGGGATGGATGATGGATGGGGGATCCATCCTGGAAAGACACACAGGGCGACAGAGAGAGCCCCAGAGGAGAAGAGTGGGAATCCCATGAGCCATCATCTCACACGCACGCCTCTCACGCACTGGGCTTGGTCTAGTGAGCTTCCAACTTGTAACCAGGGCTCTCTCGCCCGTGACCTGCCCGACTACCCATATATGGTAGGTACATGAGTACATAGCTGCTGCTGTAGCCATGGGATGCCGCCGAGACGTCAACCCTTGAATCCCTCTTGTTTCAATGCCCACGTCCGAGGGTCTCAGCGATCCGGTGCGTGCCTCGACAACCCGCCGACAGCGCGAGACAGCCTTTTTATTAGTCCCAGAAGTCGCAATCTCCCGCCGCCGTGCCGACGCGAGCGGAGGGTGCTTCTGTCGAGACACACGCCATGGCGTTCCACGGCGGACGTTCATCCTCCTCGCCCGCCCGCCCGCCCTCTCATGGCCGACGGATACGCTGGCAGGCAGGCAGGCAGGCAGACAGACTGCCGTCACGGAAACCGGCGCCATGCCCGTCGCGGCCTCTCGCTTCTTCTCTCGCTCGCTTGACTCGCCGTCAACCTCCGGCTGCCATGCGAGCCTGAGCCTTGTCCATGCTGACCCGCCATGCAGGTAGGCCTAAGGATAAGTAACTAGCAGCTGGGTCCGCTCAACCAAACTCTGCCTGCCTCACGCACATCAGGCTCTCTCCGTCCTGCGAGCCCTATCGTAAGGGCCCTGGTCATGGAAGGGGAAAACCCCCCTCCTTGATCCCAGCCATGTTTGGCCGGAAGCATACATACTTGAGATCACCACAACAGCTCCGGACCGTAGTAGAAAAGTCGCCCTTACACGAAGGAGCCAGGCGCGTGGCTTGTATCACAGCACCATGCGGCTCCTCCGGCCAAAGAAAAGGGGGGGTCGACAGGCTGCGGGTAAACATGACATTGCCAATCGCCTCTTGTCTACCACGTAGCACGACCGGAAGCCGCTTCTTCGTTGTGCTGACGCGACCGTCAGCGCCTCCCTCCCCCAGAGGCGAGAAACAGTTGCTGGGCCGTTCAGTGTCGGGGCTCTGCACCCGGCCATGACCTCAACATAACACCGTAGCGGCCGCTTCGGGGCGAACTAGTGTTGCGCCATAGCAAATTTCTTCGGCGTCGAGAAAAAAAACAAGCCGTCTCATCTGGGCACGAGCTCCTCCAATGACGGGCCGCCGGGGCCGTCGGCGACGTCGTGACCGTCAGACCGCGACTGTGATGGTGGCGGGCGTGGCACAGATGCTGCAGGTGCCGTCCTATTCCCTGATTCGGCCCCGACCGCGTAGCAAGCACGACGGGGGAAAAGCGGTACTGGGATAGGTGTACATACCTCATACATAACCGTGGTGCTGCGCATTTGGGGGTTCGCGATGCCGTCAGCTGGCATGGCCGATGGCCAGTGGCAGAGTCAGTGTCAGCATCGTATATCCCAGCCCGGGGCCCGTACTCTAAGAGTTCATGCTCGCTAATGGCTAATGAAACATGCTGTTTCGGCCCCCCTGAGGCTGAGTGGCTTCAGCCAAGAAGAAATTGGTCGATGCGGGAAGCATCTTGAAGATCGCCTAGTCGCGCTGTTTATGCTAGCTGGGCAAGCTGAAACGGGCTTGGGGGGGAAGTGAGAGAGAGAAAGAGAGAAAGAGAGAGCTCTACCCTACGATCTGCCCCTCCTTCTTCAACTTGCGACTTCAACTCCGGAGATGACCTACGGGAAGAAGCAACCTGCAGGTCCCTATTGAGAGCTTGTCGAACTGGCAGGGAATAAATAGATGCGCATGGCCGGCGTCCCCGAATTGCGCAGTGGTGAAGAATGTTTCGTTTGCGAACCGCCCCCTGGCAGCTCGGGCGGCCCCGGCTTACACAGTACAACGAGCTTGTGAGTTCCTGGCGTCATGACCGCATCGCTTTCATCTCCCCCATCCATGTGAGCGCGTGCAGTTGCTTGTTCCTCCCCCCCACAACCAGCGCTGACTGTGTCCTTATTCCGGGACTTTCGGCTGGCTGTGTGGGTGTGTCGACGCCCTATTGTCTTGTGCCGCGGCGAGGTTCAATTTCCACCCCGGATTTCCACTGTCGCGAACATGCGGGTCTCCTCCTCTTCCTCACCCCCCGGGCTCGGCTAGGCTTAACCGGCTCGGCTTTCGCAACCGCGTCGCTTTCTTTTCCCAGCAGGAAACGGGTTACCAGGCCTTCCTCGCGCCCGCCGCCGCCGCCGCTGCCGCCACCGTCGCTACCGCACCGGATAGCACGAGCGCCGGTTCGTGCCCGGTTGGGTCGTCGTAGGTTGGGGACAGCCCCGATAAGGCGGGATGGTGGTCAGAAAGGTGTCAAATGTGCAGTGGCCAAAGCCAGACCTCCACCTGCAATCTGCAGTCCCGACTTTAAACAGCTAGCCAGGCCAGGGATCTGATCGGCGAGCCTGTGTTCTCACCCCTCCCCCCCCCCATCCTTCACAGGAGGAAAGAAACATCCTACCGTGTGCTGGTATACTGGGACACGTTTGCAGGAACCGGCGGTCCTCGCTTGGCTTGATAAGCCGGCCACGGCCGTCTGGCTTGGTGTGAGCATGCCTGGAAGGGGTGATCCCCTTCCCCAGGTGTGACAGCCATGGTCGGACGGCTGTTCTGGCCGGTCTTCTCCCTACTGTGTCCCCCATCCATCCCGATGGATAACTGTTCCCTCCGCGCGTGCCGCCCGTGGGAGTTCCCGCACATGCTCCATAGAGTGCCTAGGCTGAGGTGAGAGCACCACGGCGACCATGACAGGCCCTCGCCCTTTACCCACCCACAAGGGCTCTCCAGCCCCGGTCAAGACGCGGTTGGCGAGCACTCATTTGGTAAGCCGTATTTCGTGTATACTTACTGACTGCATAGGGCGCCTGCCTAGTGGCGGACGAGGAAAACCCCACCATACCCGCACTGCTCATCTTAAGCCTTTGCCCGCCGACTTTGCCCTTCTCCTGGACAACATAGTCATGCGCCCCAAACCCAGTCTCGAATTACCGTCGCTCCGGTCTTCCTTGTGATCCTCACTCAGTCAAAATCGGCGTGCACAGTGCTGTACCTCTTCCCTCTGTAGAACATGGAGAAGCTCAACTTCGCCGAGTCCAGCACCATCTCCACGTCAAAGTCGACCACGTAGTAAGCCATGTTCCCGCATTCCTCGCGGACAATCATCTCGTCGTCGGGAATATGTGAGAAGTCAATCTTGAGCTTGACTGCCTCCTTCACGGCTGGTGCCAGGTCAGCTCTGCTGTCGCAAGCGCGAACGCGAACGCCGAACCACTTACCTGGTGTCCTATAGAGAGGTGCTTCGTCGTCGTTGCATATGAAGACTTCGCAATCGACCTTCTTGGACCATGCTGAAGTTGTGGGGAAGTCATAGTAGAACCCAAAGGTCTTGGGCTCACCGGTCTTGACAGATTCTCCCTGCCAAAAACGAAGGCAAAAGTCAGATATGGGGTTGGGCTTACAAGACCTGCTGGGAACCCACCTTGTGAACAAACCACTTCATAATTTTCACACGGTAACCCCTCATGTACATGTGGTATTCGCTAAAGAGACAGCCGGTTAGAGCTGGCCGGTCAGTGAAGGGGATGCGTTTACCGTTTTGACTCATCATGCTTTGCCTTGTCGTACGGCTCATAGCAGCAGACGCCAAAATGGCGCCTTGCCATGCGGGAGTCGACTCTTGCATTGGGGTATTTGGAATCGCTCATGGTCTCTGCCAATCCGCGAATCAACGCGCCGCGGACGATTGCGGTATTGCTGTATCGTACCCATGTTAGAGTGTCATCCTGCTTCCGAACGGGGTGCCTGCTTTACCTGTTGGGGACTTTGAGGACCTCGATCTCTGCGCCCACGACATCCTGGAGCCTTCTCTTCAAGTAGTCGGACTGGCCGAAGCCTCCACACATGAGCACCTTCTTGACGGTCTCCTTCGTTTTCCTGATCTGGGCAAGAACGAGCTTCTGCACCTCATGGAAGACAGGGTCGAATACTTCCTTTCGCAAATCCTTCCCAACGATTCGGAACGTTCGATCCTTGATCCCCAGCGAGGGATCGTCAGGAAAGCCGCGGACTTTGATCTCAAAGACATGCTTGTCGTCGCCTAGAAAGGCGGTTTTGATGTGGTTGTCGAACCGCTCGAGAACTTGGGCGTGGTATTCGTCTTCAAACCATTGCTGGTTCTTCGCGAACTTCTTCTCGATCCACCTATTGAAGATGCGGTTCAGGAAGGTGCTCCCGCACAAGCCTCCGTCCCCAGGTGCAGACTCAATCACCACTGGACTAGGCTTCAGAGCCTTGACCGTGTAGGAGACGAGGTCGACGGTCCTTCGGCCGGATCAGTACGAGAATACGAGTAAGGCACATCGACACTCACCCGCCGCCGGCATCGCAAACCACAAATGTGTCGTCAATCGCGAGGCCCAAGGTGGGCATGCTCTCCAGGGCATACATGCCAGCAGCTTCAGGCTCGGAAACGATCTGGATGGTATCCCGATCCCCCATTCCTGCCTTTTCAGCACATGCTCTCGTCTTGAACTGTGCTTTTTCAGTCCATATGGCCGGCACTGTGATGATGTATTCGATGGACGTTGTCTGCACCAGTGTGGGCCCAAAGGTATCGCTCAGGTACGCTTCCGCGCGGTTCTTGAGGCTCGCCAGATAGTCTATAACCAGTTTCTCGCTTGTCTCTGGGCCTACGGAAGGGTAGGCCGTAGCGTTTGGGTATTTGGATGCCAGGTCAGAGTTGTGGAAGCGTGCCGTTGGCTCCAGACCAAGCTTGAACCATTCGTGGCGCTTCGTGTCGGACTTGACTTGATATCCCCAACTGAAAGGGCCAGTCACGCCCTTGTTCTCGTAGGCCAGTATACTGTAGAATCTTGTGTCAACGGATTGTGCTTTGGAGACGGTGGGCCTGTAGGATGCCTTACGTGGGTGCCTTGTCAGCGGTAGTAGTACCAGGACCCCAGTCTGTTATCACGAATCTGTGTGTAGGCTGATGCATCTCTAGATTAGCGGAAAGAGGGGCTTTTGGTAGGACTGAATGGCAACTCTGGAACTCACCTTTTGCGTGTCAACATAGGCCAAGCCCGAGAATGTCGTCCCTAATACACGTAGATGGTAAGGTCCCAGTTCAGAACACAAGTAATCTTTCTGGACAGGAAACATACCGAAGTCGACGCCAATCAAGATCTTCATTCTCGATGATCTTTTCTTCCGGATACTGGGGGTGTTGACTATCAGCGGAATTGGACCTCTCTGGCTATTCATGATACCAGATGACAGCTCAAAGTGTAAAGACACAAGCCGGCTGGGAACTTGAGATAGGTATGCTGCTGCCTTCGACTCCTACGGCGAGATGATGAGATACCACGCCGAGGAGGATTGGTGTAATTGGTTTTCAGGCGAATCATTGTGCTTATGTACGTGTTGAGGGGTCCTGTAGGCAAGAAGTAGGCAACCTCAGCCTGCCGCGAGAGTAGCACCACTGCGACTTTACGGACGAGGCTCTGGATATCCGAGAAGTACTTGCCACTCCGGATAATTTGAACGTTTCAGAAGGTACTGATACCTCAGCTTCAACGCCCGCTCCTATGTGTGCAGTCGCCCGGCATATACGTTCGAGTGGAAAAGCCATTCCACGAAAACTTTCATTCGTTCGTTCTACTGCAAGGCGCATCATGGATTCAGCCATAAGTCTGACACGCATCATATGCAGTTGGAGTCGTACATGTGTATCTCGGCTTTTTTCGCCCGCCAATACAGGGTCAGAGGAGCCGGACACCCCCTCCCATGATTTTTGCCTTCCCAGCCGACAGACTGGTATGCACACCCACGAGCCTGACAGCCCATTTCTCATGCCACATCCAGATCGTTTAATAAATAAAACCGCTCCGGATCCTGGCTGTCAACCTCCAAAGCTAGTGTGCCGACCGCAACCATGGCCAGTGACATGGAGTCCTCTTCTGAAGCCTCGCCCAGGAGGGCAGAGCAGGTCAACGTGGAACGATTGGAAGAAGAGCGCCTCCAACAAGTTGTCCATGAGTTTCACGCTTACAAGTCTGAGGTCATGGCCATGTACGGCGTTGACGACGAGACCACCCACGAGTCGATGAAACGCGACTTTTTACGGCTCCGTGACAACATCCAGAGCTGGATCGACGCTTGCGAAAAACACGAAAGAAGAGGTCACTTTATGAAGCGGTTTGAAGAGGCCATTGAAGGCGAAATGGACGGACTGCAGGACCCGTGCTTCTCCCTGCTCGACTTGTTCCAAGCCCACGGAGGGAACCCTGGACAGTTGAGCTTGCTACGCCGTTTACCAGACACCTGCAACTGCATCATCCTGACTTTAGTGATTTGGGATACTCTGGAAAGATGGGTATTCCTGGAGAGAGATCCCCTCGGGATGGATTACGAGGTTATGCGTGTTATTATGGACATCTCGGAGGAAATGTGCAGGCAGAACACTACCGAAGGTACGTGATAATGACTTCAAGGGGCTTGCCTGCTGACTCCCGTGAAGTGTGTCGCAAACGTGCCGATCAGTGGCGGGCAGCGGCAATTCGGACATGCATTGCGTCTGATGCGTTCCAATCCGCGTGCCAGCAAGAAGCCAAGCAGTTGCAGGACTCTCTCACGAGAAAGCTTGAACCCTGGATCAGCAAGGAAGTCTTGCAAAGGCACGAGGACCAACTGAATTCCCAGGTGCTCCAGCTTGCCATCAAGTTGGCCCAGGATATGTGTTGTTCTCAGACGAAAGTGTACTTCGAAGTACCCAGGCTTGCTGGACTCCCAAGCAGGCAAGCTGACCTGCCGAGAGAGGCGCAGGACTGGGAACTCAAGAACATTCGGACCTGGACGCTACTCAGCACCGGGGACGCCGAGGGCTACTTTTGTTATCTTTTCCCGGCCCTGCATGTCGAAAGGGTAGACCAGCCCCTTGTCAAATCTATGCTCGTGGCCTACAAGAAGGACTTGACGACAAAGGCCTCGGAGAACCCACCCAGATTCTTGAGGGAGTACAGCGAGCTTCAAAAGAGACGCCCAAATCCCGAGGTGCGCAAGAAATCCGAACCAGGAGATCCGCACCACCCAAGAACCCTTTTCCAAGCTTGGAATTTCCAGGCTTGGAAATCATCCTCGAGCAGGTTGGGTTGGCGTTTTCGCCCCAAGAGGCTACAGAGGCATTCTCCTTCCGCCACTCGCAGCAACACCGACGGCCCACGGTCAGCTCCCCCTTACCGATCCAGCCAGAGCGAGAACGGCATCCTCGAAGAGCCGAGTCCCTATGGGACTCAGTTCCCCAGGGCAGGGCGTCGAGGGAGTTTCTCACCTGCCGGACCCTCCTCTCCAAGGGCAGAAGCCGCGCCTTCTGCAAACCTCAGTACAAGATCGACGTTTCCGAAGATGAAGGAACCAGGAAAGTCCTCGAAACATTCCTCGAGCGCCCAGAGAGCAGCCCCGGGTATTTCGGCGGAGGACAGAAACTTGCCCCAGGGGCGTCACAGCGACCGCCCGCAGTCTACCTGTGGGGAGCGAGCCTATCAGCCTGGGACGCCGTTCCCCGAGGGCACCGCTGTAAATAGATATGAAGAGACGAAATTTAGCCCTGTTTGAAGGCTACTTGAACCAGCTGGGAAGGAGCGGGTGTAATCCTTTAATATAGTTCATTCACTTCTGTCCTGTTCTACACTGTTTAGCACTAAGGTGAAGGACTTTGATGGATGACTGGGTGTCGAGGTCGAGTTCAAGACTGGATTTAGAGAAGAGGAAAGAATGGCCAATCCCATGGCGATTGATGCAGACAGTAGCACCTCGGTAATTTGCGCTTCTCAGCCAGACGTCCTAAAGCATGCCATCCTTTACCCATCCTATCATGGGGCCCCAATTTGTCGTCGCGTCCCTTACGATCACGTTCGTATGTTTATACCGCCGCCCTGTGTGCGAACGTTGACAGCGCCGCCATCGTTGCCACCACCATGGGCGCTGCCAAACCTCGGAGCGCCCTGCCTGACATTGATCCCTCCCTCTTGAGGCCCCTGATTGGATTCGCGGGGCTTGCCACGCTCAGAAGGGCGGACGTTGATGCCGCCGTGTTGACCCCGCGGAGAAAACCACGGGGGCCGGATGTTGAAATTCCTTGGTGGTGATGGGGGAGGGTCCGACGGTTCGGACATGTCGGACGTTGTGGGGGATTCTGGGTCGCTTATAGGAGGGGGTGTGTGCCGCATGCAGAACTTGCGCAAACAGACGCTCAAGAGTATGCCCAAGGCCACGTAGAGAATGACAATGGTGGCAATAACGTCGTTTGGCTTGACCATCACCCATACCGTGCCCCGGAGCCAAGACTCGGGGTTTTATATACGGACTGGGGACGTGAGCTGCCACGCCGTCGCCACCAGTAATTGGATCGACGCACGAGTCTCCAGTGACACGGGGAAGCGGAATGGGGGGCTTCTGATACGGTTCAGCCTCCGTGATTCGGGCAGCGGAGTGACAGATCACCTGGAACAAGGCTGCCTCGATGAGCTAACGTGTGCCAACGGCCATCCCTTGGGCAGAAGTGCGTCGCAAAGACTTACGTTCGGGTGACGTCTGTCTCACTGCGCAGACAACAAGCGCGTAGTGCTCTCTCTCTTCCTGCTGGTGCTGACCGACACTGTGGCGTTGCAACATTCAGGGGCGGTCAGGACCGCGTTGAACCGCTTGGAAAACATACAGAAGAAGAATAAATTCGACCTCAAAACTCAGATAGTCGATCCGTGCCGTGGCATTGCTTGTAACCTGTGTTTCCCCTCAATCCAAGCGGTAATCACCCTCCCAGCCCCCAGCAACAGGGATCGCAGTCGCTGGGACACCATGGCTGCGTGAGTTCACAGAAGCCAAGAATTTAGGCAACGGCAGCAACTCGTATGGTTCCGAAACGACAAGGGCTGAACATGCTGTGGTAGGTGACATGCATGTGCAATATGCAGTTGACCGTGCTGATGACAGGGAGGGGGGGCGAGATATAGGCGTCAATGGTCCGCACGTACGGCTGAGCAGGGATGTTCGGCGGCAGAGGAGGCAGGCTGTGGCATGGAACCCCAAGTCAACTCGCATATCAGAGCCTTTGAATACAAAATGCAAATCCACAGCCGGCATGAGAATACGAGCCAGCGGAAAGAGCCTACAGGCAGATTGGCAGTCCTGGGCCACGGGCTACTTTCCTGTCACATGTAGAGTTTTATCGGCCCAATGAGGAATGGGTAACGCCCCGGCATCGTTAAGATAGACTGGTCACGGAAGCCACCGGGATGGCTAACAACAAATACCGTTAGGGAGAGGATCACGGGGCTTTGGGTCAACGGTGGCGCGCCGGCACCCAAGCCATCGTTCTTAGTATATAGAGCCAGGTAGCTTCAATACCTGCAACAAAAACTCAAAGCCGGGCTGGTGTAATGGTATTGTAGTATCATTATAGTATCATTACAGTATCCTTCCAATACCATAAGGGGGTTCGATTCCCCCTGCGGCCAACCTTTTTGTGTTTCTTCTGGGACTTCTTTACCAAGCTACTCTACTCTACATCCCTGAAAGCGAACTGGGTTAACAAACATCTATCTTCCTCAACGCCCAAGACCGGACTGGCGAGTTAGTACAGCGTTAATCATTCTGACCTTACGGTGGAAAGGGAGTTCGATTCCTCCTGCGGCCGGCAATTTTTTGCACCACCTTGGATCTCAACCTGGTAGCATATGCAATTGCCTATGTAAGAATTCACCAAAGCATCTATGGTGTAGGAGAGACTTGGATTCAGCAACTGGCTTTCCGTGTCATTGTTGTAGAAGGCCAATCATCAGTGGGTGCAGACTCACGGTTGGCTGCCGGAGGACGCCCAAGTCATTAAGAGCCAACCAAGGGCGGGTATGGCCTACCGAAAACCCTGATTATCTCGTGGGTATTCTGTAAGATGCTTTCCTCTCCAGTATTTGCCTTGCGTCGGTGAATGGTCACCTGCAATTCAAATAACCTGCGCAGAGACAACAACGGTCTGGTGAGGAACAACGGTCTGGTGAGCAGTCATGACCAGTAAGCCCGAGACATCAATAGCACCTCTGACGACTGGACCTTGCTTGTCAGCCTAGTCCCGTAGTGATAGCCACGCGCAGTGGGACTGCTCAAGGCCCTTCGGCTTCGCCTGCAACCGGCGGGATGAGAAAGCTTTGCTTTGTAGCATGATGGTACTTTGGGTATATACCTACGCACGACTATGTAGTGTACATCAGGCCGACATGCCTCTCGCTCTATCTTTGGGTGGGTCGTTGATCATACATCATCAACCTCAGTTCCACCTGCTTGCCTTAAGAGCAACTTCCCAAGGTCATTTTCCTGGCCGAATAGAAAGAAAGCGAGGTACAACCGGCAGCCAAATCGACCCGCCGTCAGCCCCCTCAACTCCATGCCCGCGTTATCGTCTTTAGAGATGTCAAAATGCCGGCTTGATTTTCTGAATCTGTCTTCTGGTTATTTCGACATCGATTGAACTGTACGTATCTGGGGTTTTAATGGTGATGACCGAATTGGGTCAGCATTGGAACCAGCATTCCGATTACGGTTGCAAGGGTATCCCGCATTTGAGGTTTGCTCTGTTTCCGCTGAGCCAGATTGGGGCTTTCCGCGTAGCCGTTGGAAGCCGACGCATGCTCGTGGCCCGCGGAATCGCCTTCTTGCATGGCATGCATAGCGACATACCTAGAAATAGAGCGCGGTTAGATGCCGACACCACCCTTGGGCCACGTTCCACTTACAAGAATGTGCCGCCTGAAAACAGCAGGAGCATGCCGGTCCACCACTGGCTCAACTGGCTCTCGCCCTCCGGACCTATCGCGCTACCGCCCACTAGTTTCACGAGTATGAAGGTCGCCCAAGCGCCGACCGGAGCTGCCAGACTGAACACGATCAAGTGGCCCCTAGCCGCACGCTTCGATAGTCCCTGCTTCAGAAGGATCGAGGTCAGGCCGAAGGCGGCTGGCGCCTTGTGTACCATGATGGCAATGAAGATGATGAGGCCCAGCTGCATATCGGACGACGTGGCGGATGCGCCCATGGCAATACCGTCGGCAGCGGCATGGATCACGAGTCCCACCGTGGTCGCAAGACTCTTGGATTGTTTCGGCGTGGGCGTCATCGAGCCGAGGAACCCTTCCGTCTCTTCCTCATCTGCCGGTCCTGCCGTGCCCCCCAGGTTACTCAGGCTGATGTGACGTGGCGCGGGCGGGGCCTGGAGGTTCTCAGAGGCGTGGCGCGGAAGCCGGTCGATCAGGAACATGAGCACGAAGCCGAGTATGAGGGCCAGGCCAACGTAGAAGGTGGGCACCAGCTCCGGCGGTTTGTTGCCCGAGGGCGTTACGGTCTTGGGGTCTTCGACTCGGGGTTCGAGGGCAGGGAGTCCCCTCCGCACGTTGGGGTGTCCTGCTGACAGGGAAGCATCCGAGATAGCCTCAATGCCCTCGGGGATAATGACTATAAGCGACGTGCCGACCAGAATTCCGACGCCGACGCTCGAGATCAGGCGCAGCTGGGATTGCGACAGCGACATGGATAGAGGTAGGGCGCCGGCCAGGAAGGAGCTGCGGCTGTCAGTGACGAGGCTCGAATGCGGTCGCTCGGGGAGGGGGTTTCGTACGCCAATGCCATGACAGCCTGAGCGCAGCGTTAGCATCCATCCATCCCAGAGACAGGAGGTATAGGGGAACGGCAGGGCGACGTACCGTCAAGGCCAGTAGCAGAAACACGCCTGCCATTGTGTCGAGGTGGTTTGCGATTGTCGATCCGTGCGGTCTTCCTGCTCCCGGTACATGGGACAAGGTGCTTCCACGGACACCTCTCAGCCAGATACCGGAGGAGGAGTTGAAAAGGACGACGAGAGTGTCACGGCAACAGAGACCATCGCAGGTCTCGCCAGCCCGTGAAATTCGGAGTTTTTCTGACAGCCTTGGGCCTCCTGTTTTGGAAAGCCAGACAGAGCGGGCAAGTTTTAGGTCGCAGGTAGGCTGGCTTGGAGGTACCGTAGCTTGCGCAGCAACAGGGTTTAGTTACAGGTACCCGGGGGCCCTGACATGGGGGGATCCAGTCGTGGCGGGCCTTGAGGAGCCCTGAAATCCAGGATGATTGACTGGACCGGATGGCCCACGCCAGTTCCAGGTGGGAATGGACTGAAGGGGATTGCGTAGGGGCGTACTGTAGGATGGGATGTCACCCGCTAATCCGCAGCGTTGCTACGCGAGTACTCCCCGTCCGTACCTCTCGTCGTCGTCGTCGTCGTCGAGCCCACCAGCCAGCCCAGTGATACTGGGCATTCGCATCGAACGAGCCGGGAGCGATGCACTGTGACGGGGGCGACCCCGGAGAGGAAGAGTTGGGGATCGGCAGTGAAGACAGTTCTACAACGACAGCGATAGGTAGTGGTAAAGTAGTTCCACGGGATCATATGCCAATTGTTGGACGGTCTTGGGAGCCTCCCCTCCAGGCAGGGGCCTCGATGTTTCTGAATTAAGACATGGAAGGCGGGACACTCGTCTGGCCCGTGCTTTAGTCCTTGGTACTTACCCTAGTACTTCATGTACTGAGCTCTCTCTCACTGTGACTGCACTTGATCTCCCTCCGAGCGCTGATCCCGGTCGCCAGGCTGCTTAACGCGCTTTCGCATCGCGACGACCATCGACGCGCGCGTCTTCAGAACAGTCTTTATCCGAACAAACCGATCCCGCCAGCCAACGCGCCCGTCTCGCCTGCGCATCGCGTCCATCACAGAACATTACTTCCGATCTGCCTGCGTCCGAGCCCGCCCGCAGGTATTCGTAGGCTGTACACCTACCCAAGTATATCCCACCTAGCAAGGCAGTCAGCCGTCTTTCCACTGTTCATACTTCCTCCACGGTCCGCGGCTAGCCAATTCACAACCGAACCACAGTCGCCAAAATGGAAGAGGAGTGTATGCGCCATCCCCAAACACTATCGCGCGGATCAGGAAGCTGACGTCATTTCCAGGGACTTGTGATGCCAACGATGCCATCACCATCTCGCTGGTGACGCCCACTGAGTCTGGCTTCAAGACACTCGAGTCCTTCCACCCCAACTTCACCTACCCCATCTTTGGCGAGGAGGAGCAGATCTTCGGTTACAAGAACCTCAAGGTGAACCTCTACTACAATGCGACCGACATGCGACCCCACCTCGCCGTGTCCTCGGCGAAGAAGTTCCCGAGCATTGGCGAGGTCGAACCTTTCAATGTTGTGGAGGAGATGAAGGAGTATCTGCCGGGAGGTTTGTCGCACCTCTGTTCCCTTGCCTACCGCCCCCGCTAACGAAGCACAGTGGCATTCCAGAAGAAGGCAGACTACGAGATGGGCATCAAGGCCACCCTCAACGACTGGACCCCCCCAGGCGAGCTCGTGAGAACCATCGAGCGCAACGGCGAGATGTACGAAGTCTGGAAAGGCAGTCTCGCTGACGACGCTGTAAAGCAAGTGGTGAAACGAATCCAGATCCTCGTGCTGTTCCACATTGAAGGTGGATCGTACATTGGCGAGGATGCCGAGGGTAAGGAGGACCCTGAATACTCGCTGGCACGGTGGAACGTCTTCTTTCTCTACAAGAAGCAAGCGGTGCCCAGCGCAGAAGGCCAGTACCAATACATCTTCCACGGCTACTCGACGGTCTACAACTTTTGGCTGCTGCAATCACCTACGCCTCCCACAAGCCCCGGCAAAACCCCCGCCTTGATCGAGCCCAAGACAGACGACAGCTGGGAGCTCCCTAGCGGCGACGTTTCGTATTCGGAATTCCCGCACCGGGCAAGAATATCGCAGTTCCTCATCTTGCCTCCTTTCCAAGGCAAGGGCGCTGGTGCCATGCTCTATAACACCATCTTCGAGCTTGAGTCCAAGAACGAGGCGACCAAGGAGGTCACCGTCGAGGATCCTAACGAGGCTTTTGATTTGCTGCGAGACATCTGCGACATGAAATATCTGCGCAAGAACGTGCCCGAATTCGCCAATTTGGCCGTCAACCCCGACGTCACCGTCCCCGAGAAGGGCGCCATTCTTCACCACAACACCCAGGTCTCCATTATTGATGACCAGGCAAGCACTTCTACAAAAGGCATTGTGGATATAGAGGCGCTGGAGAAGCTGAGACAGCGCGTCAAGATTGCACCTCGACAGTTCTGGCGCCTCGTAGAGATGCACCTGATGTCTAAGCTGCCCGCGTCGGTCCGTCCCGAGCCCGAAGGGGAAGCTAAGCTGAAGACAGCGCCCAAGGCCGACAAACACCTCTACATGCTGTGGCGGATCCTGCTCAAGCAGCGACTCTACCGGCGAAACATCAGCATTCTGGGCGAGTTCGAGATCACGGAGCGTATTCTGAAGCTTAACGAGACATTGGACAACGTAGAGTGGGAATACGCCCGTATTCTGGAGAAGCTGGAGGCCACCCCTACTGCCCACGCTGAAGGTGCCAATGCGAACGGCAAGAGACAGGCAGACGACCGAGAGGACAGCCTTGCCAAGCGACCCAGACTCGACGCTGACTGAAGTGTGCCAAGGGGGTGGATAGCAATGGTGACGAATGTGCGTGCTTTGGGCATTGCAGTGTTGGATTCGGGAGAAACGAGAGGCATGATAGGTTTTAGTTACGAGGCCCGTGGTTGGGACTCGTTGATGGATGGATGGATGATGGGGGAGTTCTGGATTGCTCTATGATACCTCATACTGATGACTGATGCAACACGATCCTTTTCCTCTTGGCGATACGGGGACCGAGCTTGTGGTCGGCTCATAGGGTTCTTATCAGGCCGAGGGTCATTGCATAGTATGACAGCATGCCAAGATCACGCGGTTTCAAAGTCTCAGCCAATCCATTTGGTGCTGTCCATCTATCCGTCTACCTGCCGGTGTTTGTTCGATTTTACTCTTGCCTTGGAAAAAACAACCCAAACTCCACCATATGACCGCTCTATGCAACTCAGCGCACAAATTCACGACATTTCCGAAACCAATCAGTCCTGCTGCCCCGTTTAGAACCCTCCGTTGTCGGCGTAAAATCGGGTGCCGTTGACGTTCTCGGTTCCCTTTCCGAGCTGCGACGCGACGACGGTCGCCTCCCGGACGGCCCTTGACACGGTGCCGCGCACGCCGCCCTCCTCGAGCACCAGCAAGCCACCGATGGTGCAGCCGCCAGGCGTTGTGTTCTTCTCGCGCAGGATGGCGGGGTGCTCGCCGCTCTGAACCATGGTGGCGGTACCACGCATGGCCTGGGCGGCCATGCGCGTGGCCTCGCGGCGCGGCAGGCCCATGGCGACGGCGCCGTCGATGGCGGACTCGAGCATCAGGGCGAAGAAGGCGGGGCCGGCACCGGCGAGCGCGGTGCTGGCGTCCATGTTGTTGGGCGGCAAGTAGACAACGTCACCGATGCGACGGAAGACCCAGGTGACGAGGCTAGCCGCCTGGGGCGACAGAGGCGGGTTGTCGGGGAGTGCGACGACCGTCATGCTCTCGCTGATCTTGGCCGCCGTGTTGGGGATGGCGCGCACGACACGGCAGCGCGACTCGTCCTCGTGGTCGGTGGCGGGACTGTTGTCGGCCTCCTTCAGGATGGCCTCGATTTGCTCGACCTTGACGCCGGCGGCGATGCTGATGAGCAGCTTCCCGCGCAGCGCCTTGGCCAGACCGGGCTCCGACAGCATCGAGGAGATCATGCTCGGCTTGCAAGCCAGGATCACCACCTCGGACTGCTTGACGGCCGCCACATTGTCGTTCTGGGCCACCTTGACGAAGGAGCTGTGCTCCCACAGCGCCTTCTTGACACGCTTGGCCGACTCGGGGCACCGCACGCAGGCAATGAAGCGCGAGGGCAGGCGGTCCGGCAGCGGGTCGTCGAGCGGGTCCGAGGTGCCGTGGTGGTGCAGTGTCTGGAGCGGCTTGGGTCCGTTGAGTTCTGACAGCGAGGAGAGGATGCCCGAGAGGATGGCAATGCCCATGGTGCCTGCAAACAAGACTCCTTCGTTAGACGGGCCGCACGGGCGAGAGCCAAGGACCCAGGGGGGAACGTACCGCAGCCCAGCACGGACAAGGTGAGTTCGGTGCCATCAGCAGGATGGGCCGGGAGGGCGAGGGGCTGGTGGTGATTTGACATCGGCATGGTGAACGGTGGGTTGGCCGCGATGCTGGTGTGTAGGGTATCGGTAGGTGGTCCTGAGGCAGGCGCGTCCACTTTCGAGGGGAAAGGAGAACGAACGATCGAATTTGGGAAGTAGTGGCACTTCTTCCGAACGAAGGGGCGAGCCGCCGCAATAAATACCTCGTCGAGGAAATATTCGAGGTGCTCTTTTACGATACTGTGTACCGCCGTGCTCCAGCGTTCCGCGAATAGGACGCAGCCTTTTTACTCGCAACCGGCTCGTCCTCCATCGTCGGGCCTCCACGGTTCGCCAACGACACCCAGATGACCCCTGCATTAAGGCCCTCAATTTGCGATATTCGGCGATAGTCGCGTGCCTCCCCGCAGAAAATCCGAGTCTGGCTGGTTCGCGACCGGGTTGTCTTCCGTCATTGGGGGTGTGCGCTAAGCCGCGTGCGGTTAGGCTTCCCGCCGCGCAGCCCGCGACTCGGAAATGGCGGCGGTGCGATCGTGAAACCAGCGACAGACAAGTCGCAGCAAGAAGTGGAAGGACCAGCAGCACCCGCAGCGGCACCCGCAGAACCAGCGTCTCCAGCGCCGCCACCAACAGGAGCACCCGCAGAAACAGGAGGCCAGGGCTGGAGGCGACGATCCCCCCACCCCAGCCCGACGTCGAAGGAATTGCCGCGACGAGCCGGCCCGGAAGGACGCGAGCACAGGTTGCACCTTCGGCTTCACAGCCTCAGCGAGCTCCAGCTCCAGCTCCAGCTCCAGCTCCAGCTCCAGCCCCAGCACCCCTACCCGCAGCTCCCGCTGCCTCTCTAGCGCCCTATCGGGGAGACTGCCGTCCCTGTCAGCACCGAGCTCTCCCCGGGAGACTTCTACAGCCACCCTGAGTTCCGCCGCACGCTGAGCGAGCAGCTTGGCTTCTGCTACGTCCATCCCACCGAGCTCGCATTTGGCACAGCGGCAACGGAGAAGCCCAGAAATTCGTACTTGGTCTTCGACAACACCCAGCGCGTTCTCGATACCCCTGGACTGCCAGAAGATGGCCGACCCGTTTGAAGTCCGCATGCGGTTTAGCAGCCAGCTACAACATCTTAACGCGAGCGTCGTCAGCGCCCAGAAGGCAGCCCAGTATGCCGTCAAGTACCGGGATTTGTGCGAGGACTTGCACTCGTGCATCCTCGAGCAACTGGAGAAGGTGAATTTGCGAATCCGTGCCGTCTGCCCGTCGCAAGATATGGATTACTGACCGATTCGGGGCGGCTACGACAGACCAACATGAACACCCGGGCGAACATCATGTACTTTATCGAGCATTTCGTCGAGACGGCCTCCAAGGATCGCCATACAGAAACGTACGTACGTATGATGCAACGCGATATCATTCGAGTCGTGGACGCAGTTTGTCCGGAAGACGGTTCTGGTGCTGCCAACGTTAAGGTGGTTCGAACGGTATGTTCCTGTCGTCATCCACGGCCCCGTCACCACCTGGTCACTCATCATGTACTTGGCAGGTCCTTCAAAACCTCAATAGCAAAGGCTTCCTCCTCGACGAGATCCTGGCCGAGCTGGAGGAATGTCTCAAAGAACGTGATACTGCCCATGCCGAGGTTGGCTTATCGTCCCCTATCATCGGCGATAACCCGGCCAAAGACCAGCAGGGTGCCACCGGCTCCGGCTCCGTCCTGGCCCCGGTTGATGAGGCCGATCCGCGCGGCGGCAATAACGGTACGACACGACTCGAGAAAAGACAAATCGAGCAGCGCATCGAGGAGGACCGCGAGCGACACAAGAAGCGCCGAGAGAACATGTGGGTCGTTCCTCGTTCGCGCTCCGAAGAGCGTCGCAAAGTCTTTGAGGAGACCAGTGACCTGAACGAGGACGACTGGCGCCAGGAGCGCGAGGAACGCGAACGCTTCATGGCTCAGATCGAGAACGTCAAGTGTCCGCATATGAGAGCTTCGCGTAGAGAGGCCCCCCCGGATTCCGCCAACGGAACTACCCAGGACCGTATGGATGTCGATAAGCTCCCCCCTGCGGAAGGGAGCAAGCAGGATTAACGGGCAGGCGACGTGACTTACTTTGGGCTGGACTGCCCAGGACTACAGGTCGTTTCTGGGTTTCTATTCCGGGTGATAAAAACCGCGAGTTGAGCCCGGCACTGGGCCCTTGGCCTTTGGCCGTCTGGCGGCCAGTAATCCGTCAACTCACCTTCGGGGTTTATCCAGCAACCCAGCAATTCTAGACTCTATGGGAGGGATACTTCGATCCAGCGGGGTCCAGTCGCTGGTATCTGGCGTTACCGAGCACTGTTTTTTATGATACCCATCCGGATTAGGAGTTTGGGGCTGTACTAGAGTTGAAATGGATTAATAATCAGCGACATGCCTTGCTGAGCGGGCTTTGGCCAGTATGCGAGAATGTTTGGATGGTTGGTGATTGTTTTAGTGTATTGTTACAGGTTGTACGGTGGTACATGTATACACGGTGCCTCCGTCTGCCATGACAGGTCCCTGTCGGCCTTGTCCGTACAGATGTCCGCCTCCTCTCACACTCCCCACTCCGCAGCGACTCGGTCCCCGGAGATATTTCCTCACGGGCAACTCAGAGGACGGCGAAGGGGCCCCCTTGGGCATGCTTGTTCACCCGGGTGCTGCCTCTGGGCGGACGTCGCCTTTGAGACTGAGCTTATTCCATCTCGACGGTGGCGCCCAGCTCCTTCATGGTGGCAATGATCTTCTCGGCCTCCTCCTTGGGCACGTTCTCCTTCATCATCTTGGGGGCGGACTCGACGAACTTCTTGGAGTCGACGAGAGACAGGCCCAGCAGGTTCTTGATCTCCTTGATCACCTTGGGCTTGGCGCCGGCGTCAAAGGCCGACAGCTTCAGGGTGAACAGCGACTTCTCCTGCGCCGCCGGTGCCGGCTCGTCGGCCTCCTCGGCGGCGGCGGCGGGCGCCGCAGCCGGGGCGGCAGCGAAGCCGCCCACGGGGAGGTCGGGGATGTTGAGGCGGGTCTGCGGGGGAGGGGGACGGATTAGCGGACGAAGCCGTGAGGGCCGGAGATGGCCGGGTGAACGGAGGCAAGACTGGCGGGTGGATCGCAACGGCGCATGGCGGCAACACAGCTAGCCATGCGAGCCCGGAAGGCAGCCACGGCGGGCCAAGGCCCGAGAGCCTTGCGGTGTCTGGATGCTGGAGATCCGGAGCGGGTCTCCCGGTCTCGCCCGCGTCCCTCCGCTGCTCCCAGGCCAGACTCGTGCGCCACCGCAGTGCCCGGCACGCGCATGGGAGGAGGCTACAGCCCTACCTTCAAGCTCGACACAAGGTCGGCCGTCTCAAGCAGAGTCAATTGGCTGATCTGGTCGACAATGGTGGCGATCTTGGGGTTGGTGCTGGCGGCGGCTTCTGTTGACTCGCAGCGGCGCTGTGTGAAGGCCATCGAGGGGCGCAGAGCGCTGCGGGTGCGCAGGGAGCGGGCGCAGCTTCGGGCTGCGAATCGGCAGGGGGCGGACATGATGGGCGGCGTGGGGGAGGGGGGCGAGCGGGCGGTGTGGGTTGGGGGCGGGCGTGAGACGGAGGAGGGCGCTCGAGGCTCGTGATCAGTGCTGCCTCGAAGTTTTTTGGTGTTCGTTTTCGATGAGCTCTCTCGCTGGCAGTCCCACGGGCTGGGCGCCCCACTTCGCTGGGCCTGTCGTCGCCGAGCACGACGCGGCTGCCCAGAATGTCCGTTTTCCGGGTCCGCGACCGTGCCTGCCCGCCCTGACGCTCGCCCACGCAGACGCAAAGCCCCCCCACCCACCGCCGCGCCGCCCCCACCAGTCCCTTTCGGGCTACCGCCTAAATTTCGCGCCGCGGCAGAAAAAAGATATTATCGATAAACGACCAAAGCCTGGGATTCCCATCGTCTGCTCCGTCCGATTGAGGCGTGCGGCCCGCCTCGCGAGCGCATGAGATTTCGCATCTTCCCCCCCCGACCACCACGACGGTGTTGAATAGAGCAGCAGCCATGGCGACTTTCGACGTCAGCGCCTGCAGGAGCCATCTCCTGTCGGACGAGCAGCTCTTGACGCAGCTGCCGCCGGAATTACTGCATGTCATCCGCAGTCACGACCCCACGAACTTCCTCGACGCCGTTGCTGCTGCGGCACTGATACCCCAATTCACCAGCCAAATCTTCGTGTACTTTGAGCACGTCTTCGCCGACATTTGCGCCCGCTGGCTCCTCAAGCCCCGGATAGAGGGCCAGGAGGACCGCGTCGTCGCCGCTTTTGCGCGGGTCCTGCCGTTTGCTCCTTACCTGTCGGGCTTTCTCGAGCAGTATCTAAGTGAGACCTCGGCCGCCGCCGAGCACGGCATCCGGCCGCTCAAGCTCAACTCTCTCGACGCCCCCGCCATTGCGAGCGCCCCCACGCAGAGCCTGCTACCAGGCCTCATATCAGTATGGCGGTTACTGAATTTCGATAGAAAGGCCTATCGCCAGACCGTGAAACCGTCGCAGCTGCAGGCGCTGTTCCAACACCCGACCCCGTCAGTGAGATACCTGGCCATCCGCGTGTTCTGCATCCTGCTGTCTGCCTCGGACTCCCGGCTGGAGGCGCTCATCCAGGAGCACATCCCAGGCGCAGATGCGCCGGTAGAGGAGAATGCGCTACGGGGGCCTGGGCCGAGCGCCTCGCCCCCTGAGAGGCAGCTGCTATTGATTGACGACTTTGACGGCCAGCAGTTGGATCTGACCTTCTTGTCTTTATTCGAGCAGCAGAGAGCACGGGAAATAGAGAACCTTCGACAGGAATTGAGAGACATTTCTGATGATCACATCGAACGCTTCCCTGCGCTGAACCTCACGCCGCTTGTTATTCGTTATGGCTCCACTCTGCTCCCTAGACCCCAAGGCCCGCCGACGACATCCTCTTCCCTGGTTCTCACTCCGACCACCATGGCCAACCTCGAAGGCCTCTCCGGCAGTCTCCAGGAGTCCGGCCCGATATTGCTGCATGGTCTTCCCGGCTCGGGGAAAACATCCGCGGTACAGGAGTTGGCGCGCGAGCTCGGCATGGACTCCAGCATGGTGACCCTGCACCTTAACGAACAGACCGACGCCAAAATGCTGATCGGCCTCTACTCTACCGACTCGAAGCCCGGCTCTTTCTCTTGGCGGCCTGGTGTGCTGACGACCGCTGTCCGCGAGGGCCGTTGGGTCCTGATTGAGGACCTTGACAGGGCGCCCAACGAGGTCATGAGCACCTTGCTGCCTCTTGTCGAGCGTGGAGAGCTATTGATACCCAGCCGAGGAGAGACCGTGAGGGCTCCTAGTAGTTTCCGCCTCTTCGCGACCGTACGGACGACGAAGGGCATGCACGGGCAAGAAAGCCTGCCAACGCTGCTGGGCCAGCGATTTTGGCGCTCTGTTGGCATCAAGATGGCGCAGCCCACTGAGTTGCAAGACATCATCCTTGGGACCTACCCCCTGCTCCGCCTTTATGCACCAATGATCATCTCTGTCTACAACCGACTCTGCAATTTGCCGACCCGGTCGACGATAGGCGGCGGCAGAGGCATTGCCGACCGCCCTGTCACCCCGCGTGACCTTCTCAAGTGGTGCCGGAGAATGAGCCAGTTGCTCGAGGCATCCGGCCTGAGGACTGGCGAAGAGGGCATCAGCGACCAGACCAAGTACGCCATGTTCATGGAAGCAGCCGACTGCTTCTGCGGCGCCAGCCCCAGCGCCGACGCCAAGGTTCTTCTGATCAGCACAATCGCCGAAGAAATGCATATCCCGCCGCAAATGAGGGAGCATTTCATGCAGGCTCACATTCCCCAGCTGGAAGACAGCCCCAACAGTCTTAGAGTTGGTCGGGTGACTTTGAGCAAGCGGCCGCGCGCCAGCCGAGTCGCCAAGTCGAGGAAACCCTTCGCCAACACCAACCATGCCAAAAGGGTGCTGGAACAGATCGCCGTGGCCGTCAAGCTTCGGGAACCTACGCTCTTGGTCGGAGAGACTGGTATTGGTAAGACAACGGTTGTGCAGCAACTGGCCGAGACCCTGGGCCACAAACTTGTCGCCGTGAACCTTTCACAGCAAAGTGAAGTGGGCGATCTCCTTGGTGGCTTCAAGCCTGTCAATGTCCGCACACTCGCAGTACCCCTGAAGGAAGAGTTCGAAGATCTCTTCAGGTCGACAGGCATCTCGGAATCGAAGAACCAGAAATACTTGGAGCAGGTCGGGAAATGCGCCGCGAGAGGCCAATGGACGAAGGTGTCGAAGCTTTGGAGAGAGGCCCCGAAAATGTTCAAACAGATCTTGAGCCAACTCCAGGCCAAGGCGAACGAAGCCAGCAAGGCGGAAACTGAAGATGGCCCTGCCGCGAAAAGACGCAAGACAGGCTCCAAGTTACAAACGCTGCTGGACCTGCGGCCGCGGTGGGATGCTTTTGATCGCAGTCTTGATCAGTTCGATGTCCAGATCTCGGGCGGCTCTGGCACATTTGCCTTCGCCTTTGTCGAGGGCAACATCGTCAAGGCCGCACGCAATGGTGACTGGGTGCTGCTGGACGAGATCAACTTAGCCTCTCCCGATACTCTTGAGAGCATCGCCGATCTGCTCGCTTCGGGCCCGAATGACGAGCCGTCGATTTTGCTGTCTGAGACTGGCGAGATCGAGCGCGTGGTGGCTCATCCCGAGTTCCGCATATTTGGCGCTATGAACCCGGCGACAGATATCGGCAAGCGAGATTTACCCCTCGGGCTCAGGTCACGCTTTACTGAGCTCTATGTCAGTAGTCCTGACAGGGACCTCAAGGATCTCCTCACGATCATCAAGGCATATCTCAAGAGCAACAGTTCCAAGGACGAGCAAGCTGCTGACGACATTGCCCGGCTCTACTTGAAAACCAAAACCCTGGCCGAGGAGAAGCGCCTCGTCGACGGCGCGAATGAGGTGCCTCATTTCAGTCTGCGGACCCTCACACGTGTCCTTACCTATGTCAACGATATCGCGCCAATGTACGGCCTTCGGCGGGCTCTGTACGAAGGTTTCTCCATGGGTTTCCTGACACTGCTCAACAAGGAATCCGAAGACAAACTTGTTCCCGAGATTCATCAACACTTGCTGGATAAACGCGGCAATGCCAAATCTCAACTGTCCCAACCACCGAAGCACCCCAACGATGGAAAGCAATATGCGCGCTTCCAGAACAAGAACAAGGATCGTCATTACTGGTTGCTGCAGGGCGTCGAGACTCCGCGCGAGAGAGATGATTATATCATCACTCCGTCGGTGGAGAGGAATTTGCTTAACCTCGTGCGAGCAACATCGACGCGGCGATTCCCCGTCCTCATCCAGGGACCGACCTCGGCTGGCAAAACTAGTATGATTGAGTACCTTGCTAACTTCAGTGGTAACAAATTCGTGCGTATCAACAACCACGAGCACACAGATTTGCAAGAGTACTTGGGAACGTACGTCTCTGGCTCCGATGGAAAACTGCGCTTCCAAGAAGGCTTGCTGGTCCAGGCTCTTCGCGAGGGCCACTGGATCGTCCTTGACGAGCTCAACCTTGCCCCCACGGATGTTCTCGAGGCGTTGAACCGTCTGTTGGATGACAACCGCGAGTTGCTGATTCCCGAAACCCAAGAGGTTGTCCGCCCGCACGAAAACTTCATGCTCTTCGCCACTCAGAACCCACCCGGCTTGTATGGTGGACGAAAGGTTCTGTCTCGTGCTTTCCGCAACCGTTTCCTAGAGTTGCATTTCGACGACATCCCCGAGGATGAGCTGGAGACAATTCTGCAGAGGCGCAGCGTTTATACGGCACCTTCGGATTGCAAAAGAATCGTCCAGGTCTACAAGGAACTCTCGCGTCTTAGGCAAACGAACCGCCTGTTCGAGGACAAGGATAGCTTTGCTACATTGCGAGACTTGTTTCGATGGGCTCTCCGTGGTGCAACTACCCGTGTACCAACACTGCCTGGCGCGTCGCCCCGAGAGGAAATGGCAAACCACGGTTTCATGCTGTTGGCTGAACGCGTGCGCAATGAAGAAGAGCGAATGGCCGTAAAGGATGTCATTGATCTGGTCTTCCACAACTACGACAAGAAGAAAAGCGAGGCCAACATGAAGGACAAGGCATTCATCAATCCAGATCAACTGTATGATGCCCGGAAATCGCCATACCTGGCGCAGCTCGCGCCCGAAAACTCTCAAGGTGTGGTGTGGACTCACGCCATGCGCCGACTCTACGTACTGGTCGCACAGGCTCTGGCGAACAATGAACCGGTGCTGCTGGTTGGAGAGACGGGTTGCGGCAAGACGACTGTGTGTCAGCTCCTTGCTGAAGCGCTCGGCAAGGAGTTGCATATCGTCAATGCGCATCAGAACACCGAGACTGGCGATTTAATCGGCTCTCAACGTCCTGTGAGGAACCGAGGTGCCGTTGCGGACACCCTACGACAAGATCTTCTCGAGGTATTCTCGCTTCTCGGGCTTGATTCTCGTGACGACCTTGATGACTTGTTACAAAGGTATCACGGACTTGAAGCTGCTGAACTGTCTCGAATCCCGGAGCATGTGCAAAACAAGATTACCGCTGCCGAGATCAAAAGCAAAGCTCTGTTCGAATGGGCAGATGGCAGCTTGGTTCACGCAATGCGGAACGGCCAATTCTTCCTGCTCGATGAGATATCGCTCGCAGACGATTCCGTCCTGGAGCGACTGAACTCGGTGCTGGAGCCATCGCGTACCTTGTTGCTGGCAGAGAAGGGTATCGATAATTCCTTCGTCGCCGCGGCCGATGGCTTCCAATTCTTCGCCACGATGAACCCTGGCGGCGACTTTGGAAAGAAGGAGCTTTCACCTGCCCTGCGAAACCGCTTCACCGAGATCTGGGTCCCCGGCCTCTCTGCCGATGAAGACGTTCTCCAGATCGTCGCTTCCAAGCTGAAGCCCGAGTTTCAGGGCTTTGCTAAGGCCATTGTGAAATTCTCATACTGGTTCGGCAAGCAATTCCGATCAAGCTCCTCTGCTGCTTTTTCCATTCGCGACATTCTCGTATGGGCAAAGTTCATCAACGAGACCACGCACATCAGCCCGGCTGCGGCAGTGGTTCACGGAGCAGCAACCGTGTTCATCGATACCCTCGGCGCGAACCCTTCGGCGCTCATTGCCATTGATCCCAAGAGCATGGACGGGCAACGGCAGCAGTGCCTCGATAAGCTCTCGCAACTCCTGGGGGAGGACGCCAACGCCATATACAGGGCTCCCTTGGAACTGTCCATCGAAGCCGAAAAGCTCAGCATCGGTGATTTCGCTGTGGCGCGAGCTGCCAATGATAACTTCGAGGCTGGCTTTGCCCTCCACGCGCCCACTACGAAGCTCAATGCCATGAGAGTTATCAGAGCGCTCCAGGTCCATAAGCCCATTCTTCTGGAAGGCAGCCCTGGTGTTGGCAAGACGACCTTGGTCAGCGCTCTGGCAAAGGCCTGTGGCCAGCCGCTGACGAGAATCAACTTGTCCGACCAGACCGACTTGATGGATCTTTTTGGTACCGATGTCCCGGTAGAGGGCGCGGAAGCCGGTCACTTTGCTTGGCGAGATGCCCCCTTCTTGCGTGCTATGCAAAACGGCGAGTGGGTTCTGTTGGATGAGATGAACCTTGCGTCCCAATCAGTGCTGGAGGGTCTCAATGCCTGTCTCGACCATCGTGGAGAGGTCTACATTTCTGAACTGGACCAGTCCTTTAAAAGGCATCCCAATTTCCGCTTGTTTGCCGCCCAGAACCCTCATCATCAAGGAGGTGGCCGAAAAGGCTTGCCCAGCTCCTTTGTGAATCGATTCATCGTGGTGTACGCCGATGTCTTCACCGAGGCCGACTTGTTGATGATTGCGCAGCACAACTATCCGAGCGTGCCATCCGAGACGGTCAAGCAGCTGATTACTTTCATCTCCAGCCTGGACGATGAGGTGGTCGTTCGACGGTCGTTCGGTGCCCAGGGTGCCCCCTGGGAGTTCAATCTCCGAGACACACTTCGATGGCTCGAGCTGCTTACTTCCAAGGACCCTCTTCTAGCAACCGCCAAGGTCGACGACTTCCTGGATATTGTCATTCGTCAACGTTTCCGAAGCACTTCCGATCGCCAGTATGTCAACAAGCTGTTTACCCAGGCCTTCCTCTCGGCGCCCACCGGCCATCAACTATACCACAACCGGAGCGCATCTTTCTTGCAGGTCGGGCTTGCCTTGTTGCATCGAGATCTATATGTGCAACCTGCGTTGTTCCCTTGCATCAACGAAGTGGTCAGGCTTCCCGAGATCGAGTCGCTTCTGATCTGCATCAAGCAGAACCTACCCTGCATTCTCGCCGGTCCATCGGGAAGTGGCAAGTCCGCACTTCTTCAGCATGTGGCGGCCCTGGCAGGCAAGTCGTTGGTCGTTTTCCCGATGAACGCAGATATCGACGCCATGGACCTTGTTGGAGGCTTTGAGCAACACGACCCCCTGCGGGAAGTGAACTCGACCTTGAAGCAACTCAAATCCGTCCTTCAAGCTTCTATTCTCAGCACCGTTCCCCAGCCTTCGCCTCAAGCTGCCGTGGACCTACTCAATGTACTTGAGAGCCCGGAGGAGCAGGCACAGGGTTCCAAGCCGCTGTTGCTGACGATGCAGGCTCTGCAAGGTCAAATCGCGCCCAACTCGGAGCTTGCAACCATTCTGTCCAAGGCCCAGACGCTTGTTGCGCGACCTAACGGCATTCGTGACCCTACTTTCGAGTGGCTCGATGGTATCATCGTCCAGGCACTCCAAAAGGGCGAGTGGCTCGTTCTAGACAACGCGAACCTCTGCAGCGCCTCAGTGTTGGACAGATTGAACTCGCTGCTTGAGCCCAATGGCTTCTTGATCATCAACGAGCATTGTGGGCCAAATGGAGAGCCACGTATCATCAAGCCGCACCCTGACTTCAGGGTATTCCTTACGATGGATCCTCGCTACGGTGAGCTCTCGCGCGCCATGCGGAATCGTGCCATTGAGATCTATCTAGACCACCACGGTGCGGTTAGCCCGTCTTACCTCCCCAGACTCGCGCAAATTGAGTCAAGCCTTCGCCGGTTTGAGGTTTTGGATGCGGCTCTCGCCGTGGACGCTGCTGAGAATGACGTCGCCTTTGGTCACGTCGCTACTGACAACTTGGCCTTGGCTGAGATGGCCAAGTATCGACAGTATCGAAGTGCGTGCCAAGCCAACATTCTATCGAGGGAATCAGCTAGGATACTTGCCCATCGCAACCAGAAGCGCATAGTCTGGGAACGCAGCCTGGCTATGCTCGACCAGTATCTTACCTCGACGCTCCCAAACACCGCTCCGCTTGACGGCACCATCCGCAATCTGTACGCGGTTCTTTCCGAGACAGTGTCTACTGGTTTCGGCGACTCTCAACCTCACCACACACTCCAGAACTCTGCCCTTGTGCCACTACTGGGCAAGACGACTCCTGGTCTTCCCGAGTGGCTAGGAGTCTGCTATGAGATCTATCTGGATCTCATCAAGGCACATAGGGAGCTTGAAACCCAAGTTGCTCAAGCGCAAGGCCGTCAGCCCTCTCTTCTTTCCCGCCTACAGAGATCGTGTATTGCTGGCAGCGTTGCCGCGGTTGCCAAAGACTCCACCGTGGGCGCATACAAGTTTCTTTCGGGGACTTTGGAGGCTGTCGAAAACTTTATGCGGGCTCAAATCGCAATGCCTGGGTCATGGCAAGACCGCAAGTATGCTCTCGGAGCATTGATGCACTACTGGTGGCGGACTTTCCACTTGCTCTCGGCAGGGGGCAAGTTTGACGAAGCACGCTTCCAGGCTCATCTGGGCCAGGGTGCGGATAATATGGCGAGGTACATCGCTGAAGGCCAGGACACTTTCGCTCGTGAACTCTTTGCCTACCTGCTTCGGGGTCTGGAGGAGACTTTCGTCGCTGGCTTCAAGCTCACAACCGGACTCAGCATGCAGCCGCTTTGGGAGGCCTACCGACCTCTGCCAATTGTGAATTCCGCCACCAGCGCCATGGTCCGCCGGATCGAAGCTCTGGCGCCCGAGTTTGACAAGGTCAAGTGGAATGCTAGATCATCCATCGGCAGCCTTGCCCAGATCATGACATCCCTAGTCAAGGTCTACAGCATTGTTCGAGACAACATGCCCGACTGTGAAGATCTCATTGACAACCTCGAGGGCGAGATCAAGAAGCTGGAAGAGAACGAGCACATCTCACCCACGCTTGCCAAGGAGTTCGAGTACCTCCGCCAACTGGTTGTACTGGAAACCCTTGGGAACCAGGAGGCAACCCTGCCCGAGGTCAATGAGATGGTTGTTCTCTCCAATCTGCCTATCTTGGCTCAGATGCGCCTCCAGAGCCACACGTCGACATCCAAACCCCTCCAGATGATTGGCTATCTCATGGGCATGAAGTCTACCCTGGATTGGGGCGATGATAAGTCATCCCAGTATGCCCATCCGTGGACCGAGAGCTTGTCGGTCAATATTGTCTCCAAGCTTGATGGCCTGGAAACAACCACCCTCCAATCATTGGGCATGCTTGAAGCCGAGTTGCCTGTGTTAAGCCAGCTCGTCGCCAAGAAATCCGAGGCCGCTACCAGTGACCCCCTGGATAAGTTAAGCGCTGGGCTTGTGGTTTTGATAAGAAGCGCCGTCGCCGCCTTGGGACATGACTTTGCCGCTGCATTCGACCGGACCCAGCGACACATTGCAGAGTGTCTTGAGCCGGGTGTGGGTTTCGATGAAAAGGGTCTAACGTACCAATTGGCAAAGCCCCTGGAGATCGATGACCGGAAGAGCCACCTTAGCGAGGTACTTTACGTCCACCTGGTTTCTGCTCTTGTTTCTTTGGGGGCTGTAGAGCAGGGTGTCCAGCCGCGCAGAGTCTTTGTGGCAAATGCCTGGTTACAATTTTCTCTGGCACTTGTGAAGCTCTACATACCCGACAGGATGTACGATCCGCAGCTGCGGCCTCTTATGGACTTGCAAAGTTACGAGGAGCAAGTCGACAACTTGCAAAGCCAACTTTCCTCTCTCAAGCGGTTTGAGTTGTTCTACACCGGGCAGTCGACGAATGCCAGATGCCAGCTCTTGGGCGAAGAAATTCGCACTCTGGGTGAGAAGCCAGTCATTGCGCAGACTGTTTACCGGCCGCAGACCGGCGATGGCCGGACTTCTCAACACCAAGACGTCCAGGGAAGTTTCAACAGCGTCTTGAAGACAGTTCTAGGCGCCGACGTCCCCGCTGCTTTCTTCCAGCACTGCTTTGGGTCGGACATTGCTACCCAACAGCTCCAGGTCGTGCGACAGAACGTCTCTCAGATTGTTTCTCGTTTGACGCTCCCCAAGTCTCCTGAGTACGAGGACTTGAGTCTTCCTGCTGCCAATATTCTCCATTGCTTGGACATCGGCCTCTTACTGGGCGAAGGTGCCACCGCTCAACCAGACGGATTGGAGCAGCCATGCGAGTCTCTGCTCAAATTTGTTCCGCTTATGGGAGACTCCTCCCGTTATTCACTTGACGATACATCGAAGCTCCAGGGCATGGACCTTCTCAGCTACGTTTCGACCGTCATCGCTGTGGAGGGAATGGACGCGCTCGACTCCGCAACGCGCCGGGCCATTTTCCAAGCTATTCACTCTTTCTATGACCAGTGGAGCCAGAAGCTTGAAGCCGATCGCAAGGCGGAGGAGCAACGCCAAAGCATGTACCGATACCAAGGCGGGTTCGAAGACGAGGAAGCAGCTGCCCAAGAAGACTTCGACAAGCTTTTCCCCAGCTACGATGAGGACAAGACAGACAGCGGCCCCAAGGCCCAGCTCAAGACCGGCCAAGCTCGCGCTTTGGCGATCAAACTGGCTGGAACTCATCGGGACATCTTTTTGAGCGCCCGTGGTGCATCTGAGAGCATCAGGAAGCTTTGCAAGCTCGCTCTCCGCAAGGTTTCCAAAGAGGGTGTGAAGCAGATCTCAGACCGCGCCCTTCTCCCAGCGACTTTGATGGTCCTCAATGAGAAGCTCACCGATTTCAAGACGACAACAACGCCTGCAACGTACAACTTCTATACCGACACCAACCTGGCCGAATCGCGGAGACTGGTCAAGCTCGTCAACGAGATCCGCGCGCAGTTCCGCCAGTTGCAGAAAGTCGAAGAGATCGGCCACCTACAACCTTTGGAGGATGCAGTCCTGGCTTGCGATACCGTCCTCGAAGAAGCGCATTCGGCGCCTTTGGCGAAAATCATCACATCGGTTGAGCGACTCCACAGCTTTGTATATGAATGGCAATTCGGAGGCTGGGCCAGCAAGGTCCACGGAGTGTTGTCAGTCTACAATCAGCTCACTGATATGCTCGTCAGTTGGCGTCGGTTGGAGCTATCCACCTGGGGCAAGCTGTTCGACATGGAAGTCAAGAAGTGCGAGGACGATGCGAACTCCTGGTGGTTCGTCGCGTATCAGGCCATCATTGCCGGGCCCATGGCTTTGGCCCAGAAGGGAGACAGCCTGCAAGACCACGCTACCGGCCTCCTCAAGCAGCTTGAGGTCTACTTCTCCTCCGCAGATGTTGGCCAATTCAGCAGTCGCATCAATCTGCTGAGGCAACTGCTTAAGCAACTTGAGTTACTTGTCCTGGATTGGCCAGAGATGTCGGTCATCAGCGCCGCTGTGCAAAACTTCATCAGTTTTTACTCCCGATTTGAAAAGGCCGTACAAGAGACCATCCAAAGAGGCAGGGCGCCAATTGAGAAGCAGATGAGGGATGTCTTGCTTCTCGCCAGCTGGAAGGACACCAACATTGTTGCTCTTCGGGAGAGCGCCCGCAAGTCTCACCACAAGCTTTTCAGGATCGTTAGGAAGTTCCGAGACGTACTTGGCCAGTCGATGAAGACCCTAATCGACTCGGGGCTTCCCGATGAGACTCACCCCGAGACTGTGGTGGGCAAACCAATGGGTACAGTGCAGATCCATGACGAACCACTCACGGTGTGCGCCAAAGGCATCTCCCAATGGGATTCCGAGTACAAGAGACTCGCATCTGCCCAGCAGACTGTCAACATCATGGCCAAGCTGGGTCGTCCCGCGTCTATCATTGATGCAGCTGGAGTGATCGCCGACTTCTTGTCAGACCTGGATTCCACCTCCACCGAGCTTCGCAAGGAGACGCCTTCTGTCCTGACAGAGGAAAACACAAACGTGGTCAAGCACCTCAAGACGCGGAAGCGCAAGCTGTTCGCAGAGGTCCTGAGGGAGGTCCGCGAGATGGGCTTCCGGTACAATCTGAGCATGGACACTCTTGCCGAGCAGGATTCTCTCGCCATCGTTTTATCGCGCTTGGGGTCATTGTCGGTCAATGGCAGTGCGGACTATTACTTCCACAGACTGCTTGACATGGTACCCCGGGTTCGAGGAACTGCCCACGAACATTCCGAAGACCTGACAGGCGCCGAAGTCACCAGGAGCATTGGTCTAATCGAGGGGATGTTGCACGTCATTCGTCGACAGCGAGTCACACTTTCGACGGCTCGCGAGGAGACAGCCAAGTTGGATTCCGTCATCAATCATCTCAAGAATGTCGCAAGTCAGAGTGGCAACGACATTCGCCACCAGACTCGGACAACGAACGTCCGAAGCATTTCTGCGTGGGTCATCCAGATCCTCGGGGTAGCCGTGCAATTGGTCGAGATCCATGGAAGATTCGGCAACATCGACAACAGCCAGGTTGTGGCCAAGCTGAGAGCCTGGGCCCAGAAGCTTGCACCTCGCCTGGCCGCTGTGCCAACCGAGTTGCCAGAGAGGCTTGTGTCCTCCGCTGGACTCACAAATGAACAAGACCTGACTCAAGTCTTGGCCGAACTCGATGCCGAATTGAAGGTACTTTGCCAGGAGCGTGTGGATCTTGCTTTCATCCTCGAGCAGGTCGGGTTCTGGACTGCGGTCACGGAGCACCCCATAGCCCACGGCGGCCATGAAAGCTTGCAAACCACGCTTCTCCCTGCCGTGAAGACGCTTGGCGATAGCATCCTTGTAGCCGTCGAGCAGGTTCACAAAGCTCATGCGAAACTTCCTACAGCCACGGACGAGAGCGGCTGGTTCAGCAAGCATGACGAAGCCATGGTAGCTGCTATCAAGTCCCTCCACATTGGCCAAGTTCGGGATACTCTCAACGGCACTTTGTCTCTGCTTCGTGAGATTGATTTAGGAGACAAGACCACCAACCAACTTGCCACGTCTTTGGTGGGTGCCATCAGCCCCGTCGTGGAGCAGTACCGTGCCATCTGCCAGCAAACTATCTCGACGTACTCGGAACTCAACACCAGCACTTCGAAGATGGCTTTCACTCTGAGCAAGAGCTTCGTTCAGCTTGCTGGTCAAGGCTTTTGCACGCCCAAGGAGAAGTCGGATGAGACCTCTGGCGAGACTGGCAACCTGGAAGAGGGCACGGGTCTTGGCGAAGGCGAGGGTGCCGAGGACATCAGCAAGGACGTCCAGCCCGACGAGGACCTCACCGAGCTGGCGCAGCAGAAGAACGAGGAGTCGAGGAAGGACGAGATAGAGGACGAGAAGGACGCTGTCGACATGGCCGATGAAGACATGGAAGGCGAAATGGGCAGCGCTGCAGGGGAAGACGAGGATGAAAAGGGCTCCCAATCCGGCGACGAAGACGAAAAGGATGATATGGACGAAGAGACGGGCGACGTGGACGATCTTGACCCGACCGCCGTCGACGAGAAGATGTGGGATGGCGAGAACGAGGACGATGCTGAGAAGGAGCAACAAGGAGACCAAAGCCAGGGCAAGGAGAAGAAGGACGAGCAGCAGGCTGCCGACTCGAAGCCCGACGACAAGAAGAACAAGCCTGAAGAGTCTGGTGATCAAGCCGATGAGGACCAGCCTGAGCAGAAGCAAGATGAGGACCAAGAGGAGGACCTCGGCGCCGAGCAAGACGAGGGGGCGGAGTTTGAGGAAATGAACCACCAGGACCAGAACGTCGAGGAGCAGGATGCACTGGCCTTGCCTGACGACATGGACATTGACGGCAATGACGATGACGACATGTCGTCAATCAGTGATGACGACCTGGACAAGCTGTCGGACGTGGATGAGAAGGACACCGAGGAGAAAGCCGAGGAGCGAGCCAACGAGAGCGACAATGTGAGCGAAGACGGCGATGCCCCGCAAGATACGATGCCGGCCGACGAGGACAAGGACGGAGCCGACGAGGAGGAGAAGCCCGAGGAGGAAAACGCCAATGTCCAACCCGACGAGGAGATGGGTGAGGACCCCGAGGAAGAACAGGCGGAGGACCGCCAGCAACCGGAGATGTCCAACTACGATGACGCCAACCCCAACCAAGACAACGTTGCACCCAGCGACGTCCGAAACGGTGGCCAGGATCAAGATGCCAACCAGACGGAAGACCAAGATACCGCCCAAGACAGTAGCGCCCAGCGTGAAAGCGGCGACATGGGCGAGAGCGCGGCCGAGCAAGACGCTTCTACCGGAGACAAAGGAAGTATCTCCAAGTCGCAGGAGCAGCCCGCTCAGTCCGATATGGAAAATGCGCAGGAGTCGACGGTGGATCAGCCCTTCAAGGCCCTTGGTGATGCTCTGGAGAAATGGCATAGACAGCAGCGTGACATCAAGGAGGCGCAGACCGGGGAGCCCGAGGAAACGGCGGCCAAGGACGAGCAAGATATGGCGTCCAAGGAGTTCCAGCATCTTCAAAACGACGACATGGCAGCCGATACGCAAGCGATTGGAACGACGACCGAAGAGGAATCGCGCCCGTTCGACGATGCCATGGCCATAGATGACGAGGAGCAGGCGCCCGACAGCCGGGTCATGCCCGAGGACGAGGAGCCGGCAGAGACTGAGGACGCTGCCGAGAAGATGGATGTGTCTGAGCCTACCGAGACGGCGGAGAAGCCGGAGCAACAGCAAAAGGACGAGGGGCAGCCTGGTGTTTCTACCCGCAAGGGCGCCTACGACCGGGACATCACGCCGCCAACACAAGGTGTCGAGCGCCAGGAGCAAGACGAGGAGGACCTCGACGAGACATCGGTCCAGCTCTCCGAGACGTACATCTCGGAGCCGGCGGGCGAGCTCCGCGACTTTGACGAAGCCATGCAGCAATGGGGCGGGTTCCAAGCCAAGACCAACCCGCTCTCGCTCGCGCTGACGTCGCAGCTCCGGCTCATCCTCACGCCGTCGCAATCGACCAAGCTGTCGGGCTCGTACCGTACGGGCAAGCGGCTCAACATCAAGCGCATCATTCCCTACATTGCGTCGTCGTACAAACGCGACAAGATCTGGATGCGACGGGCAATCCCGACCAAGCGGTCGTACCAGATCCTGCTCTGCGTCGACGACTCCAAGTCGATGGGCGAGTCGGCGTCGGGGGCGCTGGCGCTCGAGTCGCTGGTCATGGTGTCGCGGGCGCTGACGCTGCTCGAGGTGGGCCAGATCGGCGTGCTGGGCTTCGGCCAGCACACCTTCATGGCGCACGACTTCGCCGAGCCCTTCGCCAGCCACGACGCGGGCGCGCGCGTGCTGCAGCGGTTCCGCTTCCAGCAGGACCACACCGACGTCAAGGCGCTGGTGCGCGACACCATCGCGCGCTTCCGGGCGGCGCGCCTGCAGAACCCCGGCCGCGGCGGCGAGGACCTCTGGCAGCTCGCCCTCATCCTCTCGGACGGCCTGACGCCGTCGCAGGACCACGACGAGATCCGGCGCCTGCTGCGCGAGGCCATGGAGGAGCGCATCATGGTCGTCTTCATCATCATGGACGAGGCCAGCAGCAGCAGCGGCGGCGGCAAGACGAGCAGCGTGCTCAACCTGCGCACCGCCAAGTTCGTCACCGACGCCATGGGCGACATGAAGGTCAAGACCGAGACCTACCTCGACACCTTCCCCTTCCAGTACTACCTCATCGTCCACGACCTGCAGGACCTGCCCGCTGCCCTCGCCGGCCTGCTGCGTAGCTGGTTCGCCGAGGTCAACGCCTAGCGGGCTCGGCGGGAAAAACCTTTTTAGAAAAACGGAGGACGGGGGGGTTAAGTAATCATTTTCTTCTGGCGTTCCAGAGGTGGATGAGGTGCCATGTTAGAAAAGAAAAAACGGCGTTAGGGTCTTTTTAGTTTTACATTACAGCAAATCTGGTTTCAGTCAGCCGCATCTAGAGAGTCCTGCCGTGCACACATGCCATTATCAACCCGCCGACAACAATGTGTACTTCATCTTGTGGCCTGTCATCACTACTAGCCTTGGTCCACCAAGCGGCTCAACGCCTGGGCGAAGGCGGTGGGGTTTTGGTTTCAAGTGGCATGTAACAGGCAACCCAACTTCTTAGCATCACGGCACCAGAACCATGGACTAGAAGCAAGGCGACGGCGAGAAGGTAGTATTAAGGCCAGGAAAACCTGGGCCCATCAATTATGTGCTGTATTTACAGGCGATAGAACGCAGCACAAAACAAGTCAGAGATGCCGAAACCCATGCGTCCCGAGATTAGGAGGGAGGGGGGGTTCCGTAGCCTCGAAACCCGTCGTCGTTCCTCCAGAAAGGAACGTGGCGTGACCTCGCTCGAAATAGTCCAACATGAAAACTGACTAATATACCAACATGGAGAGTGGAAAAAAAAAAAAAAGAAAGGACAGCATGCCTGGGCGACACCTCGCTGGGTGTTACGAAATGGAAACCCATGTCCCACGACCTCGTCCCGCCTTTCTTGCCCGTCATCCGTCGCGTTCTTCGGGACCGTGTGTGTGTGTGTGTGTGTGTGGCGTCTCATCGCGTGTCCCCAAGGCCATCTCCCATATTGAATGGAACCCCCCGTCTCTATTTCTTGCCCAATATCCGAAGGGTTTCTAGGCTCCGTCGTGGAAGCTCTTACTTCTTGGGTTGCACGGGCTGCGTGCTTCGAGTGCCCCTCTTGGGAACCTTCGTAGGCTACGTAGGCTGTGTACCAGGTGCAGCCGCGTTACGGACCTTAAAAAGATACGGAAGTTCCGTACTAGGTGCAGCCGCCTTAGGGACCTTCTTGGGCTGCGTAGGCTTCGTACTGGGTGCAGCCGCCTTAGGGACCTTCTTGGGCTGCACAGGCTTCATACTTGGGCCAGTACCCAGGGAAGTCTTGGTGCTTCGGCCCCGCGCCGGGACGGTACCGCTGCGAGACGGACGGCTGTCGGGCTTCATGGAATCAAACGCCGACTTGGGGGTGCTCGCGCGCGGCAAGTCGGATCCGGGCGTGGACTGCGAGGGCATCGTACTCTTGCCAGGTCCCGCGGGGGTCCCCTTCCGGCCCGGGCCACGGCGCGAGTTGAACTTGCTGAGATGCATGAAGCCGATCGTCCCGCGTCTCTCGGCCGTGGGCGGGGAGTCGGAGTCGGAGTCGGACGCAGATGGCCCTGTTCCTTCGGCGTTTCCCGCGGCGGTCACCGGCGGGCCTGCACCATGGCCTGCTGGCTGTTCCTCGAGCTTCACGGCGACGTCGCCGTCGGAGTCCTTGGCGTGGAAGTCGGAACTGTCGTCTTCGAGATCGGCGTTTCGGTACTCGCGGTCGGGAGAAGCCTGGCCGTCGGTTCGCCGTCAGTAAGTCCCGAGCTTTTCACCCGACGTGACACGCAAAAAAAACATACCCTGCGCTTCCGGCGGGCCGCGCCGGCCTTGCCGTTTTGGCCGACGTGGGCATGCTTGCGTTTCTGGCCGGCCTGGCTCGCCATGCGTTGCTGACCGGCCTGGCTCGCCATGTGTTCCGGGCCGGCCTCGCTCTCAGGGGCGCCGCCGACAGCATCTTCGTGACCTGCGCCAACATCCATGTGCGCCACTTCGATCTATCATCTGGCCAGTCACGGCCATGCTCGTAGGGTGGAGCTAAATTCAGGTATATGAGGTTGATGTTGGATAGGTAGGTACTGACGTCGTAATCAATGGAGCCACGGGGCGAAACAAGAATTCGCTCGGCTTTGGCGGGGTCCTCCTCGAGCTCGCGAAGAATGGCGTTCCCAGTGACAATGCAATCGCCCTTTCCGTTGATTCGGAATTTCATGACATCGATTTTCGCGTCTTTCCAGGGACTGGGGCCATCCCAAAGGCTCACTAGGGCGGTTCAACAGGTGTTAGTGCGACGAACAAGGACGTCTAACCCAGGCTCCAATTCCCTTGGGACTTACAACAGGGATTCCAGATGGCATCGAGAACGCGGATCTGCAGGTAGAAGAGGGAGATCTCCTGGCCTCCCTCCGCTTCCAGAGACCGGCGCAAGCCGCGGTACACTTGCCGAAGGTTGGACCACCATCTATCCCCGAAGGACGAAAGGTCGTCATCGTCGGATGTGGCCCGAGTGAGCCGGTCTTTCATGTATCCCAGCGCCTTGGTGAAGTCCAGCACGGCTGTCGTTACGACATTGTACGTCTTGATCGCAAATCCCGTCTCCTCCCGGTCGGGTTGCATTGCGGCAGTTTCGGCCGGTCGTTGGCCGGGAAAGAAGGGGGAAATGACGGGTGAAGTAGACGACATTGAGAAAAACCTGCTCCACGGGCGATCCCGCGGCGGTATTGGGCTGAGTACTTGCGTCGCCTTCGATGCTGAGAGAAAGCAGGGTGAAGGTCGACGAGGAAGGAAAGTAATCGAAAGGGAATTAGAAACAAGGACGCGTAGAATTCGCGGATGCCGGTGGCCGAAAGAAAATCCCTGCTTCGGGTATCGCCCGGTCAGAAACGCGGTCGGCGGAGGAAGCGTACACGCGATCGGCCTTTCCTATGTTTATTATTGGTGCCTGGGCTTTCTCCGCGTGGTCTATCTTCCTCCGTATTGGCTTCCCAGATGGTATTTCACCCACCAGGGCCGAAGTCTCCGTGTCGCTTTGGCTTTGGCGACGGGAGCTTGTTACGACAGACGCGTTCAGACGGTTTGCACCAGATAGATGATGAGGCATGGGATATACTCGTGGACTATATCTTATATCAGGAAGGCACCAACGGCATACATATACTTGCTTGCCTGCACGAAACTTATAAAAGTTAACGTGGCTACGAATCTAGGTACTTATCTATATACCGTATATAATAATATATATCATAATACCGACGTGCCAGACCGGATAACACCAATGAAATATACCACAAGGACTATGAGAGGGCAGGAGCAGCCTAGGGCGTGGAATCGCCCACTATAGCATCTCTAGCAACAAATATATGCCTTACACACCATATCTCGTAACACTCGAGTGTCTATGTCTCGCCGAGGGCCTTGTTCCGCTTCGGTGGAAGGCAAAGGCAGCTGTGGTGGCAGCATCAACAAGACGACACGCGTCATCCATGTCGCGGGGTGGGCGCCTGTGGAAGCTCCCGCCACGGTATTTTGGCTCTGATGAAGTGATGGGTTCCCGGGAACTATAGCGTACGTTTTAGTAGGTAGGGTCTTCCGGATGGATCATTCTTAACGTGTAAGTTTACCAGCACAAGGCGATGAAGCTGGAAAACCGACAGCGTCAAGGCAGCATTACCAAAATCGAGAAATCAACATAGCGAAGCAGCTTTCTCCTCAGCGACCGGGGAAGCGCTGGAATAAACATTCTCCAGCGCCGTTTTAACTCAACCGACCACCAATACATGTCAGAACCGAAGTTCATTTCCTTTCCGGCAGCCACTCATGATTCATTATCTGCTCTCATATCGCATATCCCGTTGCAATGCGGACCTCGTAGATTAGGAAATCCACAAGTGCGTAAGGCCACCCCCTCCCCCTGTCAAGGACACACCCGGTGATAGAAGCAAGGGTGGGCCGTAGCACCTAATGCTTCCCTGCATCTCAGTTGCCCATCCCAAGTCGCAAACACTGCCCCCAAAACGCTAGCTGCTCCGAGCTCTCCTCCCCATCGCGGCGCGTCCGGGTTTCGTCTCCGCCGGGGCCGGCCGGGGGGTCGGCGCGGCCCGGGTCCCGAGCGGGGGATAGTCATAGGGGACTGTTTCCGGGCCGGCCCGTCTGGCCCTCTTCCGCTCCCGCGTCGGCACGGCGGACGTGCCGGCCGCGCCATCCAGAAAGGAAGAATCACGAAAGACGTCGGCGGTGGCCTGCCAACCTCCCCCCTCCCATCAGTTATTACCTCTTCCCCGGCCTTACACGTACTTAGGGGGGAAACCCATTTCCTCCCGGGGGTGGGGGGCTCGAGAATACGTACCTTGCGCTTCTTCGCTGGGGCGGCCGGTCGGGGAAGCTCGAAGACGGGGGGCGGCAGCAGCGCGCGACGCATATCCAGCCTCGAGGGCGGCCACCGCTTCCGGCCCGTCGCGCGGTCCGGCGCGGCGGGGGGCGCCTTGGCGTCGGCCCGGGATCGGGACGCGGGGCTGGGCGACGCGGGACGCCCGCCACTCTCGTCGGCGGCGGCGGCGGCGGCGGCGGCCTCGCTGCCGCGCGGGAAGGAAAACCGTCTCCTCGCCTTCAGGTGCGCGCCCACGTACAGGGAGGTGGAGGTGCCCGACCTGGGGCCCCGGGGGCCCTCGGCCAGGAACTGCAGGAACTCGCCGTCCCGCGCGTAGTGCCGCGCCGTGTCCAGCAGCCACCGGCTGTCGATCAGCTCGTCGTCGGGGCCGTTCTTCGCGTCCCAGCGCATGGTCTTGGCCGGCTGGGCCCAGGGCGACGGGGAGCCTCTGCCGGCCTCGTTGACTGCGCCGGTTTCGTGGTTCCATCAGTTACCTACCTACTTACATACTTGGCTGCTGCTCGGATCCAAGTTCCAGGCGGAGTGGGGGTTGGTACGTACAGAAAGCGTCCCAGAATGTGTCGAGCAGGTACAGGTGAAGCCAAGCCAGCGACGTGTGCGTGCCGAAGTTCTGCAGCAGCTCGTACTTGCTGACGTCGCGGCACCGCGCCCGGAGGAAGTAGGGGAAGTCGGCACGGCCTATGCCGGTGGCCACGCGGATGTGCTCCATCGCGGCCAGAAAGTCGAGGGTGACGGTCCGTATCATACCCGGGGGGAGCGGCTCCGCGTTCGCGGGCAGGGCTCGGCTCGCAGCTCGTCCTGGTTTGTAGCTCATGGTGTGTGCTCTGAAGGTGGCGGCGGCTGCAGACGGTGGAAACAGGCACGAGGAGAGCAGGATGCCGCGTGGTGCTGCGTCAAAAGACGCTCGGAAGGACGGAGAGGAATCAAAGGTCGGGAAGAGAAGACGGGTGAACTAGGGAGCTTGGCGGCCACAGTAAACGGTGCGGGCTAAATTCAAGAGTTGTGGCTGCTTCGGTCGCTCAAGAAGCTTCACGAAACAGAGTTCCTGGATGCTTCTTTATCGAGAAAGCAGAGCTGAATGCTATATGGGGAATCTTTTTTTTGTTCTATGTCTAAGGACTGTGTCCGTGCTCTAGGCACCTGTGGTAGATTCCTGTTACAAGGTCAGTATGAACGCAGAAGATGGGTAAGCTGCCTACCTAAGTATTAGTTAAGTAGAGCATCTGACACGGAGTTTGCTATTCAGATTCGTGACTTGTGCCTGCTAGTTTTCAGGCACGCATTGTATGGGAGGAGGAAAGAAAGTGAGCCGATTTGCTTACTTTTAGGTCACCGGAAAGACATTAACACTATCCCTCCTAAACTTCCGGGTCATCGTTACACGCTATCTTCAGCCCGATGAACCTATCCTAGTACGTAAGGTACCAGCGCCGACTCTTTTTCAGCCTTGGAGTTCAAACACGACTTTGGTTCTGTAGCGGTATCCAGCAACTGGGGCATTTTTGCCCAAAGGCACACTGTTTCCGAAAGACTATTAAATAAAAGAAACACAGTCAAGTGACGTGATCCTGCGCATCATGACGTTCCACGTAACAACGTACAGTCTCTCTGCCTTTGATGCCAAAAATATATCTATACGGCTTCCCGCTTGGCGCTCATACATACGGAGTCTTGATGCAAAATGACGCGGGTCCTCACAGAGGGAGAGGAATGGTAGTCATAGTAAAAGGTCAAAAATAGAATGGCCAGTCGAGGAATCGAACCCCGGTCTTCTCTCGCCCTGGGTTCCCCATTCTAACGAAATCGGACCCAGCTGATTTAAGGACTTAATATATGCCCGAGAGACGCGTACCACTAAACCAACTAGCCTGAGGCTTCTAGGAACTGTTATGGGAAGGGAGGGGTAATTGGTGTTATATCTTTTCTGCCTGGCACCTAGTTCTAACTGCGATCCTCCCCAACTTCTGTGTATGGCCGTTTGTAGGCACCAGGCCCCCCCACCCCCACCATAAAAGATATGTGTAAGATCTTGTTGCCTCCCGCCCTCCACGAGACTTGTTGTTGCTGTTATTTTAGCGGTCTGTCGCCGTCCCTCGGGTCCTCATGGACAGCTAGAACCATGGGATTGTTCAACATTCTTTTGGGAAGGCTTCCAGACGTTTCCTACTTTCGAACCTAGGGGGAGTGGGTATTACACCATGCAGTACCTGTGGATCCGGTAGGTTGGATCACAGAGGATGGGGAGAGCAATTGGCATGGAGGTCGTTGCAAAGGCTGCAAACTGCGTCGTCATGATGGACCCCCCGCCCGAATATTGCTCTGGGTGGCCGATCTCGGGAATCGTACGCAGAAAACCAACGGTCACGTCCGCATCACCTGAAAGTATCCATTCCCGGGCCGCCGCTGTGTTCGTTTAAGGTTCAGGAGTGCCTGAGTTAGCGCACCTGTCAGCCGTCATATAAAGTTTCGTGGGCAATCTTGGCCATGATTTGTCATATCCGGATCGGGCAACGTGCCCAAAACCTTGTTCTGATGGAATGCAACTGCCTCAATGAGCTAGCTCGCATTCCCCTATTTTTGGTGGATTGCCTCGGCAATGCGTGCCCGGGACTGCGCGTGGGGTTATGGTCACCAGCACATCCAAGCTGAAGTCATCGGCACTGGGGAAAGCTTGGTGTAAGTAAGCAAGAAGATCATCGTGTCGCACGCGAATATGGGTGTCTTGGCGGGGAAGTACCCAAGTACCTCGAGCCGCAAGATGGATGCCAAGGTGAAAATATCTAGAGAGTGTTGCGGCTGAAACTCGTAGGGCTTGTCTTCGCTTAGGTCGGACAAAGTCGGGGCTTAAAACCAATTGCGCTCGCTATTCTGCAGCGATACTTATTCTCCCGTGGTTACGTGTGCCCTGGGCCGGGCCTTTGGCAAAAGCTGCAGGCTCGATGCTTGACAGCCCCAAGGCACCCGTCTATCCCAGGCGCGTACCGCAACTGGATGCAAATCCTGTGTTCTAAATGTACAATTGACACGATAAAATGCCCAGCGCTACAGATCAGCAAGCAAAAGCAGTCACAGAAACACGGCATGGGCCAAGGTCCATCACTTCGACATCTACTTACACCGTAACAGCGTCCCTATGGACCAGATGGCAAGAGGAAGACGTTATGGGACTGCATTGCAATGAATCATGTAATCGATATCCGGTTGAAGTAGACTTAGTACGGCCGACCCTTTAAATAGCGGCTCTGCCCGAGCTGTCACTAAATTGTCAGTGAATTGGGCTTCGAGAGCAACCAGGCAACCTTCGAGCTCCTGCCCGGCGAAGTGTTATGGTCGCAGTTTCCTTGTACCCTTGCAAGATCCCAGCACCTGAAAGCCTCCTTGGCGAGCCTCGATATATCGGTGAATTCTTTGATCAAGTCGGGAGTTGTTTAGCCTCTCGGTGCCAGGAACGACGACACGATTAGTTGCGTCGGGAGATGGAAACAAGTCCACCTTCGCACTGTCGCCAGAGGTTGGGCATCTACTTTCCCAACGCCTAGACGCTTTTTTCGTTCTTTCCTGTACTTGAGCCCCCCATCACACCCAGTCAACCTTTATACTCCACTGTCAACCTTCCACTATCACTCGCCGGCAAGGTCCCTGCGTTATTGTTCCACTGCTCACCTCTCCATCGTCGATATCTCCCCTTTGAACTCTTCCATCCTACCTGCCGCTAACATGGCCGATGGACGACAGACCCGCGAGAGCATGCCAGCTGGCACATCGAGAGTCGTCGTCGAGTTCGTGGACTTCGACCTCGCCGCAGCTCTTCAGCACATCGAGGATCTCTACACCTACGAGGAGGTCCCGTTTGATTGCCTTTTGGAATCCGTCTGCCGACAGCTGCTTGACCATGAATACGGGAGGATGGGAGTAGACGAGATGATCCCGCTGAGTACCCTGCAAATCACCATCGCCATCCGTGTCTGGCAGCAAGTCTGTAAGTGACGATGTTGCCTTCCCGCGGCCACCTCCCAGGTCTTTCCTTGTTCGCGAACTGACAGCGCGCTTTCTTATTCAGTCGGCTTGAATGGGCCCGAGTCACCCTGGACAGATCTATTGGACGAGATCTTCGAGGGCATACTTCACGATCTACGTACCGACAGGATTCAATGCAAGGCCCTTCTTCAAGACGCTATCAAGGCTCACGACAGTGATCAACTCGTCAAAACCCTAACCCCAAGAGATCGTGACCCCGAGGATTACAAATGCCCCCTTCACATCAGATCACGTGATTCAAGATACGTTGGTGCCACAGCGATAAAGCGAGAGCTGGAGACGCCTCTTGATGCAGAGATGGCCTTAAGTAGAGGCTTCAAGGCGGAGGTCTCCGAGTTGAAGAAGCAGCTCTAGGTGCCAAAGGCAGATCAAGGCATGAAGAAGCGCAAGATGGTAAGTGGAATAAATGCCCCGGAAAACCCAGCGTCAACTCCATTTTAGCTGACAGAACCCGCTTGCCATGGTAAGCAGAGATGATCGGCACCGGGACCTTGTTCGGTGGGATCGACGGCCACGGCGAGACAAGCACCACCATGTCCCTGAACCAAGGCAAAGGCGGTCAAGACGAGCTCATGGAGGAGGCCATCAATGGAGAGTAGGAAGTTTCAAGAACGTTGCATGACATGCTGCCGCCTCTTGGCAGTTTTAGGAGCGACTGGTTTTCAGAGCGATTGAATTTGAGTTGGGAGCAGACGATCAGCACCCATAAGAAGGGTATATACCTAGGTAGTTAACTAGGTAGGCAATGGGCCCTTGGGGTGGTGCAACTCCAGGTACACGACGACCTCCACGTGACATCCCATGGGTGGCAGCAGATTCGTGGGGCCCTTAGCCGCACAAGTAATGCTCGAGGATGGATCTCAACTTGACAGCAGGAACCCCGTGATTCGCACGCGGAGGCGAACCGGCCGGAGCTTGTGTCATCCGGCGTCATGATGGGGGGGTGGTGTATGGAACCCGTGACGGTTGACGTCGAGATGGCCCGCCGCCGCCGCAGGGCGAGGCATAGGGGGGAAAAAAGAGTCTTGGACAGGGCCAGACTTCGGGGCCCGGGGGACTAGAGCGAATGCGTAGGTGCTTGGAGAGCCCCCCCCTCGATGGGCAGTCGGGGGGCGAGAGCCGAGGGGGGAGGTCCATATAGCGTACTACCGCCGGAAAACTTAGGCTCGGGCTAAAACGCGGTCGTATTTCGTTGCGAGCCACAGCTCTGGTTGGCCGGCTTTCCCGGGAGAGGTGGATTCGACGGCATGTTCCATGGAAGCCCATTCCCACCCGAGCTACCTCTCTGTCTAGCCCGCACCGAAGGGGGCGAAGAGGGATCTGGCCAGCTGATGGAATATGGTCCGCTGGTCCGATGGGGGGGGCCGGTATCCGGGCGCCCGTATACTACTTTTTAGGTAGGCAGCTCGCTTCGGAGGTGTGGGCTTGCGAAGGTGGACGGGGCTGCTAATGCGGCGTCGTTACCCTACAATACCAAGTCGGAGGGGCTATAATGGATAGAAGTAGTCATGGATCCACCACCGCAAAACATCCCAGGTACTTTTACCTTAATGTCTCTACCCGTATTTGAGGGAACACGAGACAACCCCGGATTGTTCCCACCTACGCAGGCGCCCGGGCTTGGTCTGCCGGTCCCATGGGATGGATACTTACTCCCAACGGACAACCGGAATGCTGGTAACTAATGTAACCAAAGAGGTATGATGTAAGTGGGATCGGATCTGCGATTTCCGTAGCTTAGCCCGACACGATCAGATTGCGCGATTGACTGGGTCGCTTACATAGACCCTACTTACCTGCATCTCACCCAGGTACTTACTTACCTTGTGTACCTTCCATACCTAGATCGATCCAGAGACTGGTGCAACCAAAAAAAAAAAAAAAACACTACTAGTTCCAGCGGCGGCATCTGCTGCCGAGGACTCGTGGCCCTGACACGGTCGCGCGCCTCGTCTTGACAGGTTGACAAGCACAGCCGCAACAAGCGCAAACACACCCTAGAAGACGGCAAGGGGAAGAGTGGGAAGCGTCCAACGCCCGCGATTCAGGGAGCCGACGGTCGAATTAGCCTAGAAATAGGGGGCCTGACAGATCTAGTAAGACCTAGCAGGTTTACTGAAAGAGTTCGCCCCGAGCTAAGCAGGGCCAGGCACGTGCCCTAGCCCTCGAACTATGTATGATCGGCCGAGTCCCTAGTCGTGTTCCGTGTCTACTTACAAGGTAGCCTATCCTAGACAGACCTACGGCCCTTTTTTTCCAGCTTTCCGGCCTTTTTCGCATGCGCTGCGCAAGTGTGGCCTAGCGCGTCGGCCCCGAGGGGGCGTTGGAACGACGTAAGGTAAGGTAGTCGGCGCTGCGCAGGCCCTCTCCCTCAAGCCTAGCGCGCCTCCCGGGGGGGGAACGGAAAGGTGCTACAGCGGGTCCACGATGGGACTCGAATCCCTCCTCCCGGGGCCTCCTCGTCAGGGCCAACCCGGGGCCAGTCTAGCGCCCTGCTCGAACCGAGACCACTGATTCCCTAAGCGCTGGCTTTTTCTAGTCCACCTCTGGGTCGTCCACCCGTCCAGCCCATCCATCCCAAGGTACTTCTGTCTAGACGAACCCGGGACCAACACACGCTTGAGGCGCCCCGGGAGCCCGGTCTGTCCACTGCCTGGCCCAAATGGGGATCGACACCGGACATCGGGACACCAGGGGCCTGGAAATTCCCCGGCAGGCAATCCCGGCCGCATCTTTCAGCACTAGAGACGGGCTGGGAAAGATGGACGCTGGGGGGGGAGCCGTGCCGGCTGCGTAACCCAGATCCAGGAGCATCCACCCCCAGAAGAGACGGCCCTACAGACCACCGGCCGGAGATCCATTCCTCAACCATGCCGGCCTGGCCTCTACTGGTTCCTTGGGGCCGTTGCTCATTCTGTTGTTTAGGATGAGACCCCACTCCGCCGGTGCTTGGGGAGGGGTCCTGAGGCGGCGGCGGCCAGTTGATAGGAGACGTTCCCACCTTCATCCAGGCGAGAAACATAGGTATCCCCATGTAATGGAGTTTTACCTGCCGTGGGCGAGGGGCATATAACGATGGAGGGGGTCCCCTCCCCCCAGTCCACTCCCCGGATTCTGGTGGCCTTTCAGCCAAACTTGCCGCACGCCCACTGTCCCATCTTCCTCGCGCCGCCGCCGCCGCCGCCGCCGCCGCCGACGACGACGACGACGACGACGACGCCCTGCCTCCCGCTGCTGCTGTTCCAACCCCACCCACTCGCCCTCGCCTTCCGGGTTGCCTCCCCCTCACGGTCAAGATGCCCGGCGCCCTCATCCCCGAGTGGTTCGTGAACCAGCTGCCGGGGCGGGTCGAGATGAACGTCGCCTCCATCATCTGGGGCGTCTCCATCGCCGCCGGCATGTTCACGGCCTCCAAGGGCACCAAGCAGGCCCTCAAGGTCTACAAGCGCAAGGGCCACATCAACGCCTACATCGTCATGATCGCGGCCGAGTGGCTGTCGAGCTCCATGATCGGCGTCCTCAGCTGGTGCTATCTCTGGGGCATCATCGAATCCGGGTGCGTACCTCTCTTCTCAGTTTGCAACTCACTCTCCCCTTTTCCCCTTCTCCCGTCCCCCTTTGCGAGTGCGATCCCCGCTGACCCGACCATCCATCCACCCCAGTTTCGAATTCTTCTTCGTCCTCCTCTGTCTCTGGGTCGTCCAGACGCAGTGCATCATTCAGATCATCATCAACCGCATCGCCCTCCTGGTACGGGACCAGAAGAACATCAACCGGCTGAAATGGGGCTGCTGCCTGGGCCTGGGCCTGGTCAACATCAGCGTCTTTTGCATTTGGATCCCGGCCCGGCTGCAGATCTCGCCGACCTGGATACACATCAACGACATCTGGGACCGCATCGAGAAGGTCATCTTCTGCCTCATCGACGCCGGCCTCAACTTGTACTTCATCTACCTGGTGCGGTCGAAGCTGATCGCCAACGGCCTCACCAAGTACCACCGCCTGTTCCGCTTCAACCTCTTCATGATTGCCTGCTCCGTGAGCCTCGATGTAGGTGCCCACTTCTTCCCCCCCCCCCCCCCCCCCCCCCCCCCCTCTCTCCCCCCGACACCACAAGCTGACGGCGCCACCGCCCCCTCCAGGTTATCCTCATCGGCGTCATGTCGCTCGGCGCGGGGTTCGTGTACGTGCAGTTCCACCCGCTCGTGTACATCCTGAAGCTGCACATCGAGCTCAACATGGCGGACCTGATCGCCAAGATCGTCAAGATGGAGAACGGCGGGTCGTACCCGTCGGGGTCCAACCCGGCGGACCGGTACGGCGGCAAGTCGGGCCCGGGCCGGACCACCGGCGGCGGCGGCGGCGGCGGCGGTACCAACACGGCCGACCCGCGCGGCTTCCACATGGCCACGCTCATCACGGCCAACCGCGACTTCGCCCGCGAGGCCGACGAAGAGCATCAGTCACACCACCAAGACGCCAAGGGCATCCAGAAGACGGTCGAGACCGTCATCCAGCGCCAGGGCCCCGTCGAAGAGGACGCCGCCAGCCGCTCCAGCTCGACGGCCGAACTCCAGAAGCAGTACAACATCGTATAGCGGAGGGCGGGGGGCTCCCAGAAAAATATAACCCCCCCTCCCCCGCCCCTTCCCAACCCCACCCCGGGCCCAGCCCCCGGAGCCCATCGCGGCCAGGATACACATTTATACACAGTAATACCGCGGGGGGCCTCCGCACAGCGAGACGCCCACGTGCACGCATATATACCCAAGAAAATTTCCTATATTGGTTCTTTTTTCCCCATGAGAGTGCAAATACTTTGTGAGGCCATCTGCGTATGAAAGTCCAGGGGTGGTGCATCATCGTCATCGTCGTCGTCGTCGTCTGAATAAGTCTCACCTCAACCACAAGCCGTAATTGCCCACCCCCTCGCGACCAAAACCTAGCGAAGCGCTGGGTCCTGTCCGGCGGCGTGGATCGGGCTCTATGGTTAGAACAAAAAAAAAACTCGACACCAGTACTGGGCGTCATTACACGTCACAGGGGGGAGAGAGCGAAGCCTTAAGCTCACTGGAACCCCCCCCCCCCCTTTCCGGGAAACCTCGTCGCCCACCACTTGGGCCCCCACTTCTTTCCCATCCCGTTTGGTTTTTTTTTTCTCCGGCGGTTCGCTTACAATTTTAGCTTGATCCCCCTGGGGACTTCGGTCGAAACCCGAGCCCCCCCCCCCCCCCGGTAGCGCATTCGCTCGACTCGGTAACATCGATGGGAGTAGTGGAGGGAATGCCCACCTCCCCGTAAGAGACCCACCGCCCGACGGCCATGTCATTCCACTGAATTATTCGTTTTTCAAATCCCATAATCCCGAATTGTCTGCTAGGGAAGAAATAGAGAGAGAGAGAGAGAGAGAGAGAGAGACAAGAGTTGTATGGCTCCGGCCGAGTCCTGAGACTGCCCGCAGGGACCCTGGTATGGGGGTTTTTTTTTCCTTGCCGCTCCCAAATTTGGCTTCCCGCTTTCGAGGTTTGCGTCTGATTGGCCCCTTCCCCCCCTGCCACCAGCGCTTTCTTGAAAGGGCAGCTGGCGTCGCGAGGACCAAAACGTGATTGGCCTAGTGGTTTTTTTTTTTTTCCCATCCCGGTGGGTGTAACCACAACAAAAAAACGGAGAGAAGAATTTCAACGGTTATGTAGTTGTGGAATGGATTGAGGCGAGGTCGCACATGCCACGGCCCAATGCTAGAGGGCTCCCCTATCGGTGTTAAGATACCACCCGTAGCCCATTGGCGCCGCAGTACTTGCGCGGTGACATAAACCCCGTAGGATGAATAATTGGTATGAAAAACATCCCGCGGGGGGGGGGGGGGGGGGGGGGGGGGGGGGGGGGGCTTCCATCCGAAGGAGATCAACAGTTATATTATAAGCAGAGTGGGCTGGGAATAGGAATTGCAAGATAGAAAGGCTTCTTAGCAGGGACTGTTCAGACTATCATTACTGTTGACTAAGTACTCCGTTGTACGCCACCAGAAGCCATCAAATACGGTCTCTTCTCCCCGAGAGATGAAACCAAGTATGCAAAGTCCAATACCGAGCGGCCAGTTTCTTAGCAGCATCCAATAATCCTCCACGACGCCAAACGTCCGGGTGCCACAGCTAGGCTTCGTGTCCTGCGTCTCCTACGCTTCATACAAGAAAAGTCTGCGTGCATCACCAGTCTCGCCGCCGCTTCGTGTGCGTTTCCCCCCGGTTGGGTTCAATCACGGGATAGAGGGTTTCCAGGTGTTGCGCGGATCGGCACGAAAGAAGGCCTGCAGCTTAGGACTGATTCGATATATACATGTATGTATACCTCATCTACGTGATTCATCTGTTTGCCGGCACTCTCACCGCGTGACCCCGTTCCTCAGAGGATACCGGACGGCGACTTACGGAACTATCGGGGCTCTTGATCTCTCGGTAGTACTGGCCCCCTGAGAATCCCCTAAGCGCCCCGATGCCGTTCCAATTTGGCAGACTATTGTTTGAGATCAGGGACTGCTTCGCGGGCCCCGCTGCGCTCCCTTTCCCTCCCGGTTCCCCTGCTCGTCGTCTTCCTGCTCATCCTCAAATTCACTGTAATCTCTGTCCCGGGTGTACGTGCCCTGTTGCATGTCACGCTCCGTCAGCGATCTTTTCTCGGTTACGTTTGGGTGGAAAAAAAAAAAAAAGAGGGGGGGGGGGGTGTAAAGAGCAGTCACTTACTCTCGGCGGCCGGCCGAGGGGGATCCAGGCTCGTGACTCACGCCGAAGGCGGTCGGCCGGGTCGGCTGCGGTGCCAAAGGTGGGGTGCGGCCGGCCCCAGAAGGGGAGGGGCGTACGGTTGGCCGTTGCGCGGGCGATGTTGTGGGCTGTGGTGGCATGGTCCTGTGTGGCCGCAGTGTTCGCGACCGTCCCGTGGGTCTGGCCCGTGGTGCTGGCCTGGGTTGTGGTGGTGTTAGCTTCGGCACGGGTTTCCGAAGTGGTCTTGCTGCTGCTGCTTCCCGAGCCGGAGGAGGACGAGGCGGCGGCAGCTTGGTCAGCCTCCTGGTGGGCGCTAGGATCGGCACTCTTGCACTCGGGGGGCTCTCTCTGCTCCTTTTGCTTCTCGGAGTCGCGCTCGTTGGCCATCTTGCCGGGTGACGGGCTTGCACTCTTTGCCGAGTCCAACAAGGGGGTGTGGGTATGAAGATTTGGTAGAGGCTTGGGAATTGGTACACAGGATCAAAGATGCAAAACTATGATCTATAGATCAATGTATAAATAAGTACATTTGTTCGTGCTTTCTTGTCTCGTCCGTAGAAAGGCTTTAGTGATATAAAGAATTCACATCTAGTAGACGTGTGACAATACAAGTGGGTGCTTTATTTCGTCGTCCCTAGGAAGGCTTTTGTGACATAATGAATTCGCATTCAATAGACTTGTGACCGTATAATTACCGGGATGGTGACAATGATACTGGTGTGTGACTGCAGGGGGGTGGGTTATACAATAGCAAGCTTCGGATCAGGTCGAGAAGCACAATGAGCTCGAAATTCGAGAACAATGAGATCGAGAACAAAAAATAATCGTCACTACAGAGCTCTGCCTCGGTGAATTAGTGGTGCTACACGTATCTGATAGTCAATGGGTTCCTAAGGAGCAACACGAGGCTCCATGCTAGCAGGCTGCGCCGATATGTGAGCAAGGAGAAGCTCCAAGTACCAGGTGACTGGGTACCTAAGTACTTAGTTATCTACCCATTCAGAATGCATTCTGTGCCTTAAGGGTGAGTTACACGAGTGGCGTGTGGCATGGGAGTCAGTGCATCCCTTTCGTGCCCATCTTAGTGGCAGGTTCTCTGTCTACCTAAGACGGGGTATCTCGCTTTAAACATTATTAATAAATATATATTTTAAGCTACTTATAAGCACTTTAATAGAAAAAGTTACTAAGTTAACACTTTAATTTTTATAATAAATAAAGCTTTATTAAAAGTTAATACAGTATACTTTTATAAGCTCACCTAATTATATAAAAGCTTATTAAAACGATAACGATAAATCCTCTTACGTGTACTATAACACTGTAGTTTTGTCGATGTAAAACGTGATCGTCCCGGGGGTTAGAAACTTCTCCGTCGCTGTTTGTGCTCCTCGCAGGTTCCTTAGCACCTCCGCATTGAAGACCACACCCGTTCATACTGCCTTTCCCTGTACCACGGCGGAAGTACTGGCTAAAACGGTCGCGGAAGGTCTGGTCGACAGCGGCGATGGTCTCGCACTCGTTGGCGTATTGGGTCAAAGGCGAGTTGACAGGATTGCCGGGCTCGTTTTCGAAAACTATGTTTCGCCAAGTCCGAGAGACAACGAAGAAGTGCATGGCTCTGTTGGACTTATTGGTCATGTCGGCGGGAATGTTGCCACGGCCAGTCATCTTCTCAGTGATAACGCTATGCTAACCAGAGATATAACGGCGGAGGATATTGCCCGTGCCGAAAGCCTTGCCGCAGGGGAGACCGGGGGAAGTCTCGCAGAAGCAGACCAGAGGCTAGCGGCGTAACAGCTTGACAACTTCGTCAGTTGCGAGGGAGACGACCTCACAGACGTGGAGGTCGTAAGTGTTGTTGTAGGGGCCAACCCAGTCGAAGTGGGCAGGGGAGTTGTTGGCAGTGAGCTGGTTATAAACGCCGGCACCGGTGGGGGCATTGGGGTTGATACCAGCCATTGTTGCGGTGTTGATGGTTATAAGGGGAAGAGTAGCCGACGGGGAAGGTATTACGGTCGACCTGCCACGCACGAAGTACCACACACGACTCTCATAGCCGCCTTCGGACACCGGCTGGCGGTTACATGTCACCCTTCCAAGTTCCCCCCAGGGCGCGCCCCGAACGCCTTGGATGGGCAGCACCACCGGCAAGCAGCTCGCCCCCCCGGTGAACCGGTCCGGGCCTTTTGCACCGTCGGATCCAGAAATAGAACGCAGCCATGTTGGTGCTCCTTCGGCTTCTGCGCTGACCAGGTAACCCTGCGCTGGGTCCTGAAGTGGGAGAATGGCTAGGCGAGGGGCACTTTGGCGTGCTTTATATATACGGCAAAAGTTCCCCAAGTCATCACATACGACCATAGCTTCCAGAAAACTCGGGATCCCGTCCGCTCTCCCATAGATAAGCTGGAAAGCGCCGAATTAGTACTAGGGTCGGTGACGACCTGGGAATCCTCGGTGTTGTATGTTTTTTAGCGTTTGGTCTTTTTGCGCTGTGATGTTGTGTGTAGTGGCCGTAGTTGGGAATAGGGCCAGAGGTTGGACTTTTTGCTGGGGCGGAATGGGAGTAATGATGGGCGGGTGCATCTCAGCCCTTTGATCGTCTGCCGTTGCTCAAGGTGTGGAATTCTTCCGGCGCTTCCTGGACCTGGTGGCCCTTTATTCCGTACGCTGGCCCAAGACATTCTCGGTTTAGTACCTCTTCCACCGGCAAGGATAAGTATAATATATAGAGCGCGTTTTCAGCTTGTGGGCGTTTATAGTTTCTGTTGCTGGTGTTGCGGTGTGCCGAATGCGTCGAGCTATGTAGCTGCATGTATGGAAACCGCTACCCTCTACGCAGTTGCGCTGCCTGGCTGAGCCAGTGACGTGGGTTTTCCGAGCGAATATTCAGTAAATTTCATCTCTAGCATGCTGGACTCTTGTTGTTGTCAGACCATGTAGATCCATGTGCGCCGGGCTGTTTTTGTATTACCCAAAGGTGAAGTGATGCTGTCGCTCGCAACCCTCAAGTTTATGTGCAATTACTGTCGTCTCTACCACGATATCAGAGGATTATTGCTATGGAGGGAACCGGCGGTTCGAAAAACATATATATATATCGTGCAATCAGACCTGTCACGTATAGGCGACCAGAAAAGAGGCGACGCTGCAAGAGGTCGGGGGAAAAAGGTGTTGAGTACGCTCTAGGGCAAGAGTGCAAAGGCAGAGGTAGCGGAATTGCCTACCTACCTCTTATAGATGTATCCGGCAAGCGTGGGGGCCACTTGCACCACCTACGCCACCTGCTGTCACTAGACCCTTGTTCTGTCTGCTCTGCTCGTACCGATCATATGCCCTGTCTGCTAGCCTCTAAGGATTACTGCCGGTTTACCAGACTACTAGATTTAGACATGACTTAAATGAAGTAGAATACGTCTCTGTTGTACTGACCCAAGCCACAAAAAAAAGGACCTGTAGGTTGATAGCGATGGTGTCCCCGCCGAATGGTGATAGTATGACAGTTTTCTTCCAGCGAATGGACCGGTTTCCATGTAACCCTTTATACCGATTATTCCCTTGGTGGTTTCCCCATACTCTGCTCGATTGTCCCACTGGGGCAAGGAAACAGGATGGAGGAAGTGTTAGGAATACAAGAAAGCTGTATCGGCAGATAAGAACATAGTAGACAAGATTTTATGACGTGGGCAGTCGCTAATGAGGCTGTATAAATTGTGAAAACAGGCGTTGTGCTCACACTTAACCCCCGCGGCCCCTGGTTATGAAAGTCTGTATCCTGCTGTCTTATGAGTGCATCATGGTATACGTGCACTCATAGAAAGGGGAGGATGGCGTGAACTAGTACAGTGTAGTACACACAAGCAAATAGTTTTGGGAGACTTGCATCCAGTCCCTCCTTACCAAATCTGATAAATTACCCTTCTTCCTCTTCCTTTTCCTTCCCTCTTTAGGTTGAGCCTTGCGCAGATTATATCCATCGTGACTCCCATCAGATGTAGAACGGCAGACAGCCTAGTAGATTTCTCCATTGGTTGTCACCGCAGGAGACTGTCATGTGGGCGAACTACCAAAACCGTAGATTCGGACGGTAGGAAAGCTTAGTATGTGTATGAAATGAGTCGCTTGAAAGCCTTGACCCGGATAATTCACCTTCGGTTACCCGCCTATCCACACCTCGTACCCTGGTTTTGTTACTTTTTTTGTATTAGAACATTTGGACTGTGTTGTCTAGCAATCACCTAACAGAATCTCGAATCAGATGTAGCCACGAGACAAATTCGGGAGCTCAGGGCTTAGTAGCAAGATGGCACGAAGTTTTCCCACATAAGCCATGCGAATACTCACACAATGCTTACGCTAGTTTCACACGCAGGAAAGCTTGTCATCATGAACGCGAGTCTGGTATCTTGATAGACCGTCTATCGACTAGTACAACGCCGACCGTTTCTGACCATCGATTACGCCAAGGACTCAGCTCCAACGCCATGGAGCATTTAGTCCTCATCCCAGTTAGGGTTGGGTCCCGGGGGCTTGGGGCCTCCGGCCTGTCTTGCGACAATAATCTGGTCAACCGAAAGGACAGTCCTTGCGGCTTCGGTGGCCAGCTTGATAGCCCACCACTTGGAAACCATCAAATCCAGAATTCCGACCTCCTTGGCGTCCAGGATGCCTGAGCCATCGTCGTTCTGCTTTGGAGTTAGTGACGGTGATCAGGGAGCCAAAAGGGAGGCGAGGTTCGAAACATACCTCAATGTCAACACCGGTCGTCCAGCTGTCCTTCTTGTGGTGTGCCGCGTACAGCCTGCTAAGCACTTCGGTGGCGTCCAGACCGGCGCTCTCGGCGAGGAGCCTGGGGATCACCTCGAAGGCCTCACCAAACTTCCGAATCGAGTACTGCGCCAGGCCGGGGGTCTTGTCACCGAAAGCCTGGATCCTCTCCACCAATTGCACCTCGGCAGCACCGGCGCCGGGCACCAGCTTGGGGTCCCGGGTAATGGCCTTGACCACGTTGACACCGTCATCTACTGCGCGCTCCACGTCGTCCAGGTGGTTCTGGGTCGCACCACGCAGGACGATGGTGGATGTCCGCGTCACCTCGTCCTCCTGTCTGAAGACCGTCACACGGTCACCGCCAATCTCCAAGGTCTCGACAATGTCCACAGAGCCCATCTCGTCGGGCATGGGGGCGCCTAGCCGTGCAAGAGGGGTGGCACCAACGACGCGGCAGATTCTCCGCAGCTCGAACTTGCTGAGGATCTTGATGACCAGAATGCCGTATCGGTCGAGGTAGTGCATGGCCAGCTCGCCGACTGTTGAGCCAGCGATGACGACGCGCAGGCCGGCGTCGTGGAGCTCCTTGATGGCGGCGTCGAGCTGCTCTTCCTCGCCCTTGGTGAAGTCCATCATCTCCTTGGCGTTGTTCAGCAGCACGGTGCCCTTGGTCTCGGTCTGGCTGATGTCGATGGGACATGAGTAGACGCCGACCTTGGCTTTGTTGACCTTCTTGACGGAACCATTGGGCTCCTTGGGGAAGACCATGCCCTTGACGACGCGGCTCTGCTCCAGGCTGCCTCCCATGATCTTGACGACGCGGATGTTGTCCACGTTGAAGTTGACGGGGTTCTTGGGCAGGACGGAGAGGACGGCCTCGGCGACCAGGTTGGCCAGGAACTCCTCGTTGCCGTTCTGCTTGCTGGCGACGACGGTGCGGATGGCCTTGCTGAGCTCTTCCTGGTTCCGGAGGTCCTTGACCTCGTCCACCACCAACTCGGCCAAGGCCTCGAGGGCGAAGTTCTGTGCTTTCTCGTAGCCGGTGACGATGTCGGCGGTCTTGAGGCCCATGCGGAGCAGGTCCTCGGCCTTCTTCAGCAGCTCGCCAGCCAGAACCATGACCATGTTAGTAGCATCACCCATCTCGGCCTCCTGCTGCTGAGAAGCCATGACCAGCAGCTTGGCCGCCGGGTGGACGACATCGAGCTCCTTCAGGATGGTGGCGGCATCGGAGGTCAGGATCATCTTCTGCAGGTGGTTGATGACGATCTTGTTGCGACCGTAGGGGCCCAGGGAGGTCTGGACGGTCGAGGCGATGGTGCGGCAGGCATCGATGTTGCGCAGGACGGCGCCATCTTCGGAGTCGTAGCTGGAATGCGCGTGGATGGTTAGCTAGGCGAGCTCTCTCTCTCCCTCTCTGTGTCTCTCTCTCTCTTTATTTTCAGGGGACCTGGGCGGGAGGTGGGGAGGGGCAGCGGATAAGTGGCAGCGGATAGGGAGGAAAGCAGGCACAGTCACGTACTTGTTGTAGCCGCCCTTGAAGAGGCCCGCATTGGGGGCGTTGGGGATGTTCAAAGACATGATGGCTGAACCCCGTGTCGGCAGTTGAGGGGGGGGGGGAGAAAGAAGTGACTGCCTGTGACACTGTGGTTCGGAACGGGGAGGTGGGATGGATGGATGGAGGGATGGATGGATCCCAGGCTGCCCAAGCTCTCTCTCCCTCTCTCTCTCTCTGTCCCGCTCTCCCTAGGGAAAAAGTTGTGTCGGCCCGCAGTGACTCTTGGGGGTGGGGGGGAATCGTTCAGCCTTGCAGCGCGTGTAATGGGGGGGTCGTGGCAGCGACAGCCAATGCGAGAGTTCGTCGTCCAGCCTCGGCGCTTCAATTGACATTGGTACCCTGGGGAGGCTGAACCGACTCACTTGAAGTTTGCAAATGATGTTGGATGTACATTGTATGCACTGATGTACCTACCAACCGGCCTACCTAGTACAGATGGTACCTACCTCCAATCTATGTACCTGTATCCAGCTCTGTCGTGACTGCGCCCATCCACTCGTCGCTCTGTCGTCGTCGCCATTGCTCTCTCTTCCTTTCCTTCCCTCCCTCCCTCCAATCCTCACCATCACACACCGGCACTCGTCGCTGCTTTTCATCACCAAATCCCCCAACAACCACTATTAGAAGCATGCAATAGCTCCAAATCGCGCCACGCGACGACAATCCCCACAGCCTTTGGCAGCGTCGCACATCTGCTGCGCCGGCCATCTCATTTCCCAGCCTACGCCATCATGGCCCCTTCAACCGGTAAGTCGTCAATTGTTTACTTGATCGCCAATGCCTGTATTGCCCACCGAACCTCCTACCGATATCGTCACCTCGAGGCATCGACTTCCTTTGCCTGCTCCCATACCATTCCGAGCTCGTCTGGCCAGCTGTAGCTTCGACTAGCACCGCTGCAGCGGTCCTCCCCATCCGCATCTTAGACGACCATGCGCGTCACGCGAGCGCTGCCTGTGGTCGAGGCCAATAACACACGCGAACCCAGCATCACCAAATTTCGGTAGCTCCCTGTCATTATCGTCTGCGGCACGGGGGAGCCCTCGTGGAACTGCTGCCCGGAAATGATTCTATATTCTTGATGTACAAATGTCCCACAAGCCAGCCAAACCGCTCCCACATCTAGTCTACATAGCCTCGCGAACACAGTCACGGGGTCTGCGAGGGGACTTCTGAACGGCGATCTCCGTGGCCTCGATACCTCCCGACCATACTGCCGCCGTCGCAGCCTTGAGCTCTTCCAGCAGCCATTCAAATGCTAACAGAAATCGCCCAGCAAACCCCCCTTCCCTTCCCCCGACCGTAGAGGAAGCATACCGCCGCAAGTGTATCCAACTGCGCGCGCGAACAAAAGAGATCGAAGACGAGAACGATGCGTATAGGCTGCGCCTCACGCGACTCAAGCGACAGATCCAGAAAGTCCGCCTAGAACGCGCCATTCTGCTTGAGCAGATCGCGAAGCGAACCAGCACCAACGTCGAGGATTCAGACGGTAGCCCTAGTCCGCCTCCGACCGTACGTTCTCCCCCCTTACTCTGTACTCTGTACTCCTCTGCCATAGCTGTGTCAGCTCCCCAACGTGCGTCGCCTGACTTTCATGGTTCTCCCAGCCCGAGGATAAGCCCTTGCGTAACAAGCGAGGCCACCGAAAACACTCCATCCCTGGCGAAACCGGCTCTGTCGGCCCTTCGTTCATCAGCCAGAGCCTTCGCGGCCACTCCCCGGTTTCCGAATTTTCACATGGAGACCAGGTTTCGACGAGCGGTCGAGGTGCTAACGGCATCATCGTACCTAAGCCCCCCAAGCGACCGAGCAACGCTTTCGAAATCTACTGCAAGGATATGCGGCCCTTGCTGCAATCCAAGAACAAGGAGAGCATAGCCGCCGGCGAGTTCCGTCTCGAGGAAGAGCTGGCCCGGGGCTGGAAGGACCTCCCCGAGAAGGAGAAGGAGGAGTTCCAGACTCGGTACGAAACGGAACTGGCCAAGTGGAAGGAAGAGCGCAGCGCGTACCGCAGCAGCACGAAGGGGGGTCGGGGCGGACGCGTGAGTGATCTCGACTTCTTTGCGCGCGCGCCGCGCGGCGGCCGACGCTCCGCGGGCGGCGGACGCACCTCGGTTACCGTCCAGGACGACGACGCCGAGGAGCTCGACAACGACGTTGAGATGGGCGACGTCGAGGCCGCCGAGGCCGAGGAGCCGGAGCAGGGCGAGCCCAACGAGACGGACCCCGAGACCGAGGTCGAGGACGGCGAAGATGCTGAGAATTAGAAGGGCTAATGGCTAAACACTCGGCCTTGACTGAACGGACTGGCCTCTCGGGCATGACTGCGCGGGGAGGGGAGGGGGTTATGATATGGACTTTTCTCCGAGGCTGGACACGGAACGGACCGTACGCCGAAAGCGTGGCTATCAACCACGCCGCCAGCGAGAAAAAGAGCTCCTACGACTTGGGACTATGGGACGCAACACGATTTTCAACTGTACGATACCACCACCGCCCAACACACAGGAACAGGCAGTTTGGAGGGGAAAGGCGGGCCCCCACAGGGCGGGCGTTCATGGCGTATTCTACACACCCCTAGGGAGCGTAATGTCTTTCTCGGCTACAGGTAATGATTTGGCTTCACGGGTTTTTGCTCTTTGGCTCTACTACCCCGCGTGCCGCGCATGGTGGTGACGGGTAGACCTCGTGAGACGTTGCAACAGTAACACCTGTCCCCCCGTCTCAGAAAACGCGAGCGAATGAACCAACACCAAAGTGATATCGCATTGCTGAGTTACGCCGCTCATCTCCGACCGATAGTGACGAACCCCCGGCCCTCCAGAGGGGCATGTAAGGCCGCTGAAAAAGCCCCCCCGGTGCGATGACAACCTCGGCCCGCGCCACCAGCCGGGGCTGCTATGTCACTCAGGAGGCAAATATATGGTAAAAAAGTTTCTAATCATTGCGACACCCCAGGGGGGAAACAAGAAATCCCCCCCCCCCTCCTCCTCTCCCGCCTAAAACGCCCGTTTCGCCCACCGTGTCCTGTGCTGCCTGTGTCGCTCTCCCCCCAACTTTCCCCTACTCCCATTTCTCGCCAACGACCATTCATTCTATTGCCCGGGGTGGAGGGGTGAGAAAGCAAAGCCCTCCCCGTCGTGTTGCGCGTATCCATCCGGGCGTAGTCCCCGGGGTACAGGCGTGCGTCCGTACGTTGGGGGGGAGGGGGGCGGGCGTGTAGGCACGCCGATACACACACATAATACGCAAGCAAACAATTGGTCGGCAAGCAATGACTCTGGTGTCGTTTCGCTTTCCCCCCCCCCCCCCCCCTGTCCGGCATGATTCGTCTCCCGCGTGAAAAGAGAAGAAGAAGAAGAAGAAGAAAAAGTCTACGGATTATGTATGGTTTGTCGCCCGTGGTGGACCAAAGAGTGGGAAACCCCCCCCCCCCCCCCCCCCCCCCCCCAGCCCCCCACGATATATCCCTAGAGAACCTACCGACCGAGCAAGAACGGAGCCTATGCCGACTCCGAAACGAGACGAGGTGGCCATAAACTCCGCTATTTGAATCACTGGCAGCAAGACAGCTAAGAGGGCAAAAAAAGGGGGGGTGGTGGGGGAGCCCTTGCCAGGCGCCGTCGCTGTGCTCGCAACCGGAGGATCCGACAGGGCTGCTTGCCTAGTCGACTCCGGCGTACAAGTCAACCAGGATGTTGACGGCGGCCACCAAAATCTCGGCCGCGATGAGGACAATGACTAGGAAGAGGTTAGAACCGCGCGCCGCAAGACTACTGTGGTTCCGGAGGGAAGCACTCACCGATCCATTCCAGCATCTCGCCATGTCCGTGACTGAGCTCGCCCTTGAGCACCGCCAGCAGGTCGGCGATGACGTCCAGTCTCTCCGTCAACAAGCCGACTCTCTGGTCCATCTCAAGGTAACTCCGGACAGCCTGGTAGACGGGTTCGAGGTGAGGCTCCATCCAAAACAGCTCGGGCGTGTCCAGAACGGAGCCGTTGAGATGGATATTGATGCGCAGGATGAAGAGCTCGCCAATCTGCATATTGATCTGGTTCCGAGAAAGGGCGATTTTACCCGTCAGCGCGATCTGGGTGGGCACGTCTTTGCATGTTTCTATAGTCGACGCAATAAGCTCCTCGAAAAGGGACGTCTGTCACATGTCAGCCACGTCGGAGATGAGGAATGGGTGGGCAATGGGGCAAGCCACGCACTTTGACGCTCTGGGCCAAAGCGTGGGAAATGGCAATCTTGGTCATGTAGTTGGTCTTGTCCCGCAAGGTAATGAAGTCGTTGTATATGCGCGCCTGGTATTCGCGAGTGTAGTAAAAGTTGAAGCATTCCGTCTCCATGTCGTCCGGGTCCAGCTTCTCCATCTCGAATTTCGCAATGTCCTTGAGGAAGCGCTGCTCGTGGGCTGGCGACATGCCCCAAATGACCACGACGCCGTACTCGAACAGGAACACCTCGGGCGTGTGGACCTGGGTGTCGAAGTCCAGATCGGGCTCTTCCATCTGCGGGGAGGGACCCTCCTGGATGGCACTCTCGTGGTCGTCCTGGGACGAGGGGTAGGACAGGTTGTTTTGCGCGTCGCGGCCATTCGCGAAGCCCGTCTCGGCCATGGTCTCGGTCTCGAGTTGGCCGGTCGAGTGCCTTCGCTCGTACTCGTGGAAAGCCGGCCGCGGCTGCGCCTGTTCTGGGTCCAGCGGGTCGGGACGCTGGTTGTTTTCCTGGCTCTCCCGCCTCGCCCTCTCGGCCCTTTCCTCCGCCGCCTCCAGGCGTTCGGCGCCCTTGCCGTTGTTGTAGTTGTACGGGCTGTAGATGCATTCGTCGATCAGCTTGGGGCTGGCGCCCCGGCTCCGTCCGCGGCCCTTGAGGAAGCGCATCAGGCCGTCCATCTGGTACTTGTTGGCAGTGCAGTAAGCCGTCACACGCGGTAGCCTCTCGCGATCGGCCTTGCCCAGCCGTGCAGCATCTCTCCGCGCCTTGGTGTCCTTGATACGGGTGTACTGGCTGTACACGTCCCGGCTGATCTCGTCCAGTACCTCCTCGGCGCCATCGTCGCCCAGGTCAGGGTTGGGCAGCAGCTTGAGCTTCTCGGCGTTCTTGGTCGAGCGCTGCGGGCCGCGCTTGGGCAAGGGGCCTATGGGGGCGGGAAGCGCGGTGAAAGAGGTGCCGCCATGCGAGTTTCGGCGACGGAGGCGGTTGTTGAGAGCCGAGGAAAGCGCGTTGGGGGGCGGTGTAGAGGTGAGTCCGGCACCAGCGGCATGCGGCAGTGGGTTCGTGCCGGCGGGGACATTGCCGCCGAGCGTACTGCCCGGGGAGGAGCTGAGGGAAGCGGGCTCGGGAAAGATGGTCTTGGTGACGGGATTCGGGTTGAAGGTCACGTTGCGGGCGGCGCGGGGACGCTCGGCGTCTTTGCGAAGCAGAGGCGTACGCTCGGAGCCGGCTTGCGAAGACGAGGCTGCGGGCGAAGCCATGGCGGCGGCAGGGGCGGTATGGCGTATGGCAGCGACGCGGGGAGGACTTGAAGTCGTCGTCGTATGCGGACTGGGAGTGGGAGGTGCGGCGGATGAGCGGAGCCGAGTTCCGGGACCAAAGCAACAGACGCGACCACGACGATGCGACGACGACCACGATGTGGATGTTACGGTGCGGCCATGCGAAAGCAGAAGAAGCACCGGGCTATGGCTATCGATATCAGCACGTCGTCATCGAGTCCGACGGATGGACGAATGGCTTATCGGGGCCGGGGCTTATCGAATTGAACAAACGACGCGGCAATAGGTAACCGACGGAGAAGAAGCTTGTGGTGATGTCTCTCTCGCCGGGCTCTACTTTTGGCTCTGGTCGCAGACCGAGAGACTGGACTGGACTGGTTGGGTTGGCTGGCTGGCCGAAGCTTTCCATTCTAATTTTCTTAGCCGCTTAAAGTAATGACGTCTGGGCTTGGCCTGGCACGCTGCAAGATGCAAGTTAGTACTGTAGGTACTTCTGTACAGGGCTACACAAGGTAATAAGATGTACCTAACGGGCTCAGGGCGACAAAAAAAAAAAAGAGGCACTTAGGGCGATGGGCCAGGCCCAAGCTGACAGAGCCGCAGGTATTTTCCCTACCAATCGGCCGCTCCAGTTGCATCTATAGATGGGAAGCCACCGCCGTTGGGCATCATCAAGGTGGCAGACGTTAGACGTAAGTACATGGACTATGAGAACATACATACATAGTCACCAATGGCCCGCCTGTTCCTGAAGAGGTACATGGGATCTCAAACCTACTGAAGTAACAGCAGCAAGCACATGTGCTCTCGTTTCGCGCCCCACGTGTGCCATCCATGAATGCCATCCATCCATCCATCCATCCATCCATCCATCCATTCCCCCTACGGAAAGGCTTCCAGGGCCGGGACCCGAGATCCCCTGTCCCGGGCGGCAGGACTATCTATCCACTACTACATTACCTACCACCAGCATCAGGGCAACAAGTACTAATTGCATCTTTATGTACATACTTACATATGTATGCTCCTGTTGAAACGCCAAAGGGGAACCATGGCATCGATTGGCCAGTATCCGCAGCCGCATTCTGCCGCGACGAACAGGAGGACGGCCGGCCACAGAGTGCGGAGTACAGATCTGCGCTATAACGACTGCCTGCGTCCATACATTACATACATCTCATACATTAATCTGCTAGCCCGTAGGACGGAAGGGGGGGAGCGCGTCATGTGCACTTCCAGCCCCGCCAGCATAGATGTCGATGGACCACGACGCTCACGCTTTCTCCCGGATTCTAACCAGGTACATACCTAGGCTTACGGCAGATATTCACCCCCGGATTGCGGGGACTATGACCCCCCGGATGGCCATCTTTACACGAACCCTCTCTCCGCAGCTCCCTTCCCGGATTCGGGCGTGCTAAGCCGGTCCAAGAAACGGGCCCAAGGGCCGGGGAGGGCGTGATTGGTGCGCTTGCTCGCGTATTTCTTCCAGAGCATCATCACCGCCCATGGCATCTCCAGAACGACAGGGCCGTCGCGCCATGGCGGCGGGAGGGGTAAAGGAGGTCAGTAGATATAACGGCCCAGCGCCGTCGGACTGGGCATGGATGGTTTCGGCTCAGCAAGGACGAGGTGTAACACCCATCCTCTGACCCCCCCTCCCCCGTCGTATACCGTCTCCGAGATCATGAAGGTACTGGACGTGATGGTACCCCTGGCCGGGGTGCTGTTAGCCACCACCAGCACCACCACCACTGTGGTGGCCTCGCCCCTCGGCGCCCGTCAGGACGCTTCCGCCAACTTCACCAACCCGATTCTCTGGCAAGACACGCCCGACATTGACGTCTTCCGCGTGGGCGATGTCTTCTACTACACCAGCTCCACCTTCGCCTACTCGCCCGGCGCCCCCCTTTACAAGTCCTACGACCTGGTCAACTGGACGCCCGTGACGCACAGCGTGCCCGTCTTGGAGTTCGGGGACGCCAAGTACGACCTCCCGTCGCCGACGTCGCGGGCCTACGTGAAGGGCATCTGGGCGAGCACGGCCCGGTACCGGGAGTCCACCGATACGTGGTATTGTAAGTAGCGTCCAGTGGTCGTTCTCCCTCACTCCGGCCCAGCAGGGGTCTCGGGGCGTCGTGCTCTCGCCAGACTATGTTTCAGTCGTTCTGGCCCAGGGCTGTTCACGGGCATGCTTCCCATGCATACACCCTTCAGTGGGGCACTGCTGACTCCAGCGGGGCGGTAGGGATCGGCTGCGTCGAGGGCTCGACGTACTTCTACACGGCCGAGGGGACAAGGGCGGCGGAGCGCGGCGGCGACGTGCCGGATGACGCGTGGGACTGGCGGCAGGCCTCGGTGCTCGAGGGCAAGTGCTACTACGACAACGGGCTGTTCATCGACGACGACGACACCATGTACGTCACCTGGGGCAACACCAACCTCTCGGTGGCGCGGCTCACGGCCGACGGGCTCGGCGAGGCCGAGGCGCACGAGGTCTTCCGCGGCGGCGCCACGTACATCGAGGGCGCGCACATGTACAAGACGCGCGGCTACTACTGGATCGTGCCGACCAAGGTCGCGAGCGGCGAGTGGGTGCTGCGGTCCAAGACGCCCTTCGGGCCCTACGAGGACCGCGTCCTGTTCGACGAGCTGGCCGGGCCCCTGCCCAACGCCGGCTACGCCCACCAGGGCGGCATGGTCGACACCGCCGCGGGCGACTGGTACTACATCGCCTTCCTCGACGCCTACCCGAGCGGCCGCATCCCCGTCATGGCGCCGCTGCGGTGGACCGACGACGACTGGCCCGAGCTGGTGACGGACGCCGACGGCGCCTGGGGGCGCGCGTACCCGCGGCCCGCGATCCCGACCAACACGGACAAGGCGGTGCCGCCGCCCACGGGCGAGGACCGCTTCGAGGGCCCCCGGCTCGGCGAGGAGTGGGAGTGGAACCACAACCCGGACGCGAGCAAGTTCAGCTTCGCCGGCGGCGGCGACGACGGCGGCGGCCTCGTTCTCACGACGGCCACGGTCACGGACGACCTGTTCAGCGCGCGCAACACGCTGACGCGCCGCGTGCTCGGGCCCGTGTCGCAGGCGACGTGGGCGCTCGACGTGCGCGGCATGGCGGCGGGCGACCGGTGCGGCGCGGCGCTGTTCCGCGACACGGCGGCCTACGTAGGCGTGCACGCCGACGCCGCCAACGGCACGCGGCGCCTCGTCTTCGTCGACGGCCTGCGGCTCGACCGCGACAACGGCTGGCGCACGGCCGCCAACGGCACCGTCGCCGCCGCGGGCCCGACCCTCGGGCCCGACGCCGTCGTCCACCTGCGCGTCGTCGCCGACGTCACGCCCGCCTTCGGCCTCGCCCCCGTGCGCCGCGCCCGCTTCAGCTACAGCCTCGACGGCGGCGCCCGCTGGGAGCCCCTGGGCGAGTTCACCCTGCAGAACGCGTGGCAGTACTTTACCGGCTACCGGTTCGCCGCCTTCAACTACGCCACGCAGGCCCTGGGCGGCCAGGTTACCCTCAAGAGCTTCGAGATGGTGGAGGTGTGAGAGGCGGAGGAATTTGGTATAGGATGTACGCGGCCAGCTTTACATTTGCCCCAACATATCGTATCCCTCTCTCTCTCTCTCTTTTTCCTCCTTGCTCAGGAAAGAACCAAAATCGTTCTGCTTGTGACGCATGCTTCTGCCTCGTGACTACCCCGCAAGACGGCCGTCCTCGCGTGCGATGCAGCGGCAGCTAAGGGGCGGCATCTTAAAATGAGGTAGAACGGGACGCTGCCGACAGCTGTTGCGCTCCGCTCCGTGGCTGTTGTTGCCCGCTGTGAGAGAATAAAGAACATCGTCCAGGGCCCACGGCAAGAGTGCACAATGTAGCCAAAACGAAAGCCCCTGCTGAGTATATCCCAACCCGGCCGCACTAAACGGTTCTTGCTCGGGGCTTCATTACGTGGGGGACGTTGCAGAGCCGCAATCTTCCGCTGTAAGCACTAGACGCATCTTGCATAGGGGGGCCAGATGCGCAACGACGTTCGTTAAGATAAGAAACCAGAAACAGTACTACGCCCAGAGACCCAGGGGAAACGAAACGCCATAGAAAAAGATCCTACTTAACCCGCCACGACTGCTTCCTCCATGATCCTATCACCGCTAGCCTCTTCTTCCAACTTCCCTACGCATCCACGAGCTTGGTTTCCACCTTGAAGCCGATGGTGTCCAGGCGGTCCAGATACTTCTGACCCAGACAAGCCGGCGTGTAGACGCCACCCTCGAGCTGGATGTCGTCCTGCAGGATGGTGCAGGCGGCCTGGGCCAAGCAAGCCGCAGTCACTGGGGAGAGGAGGGGGCATGTCAGTTCCGCGCTCGGTCCCATGATTCGGTACGGGGGGGGGGGGGGGGGGGGGGGGGGGGGGGGGGGGGGGGAGGCACTTACAGAGATACGGGCTGGCGTCGTACGTGGCCTTGGTCATGGCGACCTTGTCCGTCTTGGCGGCGGTGGCGTCGGGGGTGGCGACGCCGCGGAGCACGATGCGCTCGCGGTGGGCGGCCTCGCGGGAGGGCCCGTCGCCGGGGCGGAAGACGTACTTGCGGACGAGGGCGCGGACGGGGGCGACGAGCATGAGCAGCGACATGCCGACGAGCAGGGCGTAGTGCGTCAGGACGCCGCCGACGACGCCCGGCGCCGTCTTGAGCTCGCGGTAGGCGAAGCGCGGGCCGTAGGCCTCGGGCCGGCGCGAGCGCTCCCGCTGCAGCAGGCCCCACGTGCGCTGCACGATGGGCACGTCCGTCGCCGCCGTCACCGACGTGCACAGCAGGCCCAGCCGCGGCACCCGGTGCAGGCCCGTCAGCCGCGACAGCAGCGACGGCCGCGGCCCGTGGTACGCGTTGGGCACCGGCGAGAGCGCGTACGGCTGCGCCGCCGCGCCGATCTCCTTGAGGCTGTACGTCTCGGCGAGGCCCAGGATCGTCGCCAGGGTGCCGCCCGACGGCTTGGTGCTGCGTAAAACGTCAACGACATGGTCCAATCTCGCCCCGGCTATTCCCCGCCCGGGGGGGCGGAGGGGGGCCATCTTACTTCAAGTCGTGAATATCGACGACGACGTCGGCGACGTCGGCGGACAGCTGGGACCGGATCGTTTGGGCCATGGACCAGGTCAGCAGGTCCGAGGGCGCCGAGTCGAAGCCGCTCTGCGGGATCATGACGGTGCCGGTCTGCTGGGCCGTGGCTTCGTACTTCTGGATCATGGCCCGCGTCCACACGACCTCGCCGGTGCAGTCGACGTAGTGGGTGCCCGCCTCGGCGCAGGCCTTGAAGGCATGCTCGCCGTACTGGGCGTAGGGCCCGACGGTGGTGATCAGGACGCGGGTCTTGCGGGCCAGGGCCAGCAGGTCGGCGTCGTTGAGACGGCAGATCTCGATTTCTGCCACGGCATCAGCAGGCGCGATCCCCCCCAAACGTCGTCGTCGACGCGGGAGACTCCGGGGGAGGGGGAATTACCAGGCTGGACGCGGTCCGAGTTGATTTTCCTGCACTCGGCCACCACGTTCTTGAGCTTCTCCTCCGAACGTCCGGCGACGGCCCACTTGAGATCGGTGGGAAGGTTGGCGGCGATGTGCTCGGCCGTCATGAGACCAGTGTAACCTGGGCGGTGATGATGAGCGCCAGCTGCTACTACGGGCGGAAGGGCGAGGTCACGGCTTACCAGTGGCCCCAAAGACCACCAGGTCATATTGGCGGTCGTGCTGCTTGAACGGCATCGCGAGTGACGTCGTGCGGGTATGCGGTCGTAAATGATGGAACGAGGTCTGGGGTCGTCTTGTTTTCCGGTGTCAAGGACGCGCCCGCAACCTAGCCAAGGCCCTCTTGAATGTACTGTGGTGCAAAGCTTCACAGGATTGATGCCAGTGGTTGAATGACGGCAGTTGAGCGGATAGATAGGTAGGTACAGATATTATGTACGATCAAGTTGTACAACCATTATATACTGGAATCCAATGCGCCGGGTCTACGCCCGAAATTAAAATACCTTACCCAAAGCTTCGCCGGACCCTGGGCAAGAAAGGCATCGCAAATTTTCGTATCTCTTCAAGAAGCTACCAGCGGCTTTGCTTACAATTCCTCGCAACCTTACTTAACATGGAGGCCCCCCGTTTTGCGTCCGGGGCGGATGGACCATTTCATACAAGCTCGCTGCGGAATGGGGGGGGACTTTGAGGTGTGCTCGGAAAAAGAAGGCGGGCCCAGGGCGTCCCCGGCGTGGGCGGACACCCTCTTGGCTGTGTCGGGAAAGCAGGGCCGCGTCCAGGGCGAGCGCGGCCTCGGCCGAAGGGTCTCGAAGAGGCATGAAGAGGAGAGCCGGGTTTCGAAACCTCGTCCCACGCCAGCGTCGAGGGGGGCCGGGACCGGCACTATGGAGATATCTACGGTGTATCCCGTCTCCAGTATCGTAGACCCCTCCCTCCGGGACAGAGAGAAAGAGACATCCACACACAGAGAGAGAAAGGGAGAGAGAGAGAACGAGAGAGTGGATTGGCACGGGCTAGAGCACGATGGATCACCGACTGGCTGCATTGGGATGCTAAAGCGGCAGAGCGGGCGTCCCGTCATCATCATCACATGGAGTAAAAGAGGGACCAGGGTGAGAGACAGCAGATGCCCTGACGGCGGTGGGCCGACCCATGACGTCCGGGTACTTAACATCCATTCCGTGAGAATGGGGGGAGGAGGGAGGATAGTCTCGGAGTTTCGACACGAGCGCTCGTGTCGTGTGGCTGGTGGGGCCCAAAAGATACGCTCTCCAACATTCACCTGTGGCTGTGTCAGTCCCTGGGCTACAGCTACGCAGAAACGCCCCCCGCCCGTGTGGCTTGACCCCCCTCCCCCCCAAAAAGCAACTGCGATCCGCCAGGAGCAGCCAAGCCGGCTTGAGTGGACCCGCACACAATCGCACTTTTCGACAGCCCACGTCCAATATTCCTCCCCCCATCAAAATCTCTTGACCGGATTTGAGACGCGCCCAACGACCAACTTCACCACATCTTCTCTCCCCCCAAGCATCTAACCCCCAGCAGACAAGATGACCAAGCGTGAGTCTTGCCCTCCCCGACCTCCCGCGATTTCCCGCCCACGGCTCGGGCACGTCCTGCTGTCCGGGCCGACGGCGGGAAGCGTTTGCCCTGACAGCGGCAGCCCTTGGGGGAATCTTCCATGGCTAACCCACCACGACAGGCACCAAGAAGGTCGGCGTGACCGGTAAATACGGTACCAGGTAAATACAACCCCTCCCGACGACGCGCCCACATCGAAGAACCACGACGGACGAGGAGGCGGACGGGTGGTGGTCGACGGCACCGAGGGCCATCTCCGCAGCATTCCGCCACCCCGAAGCCCCCCTCCCCTTCTTGCACGAAACCCCTCGACGACTGTTGACTACGCCCACCAAACCGCGGAATCCAGCACTGACGCTTCCGACCAGATATGGTGCTTCCCTGCGTAAGCAGGTGAAGAAGATGGAAATCACCCAGCACGCCAAGTACAACTGCACCTTCTGCGGCAAGGTTACCGTCAAGCGCACCAACGTCGGTATCTGGAACTGCAGAGCCTGCGGCAAGACCGTTGCCGGTGGAGGTTCGTTCGCCCCCCTCCCTTTCCCCGAGGCCTGTTACGGGAAGCCCCCTCCCCTCCCCCATCTCGAGCGGATGGACGGGCGGGGGCTTCCCTCGCAGGTCGCGAGTCCCCCCCTGCTGCTCGACGACGGCAGTAAACTAACCCCCCGATGTTAGCCTACACCGTTGCCACCCCCGCCGCCGCCGCCATGCGCTCAACACTCCGTCGTCTCCGTGAGATCGCCGAGGTTTAAACGAAGGACGCACGGAAAGGAGATGGGTCTTGTGATTTCTGCGCGTTTTGCTTGGGTGTCAGGGAAAAACGGTTGGGACGTTATGCATACCACGCAAAGGGCTAAGCGACCGGCGGTTCTGGTCCCCTCCCCGACTCGGGATCCATAGGAAGGATTGAACATCCTAGGGGACTCTCATCAATGACGAGAAATTTCTGACGAAAAGCAAAAACCCACCATGCCCTCCCGCATTGCGAAAGAAATCACAGACCATCAAGAAGCAAAGCCCCCCCACACCCAACGCTCTGTCCATCTGCAATGCCCTCCGGCGTGAACAAATTTTGGCCCTGTCGTCGCCGCTGGCCGCTCCGGCCAGTCCAACGTACCGACGACACGCGGCCGTGGGACCCCTCCCTCTCAAGCACTGGAGGGGGAGGGCGGCGACATGGTTCTGGCTCGGCCGCTATCACTGGACTGTCGGAAGAGTCGGAGGTGGTTGCATCGTGGCTAACTCGACAGCGCCTGGCCCAAAAGAAGACAGAAATATATCTCTCTCCCTCTCTCTCTCCCCCCTGGCAAATTTGCCAGGATGACGTAAAAGTTGGTCTGAAGCGGTTCTTCGGCTGATGCCTCCCCATGGGTAAAGGCCTCGTTGACCATCCATTTCACGTAGTGTGTGTGCACGAGGACTTCTCCGCCTAGTTTGCGCTTCCATCCTATATAGAAACACACGGCGTGAGAGGGACATGGACGGTGTTTTGGATGTGTAGTGGATCAACAGACAAATCTCAAGTGACTTCCAAGGCTCTCCTGGGTACCCCACCCGTATTCATCTCCGGGACCGCCTCCCTCCACCGGTCCGGGTTTTCTACTTCCTCAATGGACCTCCTTTCTCTTCAACCTACGTTTCTCTCCGACGGGAAAGAACGGCCCGGCTCCGCGCCGGCGGCCGATATCTCGGCATCGGCTGGCGGCCCTTCCCCCCTCCCAAACCTTGGTGCCGTTATTGTCCACTCTTGGCGGTGAAGACGTGGGGAGTTCTGCGGACACAAGGCTCAACCTCCAGCATCGCGGTCACCGATCAGGCATGACCTCCTCCTTTCCCACCTAAAAGCAGTAAGTAGCTCGAAGTAGGGATCTTGGCCAACCTAGTCAAGTTCGAGTAACATCGTTGTACGTGGCTGCCTCCTGCCTAATCCTGAACGCCGTGTCTAATGCATCATTAGGCCGTCCCATGCACGCTTGCCCTCCCCTTTTGCCAGAAACGAAATCCCCTTCCAACCTTTCGAGACCCGGCCCGGCCTCCTTCCTCTATAACGAAGGTGCTTCGCCGCTGGAGGAAAGACGCTTAGCCCCCATGGCTGTGCCAAGTCCTAGCCCTTTGCGCCGCCCTCTCATCATAGCCTTGAGCGCCTGTCCCACGCCATTAAAGTCGCCCAGCATGGTGATGTGGCCGCGATCTGTGCTGATGCGCCCGCCTTTCACCACCTCGTAGCCCGGCGGAAGCATGGCTTCACGCGCGAGGACCACGCCATCACCACTGCGGAACAGGAGATCGTCATACACATCCGAGCAAGCTATGGCGTCACGGCACGTCACGTGCGCCGCGTAGACCGTGGGGATGTCCTTGCCGTAGATGACGGCAAATGGAGGGTACGCATTGCTGTCAGCCAGGTGTTGTTGGTGCGCCAGCTCAGCCCGGAACTTCTTCGTCTCGGCAAGCGTACGTCGGAGGTACTCCATGTTCCGGTCGCGCGACCCAACATCACCATAGTTCTTGCTCTGGGCCGACGATGGCTTCACATCTGGCACAGTGCCCACCTGCATTTGCGGGCCTTGGCCCGCTTCGGCCTGCCTGGCAGCATCGGCGCCCGGGTTTCGCGTGGGCGACGTCCGTGACTCGCTGGCCGAGCTGTTCCCCCGGCTTCGCCCCGAGATATTCGGCAGCGTGCCTGACAGGTTTAGGAAGGAACCCAGCGAGCTTTGTCTGGCGTTGTACGGAGGTAGTGGCGGCTCGATACACGGCGACAACCTGTGTTTGGCCCATTGCTCCGCATCGTAGAAGTCGACCCGGTATTCTTCCCCCGTGTGCTTGTTGATGAAGCAGTAGCCGTCTTCTGGGAGAAAGACGAAAGTAGTCCGCAGCGTGAAGTTGACCCGGGCCGTGAGGACTTTCTCGTTGAGCAGCACTGCGTCTCCGTTGCGTACGGGCCCGAGGATGTTGATGCACCTCTGCGGAGTCCCCGCAAAGAGAACCCCCCCGAATAGCTCGGGCCGCTGGTTGACCGCGTGCCGCGTGATGAGGCCGCCGAGGCTGTGGGCAATCACCGTGGCGCCTCGATCCCCCCGATAACCAGGCTGGTTGCAGGGGAGTTTCTCCAAGTAGGCAATCAGCTTCCGTGACAGAAGATGGGGGCTTAGGCGCCAATCCCATCCATAATCCCAAACCCGCAGTGTGCCGTTCTTTGCGTTTTCACACTCGCGCAGCCGCTTGAATAGTTTGCGTGATATGTCGACCGGGCCGATATTCTGCAGCATGCCCGACGGATAAATGGTTTCCTCCATGCGCTCCTCATCCTCCGGGTTGAGGCCTACTTCCAGGTTCACCTTGCGGATGTTCAAACCCACCTTGACAGGGACCCAGACTTGGCGCTTCGTCTTGGCAGACCTCAGTACAGAGCCCCTATAGCCGCCCATGATCACAATATCACCTGTGAGATGCTCCAACGCCTCGTCCAACTCGGTGAGGTTGCCGTCTTTCGAGGAAAAGCTCTGGTTGGGCAAGGCGGGAGAGGGCTGCGGACTAGAAGAGTCGGACCCGAACCCAGCACTGCGCTTGAGCGGTGCGGGGATCATGTTGGGCAGCTGCGGCATTTTAAAAGTAGGCCGGTCCCATGAGTCCTTGATGGCCTTGAGGCGTGCGTTCGTTTGCTCCCGTACGTTTCCCCAGCGGTCGTCGTCCCCATACGAAGAAACCCGAGAAAGAGAGTTGTAAAGCATCGAGTCGTCCGAAGTCGATCTGCGTACGAGTCGCGGTCGGGTTGAGGCTACTGATGGTGGGCGCAATGAACCATTCATGCTGGGCCGACCATGAGCAGCCGCCTCGACTGCTTTTTGGTGGCTATGGGGCTCAGCTCGGTCCGCGGCCGTGCTGGCATCTGGTGCGGCTGCTGGCGCGGGCGCCGGCGTGGGTTGTGGTACTGGCCCGGGGGCCGAGGTGGCGGGCCGAGTCTCGGCGGTGCTGTCAGTTTGTCCAAGCACGGCCTTGGGCTCGGCATCCTGCTGTTTCTGCGACGTCCCCGAAAAGAAGGAGGGAGAGGTCAAGTTATGGAACAGGTGGGTTGGAAGATTGAGTGACGGCAGAGCATCACGGAGCTTCTTGAACGCCTCGGCACCGCCAGAGGAAGACCGCCGGATTCTGCTTTGGCTGAAAACACCGGATAGCGGGCTTTTGGCACCAGCGCCGTCCTCAACAACCAACTTCTTGGGGCCGTTCTGCCAAGGCGAGGGGAGGTGGTCATGGTAGGGTGGGCGAGTTGATGAGGCGGCCTGGGTCGGCGAGCCTTTCGGCTGCTGGGCCGGCTTGGCTCCTTGGCGCGGCGACACAGCACCGGTGTCTTCCTCGCCCGGGGGCGTCGGCGTCGTGGACGCCTCGGCGCGCGCATCCTCCATGACACTGAACAAACCGCCATCAGGAAGCTTGTCCAGGGCGGCGGCTCTCTCGGCCGCCGGCGTGGATGGAGAGGCGAGGCGCGTGGCGGCCGGACTCAGCGACGGCTGGAACAAGGACTGCACCTCGTCCGGGTCGTTAAAGAGACCATTGCCGTCGTCGCCGTCGCCGTCGCCGTCACTCTCGGACGACAGACCGGGCTCATCGACTGACTTGGCAGGTCTGCCGTCTTCATCGTGCGTGCTGGTCGGCGCATGAGAAACCCGGAGAACCGGGTTGGTGGATATGGCGGCCATCGCAAAACGGTTATTGGCTGGGTACCTGACGTATGCGTGCGATTATTGGACGATCACCATGTTCCTGGTCTCCAAAAGGTCTGTTGCGCTGGACCAACGGGGCTGCTGAGTCGGAGGCTCGTCAGTGGCGCTGGATGCATGCACGGGAACTGCACTGTTTGCACTGCACAACGGGGAGAGAAGCGAGACAAGAAACAACTCGGGGCACGACAGGACGGTGGTGTAGGCGAATGGCGAGGGTCGGGCCAGGGCTGAGTGGAAAAGGAAGGGGAAGGGGATCGAAGGGAACGAAACAGGATTGGGCCGTCGGAAGCTTCGGGGTTTATCATTGAAGCGAGCCGCGGTGAGCTGAGCGGGTGGTGATGAAGATGCAGGTGTGCCAAAGCCGGCCGGGGGGTTTGGAAGGGACGAGTCGCTTCGGCGCCAGGCCAATGGCCAGGCCAGGATCAGCCAGCAGACGTGGCGATGAGATGGATGGATGGGACAGGATAGCAGGACAGGATAGCAGGCGCGGCGGCACGGGAGATCAAGCACGAAAACCTTGTGGAACTCACTAGGTTAGCCTCCAGTAGCACCCGAAGTCTTGTCTGGATCCTGGAAACTTGGGAAACGGGCCTGACGAGAGGCGGCACGGGAACGTATGTAGTAGAGAGCAAAGAGGAAAAAAGGACGGGGCGAAGAGAGAAAGAGAGAGACAGTGAGAGTGAGAGTCAGAGATTGGGTGAGAATAATGAGTATTCCTATGCCGGAATTTGGGATTGTCTGTTGCTGGTTGAGGGTGGTTGTGTAAGATGAGGTAATGGGGTATACGGCGTATGAAGTGAGAAAACAGCTACAGGAAACGGGCTGGAAGATAGAGAACGGGGGGGGAGAGATAGGGAGGAATAGCAAGCATTAGAAAGCAAAGCGACATGTGACTGGCGTGTGCGTGTGTGTGTGTGTGTGTGTTGCGCGGGCTGGTAAGGTCAATCGGATCGGGGAATGGGAAAATAGTCCATGCACTCGCTCGTAAACACCGACAGCGAGAGCGCGCGGCCGGAAACCCGTCCCTGCCAAGTTCAAGTTCGGGTTCAAGTTCAGGGTCCTTCCTCCTCTGTCCGCGCACTTTTCCCGCGAGGGATGGATGCCCAGGGCGGACGGGCGGGAGGCGGACAGCGGCTGTTACGCGTGCCACCAGGGTTACTAACTATCCAGTACATACATACGTCTGTCTGCCTGTCTAACTTGAGAAGGTTGTATTGGATTACTCCCATCCCTGGATCGGGCCGGGAATGGCAATACAAGTAAGCTTACTTACCCAAGTTCAGCGTTGTCCATGCTTATGCTTGCCTTACTTTGGAAGGGCTGTTTGCCCGTAGTGTCATCCAGACAGGATAGGCCCGGTTCCGTGCAACGAGCTATGTACCGGGGCTGCCACCAGATCCCCCATCAACACTTACTTACCTGCGTACCGCCTTGGCACCGAGTGTAGCGGGAGCCGGGCTGAGAGCGGCCAGGCCGGGGAGGGGCGCGGACAACCTGGCTCCCTGGCTGGTGGGTGAGGAGGTGGGAATACAAATAGGAGTTTACTGTACGACTAGGATGACACCTGCAGCTGGGATAGGCGGTGCCGGCTCAGAGATGGAGCTGGAGCTCGAAACGAAAGGTTCGCGTTATTCGGATGGTGCGCCTTATTCTCCACGCTCTCCCCTCTGCACCCACCAGCTGAGGGGGAGGTTGTCCAATGGTACGGGAAGAAAAGAAGTACAAGGAAGACATGGTGAATAAGTACATATGGAAATACTTACCTACTATCTAAGTAAGCCGCCCGAGTGTCCATGTCCCCTCCTGCATTGTATCGAGCTACGTACCTCCATTTTCCTGTCCATATTCCCTGGAAGCCCCGAACAGAGGTCTTAAGGCTATAGGCATCCATTATGAGAGAGGGAAGGGGGTTGCGAGTCGCGCGCTTACGGAGGCGGGAGGGAGATACATCCCATAGCACTGGGATCGACCAGTGTCACCCTCCCACAGCCTGCCTTGCCTCTTGTCCGTCTCTCTTGTCTGTTTCTATTGTATGTCTCTCTCCTCGCCTTGCCTGCCCCCTGCCGTTGGCGGCGTGGCCCCCCGCCCCCCCTTCCTCTCGGGCTCCCTTGCGCCCGATACTGGCACAACTGGATTGGGTACTTGGGTTTTTACCCCTGTACACGGGCGGTACGGAGCGTGCGTACTTTTGGGTGGGGGGGGGGTTGCTTCCATGCATGGATTCGAAGCAAATAGTTCGCTTCCCATCAACAACAGCCTCTCTGGCAACCTACCCGTAAATCGCTTTCCAACGGGCGGGCAGGGGTTTGATTCTTTCTTGGCCGTGGGATTCCACGGCTTGGACGCGCACAATTACCTACCTACCGCTTTGGCTTTGCGGGTGGTGGGTTGCCCACAGCCCCGGCTTTCGGTCTCGTGACTTTCCGTCCCTCCCCTACCTACCCGGTAGACCGACCGACCGACCGACACACACGCACGCCCAAAAAGCACAGGTCGGTGACCGTTCGCCGATGAGTACGACTACGGATTCCACCCTACGTCTTTATACCGATTCTCTCTCCCAATCAGCTCGGCATGGGGGTGGTAAAGTTGCGACGAGGCGGCCCCCCCGGTTGGCGCCTGCCTGCCTGCCTGCCAGAAGTAACCTACATACATCCCAGCAGCCTACCTGACCGGCCCCCAGCCCTCCCGCCCTTGTTAGCCTACTGGCAAGCCAACGGGCAGATTGACGTCATGGCCACCGTTAGAGGAGGGGGGAAGGAAAAGGCTAGATAGATCTGCTCGCGCCGTCGGGGGGGGGGGGTGGTGCCAAGTCGTCGGTCCTCCAGCGACAACAGCCTCTCTGATCATGACGCCAGAAGTCCGGCTTTTGTAGGTATGGGCTTGTTGTACCTAGGTAGGTAACTTCTCATGAGGGGGGGAACAGACAGGAGGGGCGGGGAGGCAGAACAAACTAGTTTACTTGCTTTGCCCTCCGTACCAAAAGAACAGCAACCAGAAGAAGAAGAAGAAGAAGAAGAAGAGAGGTACAGCCGAGGCCGAGTCGCCCAGCCCACCTGCTTGCCTTGCTCTCTGCATGCAGGTTTCCTTCGATCCCAATGGGAAAAAGAAGAAAAAAAAAAAAAAAAAAAACCCACCCCGCCTCGGGCTTCGCGCCCACCCACACACCCCCTGATTTGTGCCATGGGGGAGAGAGAGAGAGAGGCGCCTCTCTGTCCACCGTCACCCATCTGGGATCGTCACCGCTCGATTCCGACCACGTAAGGGTCAGCCATAGGCAGGCAGGGGAAGGGGGGAGAAATGGGTTGTCGGCAACAACAACAACAACAATAACAACAACACACATACACAAACACATACGCACACCACATATGTCGCAACGGGGCGCCTTGCATATCGCCGCGGCACGCCGGTCGGCCGTGATTGGGCCACCGCGCCCAAAAACCCTCGAATGGGGGCGAAGGGGGGGCGAAGGGGGGCCGCCTGCCTGCCTTTTCGTTGCTGACACTTCGCTTTGTGTTTGTTCTCGCGACATCCCCTTCAATCGAACAGACACCTTGTCTCCCCCCCCCTTCCAAATCGACTGGGTGGGCCCCCCGCTAGCCTAGCAGCGCGGCTGAGCAGTACACCAAAGCTGACAGCAGCATGAGAATGTCGGTGCCTGGGCTTGGGAGAGTATCCACGTCCTCCCCCTCCCCCCCCTTCCCCCTACTAACGACGTGTCGTGCTTGTCTTTTGTCTGCTCAGGCAGGCCCCGAGGAGGTCCCTGAAAGTCCCTGAAGAAGGAGGCTGTCCGTCCATGCTCTCTCGCCTCTGGGTACTTTCGGCCCCTCCTCTCCAAGCAACACAAGAAACCTAATCCTGGATACCAAGGTACCAACCACACACACACACACATCCCCAGAGCCGGTGCATTCCCCGAAGCCACCTCGAGGTGGGACAAGACCCCCCATTGGGCCGCCTTCAGGAGTCCCTGGATGTCTGACCGAGACCCGACCATGAAGTTGCGGCGGCGCCCTCCCCGCCGGGACACGAATCTCTTCCCCTCCAGTTCTCTCCTCCGTTGCTTCATCCCACCGACCCTCGTCTTATTTGTGCCAAGCGATTGCCGCATAGTGGGAAAAGAGTGACAAGGATAAATGAATAGTAGTACTGCACGCCGCCCTGAAGTCTACCGTGGCTTTTTTGACCGAGTGTAAATGCACATGCAACGCCTTGCTACCTCCCCGGCGCAGCGACTCTCGCAACCCGGCTGTCATGGCTCCGCCCGCCCGTTTGCATCCCATGTAGCAATCACTCGCTCGCTGTGCCGATGCTCTAAAATCTAGTTTGGTACATGTGACCGAGCCTGCCGCAGGCCAGGAATAACGCCGCCTCCTCTTTCCTCTAAACATAGCCTCCCCATGCCCAACGCCATTCATGCTTTGGCTTTGCGGCCGCCTTTCCGGCCCTTGGGGGCAGGCGGCGGAGGTGGTTCGCTGTGGAGGTGACCGAGCTCGTCAAGCGCCATGGTGTTCGTCCACCTCTGGCACCGGTAGGCCATCGGCTCCGGAGACGGTTGTTGTTTGGCGCGCGTGCTCATGCGCTTCCCGCCCTTCGCCTCTTCCTTCTCCTCGACCTCCTTGGGCTCCTCCACCTTGGCCTTGAGGTACGTCGTCCGGTTCTCCATGTTGGCCACCACCTTGTCCTTGAATGCGATGATCTCCTTCCGCAGCTTGAGCTCATTGAACCCGCGGGGGTCCAGCCACGTCAACAGCTGATCGACATCGCTGGGCTCCGAATAGTAGCCCCATTGATGCGCGTTGAAGACGCTCGTGCGACCCTCCTCCATCTTCTTCCTTTGGGGCACAGTGACCTTGAACTTGGCCTTGTACTCGTCCTGGTGCTCGGCCGGCATGTTGATATAGCCCTCGCGTTCCATCTCGTCTGGGCCCTGCACCCAGATGCAGCCGTTGGCGTAGCCCGCTTCGGCCGTGGAGCTGTTAGGAAGGCCGGCGTACGGCATGCCGTTGCGTTCGAACCAGTAGTACCGGTTCCAGAACCGGTCCTTGCCCAGCACCCGCGTCCGCCCGCAGTCGGCTTCCCGAAGGTCGTTGTCGATGACGGCGATCTCGTCCTCGCATTGCTTGATGAAGTCCTCCTTTTTCTGGATGTCCTTGACCACCTTGATGAACTGTTTCGACTGCTTGGGCATCTTGGCCGCCGCTTCGGCCTCCTTTTTCTTTTTGGCCTCCTCTTCCTCGCGTTTTCGTTGACGGCCGGCTGCCCGGTCCCCGCCGCGCCGGAGACTTCGACGGCCATGAGACTCATCTTCGCTATCGGCGGCTTCTTCACTCGGTTCCGCCGCCGACTCGTCGGCGTCCGTCATTTTGACGTCGCCGTTGGTCTTGGCAGCCTCCTCCGTCTTGGGCTCCTGCGGCGAGTTTTCGGGCAAAAGGATCTTCCGTTGATCGTTGAGGGCTTTGAGATCCTCAATGCTGCGTCGCGGTTAGTCTTCGCCACCCGCGCCCACTCCAGTACAGACTTACGCTTGTTTCCGTTTTCGCTGCCACTCAATCTTGTCCTTCCGGTAGCCCGTCATGGTCTCGGCGCATTCTTCCATGTACAACCGCATTGCCTTGGTCTGGATGGTCAACATGCAGATGGTCTGCAACGCCTGGATGCGCAAGTTCAGGTCGAGGCGGCTGTAGTGCTGCCGTACTGTCTCGCGAGTGGGTTCCGTGTCGGCCGGGACGAGCTCCGCCAGCAAATCCTCGCACAGCTGCGCTTCTCGCGGCGATTTGGACAGCTGGTAGAGCAGCCCCACCATTGTCAGCTCCCATCCGCCGTTCTGGAAATCCCGCTTCTTGAGATTCTCAACCCAGTCGAAGTCTGCCAGAACCTCGGGGGCCCTGTGTCGAGCCACGGGCTCCGCCTCCTTCTCCTTCTCCTTCTCTGCGGCGGCTGCCTCGGCTTGCATCCTTTCGGCTTCCGCCTTGGCCAGGCTACTTCGCGTTGCGCGGCCCGAACGCTTGGGTTCTGGCTCGGGTTCTGGTGTCGGCTCGGCGCTTTCTGCCTCCTCATCCTCCTCCTCTTCGTCGTCCTCCTCGTCCAGCTCAGGCAAGTTCACTTGCAGTTTGCCACCATCGGCCTCGGACGAAACAAGTTGCTTAAGCACGGCGCAGTGGACTTCGACGAACAGCTGACAAGGAGCCTCGTCGCTGGCTACCTCCAGAGCTTCCACGAAGTCATCAAAGGTGAAGGAGTCGAGCTTGAAGATTTCGCAGTAAACGTTCAGCGTATCCCACGTCTCCAGCAAAGGCCCGATCGATTTCATGAGGATCTTGTCGTTGCGGGCTCCACTGTCCACCACGCCCTCCGGAGGATCATTGCACAGGAACTTGAGCGCGGGACGGACATAGTCGTCGCGAGGTTCCAACTGCAGGTCCTCGATGGGGTATTTGGGCGGCGGCGGCGGCGGCGGCGGTTCAGGTTGAGTGAAGACGGGCGGTGGCGGCGGCGGCATATTGGTGCGGAAGGACACAGGAAATTGGAATGGATTGTTCCCCGGCAGGTAACCTGGCTCCTGGCCGACAAAGACGCCGTGGCGGTGACCCTTCATCGACGGCGGGTTGGAGAGCTCCGGAGGGGGGTGCCCATGGTGGTGCTTGCTTATTTTATGATGGCTCTTCGGCGCGGGCTTGAGTTCGGGTAGGCGTGCCGGACCGAAATTGTGGAAGGCCCCGTCGCCCATGCCCATGCCCATGCCCATGCCCATATCAGACAGGCCGCCGGTAGGCATTGTCTTCTTGTGTGCCTGGTTCTGCTTTCGCTCGAGGAGTTTCATGTCGTAGCGCAGATGCGGCGGCACGCGCGTGTCGATATGGTATTGCGCGGCAATGTCATGTTTAACGAGCCAGGGTGCGCCGTTCCACGCCTCGCGCGTGACCGTCTTCTTAATGAACGAGCGGAGGACTGATTTCGTAAAGAGTTTCCTGTCGCGGTAGATATGATCCTCGTCCACCACAGCCTCCTCCTCGGGACGGCCGTCGACACTCGTAAAGTAGCGCGAATAGGGAGGCGTCAATGTGCCGTCGGGCAAAACCTTGCTACCCAGCCTTGCTTTGTCGCGGACAACGCCGGTAGCGCGCTCTCCGTTCTGAAGGTGGATCGTGACCGATTCGCCCGGGTAGTAGTCGGCTTTGAACTCGTCGTAGATCATGTCGACGAGGCTGTCGATACGGGAGATGGTCTGGAACTGAACACGGCGGAGAACCGGACCCTTGAGGGCCTCGGGGAAGGCCTGGTCGACCTCTTGCGCGCCGGCAAGCTGTTGGGCGCAATTAGACTGGACCATCTCCTCAGTTAGCAGATCTGCGGCACGTACCTCGCTTCGGAGGGCTTCGAAGAAGGTGAGGCCGGAATGGCCGGTGATCTGGCAGATGAAGCGACGCTACACGAGTCCTGTTAGCGCGCAGGCGCATTGGCGCAATGGGTGGTGGCGAAAGTGCGAACCTGGTTATAGAAATCGATGCTACGCGCCCCCCGCCAAGTCAGTCGCGAGGCAATGCGCCGGAAGCCAATGCAACGTACCGGTTCAAGTAATCCTCGTAGGAAGTGAATATCTCACCCGTTTGGGGGATATACCAGACCTGGAAAAGCACCACGTCAACAAAAGGCGGGCGGCGGTGGTTGCGGCGACAGACAAGGTATGGGTGGGGAGGGTGCGTATTAGTGGCGGGCTGCTTACCTCAAGCGATTCATCATGGACGACTGGCGTCTGCACAAACTGCACGGGTTTGCGTTTGAAGAGCACCTGGGACGATGAGATGACCAGTCGCGAGGGGGCGGCGGGTTGCCATGAACACTCACCATGGTGGCGGGCCCGCGATGAGGAAGTTGCACCCCCCAGCGAGGCGAGGCGAGGGCAACTAGCTGCCGATCAAGCTGCAAGGCTGAGAGTCAGCCTCGTGGCGCCAAGTTGGTATTGGCAAGAAGGGTGGTGCTGTGGCCGAGGGTGTGTTGGTGAAGGAAAGGATGAAAGAAGGAAGACGACGAGCCCGGAAGAGCGCGTTGGGGGTGTTTTGGTAAAAAAGCGGGCGCCGGGTTGGATGTGTGCATATGGGGGTGTGTGCTCTAGTAGAGGGTCCCGGCCGGAGAAAGGCGGCCGCCAGGGACGAGGACATGGATGGATAGTAAGGCAAGTAAGTGGCTTGCTTACTTACCTAGTCGGGACCAAGAGGTTGCTCAAAGGGCCGGAGACGCGGTCAGGGACCGTTTTCTCAGACGCGTTGAAATGGGTCCAGGTGGGCTGGGCTCGATCGAAAGCCGAGCGGCGGCGGTGGATGGCAGACAGGGGAGGAGGAGGAGGAGGGTCTGGATAGGACGCTCCGGGTACGCGATGCTGGGCGGGTTGCGAGGGAGGAGGGAGGAGGGAGGAGGAGGAGAGAGGAAGCTTAACAGAAAGGAGGCGGAGGAGGCGGAGGAGGAGGAAGGGGAGAATTTTAAGAAAAATACTTGGGTAGCTCGAGGTAGTCGGCGTGAGTAGTCAGTCGTTGGCTACGGCAGCTAAGGGAGGTGGACTATGTACCTCGCATCCCGGTCTCCAGGTTCCAAGTATGGATCGATGTTGTTGTATCTGCCGGGCCTTCATGCTGGAACCAGCGCTCCGGCAGACGCAGCAGCTTCTGGCCCGCCGCTCCTGCTTCTTCGCTTCTTCGTCTTTTCTGCTCGTCGGCGCTCGATTGTGCCTCCGAAGGCGCCCGTGGTTGAAAAGACAAGAGAATAAAGACATGGGATACACCCGATTGGGAGGGGGAGGGGAGCCAACGGCCACAGCTACGGGATGGACGACAACGACTGACTGACTACTATGTACCTCATGCAAGCCATGCCCCATAGATGCTTTCCAATTAGTGGTTAGCCTGCGTCGTGGTGGGGCCCTTTTATCCGTCCCACTTTACACACCCACTACCCATTCCCATCAACACTTTGCTACCTTTTTTGCCAGCAACACCACCGGCAGTCAGCACTTTGGCCTACGTTCTTATACTCGTTCGGATCGCCGCCACGAGCCGAGTCGTCCGGGCGTTGAACCGTTCAATTTGGCCATCGTTGCGTCTCGCCAGGCCGCCTAGACCCTCGTCCGGGCCTGCCAGGTCCCAAGGTAGGCCAAGGTCCTCGACCAATCCCTCCCCCCCCCCCCGAGTCAACCCGCGGCCGGACCACTCAGGAGCCAGCAAACCCGCCTGGGAGCCCTTCCCGGTGACGTGCCCATGCTTCTTCGTGCTCCTTTGCCCGCGCCATCGGCCCTGGGGTCCTCAGTGCCCGGATGAGGGCCAGTCGACTATAAGACCCCTCCGGCCTATATTCTCTCGGCTCCTGTACCAGGGGCTCCGCCCCGGGCTGCACCCGGCACTGTGCGCACAGCTCGGCGGCATTGCTGCAAAGCCCTTATCAAAGCTACACCACCATTATCGGCCTCATGCTCGTGGGCGCGCGTCAACCCCGCGGATTGAACAAAGGCCTGCCCGTTTGTGCCCACAGGGCGCCGTCCCCCGTGAGGCCGGGCTTAGTTGATCAGGGATTTGCATGAGGGCCTACCGTACGTGCCCAGTCTTCCGTGACGACACCCGCCACGGCACTTGCCAGCTCACCACCCACTTTAAAGCACCGTCATCGAACGCCCACCCCCCTTGTGACCCGTGCCTGGCTCTGTATCAAAACGGCCTCGGCCACCTCCGCACAGGGCCTAGTTGACTTACACCCTTCTTCCTCTCCGTCCATAAGACCGACTCCGTGAACCCGGGATGGGATTCCTCGGCTGTTCCCGTAAACAGCTCGCGCCATTGGCCCGGCTCCGGTTCCATGACGTCCCGGAGCTGACGCGCTGGAGAGCAATGGTAGGGTCACGAATTAAGTTCTGCTTTTCGTTGCATTGGGTATCAAGGTCTATGTGCTATTACCTCCCCCCAGCCTTGGAGCCACGGGCATCTAGGACGTAAAATAGACCACCATGTAGCCCAGCCAGCTTCCCACCACCCCGATGGCTGAGTATGAGCTGATGAACATCAAGGGCAAGAACTCGTACTTCTTTCCAAATACGATACCGTGGATGAGCGAACTGTAGGCAATCAGGGGGATGCTGACGGCGATGTAGAGCGTGCTGAATCGGTCGAACAGGAAGAATCTCTGAGTGTTGGAGGCCGGCGCCAAGCGGTCGAAGACCATCAAGAACAAGACCAGCCAGAAGATGGTGTAGACGGTCTTGATGGGAAACTCAGCCGGGGTAAACAGCAGCGGGAACAAGGAGACGTGACCAGCCACTGCCAGGGGCCGGAACGCGCTGAGGTGGCGGCGGTCCTTCAGGGCGATCAGGCTGAAAGGGATGATGACCAGAAGTATGGCCTTCTCGTGCACATGCCATCCGAACAGGAAGGACGCGTAGCCACACAAGGTCACCGCGCCAACAAACGACTCCCACGTTGGACGAAGGAACAATCGCGTCAAAGGGATCGCCTGGAAGAGGAGGGTGAGGGCAAAACAGACTCGGGGCGAAATCTCAGGGAGAACCGCAAAAGCCGTATCCCCGACGAGACCCCTTGTCACACTCTTCAGAGCCTCTTCTCTCACAGTCCAGCCAAGACGAGGGGCGACTACACGAGTCGTCAGCGGGACTCAACGGCAAAAGTATGTACACATGCGGGCTTACCGTGGATCAGGAGCCGGTCTACGAACGAGTACATGGCCCAGACGTTGGGCGCCCAGTAAGCATGGCAGAGGCCGCGCGAGAAGGGAAACAGCCTGCTCAGGATCTGAGGTATCTGTCCCCTGAGCGCAAAGGGGCCGAAAGCCGCAGCGAGGATGCCGAGAATGCCCGTGCCCAGCTTAAGACAGTTGAGAAACTGAATGCGGAAAATGGACTTGGGCGACAGGCAGTAGGCCCGGAGCAGAAACACCACGTAGGCGGGGGCCAGGTAGGCGTAGATGTGCTTCATACAAAGCAGGGCGGCGAAGACGAAGCCGCTGGCGAGGAGGCCCGACTTGTGACGAGCCAGAACCAGGGAAGCAATGAGGATGCCGTACATGCAGCCGTTGTACTGGAAGTGGATGTGGTCAATAATCAGAAGCCCCGGCGACAGGAAGATGGAGATGGCAGCGGCCTGGGCGGCCTTTCTGGAGACGCCGTGGGTTGAGTCGATGAACCTGAACAGGCAGTGAGCAGGGGCGGGCCAGCGGGGGAAAGGGGGAGGGGGGGGGGTCGTCGGCATCACACGCATACATCTGCAGGGCAAAGACGAGCATGAACTCGGTCACGATGACGGAGAACCTCTGGAAGTAGACGGTCTGCCAGCTCGCATAGTTCAGGTGGTAGAGGCGCAGCATGCCCGGGTCCACGAGCTTGGCGACCTGGGAGAGGGCCCATTCGAAGTAGGCGAAGAAGGGCGGGTAGTCGAGGGTCCATTCCGACGTCTTCTCGTAGTACCAGTCCCAGACGGGCAGGGAATTGGTGATGGCCAGCCAGTTGCGATGGACCTCGAAGTCGGTGGACTTGTAGGCGGGGAAGAGCAGGACCTTGAGGGCGGTGGCCACGACGGCGCATTGCGCCAGCGTGGGATAGATCTCGGTCATGGTGGTTGATGCTTAGGAGGGGAGGGGACGGGCCAGGGCCAACGAACCGCGACGGCCTGAAAGGCGGGTTGCGACGACGGGCGATGGTGGTACAGGGCAGTGCTGACCGGAGAGGTGAGATGCCCATTCATGAGAGACACGTCGCGCGGTGGATGAGGCCCGGGGGGGGCGTCGGTGCCAGCTGAGCCTTGTCCAGGGCTGGCGGGGGAGCGTTGAAGGTAATTGGCTGAGATGAAGGACCGGCTTTTCTTTTTCCTTTTTTTTTTCCTCCTTCGGGGGGGGAGGTCCCTGCACGTACGAATCGTTTTGCTGGGTGCCCTGAGCTGAGGTACCGTTTTGGGTCGTTAGCCCATCCATGCCGACGCTGCAGCGAGGGCGTCCGTCAGGCCCTTTCTACGCGCCCGCCATGTGTACATACTAACATACATGTACATACATACATCATGATGTAGGTACATATGTAACTATGTACTTAAGTATGGATGCTAGTACTGGCAGACTTACATATGCTCAGGTGTATGATGTAGTATGTAATGTACGAACTATAGGGTCTAACATTAGAATAGGTACCTACATACTAACATATATAAATGTATTCATTGTACCGCTCAATGGCCCGGTTGGTGCGAGAGAGAGAGAGACAGAGAGAGAGAGAGCAAAAGAGCCGACCTGAAACTGACGACCAGGGGGTGAGCGAGGGTGCTTTACTAACCCAAGCTGCGACATCCCATCCCCATTGCAGTGCGACTCGACGTCCACTACGGAGGTCGTTACTGAAGCACACACACACACACACACACACACACTGATCGAGCTGTCTAGCCCGTTTCAGCTCTCCTTTACCCCAGGTTTGCGGCCGGCCCAGTGGCTCGCTGGCTCCAACCGTCCGAACCCTTCCCGCCCGTTCACATGGGAATTGAGGCCGTGCAGCTCCGACAGAGAGATTCTGGAAGCACACACACTCACAACAACACGAACGCCCGCGGGTTTTGCCGCGCCACTGTACATATGTAGGTAGTTACCTACAACCCCCGGGGCCTCCTTTGACCACCACGGCGCTGTCGGGGATTGCTGGGGACCAAAAGAGGCCATCTCGGAAAGCCCCCTCCGCCTGGGACGGGCCGCCTGGAGCAGAGCTACTGCTACCGTTGGTCGCGCCATCTCTCTCCCGCGCTCTCTCTCTCTCTCCATTGTGCCAAAGTGTCCTCAGCCAGCCCGCCAGCGAGCCAACCACGACGGACTCCCACACACGTTCAGGGGTCCCCGAGACGCGACAAGCCAACCCTCGGGTCGCTTTTTTCTTTCGCCCGTGATTATAAGCCCACGGCCTCGTTTCCTCCCGCGCAAAACCGTCTTTGATTTCGTGTCTTTCCTCGTCCGCGTGCCCGTTGTTTCCCCCCCGCCCGCCAGCTTGCGCTTTCTCCCGCCCGCGTCGCCCCGTGCACGTCCGTCCCGACGCCCACGCCCACCATGCGCTGGACACCCTCGTCGGCCCTGACCTTTGGCCTGGCCGCCATTGCAGGTCCCGTCGAGGCGCAGGCCCAGTTCCTCGTCGACACGCTTAGTTTTGGCTACACCGGAAGGTACCGCGGCTGCCCGTGCCCTCGCTTCTCCTCCTCCTCCTCCTCCTCCTCCTCCTCCTCCTCCTCCTCCTCCTCCTCCTCCTCCTCGCCCCCCGCCGCCGTGGCTCATCATCAGCTCGCAGGATAAACGATCGGGGCCAGCAGTCGGTGCCGGGCTTCTCCCTCCAGGGCAACCCCCACACCCCCGAGGTCCTCTCCAACAAGGTCATCCTCACCCAGCCGTCCCCCGGCAATGCGCGCGGCGCCATATGGGGCGAGACCCCCAACCGGTACGCGCAGTGGGTGGCCGACGTGGACTTCCGCGTCAACGGGCCCGAGCGCGGCGGCGGGAACCTGAACCTCTGGCTGGCCAAGCAGGGCGCCCACGACGTCGGCTCCGCCAGCATCTACACGGTCGAACGCTTCGAGGGGTTGGCGCTGGTCATCGACCGCTCGGGCGGGGGCGCCGGCATGATCCGCGGCTTCCTGAACGACGGCACCACCAACTACAAGACGCACCACAGCGTCGACAGCCTGGCCTTCGGCCACTGCGACTACAGCTACCGTAACCTCGGCCGGCCCTCGCAGATCAAGTTTCGCCAGGGCCCCAACTCCTTCAAGGTCGAGATCGACGGCCGCCTCTGTTTCGAGACGGACAAGGTCAGCATCCCGACCGGCTACCACTTTGGCCTGACGGCGGCCAGTGCCGAGAACCCGGACTCGTTTGAGATATTCAAGATGGTCGTGATGACCGAGGACCTGAATGCCCACGGTGAAGGCCAGCAGCAGCAGCAGCAGCAGCAGCAGCAGCAGCAGCAACAGGAAACCATTGTGAACCGGGATGCCGGGCAGAATGCGCCTCCTCCCCCCGCCAACAACGCCGACGATCCCTACGACAACGTGATCCCGGACCAGTCGCCCGACACCTACACCACCTCCAAGGCGCAGTTCACCGACCTGCACAACCGCCTGCAGAGCGTCAATCACCACCTGTCGACCATCTTCCGGTCCGTGGCCTCGCAGGGCACCGTCGGCGAGAAGCGCCACGAGGAGACGTCGCAGGCCCTCCACGAGCTCAAGCTGATCGTGCAGAAGCTGGACCGGCTGGACACCATCCAGAACCAGCTCGGCAACCTCGAGCGCGACCTGGGCAGCCTGCGGACCGAGACGGCGCGCAAGATCGTCGACTCCGAGATGAACCTCAAGCGCCTGCTGGGCGACTCGCACGGCACCATGCTGGACCACGTGGCCGTCCAGGCCTCGCCGCGCCACGGCACCCTCATCTTCGTCATCATCGGCGGCCAGGTGGTGCTGATCGCCGCCTACATCTGGTACGAGCGCAAGAAGACGCTGCCCAAGAAGTACCTGTAAAGGGCTGTTGTGGGGGGGGTCAGCCGAAGGGTGCGGCGTCGAAGCGGGCGGCCACGGCGGCGGTCCCGGCGCGAGGCGGGGAGGTCCTGGTGTTACTACCCAGTGGGTAACGGGAGGCGCGGACTGTTTTTTCGCGTGCAACATGAAGGGCATGAATACCAGGTAGTCAACCATAGGGAAAGTACGTGTGAATATATGCATGTTATCATTCAGCGACGTTGGGGGTTTTTAGTGCATCCTACAGTACAGCAACCAAACCCCCCCCCCCCCCCCCCCCCCCCCCCCCCCCAAATTTCCCTACCACTTTTACTTCATCCCCCCCGCCCTCCAACAGCCCCCGCCGTTCCGTCGATAGCCGCAGGCGATCAAGAGCCCCACCGCGACGGCGGATCGTTGACGAGACGGAGCATGTCGTCGGCGCCCTTGGGGGCCGTGGTGAGGTTCTCGTGGCCGTCGTCGGTGACGAGGATGCAGTCCTCGATGCGGACGCCGCCGACGTCCCAGTAGCGGTCCAGGACGTCGGTGTCGATGTAGCGGGCGTGCTCGGGCTTGGCCAGGAAGTAGGCCTCGACGAAGTCGCGGCAGAAGTAGATGCCGGGCTCGACGGTGACGACCATGCCGGGGGCGAGGCGGCGGCGGCCCCCACCGGCGCCAGGGGCGGAGGCGGCCGGGAGGGCGTCGGCGCCGCCGGCGGCGTACCGCACCATCAGGCGCACCTCCTTGGGGCCGACGAGGTGGCGCTTCTGGCCGTGGATCTGGGGGGCGGGGCGGGCGGCGGCGCGGTTGGCCGAGAGCATGAGGCGCTCGCGGCCCGTGACGTCGTGCACCTCGAGGCCGACGTGGTGGCCGAGGCCGTGCGGGAAGAAGGCGGCGCTCGTGCCGCTGGCGAGGATCTCGTCGGCGGAGCCGCCGCGCAGGACGCCGAGCCGCAGCAGCCCGGCCACGGCGACGCGGTGCGCGTGAACGTGCAGGTGGTAGAAGACGGCGCCCGGCGCCACCCGCGCCACGCACTCGGCCTGCATGCGCTGCACGAGGTCGTAGACGGCCCGGCCCTCGCGCGTGAAGGCGCCCCCGACCGGCAGCGTCCGCGTCACGTCCGACGCGTAGCACTGCCATTCGGCCCCGGCGTCCAGCACCACGAGCTGGCGGCCCTTGAGCGGCTCGTTGTTGGCCCCGTAGTGCAGCGTGGCGGCGTTGGGGCCGGAGCCGGCGATGACGGGGTAGGACTGTTCCCGTTAGCAAATACTCCCCCCCCCCCCCCGTTCCACCCGTCGTGATTTCTTTCGGGGCAGATGGTACCTGGCTGTGCGCGTTCTCGGCTACGCAGGCGCCCACAAAGGTGGCCTCGATCTCGCACTCGTTGGCGTAGCTGCGCATGCGACGACACACGGCCCGGTGCGCCGCCGACGAGACCTCGTTGGCCCGCCGGATCATGGCGATCTCGTAGGCCGTCTTGACGACGCGCGCCTCGTCCATGGCCGGCCGAAGCGCCGTGGCGTCCACCCGGGGGCTCGACGCCGACGCCGACGCCGGCCGCTGCTGGCCCTCCTCGACGACGGCCTCGGCGGCGAGACCCGGCGGCAGCTGCGCGGCGCGCAACACGTAGAGCGTGCCCGCCCGCTCCAGCGCCGGCGCCAGGTACTCGGGCAGCCCCCGGATGTACCGCGCGTCGTCGACGTCGGAGCGGGCGCGGCACTCGTCGGGGCTGGGCGTCTTGCCGAACCAGAGGACGGCCTGGGGCGGCGTGTACGGGATCCAGAGCACCAGCTCGTCGGCGCCGATGTCGTAGGTGACGGCGCAGCCCGCAAAGTCGGCGCCGCTGAGGTAGTAGAAACTGGGGGAGAGGGGGGGGCGCCCGGTTAGCTTTGTTTCGGGCCTCCGGCGACGCCTTTGCCTTGAGACCGTAGTGGCCGCCCCGCGCGCGGCCGGCTTTCCCTTTTTCCCCGGGACTTACTAGCGACGCTGCCGGAAGGCTGGGCCCATATCCGAGTCCTCCCACGTCTCCTCCAGCTTGCCGGGCAGGTACACGAGGCCCTTCCCCACGCCCAGCTCCTTGGCCACCTTCCGCGCGTGCTCCTTGGCTGGGGGCTCGTCGTCAGCTTCCCAGGCTACGTACGAAGGCGCGCGCCGGCGGCGTCGTAACGGCCGGCCATGGCCACTCACCGGGGTACTTGGGCTTAACGGGCCGCGCGACTTCAATCGACCTACGGGGGACAAGGCGTCAGCCAAAGAAGCCCGCCATCGCTGGCCTGGCCGAGGTAACACCTTACAGGGCGCTAAACTCGTCATCGGGCACGAGTCGGTGATCGATAGCCGCCTCAGCGGCGCCCGCGCCTGCGCCCGCGCCCGCCGCCCTCTTGATAATCATACTCAGTAGCCCGCGCGCGCGTGTCCCGCTTGGTGGTGGTGGGGTGACGAGGCGATGACGGTAGCCGGGGCTTCTCGATGATGCTTCCGAGAGGTGGTGATAGTTGGCGGCGGTAGCTGGTAGGGTCGCTGTTAGTAGTCGAGGTGGTGCTGGCTAGGTAGGAATGGTTTCCCCATACGTGGCGGTCTCGACAGTCAAATGTATGGGATGTTACTTTACTCCATTGCATGTACTTACCTTAGTAGTACTAACTTAATCGCCCACGGGCCAGAAAAAGGAAACCGGCCTTCATCGTCACGTCTCCTCCTCCTCTTCCCCTCCCCTTCCAGCCGCGGCCGGTTCAACCAGCCACAGGAAACTTTGTCGTCGATCCGTCCGCCCTTCCTCCCCCGCGACAACAAACGAGATCAAATGACCATGGCGGCGACACCGGCTCGGCCGGTCTCATGGTGGATCTGCGCTGTTCCCGAGGGCCACCGTCCTCCAGTACCATCATCCCCCTCCATCCCCGCCATCGCCTTGGATCCAGCTCCCAATAGCGCCATTGTGGGGGACGCGAAGATATGGTCCCCCTCTACCAAAACCATTGGAAGCCATCCATCCGAGCCACCTTCGCCCTCCACCTTTCCCTCCCACCATGCACATACACGTAGTCGTACTATGTATGTATGCCGCCCTGCCTTCTTGCTGACTGGCGTAGGGAATCATGCAATGCAAATCCTCTCTCCTCATACCAACTAGACGGCTTAGCCAATCGTTGTGCATCAAGTGCATTTTTACGACTACACACTTGTACAAAGTGGCATCTACCCAGGCCAGCCTCTTCACCTCCAGAACGCCCATCGCTTCGATAAGTACATGTATGCTCGGCCGACAATGACTTTGAAAGTTTCGGTTGCACTACTCGGTATGGCCAACGACCGCCTCAGAAATGCGCCTCACTGTCCTGTGCCAAACGCCCTCCACCCGCCTTCCAATCCCTCGCAAAGGGGGTATTCATTATTCCTTCTTCCTCTTTTTCTCTTCCAAGACTTTCCGGTACATGGCTTCCTGCAAAAGGGTCTGTACCGGACGAGAGCCGTGGAGGCCGACAGCCATGAACGCCAAGCGAAAGAGGGAACCGTCCATCTCCCCTGCTCATCTTCTAGCGCACCATGACTCCGACGTCGCGCCGGGGTTTACCTCGAGCCAAACGTCCGTGCCTGCATTCATGCCTACCGTGGTGGGCAAGACCTCGTGCATGGCTTCGGGGACACCCCACTGATGCCGGCTTGGACGCGTCCTGTGCATATAGCCAGGACGCCGGCTTGCATAGGTACTTGGCCAGTCAGGCTGGTAGTAGGGATGCGATGGAGGCCTGTGCAACTGCCCCCCAAATCCTACTCGCAAACAAGGATACGTGTATGCTGTATAATACGCAGATTTCCTAGTCGAGGTGCGGGAAAATACCGGACCAAGGTGTATTTGCGAACGATTCCAGCGTCGTTTCGTGTTGTCGTTGATGTGCCGCCAGTTGTCGTTGCTGCAGGCTGGTGATGCGCTGAGGAGGCGGCGCCTGTGGCGGGGGCCGGGACGGCTGCATCGGTACAAACATGGGATCCGAGTACATTTGCGACGGGAAGTCGAATACCTGGCTCTGGTTCTGCATCAGGTAGGGCGGCAGCGGTCCCATCAGGTCTGCCTCGATGAAGTTGCTGTTGGGCGGGAAGAAATTCATGTCGTTTTGCTGTTGCTGGCTGCTGAGGGTGCTGTTCTGATTCATCGAGGAAGTCGTGTGCTGAAAGTTGAAGTCCCTCGGTTGGTTGGGGTACGCCAGCGGATCGTCCGAATGGAACATCCCTAACCCGGCTAGCCGGCCCATCTCGCCAACCGTACCGGCCTGCATATGATGCTGTTGATACATAGGACCCGTCGTCATGGTATTCACGTGCGAGGCGGTCGTCATATCGTGTGGGGACATGGAAGGCAATGAAGGAGAGAACCCCGACGAGCTGAAGTCGGCTCCCATGATATCGCCTGGGAAACCTACGTTGGCAGGGCCCTGCCCAATCGACGGCTTGTGTGCCGGCTTCGCCGAACCACTCCTGGACCGGCTCGATTCGTCCCGCCGGCTTCGGCCCGTCTTGGTGTGCAGGACAGGAGGTGAGGGCGTAGCAATGGCACCGCCCTTAGCCCCGGGTGCAGACCGCTTTTTGCTGGGGTTTGATGGTCGGGCCTTGGCCTTTTTCAGCTCTTCGGGAAGTCCCTCGAACAGGATCTGTTACGATTAGTGATATTTCTCTCTCAAGTACCGACGTGACCACCTACATTCAGCGCGTTCGTGATGCGATCCGCAGCCATGCTCTTTTCGGAAAGGTTGCTGATCATATCTCGGCCGGCCGCCGCATCGGCCATGATTTCCAAAACACCGGGCTTTTCACGGTTCTCCAGGACAAAGAAGACGAGAGTTATGATGGCAAAGAATTCTGTGAAGAATGTAAACCAGTAGGGCCCGACAAGGGACACCTGTTTGCGCATCTCGGTTCCGATCTGCACAATGTTCCGAGCAACACTGATGCCGGCGGCACCGCAAGCATACGCGCGGTCGTCCACCTTCTTTCCTGTGGATATTCGGGGCGAGACGTAGTGAAGGAACGGTCGGTAGAGGACCATCTGCACGTGGGCGTACGCAAACCGGAGAAGAGTGCGGACGCTGGGGGAAGAGGAGAGGAGTCAGCATGCCAGACGCCAAAACGCAAAGGCCTGCGGTAAAGCCGCACAGTGGCACAGTCTTCTCACTTACCGGACAATATCCTCGGGGCCCGACGGGTTCGGCCGCCAAACCACAGGCAGCTCCTCATGCCACTCCTGCAATCGTTTCTCCATCTCCTTGATCTTGGAATATTTGATCATGTACGAGGCATTCGGCTGACCGTCATCCTCCAGACTCTGATCCATCCCTTTCAGCGGATAGATCTGCCGGATGATCTTGCTTAAAATATCCATGAGTTTCGAGTGCGCATTAAAGGCGTCAAACAGGCAGGGCTGCCCAGCAGGCATGGGCAGAATCCCGTCCTTGGTGATGAACTCGTCGTTGACAGGCGTGGGTAGGGGCTGATCCACATCTTCGTCGTTCAGCAACATGGGGAAACCCAGGAGCGCCGAGACGTATATGTCCAGCTGGCGGCAAACGTAGAACACCCTACGCCTCGACTCCAACTCGATAGGGTCAAACTTTTGGCGAGGCAGGTCGCGGTGTAGACCCATGCGCAAAGCGGACCGCAAGGCCACGCCGACAAACCCGTAGCACGTGCTCAGGTTGGACATCGACTGCACGAAGAAAATTTGGAATAGTAAGGCCTGTAGCGTCGTTAAATCGCGGCACTCGGTGGGATCCTGCAGGAGAATGCGCGCCGAGGTGTAGTACTTGAGCCTGGAAATTCTCGTCAGTAAAGACCACATAAGATGGGGTCATGAGCTTTACCCTTGCTCGATCGCCAGCTCGTACGGCGACGGCTTCGTCTTAGGACCGTTCTGATCCGCTACATCGTACATGCATCCCAACGCCATGACCGAGTAGACCAGTGCCAGCTTCCTGTTGTCGTCGCGATCGAAGGTGTGCCGAGGCTTCGCCCAGAGGGCTTCCATCATGGTGTAAAATGTGGGGATGTGTACAATGCGCAATAGGCAAGTCGCGTAGTTAAGCGAAAAGTCGCATAGCCGTCGCGCTGCTTCGAGGGAGGGCATCTCGTGGAAGTTGGTACTGCTCGGCAGTTCCCACCGTGAACTGGTGGAAGATCTCGGCGAATCGAGGCCAAGAATATTCCCCGACCGACGCCCGCGGGCATGCATCGGAAGTTGGTAATCGCGGCCCAGTAGAGTGCGAAAGTGCTCCTTCATTCGCCTGAAAAATACGGCGCCGGACGAAACGCCGTGGAAATCATAGTCGCCCTTGTCATTGAGGTCCAATTGCCCAAGTGACGGGATCATCGACATGAGCTGCCCGCTCAGCATGGATGACGAACTCGATGAGGCGTCGTCTAGAACATGGCGGCGCTGTTGGGAGCGCGACTTTTCACGCATCCGGAATTCTTGCTGCACAGTAGGATCGAGATTGGGGTCGTTGAGATCAACATCCGGCATAAACTTGCGCAAAAGCATCTCGGCGCGTTGCAGCTTGCTTTCCAATGCTTCGATATATTGCGGCGCCGGGTTACGGCGCCGGTTGGATGGTTTATCGTAGGTGCATTCTAGAGACTTAAGTCAGTATGCACCGTGAAGGCCACGGGCATGGAGGGGGCAGCAGTTACCATAGCTGTAGACCTGACAGTGTGTACACGGCTGCTTGCCATCGCATCTAAGAACCCTCGTGTTAGTCATGTATGCGTAAATGTCAAGGGGCTTTTGGTGGCGTGCGACACGAAATACCGCCGCGGCGCAGACCAGAAGAAGACTGCGCAGTGACGCAACGATAGCCGACGTACTTGATCTTTTTCCTCCGACACTCGTCACAGGCCCGTGTTACTCTTCGGCGTTTCTGCATTGGCGCTGACGGGGTGTCGCCATTAGCGTCGACGCCCTTCCCCTTCGCTTGCGAAGACTCATCGCCGGACTGGCCGTCCGATAGTTCTTCAGCATCGGAGGGCAACAGGTCGCCGTCAGTCTGGTCGACGACCTCGCCCTTCACTGGTGGCGTGGTGGCGTCTGAAGGCTGGCTGCCCTCAGGAACAGTGGGGAGGGTCATGCTGGGTGGTCGCTGACTCTGCTGTCGTCGTTGTCGTTGTCGTTGTCGTTGTCGTTGTCGTCGTCGTCGTCGTCGTCGTCGCCGCCGTCGCGGTGGTTATGATGCCTGGCTAGCGGGGGTGGTTGTCGTCGTGCGTACCGCCGTTGTCGCGATTTCGGCGGCGAGGTCCTGCTGGGATCTTCCAAGGAAAGGCTTGTCCTCTCTGAACGGGTTCACTTGTTGCGATCGAACCGTGACGCCCCCCAGCATTGTGGACAGTGTTGCGCCGAGGTTCACAGTTGCGGCAGCGTTCTGTGACGCCGGAGGTGGGCGGAACGGTAAAAGGCGGCGGCGGCGAGTGCAGGCGCCTGTACCATTGGCTGGAGTTGGGGCGGAATGCAAGTTGGTCGATTGCCCGCCTCTCCAGAGGTAGGGGTGGGATGTCGGACTGGCCGAAGGTGGGTTGGCAAGGAAGGTGTCGTCTGTCCTGGCAAACAGAGCCACCGGGATGACAGGCGGAACGGTGCAAGTAGAGGAAGTTCAAGGGGATGCGACGTAGGGACTGGAAGAAGCTGCCCGCGGAGCGCCCATAAAATGTGGCGACACGCACGTATGTAGGTTGTAATCGAGCTGAGTCGTGCGCTGGGCCTGGCCGGCCTGGGCTGTCAGGCGGGTTGGCTGGGGTGATGAGGTAGGCAGGCGGGCGAAGGCGCCGACGATCTGGCGATCGGGAAGAGGAGGGAAGGTTTGGTTCGAGGCGGGCGGAAGGGGAACCCGGGGAACCTGTTGATTAATAGAGCGAAGGTGGAAGGACCCTCCCGGAATGGACGGGCAGGGGGAATTGATCTGAAGAGAATGGTACAGCGGTTCGGCTGGTGTCTGGGAGGTGTATGTGCTATTACGTAGGGCGGCCGTCGTTCCCCCATGAAGTCGGCATGTGCATAAGGCTAAAGTCAAGTTCGGGTTTGGGCACAGGAAGCGGCGTTGTCGTCGATTGGGCGGCCAGGAAGCGCGAAACAGGCCCGTTCTCGCGCCTGCTGAACTGTAGTTGGTGGTCCCAAGCCGTACCTACTTAGGTAGGGATGTATGTATGTAGGTACCTCTTCGGCACGAAGGGGGAGAGAGGGCTGGACGAGGGGGGAAGAGAGGGAGAGGGAGCAGAGCTGGCCAGCGAGGTCAAAGACACGGCTAACGGTTGGTTGGGTCAAGTATGAGATGGATGTACAAGTAGCAGGTAGGTACCTACATACCTACATACCCAGCTGAGTAGGCAGGCAGGCAATCAGGTAGAGACGGACAGGAACGGGTCAGGGACGGACAGGGACGTGCCAGGGACGGACGGGGGCGGGGACGGCGGCCAGACGGGGGGCAAACAGGAGGCGAGAAGGCGACTTCAGAAAGCCGAGACTCGAGCGAGAGGGCAGGCTCGGCAGGAAGGGAGAGGTAAGGAAGAAAAAGTCTGTTGGCCAGCTGGGGCCTCTACCTTAGTTACCTGATCGGCCAAAAGGGCACATCCGGATGGATACAAAGTGTACGGAGTACCTACCTCAGTGCCTACCTACTATGGAATGTAAGTACCTACCTCATGTACTTACTTCATACATCTTACATGAAGTACCTACACCTGCTACAAAAGATGGGTGCTGGCAGGAGGAGAGTCAGGGAGTCTGTCGGTCCCAGTACCAGGGCAAAGCCGGTCTACCTAACCCTTTCCCAGCGTGTGGGTGTCTTTGGCTGCTTGGGCGCTCTGGGCGCGCGCAGGAGAGGTACATCGACCTCCTCCTACGTCCTTCATGAGTCCCTCTGCGCCCTGACTGGTCCTCCCGGGCACGTCGCGAGTCAGAGGACCCAATTGGGATGGGGGATGCCCATCTACATATATAGTGGCGGGTATCTACACATAAGTACCGGACATCCATTACATTAATTACATTGCCCTAGGTACCTATCATCCTGGGGCGGCTATCTGATAAGCCGGCAACCGTTAAATGTACAGGCTGCGACACCGCGAGTATCTGAGTAAGCGGGACGTACGAGTAGGTAGTACCTAGACTCGTAGAGAGAGAGGTAGGTTAGGTTAGAGAAAGTCATACGTGCCTACTAAACACAACCAGGGGAGACGGGGCTAAAGGCGATGGTAACCTTGGTAGCTCAGATCGTAAGTGAGCCAGTCATCGCGGGTATCCCATACGGCGATGGGCTCCGTATGTACATACGATGCGGCTAGGGGACGTTGTATGCGCAGCCAACCGCAGCCAGCTCGGGACAAATAGAGGGCCAAAGACAGGACTCTCTTCCCAGTCAGACTGCATTGGAGGGGGGCCGCAGACCCAAGGACTCTGCGCGATTGGGGGGAAGGGAGGACCTCAAAAGACAGTGAATGCTCCCATCTCGAGGCTCGGCGACGGATAGTTAATGGGGACTCGGCCCAAAAGCGGGGATGAGGCGGGCAGGGGGGCAGGGGTGAACTTGAATAATGGATCCTTACCTGCATCCACCCTCCATTGTTGAAGTGGATGGACGTTGGACGCCCGGCATGTTTGTTGTGGGTAGAGGTGCTGATGTCTCCTCCCACTGCGATGAAATTCCCGTCCGCGAAGGGAACGAGATTCGCATCTCGAGTGCATGCGATACCTCCTGGCCAATAGCATGGGAATCGAGGGAACATGCCAAGTGCGTAGCCCCCGACCCATGGTGGTGCAGGCATCTCATAACGTCGTCCCAGGACCGCCATCCATCTTCGGACGGGATCGGACGTACGTACATAGATAGATAGGTACATCCATACCTCTGAGGACTATGCACGCTCTTCCCTCCGTACCTTGGGGTAGCGTGTCGCCTGGCAACCGCTATATCACGCGCGCAACATCCATACACGGCTGTTTCTTTCGGCGCGGCCTGGCTCTCGCTTGACGGCACCAAGTTCTAGAGTCTTGAAAATGGGCCGTGGAAGCCCATAACCAGCTGAGTTGAGCTATCTCTGCGGCACGACAGGCTGGTGAGGAGACAGCTGGAGACGCCGGCGCCATGACAATTCCTGTCGTCATTTGAATGGGTAGTCGCCAAGCAACAGCATCTTATCGCTCGGGATCGTGAGCCGCTGGCTTGTCCAGCGGCCCGGGTTCGCCATGCTCGTTCCACCCACTTACGCGTCCCCATTGGATTTCTTTTCCATGCTCTTCCCCGTGTTCAGGTAGCCGACAGAGCCGGCCGGACTTCTACATCCGCGGATACGGTTGTGACGAGTGGTGAGAGACGGCCAACGGGTGGATGCTGCGTTTTTACTGACCGTTTTCCCCCGATGCTATGTACATAGCCCCCCAAGCCTCGTCCGCGGTCTACTACTACAGTATATCAGCCCAACGCCCACGGCATGCGGACTACCACCGCTCGACTGCCGATCGGTGCGGCGGCGAAACCTCGACGATAATTCGGAAGACCAGACCAAAAGACCCAGCTCGACACTCGGTAGACTGGCCCTGCTAGCAGTAGCACAGGGCCGAAGAGGCTTGCTGTCATCAGGCGTTGGACTACTGAGTAGTCAATTGGAGCGGTGCCTCTGCTGCTCCGGCGAGCGGGAACCAGCCTGCTACGTGGGCGGCGGATGCGAACCCTGTGTCTCTCTGCGAGACGACGGCTGGGCAGCACTTCAGTATCAGGAAGGGTGCTTGGAGAAACATGACTCTTCCAGCGACGAAGAATGTACCCGCTGCGGCGCACTGGGGGTTACCACCCTCCTGCATCCCGTTTAGACGAGAAGTAGGCTGCCCAAGCACGTCGGCCTTGTGATGGCTGACCGGCCCCCAGAGTGGCAGTTTCATCCCTGGCGGCCTGGGAGCCTTGGGCAGCGGGCTACTCCGCGATCACAGCCGCGGCCAAGATGGGCAGGTACTCTGCTGGTCGGTTGTTGATCTTCACCCAGGTTCCATGGGCAGCAGCAGGCTTGCGGCCGACGATGTTGGCGCGGGTTTCGGGGCGGTGGCACACGCCGACCGTCTCGGAAGCGCAGCAGCTGAGCGCTCGTCTGCAACCGCCCACCCCTCGCAGTGCGGCCCGCCAGCGATTGGAAGGGATGAATGCGCCGGAATGGCTGCTGCCCAGTAGGTACTGTACCTGCCCTTCACGGCGTGAACTGCGCGCCGACAAGTTGGCCGCGGGCCTGAGCAAAAGTTGGACTGCCAAGACTTCGATACGGCTTCCGCGAGTCTTGGCATATGTTAGTGCAGACGATGGTCCAGAGTTGCTGTGCCGGATAGCCGGGCTGCACTTGGCGCCAGCGAGGACGGGCTAGGACGGTGGCCGGCTGAGAATGTGGAAACTCGGTCGGGGGCCATGGTCGCAAAAGACTCCGCGACGTGACGGGCAGAGCGCCGTGCGCCGCGCATCAGCATCATCATCGCAGAGCTGCCCACGACCTCGACGGCCACCATCGCCGCCCGCCGCCTCGTCCGTCTGTGCATCCGCCCGCCCCGCCCGCCGACGCGGAAGGCCGAAGTTAATTTGACCGGCAGTTGTTGGTCCATGGCCGCGCTGAACGGTCTGGCGCGCCGCCGGCCAGAAAATAAGGCTCACCTAGCGGTGGCTGGCCGGACGTGGCTGAGTACCCCGGGGGGGGGCTAGTGCGATCGCCTCGCGGGAATGAGGGCTGACTGAACGGGCTCGCGGGCTTGATGATGAGAGGCTGATGACGGTTAAACGGGGTTTTCATGGCGGACTGGAGACTGGGCAAGGTTCCTATGTTTGGCTGCGGATAATATTTCTGTAGGGGGAACCCACCAGCCGCACGGTCAACTATGCGGTATTAGACCGAGTCACCTCCTTCCATGTGCTGCAACTACCTAAGCGAGAGGCACATACCTCCCAATATCAGCCAGTCGGGCAAGCTAGGAAGCCCTAGGCAGGTAATGGAAGTAAGTAAGTACCTAGGGAGAAGGGAGCCCTGGCTACTTTGGGTATCGCGTACCTTACTCCTTTGGCTAAGATGTGATCGGGTGGCAGACAAAGAAAACAACTTAAACATCTACACATCATGCAGTGGTAACCAAACTAACCTTTGTCCCAAGTCCGTTCTCGACCTCTACCTAGTCCCGCTAGGTATGTAGTCAGAGTTGCCTGGCATCTAGGGAAAGCAGCACTGCGAAACCAGCAGCGGCCCGGATACACGGAAACCCTCCTACCTAACTGGGCCTACCGGTGATCCATGACCTGCCACTTACAACACACCTGCCCCCAGCACAAACCAGCAGAGATTCACTGACTAAGCGGGTATACGGAAATACCTGTTTCCCACTCGGAGCCGCTTCTCGCCGTGATTGGTAAGTCCGGGCCTCGACTTAAGATAACACCTTACTGACTAAGCGGGTATACGGAAACACTGAATTAGGTTGACAATGGAGCAACTCCCCGGTATGCACGATGCAAGCCCTCTGGCTAAGCCACGCTGGCCTGCTGACAGGCTGGCAAACAGGCAAAGCAAGTTGCATTGGCCTCTTGGTGTATGCCACGAGTGCAATGGAAGATGCAGGTGGCTATGCGGATTCGTCAATGCTGTGCCAATGTGCAAAACCCTCGGATACCGGCCTGTCATACCGGCCTGCCGCTGTTTTGTCTTGCAGGTCATATGTAAGTACATGAATGAAGGCACGGGAGGGGAGGTTTGGGGGAGAAATCCATTAGTGGAAACGAAATTGGCTTCATTGTGGTTCATTCATAAACGAATAATTATTTACGTCATCCCATACGTTCGAATGGCATTGAGAGCCCTGCATATCGTTGTGATCCAGAGCGGGCAGGTGGCTCAAATTCGCTTGCCCCCCCCCCTTCCTGCCTTCCTCCCCCTTCCCTCATTGTTTCCTCTGTGGCTTCTTTCTATTACGGGGTAGAGTTCGTCCCAAAGAAAAGCCAATATCTGGAAGGCGATGAAGTAAATAAGCTGAGAGGCAAAGTATCCAGTACCAAGGATGGCCTTCTCTCAGTCCGCAGTGCTAAACCCGAATGAACTTCTCTATCTCCTCCGTACTGGATGAATTGTCTATGAATCCCGGACCCGCCTTTACCGTGCTCGATCCGTCCGTAGCTGCTGCATTGCCGCTGGAGGCTGAGAGCTACCCCGCCAAACGACGGGAGGATGGAAGTAACTGGGCCCACTTCAGCTGGCCTCGCCGGTTCCATCAAGCTTCCCATACCTGCCCTGTATGGCCTTATCGCCCAGCAATCGCATCATTCATCCACCAGGCTGCCACTGGCCAACATACATTCGTGCCGGAAGCAGTGAGCGCCATCGACACGGAATCCAAACAGCCTCTGAATCCGAGCACCGTTCTTTCAGGCCGTGGTTCCGAATCGCGCAGGTCTCGGGTTTCTGGCCCTCCTTCCCCCTCCCCAGACCCTCGGCCGTCCTGCGCTGGGTTGCACGTTACACCCCTCACCCAGCCCCATCGCGGTCAAGTGCGCAGCAATGGCGTCCGCGGATCTCTTGAACTTCTTCACGGTGATGGAAAGCCAGGGAGCGATCATAGTCAGAGGTGAGACCCGATGCCCGTGCCGCTGTCGGAGTGGCGGCGGCGCGTCATCAACTCCCTCGACCTGTCATGCTAACATCACGGTCCGCCAGACGCTCCGAAACTCGACCTCGAACTCTACATCTCTAACTACCAAGGTAAGCCGACGCGAAGCAATGCCCACGATTCATCTCTATGCGCAGCCCGTGCCTGCTGCCGCCGCCGCCGCCGCCGCCGCAGTACCGGGCGTGGCTAATACGCCCCAGGCCGAACCCGTTTCGATCGTCTTCTTCTCATCGGCCGAAGCTCCGTCCCGCTCTGTGTCGACGCCCTGAATGCTGCCATTTCCGAGGCAAAGAGGGGAAAAGATGTCCAGCGATATCGTGATGCCTGGGAATGCATTCGGATCGCTGCCCCGAATGAGCCTCAGGCACAGTGGGATCAGGCATGGGTAGACAAGACGGAAAAGGCAAACAAAGCCGAGCTGCACCGCCTCGAGGGCGAGCTCCGAGGCTACAAGAACAATCTGATCAAGGAGAGTATCAGGGTATGTTTTCACGTCTTGGGTGCTTGGTTTGTCCATTTGTTGACTCCGTTTTCTAGATTGGACACCGCGATCTAGGCGAGCATCTGGAAGCAACCGGCGACCTTCAAGGGGCCTCGGACGCCTTCATCCGCATGCGTCCCGACGCCAGCACGCAATCCCACGTCATGGATGTGACCAAGCACGTTATCTGCATTATGATCCAGAGACGCGACTGGGCGAGTGTCCTTTCTAACGTAAACAAGATGCTTTCTAGTAGCCCGTGCCAGGAGGACCAGAAATCCCAGCAGGTCTACCAGAAGATCGTAACAGGCATCGCCAACCTTTCCACCGAAAAGTTCTACGACGGAGCGAGGAACTTCCTCGAAGCCGGCGACCCCACCGTATGCCAGGGCTTTAACAATATTGTTAGCCCCAACGACGTGGCCACATACGGTGGTCTGCTGGCTTTGGCCTCGATGGATCGTGAAGAGCTCCAGACCCGCGTCCTCGACAATCACAGCTTCCGAAGCTACCTGGAGCTGGAGCCCCATCTTCGCAAGGCTGTGTCCATGTTCGTGAACGGTCGCTACTCGGCCTGTCTGGCCACTCTGGAGGCCTACCGCACCGACTACCTCCTCGATATCTACCTACAGAGGCACGTGGCCGCCATCTACTCGCAGATCCGCAAGAAGTGCATAATTCAGTACTTTATCCCCTTCTCGTGTGTCACTCTGGACAGCATGAAGGCGGCATTTTCTCAGCCCGGCAAGCCCTTGGAGCCCGAGCTCATTGCCATGATCAGAAGCGGCAAGCTCAAGGCCCGCATCAACACCATTGACCAATTGCTGGTCGCTGTCTCGACGGACAACCGGGTCGAGATGCAACGCAACGCCCTTGCAACCGCTACCAACTACGAACGCGAGGCCCTCGAGCGCATTCGGCGCATGAGCATCTACGCCGCCGAGCTCGAAGTGAGAGGCCCCCGCAAGCTCGGTGGCGCCGGTATGACCGGTGTCAGCGAAACCTGGTTCGACGACTCCCGCAGACAGGGCCAGGGCGAAGCACCATCGGTCGATTAGATGCCTTTGCGGCCACGTCACGGAAGGGGTGGGGGCATTTGCGGCGTTTTGGCGTGAATATGCGTACGAAGGCCGTCATGGAATCCGGCTGGTTACGACATACGGAGCAGATTCTATTTTTGTGCTAGAGGAGAGATTGTCAAGACACCGCAGGCGCCGTCTCTGCGCCATGACAGTGGCAGTACCTTACCTGAGGCGTCTGGAATCCCACGTACGTCCGACATTGGACATGACGTTACCTCGCTATTCGGAGTCCATCAAGTGTCTGAACTAAGTGTGCAACTACGTATGCCGTATACTCCAGCGCGGTAGACCCTACCCAGGCCAGCATGGCCGGCCGATCGGCAGTTTAAAACCGCCCTGGGCCCCTTCCTCGCCCTGCCGGGGGATCGGGTAGGCGTTCCCCTCTCCTCCATTCCCCCATAGGCAGGCCTGCCGCGGTGCCCCGCCCGAACCCATCGTATGGCGTCCCGCGACTCCTGCCCAGTCTCCCGCCTCTTCCCCCAAAGCCACGGTCGTCTTCCCTCTCCCTCTCCCTGGCCGTCGGCGGGGCCCGGCCCGCGACCCTCCCCGCCTCGCCGACCCCCGCGCCGCGTCCCATGCGCGCGCTGCCGGCGGGGGCGACGCTGCCGTCGCCCAGGGCGGGCAGGATGGCGACCGAGACGTAGTCGCCGACGACGAAGCGCGAGTCGGCGAGCGTGCGGCGGGCGTCGGCCGGCTCCAGCGTCTTGGCGGCCTCGGCGTCGTCGGCGTCGAGGCCGGCCCCGCCGTCGCCCAGCACCACGCTGCCAAGGTCCTTCACCATGAATTTGGGGTGGGCCAGGGCCGCCGCCGCGGTGGCGCCGCCGCCGCGCGTGTCGGGCACGATGAGGCGGAAGGCGAGCCGGGTGCCCACGGCCGGTTCGGGCAGCAGGGGCGGCGTCGCGGGCGGGGACGAGAAGGCGAGGTGGTGCGCCAGCTCCGAGAGCGAGCTGTCGGGCCACGCGTGCACGACGAGGTGAGGGGGGAGCGTGCCCGTCGTGAATTCGTCGGGCCTGGAAAGGGAGTTGCGCGTCGTCAGCATGGATCGCGACCGTATTACCGTCGTCCACCCCCCAAGGCCGCGCTGGCGGGCGGGAGTAGAGGAGTAGAGGGGGAGGAGGGGGAGGAGGGGGGGGGGGGGGGGGGTTGTGATGGCGCACGCACCTGTGGAACGCGCCGCTGCGGTAGAACAGCCGCAGGGCGAACGGCGGCGTCGCGCGACGATCCATGGCGGGCTGAAGCTGCGGCTGGGTGCGACAAGCCTGAGGGGGAGGGTTTTCTCGTGGAGGACGTCGGTCGGTCACCGTAGGCAGGCGGTTCGTGGAAGGGCGTGCGCAGCTCAGGTCATTCTGGCCGTAGAACTCTGGCGACGAGACGGTGCGGTGGATTCGCCGGAGGGCGCGCAGTGAACGCGGTAGCGACGGCGGTTGAATCGGCGCCGTTGCGCAGCTCGTCCGCGGCAGGAGGAGTCGGCGACCGCTTGGGATGGATGGAATGGCGGAAGATGGATGCTGGCGATTTCCCATGCGATAATTGGATTCCATGCACCTCTGGGTCTCGAGCAGAGCGACCCTGGCAAGCCTGGAAACCTTAAATTTAGGGCGGAGGCGGCTGCCGGTTGTTAGCGCTGTAGCATTGGACAACTTTCGTAGATAGAACCCCCACACGACTCTTCCCGAACTCCAGTCTGGTCCCCGTGCAGTTCCCAGGGCTATTGGATCTGAGGTTTGTTTCCGGTTCCCGGCCCATTAACACCAAGCGTCTTACGTTACCGCAACTATCGACCTGGCACGTACGATATTCCAACCAACAGCGCCCCGGTATCCTGCCATATCCTCCTTCACGCCAGCCTGACCGCGTGTTGCTGGCTTGGACCACGCCGAACCGAAGCGAGCATCCACCCTGCGCAACCATTCGCCGTCGCCTCGTCGGGCCATCACCCCACCATGGACTTTGCATCCCTGATGTCGCAGGAGATCGCGAAAGCGAAACCCGCGGCCGAAACCCAGGACAAGAAATACATCCGGCGCTCCGAAGCCGAAGCGCAGCGGCAAGCCGCCTACCTGGCCGAGCAGAAGGAGCTGGAGGAGAAGCGGGCCGCGCGGGCCGCCGAGAAGCGCAAGCGCGAGGAGGACGCGGCGGAGGAGGCCGAGGCCCAGAAGGAGAAGCGCCGCCGGCTGGAGGAGGAGACGCGGCGGCGGCGCGAGGAGGCCGAGGCCAAGGAGGCGCGCGAACGCCGCAAGCGGCTGGGCCTGCCCGAGCTGCCCGCCGAGGGCAGCGCCGACGACGGCGCGGCGGGCGCCGGCGAGGACGACCTGGCCGACGAGGACCTGACGGCCCGGTTCCGCGAGCTGGGCGAGCCGGCCGCGCTGTTCGGGGAGACGCACCGCGGCCGCCTGAAGCGCTACCGCAAGCTGACGACGGTGGTCAGCCAGGGCCCGATCCCGACGACGCTGCAGCCGGTCGACGAGAAGGACATGCGGGTCGACGGCGCCATGCCCAAGGACCCCGAGGGCCGCCGGTACCTGTTCCGCCAGCTGGCGTCCTACTTCACCATGGTCCTGCGCGAGTGGCAGCTGGCCCTGGCCAAGGAGGAGGCGCGCGACACGTTCGCGAGCAAGGCCGCCGTCAACGCCATGGTGCAGAGCCGCGACAACATGGTGCCCCTGTTCCGGCGCTTCGAGCGCGACGAGCTCGAGGACGACATCCTGAAGCCCATGATCGAGATCGTGCAGGCCGCCCAGGACCGCCGCTACGTGGACGCCAACGACGGCTACCTGCGCCTGAGCATCGGCAAGGCGGCCTGGCCCATCGGTGTGACCATGGTGGGTATCCACGAGCGCAGCGCCCGCGAGAAACTACACAACGGCGAGAGGGGCCACGTCATGGGCGACGAGGTCACGCGGAAGTTTCTACAAAGCATCAAGAGGTGCCTGACCTTTGCCCAGGTGCGCTGGCCCCCGGAAGATATTCGGCAGTTGATGGGTTGATAGCGGTGACAGCGGAAGTAGCATGGACTGTACCAAATCTAAACGGAAGAGACCACAAGTTCCATCATTCGCTCTACGCTGCGTCGTGAGAACTATGTGATCCCCTTCGTGCCTAAACCGCAGGGCCCTTCAGCCCGTCGCCCCGAGTTCACTGGCGCACTGCCCGGGCGCCGTGAAGTGCCCTCGAGGCGCGGAGCATCTGCGTATCGTGACCAATGCCTTGCTTGGTATTCTTCTTCCCATGACGCCCACGGTCTTTTTTATGTACAAGCTCGTCCACGGGCGCAACAGCGGCGGCGGCGGCGGCGGCGGCGGCGCCCCCCCGTTTAGTACTCGGAGATCAGGTCGCCCTTTCGCTTCGCGCGCAGGTCCCATCGGCCCTGCAAGACAAATTCCTCGCCGTCAGCGCCGCCCGGGGCCGGGGGATCCAACCCGGCGAGGGGTGGGGAACGGATGCGGTTGGGGGCCGGGTCTACTCACGTCCGTCTGGTAGGCCAGGATGCCGAAGAGCGTCGGCACGAAGGCGACGTACATGAAGGTGATGCGGGCGGTGCGCGGCGTGAAGCGGAAGTACTTGACCCGGTTCGTGGTCATAGCTGCAGAGCGGCCGGGCGCGTCAGTCCGTTTGTCCTGGGTCCGGGTCGGCCTCCCACCGGCGCGGTCCGGCGGCCCGTCGGTTTCGCCATCGACTTCGCATAACTCCTCCTAGTCGTCGGCCGGCCGGTCGCTCGGGTTGGCGGAGGGAGCGGGGGGGGAAGGGAGGGGGGGAGGGGAGGGGGCTTGGAAACGTACTCCCCAGCTTCTGGATGGCCGGGTCCATCGCCAGCTCTGCGGACGGCCGTGTTAGCAAACCGGGGGAACGCTTGCGGCGGACGCCGGGCGCGCGGCCATACTGTAGTGCTTAAGACCAGCCATCTTGACGGAAGACGGGCGGGCTGATCGCGTTCAATTTGGGGGGTGGTGGTGGTCGAGGTTGTCGGTTGAGCTGGGGAGCTGCTTGTGGGAGCTCGTAGGTCGGATACCCAGGCCAAGGCGGCGTCAATGGGGGAGAGGCAATCGGGCGCTTGCTCGTGCTGCTGCTCGGTTGCTTGCTCTCCGACGCACGGGACGTCGTCGGTGCGGATCAATTCTCTCTACCTCTCAGCCTCCAGCCTTGCCGTCACTCGACAACATGCGCCACTTTTGACTTCCCACCTCGGACGGGAGAGTGTGGCTCAGCTTGACTAGCCGGTCTCCATTGGAATGCATCCTCCACCCAATGATGACCTTCCCTCCACCATCCTTGATCCTCAGCAACATCCCATGGTCCCATCGGACCTTCGTGACGACGCTTATTAGGTTCTTTTTGCGCGCCACTTTGCTGTTAGTGGTCCGCACATGTCCGCACGGGGGGGAGGGGAGGGCTGGCAGCAGCTTCTACAGCAATCACTGGAGACGGATGTTGCGGATGCTGAGAGTCGAGTAGATGGAATGGATGCTCATCCATGGGGGTTGCATTGCATTCTTATCTGCTTCTTTCCCCTGCCTGCATACCAGTCAGCGCATGAGGCACCTGCTAGCCCGTATGTGGTGAAATATAATTAGACGGGAAAACCCCAATACACTTACTGTACCCATGTATCATGGGCTATCGATGATGGCACAGCTGCGATCACCACGTCGTTAGCTCATTCAGCGTTGCCGAGGTACTCGATACTACCTGGGCAAGTACACTCGTGGCCCCGCGCACACGAGAGAGAGCCGAGAGGACTTCGAGTTACCTTTGCGAGGCGCACCTACAAGACTGGGCTTCCATTCAAGTCGCAATATGCCACCGAATAAGCGGCGGTAAGCTTAGGGAGAAAGCAAAAACTTCTCTGAAATGGTGCCGGCTGTAGATGTTCGTATGGGCGACAAGCGTAACAAAGGAACTACCCGGGCTTAAGAGTAGTCTCCTGCCGGGTGGGTGGATCCTTCTGCACATCACCACTGGATGGCAGTTCATACATAATAGCCACGGGACTTTGCTTGGGCTTGACGTCTTGTCCTATTCTTCCATAAGTCGAGCTCCTCTATTCAGACGCCTCGGTCCCTCACGCAATCCCAAGTCGCTATACTGCCATTCTCGACCAGAGAGCAAAACCTTAACCACCACCATGGCTGTCGAACAACCCAAGATCAAGCTATACTGGTACTCCGCCATTCCCCGTCGGGCACATGGGAAAGCAGAAGCACGGCTAACCAAACGGTGACCAGGCTGGAGAAGTCACGAGCGCAGAGCATTCTCTGGCTGCTGGAGGAGCTGAAGCTCGAGTACGAGCTGGAGGTCTTCCACCGCAACGAGGAGACGATGCGGGCGCCGGCGGAGCTGAAGAAAGTCCACGCGCTGGGCAAGTCCCCGGTGCTCACCATCACGCCGGCGGGCCCGGACGCCGAGCCCATCGTGCTGGCCGAGACGGGCTTCATCATCCAGTACCTGTGCGACCACTTCGCCGCCGGCACGACCATGGTGCCGCCGCGGTACCGGCCGGGCCGGGAGGGGCAGCCAGGCGGCGAGACGGAGGCCTGGCTGCGCTGGCAGTACTTCCTGCACTACACCGAGGGCACGCTGATGGCGACGCTGGTGGCGGCGCTGGTGCTCGGCAACCTCCGGGGGCCCAAGATGCCCTTCTACGTGCGGCCCGTCACCAGCCTGGTCGCCAGCGGCGTCTTCGCCGCCTGGATCTTCCCCAACGTCCGCACCAACCTCGCCTTCCTCGAGGAGCGCCTGGCCACCTCGGGCGGCGGCTACCTCTGCGGCCCCGCCATGACGGCCGTCGACATCATGCTCAGCTTCGGCCTCATCCAGGCCAAGGACCAGTTCGAGACCTTCGGCGCCTGGGACCGGCCCCCCCACGAGAAGTTCCCCAAGGTCTGGGCCTTCATCGAGCGCATGGAGAGCCAGCCGGGCTACAAGCGGTCCATGGAGAAGATCACCGAGATCGACGATACCTTGGGCTTCAAGTTCTGAGCACGACCCGGTGTCCAGCCCCAGCGCGGCCAGGTTCGTCCTGCCGTACTGTTCATATATCCAGTACCCTCAAACGCTCAACCATACCTTTACGACCCGGAGCATACCCTGCAGGTTTAATCAACCTAGTGGGAAATGATGCATTATGATATTTACCATAAATATTTATTTTCTCTGTTCTTGTCATATATAAAGAGACTTTCGAGAACCCCCGGTAGATCTGACGCATGTAGCTCCTTCGATTCCACCGGAAATGTAGTATTCACCCAGCTTGGCCTCTTATATCGGAACTTGGGATTTTTCCACTTCCCCTGCTCTTCGAGATACTGGTCCTAATGAATTAGATATCGCTAAGGCAAATGTAGCCCCGTTCAAAATGTACGAAGCGGCCAGCCCCCAGTAGCTGCAGCGGCCGCAGTTAGTAACGGGACAGTATAATGAGAACAGCCTTTGATCTGGAAGGTAACTCTAGTTGGATATCGGTATGCCTGACCACTGCAATATCGAGCCATACTAGCAAGATGTTGGCCACAGTGGCAAAGGAAACCACAGACATCGTGCCAATATCAAATATGCACGCAGCATCTCTCTCGGCAGGAAACCACCCGGAACGATGTACTCAAGCAGCGTTTCCATGGCTGGGCACTCTTCAATTTCCGATGGACAGCCAGTATGAGGCTGTATCACCCAGAGCACCAATTGGAGGAGGAGTGGATGTCAGTGAGATGCAGAATGCTGGCAGGTGTATCTTGTAGAACAAGTTCAGCCTTCAGGCAACCCGGTGGTGGAGCATGCCAGCAAAACATTGGCAGCCGGGCTACGAAGACTCACGGAGAGAGGCCACTTGAGAATCGGGCTGGACGTAAAGAGAGCATATGTGATCTCGTAGCGAAAGGGGCAGGGTGTCGCCCCCCCGCCGTCTTCGTGAAGATGCATAGTCGAGCGACTTGACAGATACCGAGGGTCGGCGGTGCCTCATGGCAGTGGCCAACTTGGGGTGGGATATTTCGGAACCCAGCGGTCACATGGCAAACGGGCTTTGCGACGCCATCAGAGGATGATGGTGCGAGGCAGCGCCAGAGAATCGACCAAGGCAGCAGCTCGCGACCGGGATGCCCCCGTACTGTAGCGTCGCATCTATAAAGTGGGCCACGCCCGCCCATCCCGTTCCTTAAGCCACGCGTCCACCCGGACGCAGATGGCACGCCGGCGAGATTTCCCAGGCCCGCCCCCGACTCAAGGGCGCGTGCCAACCGGCCGAGCGAAAAACGAAGTTATACTCCCGAGGATACGCGGAGGCCTCCAGCGGAGGGAGGGGGCACGAGCAAAGGCAAGAAAGAATGCGTCGGCATACCGCGAGGTCCCAGGCCAGGGGGGGAAGGCGCCGGCCGCTGGGGGGCTTATCAACTCCTGACCAAACCGTGCCGGTGAAGGACGGGCATCCGTGGTCTCGCCCCGCCCCCCTCCGACGTAACCTGGGACGGACGGTCGCGTAGGCTGGCTCTAAAACCCAACACCAGGCCGTGCAATCCATATCGAAAGTTCCGGAGGAGATGGCGCGGTCGACAGAGACGATGCGCTTGGAAGAGGGGGGGGGGAAGCGACCGTGACAGCTTGCTGTTTCCGTCGTCCTGCCTATCCGGCAGGATTGGCTCGGGTCGCAGGCTGGGTTGTTGGTGGGATGGCGGGATGGCGGGATGGCGGGTGGGACGGTGTGCGGTGACCCAAAGCGACCCGGTCCATGTGCGAGATCGAGGGCCGGAACTACTCACAAGCGTTGGCAGGGTAAGGTACAATGTAGGCACAGCCTCCCAGATGGCGGCGCATTGGCTGATCGTCATCTTCGAGAAGGACGGTCTCCGCGGCGGCCCCGGACGCCAGGGTCGCCGCGTGTAATTTCAGGACGTTGCGGGCATGAAAGAACCAAGGCCAGCCAGTCCCCGTCGCCCGCTCGATGTCCGTTGGCGCCTCATCCCCGCAAACGAGCCCTCGCGCCGCCGACGGTGGGCATGGGCGGCCTGACGAGGCCGGCGGTTTGGGGAGGATTGTATGTAGCGCGGCCGTCCCAATCACCCCCCCGGAGCTGTCCTGAAATGTACAGAGAGAGAGGTCCGAACCTATGGTTCTCCGCCCTAACGGCGAACCGTCGCCAGCCTGGCGGTAGGCGGACCAGCAAACCCAAGGACCGGCTGACAACTACTTGATTGGCGTGTATGTATGTGGGCATGCGTATAGCCCGGAAACGGGAGACCATCCATTGTCAAGGTTCGCCGGCCAGCGGGAAAACCTAGGACGGCAGCGCCTCCCCTCCCCGAAAATCTTGGCTTTTGTTTGCTCTTGTCAGCCCCGGGTCCTTGGTTTCACAGGCGGCGGCGCATGGCGTCGTCGACATCCGATTCGCCGACCGAGGCGCCGCGGGGGCCTGTTTTTAGACATTTCCTAACCCCCTACTCTCCCGTAAGATCGCCCTGTCTCTGACCTTGTCGCTTCCCGCCCTTTTCTTTCGGCCGCGAGCGTGTGTGCCCTACGCTCCCGCTCCTGCTTTTTCGCCCATGACGTGATGCCCGCTAGTGTCAGCAGCATCGCTTGGCCAGGAGACACATATAGTAGATAAATAAATAAAAAAAAAAGAGAGGCCAATTGGGGGTGGCGGTTTTGTTTTTAGAGCTTGGCCCCTCCCGGCCGTAGAGCCGCCGCCGCTGCCGCTCGTCTTACTCGCTGTCTTGGTAGCGCCGCGCGACAGGGGGAATCCAGGGAGGAAGGGCAGCGCGTGAGAAGCACGAAAATCTACTTCGAACGCGAAATGGAAAGCATTCGGATGGGCATCCCCGCTGACTGCAGAATAGGTTGGGGGTGTAGGGTGCGGGATTAAGAAAAAAGAAAAGAAAAGAGACACACCCACACTCACACCCACTCACACCACACAATGAACAAAATTTGCACAAAGTCATCACTGTAGACTACGGGTGTGCCCTGTTTTCTCGTAACCAACTACTTCTTACTGAACCGAAAAAAGAAGTGATCATCAGGGAAAGTCAACCCTACGTCGCCTTGGCATCGGCTTTGATCAGCGTTGATCATTCGGGAATGCAGGTGCAGATCAACGTTAGACTTGGAGACACCCAATTTGTCCACAGTTCCGCCGGGCTGCGGTGGAGGTATGCGTCGATGGAATTGGCAATGTCCTCCAGAGCAGTAGCAACAGCCCGTCCCGTCGCTGTTTCTACGCGCAGCTGCTGATGTCCAAACGTGACCACCGGCTTTCCCCGCGTCTGCTTCGCGGGACACGCGGTAACGAGGCCGATGGATGGGATGGCAGAGAGAGAGAGAGAGAGAAAGAGAGAGGTAGGTATGCAATCGGCGCGGATGGATCGGACAGCCAAGACATCAGAGTCGACCCCCGAGGCCCAAGAACTCCTGCACAGACGCCATGCTAACTAAGGAAAAGCCACCTTCGTCTGGGACACAAAGCGCTCGCGCTCGTCGATGATCATCATTCAATCGAGATAATCGACCGTTCTGGACGCTTGCCAGGCGGCTCATGCTTGCTCTGCTCAGTCGGGGCGGTGGAGAAGAGAAGAAGAAGACGGCGGAGAAGCGAGGGAAGGGGCTTGGCAGCAGTGGATGAAGGGCCTTCTACAAGTCCTGGGGGGTTGTATAGTACGTCGCCCAGGTCGACGCGGAGGTCGCACTGCCTCATTGCCGCGGTACGTCTGCAGCTGGCGAAATCTAGTTATAGCACAGGGAGACAGGCAACAGGAAGGATTCAGACAGCCTAATGAAAGGCAGGGAGACGGCGGGTGAACATGGGATCGGATCCCATGGGGACGAGATGCAAATACGACGCGAAAAGGGGCCTGGTGCTAGTTGAGGTGCTCCGTAAGCCCGTGTCCCAAGCGAGGGGAGGGGGGGAAAGGGATCGACCAGTCGTGGGCACCCCCATCCCTAGCGAAGCACCCACGAAGATGGGGGGGGGGGGGGGGGGGGGGGCTGGGCTGGAAGCGTGAGCTGGGCTGGGCTGCCGAGAAGCAGAGAAGCCGAAGAGTGGACGAAAAAACAGGGGACAGGATCGGGCGACGGGCGCGCCGATCGCTGCCCTGAACCTACAAGAATTAGGGTGTTTCCATCAATGTTCCGCAGCCCTGCGTCCTGCGCGCCCTGCCACGCACTTTTGGTTGGGATGAACTCTCGCGTTTCCTGGGATATGCTTAATCCATCGACCTGCCAGGTGAGTGCCGATGTGATCGACGGGATCGGGGGGGGAGAGAGGGGGAAGGTTGGGGTTCGAAAGGGCCGCCATCGCATTACAACGTCCAATGTGCCGAGTAGATTGCCGGCGGGAGGTAAAACCGTGACAGAAGGGCACGCACCAGCCGGGGAAGGGAAGTCGTGGGCGCCGAAATTGGCGGGTAGGCGCACAGCGCACACCTTTGGGGGTGGAGAGAGGCGACTACCTATGTATCGTGGCATTCATCCAGCACCTGGCATGGATGGATGGATGGAAGCAGGGACAGGCATCAATGGCAGGCCTGGCCTCTTCCTTCGCGCGCGCGTCGTCACAAACAACCTGAACCTTCCTTCCTCTGCCGCCAGGCCCTGGCTGTCGGGTTTGGCTGTCATCCGATCCGATCCGCGAGTGCGCGCGGCGCTTGCTGGCGAGTGCCGAGCATTACAGTTCTCGGCGCGCCCCCTTGCAGCGAGGCGGCCGCGAAAGCCAATGGGCAACGACGATGGGGGGGGGGGGGGGGGGGGGGGGCGGCGTGGCCCTGACGACATTTCGCCGGCGGAATGGCACCCCCGTTGCTGGCGGTATCCATGGATGTTCCATTGCTTCCAAGGGCGCCTCTCCTGCATGTTTCCTGTTTGCTCCCTCCCTCCTCCCTATCCCCCAAGCCCCCCCAAGGCCCGAGAGCCACGCAAGTGGGCAAGGAATGGGCGGACGATGTACGTTGCTCACTGCGTAAGCGTCCTGGCACTGCCGGGCGGCTGATTGGATACCGACAACCACACCGCCGAGCCTTCTCCAGGGCTCTTCCAGGGCACCCGAGGCCACAGGATAGCATCTGGCCCGTGCTATTTCAATCTCGGCCGTCGTATTGCTTCCATGCCAGGTACCAAAATGCAAGAGACGCAGCGCCATGCGCAGCGAAACCGCCGGCAGGCAGGCGAGCGAGCTGGGACTTGGAAAACCGGGGAGCCACCGGTAGCCGCTTGCGTCGTCAGCTTGGCAGAGGTCCCATTCCATGCGTCGGGTGCATTAGATACCGTACCGACCTTTTTTCTGGGCACAGCGTTGCGTTGCGTTGCGTTGCGTTCCCACTAAACCCACCCAGGGATCGAGACCCGACTTGCGTGCGCTCGCTCGCTCGCTCGCTCTTCTTCACGCCCTTTCCACAGAGCCACACACCACCCGAGGGGGCTGCCAATGGCTGGATGCACTGCCCACCCACATACGCACGCACTGCGCGGAGTGGAAGAAAACCACCACCCACACGCGCGCGACACGATACCGGAACCCCCCCCTGGGCCCTGTGGTCCATGGTCACGCCGCGCCCTCATGGCAGGTCAGCTCGCAGGAACGCGCCTCAGCGTACTCGGTGCGTGCGCCGCACGCCATACCTCAGGTTACGTACAGACCACACGACACACCCTCACCGCAGACAACCTCGCAACCACACACACCGGCTCGTTTCGAAGGCGCCGGCCAAGTCTGTCTGTCTGTCCGTCCGTCCGTCTGATATGAGGTGCGCGCGTGCTTTTGCTTTTCCCTACACAACTGCTCGTGGCCTGCCGTCTCGTCTGATGGTGGGTGACATGGCATCTCAGTCATGTTTTTGTCCAAGACCTTCCCGTCCGGGCCCCCAGTCCTGCCAATTCAGCCCAACGTCGCGAGAGACGCCACAATGCACCCCAGCGCTGCCGGTGCTATTCCCGTGGAAGGAAGGCCGGCACGCAGGCCGCGAAAAGGGCTTCAGACTGATGGACGACGGCTGCAGTAGGCTGAACACGCCCAGGCCAGGGCGCATCGCATCCGCCAGCTGGCCTAGGCCCTGGCCCTCGCCGCCCTGGACTCCTTTCACCCCATCTTGTGCCCACCCGCCTACGTTTATCGGTGCCTGTCGGCAGGAGAGCCACTCCCGGTGGAGGGCCCTGCCATGGGCGTTTGGCCACTTGGCTCCCCCCCTGGCCTTCGATCTGTGAATGGCTAGCGAATACATACCGCCGTCCAATGGACGGCTCCGGCCCCCTGGCCAATATGCAGGAACGCTGACCACCACCCTCCATCACCGGCTTACCGGCGGAGCACAAAGTGCTGTCGTACACGCGGAGCTGCACTCTCGTTCTGCATTCGCTTCGGTCTTGTTTTTTTTTTTCTCCCCTCACCTGCGCGTCGGTATCTGCCATGGCCTGGCCTGGCCTGGCCCTGCTCCCTGCCCAACCAAGCTGCCCGTTGCTATTCATACCGCAGGATCGTCGCCTCGCCTACCCCTCCCCCGGCTCTCTACCCAGTCTGCCAGCGTCCCATAGGCAGGGCGGCCAGGTGGTGCTGCTTTCCGTTACCCACTCCCCCCTTCCCAAGCGTGGCTTTGGCCCTGGTCAGTGTGAGGGTGTGTTGGTTGGTAATGTAATTCCCCTCCCATCTCCAGCCAAGACATCTCCCACTGGAGGGTGTACCGGCCCACATCTGCCGACTGATGGGGTATGGCGCTGCACTGTTCTCTCCTGGAATTCTCGCCATGGCGTCGCTGGCGCGCCCTGGCTCCAGCCCGCCCGCTTGCGAACCCGCCCGCCCGCCTCCTCCCCCCCCTTCTTCTTCCTGATCCGGTGCCAGGGGGGCTTGCCAGGTCAGGGTACCGGGGTCCTGTTCCTGGATGGTGCCTGGATCTTGGTATATTAGCGGTGGCCTCTGCTTGCCCGAATCTCCACCGGCCTCCTCCCCCCTCCCCTTGCCTCACTTACACATCGCACCACACGCCGGGCTGTGCGCCGTCCACTTTCGCTGTCTTTGTCTCCATCACTCCTTTCCAAGCCGGCTGAGCCCGTCTGTCCAATCCATTCATTAACCGAACGGTCTTTGTTTCCAACTCGACCTTCTTTCCCGTCTTTCTCACGCCAGTGGTAGATCGACTATCCTCGTCTTGTCAATCGTTTCTCCGGCATCAGCCACCCACATTCTCTTGCAACCCAGACAGAGAGTCTTCCGAGACTACACACGCTCTTTCGCTCATTTTCCGGACGACCACTCCCGCCCATCATGAGATACAGCACCACTTTGGCGGCGGCCTCCCTGGCCGCCGTGGCCTCGGCCGGCAAGGACGAGCGCACCTTCGCCGTCCTCCGCTTCGACGGTGATGGCTTCCTGACCGAGGGTCGTGTGGACCCCATCGTCAACCCCGGCGGCGTCGCCTCCCACTACCACGGTGTCATGGGAGGAAGCAACTTCGGCAAGACCGTCAAGGGCGACCAGCTCCTCGACTCCAAGTGCACCACCGCCAAGATCGCCAAGGACTTCAGCAACTACTGGGTTCCCTGGCTGTACTTCCAGGACCCGAAGAACGGTACCCTGACCAAGGTCCCCTTCTACTACATGAACGTCTACTACTTGTAAGCCAACCCCTCAATACAAGGACGCATGGCGCAATGTCCGCTGACACGACGCAGCTTCGAGCCCAGCAATGATGAGGTCGTCGCCTTCCCTCCCGGCCTGAAGATGCTCAGCGGTGACACCTACACCAGAGAGGCGCCCGCCTCCGGTGAGCTGAACCTGTTCGACAACGACAAGCCCATCCAGCCCATCCAGTGGTCTTGCCCCCGCAACAGCTACGACGTTCCCGCCTACCCCGTGAACTCCAACGGCAAGATGGCCGGCATGGCGGACCCCACCAACAAGCAGGCCGGCGCTGGTTTCCCTACCGTCAAGTGCGACGGCTTCTCCTCGCCCCTCCGCCAGGACATCCACTTCCCCTCTTGCTACAACCCCAAGGCTGGTCTCGATGACTACAAGAACAACATGGCCTGGCCCAAGATGGAGAACTGGAAGCACGTCTGCCCCGAGGGCTACGTTCACGTTCCTCACATCTTCTTCGAGGTGTACTGGAACACCCCCGCTTTCTCCGACCTCTGGGAGGAGGATGGCAAGACCCAGCCCTTCGTCCTCTCCAACGGTGATGCTACCGGCTACAGCTCCCACGGTGACTTCATCGCCGGCTGGGACAAGGAGACCCTCCAGACCATCATCGACACCTGCAACGCCGGCGACATTGGCATGGACAAGTGCCCCAACATCCCCGGTGGCCTGAACACCAACATGGACTGCAAGATTGACCCTCCCGTCCCTGAGAGCGAGGTTTCGACCAAGAACCGCCTGGCCGTGAGCAACAAGCTCCCCGGCAACAACCCCGTCACTGGCTGGGGCAAGGGTGGTGTCTCTGGCGGCTCCGTCGGCCACTCGGATGACTCGTCCGAGGAGGAGTCCGACGATAAGGTTGAGGGATCTGCCACCGTGAAGGCCGAGACCCCTGACATCAAGGCCGCTTTCATCGCCAAGGAGCCCGCCACTACCCCCGCTCCCGCCGCCCCCGCCGACAACGCCAGCCCGGCCCAGGACGGCCCCGAGGTCGAGGTCGTCGTCGAGACCGTCTGGACCTCCAAGACCGTCTACGCCGAGGCCGCGGCCACCCCCGTCGCCAAGCGCGAGGCCCACGCCCACCGCCACATGGGCCGCCACGCCCGCCGCTCCAACCGCAACTAAGCGGCGGCGCCCGCCCCTCCCCCCCACATCTTGGATTCTTATATACAAACAGCCACTGTTAGGGTAAACAGGCGCGGTGTCGGCGGTTCACGGAGACAGAGGAAATAAAGGCTTCGAAGCCGGGAGGGCGCCACGCACGCCGGGAATCGGTCCAAAAAAAAACCACTCTGGCTTTCGTGTTGGAATTCCTGAATTCGTCTGTTTTTTCACGGGGGCGCACACATGCTACGATGTCACGAACTACTACTTTTTTTTTTCGGACCAATTCCTACCAGCACACTGGATTACCCTCCCCCGCCACTGCTGGCCGGCGTTTTTTGTGGTCAACCTCTTCCCCCTTCTTCGCTTCTCTTGTATAGAACTTTGCGCTTCTATCTACCAACTCCCCCCTTTATTTTCTACCACCTTGCTTGGGCTGCGCGCCCTCGTACGCAATGCCTTGGATATCCCCCACCCGCCTTGCCAGGGCGGTTTGTTATATAGAATTCACGAAGCCCAATCTGCCTCCAATGGGCAGCAGTCGGGACTTCAATAAATCCTTTTAACTTGAAATTGCCCATGTTGCCCGTCGCCGCTGTGACTGCCCCTTCTGTCTGCTGCTTCTGTTCTCGGTGCGTTTTTGCCCATATAAATCCTTACGTGCCGTTGGAGGAATTCGACTTGCGGTTCGGAGAACACTGCTGTGGCGTTTCGTAGCATACAATGCGGTTCTCTGTAAACGATTCTTTACGTCAAGGACCAGCTTAGCTTTCAATCTAGGTCGGTTTATCCAAGCAGCTACTGCCTACGTAAGTAGTAGGCAGTAGGGTTTCATTATCTACAACTCTTATTCGTTATGTTCGCCTATCCCTATCAGTCCGCATGCCCTTACCATGGCTGCGTCTCTCTCTTGAGCCACGACAGGGTGACCTCGTTACCCTCGAAGTAACCATGCGTCTTGTTCCAGATGTCCTGGTTGTACTCGTTCAGCCACTTCTTCTCGCCTTCCGTCAACAATGCTTCATCAATCAGTTTGCGACAATAGGGGACCATGGTAACATGCTATTATCACGACACGTTAGCTCAAGGACACCCGGGGGGAACGTGAATGGCGAAGCCCTGGACCAAGCCCCAACTTTCACCTAACCGACACTCACCTCGAATCCGAGCCATGGCTTGTCGCCAAAGGCATGCTTGGTTTTGACCTCCTTGACCACAACAATGTTTTCGATACGGATACCGAAAGAGCCATCCTCGTAGAAACCAGGCTCGTTGGAGATGACGTTTCCGGCGGCGAGGGCCACCTCGGAGAATTGCACCCTAGTGCCAATGCCAATGGGGCCTTCGTGGACATTCAGGAAGGAGCCGACACCGTGACCAGTTCCATGTCGATAGTCGAGTCCTTGTTGCTGTCACGCTGTCAGTCTGAGAGACGTGGTCCACCAATCAGTCGACTTACCCAAAGATGCTGTCGTGCCAGGCTGTCCAGTGCAAATCCGGTGGTGCCCTTGGGGAAAATTGCCTGGTCCAGAGCAATGTTGCCCTTGAGCACCAACGTATATGCCTCCACCTCGGCGGCGGTGGGCTTGCCAAAGTGCAGGGTTCGGGTGGTATCGGTCGTGCCATCGCGGTACTGAGCACCCGAATCGCAGAGGTAGATGGCATTGGGATCAATGGTCGAGCACGCTCCCTTCTCGGGCTTGTAGTGGATGACGGCGGCATTGGCACCCGTCGAGGAGATGGTAGGGAAGGACAAACCGACGTAGAGGTCCTGCTTGGCGCGAAGCGACTCGAGCTTGTCCGCCGCATCGACCTCGTCCAGTGTTGCTTTCTTCTCAATCAGCTGCTGCTCAAGCCAAGCAAAGTACTCGATGAGCGCAGCTCCGTCGCGGACGTGGCAAGCCCGCATGCCTTCCAGCTCGTTTTCGTTCTTCACGGCCTTGGAATCGCCAATGGGGCTTCTCATCTCCTCCACCATTTCATCGCCGCCCAGGGCACGCTTAAGGGCCCAGGATGCTTTGTTAGAGATCAGGAATTTTCTGGACTCGGCACCCTGCTCGGTGTTCTGAGCTTTGGCTTTTTGGCCAAGTGCGGCGACCTCGTTGAAAAGGGCGTCGTATGGGCGCAGACCAACGCCATTGTCGGCGAGGTAAGTCTTGCACTGGTCGCTCAGTTTGGCCGAGTCGATGTACAGCGTGGCCTCACCGGCGGTTACGACGGCGTAGGAGAAGAAGACGGGGTTGTAGGGGATATCGTTGCCGCGGAGGTTAAACAGCCATGCGACCTCGTCCAGCATCGACACAACAAAACCGTGCGACTTCTTCTTCTCGAGTTCCTTGCGCAGTTCACTCAACTTGGCCTTGACATCCTTGCCCGAGTACTTGTTCTCCTGGAGCGTGACGGCCTCGCTGGGCCGCGGAGGCCTCTCACTGGCCCATACGCTGTCGATCAGGTTCGAATCCAGGGGGACCAGGTCCTTGCCGCCCTCCTTCTTGATGGATTCGGCCAGCTTCTTGGCGGTGCCGGCCGTCAGCAGCGTAGGGTCGACGGCGACGACCTTGCCGCCGGCTGCCTGCTCGGCACACCACTCCTGCCAAGTCAACACATCCTGCACGCCCTGCTTCAGGAGGAGCCAGTTGTCATCCAGCTGCTTGGAGGCCTGGTTGAAGTAGCGCCCGTCGGTGGCCAGGGCGGCCTTGTCGAGGGTGATGACGGCACAGCCAGCCGAGCCGGTGAAGCCCGAGATGAACTCGCGGCGCCCGTCGCAGGGGGCAATGTACTCGGACGAATGGCTATCCTCGGACGGGGCGACTTGACGGCATCAGTTAGCTGCCAAAGGGGCAGTGCGTCGTTGGCTGCCTTCTTCTTACTGTACACGTGGACGCCGTTCTCCTTCATGAGCTTGCGGAGCTCGGCGAGCCGCTTCGAGGTATCGACTCTCTCCATGTCGAGGGCCGGGATCGCATACAATCGGCGGGACGGCAGTTGGAGATGCGGGAGGGCCAGACGGCGGGCGGGCGCGGAGGGGCAGAGGAGGGAGGATCGCGGGGGTAGAGGCGCGGTGGCAAGTCGCGAGGCGCTTCTAGAGAGGAGCGAGAGAGGTCGGAGAAGTCGTTGCATTCCCCAACGACTGGCATGAAATGGGACTGGACAGAGTAGGGAGGGAGGGACTGCTGCTACGGCTGGCCTCGGCGGAGAGGTACATGGAATCCAGTTCGTCTGACCTGACCTCGCCGGAGCTTCGCCCAGGAGGGAAGGTCCAATTGAGGGAGGATGTACGTGGGGAGGCGGATCAGGACGGGCTAATCGAGCTTAGGAAGTAACTGTTAAGGTTGGAGAAGGTACATTGCAAAGCCGCGACTCTACACCCGCTGGGTAAGTACATCATCATCATCACCTATAGTACATCTATGTGCACATTAGATATCCCTTGCCATGGATCCTGGAGCCCAGCGAGCTCCAAAGCGGCCACCCCTCCTGGCTCAGGACGGGCTGTTGGATCTTGGGATGGATGTCCCGGGTCCATCAAAGGTATCCGGGGATGGTCGGCAACACCACCACAGTCAATGTAGCCCTGAAAAGTGGCTGTGTGGTCCAATCCGTGGCAAGTCTCAAACCCCCGAGGGTAGGATCCCTTGAGGACAGAGGCATAGATAACCTTTCAGTGCTCGGGGTTGTTATCGTGGAGTGAGGGGCAGCTTGCCCGAGCGGGTGCCCGTGTACGCACACAGTGAGACAGTAGGTAGACAGACACCGGATGGAGGGGCTACGGGTGCAGGCATGTGCACCGAGCTGTTTTTCCTTCCTTCCTCCCCGGGTTCTGCCTTCTGATAAAACGAGACTATTATAATTCGGAATCTCGGTGGAAATACATGTACATCATTTGCATTCTGTCCAGGGTTCTCTCGTCCAACTTCTGGCAGCTCCTACATCCTTTGGTGATGATTGTAGAATTCCGAATTGCGGATGCAGGTGGTACATAGCAGCCAGCATTGAGAGCTGGGCAGAGGTTGTGTTTGAAGAAGGCCCATGGATGGATGGATACGCGCGCATGCGGGTGCTGGTGCCCTACCAAACGTATCCCATGGGACCCTATCAAATCGGGCTACGTCTGCTACTTAGGTACCCTACCTTACCTGATTTGGTGCTGGGTAAAGCCGATTCGCTCCCTGAGGATAAGGTCCCATATGGGAGGACGCCATAGTGCCCATCCATCCAGTCTGGATGGAAGTAAGAGTCACTTAAAGTATTTTTTGCAGTGAACCTTCTGGAGTTAGGTCCCCCCCCCCCCCACTGGGCAGACAGACTTCGCATGCATCCAGATGATGTATGTACATACATTATCTAAGGTATCTATCCATCTCACCATCCGACCCTCAACTATTGACCTCATTCATGTACTCCGTTGATGCTACCTAGCCCTGCAAACAAATCGGGCCTCTCATCCTGGCTACCTACCTAACTCCACGAAATCCCATTCCCACTCAGACTGGCCCAACCCTTACGGGCCACACAGGATACCTACTATACCTCCCGCCTCGTGGCCCAGTCGCATCAGGCAGGCTCTGCTCTCCCATCCCACCTTAGACGCCACGAAAAGGACTGACCGCACTCCCTGCCCGACGCGACACCCCAGCCTATAGTGGGCAATTCGGATCGCCAGGCCAGCGCCTCCCGCGCCGCCAAGTCGGCCGCTGACTTCCATTCCGGACCTCCTCCCCCATGATAATGGACGAGGTACCTTGTCGTCATGGATCCTTTACCTCTTCCGACTACGCTGCAAGAAGTCGAGGCTGTGAGTTTTTGGCGATTCCCAAACGCATTCCGCACGAAGAGTACGCCGACGCACCGCTTTGCTCAACACTGACGATGAGAACAGCTGATCAATAAGCTGTACGAGCCCAACCCGCCCGCCACTGTCTCGCGGATCCAAGATGTTCTCCAGAGGCTGCAAAAGTCTCCCGAGGGGTGGCAGGTGGCCGAGGGCCTCCTGGCTCTGCCGTCGGACAACGTCAAGTTCTTCGGCGCCTTGACCTTCATCGTCAAGCTCAATACCGAGACCCTCGAGGATGAAGCCGCCCAAACCGCTGTTCTGCAGAAGCTGATCGACTGGCTCCTCGCCTCCTTGGAGAACGGCGCGGGCCCTATCGTGCTCAGGAAGCTCTGTTCCGCGCTCGTTACCCACTTCATCCTTTTCTCCCACCTCTGGCCCCTGTGCATCCGGCATCTCCTGTACTGCTTGGACCTCAACCGCGGTGATGCGGTAGACAGCGCCCAGGATGTTGCGCCTCCTGCCGATCAGATGATTCGGGATCTGCCGCCCCATAAGGCCATCGCTTTGGCCTGGTTTGCTACGTCCCTGGCCGAGGAGGCCGAAAAGACGGACCCCAAAACCACCAAGTACATCAGTCTCCACCAGCGACTCGCGCGGAACTCGCAGGACGTGGGGAGCGTTCTGGGCCATCTGCTGGGCGGCAGCTTGGGAACGCAGCCACAGAATGCCTCCATCAGCTGTCTGCAGGCCTGGATGACCTATGGCCAGCGCGTGCCGAACGAGCAAGTGACAGCCAGTCTCCGTCCGCTCCTGCGGCCCACCATCGAATGCCTGGCTGTGGACGACCTCTACGAGGTCACCATAGAGCTGCTCACCGACATACTGAACAACTGGCAGAATTTCTTCACCAAGAGTGACTACGAGCTGCTCTACGCGCTCTTTGACAGTGACTGGTCCCAACGCAGGTACCAGGCCTTGTTGCAAGGCGACTTTGATTTTGATTCGGTCCAGTTCGGCCTGTTCATGTTGGCTTTTGGCGATTCCCAGATAACAGTACTGATGAACAAGTCCGACGCCAGGGCGCAGCAGTTCCTGTCCGGCCTGGTCGGCTTGCTGTCGGCCAAGGGATACCCCGTTGCCGAGGACAAGATATTTGTCCCGGCGCTCGACCTTTGGGCCGCCCTCGTTGAGACCATGACGGACAATATCTTTTCCGAGCCCGACGAGCCCGTGGTTTGGGACGTGCCCCCTATGTCTTACTTGATGCAAGTCGTGTCTCACTGCTGGAGGAAGATTCAATACCCCCCACCCAGTGAATACAATGCCTGGGACTCGACGGACCGTGTCGGCTTCAGTGACGCCCGCAAGGACGTGTCAGACTTGCTTCAGTCCATGTACACGATTGCAGGGCGACCTCTAATCTCCCTCTTCGTTGACCTGACGTTACAAGCCCTTTCGAGCACTGCGTGGGCCGAGCTGGAGGCTGCGGCTTATTGTCTGGGCTCGTTGTCCGACTGCGTGTCGGATGATACGGACTGCGACGGTATCCTGTCCAAGATTTTCGGGTCCCAGCTGTTCGATCTCCTTCGGCAGGGCCAGTCGGTTGTCCCAGTCCGGGCGAGACAAACCTGCCTGTCTCTAATCGAGCGTTACTCGGATTATTTTGCGCGCCATGCCGAGTTCTTGCCGGCGGCGCTGAATCTCCTATTCAGCGCCGTGAGTGCTTTGCCACTGGCAAGCTCCTCTTCCAAGTCAATACTCAGGCTATGTACCTCTTGTCGGTCTCTGTTGACCTCGGAAGTAGAGGCATTTCTCAATCAGTACGAATCTCTACGGGAGAACGTGCTTGACTCTTTGGCGGAGGAAAGGGTAGTTACTGCGATTGCTTCCATCGTTCAAGCCGTTACCGAGGAGACGCGCCGCTTCGATGCCTTCCGTCGTCTGTTGGTGTTGATAGGGACCGATGTGGAGAGATGCCTTGAGCTGAAAGCCTTCGACGGCGTGTTGACTCCTGACGATGCCCGAGTCGCACGTGCGTTTGACGCGGCGCAGCTCCCAACGACCCCCATGCCATCGTCGGAAGTCGCTGCCCAGGTGGCTATCAGGGCCCTCCGTTGTCTCCTCGGTACGGCTAAGGGCTTGCAATCTCCCTCGGAATCGCCTGTGGACCTTGATGCCGACGAGAACACCACGACTGCGGCGACGACGCCCAACCTGGAGCAGGCACAGAGGGAAATAATCGCCATGCTCATTCGTATGAAGGACACGTTCTCAGAGAACAGCGAGGCACTGGTGAGCGTCTCCGAGCAGCCGCAATGCTCTACAGTCAGCTGACCAAGTGCACAGGGCGTCATTTGCAGCATTATACGAGCTGGTTTCTCTGAGTCGGAGCCGGGCCCTTTTGTCTTCCCGCCGCAGATGGTAATCGACTTCCTCACTAGCGCTTGGTATAACCGCGTGGCTGCGGCGGTGAATACGGCGTGTGCTTTCGTCAGCTCCATCCAGAACGGAGCCAGCAAAGGCGAGATGCCTCAGGTTCTTGGGCGACTCCTTCCGTGGATTATCGACATCCTCGGTCAGCTGCAAGGTGGGTCTGACTGCTTCTGACATGCTGAGAGACCGCCGAGACTGACATGCTCTCAGAGCCTGAGAATGACCCCGAGCTCGCCCAGTATGGGATCGAATTTCTTCAAAAGGCCATGACCAAGCGGCCGGATGTATTCATGCAACTACAGCCTACCAGCTCCCTGGAGTTCGTCTTCATGTTCTCGATTAAGATGCTGAACGGCAGCGAGCCCCTGCCCAAAGCTGCGGCTGCCGACTTCTGGGTAGGCTTGATCCCGCGCAGTTTCGGTTTTGGAAGCGAGGCTGACGCTGGGACAGACCAATTTCATGACGCTCAAGGCGGACGACGAGGCGACCCAAGCCACCATAGAAAGCGCCATGAGCCACCTCGGCCCCATCGTGGCCCAGTCCCTCATGCACAACATCGGCGGCAAAGCAGCGCGCAGCGACCTCGATAAGCTCAGCGACCCGCTGAAGAAGCTGGTGGTTCAACACGTCCACTCCCGCCACTGGCTGGAATCCGCCCTGGACGACAACTCGTTCCCCAGCGATAAGGTGTCCTCCGCCGACAAAGCACTGTTTCTCAAGAAGATTACAAGGTAGGTAGGATGGTGATTTCCGCTCCCGCTTCCCCTCTCTTTCTTTCTCCTTCTTTTCCCCCCCCCCCCCGGTCTCCGGACACTCCAACACGGCGACGGGACTCGGCTGATCCTCCTCCCCCCCTTTTCTACCTTTTTAGCCTCCGCGGATCCAGAGCGACGAATCAGGTCGTCAAGGAATTTTGGTTGGCGTGCCGGGGATCGAATTTCGCCTACGCATCCTGAGCGAGTACGCCCCCCCCCCCCCCCCCGGCCCCTGTAGGGTTTGGGTGCGTGTGCATACGACAGTTGGAATAGCCCGGCCCAAAGGAGCGTATGCCAATGTGCGCCTCGAACCAAAGACCGACCCTGGTCAGACCCGCCCGGCGCGCGGGGGGGGGGACGAAGGGAATCGTGTCTATTTTTTGCGTGTGTCCTCCTTACCTCCCGCCTGGGGCTCGTATGAGGAAGCACTGCAAAAACGGAAACATCCGCGTCTGTCTTGATACCCATTTTAGGGGCGACTAGGCGATATTACTGTCTGGAAGGGGCCAGGATAACAATCAATAACCCATGTAGGATCCATTCTTACACGAGACTGAAAAGGAACCATGTCGACATCGACGGATTTCTTGACTTGACCAAACCTGCAAACTGCCCGTGATCATATATACAGAGCGCTCGTATCTCATTGAATTCTATCCGTAATCATGAATGCATTCCCATCGTCACCAGTTACGAAAACACGTATGCCGTGCAACAAAGCCGGGAAAAAAAAAAAAAAAACACAAAAGTTCCGCCAACACCATTCGTGGCCAGTCTGGGGCCTTCTGCTTCTCGGCAGAGTCACGGGGGTATCATATGGTGTTTGCTCGTTTCTTTCCGTCCTCTCTCCCGTGTTCATCCAGTCCCACGCTCGCCATGGCGGACGAAACAACGGCGGCGGGATGAACCAGATCCTAAGTACCTTGCTTTCCGTTATCCAGCGCCGTACCCTATACGTGGTCTCGGACGGCACGGCCCTCTTCCAGGCTGGGTGCACCGCGAAACTCGTCGTCGCGCGCCTCGACGGGCGGGGGGTCCCCGCGGGGCAGCGGCCAGGTGCTGCGCCACGAGCGCCCGGCGCCGCTGCTCCGCCGGCTGCTGGGCGACGAGGAGCAAACGCTGGGCGGCGGGCGCGCGACCAGGGGGTTCAGGGCTATGACGTGGGGCGACAGGACGGTCGGCGTCGTGGGCGACCGCAGGGCCTCTTCTTCCTCGCACGAGACGACGGGGGCCGGCTTGCTTGCGCGCCGGCGCGCCGCCGTGGACGCCGAGTCGGCGGTGCCGGCGGTGCTCGAGGACTTGTGGGGGTGGCGCCGCGAGGAGTCGAACTTGCCCGGCAGGTAGGTCACGAAGAAGGGCTTGGTGGCCGGGACCGAGGCGCATATGATGCCGACGTAGAGCTCGGTGGCGCTGCTGACCACGACGGACCAGGCGTGCCACGTCATGTCGTAGTCCACCGTCATGACCCAGGTGATGTAGGTGCGGATGACGCCGGCGGCACAGGCCAGGAAGCCGAAGCTGAAGAGCACGATGACGATGGCGCGCTGCTTCCGGGGCAGCTGCAGGCCCATCACCGTCGTGATGGGCAGAGATACGACAAGGAAGTCGGTCGCCGTGTTGATCGACCCGGCGGCCAGCAGGTGCGCGGCTTCGTTGATGCAGTGCCGTGGCGAGGCAAAGATGTTCCAGAAGTCGGACAATGGCCTGAGAAGCAAGGTTAGAACGGAAAAAAAAAAAAAAACGAAGACATGGAACAACTAGGGTAGGAGGTTCTTACCGACACTGGAGGAAAAGGGCGATACAGAACAGGATACTTTGAAATGCGATGAGGCCAGCGAGCGCACGCACAAAGATTCTCATGCGGCGGCGACTCGGCCCCAGGAGCCGGTAGAATGTCGCCAGGATGGAGAGCTTGGTGAAACATGACGCGAAATTGAACATATTATAGGTCACAAGGCTGTTGATCCAGTCAGTGACCCCGGGTTTCCACACGGACCGGTGTCGGGCCCGGGAGACAAGACGACGAACCTCATTTTCAAGCCTGGCTCGAATAACGCGGGCGGCACATCCCATATCCGAGTGCCCCAGCCATATTTGAACTGGGCTATGGTCGAAGAGATGGCGAAACCAAGGGCGGGGAACTGGCGATAGATGACTGTCAGCGCCGGAGGCCCCATTGCCAAGACCAGGGGACGATCAACGTACGAAGGCCGCGACGATCAGGATGTCGTCGAGCCCGAAGCCCTTGGTAATCCTCTTTCGCGTGTAGAGACGGATCACCAGGATCAGTATCGCGAGCGAGGTCAAGGAGATGACGATGGCATGGCCGGCTGGGCCGTGTGTCTCGGGGTTGTCGTAGTCGGGCGTGGGCCACGACAAGATGACCTCAATGGAGGGCATCTGCATTGTGGAAACGGTTGGTCCAGACAACCAGACTCGATGACGCTCGGTTTCGAAATCGAGAGGCTCCTGGGACGGAGGCCATGGCCCCCAAGACATTTATGTAGTACAAGCCTCGCATGCCGGTGCCGGTCTTGCTGTTCTTTCGTTTTTCTCGCTTGTCAACGAGGTGATGGCCTGGGGGGCTGCCCAGCAACTATTTGCTTCTCGCCGTCACCTCTGTGCGGCAAAGTCTTCCAGCCGACGAAAAGCAACGATTTCTGTCATATCACGGTGCATGATGGTACCGAAAATGACAGAAGACAGGCCTGGCACGCCTGGCACGCCTGGCACGCCTGGGCAGTCAGGTATGGAGTTGGAGGGATCTGGGTTATCTGCGGGTGTCGATCCAATATTGTATCGTGCATATGCAGCAGATGTGGCGCTCACATCCTCGCCGGGATCTTTACCCACCTCCCATGCAAGGCACTGCTGATGGATAGCAAGTCTCGGCGCTGAACGGGGGAGGCCCGACAAGGCCCGCAGGCTTCCATGGGGGGGACTGATTCCCTAAGACTTCCATGCATTGCCGGGCGGATGACGAAAGAATCCGGGACGGTTTCGGAGGGGGAGGGGGCGGGGGTTGTTTCGCGCCGACTACCTCCCCGTCCGCTAAGCGGAGACGCAGTGTGTCGTGTATAATATTCCGTGCCCATTATTTATCTGCGGAAAATGGACCCGGGGGCCACGGTAACGTGGAGGGTACGGCACTTGGGCAACTGGTCGGCCGGTATGCAGGATCCTGTCGACAGCCGCACTACCCCTGCTCTCACAAGATAGTAAGTGCTTGTGCCACCCGCCACGAACTGGGCACCTACTTGTGCTAACCGTCCTCGAGAAACAGCCGTCCCGAATCCCATAGCATGGCGGCGGCCAAGTTTCCTCTGGTGAGAGGCCCGTTCGCCATCCCGCTTGTTTCACCACTGGCCGCCACAGCGGCACGTTGGCCGAAGGGCTCTCTTCCCCGTGTAACGGGAGAGGAATCGTGGTGAACGACTGCCCATGGCCGCAAAAAAAAACGGTCGAGTCTCGCTTCGGGAGGGGGGTGGAACCCGCGCAGTGGATCATGATCGATGTCTGCTCTTTCCCGGGGACCCGGTTCTCGCGACGTTGCCCGCATAGAGGAAGACCTGAGCCGTGTGTGGTGGTGATGGTGGTGGAGGAGGAGTTGGAGGAGTTGGTTGTTGATCCCGCCGTGTTAGTCGGCATATGATACAGACCCTCCCAGATCCATCATCGCAATCGCGCCCGTCGTGCCTGCTTCGTCCGCCCGCATACAGATTGGCCACGGATGGCCACTGCCCCGTCTGGATGCAAGCAAGCGATGATGAACACAGCCCGGTACAAATGCCAGAAAGTCACGCAAAAAGAAAAGAAAAAGCAAATACCTTGCTCCATCGGACGCCGTCGTTGGGGTGGGTTATCTGTCATCCAACCCCGGAACGAACCCGACTGATCATATCCATTCGTGCTGAGAAGGGCGACGGGGCTGTGGGATGCATCGTATGTACGCGTGTTAGTGCCCAGCACTCCACTCCCTCTTCTTCTTCCCTCTTCATCACCATCTCTTCTTCTCTCCTCCCGACACGATGTGACGCCGTGACGACGACGACGCCGACCACCTCTCTCACCCACCACTCGCCCCTCGGGGTGAAACCGGCTCGCGAATGATGGGGGCGCCGGCTCGACGCGGGATTCCGACCTGTCGATTTCGCGGGGCCCAGGCCGTCCTTCTCAGTGGATGGGCCGTGATCCCCGGCAGGAGCGCCAAAAGGCCAACCAGCCAAGGGCGTGCTGGTGGGCGTGTTTCCTGGGGCAAAAGCAAAAAAAGAACAAGAAGAAAACCCCTCCCTCCCCTTCCCCCCCACCAGGCCCTGCCGGAACGGGATCTAGACGGCTTGAGGGCGGGGGAACCGACCACAGCTGCCGTCGCGCATTGTGAACGCAACTGCCCCCTCCCCCTGTAACCGGTCGAGATTCGCGACACGGCAGATCCGGGGCCAAGACAAGTCACTTTGGATTTCCAGACAGGCCGGGGTTACCTCGCTTCGAGGCCGAGTCTTCCCGTGCCCCGTTCCCCCCAAATACTGTCTGCTCGACCAGATCGACTTTCATCATGTGATGCCAAAAAGGCATCGGGCCTCTGGAGCCTACGGCACCATGTAACTGCGACCGTTGGACACGCTCTGGCCGGTTCGCGGGAGCCCGTAGCAGGGTTTCCCGTGTATGGCGACGGACGCACTAAATACTTACCTAGGTTGCGCGATCGCCAATTTGTCTGTGCTCGGGGCCAGTACCAATATACTTTTACCGTGGATCCCTTCCGAGACAACTTGTACACCGGCTTTCCACAATCACGACCCCAGCGTCAAGACCTGCGGCCGTCAAGGCATGATGATTAAATTCCAGCGACGCTGACAAACATGGCAACTGCGCCGCACCAACCCCGGGTCTCCCAATTACCCAACACCAACAGAACCCCCCCTCGAGGTAACAAGCCCTCCAAACGCCCCAGAAACACTGTTCGTGTGGCCCCTTGCCTTTTGATGTCGTCGCCCTATGTGTCATACCCCCCCATAACCAGCAAGACGCCTGCAACCTGTACCATGCCCCAGAAGAACCCCCCAGCAAAGAGCGTGAGCGACCTGAGCGAGAACCCGCCCAGCCATATATGTAGTAGTGCAACGCCGAGATCATAGACAGGAAGAGAAAAGGAAGGCAAGGTCTCAGGCGCGGCTGTAGCCGCCGCCCCTGACCCCACCCCTCTTGGGGCTGCTGGAACCGCGGGATCCGCTGGAACCGCCGGAGCCGCTGGGGCTGGCCTGCTGGCCACCAATCTTGCCCAGAAGGGGGTCGCCTTTCTGCACGCTGCCGGGCTTGCCCTTGATGCCGTTGTCGAGGTGAGTCGTGACCTTGCCGTACTTGGGGTACCGATCGCCGACACGGGCGTTGGGCGGCGGAGGCGTGACGTCCTGGTCCGTGAGAACGATCTTGAGGCTGGGAACTTCCTCGATCTTGATCTCGAGGCCGTTGACGTCGGCCAGGCGCCACTGCAGTTGCTTTTGCAGGTACGGCGTCGTTTGGTCGGGCTGCAGGTTCTCGATGGTACCGTCGTCGACGGCCTCGAGGATGGAGCGCGTCAGCGGGATGCGCCCGTAGATCTTGAGGTCGTCGGGCACGTTGGTGCCGTTCTGCGGCCGGAGGCACGGGTACGACGCCACCAGGTTGGCATCGCCCAACCAATCGGCCGGCGCACCCTGGGGCGGCCCCATGAAGAAGTACACTGTGTACGAGTTGTCGCGCGCGAACTTGTTGACCTCGATGTTCAGTGCCCACTGCTTGTACTTTCCGTTCACCATGCCTTTGCTCGGGTCCAGCGGCGGCACGACACCCCCGGGCGCCGGAGGCCCGCGCTTGCCGCCCCGGTTCTGGCGCTTGCTCAAGAGATTGTTCGGATCGTACAGGGCCTGGATTGCCGCTCGTACGTCGGCCGAGTTCTGTGCCGCGGACTTGCCCCACGACCGAATCTCGGGGTACGTGTAGCCCAGTTTGGTGATATCACGGACATCGTTGGACGTGTACAGGGGCCCGTTCGCGCCCCGGGAGAAGGGGTACAGGGGAGTTGTGCTTGTCTGGACGGTACCGGCGGCAATCGAGTACGTCCCTGAATTCTCTTGTTGGTTAATCTGCCACGACTCGTAATGAATGGCCTGCCAGATGGCAATGAGCCTGTCCACGTTGGTGTGGTGCAAAAAGAAGATGGGATCGAAGCCGGAATAGTCGAGGTACGTCATATGGCCCCCGTTGCCGCCGATCACGTTGTGCACAGTTCCGTGAGGGTTCTCGATGGATCCATAGCCCTCCTGTGTGCCGGGATACCCGTTGTTGGAGAACTCGGCATAGTTGTTCGTCTGCGTCAGTATCAGGTAGGTGGTGTCGTGCAGATAGCCAGCGTTGCTCTGAAGCGCGCGGTTGACGGCGTTGTGGTTCGAGACCCCGTTGCTGTTAGGCGTCCGGCAGGTCGACGCGAACTTCTGGGGGGCCGAAGTACCCGGGAAGTCGGACGTGCGGGGCCCGCCGGGACCCCGTGGCGCGAACGTGTACTGGTAGAGCGGGTTTTTCATCGTGACGCGGCCGTTCGGGCCTGTCACCGTGATATCGGTCTGCGTAACGATGGGCGGAAGCGCGGCCTTGGCCACCCAGTCCCAGTAGGGGAACCGCAGCGAGGCGGCGGCGCTGACATACTGCGACCGCGTAGCCGCCGGGTAGGCCGTGGCACGTTTCTGCGCGCACTGCCAGATGTTTTGCTGCGGCTAGTCAGCCCGTGGACAGCGTCGGACGAAACGGCGACGGCACTTACTTCGAGCAGCAGGAGATAGGGGCGGTGCCACGTGGGGAACAGGACACTTGAATGGGGGCAGAACCCCATGGCGTGATCTCCTGGTGCCAACTTGCTATTATCCCACGTGAGGTAGGGCCGGCCGTGGATTCCTGCTCCCGAGGTAAGCCCAAGACATTCATGGTAACAGCGAGAGTGAGGCCAATTCGTGGAGGCCAACGTACCAGCGATCTGATACCAGGAGTCGATCTGGTTTTGAGGTCTGGCTTGGATGTCGGCCACACACAGGATGAACAGATCCCATGCCGGGCCACCCTTACTGGCAAACCCATTGATCTCGAGTCTGTCAGGCCGGCTGCCACTCTGGGCATTCACACCGCCCGAGTTGCTGGTGATGGCGTAGGCCGCATTAACATTGGTGGCTAAGAGGCCGGTAAGGGCCAAAACTGGAAGAAGAATCATGGTGGGAACGAATGGACGGAGTCAAGCTGGCGACCAAGACACAATGGCGATGGTTGAGAGACAGCAGGAATGGCAGGTGGGGGACCAGACATAATATAGCCCAACGGCGGCACACGACCGAAGCTGTTGTCATTCGGCTATAATAAGAAGCACAGGACACCATCGCAACACCCACACCCGAACCCAAAGCTAGGGGCCGCGCCTCAACGTACGCCAGAGGGAATTGGTGCCAGGGAGTGTGGTTCACGGGGTCAGCTCTACGCCACGAGGGCGAGATGGCACGACCCTTGGATCTGACGGCTTCGGTCCAAGAGATGCTTAGGACGGAGCCTTGCAGTAGTTTTCGCCACCGGGGCCATCACGAAAAGAAATCAGGGAAGCCGGGCCACGGACTATACGAGCGTCGCGTCGATCCTGCGGGACATGGGAAGAAGGGGTGGCGGCCGGAGGCTGAACAAGTCCCAGCAGCGTGGGCCGGCTCCGGCTAGCCGGACGACTGAGCGCATGGCTGGATGATGGGCCAGCGCGGGACCATGCGAACATCGAGGGTAGTTGCCTGCGGCGGTGGGCGCGAATTGGGATGACACGAAGGCGGGAATGGAGTGATGGGATGCGCGAGGATGGGTTGAGTTGAGCTGGCGGGTTGGGGCCAGGGGAAGATGCTTGGCGCTGATCCAGGAGGGTGGTCGAGCACCTCTTTGAGTTGGTACCAGATCCTTCGGAGGGTGGTCGTGCGGAGCCGCCCAACGCCGCCTTAATTTCTTTTGCCTCCATGATTCTGGCGAACGGTCGCGCTGCGGCTGGTGGTCCCTGTTAGGTGCGCCCGCGCTGACAAAAATGCTTGGCCTGGGTCTTGTTTCGCCGTTGCGGCAACGTTTCCGCCCCCCAACGGCGGAGCGCGCCCGGCGCCTTGGTAAACGGTCTGGCAAGCGTGACCAATTTCCACCAAACATGGCTTCTCGCCTGTCCGTATCAAGTCAGCGAAAATTATCTATACTTAGACAATCGGCCGGCTTTGTCCTCTCTCGGAGGCCTGCACGAGGCACGACAAAGGCGTCCGACGGCGCCCTAAACAGCATTACTGCAGGAGCTGAGGGTCGACGGCCCTGGCACTCCCGATTCCCTCGCTCAGCATCCTCGGGTCATCATAGCGGAACCGCCTGCCAGACAGTTTCACCGCGGGAGTATGCGCGCCGCCGGCCCCACTTCTCGCGGCAGGATGCAGATGAGCCGAATGCCCTGCATGGAGAGGAGGGGGGCGTCGGTGGTGAGTGCGGTGATGGCATAGGTAATGATAGGGGTATCGATGTTCATTCTAGTCAGCCCGTGCTGGATGCCGCAGGTAGGCCGCCGTCGTCGTTCAGCCCTCGCTTTCGAAGGCATCGTTCAGGTATCTGACGAAGCTATCGCGTATACTGGCGGGTCCTGAAAGATTGCCGACGCCTTCCAGCCCGATGCCTCCCCTGTTGAGTCCCATGTAGGCGCGGCGCATCCTCTGCAGCTGGGGCAGTCCGACCTTCTTCCCGGCCGGCAGCACGACAACGAGCATCTCGCCCCCCTGCACACCAGGGTCCTTGGGGACCGAGATGTCGTCGCCGCCTTCCTCCGACTGCCGCTCGAGGATGCGTTTTACGATGTCCTGTGTCTCCTTGTCCAGGACATAGAGGTAGTCTCCGCCCACCTCGCGGCTCCGTTGGACTGTGGCCTGGTTCGGTTTGATGAGCTTGCGCCCGCCGCCCGCCACGGCGTCCCACAAGCTGTCGAATATCTGCTTGGCTTGTGCCTCGTCGTCCTCCCATATAATAGGGAACAGTGGGCTGTCCCACCGCGTCATGGGGTTCGGCTCTTCGTAACGAAAGATCAAATTCTCCCAGTTGCCAGGCGCGTAGGGCGCTTCCTCCTCGTCTGCCGCCGAGCTCGTTGGCACTGGGGTTTCCGGGGCCGAAGCTTCCGCATGCTGTTTCCGCAATCGCTCCTCGTTGACCTCCTGCGACTTGGCCTTGGAGCACCCGATCTGCAGGATGCAGCTGGGCGTGTGCATCGCCTTGGACTCGCAATGGAGCTGGTAGCGCCAACCCTTGATGTAGTTCAGACCGTCCAGAATGACGATATCCCTATCCGACAGCACGCGCTTGACAGCGGCGTAGATGGTGGCCCTTGCATCCTTTTCCGAAGCATTGGCGGATCGGGTATGCGCGGGCAGGGCTGAGAGATCGTACACAGAACGCGAGATGGAGAGGGTCTGGTCGGAAATCAGGTGTAGCCGGTACTTGGGGGTGGCACCAGCGGGCGTCTGCTGCTGAATGCGGTCCTGGAGGTAGGCATGGAGCTGTTTCGCTCGCGTGGTCTTGCCCGAGGCCGGGAAGCCCGTCACAATGATGAGCTGCGTAGGGTCAGTGGCTGGCTACATCCAAGGCGTTTGCGCAACGCCGGGGGGGCGCTTGTGTTCGGCGCCGGCCAGAAAACGCACCGGCATTCCGTGCGACTACAGCAGGCGGTGGCCTAGCCGGGTAGGGATGCAGGTGTAGTCGTCGCCGGGGCTGTGTTGTTGTTGGCGAGGTATCGGGGCTGAGGCTCAGCGCGCGCGCGCATGGACGAGAGATGCAAGTGGGATTTGATGGTGGGATGGTGGGATGGTGGATCAATGGATGTCGTTGGAACTGGAGAATCCATCTGAAGTTCTGCCCCACCTCCCATACCATTGGATAGGGTACCTCAGCTGCTCTTGCCTTCAGGTTCCGCCCATCCCCATCACAGCCCTCACTCACATACGAAGTAGATGGATGGATCGGAACCTGGAGGTACATCATCCATCTACCTAATGCATGCCCAAACCTTGGGTAAATCAAGTGTAGAAGTAAGTACATATGTTGTACATACTACCGACAGGTAACTCAGCAGTACTTCAACATAACATCCATCATAGAGGAAGAAGTTGGTAAGAAGCGACATGGGCTGGATTGGCGCATGATGGACCGACCTGCTTCCCATTCTGCTTCTCGCCAGCAAAAGCGGCGTGCATTTTCAAGCCCGCCAGCCCCTTGACCCCAAACGCCAAGCGAACTACTTGAGCATCCAGCAACAGTATGGATGCTGGACGAGCTGGAGAGGAGAGAGGCAGAGAGAGGTCCAGGTCTTCCCCCCCCCCCCTTCTTCCTCTCCCCACTCTCTTGATATCCCATACGACATAACGACGGATCGCGCCGATGTAGATCCCCCTCCTCCCCCTCCCAGCCGGCCCGGGACGTGACATCCGGAGAAGTCGACATGTTTGACCCCTGCAGCTGTCGCGCGGGGGGGGGCTTCCATCGCCATCGTCCCGCGCCAGCGCCAGCACCAACCAACCCACCCCCGACGGCAGCACCGGTGCGTGCGCGGTGTGTAGGCCGGCAGCGCACTATTCGTGACAGCTGTTCCCTCTTTGCCCTATTCGCGTGTGGTGTACCGGCTGACAGACCCCCGAATACGATTACTCTCGCTGTGCAACCATAGTTCCATTTTTAGAAACGGAATGACTAGTAAATACGCAGATAACTTACGGAACCCTCCCTCCCCCCAAAGCAAGGCCCGAATATTAGTATATCCTTAGCCCCTTGATGGATGGCTGACGCCATATGACCATTTACCGGCAGCACGCTCGCGCTGTTTTCTTGGTGAGTGGGCCGGCTGTGCCTTGTGGCGCTTCGGTCCCTGGCGAACTGGCAGGGTATTGTTCCTCGGTGAATCCAGTTCAATACGTAGCACCGGCGGGAAAGGGTCGTCTCTTGCTGGTAAGATGGCAAGCCTTCCCATCCGTCCAGGTGGGTTGCAGAAGAAATGACTCAACTAAAAGGAAAACTGGCTTACACGCTACATAGAAACACCCTTTAGTTGGGTCATTTTTTGTGCAACCCACCTGCCGTCCACCGGAACACCTCCACGGACTTCCCCGTGCCTATCTGCCACGGGACATGGGTTTCTCGGGGCCTTCTAGCTATCCCGGCTTCGCAGTCTTTACACAACAGAAGATGTGGGCTCCCCGGCCCTCGGCCGGGAGCTTTGGGTCGAGCTACCTGTACGAGTGTGTTGCCGGAATGGCTGACGGGCCTCGCCCTCATCGCCACCCTCATTGCACCTGAGGCGGTTCCCTAGGATATGGGCGACCGCGCTTCAACGTGGAGGCTGTTATTACCAGAGTGGCTGCTAGGCAGGACATGATACAGTATTATATGGGATCCAAACGCCCACTCGGAACCACTATACCCGAGGACCCCCGACTGGAACACCCACATTTTGTGCTCCTCCATCCTCGCCTCGGTAGACGAACTAGCAGCAGAGACACGATATTTCACTCCAAGACTTCACCTTCCAAGCTCTATGGAGGTGAGCAGTAGTGAAGCTTTCCCAATTGCACAACAGCGTCATGGTTACCACTCGAAAGGGTCTGTTAGGAATTCTTGGTAACACTAAACTGATAGGAGTATTCCAGCGAGTTGCCCATTTCCACAATCCCGCACAACTAGACGTCAGGAAATGCCAATGTGTTTAGGAAAGAACACTCGGTACGAATGAAACCCCCAAAATACAGAATGGAACGTCTTCGCACCAACCCACCCCCCCTTTCCCCCTTAGACAAGTCATCGCGCGAATCGGTAACCCGAGTCGAATGGAGTCGGGTGCGGGTGACGAAGAGGCTCGCCGCGACGCGGGCTATGTTCGCCCGTCCGCACCTGGCGGTGGAGTGTGTGACGGATATCGACGTGGCGGTGGTAATGGCGGTCATTGTCGTCTCGGTCGTACCCGTGGCGGCCTTCGCGGGGCCGGGCGCGGGCCGGCTGCGTCTCGAACCGGTCGCCGTCTTCCGAGAACGCGTGGTACCGCGGACGACGCTCGCCTCCGCGGTGCGGGGAGCCGCCGCCGCCGCCGCCGCCGCCGCCGATGCGCCGGTGGTCGCGGGGTCGCCCGCGGGGCATCTCGATACCCTCCGAGGAGTCGCCCAGGGACAGCCGGTCAAAGTCGATGGGGTCGTCGTCGGGGTAGGGCAGCAGAGCGCGGGGCCTCCGGCCCTCGAGCCCGCGAACGTGCCGCACGCGCGACCGGGGCAGCGGCTCGGGCCGGGACTCGCGTTCCCACTGCTCCAGGGCCCGGGCGTGATCTCTCTCGTCCCGGCGCCCGGCCAGATAGTTCACGTCTCCGATCCTGGCCATAGTACTGGCCAACGGCCGAGGAGTGGTGAGCGGCGATATGCCGACGACTTGGTCGCGGCGCGGATGGAAAGGCGCGCTGTCGGCGATGTAGTGCTTCTCGTGTCGGGAGTGCTGCCGCGGGAACCCAGCGCCCCAAACCCGGCCATTTTCCTGGGCCCAGTACCTGTTGCGGCTCCGGCTTCGACCCCTTGATTGTTTGGATGAGGCCGAGAAAGTCGATTCGCCCCACGAGCTCCGGGAAGAGCTCGAAGTCCCCGAGCCGTCGTCTGACAGGCCAGAGCTGCTGGAGCTGCTACTCGACGAGTGCTTTGAGTGTGGCCCCTTGATCTGCGGCTTCGCCTTCCCATTCGGAGGCTTGTTTATGGGAGCATTTGGGAGAAGTTTCCCACGTGGCCCATTGTTTACAAAGCCCCCTGGTGGTGCACCACCGCCGGGCATGCCACCACCACCGGAACCACCGGGACCACCGTGGAGGCCAGGAGGACCAGGCATAACTGGCGGTTTCATGGGCGGGCCTGGTTGGGGCGCTGCTGGCGCATGTGTCTGTGCGCCGCTGGGGTATATCGCCCCCTGAGCATTCTTCCTGCTCTGATAGAGAGCGTTGATATCTCGTTCAGGTCGCGGGATCCGCTTGAAGTAGGCGGTGACGGAGATGCGCTCCCAGTACCGCTTTTTGTGCGACGAGTGCTTCTTCCGGCTCCTGCACGATTTCGTCTTCTTGTCGATGGGGATCGTGGCTCGTTTCCGGGCAACCTCCCGGGGCACTCGCACGAGCTGGTGGTCCAGCTGAGCCAGCACCCACTGGTAGTTGGCGGGGTCGTGCTCATTCTTGATGAGCTCCTGGAGAGCCTTGTCGAGCTGGAGCTGCAGAGCGACGGTCCACGTCTTTCTCTTCTCCTCGACGCAGCACTCCTTGTCCAGACGACGAACCTGCCTGGCCATGTCCCTCTGGGAGAGGTCACGGACTTGGGTGCGCATGGCGCGATCCCAGCTGCCATAGGCGGTCTCGTCGTCCTCCAATTCGTGGCGGTTGCTGCACTTGTGGAACCGATAGGCATAGTAATCAGTGCATTTCGCTTCCAGTGTGTTGTGGTACAGGTAAACAGGATCTTTGGTGAGGTCGGAAATCTCGGCGAACGGCCGGTTCCAGCGAATGTCGACCGGGATGCCGCCCTTATCCGGAGGCGGTGGCGGGCCCGGCGGTGCTGGAGGCGGCGGCGGGACACCGTGATGCCCACCACCTCCTCCCCGGCCAGCCCCCGTCAGATTGATGAAAGCTGGCTGTGCCATACTGGGCCAACAGGCAACACACCTGGCAGAAAATGGAGAAAGAGAATCTGCCCGTCTGACCTCTGGCAGGAAGGCAGCTGATGACTGCCACGAGGACGTGGGGGTAGGGTAGGAAGAGGATGTGTCGTTCCAAGCCGGGGCGATAGATAACTGACACGTTATTACACTTTGTGTAGTTAGGAAGGAATCTGGCACGGCAGGCTGTTCAACCTCTCAAGAGAGGTGGGAAAGCCGTGGTATATACGAGTCCCGGGCTCACCGGTAAGGTCAAGCTGAGCCTCGCCAACGAGGAAGGGGGAGGGCCCTCCATGGCACGTAGGGCCCACGAACTAAACAATCCTCGCAGCACCATGATCCACGGAACTCCAGTACGGCAGAGAAATGCAGTCAAGGACGCACGGCGTGGTACGACAGGCGATACCTTGGTACAGAGGGGGGGTAGCATCCATGTTCCGCGGGTGGCTCGGCATCGAAAGGTGTTCTAGCCGAGTCTGCATATTGGAATTCTCTGTCTGCCTCTGGTCGCCGCGTCGATCGCCCCGTGGCCGTGGTGGATTTGGGTGGACGACGCGCTGGACATAACGCGTCTGGGAGCCTTCTTGTGATACGGCATGCAGGACAGGCGGGTTGTCCAACGAGGGCGCAGCGAAAACCAGCATGCCTGAGTTTTGGTGTGTGACACGGCTGTTGGTCCCCAAGGCAGCCAAGCCCCCGGGGCGCCGGCATGGGGGCCCTCTCTGGACAGTCCGGCTCTCCAACCGGCCGTTTGCGGTTGTTCGCGCAACGTTCCCCCCCTCCCCCAGGCAACGGCACGCGAACCGGTGTTGGTTCCCAGTCTCGCAGACGTTCTGGCCGGTATACTCATCCGGAGGCTGCCGGCCACGTACTGATCTGTACACGGCCGAACCCCAAATGCGAGAGATCCATGCCAGCGTCGACGGCGGCCTCATGGGCGGCTTGGCATCCGCAGCCAGCGTTGCACCGACAGGCCGGGGAGGAATGGGCAAACATGACACACTCCGCGATCTGCCGGCCAGTTCGCCCGCACTCTCTTTCGAGGCAACCGCCTCTCCGGTTGCCTGATTCTCCGTGCATGCGCTTGTGCTGTCGGCGCTCTCTCCAACTTGGTTGCCTGGCGTCGTGGGTGTCATGGGAAGCCAGCCTGCTGCTTCAGTAGTCGGGCGCAGTCGATAGTCCTGCTCACAGCCCGGGCGTCCCCTTGGTCCGATTCACACATAGAGATGGATGTACAGGTTGCGTACATGCATGGGCAGTATGTAAGTACCTCCCAACATGCCGGATAATCACGTACATTTCGGCCGGTACTTTGTGCCAAGCGCGCTCTGCCTGCCGCTCTGCTGGTAGGCGATCGAGATGCGTCTGTCATTCTTGGGGTCTTGGCGCTCTTCAAGCACGCGTACTCGGAACAATTCCAAGGTGAGGCTCTGCGCGATGACACAGCAAGGTGACCACTGAGTACGTACACACGTCCCGCCATCGCCACCACGTGCAATACTTCCAGGGCGTCGCCGGTGTCCCCCCCCCCCCCCCAAGCGTATCGCCATGGCCCAGGGTGAATGGTGTGTGTCGGCGGCATGAGCAGCATTCGCAGCCACAACGCATGCCGAGTACTTTCAGTTTATCGCCGAGGCTGTCCAGTAGAAGCCCAGTATTGTTGACCGCCAGTTCTCGGGCGAATGAGAAGGCTGCCGGAAGTCTTCCGGAGTACGGCTCGGGCGGTGCGCCGAGGCCAGGCTTCAGTATCGTCCTTGCCCTCGGGCGCCTTTCGTGAAGAAGGATCCAGACGCCACCGTAAACACCCCCTCCTTTCGCATGGCCGTATGCACGTCGGTGATGTGATGATGTCTGGCATTAGGCCTGCCGAAGCAAAGAAAAGAAAAGAAAGGGAATGAACCCTGCCGTTGGCAGCACTGGACCCCGTCAAGCTAAAGGGGTAGAAAGACGAACCGGTTTCGGATTGGTTGTTGTAACTTACGAGGACTGCATTCCAGGGCTTTTGCCGCCAGGCCGAGACTCGGTGACGGTTGTGTGTTCGCGGTAGCCAACCTTGCCCTTCTTCCCCGCAGCCGTACCTCGAGAGCCATACTGAGGCTCAGGTTTTCTCGTCGTTTGTCGCTCCCAGACGTATCCAAGCAGCCCTGGAGCATCCTTACAGCGCCCCGGCGCATCTGACCCGGCGGCTGGCCGCTTTCGCCCTCTATATCTGTCCGTTCTGTGTCATGGCCATGCTGGCCCCGTGGGGGTCTGCTCATCCCTGCCTGGTCCACCGTGCTGAGGAAATACACGAGACAGGTCCATCATCCGTCACGGCCCCGGCTAGCAAAAGCAACGAGGGATCGCCGGCCCCAAGAGTTGGGAACGAAACGTACAGCGACGCCGCTATGAACGCTTGACCACCATAGGTAAGTTCCATACTGCCGCTCGCTATGTTCGCAGGGCTCTAACCGACCGCCCGATCTCCCGGGGGCGTAGCTCGTACCTTAAGCATCTATAGCCCGAGGGCCACACCAACACCTCATAGCGAGTACTGAACGGCCTAGCCCTCCGCCTCCGGTTGCAGAGGTCTGGTATGGCCAGGTCGGTTGCGGATGGTCTCTACCCAGAGAATTATTAGGCGCTTTTGACACGCTTGACCCGGGAGTGTTACTACCACAGCTTCCGACTCGGCCACTGGCCTCTATAGCGCGAGTCCCCCGCATCCCCTTGTTTCGCTCAACTGAGAATTTGGGCTGAGCTGCTGGTTACCGAGAATAGCAATATCGCTGTAGCGCTGGGACATAAGAAAAGTTTCCATCCGCGTGGTAGCTTTTCTGGCACCGCTAGCCGCACTTTCATGCCGTGTATTCCCGTGACACTGAAAACCGAAATTCGAGGGCCTTTAACCCTGTTGTCCTACTGGAGATTCCTGTTTACTATGAGCCCCCGTAGGACACCTGCGTTATGGTTACCCTAGGGTTAAGAGATGTGCCGCCCCAGCTACTCCCCACCTGGCAATGTCTAGAACCAGGTCGGTCCGCGAAGGACCTTGAAACCTGAGGTTGGAAGAAGCCACTTCCCACGTGGCAGTTCCGGGACTGGATGGGGACTTACCGGATTTCTATCATTCGCTATATGTCAGACTTCAGAGATAATACCCTGGTCATGCAATCCATGACAGCCGGTGGAAGGGGGGATGAAAGCGAATAAAACCGAATCACAAGAGGGCGGGGCGAACGGCCGGGACGCTGTGGTTGTGGTGTGCCATTCGACCTGTGTGATAACTGATGACTGCTTGACAGTGCGTTTTTCTGGATTCATACAGCCACGTTGCAGCGCCATAACCTGAGGGGGAAAAAACGCCCAGCTTGTGTATGCGGAGGATGTGGGTGACACGGAGGATGCCTGAGGACAGCGATGGGCTTTTTCACAGGTCTCGGGGAAGGGGCTAACCCGCCCGCCGATTTGGTCCAAGTGACACATCATCTGAGGCTGTCCCCGTCCTCGATAAGGCTATGTAGGTGGTATCTAAAGGGGGGGGGGGGTAGTACGCGGGGAAACTGTACGGTCGTACAAAGCCAGCCAGCCACCTTGGGGTACCTATTTTCCCCAACGCCGAGGGCCACTTCATCCCCGCGCTCCGTCCGTGGATTCCAGAGTCGGCGATCAAGGGTGCCCCGGGCGCCATGTAACGTGGACTCTTTCGAAGGGAACGTAGGACATGCGTCCTGGGGTTTAGGAGGGTGCGGGCGACATCGTGGGCGGCTCGGGCTGCAATGGACGCGCGCCGGGGTCGTTGGGAATTCATCGCGGCCGGACTGCGGAGAGGGGAGGACAGAGGGCACGATGGGCATACCAAGCGCGCCACCGGTCAACATCCCGACATTTTGCTCTAGTGCAGGCGATCAAGCAAACCAAAGGAGACGGTCCATCAAGGCGTCGTATCTGCTGGTCTGCAGCGTGTATGGGTGCCTAACCTTCCAATGACGCTGCGCCACAACAGACCTGACGATAGAAGAGAACGAGATGGGGAGGAAGAGGTGGCGGCGTCTGGTGGGTTCTACAGCATCGGGCTGTCCTACCCTTATGCATGCGAGGAAAGGCAGGGCGGGTGAGTTATCAGGGCGGGCGAGATTCGGCGGGTTGGGTCGTGATGCACTCGTGCCTGTGGCGGTTTTCCCTGCCTTCGTGGCCTGCGGTGGCATGTGAAGTTGGCTGGGGAAGCATATGGGAGTACCACGCCTACCATTGAATCATCACCACCAGGGGGCCGTGTCACATCCCCGTATGTATGTCACCCCAGAACGCAGCGCCTTACAAAGCGGAATACTAAGGGGGCTGAAAGTACGGAAAGGCAACCGAGTATTGCGTCCCCCTGGGTTGGAAGGGCAGTAGCATAAGGCGGTAGAGGCATTGCTAGTCGCAGGGCTGGATAAGGATGCGAGGTGAAGTACATAATAGCCAACTTCGTCATGGGAGCTGGGATTAAGAACCAGACAACTGTTCGCGCCCTGGGTTAAGGGCGCCCGTGCTACCCTCCTCCGCACTGAGGTGCTTGGCCAGTTCTCTCTCAGCTTGGCCGACCTAACGTCAAGTCTAGCATCCACGGCGCGTGACTCATATTTATGGGAGAGGTCAAGGACAGCTTCACTTGACGCGGTCGCGGTCGTGGAAGCACAGTTGCGTTATCAATCCCGTGAGCCGAGGAGTTGTGACACCACCACCGTCACCACCACTAACACTACCACCGATGATCAGTCCCCAGCCGTTACCAAGGTCTTTCCTTGTGATCCCGAGAGCAACAGAATAGACGGGTTGCTGAGGCCCGGCCCACGCCGCTTGTCTGGGTGCGTCCCTGCTGCAATGTTCTCGACTAGCAGACCTTCTGACGCAGGTAGCCCCGACAACGGCGGTAGTGTATCCCAGCTGCTTCGTCTCGTATGGGCTTTCATAATTCTTAGGTGGAACTGCTGGGGCCATCGGGTCGCGGTGGCCTCGGAGCACATCTGGTGCTACTTTTCCGGCGGCTCCGTCTCCGCGGCTGTGTATGGTATGTTGGCCTGGGGGCTCTTCCGTGCCACAAGACATTCTCGTCCCCATGGATTTGTCGTTGTTCACGACCCGTAGGGGGGGCTGCCTGCAGAGCTACCGCAGAAGACCCTTGAGCCCCTCCTGTTCACATACTCTCCATACCGGCGCGACTAACACTTAAGATTGCATAAAGTTAGAGATGGTATGGCTACTTAGCTATCGCGTTATAGCACGGGAGGGGAGGCCCGGGCACATCGAACCTGGTTTGAGGGATGACCATGACACGCCCCAACGCTGCCGAAGCTAGAAGACAGAGCTGATTGGGAGATAGCATGGCGAGTAGGTACTGCATCAACGCTGCGAGCTCAGAAGATGGTTGTTGGTTTCGTGCCTCCGGCTATCGCATAGGCTATTGAGGAGACGGAAGCCTCTGCCAGCGCAGCGGTGATCGGTTCCGATCCCGGATGGGGGGCAAAATTGTTCGTGAGTACCAGGTCACGAGTCTTCCCTCTTCAACCTCTTGACGTGCCGGTCCATCGGGCCCTGCTTTGCCACCTTGGGCTTCCTCTTATGCGACTCGTGGTCAGCGTTGTCTGCATGCTCCCCATCGGCGTCGTCGTCATGGCTGCCGTCGTCTTGCATTTCCACGGCGCCGGCTTGTTCGAAGAGCTCCTTCCAAGTGCCGTCCTTGACCCTCTCGTCGTCCCCGTAGAGCCCGACCGAGTACGCCGTTTTCATCGCGGCCAGGCACGTTTTTCGCCTCTCGGCGAAGTCCAGCATGGGCTCGGGATACGTCCCCGGGACGGGCTCGCCCAGCCCGTCGCCCGCGATCCGGACGCCCGCCTTGTCCAGCGCCGCCTGGCTTGCCTTCCAGGGCTCATAGATGAACTTCGCGTCCAGCCCCCTGAGCTCGGGCACCCAGCGCCGCACCAGGGCGCCTTCCTTGTCCCACTTCTGCCCGAAGGCGATCGGGCTGTAGCATCGAAAGAACTGCGAGAAGAAGGCCGTACACGAGAGCCATTGCCAGTTACCTGCATTGCATGCCGGTTCGTGGTCGAGAAGCCATTCTTCGAAAACATCGGCACCCCTTTCCCAATGGACGTAGCAACCGCCTCGCGTCAGAAAGCAGGCCACTGAGTGTCGCCCCAGATGGTGTATCCAGCCATCGTGCTTCAGCTGGCGCATAAGGGCATCGATCCAGGGGAATCCAGTGACACCTGCTTTCCACCGCCTGAACCACCGATCTGCTTCGGCCGAGTCGACGTGGTATTCTCCGCTGATTGCATTAGTTCCAGTCTCGGTGTCTTCGTGGACTTTCGAGGGGAGGTGCCATGGGATGAAGCGGCAGTATGGATTGTTCAGCGTCTGCACGAACGGCGAGCCTACGGCGGCCTGGGCGGCGAAATACATGTCCCGGAACAAGATCTGGCCAGTCAAGCTTTCCGGCGGTGACGAGGCGCCCTTGTAACTTTCGACTAGGTCCTGGACACGCCAGTAGAACAACCGGGGCGAGAGGGCGCCGAAATGGTGGAACGGCGACAGCAGCGTCGTTGACTGGGGCTCGAACGCCGCAGGGCTCGTCTTGGGCTTCTGGAAAGTTGCCGCATATTTCTCGTCGGCCATGATACGATCCAGCATCGCTAGGGCCTTTGTTTCGCCGCCACGATATGGCGTTGTGGCCGCCTCGAAGCCAAGCTCGTCCAGAGTCTCGGTAGCAAAGTCCCCTTGCGGGCCGGCGATGCCCGTGTACGGCTTGACTTCCTTGTCCCGCAGCGGTGTCGTGAGATCGGGGCGGTCGCTTGGCACATCTTGCTCAAAGTCCAGCGGCATCTCTCCCGGGTCGGGCAAGTGCCGGGGTGCGGCGATCGGCCTCGGTATTTTGCCAACCTTCTTCCCTGCCGCCTGAAGCTGCGTGATGGACATGGTGGGCTTTCCGCCGTTCTTGGCGACTACCTCGTCGCTGTCCCATAGCGTTCGCCCGTAGCGAGTGATGACTTCCACGCCGGCCTCGTCGGCCAGCGCGGCGACGACGCGGTCCCTCTCGCGCGCGTAGGCATCGGTGTCCTTCTCGAAGACCAAGTGCGTGACCCTCCAGGCCTTGAAGAGCTTGGGAAGCAGCGTCTGCGGGCCCTCGCGGAGGACGAACAGCTTTGACTTTGGATTGAGTTTGGTGATTGACTCGGACAGGTCATTCTGACAGTCGAGTCTGAGCGAGGGGATGCGTTAGCCTACGCACACCCGGAGCCCGTGGGGAGCGTCTGCTCACAGAAACTGCCATCGATTCACTCCGCCCTTCGACCGGTAGACGTAGTGAGGGTCCCACGTGAAAATGGGCCACAAGACCTCGGGGTTCAGGTCGAGAGCCGCCTTCAAGGCGGGCGAGTCGTGAAGGCGGAGGTCGGTTCGGAACCAGTAGAGAACCCGTGGTTTGCCCATTATGGATATGTACTTATCATCACTTTGACGCGCGAGCAGAGCAAGATGCGATAGTCGGCCGAGGAGCCGCTCCGGAACGGTTGCAAATTGGCCGTCTTGCGGAGGTTTATCCGTGCGAAAAGGTAACACGACTCAGCTCGATGTCTGGCATCAATGATGTCAACATCCCAGCCACTCACAATTACCGCTAAAGCAACGGAACGGGAGACGCAAGCCCGGCAAGCCCTCTCAGTAGCTCGACGAGCTCCCCAGGCTGAGCATGGAACCCGGTATCTTATTGTACGGCTTATACGAAGCAGATTGAACCACGAGGTAGGTAAGTAGGCAACCTGTTCCTGTCCATGCCTTCTCAGGCGCCGCCCAGAATTTATCTGTCCTCCCCCCGTTATGTTGTCCGCCAGTCAACCTTATACCTTCTGTTTTCCCGGGCTTGCAGCACTGGCACGGTAACTGCGGCAAGAGTAGAAAAGGGTCATCCGATCAGCCATCCATGGCCGAGTGGCTGCATTGCCTCTTCAAGTTCCGAACTCCGTTCACTCTATGTTCTAGGCCGCATTGTGAGGGAGCCGGCCGGACTCATATCCGATGCTGGCAATCCGTATGGAGGCATGGATCTTGCTACATAGCAAAGGCGTAGAGCCCTCCCCCATCCACAGACGTAGGGAATCTACGGGCTGAGCCCGCCAGTTTTCTGTTGAGCTCTGAGACCTCTGCCAGACGGCTGCCGCGGCACGCTTGCAGGGAAGGTATGAAGGCAGGTCTGACACCGACGATGGGGGACGGCAGGTTGGTCGGGGCAAATTGCACATCGCAACGCAGGCATGCTCTGGCTCTTGGGAATTTATGGTTCACGGCGGTAATCTCCATTGGCGGTCAAAACAGGGCCGCGGACGCGATCTGCTGATAGCGCCTGTGCAGGATCAATTGGGCGCCGAGGCCAATGGTTTCCCAGTCCCCCCGCCCGTGACGAGCGCCCGCCGAAGACACACGCCGTCTCGCTCGGTCTTTGCGTCCCGAGACAGGGTCCTTGTCGGGGCAATGAGAAACAACAACAACAACAACAACAACAGCCCACGATCCCGGGACCAAACCATGGATCTCAGATGGGGGTACCGACAGATCCGGGGACCAAACCCAAAGCCGGGGCGCCAACAGAAACTCGTCGCCATCGACAATACAAGCGCAGAAGCCAAGACATGACCAGTGAGATCTGGGGGCGCGATGACGAGGTATCTCCGGAGTTCGTCAAAATCCGAGGGCCCCGGGAAGCCAAGACTTGGGGGGTTTGTGTGTGAGGCTGGCCAGCCAGTCAGCATGGATGCGATCGCCTCGGCCGGGCGATTAAAAAGCTTCCCGCCGGCTTTTTATTGCGTTATCATGCGCCGCTCTGGCGTAGGCGACTAGGAAACCCCACGGCGCCTTCTAGTGTCGGGTAGTCTAGATTGAGCGTCTTCTCGAGAACAATGCCCGTCGTGGAATGTCTATGCCGCTGCATTGTCCTTGAACTGACAGCTCGCCTCGTATGCGGTACCTATGTCTATATAAATTGATGGCGTTGATCCAGGTCTGTGGTGTATGTGGGGGTAGGCTCAGTACCTCATATCCCATTTCATTGTACATAACGACCGGATGTACGATCACTACGACGTTCTGTGTCGGGGTACATATGTAAGTACCTAGAGTACTACTTAACTCAAGAGGTGCGCCTGTGACCAGCGGGCCCAGAATCACAAGCCAAGAAGGCAGTTCGTCGAATGCAGACTAGTTGGTTCAATCCGACGATGCGCGCAATTGTGGCGATCTGCAGACGATGCTCTCCATTGGGGTGGTACCCCGGCCACGCGTATTCTTGGGGTCTCTTGGGGTCTCTTGGGGTCTCTTGGGGTCTCTTGGGGTCTCTTGGGGTCTCTCGGTGGCTTGACCGAGGGCAGTTGGGGGAATGGCCGCCTGTTCTTTTCTGCAAGGGGATAGAAAGGGCCCCCCGTCTGCCAAAAGAGCGTTGAGGGGACGGGCCGGTGTGCGAGGTGAAAAAATAAAGATGAGAGCAAGTCGAGATAGAGGTGAGGGAGGCAGGGAGGCAGCCTGTCCGCAACCAGCTGGAGGTTTGGCCCATCCTTTGGCTCCGCCCAGTGGCTCCAGCTCGCGAACCTGAGGCCCGTATACAAGTACAGGGGTGCTCTCTTCATACGGCGGCGTCTAAGAGCTCTCGAGGTATTGGAGGTATTCGGGACCACCAGAGAGAGAGAGAGCCCTGAGTAAGTTGGTGTCGTGGCACATCCATGCATACGGACGACGGAACACCAGAGGCCGTCGTCTGTGAAGCGGCTGGCTTTTTGGCAATCTACCTGGCTGCTGGGCAGGGCTGTCCCTCCCAGGCCCGAGATGAGGCACGCAGGGTTGCTTGCCTGCTACTGACCAGTAGTAGACGACGTACTGTGTACAACAACGTCCACACCACCCGGCTGGTCTTGCTCGTCTTGCTGATGGCCGTTCGTGGTCTGAAACTTTGCCTGCTTTCGGGGTCTCTTCACCCAGGCCCCCTGGCCGTGTGTCATTTTGCTTGTTTCACATCACCTTTCGACTTCCAATGGGAGGCCAGCCACGACGACCCCATCGCAGGGGAGGGGGCCACCACCACCAGGTCCTCCTGCAGGGCTTTACAGTAGTCGTAGACTGGTTCGGCTGGGAGAGGTCAGATTCCATTTGGCCAAGGGGCCCGCCCTATTGCGCATCCGCGGCGCTATGACATAGACGGTTACCCTCAGGTGTACATATGTACTGAGATGTATGTATGTATGTGTAGTATGGATGCTCGCATATACGCCGTCCCCTATCCATCGAGTCTTGCCCGTCTCCGGCAGGGGATGGGAAGGATTGGGCAGCCCCCCCGGGCGGATGGTTGGTGCCCGGTGCCCGGTTTGGAACGGGGGACCCTTTGGGCTCATCAGATCTTTCCCCTCCCCCTTCCCGTACGCCGTATAGATGGAATGAAATCAAGAGAGCATGAGGTACCTAGGTCGGCAGGCAAAAACAGCCAAAAAAAAAAAAAGGTAGGATGCCCCAGGTGTGACGGACTGGGCCTTCTTCTGGGCCCGGCACGTTGCAGCGTGGGACGCAGTCGAAGCACGGCAGACCTGCGGCATACGACCTCATTGCATACGAGACAGGCAAAGTACACACGCACGACCTGCGGTAGCGTCGAGCCTGATGGAGACGTAAAGTAAGGCGGGCCCTCCACTAATAGCTCATCTCCAATGCTATGCGCATGGGAAGCGGGCTGGCTCATTTGTGTACCTTACCTATGGCGACGGATAGGCACACACTGCCGTTGCGCTGGGGATGATGCCACGATCTTACTTTGAACGTGCAGGCTAGGCGATTCCCTCCTCCTATCCCATCCCATCCCATACTGTTCGCCCCCAACTTGACCCCCAAAACCATAGAACAACCCTGCCTCGAGGTATTTGTATGGGATCTCTGGATGGTGGAAGCTCCAGCCAGCACATCAATACCCAGCACCCGTCATCAGCGCCGAGCACCAGCACCAGCACCAGCACCAACACCAACCGGCCCTCCCTCACTGCACCCACAGGACCCTCCCCTTCCATTCTCCCCACCCCCCGGCAACAGCGCCAGCGCCAGAACCAGCGCCGCGTGCGAGGTCAAACCCGGGCCAGCCAATCCGATCCATCGAAATCACCAGGTTCCTACATACCTACCTATCCCAACTGGAAGGAGGTACGTAGTACTCCGTAGGTATTAGGTTAGGCAGTCAAGTACATCCTACCTACCTACACACCTCCTACCTCATCCTGCCGATTCATCAACCCTCCCTCCCTCCCTCGGCTGATCTTTCTAGCGACAATAAGGGTAGGGGGCAAAAAAGTGTTGTCACCTTCGGCAGGCACTCATTTCACATATCTATTTTGGAATCGGCCGCGTGAGATCTCCTGGGAGGCGCTTCTCCGTGCGGCGGTGGACCGGCGCGCCGTCTGTCTGATCTTGGATTATTATTACTGCTGGAACTACCGAGGGACACTGGAATTTGATCATTACAGGAAGCGCCGATACTTGCCCGTCTCAGCAACGCACCCTACTCTACAAGCCCCTTGCGAACATTTCTCGACGCCCTCGCCGCTTCACCACCACCAACCGCCCCGACTCCGACTGCTTGCTGGCAGTCACGTCACCCACGAGTAACGCATGTCAGAACCGCAGGCCGCGTCAACGTTGCCCGACTAATACGCCCGGCCACCATCACCGCCGGCCTCCTCACCTCCCACCCACGACCTGCCTCCTGCGGTAGACTAGCCCAGCTAGTCCCGTCCCAGCGAGGGACCTTCCTCGGCCTGGCCTGCCCGTTACACCTGCGACGCAGGGAAGCCCGTTCAAGATGACGAGACCTCAGATCATCCGCGCAGGTACGTCGCTGGCCGGCCATCGGCTACAGCAATACACTCTTGGCCCGGCAATTTGCCCAGCCCCTCGGCTCTCTCTCCCCTCTACCTAGGTTTCCCTCTGCACATCCCCCGTGTACCTGCCCGTCGGTTTACCTGTTCCGTTGGGGACGGGCGCATTGCTTGCAACCAACAGAACCGCCGCCGCCCCTGGTCGTGTGCCCTCACTTCCCCGTCGTCCTGACTGACCTCTTGCTTCCGGGCGCTCGCAGACTCGATTGATCTGCAAGATCAAGACAATCCTTCCGCCAAGGACCATAACGCGAAGCAGTCGGGCAGCGCCCAGTCGCTGGGCACCCACCACGCCGAAACCCTTCGCGAAGTCGCCGCCGAGACGAAAGAGGAGAGACGACTTTCCTGGGCCAACGGCGACATTGGCGACCTCCAGCAGTACGCCGACGAGCTCAGTCGTGTCGACAACCACGGCGACCACGGCGACAACATGCAGGGACGCGATGCATTGGCCGTTGCGCAGAATGGCGGAGCCGGCGCGGCCGACGATGGCGACATGGACACCGACACCGACTTGGACGATGACGACATGATGGACAAGATCTCGAGCTCGCCCTCGATTGAAGATGGTGGGTGCTCCCCAGAGCTGCCGCCACTGTGGCCGGCACGCGTCGATTCATTGCGTACACAGCCCGCGCATGCCTCCAGCGAGTCGCCGGGCTCCCCGGTATTCAGTGAAGCCGGGTCCTCGTCATCATATCTCGAGACACCAGAATATCTGCCGTTCGGGACACGGGAGTCAAGCAAGGCTTGGACTAACCCCACGAACGATTGTCATCATCCTCTGGAGTATACTCGCATGGACCCGGACGACACGACCGACGACGGAAACGCCAATATTGCGCCAAACTCGGCACCACACCACGATGAATCCTTGTAGAGCAATGATTCGACGGAGGACTCACAAGAGGCTGAGATGGGGCGAGAGGCTGGGGCGACGACGTTGTCTGACATCATCCGCTCCATGCCGACCGACTTGGAAGCCAGAGACTCTCTTTCAGACCGAAGAACCGATGAGGACCTCCTGGATATCGATACCGACGACGAAGGCGTCATATCGCCATACGACTTCTTAATCCCCTACGATGCCTCGGAGGATGATGATGATAATGACTGGCTCTCCTTGCCTGATGATTGCAATTTTGTTGATGCGGGCTGGGACTTTGAATGCTTACAAGATGCAGAGGATATCGATTTCGAATTCGTATACGCCCTTCACACGTTCGTTGCAACCGTCGAGGGGCAGGCAAACGCGACCAAAGGCGACACCATGGTCTTGCTCGATGACAGCAACAGCTATTGGTGGCTCGTCCGAGTCGTGAAGGATAGCAGTATCGGTGCGTGGCAGCAGGAACACGACTTCGGCGGGAATCGAGCTAACCCCGCCGTGTAGGATACCTACCCGCAGAACACATTGAGACACCGACCGAGAGGCTGGCACGCCTCAACAAGCACAGGAATATTGATGTACGTCTATTCACTGTGACAGCGGGTCTATGAAATCGCTGACCGTATACTCAGCTCTCGGCGTCAATGTTGCAAGACCAAGCGGACAAAATTGGTGGCAGAAATCCCATGAAATCAGCACTGCGCAGGCGGAAAAAGAACGTGACGTTCACAGCGCCCACGTACGTCGACTATTCGGACTTCGACTATTCCTCCGACGAAGACGACGCCGAGGTCGAGCCTCTCGCTACCCAGCAGGCCCAGCAGCAGTCGAATGCAGGTGGTGGAGATGGCATCGAGGAAGATGAAAGTGCCAAGGTCAAGCCTTTGAGCACCCGGTCGCAAAAGCAGGTCAAACTAGACCTGGAGGACGACGACGAGGACGACGACGATAATCTTGACGCAGACGGCAACCCGCGGAATAGCGACGAAATTTTCGAAGGCCGGTCTGGATCAACGCGGACTACCAAGAATGGCACTGTTCGCAACACGGATTCTTTCTTCAAGGACGAGACGGTCGAGACTAAGAAGATCACGTTGACTCCCAACTTGCTGCGCGACGATGGCGAAGCCCGCGACTCCAGTGATTCGAAGGAGGTCCGCCAACGGCCCAGCTTTGAGAAGGAACTCGTGGCGGACAAGAAAGAGGACAAGAAGAAGAAGGACAAGGATAAGAAGGAGAAGGACAAGAAGCCGAGCACATTCCGAAGCCTGTTTTCCCGGAAAGATAGGAAGAAATCCGTGGATGATGACGACGAATCATTCGGAAAGAGATCCATGGATGGTAAGACCTCCATGGACGTTAACAGCGTCGAGAGTCTCAACTCCGAGACGGCCTCGCTCGATATGCAGTCACCTGAAAGGGGTCCCCAGAGGAGCCAAAGCAAACTGCAAAAGCAACAGCCCCGAGTGGAAGCGTCACTATCTCGACCCGGCACTTCCTCGTCGACTGCGGAGCTGGCTCAGTTCATCAGCTCCGAGGGCAGACCCCCAAACAACGTGGCCAACGTGCCACCCGCATCGCTGCGGATGGTCGAGTCCGATCATTCGGACAGCCCGTCGCCGGAGAAGCCCAAGCCGAGCAAGGTGTCCAAAATCCTACACCCCAACGAAGGCAAGCCGACCAAGGTGAGCAAGGCCAAGTCGCGGGTCGAATTGGACGACTTCGATTCGACGGACGAAGAGGAACCGGCGCCGGAGCCCAGTCGCGCTACTCCTGTCCAAGACAACAGCCGGTCGCCTCCTCCTCAGGCAACCCCGCCTACCGCTGCACTTGCTCCGGCCTTTTCCCCCGAGCCCAAGCGCCAGGGTTCAGAAGACAAGCAAATACGGCCTACTCTGCCCGGTGCCTACCCGGACAGCTTCGTCAGCTCGGCATCGCAGCAGACTGCCCAGGCAACAGCGCAGTCGCAGTCTGCGGAGCGCCTGTCAGAATCGCCTGTGCAAGTATCGCCAGTCAACCCCCCTACGTTGATGGGGGATACTTCGAGCCAAGAGGATCCATCGTCGCCCGTCTCATCACCATCACCGGAGCTTGTGGACATGGAAAACCGTGGCCACCACAATCAGGACTCGATGACATCGGCTGGCACCGCAGGAACGACGTCGACGTGGAACGACTCGAACCTGCGGGCCTTCTTCGATTCGGGCTCCGACATTCGGGATTTGCTCGTGGTTGTCTATGATAAGACGGACACGGCCCCGGCCGGGCCCGAACACCCCGTTGCCGGCAACCTTTTCCGAGAGCAGAACGCCAAGTTGGCCGAGATAACGACGGTGAGTTTGATTCGTGACATGAGCGACGGGACAGTTATATGCTAACGCACATCAGCAATTGGACAACATGCTTGGCGACTGGTTGGCCAGAAAACAACGACTACGCGGTTCGGTTTAGGGAGCCAGCCCCTTCGACGGTCTCGACCCGCATGAACCATAACGGAAGCGACCACATGGGCTGGACACATGGGCCGGAATGTGCCCCTGTAACATAGGTGGTTCAACAGACACACATGGGCCGCCCTTCCTTTTCTTCTTGATACCACTTCTTTTGTTGAGACACGGTTGGGAGCGTTGCGGAATATACCCCTGGGGGTGCAGCACTACTAATTTCACTACCGCCTTGGCTCGCGACCCCCGCAAACTGGACCTTTGGTTGGGTGGCGTACGGGGGGGTATCGGACACACTGGTTGGCGTTCGCTACGCGGCATTGCGGCGACGAGGGATCACGAAAAATAAGAAAGAAAGAAAGCAACTCACTACTATACCACGACGGACTTGGGGACCCGGCTATTCCCTCTTCCCTTTTTCTTTTTCTGCGATTTAGAACGAGGCTACGAAGGTGGTTTATTTGCGGACGCACCACGAGAAATCGGCGTTTGGGGCACAGGGGCTTGCCCAAAAGACTGTCGGGAGACCTTTGAAACGCCTGGAACACAGGCGAGGCTGTATTATAGCTCGCATATAGCACCAGAGCTGGCTGGCTGTGTTCTGCGCATAGGGATAGAAGACGTTTGTGTTTTGTCTTGGGCTCTGCGCCGTGGCGGCGTCGCTTTGCGTGACGGGTGAGGTGGTAACGGGCAGGTAATGCCAAACGGCGGGCGTGACGAGGTTCCCTCCCCAGCCGTCGCTTCGGGCTTTGACGCGTGGTGGGCGGTCTGGCTTATGCGAGTTGGTCAGACCTGACGGGCCAGAAACTTATCACGTCGGAGTAAAATGAACAACCCACAGCCGTTTGTGGCCGTTGGGTGAGCACGTTCCTGAAGTTGCTCCCGCCCCTGTTCCGGCCGGTCTCTTGCGGAGAGCATACCCACAGATGGACCGCGACGGACCGATTGCAACGAGCCGCAAAACCAGGCTATAGTCCAAATTGGCAGCGCCAGCAGCAAGCAGCCTTATCTACTACCCTGCCCCCTGTGGTGGTTTTCGCTGGGGCCGAGCAATGGACAGTGCTGTGCGTCTGTTCTTCGCCTCGGGTCTGTCTGTCTGGTTGACAACTGGCCCGGAGGCCTTTCATCCGTCCGTCCGTCCGTCCGTCCCAGCGGCAGTGACGACCTATTAGCCATGCGTGTGTGCTCGTTTCCGTCGACGGCAGCCTCACCGGGCTGGCCGAAGGTGCGTGGCGAGAGTGGTGATGTCAGTTGGTGCACTTTGTGCAAGTGCCCAAGTGCTTCATACCTGGATTGCATGGCATTACGAAGGCGTAGTAAGAGCATTGGTGAGCAGGGGCTGGCGAGTCATACGGGGGCGAGTATACGAATAGACGGTAAACTTGTTTTGCACAAGGTTTTCAGCCCCCCCGGTCGACGGAATAGACTTTTCGTTGTGTGTAGATCCGGCCGAGTGGTTCTCAAGGACCCCCTTCGAGTTTCCCGATCGGGCGTGGATCCCGGGCTCGCCTTTATGCCCTCCACCTCTCCCAATACCGGGACCGCTGCTTACAGATTACCGCTACCAGCCCTAAGTCCGACTCTATGGAGTCCATCTGCCGAGCGTGCAGTGGCAGTGGATGCTCTGATAAGTACTTACAGCGAGCGCGAGCGAGCATCGCGTCCCGACGGCCATCCACACGTTAGGGCGGCCTTGGCAGGTCCCGCAACCTCCCGGGCCTCGTGCACACTTCGCGCTGCTTCACATACATTGAGTACATCGACTCTGTACATAGCGGCTTTGCAACTCCCTGCCGGACGCTACGTACCGCTGGTTCCAGAAAGAAGCCCGGCGTGCCCTGCCCCGCCTCGCCCGTTCGCCTACCGCCGAGATTCGAAACACCCTGTTGGCAAACGGCCCGTTTCCCGTCAGGTCCCCGGCTCTTCGTGCTCTCGCCTTTCCCAACCGGATGGGGCAAACCATGGTCTCGGGGGATCATAAGCATTGCTAAGCAGCGTCAGAGGGCCCCCTTCGAAGGGGAAAGCCATCGCTTGGCTGACCTGATCCGCCCCACTGCCTCACCAACCGGATCGCAAACATACTGCGGCCCATGCCAAGATGCTGACGAGATCGATTACTGGAAATTTCTGAAGACATCATTTCCGAACATGGGCCTCCTTCATGACGAGATCTCGGCCGGTAGCCACCCCTGCGAAGGGGGCGCCGTGGCGGTAAAGGGGAGGGAGGGAGGGAGGGATGTAGTGATCGATATAAGGGGACTTGTCCAGACGCTCTTGGGAAACCGACAACTAGCACAGGACAACCGAGAGGCCATCCGTCCATTCTTTCCTCCCACCGCGCCGTTCTTTTCGCTTCCAGGTGAAGCCAACCTGAGGAAGACCGATCCCGACCGTCTCCCCCAAGTCCCAAGATGCGTGCCTCTCTGGCCCTGGCCTTTGTGCCGCTTGCCGCCGCCGGCTGCGCCCGCCGCGCCGCGCCGCCGCCTACCAACCCCGATGCCGGCTTCGACTACATTGTCGTGGGCGGTGGAACGAGCGGTCTTGTCGTGGCTAAGCGCCTGAGCGAGGACCCCGCCGTGTCCGTGCTGGTGGTCGAAGCCGGTGACTCGGTCGAGAACAACGCCAACGTGACCAACGTGCTCGGCTACGGCCTCGCCTTCGGCACCGACATCGATTACGCCTTCTCCACCGTCGACCAGAAGTTCGCCGGCTCCGGCCCGCAGATTCTGCGTGCCGGCAAGGCCCTCGGTGGTACCAGCACCATCAACGGTACGTCGTCCCGGTCCAGGCGGAGGGGGGAGGCTTGCTCCGTTTTGAATCCCACCGGCCCCTTGATGAATTCGACTGACTTGGGGGGAAATAGGAATGGCCTACACCCGCGCCGAGGACATCCAGATCGACCTCTGGGACAAGATGGGCAGCAAGGGTTGGACCTGGGAGAACCTGATGCCCTACTACCTCAAGAGCGAGAAGCTCCAGGTGCCGAGCCAGGAGCGTCTCGAGGCCGGCAAGCTGAGCTTCGAGCCGCAGGATCACGGCGAGGAAGGCCCGTTGCTGACGGGCTGGATTTACGGCACCACCAACAGCACGCTGGGCGAGAAGCTCAACGCCACCTTTGAGACCATGGGCGTGCCCTGGAACGCCGACGTCAACGGCGGTCACATGGTCGGCTACGCGACCTTCCCGTCCATGATCAACCAGGAGCTCAACATCCGCGAGGACGCCGCGCGCGCCTACTACTTCCCCGTCCGCGACCAGGAGAACCTCCGGATGATGCTCAAGACGCAGGCGCGCCGCATCGTGTGGAAGAAGAGCGGGAACGGCACGCTGCCGACGGCCGACGGCGTCGAGGTCACGGACGCCGAGGGCAAGACCCAAACCCTCAAGGCCCGCAAGGAGGTGATCCTTTCGGCGGGTGCCCTCATCTCGCCGCAGCTGCTCGAGCTCTCGGGCGTCGGCAACCCGGCCGTCCTGAGCGCGGCCGGCGTCGAGCCCGTCGTCGACCTGCCCACCGTCGGCGAGAACCTGCAGGACCAGATGAACAACGGCCTGCAGTTCGCCATCGCCAACAACTTCACCGAAACGGGCAAGAACGGCTTCGTGGTGTACCCGACGGCGGAGCAGGTCTTCGGCAACAAGACGGCCGACGTGGCGGCGCGCGTCAAGGCGGCGCTGCCGGGCTACGCGCAGAAGGTGGTCGAGGCCACGGGCAACGTGACGCGGGCCGCCGACCTCGAGGCCTTCTTCGCCATGCAGTACGAGCTCATCTTCGGCGCGCAGCCGGTGCCCATCGCCGAGGTGCTGCTGTATCAGCAGAACGGCGTCTGGGACTCGGAGTACTGGGGCCTGCTGCCCTTCTCGCGCGGCAACGTGCACATCGGGCCGGCGACGGCGGCGGCGGGCGCCGCCGTCGGGGCCGGCGCCGCCCTCAACCCCAACTTCCACCTGCTCGACTGGGACCTGACGCAGCAGGCCGGCACCGCCGACTTCATCCGCCGCATGTACACGACGGCGCCCTTCGCCGACGTCGTCGGCGCCGAGGTGCTGCCGGGCCTCGCCGCCGTGCCCGGGGGCGCCGACGACGCCGCCTGGGGCGCCTACCTCAAGAAGAACTACCGCTCCAACTACCACCCCGTCGGCACCGCCGCCATGATGCCGCGCGACGTCGGCGGCGTCGTCGACGCCGACCTCCGCGTCTACGGCACCGCCAACGTCCGCGTCGTCGACGCCTCCGTCCTACCCTTCCAGGTCTGCGGCCACCTCGTCTCCACCCTCTTCGCCGTCGCCGAGCGCGCCTCCGACCTGATCAAGCAGAGCGCCTAGGCCTTTTTTGGTCGGGTCCGAGAAGATTGGGAAGCATGTGTGGCGTGAGAGAGAAGAAGAGAGGGGGGTGGGAGGAAAGGGGGGAGTTAAGGCGCCCCGGCTCTTCCGGGTCGCCGTCCCCCGATACTACTTTTCCCTGTTGTGAATAGTTATGATACCACCTTTACGAACTAGAAGAGAGAGAATATTGATTTTACTCAAATCACGTCTTATCACTGCCGCGCCTCATTGCAATGTTTGATGGGTATATGCCCTACCGGGTGCCTTGGGCGGCGTCACCACGATATGCTGTGCCTCCGCACAAATTCTAGCACTGCCGCACATACGTATTACGCGGTGATGTGTTTACCTTCATACCACCCTCTGAAGTCCTCTTCCAGATACGCCACTTAGGTGGTGTGTTGCACCGCGCCCATGCGCACGCCCGGTTTTTCCATGCATCAAAGTTTGCTTCCACGAGGTGGACATTTGCGCGACCCTGTCCGGTTTCCGAGGCATATGATACGCCCACGATGGCCGAGACAACTGGACTTTGAGAGCAACGCGCACAGATAGGGAAAGAGATCGATCACTCGTTTCACGAAGGGGGAGGGGGCGGACGAATACCGACCTCGTGGCGGGTGGCTATGCGCCCCGGTCAAGGATGAAAAGAGGCAGCGGAACCGCTCTTCTGGCGCACCCTTTTTCTCCCTGTTTCATCGCGTTGCCCGAGTCTAGTATCGTCGGTTCCCAATACTCCAAGCCTCCGGTCGGGATACCATTTACTGCCACGGCTACGAACGCTCGCGGTCTCTGGTTTTGTCCACCATGGCCGAGTCCAAGCCGGCGATGCCGACCCCTACTACCATGTCGCCCCCGTCGCCCGGCGTGCCGCCGCCCTCTCCGCAGGGGCCGCCGCCGCCCCCTGCCTCCAAGCTGAGGGGGTATCACTACCTCGCCCGCTTCTTCTCGCAGACCAAGACGGGCCTCGCGCGCGACTTCAACCAGCTGGCCGCCCTCAACATCCTGTATCTGCAGGCCGAGCTGTGCGATCTCGAGAGCCAGCTGGCGGAGCAGCGCCGTCGCGACGCCGGGTCGGGCGACCGCCAGAGGGCCGACATCGACTGGAGCTGGCTGCTGCTGAGCGAGCCCGCCCTGAACAACGGGAGTCGGCAGTGGGGCATCGTGTTGGAAATCCGGGAGAAGCTTGACAAATACTGTACGACAGCCGTGTCGGGGAGGGGAGGGGGGCGGGGAAAGTACCAGCCGAACCGCCACCCGTCGTAAGTTGGGCATTCAAGACGACGGGCTTGCTAACCACGATAGGGACATAACCCCCTCCCCCTGCTCCCCCCCCTCTCTTCTAGACTCGGCCCTGTTGCAGTACGCGCAGGTCTCCGGCATGTCGCGGCCGAGCGAGGAGCAGCGCCGGGGCCTCTTCGACCTGATGGCGGCGCCCTCCATGCTGGACGCGCTGGGCCGGTTCCAATCGCGGGACCTGGCGGGCGTCGAGGGCCCCGCGGCGTACGGGCGCGCCTTCGCCGCCGACCTGGTCCTGCTGGACACGCGCGAGGAGGAGAACGACGCCGTGTCGCGGTGGCTGACGGGCCCCATCTTCACCCTCCTTCACTTCTTCTGCCGCCGGGTCAAGGTGCGCCAGGGCCGGCTTCTCATTCCGTCATCTTGTTCTTCCTCCCCTCCCCTCCCCTCCCCACCCCTCTCTCTCTCTCTCTCTCTCTCTCTCAGTCTTCCCTACTCAGTAGTAGCAAGCATGGGGATCAGGCTGACTCCCTGGCCGGTAAAAGAAACCCCTCCCCAAGGACCTGGAAAACGGCCCCGACGTGCTGCCGGTCCACCTGTACTCGAGCCGCCAGTACAACGGCGTCAACCACGTCGTGGGCTCGCTGTTCGGGGCCGTGGTGCCGCTCGCCTCCATGGTCATCCTGTACCTGATCCAGGACATGGGGCTCAAGCTGGGCCTGGTCTGCGTCTTCACCGTCGTGTTCTGTCTCGCCCTGAGCACGCTCAGCAAGGCCCGCAGGATCGAAGTCTTTGCGGCCACGGCGGCGTGAGTCCGACTTTTCCATTCCCCGTCTCTTGCATTGTCCCCCCCCCCCCCCCCCCCGGCTGGCCCGCGTGTCAGGGCCGGGCGTGGGCTTGACTGTGACTGACGACAACGACTCACATCGCACAGGTTTGGGAGCGTGCTGGTGGTCTGGATCAGCAACACCAACCAGCCGTCCGATGCTGCCTCTGGTCACAACTCGAATTAGCGGGGTTCGTGAGTTGGGCCGACGCACTGTCATGGGTCTGGACATGAGCCTTTCTCTGGGACTCTGGCACGCGGCGTGATGCGTTATGGCTGATGCCTTCTCATCCTTCGTGGGGTTGACTGCACCAACCTGAGATCGGGGAAAGGGCTTGGGTTATATGTAGACGGCGGGCGCGAACAGGGCCGGATCAACATTCGGATATCGCGGTAGAAGGAATAGAGATCACGCGGCCTACCTCATCATTACCTACCCCCTTTTTTTACTTGAGTGTATTGGCAACCTACCAGCGCCATGCAGTACGACAAGCCTCACACCGAGTATTCCATTCCTCCACCATCGACCGGTACGTTGTCACGCTCGTACATTGTCCTAGAGCGCAAGGTCTACTAATTCTGTACAGAAGAGACAGAGGCCGCCAGAAGAGAAAGGTTGGCAGCTCAGGAAAGAGAGGAACGGAACAGGAAGATCCTGAATGCCATCAAGGAAATAGAGGCACGTCGCGAGATGACGGAGGCCAAAATAGCTGCAATTGAGCCGACACGGGCATTTATACTAGCAGAGCTTCTCAAAGGCCAACTGACCAAAGATGACGGAGTATCCATGATAGAGGCACTGGCGGGCCTTCGTTTATCCAAGGACGAAAGAATTCTTGTACTGGGCCACCTCCAGCGTTGGGATTTGTTGGTGAAAGAGCCGACCCAGGCCCAAGGCGGATCTTCAAGTACCTGTAGCTAAATTAAGGAAGACTTCAGGAACTTTAACATTCATTAGCATCAACGCCGAAGCTTAATATAGCTTTATCATGCGTCGGTACCAGTCTTCCTGTAGCTGGCAGGGTGACCCTTTTGCTTGCCGTACTTCCTGATTTTGCCAAAGATATCAGGCAGGACGAAGACCCATACAATCTGCATAATCCAGCACATGATGGTGTCCACGACCCAATTGTTCCTCGGCGAGCCGCCCAGCGCACTCCAGCGGAAGGCGTGGCCCAGTAAGCCGACGGTGATGAAGTAGTCGCCCCTTTCCAGCCCCTGGATGGCCTTGGCGGCCACCTCGTCGGGGGACTGCACGGGGTCGTCCTCCTCGATCTTCTTGGTGATCTCGGGCTTCGTCCGGTTCTCGCGCTCCATGCCGGGGCTCTGGATGCTGCCGGGGTAGACGACGTGGACCCGGACCCTCTGCGGGTAGAGCTCGAGCTCCTGGACCAGCGTGTCGGCCAGCGCGCGCAGGGCCGCCTTGGCGGGGTTGTAGGGCCCGTAGCCGACGACGGGGAAGAAGGCGAGCACGGACGAGGTGAAGACGAGGTGCTTGGGCTCGGGCACGACGGGGGCGTCGGGCGCGCACCACGCGCGCAGGACGGCGTGGGCCATCTCGGCGCTGCCCCAGAAGTTGATGTCCATTTGCTCCCGCGTCAGCGACAGCGGCGCCTCGACCCAGAAGTCGGGCGTCGACTTGCCGGCCACGCACCACACGACGTCGAGGGCCCGGCCCCCGTTCCAGGCCACGGCCTCGGCGACCAGGGAGCGGGCGTAGTCGGGTTTCGAGACGTCGGCCGAGAGGTAGTGGAAGCGCTGGGTGTCCGGGTTCTTGGCGGCGGCCTTGGTGAAACCGTCACGTTAGTGTGGCGCCCCTCCCAACGGGGAGGTTGCGATGGATGTCATGGGCGCGTACCTTGGCCTCGGCCATTGCCTCCTCGAGTTTCGCGACACTGCGGGAGACGAGCAGGACGTTGGCGCCCTTGGCGGCGAGTTGCCTCGCCGCACTGCGCCCCATGCCCTCCGAGGCGCCGGTAACCAGAACCGTCTAAGGGAGAAATGCAATCAGCTTGGAGGTGCCCACGGGCGCAAGGACGAAAACCCTTGGAAACCCACCTTGCCATCCACTGGCATCTGGTTGCGGCTACTGAAGAGACCCATGGCGAAGGCGGACAGGAGGGCGACTACGCATGCGACGCCGGCGTAGACGGGGAGGGGGAGGGAGTCCATGAGGCGGATGAATGGTTCGCAATGGTGTTGGGAGAGGCAAGCGGAATATAGCACCAGGGCAATGAGGGGCACGGGTGTTTGCGATGGATGCCCTGCTCGCAGGGCTGAGAGACTGACGGGACTGCCTCAAATTTGAAGATATGACGTAGCAATTATAGCTACGTACTACATAGAAGAAAGATGTGGTTAAGTTGTCGTCCGCTACCGTATCACGTTCGTTAGTATGTACGCAGATCTACGGATGGACAGAGGTACCCTGGGTACATCTTCGTTGCGAATACACATACACCGGATGAAAATCACAACAGCTGAACGAGTTGCATCCAGGGCAACAGGGATTGCCTAAGTAGGCTGGCTTTAAGACCCCTGACGCTTTTTACGGAGTCGAGATCCATCACATCAACTGGTGGGCGAAACGCCCCCGCGGCCATGAAATTAAAGTGGAGAAACTGCCCAATCGATAACCATTTTTCAAAAAAAATTGGGAGCGTCACCTTGAATCAATCGCCGACAGCAGCTGCAACCGCTTTTTGGTCGGCGAATCCGGTACAAGGCAGCGACGACAACGGCAAGCTGCTCGGACGCCCGCTTGCCCGGCTTCCTCTCACACGCCACGCGAAACAACCTCACATCCGTAATTATGGCGCGGAAAAGAAAGGCCTCGGGTCCTACGCAACCCAAGGGGCCCAAGGAATTCGACCCCAAGGATTCGCGCGTCAACCCCGAGGACCTGTTGGACTCCGAAGATGGTACGGCCCCTCCGCTCCAAGGATGAGCTTGGGTGCGCGGTTGCTAACCGACAACGAAAGAATACTGGCAGGAGCAAGATGCCATTATGTTCGACGGCCCTTCCAAGAAACAGAAGCGTCAAGAGGAGGAAGAGAACTTCGAAGACTCCGACGACGCGCTGAACTACGGCGATGATGCTTCGGACGACGAGGACGAGGACGAGGAGGATGTGCGGCCGGCCAAGGCTACCAAGAAATCCTCGAAAAAACAACAGCAAGACTCCGACGCCGAGCTCGGTGAAGAGGAGGAAGAGGGCGACGACGGCTGGTGGGGTGGCAAGAAGGACTTCTACGGTGCCGACGAGATCGATGCCGAGGAACAGGCCCTGGAGGAGGAGAAGGAGGCCATGCGACTCCTGAAGCGCAAGAGAGCTAAAATGACCGAGTCCGATTTCATTGAATCGGAATGGCTGGCTCCCGACACCAAGGACGAGGACGAGGATCGCGAGGTGGTGACTGAGGTTCTGAAGGACATGGAGATACCCGCCGACATGTCCGAGCACGACCGGCTACGCCTACTGCAGTCTCGGTATCCCGAACTCGAATACTTGGCAGACGAGCTCCTGGCGTTGCAACCCCAGCTCGTATCGCTGCAGAAGGACGCGGAAGGCCAGCCCCCGAGATCGCTAGCGGTCATTAAGTACCGTGTCTGCGGCGCCTATGTGGCCACCTTGGGGATGTACTTTGCGCTGCTCACATCCCCCGCCCGCGACTCGGAAGGTGTCGCCAAGGCCCTGGATCCTTCCGAATTGCGAGAACACGAGGTCATGACCTACCTCTTCCAGACCCGCGAGGCTTGGCAGCAAGTGAAGGACCTTCAGGCCAACACAACTGTGGACGAGAAGCCTTCTGACGAGGACGCCATGTCTGTGGACGACGCCGTTGAGGTCATGGAAGCGCCTGTCAAGAAGACCAGCAAGAGCGCGGAGAAGAAGAAGTCCAAGAAGGCTGAACGCGAAGCCAAGGAACTGGAAGCATCTCTCGCCGATCTTGACGCCTTGCTGATCTCCAAGAAGCCCAAGAAGAAGACGGCCCGGGCCGAGGCCGCTGCCGATGACAACTCCGACTTTGGTGAGGAAGAGGCCATGGGCGAGGCGGAAGCCGAAGAGAAGGCCAAGCGCAAGAAGAGCTTGCGATTCTACACGTCGCAGATTGTCCAGAAGGCCAACAACCGCGCTGACCGCTCGCGTCTTGCTGGTGGTGACGACGACGTGCCGGTTAAGGAGCGTTTGAGAGACCGACGGAATCGCCTGAACGCCGAGGCCGAGAAGCGCGGTCTGAAGGGCTCCAAACTCGGCGCAGACCTGGGCGAAGAGAGCGACGATGAGACCAAACAAGAGGCCAAGGCGCTGCGGAACGACGAGGACGAATACTACGACATGGTCGCTCAGAAGTCGAAGCAGAAGAAGTCGGACAAGGCAGCCAGGAAAGACGCACTCGCCAACGCCGGCAAGGCGGATCGCGTCGTCGAAAAGGAGGAAGTGGGGCCGGACGGCCGCCGCATCATTTCCTACCAGATCGAGAAGAACAAGGGTCTGGCGCCGCACCGCAAGAAGGAAGTCAGGAATCCTCGTCTGAAGAAGAGGATGAAGGTTCGTTCCGCCCCTATTCCCCGTATCCACATCTTCCACCGGTGGATGTTCGTATTGATGACATTTCGCAATTTAGTTCGAGGCGGCCAAGAAGAAGTTGAAGAGTCAGAAGGCCGTGTACAGCGGCGGCGAGGCCCGCGGAGGATACGGCGGAGAGGCGACGGGTATCAAGGCGGGCTTGGTCAAGAGTACCAAGCTATAGACCCTACATGCGTAACCGTGGAGTTCACCAATACACTAGCCGAATTCTCTCGGGGAATTTGGATGCGGCGCAATTTCAGTCGTCTACATCGGGCTATCCATGTCGCATCATGTCTGTCTGTCTGCTGCATTCTATACCATCCATACCCCGGTGACTTTTCATGCGACGCGCAGAGATGTCCTCCGCCGCTCCAAAGACCCTCCCATACCAACCGTATACAAGCATCCAGAAAAGACCATGAGTCTTACCATAGAATTCATGAGACGAAAATAGCCTCCCTGGATAACAGCTGGGAATTGCTATGGCTAAGGTCGAATTGGTTCGCAACGCTGCCGCCTGGGATACGTACAGTACTTATGTACATACGTACGTACATACATAATTTACATACATAATGTACCTGATGTACTAAGGAAGTAAGTACGTGAGTGCCTCAGGCCTGCTTGAAGCAGCGGGCTTGCCGCTGTTCGTGCGCAGCAGCAGCCAAAACATCCCACTGTCAGACACATCAACTTCATCTTTCTATAAAAACGGCTGAACCCAGTGCTGGTGGTCACTTGAGCCGTCGCGAAGAATTATGGTATACGCAAGTACCTCGTATCCTATTTGGAAGTAGACGTGTTACTATTCTTGACTCTTTACTATTTGCTCTTGTGCACTACCCCTGCAGTTGGATGGATGCTGGGGGAGGTACTATTTAGCCCCACCAAATCGATAAGAAAAAAAGTTCTGGGCGAGCGCGACCGACAGCCCAAAATTTCCTGAGGCCGCTTGCGACACTCGTTTCCGGCCAATTCCGCCAGCAAACAGCACCGACAAGCCAATTCGACAAAGATGGTGGCCGACAAGAAACGCAAGGTCGACGACGACTTCATCCACACCATCTCCGACAATGACGACATTCCCATCGAGGAGGAGGTCATAAGCACCCCACCGAAGAAGAAGTCGAAGACAGGCAAGAAGGGCAAGAAGGGCGCCAAGAAGGCCGATGCCGACGCCAGCGAGGCGGCCGGCATTTGGGGCAACAATGACGACGACGATGGTGCCATGGCCTCCGACTTCGAGTTCATGGTGGACAACTCGGGCGACATCATGGGCGCCGAGTTCGAGGGCTGGGGCTTCGACGGTGCAACCAAGAACATGAAGGAGAGGAGACAAGTCGACATCGACGACATCATTCGCCGGAGGCGGGAGAAGAAGGAGGGCAAGAAACCCGCAGCTTCAGAGGCGGCCCCCACCGAGACCGACGAGGCCGTGGATGCGGATGCCGACATCGACTTGGACGACCACGACGACGAGGTTCTGGCCGAGGACGGCTTCGGCATGGGCGCCGACTCGGACGCTGAGAACTCGGAGGGCGGCGTGGCCGACGACATGGACGTCGATAGCGACGAGGACAAGGACGGGGAGGAGGACGGGGACCAGGACGAACAAGACGCCTCGGACGACGACTCGGTCGCGACACCGAACGAGCATCCGGACGACAGCGACTCTGACGCGTCGGATCCCGAGGAGGACGCCGAAGAGGCCGCCAAGAGGGAGGCCTTCTTTGCGCCTGAAGAGAAGAACAAGAAACAAGCCGTTAAGTCGACCTTCCAGGGCATGTCCTTGTCCCGGCCCATCCAGCGCGGTCTCGCTTCGGTCGGCTTCACCAAGCCTACGCCCATTCAGGCCAAATCAATACCCATTGCCCTCGAAGGCAAGGACGTCGTGGGAGGCGCCGTCACCGGTTCCGGAAAGACTGGTGCTTTCATGGTGCCCATCCTGGAGCGACTGCTGTACCGCCCCAAGAAGATCGCCACCACGAGGGTCGTCATTATGCTGCCTACTCGAGAGCTGGCTATTCAGTGTCACGCCGTCGCTACGAAGCTCGCCGCCTACACCGACATCAAGTTTTGTCTGGCTGTGGGTGGTCTGAGTCTGAAGGTCCAAGAAGCCGAGTTGCGGCTCCGGCCCGACGTGGTGATCGCAACCCCCGGTCGTTTCATCGACCACATGCGCAACTCGGCCAGCTTCAATGTCGACACTGTCGAGATTTTGGTACTGGACGAGGCCGATAGGATGCTCGACGACGGTTTCGCCGACGAGCTGAACGAGATCCTGACTACGCTGCCCAAGTCCCGGCAGACCATGCTATTCTCGGCCACCATGTCCTCCTCGGTCGACTCGCTGATCCGCGTTGGTATGAACCGGCCAGTCCGTCTCATGGTCGACACGCAGAACAAGACGGTCCAGAAGCTCGAACAGAAGTTTGTGCGACTCCGGGTAAGTTCACTCGTGCCTCTTTCCATATCGCACGCGCGGCAGGGCCAATGCTAACCTTCAACCCAAGCCCGGCCGCGAGGACAAGCGCATGGGCTACTTGGTGCACATCTGCAAAACCATGCACACCGAGAGGGTCATTATCTTCTTCCGGCAGAAGAAGGAGGCACACCGCGCTCGTATAATATTCGGGCTGTTGGGCATGTCCTGCGCTGAACTACACGGAAGCCTGAACCAAGCCCAGCGTATCTCTGGAGTCGAGGCCTTCCGAGACGGCAAGGTGAATTTCCTCTTGGCCACCGACGTGGCCTCCCGAGGTCTCGATATCAAAGGCATCGATTCCGTTATCAACTACGAGGCCCCGCAGTCGCTGGAGATCTACGTACATCGTGTTGGTCGTACGGCGCGTGCGGGCCGGTCGGGTGTGGCGGTGACGCTGGCAGCCGAGCCTGACCGCAAGGTGGTCAAGGCCGCGGTCAAAGCGGGCAAAGCGCAGGGAGCCAAGATCAGCAGTCTCGTGATCGAAGCCAGCACGGCCGACGAGTGGCAAGCCAAAATCGACGAGATGGAGGACGAGATCGAGGAGATCATGAAGGAGGAGAAGGAGGAGAAGCAGATGGCCAATGCGGAGATGCAGATCAAGAAGGGAGAGAACATGGTGATCCACGACGACGAGATCAAATCGCGGCCCAAGAGGACGTGGTTCGAAACACAGGAGGACAAGAAGAAGGCGAAGGAGGCGGGCCGGGCCGCGCTGAACGGGCTGGAGAAGAAGAAGGGCGGCAAGCTCAGCAACAAGGACAAGAAGAAGCTGGACGCCCACACGGAGCGTGTCGAGGGCCGGGCGTGGAAGAAGGGCACGGCCGAGCGGGCGGGCAAGGGCGCCGTTCTCAACTTCAAGAAGGACAAGTCGGCCAAGCCCAAGAAGGGCGCAGGCGGTGGAGTGAAGAAGCGAACCGGCGGCGGGAAGAAGCGGTAGTGGTAGTGGCAGCGCGATCAACCCATGATATACCTACTGAGGTACCTACCATACAGATAGACAGGCAGGATGGCACCTATTCACAATTGATCTGCACCGGCCACCCCCCCCGTTGTATGTCGCATCGTGAGCGCGAGAGTCTGGTGGCCGCCGGTGAGGGTTTCGAGGCGCCAAAAAACGGGCGAACATAGGCAGCTGATGTCACCGTGTCACCATACCTAGCCATTGGCATTTTGTCTACATATGTACCTACATATGTAATGTTCTAATCTTCCATGGTCGAGAGCAACAGCCAAAATGCACCGAGTGGGGAGAGGGCGATCGATGGCCAGAGTCCAGGGACCAGCATGGATCCATCCATCCATCCCATTGGCCCGGGCTTTTCCTCTCTCTCTCTCTCTCTCTCACATGCACCAGCTCCTTTGCCTTGATCCGCCAGGTACTCCCTCTATCACTCACCCGGGCGCATCTCCCCCACCACGCAGCTTTTTCCTGATCTTGGCACCACGAGCAGCCGCATCCGTCGTCTGGACCGTACCAAGAGTGCAAAGCGCAGGGTGCCTTGCCTAAGTACTGACCTCCTACATGAGCCGAGCTCGTGCCGTGTAACCCGATACCCGGCAACCGGCACTGGACGCTTACGCATCGCCGCCCGCCCCGAGCGAAGTCCCGAGCCAGCCCACCTCACCCCCCCAACGAGGCGACAAGACCGCCTGCCTGGCGAGCGACGAGCGGCAGCAGGTTTCTGAGCCCATGGGGAGGGCCGCTTGAGCTGCCTGTTTGTCTGCGAACATACAGCCGCTGTCCGCGTCACGCCCGGCCAGGTCTCGGGACAACCCATTCAATAGCAAATTGCCCCCCCCCCCCCCCCCCCCCCCCCCCAACATTCAAAGTGGCGCCGCCTCCTCCCCGACGCTTCCTGCCTCCGCACCCCCATCCACGCCATAAAGTTTCGCTCCTACGCTACCTCCTCCCCCACGCCGTCCACGCCCGGTACCGCGAGAGGCTTCTCGGCTTCCACCTCGACACCCTCCCGGCCTTCAAACACCGCTTCCAGAGCCGCATCTACCGCTTCCTGCTCGAGCGCCAGCGCCGCCGCAGAGACGAGTCGCGCCTGGTCGACCGCGCACGGCGGCTACTGCTGGGCCCGCCGCCCAAGCCGGTCGTTCCGAGGTCCCCGAGGGGCCAGCATGCTGCAAGGCCCCCGCGGGGGAAGCTTGGGGGCAAAGTCGGCAGCATGTCGTCCTACCTGCCGGGCTACGGCAACGCCTTCGGCGTCTCCACCGGAGCCGGGGAATCCGGCGCCGAGGGCGAACGGGAACGCGGCGGACGGAGGAGGAAGCTCGCTGCCATAGCCGGCAGGGTCTACAACGCCGGGGCGTCGGCGGTGAGCGACCTCCGGGAGTCGTACCACCAGTCGAGGACGAACTCGGTCGAATCCTCCGAGGCCGCCAGGGTCACCATTCCTGACTCCTTCCCCGACGTGAGGATCATCACCAAGGGGAACGAGCAGATGGTGCTTTTCCCCTCTTACGCAAAGAGACACGTCAGGGGCCAGAGGCAGGATTTCGACAGCCCCACCGGGTTGCCCCCATCGGCCGTAGACATGGACGAGGAGGAGTACTGGAGACACGAATGGGCGCGGCACGAGGACGAGAAGGCCATAGTAGACGTGGACGTGCGGGGGTGGATATACAACCCGCAGAAGGGTCCGATGACGAGGAGGAACCGGTTGCTGATCGGCCTGGCAAGGCAACTCAGTGGCGTCCCCGCGCCCAAGGTCCAGCAGCAGAATGCCGAGCCGTCGCTGGCTTCCCTTCACCAGCAGCACGAGGAGGAGCGCGAACAGCAGCGCATTGCCCAGAAGGCCAAAGAGATCGAGCAGAGGGGCATGGGCGAGAAGGAGATCGCCCAGAAGGGTGGCTACAGCGAGCCTCCCCGGGACTTCGATTCCGAGGACGAGGCCGGCGGGGTCCACCACCGCCGCCGACGGAGCGCCGACAGGAGTGGCACCATGTCGCCGGCGTCGGCGCCCGGGTCGCCCGTCTTGGGCGGCGTCCGACGCAGTAACACGTCCACGAGCACAGAGCTGAACGAGGCCGAGCTCGCCATCTCCAACGCAAACATGATGGCGCGCCTGGGCCCTTTCATGACCAACCCCCTGGTGCAGCTGCCCATAACCGTATTCTTCTACAATGACGTGACGTCGCAGTCCCGGACCGTGGAGACGAACGACTCGGGCCATTTCATCTTGAGAGCGGCCTTGGATTTCATCCCCACCCACGTGAGGGTGCTAGCAAATGAGGACCTGTCCGTGACCGAACCGGTACAGATCCTCGAACCCAAGGGCGTCAGTCTGATCAGCGACATCGACGACACCATCAAACATTCCAACATCACCGTGGGCGCCAAGGAAATATTCCGCAACACGTTTGTCCGCGACCTGGGGGACCTGACCGTTCCCGGCGTCAAAGAATGGTACGGCAAGTTGCACGACATGGGCGTTTCCCTGCACTACTGTTCCAACAGCCCCTGGCAACTCTTCCCCGTCATCGCCAGTTACTTCAAAATGGCCAACCTGCCACCGGGGTCGATACATCTGAAGCAGTACAGCGGTATGCTCCAGGGCATCTTCGAACCCGTGGCGGAGCGCAAGAAGGGGACGCTCGAGAAAATCATGAGCGACTTCCCCGAGCGCAAGTTCCTTTTGGTCGGCGACAGCGGCGAAGCCGACCTGGAGGTGTATACCGATATCGCGGTGTCGCATCCCGGGCGCATTGCCGCCATCTTCATCCGCGATGTCACGACGCCCGAGCAGACGGGCTATTTTGACTCGGCCCCCGACGCGAGCAGCAGCCGCGTCCAGCGAGTCGGAAGTGCTCCCAGGCCCGGCTCCCTGTCTCGGGCCAGCTCCAGTGACGATATGAGCAGGCCAAGAATGCCGCCCAGGACTGCGTCGGACCGACCACGTTCAATGGGGCCGCCCATGGGGGACCTGATTGACTTCTCCGAGGACCCCGCAGCTCCAGTGCCACTGAGCGAGACACGATACCTTGCCGACATGAGACTGGATCAGGTGCCCCAGAAGCCGCCGCCGGACCGGGAGGGCCGTAAAGCGCCACCTCCACGGCCTACAAAGCCGACTGCTCTTCAGAGCTCGGCCTCTTCGCCGGCCTTGAACACCAAGAAATCCGGCAACTTAGCAGGCGATAAAAAACCGCCGCCGCCGCCGGCCTCGCGCAAGCCCGGCTCGGCGGCACCGCAGCATCCGCTGGCACAAGTCCAGGTATCGTCTCCTACGGCTCTTGCTCGGGGTCAGTCCATCGACGACGCCATGTCGGCCAAGGGCTCAGTCCCGCCGCCTCCGCCCCCACGGCGGCGCGGTGCTCCCAGCATGCTATCGCTCAGCCCCCATCTCATGAATGCGAAGCGCCGGAGCACGCCCAGTCTGCACGAATTGGAAATCGAGGACCTCGAACCCTTGCCACCGCCGGGCTTCCCGCCTCGGGGCCACCGGCGGAGCCCCTCGGGCCGCTCCACGTACAGCCTGGCGTCTCCGAACGGGAGCCCCTCGGGCGGTCCCGTCAACAAGAAGCTGGACCTGTGGCGCCGCCGCCTCCAGCGGGCGCAGGAGACGCTCGACGAGCAGGGCATCGCCCTCTACACGTGGCGCCGCGGCGAAGACGTCATCCAGGAGGCCGTCGGCATCGTGAACTTCTCGCTCGCCGAGATGGGGCTGAAGGACGGCCGAGGCAAGGGCGGCTTCGGTCCGATGGTTTAGAAACGTGCATTCAAGATGGCCACGCTGTCACCACTCGACAAGAGCGGCGGAGGAGGAATGCCGCCGGGGAAAGACGGCGACACGATATATACCTATCACTATCACAATTACTTGACTTGCGTGCCTACCAACATAGAGCTAATGCCGTCTCTCCACCCTTGGGCTTTTTTTTTTTTTTTTTTTTTTTTTTTTTTTTTTTTTTTGCAGAAGCAACACAAAAAACAATATTCGTTTCTTCATGAGTCCTGCGCTTTGCCGCCTATTTAGTGAGGTTGGCACTCACACGAGTCGACTCCCAACCCTCCGCCCCCACGAATCCATTCCACGCAGAGGACACTCGCCGCCACACGTAACTGGTCCTAGAGAAGGAAGCCAAACCGACCAGGGGTTATCCCAACAGACAGCTCGGGCTTTTCTAGACGTTATCGACCCCACGATCGCATTCGTGGCCCGTATGTCTGGCCCCCATGGTCACCTACCTACTTCTAGTCATGGTGCTTAGGTGGTTAAGTTAGGTAGGTAAGTAATGTAGGTAAAGAGGACGACGGGGCTTCTTCCGACGCGCCGCGCCGCGTCGCCGCTTTCGTCGCCCACCCACCTCGCCGGTCCACGACCAGCCCGGGCCTCGCACCCACTGCGGACGATGTCCCCATACGACGACCTACGAGACCACCACCACCACTTCTGGTCTAGCCCGCCTTCAGCGGACACGACGACGATACAAATTTCAATAAGCCAACGTCTTTACATCAACAAATGGGGATGTGGTCTAGTGGTATGACGTTTCCTTAGCATGCTTCAGCATGGAAAAGGTTCTGGGTTCGATTCCCAGCTTCTCCACAAACTTTTGCGGTTTTCCTACCGAAAGAGTTTATTTTTTTTGCTGTTGTTCTTTTTTCCCCCGGTATATTAAGGAGGGCTAGTGTGGGGGGGCTCGGTACTTTGTATGTCTTGGGCTCGTTTGTCTGGGAAGGGCAAGCAAGGGTTTGGTGTCGCTATTTCCCAGCTTTCCGGGTCTGATCTTTTCATTCCGGTTCCGACCCGATGGAGGCGGCATGTACATAAGTTCCCAGACCCTATCTTTGCCATCATGGGGGGTTAGCTAGAGCGCACGGCGGTGACCAGAAATCACCGCGGCGTACCCCTGATAGTGTGATCGATTTCCGGTGAGGTCACAGTTGCCCGGCACACAGGGGGTTAACGACAGCTACAATGTAACCTGGATATTGTAAAGAGGTGTTTACTTAGAAAGGAGACGGGGGGGCGACTTGCCAGGGGGGGTTCACCCGCCGACCATTTTGCGGCGTGATGCCCACACAACCAACCCCTTGTCGGGCACAATGCTCCTACTGCCGGAAGACGCCTGCCGCCCAGATCTCTTGCCAGGGTTACTTCTGCCAGCATTCTTACACTAGCGGTGAAAGTCAGGAGGCCGAAAATGGGTGTGGGTGAGGAAGCCGGCCGAGTCACCATATATCAACCCCCCCCCCCCGGGTCTTGTGGGATGCTGGCTGCATTGTGTTCGGGGGCTCACATTTGGTGGGATACGCCGTGGACTGATTTGCCCGTGTCTGCCGCCGGCGACATTGCAGGTACGATACGGGGCAACTGAGCGCGTTGTGTTTCCAGCTGTCTTCCCAGTGGCTGTTTTCCTCGCCGATCCGTCCACCCAGAGGCGGCTCTATTAACCTAGGTACCATGGTAGAAACCGTATGCGGCCGGAAAGATGACCAGGTGTGGCTATGCTTGAAATTTCGATACGCTTTGAATATGCAATGCCCAATCCTGCCCACCAATAATGGACTACGGAGACCGAGGGCGGGTGGCGGCCAACTTCATCCTTCTATCGAAAGACATAAAGGAGGTGATGAACTGGGCTGGGCTTGGCACTTGCAAAAAAACAAGCAAAAGCTTCCGCCGTATCTACAAAGTTACCTAAGTACCTACCTACTTACCTTGGCCTGCAGAGATTATGGTGAACTTGCCGGTTACGATCTGTGACCACGGATTGGGCATATGTAGAGTTTGCATCGTGACTCATACGACTCTTACAGGAAAAAAGCCCAGGGATAGGGAGTCATTAGTATCGAGGCTAATACGACTCAACCTTTTCATCTCATCTTTTTACTTTATGGCCATCTCTCTCTTTCTCTCTCTCTCTCTCTCTCTCTCTCTCTCTCTCTCTCTCTCTGAGTACTCTTATACCCCAGGCCTATTTGGATTCTATCTTCACTTTCTCTTAACCCGAGGTCCGTACTGATAAGAAGGCGTGCAGCAATATATAAGTACTTGGTGGATCACACAGAGTACCTGGTACCTATCGACTAAACAACCTGGTTTCGATTTGCATTCAAAGACACAGTATTGGATCCTAGGCCTGGTCAGATGACCAGCCGAGTACCTACCCGAGTACATGCACGGTGGAACCCAGGGGGACGGGATTGGTATATTGTATTTTCCTCTGGCTGTCGTCATGTTCGTTACGTTTTGCTGCTCGAGAAGATCCATAATACGGCTGGGGAAGCATGTCGGTACTTTTTGCACCCGTCTGCCGCCAGAAAAGCGAAGGGAGAGCCCGCCCGACGAAAGCAAGAGGGGGTTGGGGGCTCTCTACCTGCAAGAGGGGGGGCGGGTGTGAGGCCGGCCGGGTTGCCAACACTGGCGGGGATCCGCGGGCGGCGGGCCGACGGCGGGAACCCTTTCGGTAGCGCGCAGTCGGCCTTTCGTGGGTGGTCCCCCCCCCCCCCCTTACGAGGAGGCGGCCTGGGCCGCGGCGGCCGCCTGCAGGACGGCGAGGCGGTTCAGGACGTCGTCCTCGAGGGGGTAGTCGCCGCGAATCTGGTCGAAGGCGGGCAGGAGCACGGCGTGGTCGATCTCCTTGTAGCGGCCGCGGCAGACGTGGATGAGGTGGCCGTGGCGCGCGCCGTCGGCCATGAGCAGGGCGGCGGCGCGCGCCACGGCGGCGGGGGCTGGCACTCGACCTCGACGGCCTCGAGGGCCACCTTGAGGTCCGGCAGCACGTTGCTGTCGGTCCACGACGGCGCCAGCGTGTTGACGCGCAGGGGCAGCTTGGCCGCGTTGAGCAGGGCCATGAGGCCGCGGCCGAAGCCGATGACGCCGTGCTTGGCCGTGGCTGGAGGAGGGGGAGGTTTTTTGGGTCAGCCAGCGTGAGCGCGCGCGCGCGGAAGAAAAAGGGAGGAGGGGGGGGTGTGAAACCAGGTCATCCCGCGGGGGATGGGGGAGGGCTACGAGCTTACAATAGTCGACGGCGCGCAGGGGCTGCAGGCCCGTGGTCGAGCCCATGAGGACGATGCTGCGGCCCTCGGGCTGGTCGCGCATGTGGTGGACGGCGAGGGTGGCCGTGTTCATGAGGCCGCGCAGGCCGATGTCGAGCAGGGCGTAGGTGGGCTCCTTGAGGTCGCCGTTGGCGTCCAGGTCGGTGGCCAGGTAGTCGGCGCGCGGGCCGACGCCGGCGTTGCAGAAGACGTGGTCGACGCGGCCGTGGGCGGCCTTGGCCGTCTTGAACAGGGCCACGAGGTCGGCCCACTTGGCCACGTCGGTCGGGACGTGGGTGAAGTTGCCGTCGGTCGGCGTCTCGCCCGCCGGCGGCGGCGGCGGCGCCTGCACGTCGCCGCTCACGACCGTCGCGCCCTGCGCCAGGAGCAGCGCCACCGTGCTCAGGCCGATGCCCGAGGAGCCGCCTGGAAAAAAAAAAGGGGGGAGGGCCGGGTCAGCGGCGGATCGGCGGCACACCCGGCGACAGCTGCAGCAACAGCTACTGCTGCTGCTGCTGTTGCATCTGCGGCATCTTCTTCTTCTTACCGGTGACGATGACGACCTTGCCCTGCAGGCCGCTGAAGTCGGCGTCTTGGATCTGGAATTCGGCCATGGTGAGGAGGAGAAGTGCGGGGAGCGCTACAGCAAGGGCCGGAACGATGGCGGCCTGGGGAGGGGGGAGAGGGGAAACCAGTCAGGTATTATAATGGGAACCGAACACCCAGGGGCCGTGGCCGGGCTTTCCTTGAGGACAGAGGGTCGCAAGCCCACATGGAGAGAGAGTGCAAGCCGGCAGGGCCAGAGTGCGGGAAGAGTGCGGACGACCCCTCAATGCCACCCTGTACAGAAGCTTGCTTAGGTTGCCTGCGGTGCTTGCTTGCGGTAGGTCTCTCTCTCTCTTTCTCTCTTCTCTCGTTTTGTCACGACGGAGACGTGCTCGGGGGCGATAGGACGATTTGCCCAGAAATGGGGTCCACGTGGGGACCTTCCCGTCGGTAGCGTCTCAATATGTGCCCACTAAGACATCACCGAGACGCCGTCCTGCCCGTTTGATGCCTAGTCTGCCGGTAGCTCGTGGGGGAGGGGGAGAGAGACAAAGAGAGAGAGAGAGAGAGAGGAAGAGAGAGGGTAGGCCGACTAGCATGGAATTGAAGCTCTGAACCTACCTAACCTTACCTAATAAAGCTACATAACGTACCTACTACCTCTTATGGGTTTCCCTAGCGTCGACGGACTTCCTCTTCTTCTTTCAGGGTCCGACGCTTGGCCCTACGTATGTACCTACATACATGAAGCAGCATGGAATGCGAAAGCGGCTGCACCCCCGATGGCGCCATCCCCTGCCTGCGCCATGTGTTGTTGTTTGTTGCCCTTGTCCGCACAGATGCAGTGAGTGAGAGTGGCTGGGGCGGAGAGACGCCTGCCTGGTTACGTTACATATGTACTGCCCGTATAGACGGACACAAGTAATGTTTGATTGCCCGCTCCTCGTGTGTGTGTGTGTGTGTGTGTGTGCGGGTCGGGAATGGCAGCCGCTAGGGTGCCCCTCAAAATGGGGCTGGGAGGGTCTGGTCTGTCTGCATTGGAAGCACTGAGGGAGGGGTGGCTTTGACTTCCAGACCGCTACCCGAGCATGAAAGCAGAGGAGAAAAGATGGGCTACATGGATGGAAGAAGACGACTTACCAAGGTACGTAATTATCTACTCGTATTGCTGTGTAAATGCTGACTGACGTTAAGGCACCGCCATATGGGATTGATCATCTTCTCCTATTCCACGTGGGTCGGAGACGCTGTGTTTTGCTACTTACTCTACCTTAGGTACCTACCCATACACACATCGACAGTGTATATGGGATGGGGATGGGGACCTATGTAGCAAAAACACGAGAGGACAGACAGGCGCACCGGGAGAAGCGCCGGGCGGCGGGTCCGGCCTCCAGCTTGTCTGCGACCAGGACCATGACAATGGACGATCCAGGCAGGCGTGCAAGGCTCACAAGAGAGGCCAGGCGTCGCCCGACCCCCTTCTCGGGCTGGTTCGGCTCGATGTTGCTGGTCCGGATGTCGCCCGCCGGACGACGCTTGCGCCGCCGCCCGGCTTTTCCGCAGAAAAGTGCCACAGCCAACCACATATGGGCAGGGCGTGGTCGTGGTCCGGGGTTCCACACAATTCCTTTCATGCAGCAAAAGAAAAGAAAAGAAACCAAAAAACAAACGGGTCGGCAGTTGAAGGGGGAGGCGCGCCAAGCTAAAGAGCTCTCAGCCGCCTCCTCGTGGTAACCCAACCAGGGAAGAAGAGTCGCGTGCCGGTGGCAAGTTGGGCAGCGTCCATCCCGCTACCCGGCTGCACACCCGCTCGAAAAAAAGCCCCGAAGCTGGCCATGGAAGCCCTGACCGACCGACCCCCCCTCTCTCCCCCTCCATCGATGCGCCGGGTGGCCGAGGCAGAGAGGGCCCCAGAGGGAGGAGGGGCTGGCGGAAAGCCGGGAGCCTCCCCGAGGTCGCCTCGTGGGGGCCCCCGAGCCCCCCCATGGCCCCCCCAGCCAGGCTGCCAGGGGGCGCCAGCCCTGCGGGAAAAGAAACTTAGAGAAAGATAGGAGGAGGAGGAGGAGGAGAGGCTGAGCTGGAGGCTGAGAAGCTGAGAGAGAGGCTCGCTTTTCTTTCTGCCACCACGGGGCAACTTGCCAACTGCCGTCGACACCCCCCCCCCCCCCCCCCCCTAACGTAGCGAGAGGGCAATATGTAATACCCCACCCACCTCGCCGTTTCCCTTCGCCGTCCTCGCTTACAGTAGCAGCCAGCCCAAAAAAGAAAGTTCGCTCCCGGTGGAACGCAGGCGGAGATATCCAACTTTTCTCGACGGGCAGGAACCAGAGCGCTAACCCTCCCGCGCGAGCTCCAGTCTTTTTCTCCTGTTCCTGGCCTTTTGGGCCTGGTCGGCCAGCGCTACTGAATCAACCGCGCGTCCGCTAGACAGGGGGTTGACACACGGGCAGCCGTTATTACATAGTATGTCCTGACTGACTGACCACACAACAACCCACACAACCGCGCCGCCCCCCCAATCGGCTTATATCGCCCTGGCGAAACAGTGAGACAGTGAGCAGCGCGTGCGCCCAGCGTACGATGCCCAGGCTCGCCTATGGGATTCTACCCAGGGCCTGCATATTCCTTCTGCAACGGCTGCTTGTACCCGTGGCTTTCAGCTCTCCCACTCCCCCCCCTCCCCAGCCCTGGTCTCGGCTGTCCGCCTCTCGGCTGTTTGTTTCCGTACGGTACCACCCCCGTAAACCACGTTGTCATGGACGGGCTCCTCCCGCGCCCTGGTTTTGCTCCCCTCGGGCGCCCGCAAAACCACCCGATCGAGCGCTTCGTGTGTGCTGGGAGTGCGTGTGCGTTCAGGGTCCTGCTATACCCGGGTACCGCCTGGCCGGCCGACCGGCTGGGTACTTTGCCCTCCATACGGGTTACCATCCCCCCCCTGGGGGCCGGGGACCCCAGCGCCGTTCTTCATGGGTCCGCTGCGACTCTGCAGCCCATTGGTTTTCCCGGTTTCTCTCTCATGCTTTCTAGCGAGGTATGTAGTTTGCGCTCTTCCGTTCGGGCGACGGAAGAGCCATCGGATCGTCATTATTAAACTCCTGTCAAAAAAAAAAAACCTGTTCCCTGCTTTCCCGGCGATATCTGATGATCCCCTCTGCTGCTATCCCGCCCGGGGCATCGTTCATGTAGCGAGTGTTTCCTTGGACTCCTCCCCCCTCCCCCCAGTCTACCTCTGGTCTGTCTCGTCTGGAGCACCTCCTTTACGTTCCTCCTCCCCCCCCCTTCCTTGCCGGCAAGACTTACCCGGCGACGACGTCGAGGTGCGCACGCCAGCATGGCCACCTCTCCGGACTTCATGGCGGCACCAACGATACCACCGGCTGGTGACGGGGTGCCGTCGCTCTATGTTACCTGTGTTTTGCTGGCCCTTAGTTGGTTCACTATCGTCCTCCGCGTCTGGGTGCGGATTCGAGTCGAGGCCTTTGGTCTCGACGACTGGCTCATGTGTATTGGGTTGGTGAGTGTCGCACCGGTCCTGACCGTCTATAATGTCACACTAACATGGCGTTCCCCTCCCATAGCTCTTGTACACCGTTACGGCTGGCTTGGTCATCACCTGCTGCTTTCTCGGCTCCGGGCAGATGTCCGAGCACATCCCCCCCTTGGTGATGATGAAGGGCACCAAGGTAAGCTTTGCGTCCTCCCTGGCGACGGCCTCCCTCCCTTCCCCCCTTTCCCCCGGACTGGCTGCTGACATGGGTGACAGCTTTTCTTCATCGCCGAGTTCTTCTACGCCAGTTGCACGGTGCCGATCAAGTGCAGCATTTGCGTGACGCTGCTACGCATCGCGACCGCCCGCCGTCCCTACGAACTGTTTCTTTACGGCCTCGTGGGCCTCGTCGTCATCTCGGCCATCATATTCAACGTGGCCGTGGGCAACCTGTGTAAGCCCATCGAGGCGCTGTGGGGCGAGAAGCCGGGCGTTTGCAACCCCAGCCTCAACAGCAGCGTCAGCTTTTTCTTCTCGGCCGTGGCCATCGTGACCGACTGGTCGCTGGCCATTGTCCCCGGGTTTCTGCTGTGGAACGTCCAGATGAAGGGCCGAGTCAAGATCTCCGTCGCCCTGATTCTCGGTCTCGCTGCCTTGTGCGTAGTCCCCCCCCACCCCTTCCCCCTCCTCCCCTATGCCGGCGCAACGTGGGTAACTAACTGGGTGAAAAAAAAAAAAAACAGTGCGAGCTGCGCCACCATCGTTCGCCTCCGGTACCTGACGCTCTACAACGACCAGAAGGAGTTCATGTTCAGCACGGGCGCCATCGGGCTGTGGTCCATCGTCGAGGAGGGCATCGGCCTCATCGCCGGGTCGCTGCCGGCGCTGCGGCCGCTGCTCAGCCACCGCGTCTTCGGCGGCAGCACGGGCGAGGGCAGCGGCCCGTCGGGGAGCGGCAAGCCCAGCGGGCGGTCCGGGTCGGGCTTCAACCCGATGCCCGAGGCGCCGCCCGAGCCGGGGCCCGACGCCGTCGACCTCGGCCATGTGCGGCCCGCGCGCCGGCGCAACCCCGACGACGACCTGATGCTGGAGACGGTGCGCGACTCGGACGACGACAACGACAGCCAGAACCACATCCTCAAGGAGACCGAGGTGGTGGTGACGGCGGAGCCGGGGCCGGCCGACAACGACTGGGCCCGGCGGCAGGTGGTCGGGTGGCATGCAAGCAGAAAATAAAGTATATTCTTAATCAAGAGAGCGGCCTTGGCCCGCATGTTCCAGCGGCGGTTTGCCCATCATCAGACTACGGCTTCTTGTGTGGTTGACCCGGCGCTCGTGGTTCCCTGTGCCTCCGGATCGGCAGTTCGCAGTACAGACCAAACAGCGAGGTCGCCCCGGCCTGAATCGGCATCGGCGATGGCAGGTGGTGCCCGCTCTAGGGCTGACCGACCTTGACTGACCGACCTTCCTTGACCGACCTTATTGTCATGGATTGTCGTCTGCTGCCTTAGACTCCACGGGCGGCCTTCGCTGTGGGTCCCTCCCGTACGCAATGGAGAGAGGGGGGGGAGAAGAAAGTCGCGGATAGTCGGTGTCGTGCACACGCAGACAGATCACGGCGATGGCTCCGGCACCGGAAGAAGATATCCTCGCACGGGAAAAAAAGAAGCAATGCGTAGATGCATCCAACCGACAAATGAACAAACCCGCACCCCCGTCAGCGGACGCGGTTGATCAGATGTGCAGCGGGAGATCTGGGAGGTTGGCCTGGGTCATATCCTACGAAAGGTAAGGAGGGACTGCCTCCCCTTCCCCCCCCTGACGGAGGAGCCCACCAAATTCCCAATAATCGCACATCGGGCCACCGTGACGACGACGACGACGACGACGACGGTGACTATCGGAAGCCAGCCACGCGGGTTGGCCGCGATCGGCGAAAAGGCGGAAGAAGAGAAAGGGAAGGAAGGGAAGAGTGAAAAAGCGACAAAGATTCCATGGTCGCGAACAGGGAGAATTGAGAGCGTCGGGGGGCAAAGGGAAAGAGAACCGGAAAGGGGGAAAAATCGGGCGAGATTGTGATAGGTTGCCAACGGGTGGGGGGAACAAGCGCCGGGGCTCCGTACTTACTGAACGGGTTTGCCTGTGCTGTTTCATTGGAATCCAGTTCGGGGGTCAGTTCGCAGGGACCGATTGATGGACTGTGGTGTGACGCAACGCGCAATCAATCAATCAATCAATCACTCGGCCGGCGGGAAAGAGGTATTGGTGGTTCCATGTCTAGAGCTGCTTCTATCGAGGGAAAAGACAAGACGTGCAAGAAAAAAAACAAGGGTTTCCCTATTCTGGCGAGTCGAAACAAAAGCACATCTTTTTCCCCTCCCGGTCGTGTTGCTATTTCGGCCCACGGCAGGGCAGGCGTGCGCGACCGGATTGATGTAGCGGATGGAGCGCGAGCCGTTTCAGTTCATCCGACCTCTGATGGGATCTTCCTCTCTGGAGTTGGGGTAAGTAGAATAGAATAGATGGCTGGGGGAGGAGAGAGAGAACAAAAAAGAAGTGGAAGCGTGGGGGGGGGAGAGAACCTGTAGCGCCAGACTTCTTTCGTAGGTAGGTACTAACTAAACCAATACTACTGTGTACATCTTCCTGGCCCCCCCGTCGCCCGCCGATCCCGCGCCGCGTCATGCGTGCGCCGGCCCCGTTGGCTGGTCTCGGCACCGGGAGTTGTGAGACGCTATCGCCCAGCAAAAGCCGCGCCCAATCCCTCCCCTTCCCCCCCGGAAACAGAAAGATCGCTCGCCGATCGGGCCATTCCCGCCCCAGCGGTCGCGCGCGCGCGCTTTTCCCTACCCACAGCACGCGAGGCGGCCAGACCGACTGGGGCGGGAAACAAAGAAGGACGAAGTTACATACCCTACCACCCGCAGCTCGGATCTCTGCAACAGGCGGCTTTGCGAAACGGACCGATGATAACGATGAGCGGCGACGAAACGCCTGCTCCGAGAAACCGGTCGCTCGTGGCCCCCTCCCCGGACCAGCCTCTTCCCAGGGGGGCGGCGCATCGAAACTTGTACACGATCCACCGAGAGCCAATCAATGACGCCGGCCCTCTCCAGCCTCTCTCTCTCTCTCTCTCTCTCAGAGGGCCCAAGGGCTTGGGCATCCCCCA